>OX459022.1:11061676-12341922 GCA_949774965.1 Diarsia brunnea | reverse complement strand
AATTCACTGAATACATTTAAAAGTAAAATATATTCGATAATTATAGCGATTTTGTCGGTCTGTCTTTTTCGTTTATATCCGACCGATTTTGACGGGAATTTTACTGAATCGGGCACTTTCATCACATTTTCCTGATGAAAAAACTCAATAACACTTTGCTCGACCCACGATTTGAACCCAGGACCATTCAGTAGTCACGCTTAATTATGACTACTCGACCAACGAGGCAGACTAGTCTATGTATAAACATAACACACACCTGTAATTCCCAAAGGGTAAGGCAGAGGTGTACCTAATGGTACATCCACATAGTGTAGGGATTAAATACTTATACTATCTGTGCATCTACAGGGTGTAAACGAACCCGAAATTTTTTGCTGGGAAATGACTTTTTTTTTTGGGGTCAAAAATCACATTTTACGGTAAAACTCAAAGTAGCACTTTTAAAACATTGTGCTAGTGGATGCTTTGAATAGTAAACGGGTCATGGAGGTAATTTAAGTAAAGTTAAAATCTGAAATACTAGTATTTACAAAAACAGCTGTGAAAAATTTGGAACTTTGACCCCCAATATCTCCGTAACTAGGAGGTTCCCAGGTATGGTCTAGAACAAAAAAATGATCGCAGTGGTGGGGAAAACAAATGCCCTTCGTTTGCGTTAAGGGTACTTTTACACCCTATATATAAGTGTACACAGCGTAACTAAGTGGCCGATCTGATGTCATCGTGATTTGACGACAAAAACTTGAAAATGACAACAAAATTTTGAGAGCCGTGAAACTTTTTTGTGAAGCTGTAAAATGTAACCAAGTTGCTACAGAAGAGTTGGTCTTACCTCTAACTGGCTGTGACCTAGATAATGTTATTAGAAATCTTACAAAATCCTTCGTTGTTAATGATCGCTCTGATTAATGTGTTGATTTAAGTAATTAGTATTATCCGATCTACGGTCCATACCTTATATGGTCCATACAGTACTTACTTCTCCCTAACACACGTACGTTTATGTGTCATTGAAAAATGGTATGATTATTTTACCATAGTACCTACAAACTTGCGCAGTAATAGCAGGTGGACTAAAGGTTGTCAGCGAATGGCGTCACCCGGCGGCGGCGAGATGGGCAGACGATATAGTTACCATCGAGGGAAAAACCTGGATGAGACTGGCACAAGAACGTGGCGATTGGCACCAGAAAAGAGAGGCCTATACCCAGCCGTGGGTGAATTCGGTTCTGTTGATGATGATAATGGGTACAAACTACTACTTCATACTGCTAATTCTTGGACACTTTCTTCACTTAACTGCCGCACTCAGAGAGCTTTAATGATTACTTAGGCCATCACTTAGTAAAGGTTTTGACAGTTTTGTCATACAAAAGTATGTCAAATCTTTAGTAAGAGACGGCTTAAGTAATCATTAAATATCTCTGAGTACCGCAGTATGTCTATGTAAAGTCGCCAGCAGGAATTAATTTGACAGTTCGTTAGTTCGTGGTAACTTGATGCATTCGATTTAAAAAACAAAACATTGAGAATACAGCAGAATTTTTCTCAAGTTAGTTTTGCTATTAGTCATTACTTCTTTTTTCAACCGATTTCCAAAAGGAGGAGGTTCTCAATTCGTCTGCATGTTTTTTATTTTATATTTTTCCTTTTGTACAGTATCAAGCTCTTTAGTTCATTCATGGTCATCACTGCAAACAGTTTCATTAAATTCAATTGGATAAAGTTCTATAATCTATGCAAACGATCTTTCGGATAACCAGAATGTTTAACAAAAACTTCTAAATAATAAATCGGTGGTTTTGAATATTAAAAGAAGTAAAAACATTGCATTATTATAAACAAATGGAGCGCAAAGTGATTAGATGGCCTTTTCCATTGTTTGTTTCCTGAAAAATATTTAATAAAAACGCTTCAAGTCTTGTCTTCAATGTTGTTGTTTTTCTATGATACATAATTGTTATATCATTGCGTCTCTTTGGTGTAAATATAGATTTGTTTTTATCCATTGTGATATCTACCATCTTTCGGTTATAAATTAGTCATCATTTTCCAAGCCAACCCAACTATATTGGAGTCCTTTCCAGTTTAACTGGATGCAGCTGAATATTTTACATGCAGCGACGGCCTATCTGAACTCCACAACCCAGTTAATACTGGGTAATACGATAACCCTTGCTAAGACTGATTGTCAGAATTTCGGGCCATTGAATTCCGAGACGACTATCAAAATTCTGCAAATGACAGTTGGGTTCCAACGGCTTCGCGTGCTTTCCGAGGCTTTTATCAGTTTTATACTATTGAACCGATTCAATATTATTTTCCTGGTAAGCAGAATCACTAGTAGTTAAGGTTTATTAATGAAAGAATAAACTATTTTTCTTTCTATCTAAATCATAATCATTAAAAAAAAGTTGTAAGCTTTGTTTATGGTTGATTAAAGTAAAAACCTAAAAGAGTTCTCAATGAAATATTTTCTCGTAATGTTCGTTTCCTTAGCATTCTTTTCATTTTAATAGCAATGTTTTTTTTCGACACATTAGAATACTTTTCCGTATCTTTCATTGTTTTGTTACAATGCAAGAATCCAAAAAAAAAACGCATAATTTTTACCTCAATTAAGTACCTTTCCGAAAACTATTTGACTCAAGGAAATAAGCCAAATACTGTACAAAAATACTTGACGCAACGTCCCTTATAATTTCCGTAATGAATCACCATGTCACTAATTATGTAATATTAATTACATTCACACGCTGTTGAAACTGAATTGGGTTAAATATTTCTATGTTAGCAAGACGTGTGCCACTAAATACTTTTGGTAATTAAAGAAGTGTTTGTTTTGACTAAATTATGGTTTTTGTTTTAGTAAAAGTGGTTTAATTTTTGATAACTTAGTGGTCGTAAAGTAACATGAACTTGTTATCAAAGTGAAATCCCTAAAGACGCCGAAAATCCAAGACATATGATATACCAAACCGGATTAGGGTGGCGTGCCAACTCCCTCATACAGAGAGGAGGCCTGTGTCCCAGCTGTGGGATCATTACTATGTAAGTGTCTAATCTGACTGCTTTGATGGTCAAGTTAGTGGTCACAAGCGTGACTGCTGAACAAGAAGTTCTGGATTCGATTTCCGGGTCGGGCAAAGTGTTAGTGGGATTTTGCATCAAGAATTCCTCAGTAGCAGCCACGGAGCCTCGATTTAAGGGTGTTGCGTTGCTAAAATCCCAAAAACGACGTATGTTTAAAGAAATTTGTTGAGGAATCCTTCCGTACGATTTCCATATAAAAAATATATGTTATACTTAAAGTCATCATAAATAATTCGTATTGTTTAAAATTTTAATAAACCTTCACATTATTTAATAAAAAATCGTAGTATGTCTTAACCTAAATCGAATTTTGTCTCTGTAACGGCTGAATAGTTCGGTATGAATTTTATACCCAAAAATACGTAGTGATGTATTTATCAATCCGTATTGTTTATTTTCTCTGATTTGTAATAAAATTTTGAAATAATAAATTATATCCCGACATTTTGAGGCAAATGCGGCGCGAGACCCGTCGCGCATACTTGGAACGCGCTGCGCCAGTGTCTCGATGACTGTTGTCACGGGTGGACTGCACGCATGTCGTTACTTCACAAATAAAATTCAAAAGT
Source organism: Diarsia brunnea (assembly GCA_949774965.1). Classification (NCBI taxonomy): domain Eukaryota; kingdom Metazoa; phylum Arthropoda; class Insecta; order Lepidoptera; family Noctuidae; genus Diarsia; species Diarsia brunnea. The sequence goes on along the minus strand of OX459022.1, from coordinate 12,338,257 downwards.
TCACGTTTTTAATGTTTTCTGAATTAAAACATATTGTAAATTGTATAGTTATCAATATTTCGTAAAATAAGAACAGAAAATAAGTTTGTAAATATATTTAAAGTAGTTTGTAATTTCGTTTTGTTGTTTGCACCTATCATAGACTAAGCTGACTATGCCTAATAAACGTTAAGTGACGCGTGGCCGAGCTCTCCAAAACGATTGGTAAATTCCCTACGTTTCTTAGTGGATATTTTGGTATATAGATATATCTATGATATTATTTTAATTTTGGACTGCCTCGTTGGTCTAGTGGTCGTAAGCACGATGCTGAGCATGAGGTCCTGGGTTCGATTCCCGGGTCGGGCAAAGTGTTATTGGGTTTTTCCATCAGGAAATTATAAGTAACAGCCACGGAGTCTGGATTTGTGCCCGGTTGATGGCAATAGGCTCGCCCCTATTATATGGGACTTAAACATAACTGGCGAAATGTGGGTGTACTATTAGGTACACCTCTGCCTAACCCTTCGGGGATTACAGGCGTGATGTTATGTTATCTAACTATTTTGTCTTAAGATTTTCGTTTGATGGAAGATGGAGATCTAGATGACTGATGATGTCTCGTACCTAATGATGGTCTCTCATACTACATGATACATTTTGAAGGTCTGATGAAGACCAGGTAACTGCTTATCGGTTCTCAGTCACGGAAATAGTCAGAATGCTCCAACTTTCAGCTTTTATCTCATTGAGCACGGATGCTACTACATGATACATTTTGAAGGTCTGATGATGATCAGCTAAGTGCTTATCGGTTCTCAGTGACGGATGTAGTTAGAATGACCTAGCTTTCAGATTTTATCTTATTGAGCACGGATGCTACTACATGATTCATTTTGAAGGTCTGATGATGACCAGCTAAGTGCTTATCGGTTTTCAGTGACGGATGTAGTTAGAATGACCTAGCTTTCAGATTTTATCTTATTGAGCACGGATGCTACTACATGATATATTTTGAAGGTCTGATGATGACCAGCTAAGTGCTTATCGGTTAACAGTGACGGATATAGCTAGAATGACCACCACCAGGTAAATGGCACCATCAGTCTCCAAGGCCTCTTCGAGCTCTTTCATATGAGTCCACACACGACGGTTCTACGTGGTGCCATCAATGAGATCCTATACTTACCTTCGGAGTCTACCATCAGGTAGCTGGTATCATCAGTCTCCATGGCCCCCTCGAGCTCTTTCAAATGAGTCCAAACACGATGGTTCTACTCAGTGCCGTCAATGATATCCTATACCCACCTTCGGAGTCCACCATTAGGTACGAGACATCATCAGTCATCCAGATCTTCATCTTCCATCAAACGAAATTCTCAAGACAAAATAATTAAAACGATAAAACAATTAACACCAAAACAATAACATACATTACATAACATCACGCCTGTAATCCCCAAAGGGTTAGGCAGAGGTGTACCTAATAGTAGGCGTGATGTTATGTATGTATGTTATTATTTTATCGATCTGAGCACGGATGCTACTACATAATACATTCTGAAGGTCTGATGATGACCAGCTAAGTGCTAATTGGTTCTCAGTGACGGATATAGCTAGAATGACCTAGCTTTCAAATTTTATCGATCTGAGCACGGATGCTACTACATGATACATTTTGAAGGTCTGATGATGATCAGCTAAGTGCTTATCGGTTCTCAGTGACGGATACAGTTATGATGCTACAGCTTTCTGCTTTTATCTTATTGAGCACGGATGCTACTACATGATACATTTTGAAGGTCTGATGATGATCAGCTAAGTGCTTATCGGTTCTCAGTGACGGATGTAGTTAGAATGACCTAGCTTTCAGATTTTATCTTATTGAGCACGGATGCTACTACATGATACATTTTGAAGGTCTGATGATGACCAGCTAAATGCTAATTGGTTCTCAGTGACGGATATAGCTAGAATGACCTAGCTTTCAAATTTTATCGATCTGAGCACGGATGCTACTACATGATACATTTTGAAGGTCTGATGATTATCACCTAAGTGCTTATCGGTTCACAGTGACGGATGTAGTTAGAATGACCTAGCTTTCAGATTTTATCTTATTGAGCACGGATGCTACTACATGATATATTTTGAAAGTCTGATGATGACGAGCTAAGTGCTTATCGGTTAACAGTGACGGATATAGCTAGAATGACCACCACCAGGTAAATGGCACCATCAGTCTCCAAGGCCTCTTCGAGCTCTTTCATATGAGTCCACACACGACGGTTCTTTGTGGTGCCATCAATGAGATCCTATACTTACCTTCGGAGTCTACCATCAGGTAGCTGGTATCATCAGTCTCCATGGCCCCCTCGAGCTCTTTCAAATGAGTCCAAACACGATGGTTCTACTCAGTGCCGTCAATGATATCCTATACCCACCTTCGGAGTCCACCATTAGGTACGAGACATCATCAGTCATCCAGATTTTCATCTTCCATCAAACGAAATTCTCAAGACAAAATAATTAAAACGATAAAACAATTAACACCAAAACAATAACATACATTACATAACATCACGCCTGTAATCCCCAAAGGGTTAGGCAGAGGTGTACCTAATAGTAGGCGTGATGTTATGTATGTATGTTATTATTTTAATGATGTTAATTGTTTTATCGCTAAAAGCGATAAAACAATTGTAGCAAAAAACAATTGTAGTCGTTCTTGTAGCACGGATGCTACTACATTTTGAAGGTCTGATGATAACCAGCTAAGTGCTTATCGGTTCTCAGTGACGAACGTAGTTAGCATGACCTAGCTTTAAAATTTTATCGATCTGAGCACGGATGCTACTACATAATACATTCTGAAGGTCTGATGATGACCAGCTAAGTGCTAATTGGTTCTCAGTGAAGGATATAGCTAGAATGACCTAGCTTTCAAATTTTATCGATCTGAGCACGGATGCTACTACATGATATATTTTGAAGGTCTGATGATGACCAGCTAAGTGCTTATCGGTTAACAGTGACGGATATAGCTAGAATGACCACCACCAGGTAAATGGCACCATCAGTCTTCAAGGCCTCTTCGAGCTCTTTCATATGAGTCAACACACGACGGTTCTACGTGGTGCCATCAATGAGATCCTATACTTACCTTCGGAGTCTACCATCAGGTAGCTGGTATCATCAGTCTCCAAGGCCCCCTCGAGCTCTTTCAAATGAGTCCAAACACGATGGTTCTACTCAGTGCCGTCAATGATATCCTATACCCACCTTCGGAGTCCACCATTAGGTACGAGACATCATCAGTCATCCAGATCTTCATCTTCCATCAAACGAAATTCTCAAGACAAAATAATTAAAAGCGATAAAACAATTAACACCATTAAAATAATAACATATATTACATAACATCACGCCTGTAATCCCCGAAGGGTTAGGCAGAGGTGTACCTAATAGTAGGCGTGATGTTATGTTATGTATCTTATTATTTTAATGGTGTTGAGACCTCGAGGACGCCTTGGAGACTGATAATGTTATTTACCTGATGGTGGACTCCAAAGGTAAGTAAAGGATCTCATTGACGGCACTGCGTAGAATCGTCGTGTTTGGACTCATTTGAAAGAGCTCGAGGAGGCCTTAGAGACTGATGATGCCATTTACTTGACGGTGGACTTCGAAGGTGGGTACAGGATCTCATTGACAGCGCTGCGTAGAATCATCGTGTTTGGACTCATTTGAAAGAGCTCGAAGAGGCCTTGGAGACTGATGGTGCCATTTACCTGACGGTGGTCATTCTAGCTATATCCGTCACTGTGAACCGATAAGCACTTAGCTGGTCATCATCAGACCTTCAAAATGTATCATGTAGTAGCATCCGTGCTCAGATCGATAAAATTTGAAAGCTAGGTCATTCTAGTTATATCCATCACTGAGAACCAATTAGCACTTAGCTGGTCATCATCAGACCTTCAAAATGTATCATGTAGTAGCATCCGTGCTCAATAAGATAAAAGCAGAAAGCTGTAGCATCATAACTGTATCCGTCACTGAGAACCGATAAGCACTTAGCTGATCATCATCAGACCTTCAAAATGTATCATGTAGTAGCATCCGTGCTCAGATCGATAAAATTTGAAAGCTAGGTCATTCTAGCTATATCCGTCACTGAGAACCAATTAGCACTTAGCTGGTCATCATCAGACCTTCAGAATGTATTATGTAGTAGCATCCGTGCTCAGATCGATAAAATTTTAAAGCTAGGTCATGCTAACTACGTTCGTCACTGAGAACCGATAAGCACTTAGCTGGTTATCATCAGACCTTCAAAATGTAGTAGCATCCGTGCTACAAGAACGACTACAATTGTTTTTTGCTACAATTGTTTTATCGCTAAAAGCGATAAAACAATTAAAATCATTAAAATAATAACATACATAACATAACATCACGCCTACTATTAGGTACACCTCTGCCTTACCCTTTGGGGATTACAGGCGCGATGTTATGTAATGTATGTTATTGTTTTAATGGTGTTAATTGTTTTATCGTTTTAATTATTTTGTCTTGAGAATTTCGTTTGATGGAAGATGGAGATCTGGATTACTGATGATGTCTCGTACCTAATGGTGGACTCCGAAGGTAGGTATAGGATCTCATTGACGGCACTGAGTAGAACCATCGTGTTTGGACTCATTTGAAAGAGCTCGAGGAGGCCTTGGAGACTGATGATACTAGCTACCTGATGGTAGACTCCGAAGGTAAGTATAGGATCTCATTGATGGCACCACGTAGAACCGTCGTGAGTGGACTCATTTGAAAGAGCTCGAAGAGGCCTCGGAGACTGATGGTGCCATTTACCTGATGGTGGTCATTCTAGCTATATCCGTCACTGTGAACCGATAAGCACTTAGCTGGTCATCATCAGACCTTCAAAATGTATCATGTAGTAGCATCCGTGCTCAGACATATACAATTTGAAAGCTAGGTTATTCTAACTACATCCGTCACTGAGAACCAATAAGCACTTAGCTGGTCATCATCAGACCTTCAAAATGTATCATGTAGTAGCATCCGTGCTCAATAAGATAAAAGCTGATAGCTGGAGCATTCTAACTATATCTGTCACTGAGAACCGATAATCACTTAGCTGGTCATCATCAGACCTTCATAATGTATCATGTAGTAGAATACGTGCTCAGATAGATAAAATTTGAAAGCTAGGTCATTCTAACTACATCCGTCACTAAAACCGATAAGCACTTAGCTGGTCATCATCAGACCTTCAAAATGTATTAAGTAGTAGCATCCGTGCTCAGACAAATAAAATTTGAAAGCTAGGTCATTCTAACTACATCAGTCACTGAGAACCGATAAGCACTTAGGTGGTCATCGTCAGACCTTCAAAATGTATTATGTAGTAGCATTCGTGCACAGTTAGCTGAAAGCTCCAGCTTTCAGCTAACTGTGCACGAATTCGCATTCTGACTATTTCCGTGACTGAGAAGCGATAAGCAGTTACCTGGTCTTTATCAGACCTTAAGAATGTATCGTAGGAGTACCTGTGCTCAGTGAAATAACTAATGAAAGCTAGGTTATTACTTCATTAGTCAAAGTGTATAATTTATTATTAAATATTTTATTCATACATTGTACTCTAAGAGGAAAAAATATGTTAGGCAAATACGATTACCACTCTGCGACACGTTTCTGTTCTTTGGTACGTTTTTCTGTAGTACAGTTGTTTGCCGGTAGGGGCCGAAAAGTAAACAAAAGCCAGTACAGAGGTCAAATCGTCAAAGTCATCCACTGCTGTGTTCCCCTTAAGCCCAGTTGATGGCAATAGGCTCGCCCTCTAATACATGAGATTTAAAATAAAACTGGCAAAATTTGCGTGCACTTTTAGGTACACCTCTGTCAAACTCATCGGGGATTACAAGCGTGATGTTATGTTATGCATTCAAACAAATATCGCAATTTAATACCGTGCTTATATAAATCAGAAGTATCATTACATTACCAACAAATCGACTCATCTTTCAAAACAAAAAACTATTCCCCAGCAAAATATTACAAGAAAACACATAAAATCCAGCAGAAAACACTACCAATTCTAATCTAAATGACTTTTAATAACCTTAATCATATGATGGAGTAAAAACCAAGGTTTCTGGTACAAAAACCATTGACATAACACCACTGACTTGTGACATAACCAAGGTCGGAGTGTAAGAAGTTCACTGGTTGTTTTATGGTTTTAGTAGCTGGCTTTCTGTGGCTCTGTCTGCATTTTTGTTCTTGATTATTTGGGATGAAGAGGCCAATGTTTTTCTTTTGTTTAAGAGAACTACTTCCAAAACACGTAACACTGCTAGTAACATGAGTACTCCTAAATTGTCGTTTAAAAATATAGTAGCACAAAACGCACAAAAGATACACCAAACAACTTCTCCACCTCAACAAACAGTAACAGCTAAATGTCAGGAAGAAACAGTCGGTCAAGAAGCTCTGTATAATAACAATGTCAACACTGATCAGGTTATTACCCTACCGAAACAAATAAAAGCAACCGACTGTAGGGAAGAAAGTGACGATCACCAGGACGTGTCCAATCACAACCTTAACACGAAATCAACGGGAAATATACTTAATACAAAAGGGTCGACATCATTGAAAAGACGGAAAAACATTATAATTATTGCAGATCACCAAGGAAGAATGACACAGAGTATACTACAACGGCTGGTTGGAGACAATTATAATGTTACGTGTATGTGGAAACAAGGTGCAAGACTACGCGATGTGTTAGACAGTTTCAAAAGTGAAATATTAGCGTTATCTACGGACGATTACATAATTATAGCTGGTGGAACAAACGATGTAAACCCGCGCGAATTCCAGTATGTCACTATGAGATGGCTTGAATCTGTGACAATTTCAAACGTGATTTTCACTGAAATTCCATATAATAGGTTTTTAAATGTAAAACAACTCAACTATGAACTAAAATTTATATGTAGCAAATTTAAAAATGTTCACTACCTAGACTTAGATTTTGAGAGACATTTACCAAAGGGCATACACTTCAGTCTCGGTTTGTGCAGATCCTGGCTTAGAGAAATATTACATATTGATTATAAATTGAAATTTACGAAATACAATCATACAAAAACTATAAATACACAAAAAAATATGGTTGATATTTCCACACAAACAAACAGTGATCATAATATTAACAACCCCAGCAGTGGCAATTACGAACAAAAAGAAAAGCAAAATATGGCACAGGGCAGCGATTCTAAAATTCTTACGCCATCTACGTCATCTTATAATAATTTTTTTCGCCTATAACCAGATAAATATATTACATCAAAATATTAACGGTCTAATTAGCAAATCTGATGAACTTTCTTTGTACCTAGACGAGTTGAGCCAAGACAATAAACGTATTGATGTTCTCTGTATTACAGAGCATAACATGCTAAAAGAGGATATTCACTCATTAAAAGTTTCGAATTACTCATTAATTTCATCATACCATAGGCACAACAGAAATGGAGGTGCATGCATATTGATCCATAATAGTCAAAAGGCTAAAATATATGACATTAAGGATCATACTATCCCAAATATTTTAGAATGTAGTGCCATTGAACTCATAGAGCATAATATTATTATAATTAACGTGTATAGACCCCCAAACAACCAATCCGACAAAGTACATATATTTTTTTCTAAACTTAATGAAATACTCAGCGTAACTAGTTTAAAAAATAAGAAGATTATTGTGTGTGGTGATTTTAATATAAATAGACTAAAAAGAGATAAGATGACAATAGAATTCGAACAATTACTAGCTAGTTATAACCTTCAACTTATGATTAACGAACCTACACGAATGTGCAGTAAAACATGCATCGATAACTTTATTTGTAATAAAAGGGGCGCCAAGTATGAAATACTAGAATTAGCACTATCAGACCATACTGCTCAACTGCTGCAATATCCGGTTAAAGAAAGTTTTAACATAACACATTGGTACACATTTAAGCGAGATTATAGCTCCTCTAATATTGACAAGTTCGTTAAATGTATTCAAACCCTCACCTTTGATGATATTTACACTGCGGCTACAGCAGATGATGCTTTTACTAAATTTCATGAGCTATTCAAGCTCTTTTATGACTTATGTTTCCCTTTGTTAAAGGTTAAAGTTCCTATTCATAAACGGCCTAAATGGATGTCAACGGGTATTAGAGTTTGCTCCAAGCGTAAGCGTCAATTGCTCTGGAAATACAGAAAATCACCAGACATAAAATTAAAGGACTCATACAAATTATATAATAGAAGATTAAAAACAATAATTAAATTAACTCAAAAATCTCAAAATGATTACTACATTAAAACCGCACAAAATAAAGCAAAAGCTACATGGAAGGTTATAAATAATTTTCAACAAAACATTCTGACTGAACGAATTAACAAAATAAATGTAAAAGGTACACTAATTACGAATCCGATAAAAATAGCCAATGAATTTAACACTTTTTTTATTGATCAAGTCCCCAGTGACAACTCTAGTGATAATAATACGCATTACAGAATCCCATATAATAATTCAAACTCGTTCTTTATGGGTCCGTGTACCCCAGAGAGCATTGCTCAAACAATCAAATCCTTAAAAAATACAAATAGTACAGGTTATGACGGAATAGCTACTAAAGTGCTTAAGGTCGTAGCGGAAATAATATCGCCAGTTCTTTGTCATCTGTTTAATAAATGTATTGAAGAAGGGATATATCCATCAACTTTAAAATTATCTATTGTAATCCCGGTATTTAAAAAGCAAGATAAAGAAAATATGAGTTGTTACAGACCAATTTCCCTGATACCAATTTTGTCAAAAGTTTTTGAAAAAGTTATCTACAACAATCTGTACAACTATATGGAAAAACACAATTTTCTTACGGAAGAACAAATGGGGTTTAGGAAAAACAAATCGATCAACAACGCAATATACACCTTCCTTAAAACAGTGTTAAAAGGTATGGACAGCAAAAAAGAAGTCACAGCACTTTTCATGGATATGACGAAGGCTTTTGACTGCGTCCACCATGAAATATTACTAGCTAAATTAGAAGCGTACGGGGTCCGAGGAACCGCTCTTGATCTCATAAAATCATATCTGTGTAACAGGGAACAACAAACTGAAGTAACTAGTATTTCACCTACCACCAAAATTGAAAAGAAGTACCTGTCAAAACCTATTAAAGTTTGCAAAGGCGTACCACAAGGAAGTATTTTAGGCCCTCTGCTATTTATTATATATATAAATGATCTTCCTAAATTCATAAAATCCCCCATGGTTTTATATGCAGACGACAGTACTGCCATATTTGTATCTGATGATCCTAATACGTATGAATATGAAATAAACTGCACGTTATCATCTATTATTAACTGGCTTAACTTAAACAAACTTAAAATTAACCTATCGAAGACATATGTAATGACGTTCAAAAATAAAAATTCTAAATTAAGTAATTTAAATATAAGTTATCAACACATTGACATAGAACAATTAAATACTACAAAATTTTTAGGACTACACATAGACTCAAATATGACATGGAAGACCCATATGGAACAAATATGTACAAAGTTAAACCGGTATTCCTATGCACTATATATGCTTCGTAAAGTTGTCAATCAAACTGCACTGCTATCTGCTTACCACGCTTACGTTGGTTCTATACTAAAATATGGCATAATGTTTTGGGGAAATGCCGCTGAGAGAGAATCTGTATTTAGGGCCCAAAAGAAGTGTGTTCGAGCGATCTGTTCTTTGAAACCAACTGACACATGTAAACCATATTTTGTAAATTTAAAAATATTGACATTGCCATCACTATATATTTATGAACTTGCACTAGACATTAGAATGAATATAAATAATTATGAGACATTAAAAAGTTCTAGACTTGCCAGTATACTTCGTGCCACAAGCCACAGAACTGTTATGTTTGACAAGAGCCCATTTTGTATGGGTCCTAGAATATATAATAAGTTGCCCAAAAATATAAAGGAAGCAAAAAATTTTATTTCATTTAAACTTAAATTAAAAATATATTTGATTAATAAAGCCTACTATTCAATTAATGATTATTTAAATGATAAATGTAATTAATTAATGAATTTATAATGTTATGTATAATTATGTAAAATGACAATTGTTTACTATTATTGACATCCCATTTTCTCGTGTTTTGTTTTAGATTTTTATTTGTATGATCCAATTTTGCACACCTGTTGGGTAGGATATGGTTTAAAGGTCTATTATTTGTATTTTTTCATCTATAAGTGTACCCATATTTCATGCAATAAATGATTTGATTTGATTTGATTTGATTTGATTTAAAGTTTGGCAAATTGCATTATAATTGGTTTTAATAGTTTAGCCGTAAAACGTTATTTAGTAGAACTTATAGGCGACATGTTATAATTGTTTTTCAGAAAAAACTGATCTAGTGTAAGTCGGACTTGCACATGAAGGATTCCGTACCATTGTAGTAGATATTGAGAGATTTTCCATTTTATTTTAGCACCATAGACTTCTTATAGGTTTTCCTGTAATCTATACGTGTTGAACTAATTTCTGTATTTTTGTTAGGATTTTATGCTCAGTAGTTTCGGAGATAAAGGTGGCGGGAATGGTCGGACAGACAGACAGAAACACGAGTGATCTTATAAGGGTTCCGTTTTTTCCTTTTGAGGTATGGAACCCTATAAACAAATAATTCAACTTCTAATCCACCGAATTTGTGACAAAACCAAGGTTAGAGCCAAGTTAATTATTTTCTTTGTTTCACATAACATATATGTAGCTATCCTATGGGCTATGGTGTGGAGTATTCAAATATATATGTTCAGATAGCCTTGGTGATAGGGCTGAAAAGGTGTTGTGCAATTGTGACAGAATTGGAGAAAGAAATGGGGAAATCATTTACATTTTCATTGTTATGTATGAGTATTAAAATAAATCTAGTTCTAGGATTTGTCATTAAAGCTGTTTCTGTTATAATTTGGCTGTGACATACGTACATACTCGTATTATTATACTCACACCTTGTTCCTGTGGGCGTTGGTAGGAACTACATAAGCTAGCTGTACTACTAAATTTGTGAATTAAGTTCCACTTCATCCTTCCTATCTCGTCCGGGAATATGTAAGATTACATCGCACATTTATTGAGGTCGCTAGTCAAAGTCAAAGCATTTATTTCAATTAAACCATTACTGGTACTTTTGAATGTCAGAAGAACAATTCATAAAACTAAACTACGAGTGCAATACGTCATCCCGAAAGCCAGCACGCCGAACCACACGCCGCCGAATGCCCGCAACAACGAACACTGCGAGCACGAAAGCACGCAGTGACGCACACCGCAACATCGAATGCACGAGACTCCAAATCACGGAACAACGAATGCACTCCGCAACGCGCTACCGCCACCCCGCGACCCGGAGCCCCGCACACCCACCGCCACGGCACGAGACGCCGCGCGCCCCCGCACCCACAGCACTCGCCGCCGCAGACATCCGGCGACGCGCAACCCGACGCAGCAACCCCCGGGACGACGCATTGCACTCCTAAGCTACAGTCACAGTCACAAGGCATAATAACTTGTGAAAGTACTGTAGTTGCCCATTCCCTAGCGTAGATCTCTATGGAGAAGAACGGGCTAGCATAAGCATTTTTACCGTATTGTAAAGCAACTATGGAAATATATTTGAGTACACTTTCGTCCGTTTTATTGTAAACAACTAATAAATAATTTAACAAGAAATTAGCAAGAATAAATTTTTCTTCCATCTAAACTTATCAATTGTATTAGCAGTCAAGGGCTCGTACAGCTGTTATGACTTGAATTTAGCAGTCAATTTAATTAGCAATTATTTCCGCTGTTTTATTATTATACAGGATGGTGCCGTCAATACGACAATAAATGAAACCACTGGTAGTTCTAGCTAGTACATAGGAACATTATTAAACTATCAAAAAAGTTTTAACACCAAAATATAAAAAAAAAAGACGTGTGGCACTGGAGACTGCCGCGGTGAAGCTATTGCATAGCATTTTTTATCAACTTATGCAATTATAATTATTTATTTATTTTATTAATGCAGTATTTTTTTTCCTTTGTTTTTTTTTCTTTGATATTAATAAATGCACTTTGTTTATTCATATTTAAAACACTTTGTATACAAATTATACGAGTACAGATATTCACTGTTGTACATAGATGATAAATACCCATACACCTATATACTTTCTCACAAACAGCTGATTACGGTAGTTTTCCAATACAACCAATGCCACCTAAAGGCGGGTGGCTGAACTAAAGAGACCAGCGTGATATTTCAAAAAGTCATTGTCAAGTGTCAATTTGTCAAGTGGGGGGTGTTAGGTTTTTTTCGTTACGGAATTTCTGGATTCGGTCCCCACGCTCAAAGCCCGCGATAGAAGCTATGCAATAGCTTAAAAAACAATAAAACTGAGTAGCATAAAACTGTTAACGAAATACATTACAATTTACAAACAAATATCGGTTTACTAAATTTAGGAATAATTTGCACTGATTAACGAGTGGAAATAAAATGTAACAAAAGAATTTGGCAAAGATATTTAGTTAGGTTGTTGTCGTATCGTCGGCACCACGAAGGTGTTAGGATTTATTTGATAGTTTAAAAATGTTTCTATGAACTAGAACTAGCAGTGGGTTTCATTTATTGTCGTATTGTCGGCACCACCCTGTATGTTTATTATAATGGCCGTCATCTATTTATTTATTTATTTATCACATGCTGCCATTACAGATAATAAAAATAAATCAACATCGTCATCTCATAAATAGTTCACTTTCTTTCTATTCATTATCTTATCATCGATCACATAATTATAATCTCTAGAAATATTTATTTTTCACTGCCTCGTTAGTCTAGTGGTGCAAGCGCACCTATGGAGTATGAGGATTCGATTCCTAGGCCGGGCAAAAATGTAATAGTCTTTTTCCATCTGGAATTTCTCAGTAGCGGCCACGGAGTATGGACATAAGCCCGGTTGATGGCAATAGGCTCGTCCCCTATTACATGGGACTTAATTGTGGGTGATGTTATCCTATGAACTGGTACGGGCATGTGATGCAGAGGAAAGAGAAAAATGTTGAGTCTGAATGTGGAGGGATAACCGAAGAAACGATAGATCTATGCTAGGGAATGGCCAACTACAATACCACAGTATAAAAATACAGTACAGTCACAGTTATTATGCCTTGTGACTGGGACTGTAGCGTCTTTTATTTTGTATTTGTTTCGACTATTCAAAAGTGCCTGTAACTGGCCCACTTGATATAAATGCTTTGATTGATTAATTTTGGTTGATGGATTGTAATATAATAATAATAAATCTTTATTGGAACAATAACACATTTAACAAATTAATTGCGTACGTAAATAGCTGCATTAGTTGAAAACTGTGTCGCAGCTATTAACCCCACCTCCAAGAGGAAGACGACAGCGTTCCAGATTTAGTAAAAAATACAGTAGAGTTCAAAAAAGAAAACAAAAATAAAGAATATTACAAACAAAGATAGTCGCGAAAAACATAACCCTTTCCTTGTAGTCGGGTAATAACAAAAACCAAAAATAAAAGTAAAAAATTAAAATAGTTAAAAATAAAAGTAAATGAAATAGCAAAAAAATTAAGTAGATAAGTATTTCATGTTGTGCATGTGAGAGTGTTATATTATGTGAGTGTAGTGCGTGTCTGTGGGGTGTATGCGTAGAGTGTGTTTGTGGAACCTTTCCACGAGCACACTCCACGCTACGTGTGTTTGGTGTGCATGTCTACGGAAGAAAAATCTTTATGGTTTGACCAAACTCTCCAATTCATCGTATGTGAGGGTATGTAGCCATTGACCAGTGACACTTTTGCAATCCCGGAATGTGCATGGGTAAATAGAAAGCACTCACACACACATTGTGAAAAGGATGATATTATTATGGCAAGAAAGCAGGTGTCTGATGAAATGACGAGTAATAGAGAAGTATGGAAGAAGAAGAGATGCTGCGCCGACCACAAATGAATTGGGATAAGGGCAACAAGACAGTGATGCTATGAACTCATTTATTTTTCGTTTAAAATATTGTTCATTCAAAACAAAACTATAATAATAATGAGTTTATTAATGCTTCAGTTTACATAATTGTGTTTGTTTGGAGCCTCCATTTAAGCAAATAATGCCTGTATTAAGAGACTCCGCTCTTCCATAACATAGCAATAATTACAGGTACTAATGCTAGAATTGAATTACAATTAAAACTAAAAAATTATAATATGGACGGTGTTGAGAGTATATCTCGAGTACGGATTGTAGTGTGAGTGGGTGTGTGTGTGTGTTGTAAGTGTCTGTGTGTGTATGGGTGTGTGTGAGCGTGGATGTGGGTGTTTAGGTGAGGGTTATGTGTGCGTGTTTGTGTGAGAGTGTATATGGTGTGGTGGTGTATTTGCTAGTGTTTATGCTCTAGAAGTGCCTCCGTGTCATCATAGGTAAGTGTCTATAAACAGGGTGTAAATCAACCCATCACACAGCCGTCAACCAAGCATTCTGTACATCAAACTAAGTACCCCTACGCAAAAATTTTTGCTGGGAAACGATTTTTTTTTTTTGGGTCAAAAATCACATTTTACAGTAAAACTCTATGTAGCACTGTTAAAACATTGTGCTAGTGGATGCTTTGAATAGTAAACGGGTCATGGGGGTAATTTAAGTAAAGTTAGAACCTGAAAAAGTAGTATTTACAAAAACAGCTGTGAAAAATTTGGAACTTTGAGGTTCCCAGGTATGGTCTAGAACAAAAATAAATATCGCAGTGGTGGGAAGAATAAGTGCCCTTTGTTTGCGTTAAGGGTACTTTTACACCCTATATAATTTAAGGTTAAGATTTTTTTACATTTAAAACTTGTTTTATTGTATAGCTCAATATTTTTGTTTAATTTGTACTAACTCAAGTATATCCATGTCTCAACAATTCCAGTGTATTGTGTCTACTTACATTAAATAGTTACTCAAACGGTTCGCCTAACAGATCACGGTCTGCTGACTTCACTTTTTACAATCACCTTGAAGCTTGAATGCTTACAACAAAATAGCCTGTTGTATGGTTTATTTTGTTGCGGTGACTTCCATTTTATTGGTGTAATGAGAGCCATTATTGGTTGTCTTGCAAGTGGAAGTTTTGTTGATGATCATTGAATAAAGCAGATCCAATTTATTTTTTTAGATTTATTAATTCTATCCTATTAATCTTTAAGATTTCCTTTGAGCTCACGGTCAGTCTAAGGCCTACAGTAGGCAGTTCAGCCAACTCAAACTCAAAGCATTTGTTTCAATTAGACCATTACAGGTACTTTTGAATGTCAAAAAAACACCGGTTGCCTTACAAAGTTTTTCAAAATTGTTTAGAGAGATTAAGTTAACTCAGAAAATAGAAAAAAGATTAGCCAGTCATTAGTGGGCTGAATACTCAAGGTTTTCCGCATCTACTAATAGTCCTTTTGACCGTTTACCGTCAGGGCGACCGATCTCAGTCATATAGGGTGTAAAAGTACCCTTAACGCAAACGAAGGGCATTTGTTCTCCCAGCCACTGCGATCATTTTTTTGTTCTAAACCATACCTGGGAACCTCCTAGTTACGGAGATATTGGGGGTCAAAGTTCCAAATTTTTCACAGCTGTTTTTGTAAATACTAGTATTTCAGGTTTTAACTTTACTTAAATTACCTCCATGACCCCTTTACTATTCAAAGCATCCACTAGCACAATGTTTTAAGAGTGCTACTTTGAGTTTAACCGTAAAAAAACCGTAGGGGTACTTAGTTTGATGTACAGAATGCTTGGTTGATGGATGCGTGAAGGGTTCGTTTACACCCTGTATAGCCATCGACGGAGAAAATATTTAAGTACCTATATACTATAGGCAAACACAGGTGGTCTCTCTCTTTTCTCACTCTTACTGTATGGGTTGGCAATTCGACATGACTGGAGTGAGAACAGGCGCAGGACCAACAACCATGGTATCTACTCATCATCATCTTCCTGCCCTTATCCCATGTCATTTGGAGTCGGTTAAACACGTTCTTTTCTTCCATTCTGCCCTACCAGTCGTCACGCTATCATTTATTCATTTTTCCTTCATATCACTCCTCACTCCATCCATCTTTTCTTTGGGCTTCCTCTCCCTCTTCATCCATCCACATATATATACTAAATGTGGATGGATGGAGAGGTTTTACACTTTTTTACCGACCGTGGTATAAAGTAAGTAGAATAAATCATAAAAGTTATTTTTTTTGTTATGAGCCTGATGTGTCCCACTGCAGGGTAAACGCCTCCCTTTCATTTTCCTTTTCTTTTTCCAATTAACTCAGTCTGTGTCAATCAATACAATCCAATTTGAGTCTAGCTCGTCACGCCATCTCCTTCTGTAGTTCTTATAATGCACAAATATTTTTTTTGTTTTTGTGGATGTGGAATCATCAAAATATCAATCCCGTTCTGGACGGAGCGGAAGGGAGTGTCAGACTTCTACTGACTAAAACCCACCCATTTTCCTTCTTAGCTTTTTGTGTTCCGGGGCCACACTATCTCTTTCGAAGAGTCCCGCATCAATATTAATGCACCCTAATTGCTCGCCAGTGTTAAACCAAAGGAAAAGGAGCGTAAACAATTTGTATGATATAATTGTTAACAATTCATAATTTATTACTGACAACATGGTTTTAACACCTAATTGCTAGTAATTACTTACCAATTTGCACTTACGAGTATTATTTCGTGTTACTTCGGTTTGAGACTAAAGCAGTGTCTTGTGTAATCTGTGGTTACTGTTATATCCTATCTTCTTCTTCAGCCGGTCCCTCATTACTGAGGATCGTGGTCACTGGACCCTTCAAGCGGACCATCATCTACTCCGGTCCAAAGTTGGGCCTACCACCTGCTGAAATTCGCTTGAGGAAATAGCCTCTTTTACTTGGTCGGACCATCGTGTTGGCGACCGGCCCCGCGCTCGTTTGCCTTCGGTATTACCAACAATGACCAGTTTTTCAAGGCTGCTATCTCCTCTTCGCATTATGTAGCCAAAATAGGACAAAATACGCTGTAGGCAAACTGTAGACAATCGAGTCTTGATATCGAGTTGGGTTAGGATAGACACATTTGTGCGTTTGGCCGTCCATGGAATTCGGAGCATCCGCCTCAAACACCACATTTCGAATGCGTCTATCCTCTGCCTTTCCCTTGTTTGGATTGTCCACGTTTCAACTCCATAGAGGATTTCGGAAAAATTAGTGCTCTGACCAAACGGGCCTTCGTTTTAAAACTTATGCCTCGATTTTTCCAGATGGTCTGGAGGCGTGTCATAGCATCTTTAGCCATGGCTATCCGCCGTTTTATTTCTGGGACGCAGCCGCCTTCATTACTTATATTAGAGCCCAGCAGATAAACGAAACTGTCCACAGTATCGATGCCTTGGATGTTATAGGCGCCTGCATAGCTTTCCCGTACGATCTACCACCATAAGCTTGGTTTCTGCCTATTTATTGCAAGCCCTAATTTGCCACTTTCCACCTCCAATCTGTACAGTATCTCTTTCATGTCGCTAATTGAAACCCTACCGCCCAGAGCGAGAGGAGTCATTTGATGATTTCCCACACTCCAAAGAAAAGATTCCATGTAAGATTGCCTAGGATTGGCTTCAGAACTAGCTGGGATAGTCTTTCAGTCTAACCCAGATGACAACGAAAATTTCAAAAGTATCAACAACCAAAAGCATCGAAGCATAAACATACAAATCATAAAAGGCATTCCACATTTACATCAACAAAACGGCAATCTCCTTTTAAATTCACGCCGCCAACGCACGGTCGTCGGCAGGTTGCGTCACTGATGTCTATCCGCCGTTTCCGTACTCTTGTGCATTGGTATTGTAATCCAAAACATAATGTATGTAGAATATTGTTGACTAGCTAAGCCCCGCGACCTTTCCTATTTGAATCGAGTTTTGTTAACAATATATATTTTTATAAAATAAATATCATCAGCAGCAGTGGCCTTAACGAACAGTAAGTCATGGATTCGAACCCAGACAGGCGCATTACTTTTTGTAATTTATTTCATCACCACTGCTGTTAAAACGGTGATGGGAAACATCGTGCATCGTAGGGAAACCGGCAGGTCTTAGAACCAAATAGTACGAAGACGTGTGACATCTACCAACCCGCACTGGGCCCGCGTGGTAGATTATAGCCCATCCCTCTCCTAGAGAGGAGGCCTGAGTCCCTGCAGTGCGAACATTAGAGTCTGATGATGATGATTAGAACAACAGCTATCTCTTACAGTAAAAGTCGCGTCGAAATCGGTTCAGCCTTTTCGGAGATTAGCCCGAACAAAAAAAAAAGATACATTAAAGAAAAATCATAATTATGCATTGAGTGAAACGCTTTTATTTTGAAAATAGAAACCAACATTTAATTTTATTTATATGTATGTATGTATACATAGATAGAAATACAATGAAGACTAACTATGATAATATTGCGTAGTTTATATTTTATTCTGATTGTGATGGTTCTTGTGAATGATTTTGACGGAAGTCTTATGGCATAGACAATTATTATTGCTACAGATAGACATTGTTGCTGGGTATTGTCTTTAGAAGACCGTGAAATTATTTGTCTTTATGGTATTTAGAAATATCTTGGTGCATATTTATGCTGTAGTACTAGTAACTTTAGATCAGAGAAGCAAGGAGATATTACTGTATCGAAATTGTGTGAAAATGTGTTGAATGAAACTCCTGAAGACAAATGTTAATTTACATAACATAACGCCTGTAATCCCCAAAGGGTTAGGCAGAGTTCTACATAATAGTACACCCAAATTTCGAAAGTTATGTTTAAGTTCAATGTATTGTTAATAGGATTCTGCATTTAGTCCGTCAGTTAGATTATCGAAAAATATTGGATACGAGTTTTTGTTTTATCAAATTAATACAAATCGACGAAAATAAAACGTGTCAAAGATCATGAGTGGGGGGGGGGGGCTTTTGACGTCACTTTCTGGTAAAAATTGTACCAAACTATTACGTCACATTTTTCGTCGACGTGTTCATTATTTCTTTACGTGAAAAAAGATAAAATATAATATTATATGTCCAATATTTTTTGGAAATCTATCTGACGGACTACCTATATTTTTTTGTCAACTACCCTATTAATTTGATTTTAAATAAGAGGCAAGCCTATTGCCATCAACCGAGCACCAATTCAGACTCCGTGGCTGCCACTGAGAAATTCCTGAAGTAATATAATAACACTTTGCCTGACCCGGGAATCGAACCCTGGATCTCGTGCTCAGGCAGTGGTTTGAGACCACTAGACCCGTGGGTATCCTTAGGCAGAAATGACAACTAAAGATATCAAAAACCCTTTTTTTTTTGGCGGGTGGAAAATCATCAAATAACCCCTCCCGCTCTTGGGCAGAGCGAAAGGGAGTGTCAGACTTCTACTGACTAAAAACCACCCATATTCCTTCTTAGCCCTTCATGTCGAGGCCGCGGTATCTCTTGCGAACAACCCGCAGCCCCGACGGGAATAGCAAAATCTCTGAAATTCTGTTTTATAACTAGTCCAGTATTCTTTAAAAGTGAACTTGCAAGTAATTGATCAGAAAACATTGACTTTGACACAAATACCGGTTGGTATCCAATTGTGGCTGATTCACGTAATTCAGATGTCGCGTCGTTTCAGTAATTGATACGGAAGTTACTTCAATTAAATACTACAATAGAGCTGTCTGTGCATACTATAATATATATAGAGGTGTGATGTTGCTATTTACGTGATTCGGCATGGGTTCTTTTTTCATTGAAATGTTTAAAGTTTAAGGAAAGTCGGTAAGGAAAACGTTTTCGTTGTCAAATTTGAATATCGACATTGTACCGGCTCCATGTTTTTTTATTCCTCATGCATGGCTTTAATTGCATTACTAACATTCCGCCAATACTGATTACAGTGACAGGAGAGGTCGTCGCTATGATGGCTTCCGGCCACCGTAGACACGGGTCTGTGGACGGTGAGTAATGGGCTAGCTCGCCGTCCGTCCGTCTTATGACGACGACAGGCCGTGTCGACGGCGCGTTCGTGTTCCACGCGCGTCTCAAATAGATGTCAGCAACATTGAAGGGGCCCGCAAGAACTGACGCCTGTTGGGGCTGCGGGTTCTTCGAAACAGATACCGCTGCCTCGACACAAGGGGCTAAGGAGGAACATGGGTGATCTTCTTATCTTATCATGGGGTTTCCGTACTTAGTCCTTGAAATGGACCATTGTGAGTGAGCCATGTTGGCCGATTACTCTAAGCCCACCTCCCTCCAGAAGCAGATCAGACTTCCCGCTCTCCCCAGGACATCCGCAAAAGATCTTGCTTTCCTAGGGTTTCCTCTTCCTCACGAATCTTGGTAACGCCTGTGCACTCAAGGAGCACATGCGCCACCGTTTCCTAACATGGGAGGTTTTTAGTCAGTAGATGTCTGACACTGCCCAGAGCGGGAGGAGTCATTTGATGATTACCAACCCGCCAAGAAAAACGCTGTCGTCGCTACATAATGACGGCCGTTCGTATCAACCTTCAGGTTAAGGTGCGCTTGCCTAGGTTGGTCTGTGGATGGGTGACCATCCATTACATACCGAGTTTCCTCCGTGACTCGGAAAGCACGTTAAGGCGCTGGTCCCGGCTAGAATATACATCTTTGGCAGTAGTTACAGGTAGTCAGTGACCAGAAAGTCCGACAACCATATTGCCCAGTATTAACTGGGTTGTGGAGGTCAGATAGACAGTCGCTCCATGTAAAATACTGGTATTCATCTGCATTCGGAGACTGGAAGCCGACGCAAATTGTGAAAGGGCTAGGCAAATGATGACTCTTTGTTTTGTAATCTCCGGATAAATTACTTCGTGCACATCACGTTCTACATTCTCACAATATAATATACCTGCCTATGTAAATATCGACATCAAAGTAATGCTTATGTAACACAAATCATTGGCTTTTCTTTGGTGTAGCAACGTTTAGAATGTTATTATTTCAAAAACTTGTTATTCAAATATTAACTCTTACATGTTGTTACAAATGACTAAACGCAACATATATAAAACCGTTTAACTTTTTACTAAACCATTGCAATCATTGAATAGTTTATTGATTGCTTTTTAAAATAAAACAAAAAACTTCTCTGTATCCATTTGCGTCACGCTTTGACGTGTTTCGCCACTATCTGTCAAAAACAAGAAATTATATTTGTATGTAGTTTCAATTCTAACGTGCAGATATGATAAAAATTGCATGTGTTTGTTTATTTTTAATGTAATTTATAAGCTGATTCTTCTTTTGTACTCAACTCACATAACATTACATCCTGTAATCTGTACTGCCCGTAAGTAGGTACCTACATCACGAATCCAGAATCCGTGGCTGCTACTGAGGAAATTACCGATAGTCCAATAATAATTTGTCCGACCCGGGCATCGCACCTTCTTTCCCTCTCTCTCATCTTTCTCTCGGTTTGCTAATGAAAAGCGGGTTTAGTGTTCAAATAGACCTACTGAAAATGCAAAAGGCTATAGCTTTTCACTGGTCTCTTCTGTCGCAGTGCTGAGCAAAGGCCTCCACTTTCCTTTCCAACTCTCCCGGTGTTTTGTCTTCTCTGGCCGGTTAGGATCGACCGTCTTCAGGCACCCACTGTGTGACAATTCTAGCCCTTCTGTTCTGACTCATCCTGTCCCATTCTAACCTAGCAGACTTATCGCCAAAATGGGTAATGCCAGTCCTGGAGCGTATTGTGGTATTGTGTATTCAATCGGTGAAAAGTATTTTTAAAAATGCAAACATTGTTTAACTTCGAGGAAGTCCGAAGCACTTTGATGACTGTTTATAGGTTGGTCAACCCACCAGTGGTACCTTCACGTCTAGGCCAATGCCTCTTCCACTAATAACTAGTTAAAACCTCGCAGATTAATTATTAAGCCTCATTACGCCAGCCGTCCGCCATTACAGTCCGACAACTGTCAATTTGCGCGGGAAACCAACTGTCACTTGCTGTCTTTAATGACATGTGGTTATACTATTATGAACGTGATTGTACGATTGGAGTTATGGATCGTGCGTGCCATGTTTGTGATTGTTAAGGAATGTATTGTTTCTTCTAGAAAGATTTTGGAGTAATGTAATAATATTTTCTTTCACCGTTTTGAGAGCAGTGGTGATGAAATAAATTTCACAAAGATAAATATTAATATTGCCTATAATTTGGATGAATCACGGCATACCGGGTGAGAATCGTAACGAGTTGTAAACAAGCAATCATCTAGCTATAAAACTAGACTAATCAACTTACGAAATAACTGTTTTTTAACTAAAGAAACAACGTGTAGTTAGTCGTATAGCACCTGTTAACCAGATTTTAGAGATCCGTAGGGAAATAATGGAAATTAAAAATTTGGTGATGCCGTTGGCTGGTTTAGTGAAATAAACATGAAATGAATGAAGTTTGTCACCGGATTAATCGACGTTGTATCGGTCAGGACAAGTTACTCAATTCGGGCCTAGTTGATGGCAATAGGCTCACCTTCAATTTCAGGAGAGTTGAACAAATAACTATAGAAATGTCCATGTATGAGGTCCTTGTGAAATCATCAAATAACCCCTCCCGCTCTTGGGCAGAGCGACAGGGAGTGTCAGACTTCTACTGACTAAAAACCACCCATGTTCCTTCTTAGCCCTTGCGCCGAGGCCGCGGTATCTCTTTCGAACAACCCGCAGCCCCGACGGGATGTATGAGGTCCTGGGTTCGAATCCAGGGTCGAACAAAATGTTATTGGGTTTTTCCATTAAGATATTCTCAGTAGCAGCTACGAAGTCTGGATTTGTGCCTGGTTGATGGCAATAGGGTCTTCTCCTATTTTATGGGACTCAAATATAACTGGCGAAAAGTGAGTGTACTACTAGGGAACATTTCTGCCTAACCTTTCGAGGATTAGACGGGTGACGTTATGTTATTAAAATGTCGGTCTACAACAGCAACCCTGCCTAATCCTTCTAGGATACCCGGCGTGATATAATATATGTCACATACCGTATTCAAACTTAAACATATATTTTTCCCTACATCCTATATACGGCTCGCACTTGACCGTTGGCAACATTTCGTTGATATGTTTAGCTAATTAAGTAAATTACGCGTTGGTTAGAAAGCGGAATGTTGCCACAATTCTGGCCGTACGTAACGCGATCAGAATGTACTCAAATATGCGCGTATCACGCCTTTAATCTTTGGAGGAGGGCAGAGGTGTGGAAATAACACTTTTAGGCTTACTTATTTTATATATTGTATTAATATTTCATAAAATTGATGCGGATTATTTGCGTACCGACAGACATTGTAGTCAAGTTGATCTGCAGGTTAAGCCGGGCTTGCCTAGGTTGGTCTGTGGATGGTTGACCACCCATTACATACCGAGTTTCCTCCGTGCCTCGGTATACATCGTTACAAACTTTCGAACTTATAATAGTAGTCTATTCTCCTTCTCATTTCATTTTTTGTTATTTTAATTGTTATACTTTAATTTAATATAAGTACTTTGTTCGCCTACTGCACGTTCCAATATTTTTGTAACCGTAATAAGACTCACTGTGAATGGATACTCTTTCCTAAGATACAGACAGATTTTCTGCCTAGTTTAGGAAAGGGAGTCCTATGGCCCATTTTATATGATGTACTGGTTCTGTTTATTTATAGCATATAAGACAACTGTGTATACCATGTACAAACTACTTATTGAATAAATTATTATATTAATTATATTATATTCTCATAAATTGAGTCACCCCAAAATTTTGCGACGAGTTTGGCACTTTCAAATCAAATCAAATCAAATAATTTATTCGCATAATATGGGTAAATAGATGATACATAATGCATTACATAATACAACAAAAAAGATCCTCATATAAACCATTTCTGGTATGCAAAACTTAAAACTTAAAATAAAAGTTTAAAAAAATAATGAATTGGGTACCTATCAAAAACATAGGTACACATTTACATTTTGAACTACATACTAAATTAACTAGTTATTATTGCACTGATAGGAACATTGTAAGGCGCTACACTAATTTTCTATTCTTATAACTAAGGTATTCCTGGGTCGTGTAGAAACATTTCAGAAGCATCCATCAGCTCCTGTGATGTGCAAGCAACAGGACAGGCAGGACATGATATCAAGTGGCCCCAGTGGGCAACACCACATTAAATTTACACTCCAAAGTAGAGACTCTGGAGTGTAAAATGTGGTGTTGCGGGGCTGCGGGACTGTTCGAAAGAGCAAAAGGCTAAGAATAAGGAACTTGGGTGGGTTTTAATCAGTACAATTCTGACACTCCCTTCCGCTCCACCTCCGCCCAGAGAGGGAGGGGTTATTTGATGAATACCCCTCCGCCAAAAAAGGGGAGAGTCATCTATGAACGAGTGTCAGACTTCTACTGACTAAAAACCACCCATGTTCTTTCTTAGCCCTTCATGTCGAGGCCGTGGTATCTCTTGCGAACAACCCGCAGCCCCGACGGGCGTCGGCCTTTGACATTTCTTTGAGGCGCGCGTGGAACACGAACGCGCCATCGACACGGCCTGTTGTCGTCATAAGACGGACGGACGCGCCCATCAATCACCGTCCACAGGCCCGCGTCTACGGTGGCCGGAAACCATCACGTGGCCCCTGATGCCCGGAGCGTCTCACGTTCCGCCACCTCCTTCGCTAGCATCACTGCTTCGCAGAAGGAGGAGACGGCGTCCAATTCCTCCTCACCCCCGACCATGGCTTGCACCAGGGCCGGACGCGAGAGGTCGCCGGGAATTTGGTTCCCAAGTCATGCGAAGTGTTGTTTGGTCCTTAATCAGGGATTTCAAGCCAGTCTGAATTTGTGATGGATGATTTAGCATGGAGTAGAATGCTTAAAAGACAGCGAGGTGTTTAATGCACTGTATGAGGCGTTGTAGATCGCATATTATAGGTTAGAAAGGATTAGACAGTTAATGAGCAAGCAATAATTAAATCAAACACTGATACAACACCAAGATAAGCTGCGGAACAGATGGACAGGTGCGGTGTAGGCGGCGATAATATAACAATAGATCTGATAGACAGTGCGACCTTCGTGGAGATGCATCTCGTCAATATCTCACACCTACATGAAATTAAAAGTGAGTGTCGTAATGCTGATATTGGCCATGTGCTGAATGTACTGAATTTAAATTAAGCTTGTTGTAAGCGCTATTAAAGTTCACTACATTCAACGAAATATTAATATAGTACAGTCCTTTTTTTTTGGAGAGTGGGATTTCATCAAATGAGTGTTAGACTTCTATTATACTGACTTAAACCACCCCTTTGTGTCGAGGCCGCGGGATCTCTTTCGAACAACCCGCAGCCCCGAACGGTATCAGTCCTTAATCTAAGGATTGCAGTTTCCAGGGATTGTCGTGATTTCCATTAACTGAGCTGTGGAGAACTGATCAACAGACACTGTAGGCCACAGCGCTAAGTAAAATACTAGTATACAACTGAGAAAAGGCTATATTAGAGAGATGATGATTCTAAATCTGACAGTTCGAAAAGTGCAGAGCTATAAGGAAGAAAAGTTTATGTGCTACGGATTCAAAACCTAATTTAAATTTGAACGGTCTGGGGTGTAATTTAGGGCTAAATAATAACTACCGTATAGTTATTTCGAAGTATCTAGCTACATTTTCAACGCAATTCGATTTTCAGAAATCTAAGCAAAAGTTTTGGACATACGAGTAGCACATTAAAACCCAACCACAACCGATTACAAAAAAAAAATAACTCAACTTCTCACATTACAAATACGGTCAGAACCAATCAACAACAAAAAAAAACAGACTAAATAAAAAAGCACTTCTATTCTCGTTACTACCCACATGCGGAGAGCAATCTGACGCCTATACAATGTCAACTACCTCTATGACTCAACGTGAGTTGCGAAATTGTACGGAACCTCGCCGCATCCCACTATTCACCTACGGAACTCTGATTCTATTGTTCTGTGCGAGTAAATTGCAGTTGGGTAATGTGTGTGCAATTAGTTTGAGATGTCCCAACGTGGGATTTAGTGATTTACTGTTAGGTGGCCTTCGATGGTTAGTTTTTAGTATTGTAGTTAGTGGCCCAAATTTACATGTAACATCGCGCCTGTTATCCCCGAAGGGTTAGTCAGAGGAGTACCTCAAACAGTACACCCACATTTCGCCAGTTATGTTTAAGACCCATTAATAGGACGTTCGAACCTATTGCCATCAACTGGACACAAACCCAGAGTCCGCGCCTGTTATTGAGAATTACGTAACTGCCTCCGTGGTCGAGTGGTTTAAACGTTTGCCCCCGGTGGACGCGTGTTCGATTCCCACGGGAAGTATACTTTGTAAAGATGTTTACAGTTTGGCTAGGACAGTACAGACTTGAATCCCCTGATTGTCTGATAAAAAGCTGATTCCGTGTTTCGGAAGGCACGTACAAGCCGGTGGTCCCGGTCGCCAAATGGCGGTCGTCATCTAATCAGAGTCCCTTGAAGCGGTTTACAAATTCTGACACTAGGGTGTGTGGCGTCGTTAGTGTTAACATATTATGTCTGTGGTGTAATAACTACTTAGTGGAGTATAGAGGAATAAAAAATGTTTTGTTTAGTCTATGATAAGAATCTCCTCTATGAAGCTAAGATGGCGGACGTTAAGTAAAAAAGGGGGAATTGTGTGAACTTTAATAAAACCCTAAAATAAAACCCAGTCTTTCTTCCTGTGTCTAAACATAAAAACTTCAATAGTTAGACCACACGATAAGAAGAAGTGACTGAGAATTTCTTAATAAAACTTTTCCCAAACCTGGAATCGAACCCCAGGACCTCATGCTCAGCAGTCGCCATTCCGACTACTAGACCAACGAGGCAGTCAAAAGTCGAGGAACTAAAATATTTGCCATATTAATCAGTGTACATTTATTTTAAGTTTGTGATATTATATTTTAGTTGTACTGCCAAGAAAAATGACTTCCACCTACACAGCCGGCCGCTGTCCACGGCTTCACACGGGCCTCACTAAATATGGGGTATTATGATGGGTTACTGACCTGGCTAATCGTAAAAAAATCATAGAGTTTCTTGTGGGATTTTTTACATAAGACCAATTATTTGGATTCGTTTTTCTCGAAGTTCTGGCCATTTTCCACAAATGTTAAAAGTCTTCTGAATTTAGAACTTTAAACGATCGCTATGGTAATGATTGAAGGGCAATTAAGTCATCACCCCTACAATCCCCGAAGAATAAGTGTACTGAAGGTTGATGCTCCAAGGTAACCGCGGCGACACGGTTGGCGCAGTGGCTCAATCAGTTGACTGCTGCGCTGCGTGTCGCGGGTTCGATCCCCGCACGATACAAATGTTTGTATGGCCTACAGATAGTTGTATCGAGTCTGGGTATTTGTGTATGTGAGTTTAAATGTTTGTGAACGCACCCACGATACAGGAGAAATTCCTAGTGTGGGAAAAAAAAAATTAATTTTCTTACGTTTTTTGCAATTTTTTGTGTCAGTGTCAGGTTGTGTCAGTATAGTCACATTTTTACGGTCGCGAATCTTTTTGTCTTATTAATAGCAAAAAATGTAAAAAAAAAACGAATTTCGCAGGCTAACTTGCAGTAGTACCTACACTCACATTTCGCCAGTTATGTTTAAGTCCCTTGTAGCAGAGAGTATATTGTCATTAAACGAGCACAATTCTAAACTGTATACTGCGAAATTCGTGACGGAAAAGCTTAATAACACTTTTCCGGACAGGGAATCGAAACCCAGACCTCGTGCTCATAAGTCACAATCACTAGAGGAACGAGGACCTATATTACCTAGAACCAGCGTGCGTGTATGACCAGATGTGTGAATGTCGACGAGGCAAAAGGAGTATGTGAGGATCATAGCAGGTGCCGTTCTGTGATTTCTGCCTACCCCCATGGAAAAAGGGGGGAGTTTATGTGAAAATTAGTAAGAGAACATTTTAAGTGTTTATAGCGGTCGGGCGCTGCCTGCAGGTCAAATGCAAGTGTAATAACAACTCTGTAACCACTGTCTCACAATAAAGATCTTTGGCTTTGACTTTGACTTTGAAGTGTGACCGACAGTACCTATTTACCACGAAACCATTTTATAAAACCAACACTTTAGTCCCCAACTAGGTTAGACCGTGTAAGAAACGTTATCTACAACCGTCGCGTTGTTTTCCCGTAGGTACATTAAAAGTTTCACTATCAATTGTACAGTAATTCAGCGGTGTACCATCACGCTGCCGATGTTTGTGGTCGGCAGAACAATTTGCGGTCGAGGAAAGTTGTGAGCAGAAAGATGTATGGTTTGGGATACTGAAAGTTAATTGTTTTATGTTTGCAGAGAGATTTTGCAAGGTAGAGAACCTAACAAAAAAGATAAATGCGTCAAATGGAAATAAAATCTTTTAACCTACTAGTATATTATCAGGATTTCAGTTTTTACCTTACTTCTAGCATGTAGGACAAGTCTTCGTGCAAAAAAAGCTTAAAGTAAAAAAAACATTGTTAAAAATAAGCTTTTAAATATAATAATATCCGCGTGGTTTTATCAGCGTACCTTTTTAATTGATACCCACACCGTCAGGCTGCAAACACAGCAATCTATCGTTCTCAATCGTATATTTTATAATTTTATATTCATTCGTTAACACTCATGAACTTCGTGAACACCCATTATCACCACCACATTCACCAGCACCACACCATCAGCATTCGACATTGATCTACTCAAACTTAGTTATGATCGATACATCTGATAAACATTTAGTTTTACTTACTTACCATCATCATCATCTGCCTAGCCTTTTCCCAAGTATGTTGGGGTCAGCTTACAGTCTATATAAACCGAATGGGGTTGATCGGAATAATACATGAAGCGACTGTCTAGCTTACAAACTAGACGTGGTCAAATGTACCAACTACTACGTGACCTTACAGTATTCAATCGGTCTGTGACTGTTTTCTTCATCTGGTTTAGTTTTATGTGCCAGTTGACATCAGCACATATTTTAATGTCACTCCATATTATATCTACTACAGCACAGTGGCTGCTAGTCAAGGGAGCGGTGCGTGAAACACATCGGCGCATACGCAGCGTGTAATTACCCCGGCTACCACTATGTTTACACATTGTGCGTAGACTTAGGGGGAGGGATGAGCGCACAGCGATTTGGGACTATGTGTAAAAACATTTTTTTATAACATGTAGAACTGCTGGGAAAACGCTTCTTCAATTAGTGCCTGGTTCTGTTCTGTCTTCAGCTCCTTTTTCTTCTTATTATCGTGTGGGCAGTAAGGTCTAACGACCCCATACACCCTAGTGTCAGAGTTTCTAAACCGCCTCAAAGGCCTCTGACATGGTTTGACGACCGCCGTTTGGCGGCCGGGACCACCGGCTTATACGTACCTTCCGAAGCACGGAATCATCTTTTTATCAGACAATCAGGTGATTCAAGCCTGCATTGTCTTAGCCAAACTGGAAAGAACTTTACAAAGTATGCTTCCCTTGGTCATCGAACCCACGACCACCGGGGCACTAGGCAAACGCCTAAACCACTCGACCACGGCGGCAGCTGATATGGAGGGAAGTAGAAATTATGTTTTTCCTACTCCTTCGCTATTTTTTTATTAATTTCGTTGAGGGACCCAAAACAGTTAAATTGTTTCTCTGGGACTTCGTCGAACTTAATAATCTCGGCGTTTTTCTGGTGGTCGGCACTGTTGATTCTGGCTTACAGGAGTTACAGTGGTTTTGGAAATAGTGTGCTGGGCTTGTCCCAATAAAGAAGCCTATCTAGTTATAGTAAACTCGCTCCCGCTTCCTCTCATGCCTTCACCCGTCCCTACTAAGCGGTGCGTATCCGGGGAAAGTATATTGCGTACTAGAACAATACGCTCATGTCGCACCACTTTGCAGCACTTGCAGACCGTGACGTGGGTCTCCTAGCAACAGGGTACGAAGATAAGGGACCGAGGAGAAGGTGGCTCTGCGTTTACCTTGAGTTTTTTGTTTCAATACTGTAGACAGATTTAAAAAGGCACGAACTATTATTTTTGGGGTACTTTTAAGATGTCATTGATCTAGAAAATATAACAGAGCACAGACTATAAGCTGTTGGTCCCGGCTGCCATATACAGATCTTTGGCAGTCGTTACAGGTAGTCAGTGACCTGAAATTCTGACATCCAGTCTTACCAAAGAGATATCGTATTACCTAGTATTAACTGGGTTGTGGAGGTCAGATAGTAGCAGTCGCTCGATGTAAAATACTGGTATTCAGCTGCATCCGGTTAGACTGGAAACCGACTAGGCAGATGATGATGAGGCTATCTCTTCTTGATTTAAAATAGATCACTACAGGAGTTACTACTTAACGTGCAATCCAAGGCATTGGAACATCACACACACACACACACTGCCAATTTCCAAACTCCTAATACTGACAGAGTTCTAGTGAATGAACACAATAATACTTTATTCACAACCGCACGTTCGACAGCATCAGTACCGGGCACAATACCAACAGGGCACTCATAGACACAGTTCCAACCACTGTTTACACAATAAACGTCCGAAAAAATTAAATACCTTTCATAAAAAACATCCACACCTCTTCAGCAACTAATGTATTCAGACATTTCAATTTTGTAACGCCGATAAAGTGAGCAAACTGTATAATACTGTAATTAACCCAACACATTAACTGGTTCAGTTCAATAATAACCAAACGGTGCCCATTCGATCGGCGGCGGTTAAATCATCGACAATGATGCACTACAACACTATCTAGTAAAAAAAAAAACCGGCCAAGTGCAAGTTGGACTCAGGAGCCGGGCATGATGGGTTCCGTACAGACAGACATGACGAGTCTATAAGGGTTCCGTTTTTTCCCATTCGATTACGGAACCCTAAAAATGGGGTGGTGTAGTTTGATTCGCTTGATAAGGGTTCAGCACTTGATTTTCTGACTAAGTTCAGAATTTATCAATTTATTATTGTTCGAAATTTTGGCTTCGTAACGTAGGAAGCAGGATTTTTGGGATGAACCTTGACAATCTTAACTATGCTGTTGATGTAACCTTTATTTCTCTCAAGATAAAGTTCAAAATTGATGATATTGGAGATAATAAGTATAAGGCAGAAAAATAACACCTAGTTTTGAAAAAGCCATTTAGATTCAAAAGATTTATTGAGGAAATTGGGAATATTTACGTACATAAATGTTGATCGCAAACGTTTTCGATTTTGACACACGATTTTTACTTGCTGTGATTAACTGATTAAGATAAACAGAAGCCCATCTCATCTCTTGACATGAGTTAGACTATTTAACAGTCTAACACTATTTAACAGTCTAACAGTATGTCGGGGTCGACATACCCTGCGAACCCGCTACTAGCACAAATTGGATGCAAGAGCGAGCGAAGCGAGCTCGGGACTTGGAGCACTCCGACTCGGACAGGTTAGGTTAGAAGTGGTTTTCGTCGATTTTTCATAAACCACCCGGAAGTAGGAGCCCCGCGATGTGGGGCTCTGTCGACTGGGCCTGGAGAGGTTGGGTTACAATATTTTGTTTTTCTCAAGAACGGTGCGTCGCGACACCTTTACTTAGGAGTGGTGCCACCAAATCACAGTGGGCGCAATATTATATTTGATATTCAAAATAATTGTACGGTCGACCGTTAACTTTTTTGTCTCAGTAAAACTGACTAAATTGAAAGTCGTGAAATAAAATATTGGTAACATCTATTTAGTGATAATATTAAATATTTGGTCTGAAGTTAACGTTAAAGGCGTTTATAAATCTTTATGGCAAAGAATAAAAAGGTAAATAGGTTCATTTCTACAATACTTTATGAAACACAATTTGGTGAGCATTTATCCATTCTGGCAGGTATTTAGAATTTTTTGGTAGTAAAATAGCTTCTTTTCTGGTAGGTGTTTAAACACAAGCCAATAACAAATTCCGTTTAATTTTATAAACCTACTTCCAAATGCAAACGTATTTATACATTTAAAATGTAGAATTAGTGCCTAGTGCAGCAATAAAATTATTGAATACATTATGAACTATGAATGAAAAACACAATCCTAATCCTACGGGTTTCAATAGCACCGCACTTCAGCTACGGAACCCTAACTAACTAAAATTGCAAAAACCTCATTATTATCGGTCCAGTTGTGTTGACGTAAACACAAGGTCGATCATTACACAAACAAAATGTAGTTTTCTTGATTTTCAGCAAGTTTTTATTGTGTTGTTGTTATATTGTTTCGTCACTCACTACTACCCATTGTGAGAATGAGACACGCCTCCTATATCTCTGAGCGTCTGTTATTACACGAAGATTTAGATTACATCAGTTAAGGAAGCAAAGCAGTAGGTAATATAGACCTAATGTGTACTAGCAAATGTTTTACATAAGATTAGGGGAGACCGGGTACAAAAGTAACGGCGGGTCGCAAGTAACAAACGCTCTGTAGGTTTATCGAATTGTCGAAACGCCGCCCCGCTACCGTCAGGAGACAGCCGCTGGCGCTCCCCCCGCTTGTATTTAGTCGCCGCGCGCGCTCCGTGTCGTAAAGTTGTGTTAGAGGACGCCACGTGATTTTTCGAACCAAAAGTAAGTTTTTTGACATTTATTCATTTACTGGTTACGTAGTATTATAATGATGATATCAATTTGACTATTTGCAGTGTAATTCTTGATTAGGTTGTTTACACAGTGTTGTTATTGATTTTGGAACAGCATGTTCCATTTTTAGATAGGCATTCATGAATTAACAAAAACGTGGTTGGGGACAAAAGTAACATAGCACTACGGGTACAAAAGTAACATGTTACTTTTGTCCCCATAATGTAATGAGTGTGATTCACTTATTGTTTGATGTTAATTATTAGTTTTTTTACCAACATAATGCCGCGACAGCGAGTGAGAAAGACAGCAAGAGGGACCACTGACATGGAAGTGTACAGAAAAGCGGCTGACGAGCATTTCAAAGACAATGCCACAATTAGAGCTCTGGCAAAAAAGTATAATGTTTGCCATGTGACATTGTACAGGTACATAAAAAAATTAAAGGCAGGAAATACTAGTGCAATAGTTGGTTACCGTTGCGTCAACCGTGTGTTTACTGTTGATGAAGAAAAAAAACTGCAAGACTATTTAATCGAGTGCTCTGGAGTTTATTTTGGATTGACCCCATCTGAAGTACGTAAGTTGGCATACGAGTTAGCGATTCAAAATGGCAAAAATTTTCCCGTGAAATGGCATGACACTCAAATGGCGGGTAAGGAATGGTTGACTGGTTTTTTGAAACGACACTTAAACCTATCTTTGAGATGTCCTCAAGCAACGAGCCTATCTCGAGCCTCGAGCTTTAATGAGCATAATGTTAACCAATTTTTTAATAATTTAGCGGACGTAATGGATAGGTATAAATTTGAGCCTAAAGATATCTGGAATATGGATGAGACAGGGGTGACCACAGTCCAAAAACCCAACAAAATAGTTGCTCAGAGAGGAATTAAACAAGTCGGTGCAGTAACCTCAGCGGAACGTGGGAGATTATTAACTGTTGCTGTTGCTAATGCTCAAGGAGGACATATACCTCCTTTTTTTGTATTCCCATTGAAACGGTATCAAGACCACATGATACGTGAAGGACCAGTTGGATCTGCTGGTGCTGGGAATTCCAGTGGCTGGATGCAAAAAGCAGAATTTTTGCTATTTTTGGAACACTTTAAAAAACAGGCCAAGCCAATATTTGATCAAAAATGCTTGCTATTGCTGGACAATCACGCATCACATATATCCATCCATGCTCTAGATTTTTGTAAGAGAAATGGAATAGTTTTGCTGTCATTTCCACCCCACTGCACTCACAAACTCCAGCCGCTAGATAGAGCAGTATTTGGACCATTCAAAAAAATGATTAACACAGCTACAGACAACTGGATGCGAAATCATCCTGGTCAAACGATGAATATCCATTACATTCCTGGGATTGTCAAAGAAGCATTTCCTCTTGCTGTCACTGATAAAAATGCTATTGCTGGGTTTACTTGCACTGGTATAAGTCCATTTAATAGGAATATATTTACTGATGTTGACTTTGCGCCATCATCTGTAACAGACCGTCCCTTGCCAGTCAACGAAGAAATTCCACTTAATGATCTGTCGACCAGATCCGACGCACCCTCAGCCCTCCAGTTTGAACCGGATATGCCAATTGACGATCGTAACTCGCCAGTAGCAGGACCTAGCGGACTACAAGTGCGTTCTTCTCCGCCAATTCCTTTCTCGCCAATTTATTTCTCACCAATTCCTTTCTCAGTCTCACCCCGAGATATTAGACCTATTCCAAGAGCAGGTCCGAGGATTACAACAAATAAGGGGCGTAAGAAACGTAAGACTGCGATTTTGACTGACACGCCCGAAAAAAATGCGATCGAAGAAGAATATAAAGAAAGAATGAAAGCCAAGAAAACAATTTTACAACCTGATACATCCACAAAAGGGAAGGGAAAAGGAAAAAGAACAAAGAAGGCAAGTAAAGAAAAAGAAAACATTGAACATAACAATTCATCTGACGAAGAAGATTGCTTTTGTCTTGTGTGTTTAGAGCCTTTTAGCAATAGCCGGCGAAACGAGCAGTGGATAGAATGCATCGAATGCAAAAAATGGTCACACGTTGCATGCATCAATGATGATGCGCACTATGTGTGCCATAATTGCGAGTCTGAGTAGACTAAGGAACTGAATCTCATAAAAGTTGATCTCATTATTTCCTAATATGATTAAGAATAAAGCCTGACGAGAAGTCAACAACTGTTTCGTTTAATTTTGTTTTGTTTACATTTTTTTTTTCGCATAAAAGAAATACTATTGATATGTTAAAAGTACAAATAAACATTTATGTTATTAAAACACGTTTTTCTAATAAATAAGTTGATTTGATATGGCATTTCATATTTATTACCTACACCTTAATCATGTTACTTCCGACCCACACCGTGTTACTTTCGACCTGGCCTCGGGGTCAAAAGTAACAACCGTAGTTTTTTTTTAAAAACTCTGTAATTCACAATAAACAGCAAATAATGAAGTAAATTTATCTAAAAAATTGTAGAGCACAAACGAATTTTATATGTGGCTATATTCATTTCATCACAAATATGATAACTAGCTAGAAACCAGTGTCAAAGTACAAAGTGTTACTTTTGTACCCGGTCTCCCCTACTGCTATCAAAATCGGAAGAGTTCGTGGCGCAAAAAAAAAACCCCCACCCAACCTAGATTGGTCTGTGGATGGGTGACCATCCATTACATACCGAGTTTCCTCCGTGCCTCGGAAAGCTTTAAGCCGTTGGTTCTGGCTGTCTTGCAGAGTTCTGACAGTCGTAACAGGTAGTTAGTAGCCCTAAAGCCTGGCAACCAGTCTTACCAACGGGTATCATATAACCTAGTACTAACTGGGTTGTGGGTCAGATAGGCAGTCGCTCCATGTAAACTACTGGTATTCAGCTGCATCCGGTTAGATTGTTAGCCGACCTCATTATAGTTGGGAAAAGGCTACGCAGATGATGAGAATACTCTCTCTTTCCTACAGAAGTTATGGTCTTTCACTAATAAATGTCTTTCTTCCGCAGCGCTGTATCCACATCTAAGAGGAAGAAGGAGTCTTCATTCGCGATCCTCGCGGAGGCACCGGTGTCGCGACCCACCAGCCCCCGGTCTCTGCCCGTGGACATCAGGACACGCAGGGTCTCGCCTTTTAGAGGTAACTATACGTATAACAAACATATCCTTATCCTTACTATTTAACAAATGCGAAAGTAACACTCTGTCTGTCTGTCGCGTTTTGACGCCAAAACTACTGAACCGATTTAAATGAAATTTGGTACACAGATATTCTAGAGCTTAAGAAAGGACATAGGTTACTTTTTAATACGAAAAAAGGATTGTAAAAAGGGGGGATGAAAAGATAACTTTTGGTTGCCATAACCGACATCGGTCGCGATAACCGACATATACGCGGGTGAAGCCGCGGGCATCAGCTAGAATAGTATAAATTGGAGATAGAAGTGGAAATTATGTTTTTCCTACTCCTCCACCATTCTTTTCTGATTAACTTCGTTGCGGTATCCAAGATAGTTTGATTCGTTGCAAAAAAAGATATAGTATAAATTCTGATATTGCCATTATTACTCATACTAAAAAAGTAATGTGTATTTACTGGCATTAAAACGAACACCAATATGGTCTAGGCTGAGCATGAGGTCCTGGGGTCACTTCCCGGGTTGTGCAAAGAGTTATTGGGTTTTTCCATCAATAATTTCTCAGTAGGAGCCACGGAGTTTGGATTTGTGGCCGGTGAATGAAAATAAAAGAATGAAAATACTTGAGTTTATTAATTAATTAAATAAATATGTTTCTTTCTGTCTTCTCCAGGTCGTGGTTTCCGTGAAGAGACTTCACGCCACAACACTCCAAAGACTTCAGCAGCCAACTCCAGATCAAATTCACCTCCCAGAAGAAGAACGAACTCCTTATCCAGGATAGACAACATGGCTCAAACAGCCACGTTACCGCTACCTATACACAATCTATCCAGACCACACTCTCCTAGAAACTTCCTGAAAGAGAATATAGAAGAAATTAGAGAGATAAGTGAGCTGAATAGAGAAAAACACGAAGCTGAGGCTGAGAGGAAAAGAGTAGAAGAAGAAGAAGCGATCCTCAAAGAAATGGGAGTCTTAGATAACTCAAAGTCTGGGTCTAGAAGCCTCGTTGCATCAAGGACCAACTCTCGAAGCAACTCTCCCAATAAAATCAATTTGAGATCAAGAGATAATTCTCCATCAGCGATTATACATTATGAGAATATCCCAGCTAATAGCAAGGAGTTTGTAAACCCAGATGATGGTATCAGACAGCCTGTCACACACAGATCACGACTTAGGTCTGTATCTAAATCCCAACCTCAATCCAATAATGGATCGCCAAAACATTCAAAGATTCCTAAAAGACAAAGCTCTGTTTCTCCTACCAGAACTAGTAAAAATCGAGCACCGTCTATGTCTAGAAGACCTTTTGAGAATAACTTGAACAAAAATCAAAGGTTCATTTCTAGTAGTACAAGCAGTATTCACGAGACTATAAGAATTGGAAGTCAGGTCCATGATAAACGAACTAGTAAAAGTACTCAACACTTGAGCATATCCCCAGCACATATAAAAGGCAAACCTCCGATCTCTCCCGGAAGAGGAGGCCCACCACCTTCAAATAGGACTATCAATGCTAAAAGGCTATCTCCAATCGTTGGAACTCCAAACAAAAGTCCAACAGACGACTTGAAACCAAGTTCAGCAAGAACGAGCTTAAAACCTTCACCGATGCCTAGAAAAACAGTGAAAACTGCAGGTAATACACCTGCTACATCTAGATTGAATTCTAGACAGCCTAGCAGGACTGTTAGCAGAGACCCCAGTCCCGATAAGCGGAAAACTAAACCAGTTACAAAACCTTTAACTAACGGTACTACAAAACCTGTTAGCAGAGCGGCAAGTACAAGAACTACTCAGAAACCTTCAGTGAGTAAACCAGAACCTAAAAAGCCAGTGAGTCGTACAAATAGTATGAAAAGCTTAGTAAGAACACCGAGTACGAAGAATTTAGCAGAAAAGCCGCCATTAAAGAAAAATAACAGCAGAAAAGATATGAATGAGAAAGCTCAATCTACGAGTAAAATAAATGAAGCTGGTGCTAGAAAAGACTCAGTGAAAGATTCCAAGAAAACTCCAAAAGGGAAAGACGAAGATAAGGCCAAAGTTAAAAGCACAAGAAGCACAGATTCCATGACGGATTCGGATAATGTGATGAAACAGGACAACGAAACTCAATACGATAAGGAAAAAAATGACCTCGTTTTGATGACAAAGAAAAACATTATTTCGATGACAACCGCTGCTATAACTTCTCAACCGTTACAACTTGTATCTACAGTAACCAACCAGCTACCAGCTGCTTTCGAAAAAGCCAGAGAAAAGGGTATTTTTGAAAGACTGAGTTCTAAAGAATCTCTAGTAGGTAAAGAGGATACAGAGAAATCTGAAAAGCCAGTAAGTAATGAAAAAGAAGGAAGTTCACCAAAACCACCGAAACGTACGGAACATAAAGAAACTGTAGAAGAAAAAGTTGAAGAGAGAAAACCTCCACCAAGGCAACACAAGAATAACCACGAAATGAAGCCGTTATTCTCGGACGATCAAATGAAACTTAGACTTCTACAACCTCCATATAACAATCCTCAAGTAGAACGAGCAAAACAAAAGATAGAGGCAATCCTGAAAGAGCCCGAAGTATCTTCAGAAAACATACTGACTGCCTCGGCAAAATCAAGAGAACTCAAAAATACCATTAAGGAAGCAGCTAATAAAGTGAAAACCGAAGCGAAAGAAGCTAAAGACGAAGCAGCAAAGAAACTAGCTGACATTAAAGAACAAGTTGTCAAACAAAACGAGAAGATATCCGAAGACATACGTTCCGAAGCAACTAAAATCGTCGACAGCATAATCACTCCAGTCGAACAGCCAAAAGATATTCAAGAAAAGAAAGATAAAGTAAAAGATGTCCCTAAAAAGATAGAAGAGGTAAAAAAAGATATTATTGAACCTATAGTGACAGTAGTGAATGAGAAAAAGAAAAATGGTGGAGCTAATATAGCTGAGAAAGTGAACGAAGCTTTAGTGAAAGGTGAAGGTGATGTGGAAGTGCAAAGTTCGAATGTGTCCACTCCAGGTGTTGACAAGATTACTGTGCATAAGAAAGTGGCAGATGGAAACGGGTCTGACAGATCTGCTCAAAGTAACGGCGGGTGAGTTATTTTATGATTTTACCAGCTAACCAACTTTTTCTCCACTTCTTTTAGAATAGCTTCCAGTCTTACTTACCTTAGTATTAGCCTATTGAACCTTTAAAAACGTGATGTAACTGTCGGACTACCTAGTCATTGGTTTCGACTTTGAACTCAAGACATCCACCTGTGATTTTTCAGATTCATGAAACCAAGTCCAACGCCTACCTTAGCCTACTTACTTACTTAAGCCTACCTAAAACTTAACAAAATCATGAAGTATAATCTGATTAATGGTAGAAAACCGAACGTAGTCCAATGTGGTTTAAGTATAGAAACAGTTAAGTATTAAGACAGACATAGACTAAATAGCAAATCATTCTTTAAAAAAAGAAGCAAGAAAGCTGCTAATATTCTAAATCATAAACAGAAAGAGGAACACAAAACCTTCAAAGAATTTATTTTACTAACACCAGACTGACTACTTTATAATAACATTACACACATGCAAAGAAATGAAAGGTAACTAATAATCCCTCCGAGATTTCCTCAACAATATGCTTTCACTACAATCCCTGATGATTGATACACATAAAACCCACAGGAATTATGCTCAGCATACCGATCAACTCATTTTCATTACTGCAACGGATATTACAAGAGCGTAAGACAATGATTTCATACTTTTGCTTGGATATCCGTCAGTGAAAGTTTTCTCGGGTATTGAGCTGTTATGTCGCATCCTCTTGGGTCCAAAATAAAGAATAATGCATCCGTTTGTTGATAAAGTATATTTGATGCAGGATTATTTCCTTATTTCTGAACATTTGCTGTTGTATAAGATTTTAAACTGACATGGTCACTAGCACTATTATTTATACTGAAAACAAATAACCGGGAACTCGAAACAAACAGTAAACATGGTAAATATCCCGTTTTCAGTATAAATAATATTTGCTGTTGTTTTTCCGATTGGGTGTTTTTACTATTTAGTTTTCCGTTCTTTTCCTGGACACTTACTTCTTTCATTGGGAATGTTCCAAAGTAGAGTAATCAGTTACTAGAGCCACGAATGGACCAGTTACATAGATTTTTACCAATTTAGGTTGAGCCACAAATAACTAGTTTGAATAATAAACATGCATCTTTTTAAAACTTGTCAAAAAGCCCAGTTCTCTTATTAATCCCTAGTAAAAAAAGACTTAAACTGTGGCTAGAAAGAGTTCCCAACCCACATTTGTGCCACAGTTGCCTGACAGACCCAGGGCTATTGCGTATCTTTTTAAGTGTCAGTGGCTATCATAGTGTCCATCGATTAACTGTCAAATGTTTATGGTTTGGTACAAAATTTAACCATTTGACAGTTAATCGATGGACACTTTGATAGGCACTGACATTTCAAAAGAAACGCAACAGCCTTGCTGGAAGGTTTTATATAGAGTCCGGACACAGGTTGGCCGAAGCAAGGCGAACCGGTTCAGATGGAGATTCTTAGATAAGTCTGCTCTGGACTGTAAATGTGGTGTTGCCCACAAACGATAAGACACTTGCTTGATATCGTGTTGCGTGTCCTGTTATTTGCACATCACGCCAAATTTTGGCCAGTGTCAATTTGAATAGGGATGATTACTGACTAAAAAAAATATGATTCTAATATTATTCCGTCTGTTAGATTATCGAAAAATATTGGATGCGTATTTTTTGTTTTATCAAATCAATAAAAAATTACAAAGATAAAACGCGTAAAAGATTTGAGTGGGGGGGGGGGGTTGTGATATCACTCACCGGTAAAAAATGTCTTACCACTGTCTTAGAAAATTACGTCACACGAGTTTTCAAAGCACTGTCTCGTCTTCATTGTTTGTTAACGTGAAAAAAGAAAAAATACGTGTCCAATATTTTTTGGAAATCTATCTGACGGACTAATTAGATTTGTTTTGTTAACTACCCTATTGTCATCGTTCATCGACACGCAAAGAAGAAGAATTCCTTAGTAGAGTGGGACAGTGGCAGGATGATGAAGAAGAGTTGTTATCTATGGTTTGTTAGGAAATTAAGTCTTAAAGTTAAACTTCAAAAAGTAGCAATCATTATTTTATACATATTGGCTTCCCGCCTTCATACATCACTCATTTAAATAAACACGCATGTCTACGCCACCCCAGCAGTGGTCCCACACTCCCACGGACTGACCAGTATTGCCAGTATGCAGTAACAAGGGTAGTATCGACCCGTGGCGTGACCAGCACCTGATTAGCATACGGGCACTAGGGCTGCAGCCGACACAAATGTATTGCTTGCACTTACTTTTATTTATATTGGGGAGATAAGTTTTTGGGGGTCGGAAAATGGGGTCAACTTATTTTGGAAGTTTGCATGGGATGAGTTTTAGGTAGCTCATAATTTAAGGTTGGTTGATCTATCTGATTCTCAAAGAAAAGAATGGCATAATTGGATAAAATAAAAAAAAAAAACAAAAGTCATTTATTCAAACTAGGATAATAATCAGCACTATTCGAACGTCAAAATTTACTTTACTTATTTACAAGTGAGGCTGAATGGTCTATAGACCGATGCCTGCCTTTTTTTACAGGCGAAAGAAAAAAAAGAAAAAAAAAATTATTTACAAGTGACAGATAGGTACCTTCTTTACTGTCAATAAAATATTATTGTCAATAAAACTATTTCGTCGCCCACGTAGGTAACTCAAACATAGCAACCGTGTGTGGTGCCCATGGTCCACCCGCTTATACGCTTGTACATAGGTGTACTATGTATTAGGAAACATTATTTTTGCCCATACTTTTATAATTTTTGTTCCCATAAAGTAAAATAGAGAAGTTGCTGGGTGCTAATTGGCTGAAAAAAAGTGTTTACTGATTCTCTAGCAAACGCTATCAAAATGTCAAAACCTCCAAAAATTTATTACATCATCTGCCTAGCCTTTTCCCAACTATGTTGGGGTCGGCTTCCAGTCTAACCGGATGCAGCTGAGTACCATTATTTTACATGGAGCGACTGCCTATCTGACCTCCACAACCCAGTTAATACTAGGTAATACGATACTCTTTGGTAAGGCTGGACGTCAGAATTTCAGGTCACTGACTACCTGTAACGACTGCCAAAGCTCTATATATGGCAGCCGGGACCAACAGCTTAACGTGCTTTCCGAGGCACGGAGGAAACTCGTTATGTCGGGTGGTCACCCATCCATAGACCGACCTAGGCAAGCACAGCTTTACCTAAAGATCGACCCAAGTGGCAGTTCTTATTAAGCCACGAGCTCCTCATGGTGTTAAAACTTGAATGACACTATGTACTTATGGCGACCTCTATGCCACGACAGACAAACTACAAAGACTTATCCGACATTAATATCAAAGTTATTCGTGCGACTAGAATCGTTTGTATCTAGGCACCAGAAACAACATTCATCTGGCGGAAGATCTTCCCTTTTCTGAGACTAAAGAATTGTTTCTATTCTGTTAGTCCAACCTCTAAAGTGCGATATAGGTGTAGTGTAGCGTGGTGTGTAGTGTATGATGATTTGTCGATTTCGATGATTTGTCAGTTACCACTGTTTCTTACTTTCGTTGATTCGACAGTTTATTACCTACACTCGAGCTCGACAAATTGAATAAAACTGTTGTTCTTGCTCTTCTCTTGGTTCCAATTTTCTTCTTGCTAAGTATCTCTTTCTTATTTCGACCTATATCAACCCCGTCATGACCGACAGTTCAACAGCCAAGGTTGCCGCGTTCTCGATTACCAAGAATTACTTTAACCTATATTAACTTAATTTCCGTTGCGTAAAACCGCCATATTAAATTTTGGCAGCCCTATTGATGTTGGTGATGCGGCACAAAAATTTGGGCATAATATCATAGCTTGTGTTAAAAAACGTCATACAGTTGGAAATTAAAATTGACGGTGCCCAAATTACATTTAGGTATTTACATTCATTCGGTATGTCTTAAAGCTGAATAATTGTTTTAATATTATTCCTGTGTGGGAAAGTGACAGAGCTATGTGTGTAGCGCCATCTCTTTTCCACATTGAATTTAGGATTAAAACAACCCTTCTTTAAGACGTCTTGGTAGGCCACCAGATAAGTAAATAAGGTTTACGACGGCATGTAAAGCCAAGTTATAGGTGGCATAAGAAAAAAAAGATACCCGGTTAGGCATTAACCACTCAAAAATAAAGTTACACTAAGCGCAATAAGCGCCTAAATGTTATGGCACTGTTTGATTTTCAAGGTTCGCTATACAGCGGTTACAGCTCGTACACGCGCGCTACATTTTGCACTTCAAATAAAATAATCGAACGCATGCATGCACTTATTTTGGCGTGTAAGCTTGACTAAAGGGGTATCAATCCCTTTAATCAAGCAAATATTAAGTTGTCTCGCACCTCGCGCTGTACGAGCTAATACGCGCGTCAACGTTCATACGCTTGTGGCTAAAGGCGTGCGCATATAGGTACACGCGTCTACAATTTTTTTAATACGCACCGAAAATACGCCAACCTAAATCCTTCCCTTAGCACCGATAAATGAAATTCTAACAGTGCAATAAAATATGCGGAATTATTTAAAACGTTGAGTTTTAGTCATAACGGGCATTAGTTTCATTTTAACATCACGCCTGTCATCCCCGAAGGGTTAGGCATAGAGACAGATTTTGCCAGTTAAATTTAAGGGTATAAGTTTACCCTTATACCATCAATTAGTCACAAATTCAGAATCCGTGGCTGCTACAGAGAGATTCCTGCAGGAAAAACTCAATTACACTTTGCCCTACCTGGGAATAAAACCCAAGACCTCTTGCTAAAGTCGTTCTACATTTCATTTTAAAGCCACGACTTATATGCAAACAAAATTTTTCAAGGGTTGCACATTTCGTGAACCGAGTTAAACAACTTACGACCCCATACCAAGGCATTGTTTTGATAATAAACTCGAGCTTTCCACATTGTATGCTATACAAAGGCGCCTTTGTTCAGTAATAATACCCAGTTCTTTGAAAACTCATCAATGAATACAAAACTTGCATTAATGTCTTTTATTTGTGGAATAACTTTATTAATACCTCTTGTATAGTTATTGCAGTACCTACTGCTATTAGTTATCAGCGCGGCTTTGCTTATTTTTAAAAGAAATATGTGAGACCGCCAGACTGCCAAATCTAGGAAACCCAAAATACATTCTTCTTTTTTTCGGAACGATTGATTGGTTGATTTGTTTGGGTGAAGGAAAACATTGTGAGGAAACCAACACGCCTGAAAGATATAATTTCTCGACTGCATGTTAAGCCATGTCAGAGGCCCATAGGCGGCGCGCG
The DNA here is from genome assembly GCA_949774965.1 of Diarsia brunnea. NCBI lineage: Eukaryota > Metazoa > Arthropoda > Insecta > Lepidoptera > Noctuidae > Diarsia > Diarsia brunnea. The sequence goes on along the minus strand of OX459022.1, from coordinate 12,293,789 downwards.
GCGGTTAGGTACTAAACACAAGAAAAAAAAGAAATGAAGAATAGGTAGCATATCAGCTCATAACGTTCCCACTGCTGGACTGAAGTAGTGATCTTTAATCCATTAACTTTTCATCCAAAGGATATTTCACTGATTTCACCCACGATCTTTTTGACAAAGTAGAAACTGTTATTAACTGTTGTTTTTTATTTGCTGCATGTTGTATACATAAGTGCATTTGAATGTTGTTACGGTAATGTGTAGGTGTACGAGTAATATGCATACATATTTAAACAGATATAACAATGTTATATCTACAATTTTACTATTTCCTACTAATTAGACTATCTACTACTCATGAATATCATTATAATGTGCACAACAAAATATTTATTTGAAGAAGGAAGCGGCGATTGTATAGAATTTAGTCAGTAAACGAGGCGTGAAATATTGTAGTTCTTATCTTTTAATAATCAGGTAACAGTGGAAGTTGAGTTGGAAGAAGCGATCTCGTAAACATAACATAACATCACGCCTAAGAGAGGTGTACAGAGGTGGACCCAAAGCAGCAGGGGCCCAATGGTGGCGACCCCGACTTACGAACAGTAAGTCGTGGGTTCGAACCCAGGCAGGCGTATTACTTTGTGTAATTTATGTCATCACCTCAAAAACGGTGAAGGAAACCGGTATTTCCTAGAACAAAAAGATCGAAGACGCCTTTGTCCCAGTAGTGAGAACATTAATAGGCTGATGATGCTGATGATGGATGATGTACCCAATAGTAAACCCACATTTCGCCAGTTATGTTTAAGTCCCATGTTATTACTTGCGCCCTATTGCCATCAACCGCGCACAAATCCAGACTGCGTGGCGTGGCTGCTACTGAGAAATTCCTGATTGACAAAACTTAATTACGCTTTGCCTGATCCGGGAATCGAACCAAGACCTCATGCTCAGCAGTCGCGACTACTTGACCAATGGGGCAGCAGTCAATCTGATGTACTTACTTACTTAAAATTAACAGTTTCGAAAATATTTTTGATGATTGATAGAAATTGCTACGCATCAAGTTTCGCCACCTAATATGATTTCACACTAATGACCCAAAATACTTCTGCAGCCATATACCATCCCAATATGAATGATGAATTGTACCAAGATTTTGTAACAATATTCTGATTTAAAAGAGTGTCCATGGAGTTTCTTGCCCGTACTTCTCCATAGAGATCTACGCTTTGGAATGGGCAACTACAGTACTTTCACAAGTTATTATGCCTTGTGATTGTGACCGTAGCTTCGTTTTATTTGTTTTTCTGACATTGAAAAGTGCCTGTAATGGTCTAATTGAAATAAATGTTTTGTGTTTGATTTATTGTAAGATAACAGTGATGACGATATCTCAATGAAACAACATGTCATCTCGCCTGTAATACACGAAGGTTCAGGCAGAGTTGTAACCATAGTAGGTACACACACTTTCGCCATTGAAGTCTCATGTAATAGGGGGCGAGCCTATTATCATCAATGTAAGTCGCATTGCAAACGATAGCGTAAGTTTTACTATGATTTACCCACGATCGCCACATAAGATAATTTACAATAACACAACAAAATTGAAATTATGGGAAAAATCTCCCTTTTGTTGGAGTTAAGTATATTATGGTTCATTGAACTCTTTACTCATGTATCTTGCACATCATTCCCTACCATCATCTAAGAGCCAGCGGTGAGCAATGGTGACCCAGTGGCCCCACCACTGGGCCCCGACTTACGACCAGTAAGTCGTGGGTTCGAATCCAAGCAGGCATAGTACCTGTCGGGGCTGCGGGTTGTTCGAAAGAGATACCGCGACCTCGACACAAAGGGCTAAGAAGGAACATGGGTGGTTTTTAGTCAGTAGAAGTCTGACACTCCCTACCGCTCTGCCCAGACCGGGAGGAGTCATTTGATGATGTCCGACCCTCAAAAAAAAAGCAAAGGCAGGCAGGTATTGCTTTGTGTAGTTTATTTCATCACTGCTGCTCTGAAAACGGTGAAGGAAAACATCGTGAGGAAACCGTCATGTCTTAGAACCAAAAAAATCGAAGACATGTGACATCTACCAACCCGCACTGGGCCCGCGTGGTGGATTATAGCCCATCCCTCTCCTAGAGCGGAGGCCGGAGTCCCTGCAGTGGGAACATTATAGGCTGATGATGATGCAGAGCATATTAACCAACTCTTACACCACCACACCTCTGTCTAACCCTTCGGGGATTACAGGCATGATGTTACGTTATCTGTAATAATATTAACGTTTAGGTTTACCTATAACCCAGGTTTATATTTCTTAGTAATAATATGTAAATTCAAAAAACACCGTTTCAGTTTCACTGACCAATCCATTTCAAGTGACGTCACCTCTTGACCAACTTAGTCGTGACGAAGAATATTCTGAGTCATGCTAGTAAATCTAGTAATAATACCTGGGTTGGCTGCCTGCTGATAATGATGACGGGTAGAGGGTTCAACGATGTTAGGGACCTCGCTCACTTTGCGGCTATTAGTTTTGACCGCACAACCAGGCAGAGGAACATGTGTTAGAAGGAGCAGGGCAGAAAAATAGAGCGTAGATTAGAGTGCGATTGGGAATTAGGGACCGGGTCAGACAGATATATAGGGTGTAAAAGTACCCTTAACGCAAACGAAGGGCACTTGTTCTCCCCACCACTGCGATCATTTTATTTGTTCTAGACCATACCTGGGAACCGCCTAGTTACGGAGATATTGGGGGTCAAAGTTCCAAATTTTTCACAGCTGTTTTTGTAAATACTTACCAGTTTTTCAGGTTATAACTTTACTTAAAATACCTCCATGACCCGTTTACTATAATTCAAAGCATCCACTAGCACAATGTTTAACAGTGCAACATTGAGTTTTACCGTAAAATGTGATTTTACCCAAAAAAAAAAGTCGTTTTCTAGTAAAAAAATTTGCGTAAGGTTACTTTGTTTGATGTACAGAATGCTTGGTTGACGGCTGTGTGATGGGTTGATTTACACCCTGTTTATACCTTGTTATAATATAGCCTAGGTATTCCGATTATAATTTTTAAGACATCGACGTTTTTTTCTACTCGAAAACTGAGCGAATTTAACTAAACAAAACATTAGCTTTTATCTTGGCCAGAAGCTAAGTGTTGCCATACAACGTGGCAATGCCGCCAGTCTTTTGGGCACATTACCGGCTGACAGCGTTGAGAAGCAGTATTTTGATTTTGACAGACACACGAGTGCGTGTGGCTGTCTGTCCGACCATCCCCCTTCCCCTCTTATCTCCGAAACTACTGAGCCTAAAAATTTGAAAAATTACAGAAATTACTTCATATATAAGAAGTCGTTGGTGATCTCTCACCGCCTTATTACAAAAGGTAATTGGTACCTGGTTTAACTTAGACTTGGTTTATCTCGCATGACGTCTCACTTCAATAGTATTCAAAAGAAAGTGATAGCATGCAAGATAAAAATGCAAGTTAAACTAAACTAAACTAAAGGCGGTCAATATCTACTACAAAATAGTACGGAACCCTTCATATGTCGCACTTGGCCAGTTTTTTTTTAATCATTAGTTACTGAAAATAATGAAATGCTAGGGTCTACACCACTAAGGTCTAGGGTGTGATGTGGGGTCTACGGTAGACCATGAATTTATGAAAAAAAAAAAACAATCAAATCGATTGCTCTAACTAGGGCTATTATTATTCAGGAAAAAAGGTATTCCACATTTGTATGGAAAATTCGCAGCCCGAGCTTTAATTAGGATCTTAAAATCTGCAAATGACTGGACTTTTGTTCAATATTCAGCTGGATGAATTTCTTCCCAAAATTATAAGGCTTTTACTTCTTGATTTCATTCTATGACCTTAACATGGGGGCCGAAACATTCCCACCATTTTCTTTCGATCCTTAATCTTATCTTTTCGACTTAACAAAGCCGGCGCAGCCCTATTTAAATCTATTCTATTTAGTACACCTTACTGTCTGTCTAGTAGTGTCTAGGTGCTTTCTATCTGCAGCCTTGGAATAGGGTCAACGCCCTATACAATATACAAGTGCACATAATACTTAAAGAACCGTTAAAATAAATTGAGTCATGTATAAAAGTAACTCGTAAAATTGCAAATTAGAGATGCAAATCTCCTTTTCTATTTGACCAATGTTGATGGCAATATAGCAGCCATTTTGGATTTAGCATGCGATGACGTTTAATGCAGTGATTCGAAATTTTTGTTTGTTTTAAGTCTTTTTTATGAGTTTTCGATTTTCTCTTTGAGGGTTTGGTTTAGAGTGGTAGGAAGATCTTTTGGCATAAACGGGCGACGCTGTTGAGAAATATAGGATTTTGGAAGACAGTAGGTGAAATGTATTGTAAGATCAAGATGGCGGTGTTAGTTCCAAATTTGGACACGTGCCAAAACACTCTTGTACACAAAGGTATTCAAGTTTTCATATGCATACAATATGTTTTTGATAATGAGTTATTAAAGTGAATGTAGATGGGTATAAGAGTAGCGAGAGATAAAAAAAAACGGACTGTGAAAACGATGACATGGCAGGTAATGGCGAAGTATGGAAGAAGAAGACATGTTGCACCAACCCCAAATGAATTGGGATAAGGGCAAGAGAATGATGATGATGAAAGGCAAGAGAGTGGTGATAATGTTTCGATTATTTAATTTGGTTTTCTTTTTTCTACTGTAACATACATAAGAAACTCACGCCGTTTTCCTATGGGGGTAGACAGAAACCACAGTAAGCGACGACATTATATAAACTATGGTTAAAAATAAACATTGAACGATTAAATAAAAACTCCTACCATAAAAACTGTCAACTACAGAACCACAGTTTTACAAGGGTCCACTTTCTAACATTCTTTCTGTCCAAGGCTCATTACGGTTGTACACGCTACGATCGACACGTAATTCTTGGCATTCGATACTAAAGCAGCCCTTAAGAAGTAGTTCAAACTCCTAGTTCGCCCTCGAGCGTTGAACGCCACACCCGCCCCCGAACGGCGCGAAAATTATCATAAACATTATAAAGATGTGGCAGTAAGTCTTATTACTTTTGCCTGTAAACAATAACAGTGTCTGTGTTGCGTTTTGGCGCGAAAATTTTGATATGGATGTGGACGCCATCTTTGTTTTAAAATAGTGGTTATTTTGTAACAGTGCTTCCATGGAATGAAAAAGTCGACGTAGATGATTTTGTTATTGTTTTTTTTTTGAATCGTAGTTTTTTTATTTAGTTTTGATAATGCTACATAACCGGACTGTGTATATTTTGCCAAATGAACTACTTCCGAAGCGATATGGAGATGAAAATAGGTAAATATTCTTGTTATTTCACCGTTGACAAAGATTTGACCCTTAATTTCAGTTGGATTTTATGGTTTTGCCATTTCAATTTAATAAAAGCTATTTATTTTAACCCATTTATAAGAGAAGGTAATTACTTGAAAGCTTTTTTCTTCCTATTTTACTAAAGAATAATTCAATATTGAGGTACAAAGCTTTTTATGATATTACCTATATCAGTAAACTACAAGTTCAAACATCATTTCATTACTAGAGTAATGTGTCAAGTTGGCACATGGCCGTATTTACCCGCCATAGCCCAACGGAAATAGGCACGTGAAACAAGGCCTCCACTTCCGGTGGACAAAACCGTAATAACCGAGTTGTAAAAATTATAATTTCTATCTGATGGGGGCAGAAAGAGTTATTTTGTAGTTTGATGAATGTTTTCAAACCCTTCCTTGTTCATGTAGGTTTCAACTTTAATTTATTTCGAAGATTCTATATTATGGAAAAGATTCTTTATTTTGATCTTTTTTTTTCAATCTTTTTACCCACCTATTATATGAAATTAACATATTATTTTCCTAAATTCTAGACTTATACCTCTTATACCAGGCCTACCAATGCTGCAAAGGTAAAAGCACCAGGAGAAACAAATCAAACATTACAAGCACGAAATGCCTTGAAACTTTTAAAACCAAATCACCATTCTCTAGCACTGTATTCGCTTTGTCAGATAAAGCGAAACTTTTCAGCCCAATAGCCACAAAACCTTTAGTGGCTAAGGCGTTACACTAGCGATATAGAATATCACAGTCCTATAAGTGGACATAAATCTGTTTATAGGTGTTTTTAATCTTATTTAAATACCATATTTGACATTGGTATTCAAAAATGTTTAGTAAAACGTCGAAAGCTCTTAACAGGAGTTTTGCACTCTGACATGTTATTTGTCTATATCTGGTGCCAGCAGCTAACCCCTACCGGTTTGAACGGATCTTTCAAAAGCATAGTTTCACAATTACCAGTGTTCTATCTATATCGTGTTCCAGCTTACAAAATTAACTAGAGTCTGTTTAACAGCTTGTGTAGTTACAGGAGAATAGCAGTAACTTAAACTTTATAAACACAAACTAATTTATCTTTTAAAGAAACTATCTAATGTCAAGGTCTAGACTGAAAACTATGACAAAGATTTTGATAAGCATCTAAAGTTCTACTGCATTTGCATTAATAAACAAACCAAAGAATGAATTAATGATCGCTGAACTAAGTTAGAAACCATTTAGAACTAAGAAGCATTAAGGTATACTACTAGAAATAAAAATCATTACCAACACGCTATGGGGCCACGTGGTGACTTAGGGCTTGCTCCTAACAAAGAGCAGGCCTGGGAAAACTTATAATACCTATGTATTACATAGGACTGTTGTAATGGAAGCTGAACTAAATATAAACAACATAACGGACATTTGACGGCACGGTTGGCGCAGTGGCTAAGCGATTGGACTGCTGCACTGCGTGTCGCGGGTTCGATCCCCGCACGGAACAAATATTTGTATGGCCTGCAGATAGTTGTTTCGGGTCTGGGTATTTGTGTATGTGACTTTATATGTTTGTGAACGCACCCACGATACAGGAGAAATTACTAGTGTGGGGCAACGTTTTTTTTATTAAATTAAAACGCCCCACCAGTAATCTCAGAAGGTTCGGTAGACGTGTACCTAAAGTGTACACCCACATTTCGCCAGTTATATCTAAACTTGTCTTAAGAAATATCTGAGTAAGTTAATCGGCAATAATAAATCCCCAGGTTCCCACAAAGCACAAGTACAACCCCTAAGCCTCCAGCGAGGACCAAGAAAGAAGCAAAAGAGACCCCTCCACCTGAAACACCAAGAGAAACTTCAGAACCAACAGAACCTTCAGCGGACAAAGCGAAAGAACCAAACTTCTGCCAAAGACTCATGAAGAAATGCAAGACAAAATGTTGTGCATGCTGCACAAAAGGAGAAGAGTCTGAAGAAGATGGCGACAAAGAGAGAGCGGGAAAGGAAGATCAAATGAAGAAAGGAAAGAAAGGGATGATAAGTAAACTGAATTGTTGTAAGAAGAAGGTAGATGAAGAAAAGGCTGAACAAGAGATAAGGGATATGGAAAGGGCTGCTGGTAAAGTGAGTAGATTTGCGTTGTTTTATTTTTTGTACTATGAACTGAAATATGTAGAAGACGACTCATGTACTTACTGTGACGCTTTAAAGTAGCGCGGGAAAAGTCTTCAATGAATAGGTCATATACACCTAGGCAAGTCGACCATTCATTGCTTACAATCTGGTTAAGTTTCAAAACCATAAAGCAAAAACAACTTTCCACTCTAAACGTATAATTTCTCTGTTCCGTAGTGGGTAGAAACAAGACTGTCCTAAATAATTTGAAGAAAAGCTTTCGGCAGCATTGAGACCCAATAGGCTAGAGAAACAAAAAATAGCTTGACTTAAATTCTTATAATTTAACAAAAAAATTGTTCTCAGGCCTCGATAGAATACGAAAACGAAACGAAACCCAAGCGTTCGCTACGTGACATTTTCTGCGGTTGTTGCGGGCGACGGCGACGCGTTGCAGACACCGGCTCGATGCCCCGCAACGTTGCGGAGTCTATGTCACCTGCCCCAGAGGAGGAGACGGGTTGTTGCGGCAGGAAGAAGAGGATGATTGAGAGGAGGGATAGTATATTGAGTGATAGACCTCCTACTAGGTTGGTTACAGTAACTTATATGACTTTAGTTTTAGTATACGATGAGTAAACTGTTTGTTAACAGTATCTTTTTTAATATTTGTGTTTATTGAGGTGTAGTTAAGTGAGTTTCTAAACCACAATTTTTCTAAGCTTGCGTTAACCAACTTTGAACTTTGAACTGAAGTTTGTGACACACTTAAAGGAAAATGCGAAACAAATTCTGGAATGAAGAGTTACTCCACATAAATTGAGCAATTAAAACTTTTTTTTAAATCAAATTCAGACTTTGGAAACTCCAGAAAACAAGGCCATGACTAACATATAGGATCTTACAACAAAATCATTGTATTGTAACAGTTGCTGCAACAACCGGCTCTGCACGTGGTTACGCGGAATGTGCCGGCGAAACTCGGAGCAGTCGACATCCAGTAGACGAACGAGCATGTTCTCTAAGAACAAGAGCATGTCACCTACTTTGCCGCCTGAAGTAAGTCTCAGAAAACTTTTTTAAATTTGTTTATTTCCCTTGGTATAAGGGATTCAAAATATTCTCTTTTTGAGCGAGGCATTATTTTAATGAAGTGTGAAACCTCTATTTTTTTCTTGGTTATATCTTTTTTGGAGGCACTGCTGAAGTTTCCTAGTTTATATGTGTTTGCTTTAGATAGGTAGGCATTTGGATACATAGAAATACTAGAGCATACTAAACACGGTCGAAACAATGTTCACAATACAATATCGATAAAGATGTACTTCGATATTATACTAACCAACAAAAACAGGTCGCTTTGTTGCGTTTCATTTGAGTGATTTTAGACCTCCATGTTGCAAAGTTCATAGTCCTATGTAAATACGCACGCAAATGACCCGAAACTAAGCCTTTCTATGACCCACATCACTACGACTATCACACAGACCCAACAAGTCGCCGAAGCATATTTTACGTTGGCCGTCATAATCGCGTCGTCGGCACGCAACAAACACGCGTGTCTCGAGAAATATGACTCAAGGTCTGCACCTGGTCACTTATTAAAACTTTGTTTGTTCCTATAATTGTGGGTGTTTCATGGAAACCTGAAAGTAATTTCAATGGGACAAGACGTCGTATGACGTTTCTATAATATGTAAATGTGACTGATGTTGCTCATGGTCAGTTTCAGACCCGTAGATATAGTTTCACAACAAATGAATCACTTTGCTGAATTTGATATTATTAATCATCATAAAAAAATACCCAATGTAAAATATGCGCAAAAAGAACAGAACATAGCAGAAAATATTTATGTGAAAGATATTAATAGCAAAGATGAAGGCCCCACACTTGGGCGCCAATAACACATTGTTGGCGCCCAACACGCCAGATCATAAATTAAAAGTCTTAACTCAAAGAACTTAATGTCCATAGTTCATAATAATAAAAAAGCACATATTTATTGCGTGCTAAGCAGTAGAACAATATGTTTAAAAAATATATATTTAATTTCTTCGCGTGTAGACTTTTCTTAGGTATGATTTTAATCTATTCGCCATATATAATTAAAAGTAAGTTAGTAAGTAGTTGCTATTTGTATGAAATGGGTTAGTGTAAACAAGGTCGGTTGTCTAACAATAGGGACGAATAATCGATGGCATTATTAAATGTATGATTAGCGTATTTTAATGGCAGTGTCTATTCGACTGTTAACTGAAACGCATTCGTATTACGTATTTCGGAGCATTTAGTTTTTTGCTTAGATTAAAAATTTAGGTTACCATTAAAATGTTCGGAAAATAGTGATTTTCACACCTTTCAGCTAACAATTAACCAATTCATATCAGCAGAAAGTTTATGGCTAGTTTCTCTATTAAAAACCCAAAATATTTCTGTGACAATGAGTGCTAAAAAATTAAATACCAATGTATAATTTCAAAACTCGCTACGTTACCACAGTGAACGCAAAAATAAGCAGCTTAAGACAAATGCAGAATCTCTACCTAACACCGCGTCTTCAGAACTACTTGTACAGTCTACCGCGTGAGATATATTCCAAGAATCCTAACTACCCTCTAATGACAATGGCAACGGGTAATAAATTAGCTGTGACCCCCGTACCATCACCGCGTCCCTCTATTCAAATTTCCCCTCGAGTGACACCCCACCCATCACCCATGCCTTCGCGGAAAGCTTCAAAAATAATGATCACGAAGGACTTTATGAAGAAGGATGTGGATATCGAGGAAGACGCAGAGGTACCTATTAAGTTCATACTAAATTGGACTCTTAAAGAGAGATAAAAATATTGGTCAGACTATTGAAGTTCCAAATTAAGGTGAATCTGTTTCTATGGCATGAAGATTATCTTGATAAACGAGAACATGAGGAATCATCTTACATGGAGATGTTGCTTAAGGTCTTAATGAAGACTTTTCCAATTTTTTGTCAAGGTTCGAATACTCTTAAAAAAAAGAAGTAGTAGATATACCTATTTGCCTGGCAGTGGCTGTATCTTCATTTGTTAGTAGGTATTTCGTTGTCCTCAGTGTTATATTTCCACATGCGTAGTATTGAAGACTATTCATACGATATTATGTTATAAGTTATGCGTTAAAAAATGACATTGAAATACCACGGTCAGTGAGCTGCCGTCGCTGTAATGTCGTCATGTTCCATGTCACCGCCATGACGAGTCTGTTAACACACGCTCTAGATCTAACCTGTGAAAGCGACCGAGGTCACTACATGACATTTTAACTATTCACCTTCAAGTATTTATTATTCTAAACCTAGAATATATTCTTCAACTGTCCAGTTTAGCCTTTGCCAAAATATGTAGAGGTTAACTTCTGAAAATTTTGATTACTTAAATCTTTATTAGTAGTTCAATGATTGGGTGCTTCTAACTGTACTTTTCAACTGATGTAACATTCACGTAAAAATATGTTGTCTGATGAGATATTAGATTTTAACAAAGAGAGGGAAATATATGTTTAAATCAGTTTTATTTGAACGTCTCGCCAGTGCCAATACACACTGACGATACAAAATGCCCATGAAATGTACGTATATGTAGATATGTATAAACAACTTCAATAGCTGGAAATAACGTTTCTCGAAACGGAAATTAGTTGTTGGAAATCGTAGCCACAATCTTTGTAGTAGTTTTCTATTACATATAGCCATGTTTAATATCCGCAGGACACCCGCAAGAAGCTAGACACTTCGCTGGTGGAACATACAAGTGTGATGCGCGGCGCTATCCCCGTGCTGCCGATAGTGCTCGCCTACTTCTGTCTCCTGTGCAATATTGTCGTGCCCGGACTTGGTAAGTTTCAATTGAAATATATCGGGAAATGAAGACGAATCGTAGAGAGATTGACAGTTGCATGGTTTGGGTAGACGTGTTCTTGACTGGAGACCGCGAATCGGCAAACGTAAGGTAGGACTCGATGGTTGTCAAGGCTGCGAGTTGTTCGAAAGAGATACCGCGGCCTCGACACAAAGGGCTAAGAAGGAACATGGGTGGTTTTTAGTCAGTAGAAGTCTGACACTCCCTACCGCTACCGCCACAACGGGAGGAATCATATTATGATGTTTTACCCCCACCAAACAAAAATATATAGGTAGGACTCGACGGACTGCCAATCTGCGTAGGGTGACTGTAGCAACCGAATGAGAAAAGCCGACAAACGGTTAGAATGGCGTACCACTATACGAATAAATGAAACTCGAACAATTGACTCGAACAAGATAACATACGTGACTACTCTTCGACTAATATTTTAAATTATTGCGTTTTCAGGTTCTATTTTGAGCGGCCTGTTCTGTCTATGCTTCGGTATTCCCAGATTTGGAGTTCACGATGGAGCTAAATATAGGATAGGTGAGTCTTATAATCAGCATTTTACTCTAGTACAACATGAAGGTGAAAGCCGTCCATGTAATAAAACTGTTCATCACAGTACCTACTTAATTAAAAAATGTCATATTTTGTCTCAGTAAATCAATGATGGTAATACCATCTGTAATATACTTATTAAAATAGCAATACACGACCCACTGCCTCCCTTCTTGTCTTATCTCTTCTTGTCTATCTTTACCATTCTAATTACATGAACAGACATTGTGTACTACTAAATAGACATAAATAGAAGTAAAGATTTGACATACAAAACCTTTACTAAGTGACGGCTTAAGTAATCATTAAACGTCTTTGAGTGCGGCGACAGTTATCTTAATGTCTGTCAAGTATACTTTATCTACCGTTGAAAATTATTTAATTCTCACCTTATTCGATACAGGTTCGTTCGTGATCAACTTGCTAGTTGGCGCCGGGCAGTTGTTCACAGTGCTGTTCTGTCTCGTTGGTTGGGGTTGGTCCATATGGTGGGGCGTCATCATGGTCAAGACTTCACGTGAGTTAACCTTTTGGTGTAAAATACAGGGTGGAACGTACATCGACTCACAAACGGCTAACCTAGAATATTTTGTTACAATATATTGACTTAAATAAAAGAGTGTCCATGGAGTTTCTTGTCCATTCTTTTCCATAGAGATCTACGCTTTGGAATGGACAATTATAGTACTTTCCCAAGTTATTATGCCTAGGACTGGGGCTGTAGCTTCGTTTTGTTTGTTTTTCTGGCATACAAAAGTATTGTATTTCAACACTTTTGCTTTCAGTCTGAATTTAATCAGGAAAAAAACATGGATTGGCAATTTTTTTTATTTCGATTTATTTAGTATCTGTGAGGTTGTTCAATATATTGTTCTGGTAACCGTTTGTGCGGTGATGTCCCGGCCTTCCACCCCGTATAATATATATTAAATGCGAGGATACCTTGTGATTCAGCGCCAATAAAAAGGTGAAGCACCACTTTTGGGTAATTTCATGGCTGGGCAAGAAAATATTGTACTTGTAGATAATAACTACTACAACACCCCCCAACAGAAAATTAACTTTACACCTAAGCTGGAACTAATTTAATGCTTGTTGGCGCCCAACATACTAAGTACTACCTAAATTGGCGCCCTGGTGGGACTAAATACCTACTAGATAAATTGGCGCTCAGTTGGAGTTAGAACTAAGTACTACCTAATTGGCTTCTAGGTGTAGCTAAGAACTATCTAAATTGCCCCCAGTTGTACGAAGTTCTGCAAAATAATATATTGGCGCCCAGTTGGGACTCAGTATTACAAACTTTTGAAGCCCAAAATCTACCAAGTATTATAATTATAGTCATCTTCTTTTCTTGCTACCGACGGGGTCATGTAATTAATAAAAAAACTTACTCATAATTTCAGGTAAATACCGCAAGCTAAAAAAAGAAGCGGCCTTGGCAGAAGCAGAGGCAGCGCCCCCCGTGACTACCAACAATCATACTCGCGCGTAACACAGCGTCTTGAACTTATTCTAACTAACTGTAACTCGACGACTGTCTGTAAACATTAGTTTTATCATAATTATCAATTGTACTACTTAAAACAGGGGGTATTATGTTATCATATTTTGGGTTAATTAAATTAAATGCACGGAACTTGACGAATGTTTACGTAATCCTTGGTAAAAGTTTGTTACGGACATCGTAACAAGCTTTTACCAAGGATTACGTGTATAATAATTTTGATCCGAAATATGAAAAAGATGTGCTTATTCTATAGTCTGTAGTTGTGATAAAACCAATCCTTACTCGAGTTCAAACTTATTTACAGTTTGTTCTGTAAATAATTATATCGATGAAATCACAATTAATTAATTGTAAAAAGGACACAATAGTTTCATAATTGAAATATTTATGTCTTTCTATGCCTAAGAGTTTCAGTACTGCCAACGGGACGCATTAAACGATCATTCTAAAAATTGTAAATAAAATAGGGTAGCCGCGATTCGTAATTTTAAACGATTTGGAAATATAAATAGAATATATCTTAAAATTTGAAATACGTAGTAGTATATTAATATCGAAAATGTTCCAAAATGTTATGTAAAATATATTTAAAATAAAAATCGACGAAAAATATGTATGTATAAATTTTAAAATTATCTGCTGGTCAGAATATTAACCGTTAAAAATAACGGTTTTCTCCGAACAAACTCTACTTCCATACGAAGTTTTCCGACCTCGAGGTCATTTTTAACTTTTACTAATAGATTTAACGTAATGTATATGATTATGGGCCCCAAGTGCTTCTATAAATAGTATTATATTAATATTATACACTTAAATTGAACGACATGTTATAGAGGAAATTATTTCGTAAAACAGTTGTGTTTTGGAGGCCTTCTCAGAATTTGAGTGGCATTATTAATTTATTCATCGTGTGATTATGCTCCATTACGAGGCCAACAATATATTCATTTAAGCCCTTGTAAATAGGTTTATTATTTATTAAATTATAAACATACACTGAAAAATAGAGGTAAAATAGTAAAGCTGTCATCAGCCCTTACAGTTACTACATGACATTAACAGATATGTGAACCCACATTTTTTTCTTCTATAACACGTCGATAAATGTAAAGTTTAAGATCTAAGAAATTTTTGTATATGACCAAACTGATATTTCTAACGTAGTGATCACAATTAAAAAGATTTTTTAGCAAAATAACCGCTAATTATGCGATGAAGTGTAGTTTTTTGACAATTTTCCACATAATGCTATTTAATTACCTAATGAAATAATTATGAGCTTGTTATTTTGAATGTTTAAACTGGAAATGACAGGGCAACAGTACCTAATTTTTTTTAACAGATCTTTCTATTTGAAAACGCAATTTGACTCAAAACTGAGTTAAATTGACGATTTGCTAAAGCAATTATTTATTTTAGAGGTATTTCAAATTCAAAATAATTATGACAAAACATGCTTAAAGCTTTGCCTGGTCATAGTTTATCTATCACTATGCACCAGTAGATGGCTGTTTTGTTTTCTCCAGATAAATGTTCAACTACCCGCAAAAAGATGTAATTTCATTTGACTTCCAATTGTATTATAAATCGGCCTGGCCATTAGTGTTGTGATTTTCGGTAAGGTGATTATGATGTTTGGACTTCCGGTTGTATGCATTGAAGAATTAATGGACGGGGCTCATTACGATCCAGTGACTTGGGATAGACAAATGTTAAGTTATTCTAGTAGAGAACGGCACAATATGACCTCGAATTACACTCAAACAACGACGGGTAAGAGATACCACATACATGATCGGGTCGGCCATGATTAACAAGTCGGGCAGCAAAATCGAATATTAAAAAATAGAATATACGTTACATTCGGTTAAACAGCGCTCGGCTTAGCCCGAAATTTAGGTACCTACCGATTCTTCCCGAACATGAGTCATCACCATTAATGATGAGTGCCGAAAGAAAAAATAATTTACTTTGTTGTTCAATAAATGGCCTCATCGAATGTGCCGACCCGAAGTGCGTCGCACCTCTTAGGTAGATTAGAGACGTACTCGTACCAACAATTTGGAGTAGAATTTACCAAAAATAAATAATTATAAAGCAATTTTCCCTTTCCGTTATTTCTAAAATGCGTACAAACAAAAAGAATTATATTGTTATAAAAAAGTTGAGAAACCGAAGTGATTATTATTACATAAGTCTTGTAAGATATATTTATGGAAACGTTCTTCCAGTACAATTTATTTCTTATTAACAAATTATTAATTGTTATAAGTTTATTATACAATGTTTATTAATTAAAGTTGCTTGTACAACGAATAATCAATAAAGACGATTTTAATTTCATAGTTGAAGTTTTATTTTTGTTGAGGTTTCTTGTAGAGCAAGAGCCTACAACGGCCAGACCTTCGTTATTTTATAAAAGCTGAAAGTTGTTCTGTGTTGATGTGTGTGTGTGTTTTGGACCAGCGAATATAGAGTTTCGGAAGTTCAATTTGGTACAATTTACATTCACTTCTTTGAAAGCTTGAAACAACTCTACTATAGACTATTTTACTAGATTTTTCCCCTCCGGAGCAACTGAACAGATTTTTAACTGACTTCCCAAAAAGGAGGAGGTTCCGAGTTTGATTGGTATTTTTTTATGTTTGTACACCGATATCTCCGTCAATCGCAGACCGATTTTCAAAATTATTTTTGTATTCGAAAGAGTGTAGTCCTGAGGTGGTCCAATTGTCACTAAGTCAGGATCTGATGATGGGATCCTAAAGAAATCGAGGGCAACTCTAAAATTTTAAAGGCACTTATTACGATTTTCATATATTTTCTAATTAGTACTTTTACTTTTATCATAAAGTTGTAACATAAGTTACAATGATATTCATATTGGGTGTCGATATAGGCTGGAGAATTGTGCAGCTGGACAGGTAAGCAACTGGCCATTATTTGCTAGTCTATAATTTATATGCGTGTGGTATACACTGGTATTTCTCAAAATAAAAATCCTAGGATTTAGTAGTAGTCTTAAAATAATTAAAGAACGAATCTGGAAATTTTTAACCGACTTCAAAAAAGGAGGAGGTTATATGTTCGTGTGTATGTATTTTTTTTTTTTTTATGTATGTTACCTGATTTCTCCTCCATTTGTGAACCGATTCTCAAAAATCTTTTTTTATTTGAAAGAGTATACTCCTGAGGTGGTCCCATTTAAATTTGGTGAAGATCTGATCCTGATCTTCGGAGATATACAATAGAACTCTTCAAAAATAGACGGCAAATCTGTCGTGATTGCTGCAATCGCTTGGATGTTTATTGTTTATACAACATCATGACGTAACTTCACGCCTGTATGATCTGAGGGGGTACGCAGATGTGTACTCCCAGATTTGGACAGTAAGATATTATGTAATGTTCCATTTATTGGGGATAAATTAAACCTATTATTTGTTTGGGAACAACTAAAAATGGAAAAATATAAAACTTTTTTGCAAAAAATAAAACCGACTTCAAAAACACAAAAAAGTGAAAAATAAACTTCACAAGAAAAAGCAGCTTCTGAAGTCGGTGGCAAAGAAAACGAAATCAAACAAACAAAATGTCACCGACTTCAGAAGCTGCTTTTTCTTGTGAAGTTTATTTTTCACTTTTTTGTGTTTTTCACTTTTTTGTGTTTTTGAAGTCGGTTTTTAAACATTCGGATTAAAAATAACCGTTAGTAATTTAATTATGTATAGGGTATGCTAATTTGCTGGTCCTAGTTGAAATCGACGTGTATTCCCGTTCGTCCCCTCGACTTCGTCCCCCGAGGGGGACGAACGGGAATTTACAAAAATAATATTTAATTTGTTCCCGATCGTCCCAATCCTAATTCAAGAGAGGACGAATGGGAATATGTTCTTCGATTAGTGCCATTCGTCCCACTAAAAAGATTTGTGCAGAAAATATGTTTATTCGATGTTTCGTAGTTTACTTTTAAATTAGTTTCTTCGTTAGATTTAATCATTATTTTACAAAATTCTTCTCTATTTTTTTATGAATTATAAAACGTATCCTAAGTTTATCATTGTTTCATTATGTTTACCTACACTAAATATAGCAACTCTGACGGGAAGCGCCGGCGATTCTGGTAGTTAACAAAAGAGTGCCGATAACATTGTGTTATTTGCGTAAATCCTATTGGTTTACCTGACATTCTCTCCCTTTCCTATCCTTAAATTAGACCGGTCGGGTTAGTGTTGACAAAACAATGAAAGTGCACGGGTGTTAATGTAATAATATATATTCGACACGAGTTCTGCGGAAAACTACTGATGTAAGTACCTACATTTTTGTAAGTTACAAATATTATTAGATTGTTTATAGTCAATACTATATTGTCTCATGTCTTATTAATTTATGCTAATAATGTACGGTATCAATATTTGTATTCAATTTTAGTATTTAATTTTATATATTAAATATCATTCTAAATTATATTAATAAGTGTGTAATTGTTGTCTCCTGTTTTTTAGAGCTTAACAATGTCACAAGAAGCGCATCCTGGTCCCTCTGGTAGTACAGGAAGCTGTTTGCAGTATATACAAAGGAAAGGTGGAATCGTGCTTCTGCGTGCTGGATACCAATTTTTAAGGAAAAGGCAAAACAAAAGTGGAGCTGTTGTATGGGAATGTCATCTTAGAAGAAAGAATAAGTGCAGTGGGACCTTAACCATAAAAGTAAGTACCTACTTTTTTGACTTCTTTTTTCATGCAAAACCAGACAATGGGTAAATAAATTATGCACGTTTATTGCAGAATGATCAAATTTTGAAAGAAACCACACACACATCCTGTACACCGGACTTCAATAAAAACATAATAGACATTCATATTGATGAATGCAAGAAAAATATAACTTCTGATGATGTACCTTGCGTACCAGCCGCCTTTAATTCAACAATTTCGAAAATTTTGGACGAAGGACTTGATAAAGTAACTTTACCCAAAGATATTCCTAAGTTTGCAAACATCAAAAGCACTTTGTATCGCCATCGAAATAGCACTTATAATATGAGTAAAATCACTTTCAATGACGTTAAAACGGTTGAGGTTCCTCAAAAATTTCAATCATTTTTGTTAGCAGATTACTGTTACGGTAACACACGCTTACTCATTTTTTGTTCCCAAGAAGCTAAAGAAAAATTGATAGTTTTAAAAAATATATTTGGTGACGGTACATTTAAGAGTTGTCCACCTCCATTCCAACAGCTCTACACCGTTCATGGTGATTTAGGAAGTGATAATCAAAGCACAGCTATGACGCCATTATTTTACGCTTTAATGTCAAACCGTAAAAAAGAAACATACGAGATACTTTTCAGACTTGTTAAATCTCAAATCAACGATTGGAATCCTACATCATTTACCAGTGATTTTGAAGAAGCAGCTATGTCTGCTATGCGTACAATTTTTCCAGAGATAAGTATCCACGGCTGTTATTACCATTATAATAATGCTATTTGGAGGAAAGGCCGTGAATTAAATCTAACAAAAAATAAAACTTTAAGACGTCAAGTAGCCCTAAGTGCGGTGCTTCCATTATTACCAGAGGAACGTATTTTTGAAGGCTGGTTTTATATCGCTAGCGAAAGCCCCGGTGATAGCCAAAGTGAAAAATTTCGGCAATACATGCTATCGCAGTGGCTTCAATCGAATTTCGTAAAAGTGTGGTGCAGTTTTGGAAAACGACACCGTACTAATAACTTTGCCGAAGGGTGGCATTTTAAATTAAATAGTGCCATAGGCAAAAAAAAACCTAATATTTTAAAATTGCTTACGGTGTTACATCAAGACTCTAACTTATACAGCGTGA
Organism: Diarsia brunnea; assembly: GCA_949774965.1. NCBI lineage: Eukaryota > Metazoa > Arthropoda > Insecta > Lepidoptera > Noctuidae > Diarsia > Diarsia brunnea. The sequence continues at coordinate 12,274,497 of OX459022.1, read as the reverse complement.
AAGCAAAACAAAATCCAAAACGGCGTAAGCTACATTCAATCTTGACAGACCAATATATTATGGATTGCCAAATGCAACTTCTTAATTCAGAAATAACTGTAGGACATTTTTTAGAAAAACTTACGTAGGTATTAATCATAATAAGTAAAGTGCTCGATGGTTGTGTACGTTGATGTAATCTCTAGGCTTTGTGTGCAATAATTATTACTGCCTACTGTTATGACCTCGACTACTTTCTTCAATACTTGTGAATTTTTTATTGTTGTTACCCTCTATGATGTTTTGTGTTCATGTTTTTTCACTTTGATTTTGTATATGTTTTTTATTTTGATTTTGAAATTGTGCTAATTGACGCTATTTATATGTAAAATTAATGTGTAACCTGTTCTGATTCCTTATACAATATGTAACACAAAAATGTGACACCGTATACCTATACATATAAGCAAATGTGACTTTTTAAAAATTAGTACGATAAGTTTTTTTTTGTTATTTTTATCTTGATTTCGTGATATTTTAGGTATTTTATTTAATTTTGCTTTTGAAAGTGTGATAATTTACTGACCCTATTTATGTGTTAAAATAATGAGTAAACTTTTCTAATCACTTACATAACGTAAAACGTAAAATCTTGCCACCATACATATAAGCAACTCTACGAAAAATAGTGACTTATATTTCAAAAGGAAACAACCTGAATGGTAAAAAGTCTGTTTGTAGTGTTTAATTGTAATATAATACAGACTTTTTTTATTGTAATCTGTATACACAGATTTTTAAATCATAATTTTTAGTTATAAGGAGAATTTTATTCATAATTAAAAAAATATTATATATAAAAATATTGCGAGTTATCGCAAAGTTGATTCTGTGATTTTTACTGTGATTTTTATTCCTTAATAAATGACTGATTTTTATTTCAATTTTGTTTTTTTACCAATTAAAACCACCAGTCTTATATTATTTAGTGGGAGCAATAGACCCAAAAAAGAATTAATAAATTATTCCCATTCGTCCCCCCAAAAAATTTTGAGGGACCATCGGGAAAATAAATAACGAATTCCCGTTCGTCCCCCGAGGGGGACGAAGTCGAGGGGACGAACGGGAATACACGGAAATCGCGTGTATTCCCGTTCGTCCCCTCGACTTCGTCCCCCGAGGGGGACGAACGGGAATTTACAAAAATAATATTTAATTTGTTCCCGATCGTCCCAATCCTAATTCAAGAGAGGACGAATGGGAATATGTTCTTCGATTAGTGCCATTCGTCCCACTAAAAAGATTTGTGCAGAAAATATGTTTATTCGATCTGCTAACAAAAATGATTGAAATTTTTGAGGAACCTCAACCGTTTTAACGTCATTGAAAGTGATTTTACTTTGTTTTTTTACCAATTAAAACCACCAGTCTTATATTATTTAGTGGGAGCAATAGACCCAAAAAAGAATTAATAAATTATTCCCATTCGTCCCCCCAAAAAATTTTGAGGGACCATCGGGAAAATAAATAACGAATTCCCGTTCGTCCCCCGAGGGGGACGAAGTCGAGGGGACGAACGGGAATACACGGAAATCGCGTGAAGCTTGTCAAGAGTCAGCTCTTGCCCTCTGGGGCAAGTCATCCACTATCCCATCTTGACCACGTTTTAATATCGGACATAGGTATTATTATGTCACAGACTGTACACGTTCTCTCCAGTTGCTAATCTGTCCGAGGGGATTTTTCTTTCCACCTTGTTAAGTTTTCTGGCAAGTTGTATTATAATATTAGATCATGAATGCGTTAGTATAGTAGTCACAACTAACGGTTCTCCTTCTTCTTCTTCAACCTGTCACCACCCAATGCTGAGTGTAGGTCTCTCCTAATGCACGCCATTCTTCCCGGTTTTGCGCCTTTCGCATCCAGTCTTTTCCGGCCACTCCAAGAAGGTCGTCGGTCGAACGCATCGGTTAATAAACAATCGGTTAATAAGCTAACGGTTAATAAAACACAAATTCATTTTACAATATCACTTTATTTTATTACGGTCCATATTTATAATAGTAGCGTCGTTGAATACAGACAATTATGGCGTGGCTTACAAATATTTGCACTGACTACCGTGTCACTACTCTATGTCGATACCGTTGATCACAAACATTTGACACCATTTCTTGGTTATGGAATAATTTTTGGTAAGAAAATCACATTTAATTTTCAAAGTATCAGTCATTGGTATTGTAGTACCAATTGTGTATACGACTTCTAAAAACTATAACGGATACTGAATAAAATTACACTGTTCAATAATACTGCTAATATTTTTACAACAGATTTTATAAATGTTTCCAGCAAATACATTGCCAAATGTGTATCTGAGAATATAAGGAACCAGGAGATAAGAGCTCTTCGTACACAAAATTTAATATACCTATAAATGATTCAACGATGGCAGATGCCGAACGGTGTTTGCCGATCGGCATGACAATCACAGCCGTGAATGTGTAGTAATTGCTTCAAGATGAAGTCGGCTTTGTCGTTCAACAAGTATTGCAATGCAAAGCAACCTTCACTGTCCCTTTGCCCGGCTCCTTTACCTCTCGAAAAGAGGATGTTCAGGCATCCAGTCCTTGTGTTGGTACGAGGTAGGCTGTTTGTATAATAAAAGATGTAGCCTCGTAATCGTACGTGTCAAATGTGTGTAACCAACGCACTGTAATATAGAAAACACACAAATTATCTACCACGGTAAAATTTTACGTTGATTTTGCTATTCGTCCGGACTGGATTTATATGATTTCTGGATTTTGGCCCTAAAATAAAAAATAAAACGTGATTTCTCCAGAAGCTTCATAAAGTACAGTGAAACTGGCAAATACGCTTCGGTAATCCTCGTCTTTCTAATTTAGGACGAAAATCTCGACACGAAGGGAAAGCATTTAACTTTTGTCCTGCCTCGTTTTGAGAGTCTATCCTAAATTGTAATAATATTTTTTTGGAAATTCAATCTATAACTTTGTAATCATTATAATACAAAAAAGGTAAGTGCTTGCATGTAACAGCTCTTTTATTAGATCTAGTAATCGACCGTTCGGCAACTCCGAAAATAGACGATGATTCACCGAGCGTTTACTTTTTTTTTGTTTCTGTTTGGTTGGCCAAAAATAGTAACAACCACTTTTAAAATAAACAACAGGCCAAGATGATAAATGTTTTTTTATAAGTATGAGATCTTTTCTTTGGATTACGACATTTTTAAACAGACGCACCATATTTGAGGAAAAAGTTACACAAAATTGTTACAGATTTACTCAAAAGTTCTGCTTTGTACAACTTGAATGAAAAATAGTCACATTTGTAACTGAACAATTCATATTTTCAATTATTTAGAGATTGTATCGCACCTTTCAAAGATGGGGAGTTATCAAGATTCCTCCCGCTCTGGACGAAGCAAAATGGAGTGTTAGATTCTTCCATCTCAACCATCTGTGTTCCTCCTAATGCCCTTTGCTTTCTTGCAGGGCTATTGCGTATCTTTTTAAATGTCAGTGACTATCATAGTGTCCATCGATTAACTGTCAAATGGTTATATTTTGTACCAAACTGACAGTTAACCGATGGACACTATGATAGCCACTGACATTTAAAAAGATACGCCCTGCAGGGCCTCGAAGACTCCCCAACCATGGCATTGTAGCGCACCTAGCAATATATTCAATCACATTAGGGGGTAGGTAGTTAATTTAGTTTCCTATACCACCTCTAATAACAATTTTAACTCCAATTTTTTCAACATATAAATCCAGTCCATGCACATAAAGGTGACATCACACTAAAGATCCTGCTTTTACACAAATTGTAATTTCTACGCGATAAAGTGTACATACATCTGATTACCTCGAAGCCTTAATTTGCGAATATCGTATAACTTACGTTAAAGAGTTGTCATTGGTTGTTTTAAAGTTCTTATCGTTCGTTTAAATTTTGTAGAATTTAACTTTAAAAAAAGTTGTAGAAAATATCTGTAAAGCTCACATACATTGGCATTGAAGTTATGAAAAAAGTAGTTTTACAACATTAAAAAACTTTATAAATGACTGGCTTTGGTATTTTTTTCATTCTGTTAGTTCAAAATGAAATAAGGAAATACTTTCTGACGCTTTAAACAGGTAATTTACATATTGGCATGTGTCACTAAAACTGGAGATTAACTTTGCGAATCGACTTCGTATTTGATATCAATTAATACATTGTGGACAGTGTTGTGGGTTACTTTATAACCAAATTTACTGTATGTTAAATTAATTGTAAGTCTTTATAATGTAACTGTTTGCTGTTCCTGTCAATAAAAATAAAAAAATAACATGACCAACAACCTTATTTTTCTCTGTCTAACCTGGTGTGTCAGTGTTTATGATGCCCTTGGGCGGGTTAATCATATCTCAGGCATACTGGTTTCCTTCACCGGAGCAAGTGATAACTATTACTACGCACATGAATCCGAAAAATCAAAACGTGCGTGACTTGGGTCTAAACTCGGGACCTTTAACTTGGCAGTACAACAGTCACAATCACCTTTTGAAGCGGTGCAATCAAAATAAACGCCAAATTAGTTCCAGTAGCCCTTTTTATAGGACTATTTTACAAATAATTACAGCTAAAGATTGAATAAATTATAACTCTTGAAAAACTACGCATGAAGAACTTTAAAACATCCAATATGAAATATTTACATTATTTATTTAATAATAAGTCAAACGTACGTCGTTTAGTAAAAATTGCACAAATTGTGAAGACAGATCACGTGGTTCAATTTAGCACCGGCCGATTAGGCGCGACAAAAACGTGCGACAAATCGCAACTCCAAAATTAAGTTAGGAATACATCCGGTAAGACTGGAAAAAGACCCATTATAAATGAAGACTGGGATGATGACTATATTATTATATTTTAATGTTGGAAATTGCAACTTGTCGCAGCGTTTAATCTGACCTTTTAACAGTTTTGGAGTCACTTCCCAATTTAAAACAAATACTGAAAGAAACAATCAAGGCAAGACTTTAATGGAGTATACAAATAAATATCTTTTAAATTAAAAAAAGGTTTTATATTTACATTAAATTAAAAAAAAGTTTGATCGCTTCAAAAAATATGTCTACTTAAAAAAATATAAAATAAACTTTTACCATAATGTAGCATTAAAAGAATCCATTGACTATGGCAAATTGTACTTAAATATCACCAAATTATCTAAAAAAAAGGGGGTAGTAGGTATTAAAAAAATATTCTTTGGTAAACCTATACCAAAATAAAATTAAGCCATAATTATGTTAATGCTATCCTAAGGTTTGGTTCCAAACGTGCGTCAAATCGCAAGCCTCGAAAAACGCTGCGATTTTTTTTGTCGGAATTATTTTCGTTGACTTGAGATTACCAATTCAGGTATAAAACCAAGTAACTTTTACATAAATTGATAGCAGTTCAGATACAAAATCGCATTCGCAGCATTTTTAAATCCGAGATCTTTTCTAGTTTAGAACCAAAAACAAACTATACAGTGAGAAATGCTAAAATACTCGTAAATATAAAAAATATATAGGAAACAATATTTTGAGTATTATCCGTCATACGACTGAGGCCAAACAAATCCTTATCGGTCGGAAGTTTCGGCACAGACGGGCGGCAAAAACAAAAATTGAAAGGTGCAACGCAAAAAGCGCCAGACCTCTTCGGTGGTGATTCAAACCACAAACTGGGAAACATTTTATGGATTTCCCATAGATTTAGGGCAAATGTTTCAATCTGATGGTCTGAATCACCACCAAAGAGATATTGCACTTATTGCGTTGAGAAAACCGCTCAACTGTTTGACTACGTGTGACGTTCGGCTCGTTTGTTGGCTTATGTCTACATCGGCACAGACATGGTCCAAAAAGAGTAGTTGGCGAACGGAATTTACCGTTCGGTAAAATACAAATGTGTAGTAATTGTTTCATATCGGTTTTGATGTTCAATAAATATTGCCGAACCGAATGTGCCGACCCGATCAATTATGTAGATCCCTTACGAGCACGTTGACGTCAGCGACTAATCACAGTTACGTTTAAAATTTCAAAAAGCACACACAATTTTAACAGCATTCATTAACTTTCAAACGAACAAACTTTGCTCGTTTCTAACCAAAGATTTATACATAACTGTCTTCCAATACCATTTATAAACCAAAAATCGTAACAGATACTGCAATTAATCGCCGCGACAAATCGCAGGTGTGCACGCAACTTTATCCAACTCAACAATTTAACTAATTAAACAATGAAAACTTTTCAGAATTATAATAATAATTTATGCAATCATCATTTCATTAATTTTTATAATTTAATTGGAAATTTAAAACTTTTACTGATTATTTATTTCGTCATTCATAAATTCCTTTTTTTTTTTTTTCTTTTAAGTCTCGTTACCTCTAATAAACTGTCAAACAAAAATAAAATAAAAGGTGGAAGGATATTGATGCACCTAAGGATACTATGAATTCAGGACATAGTTCAAGAGTTCTAGACCCCTAGGGTTAAAATTTTTCGCCAGTTACTTAAACAATTGACTATGCCATACATTGTTTGTCGAGTCGTCGAGCTATTCCAGTTTATACTGTTATTCAGAACATGATACCTCAATAAGATAGGGGATCGGACAAAAAAAAACAAATTAGTCCGTCGGATAGATTTCCAAAACATATTGAACACGTATTTTTTTTTTTCACTTAAACAAAAAATGAAGACGATACAGTGCTTCGAAAACTCGTGTGACGTTATATTGCAGTATATTAGGTAAAACCTACAAGTTAAGTCACAAGCCCCCACTCACGATCTTTGACGCGTTTTATCTTTTTAAATTTTTATTAATTTGAAAAAACAATAAACACGTATCCAATATTTTTCGATAACTGACGGACTTAACAAAATCATATATTTTTGAGTCAGTCCAATCCCCTATTGCTTGCACTGACTGGACACGTCCACTCAAATATGTGGTTCTGTCTCCGAACGACCATCAACACTCATCTGCAGTCTTCGTATGACATGACCAAGATTATGTCTGAACTTCAAAAGAGGCTGTGAAAATGAGCTTATTTTTAAAGGTTTTTCCTCACAGTCGGATTAGAAATTTAGACGCAAAAATCCTTGCGTCTCTATATCGCTGGCGGAAAACGGAACTAATGTGTGGTCAGCGGCCAGTTCCCCGGGAAATCGAAGTACGAAGGACCGAGCTCCGTCAGCTCTTAGTAGTTGAATGGAGGGAGCGACTTGCGCAACCCAGATGGGGGCTTGCGACAATAGAGGCGGTAAGGCCAGTTATGGAGGAGTGGCTGGAGAGGCGGCATGGCGCCCTCAGCTTTCGGTTGACGCAGGTGCTTACGGGACATGGATGCTTTGGGAAGTACTTGCGTCGCATAGGTCGGGAGCGGACACCCGCTTGTCATCACTGTGAGGACTGTCCCGAGGACACAGCGCATCATACGCTGGTGGACTGCTCGGCCTGGGCTCAGCAGCGTTGTGCCCTCGTTGCAGCACTCAGTTCGGGTGATCTTTCGCTCCCGACTGTGGTGCAATACATGCTTACAAATGAAAACGCGTGGAATGTCGTCTCCTCTTTTTGCGAAGTGGTGATGCATGCAAAGGAGGCGGCGGAGAGAGAAAGAGAGCGCGCCTCTCACTCAACCCGCACCAGAAAGGCAGCCGGGCGCCGAAGGGCGTTAAACGATCTCCGGCCACCATAAGGTGGGGCCTGCGGGTGGCAAACTTAGGGCTGAGATGTCGCCCGACCAGCCAGGCCCAAAGAAGTGGCGCGCAGTAAACTGTGCGCCTTTATAGAGAACGTGCGGTCGGTGACCGCACTTGGTGATGAGGCCCGCCGGATAAGGTGGGCTGATACCAGTCGGGGGTGCGCGCGAATGTACTTGTATCTCCCGGGCCCCCGACACATGGTATAAGTAGGAACAGTGGGTTTTTAGTCGGTTAGAGTCCGACATAACCCCCGCTCGCCCCAAGCGGAGGGTATCCATGAGGATTTTCCCACTCAAAAAAAAAAAAAAGGTAAAAAAAATGAACTAAAATGTATCGTTACACGAGTTTTCGAAGCACTGTATCGTCTTCATTTTTTGTTTAAGTGAAAAAAGAAAAAATATCTGTCCAATATTTTTAATCTATCTGACTGACTAATTAGATTTATTTTTTCCCCGCCAAAAAAAAAAGAGAGAAGGCCAGTTGCCCAGCAGTGGGACAAAAAAAACAATAAAAAAATTGTCGGATAAGAACCACCAACCCCATCTAGTTTAAAAATGTAAGTATTTTTCACCGTTTAAGTGTACTATAGTTTAAAAAGTAAATATCATTTAAAATTCAGCCGCTCCTTAGATTTGGACTCAGCATGTGAACTCACTGTGTGAATTTTTGCATGAAAAAAAAACGCAAAAATGTCTCCTCGCAAAAATGTCTCCTTTTTTTTATGGTGGGTGGAAAATCATCAAATGACCCCTCCCGCTCTTGGGCAGAGCGAAAGGGAGTGTCAGACTTCTACTGACTAAAAACCACCCATGTTCCTTCTTAGCCCTGCATGTCGAGGCCACGGTATCTGCGAACAACCCGCAGCCCCGACGGGAAATGTCTCCTCTTTGGGGTCTAAAATCATCATGTGCTAAATTCATAGTAACAATTTGACCATCCATATATCTTTCACCATGTGTATACTTTACCCGATGTTCCAACATTTCAAGGGTATATAGGTCACAAACGTATGTATTTTGCGATTAAAAGTCGCAAGTTGATTTTAAAAATAAAACTTTTACAATTAATAAATAAATAGTGTTAAGGGGACTGTGATTTTTCACTAGTGGACTGTATTTTGATTAATTATTAAGATTTTAGTTCCAGTTTCGACCCCTATTAAATGGGACTTTAGCCGCCAGTTATGTAACTGGCGAAATGTAGGCGGGCGTACTATTAGGTACACACCTCTGCCTAATCTCTTGCGGATTACAGGCGTGATGTTATGTTATATTATAACGCAGTCTCTGATAGTTTATTAATTTAAATCTGTTCAGATGATTGATTTTCGTTAATCGAATCAACCAAAAATAAACTTCAATTATAAAGCTATAAAAATTCTTTGATATAGTGACATATTCAGTCTTACACTTTCATGAATATATCACAAAAGCGCGATATATACGTTAATACTGGCCACAAACAACAACAAAATCCAAAATGGCGCCTGAGAGCTGTCAAAATGACAGCTGTCAATAAAATTGACACAAAACGTCAGTCCACTGGTATAAAATCACTTGTTAGTATTGTGTACACCCTGTGTACGTATACAGCGTGTTCACTGCAGGATACAGTTGTTCTTTCTCTGGATCTCCACCTGGGATAGGTTTCGTTCTATTTCGTCGTCATCTGCTATCCTGTTATGAGAAAAGAGGATTTAGAATACAAGATTTTATAATTATTTCGGTAAGTATAGGTTTTGTAAGCTGGAAACGGATATTCACCTATTACTCGGTATCCGTGCGGATATAAACATGAGTTTAACATCCGATATTCGAACGGATACGAGTATTACGCTATAGTTCTTTATTCGGTTGACATTCGATACTAAATTTGTTGATGCAGGTCTGGTCAGGGACCTAGGTTGACGGTTGGCTAGGCAGTTGAAGATGATTATTAATTTATTTAAACTTCATGTCCAACAGTGGTTCACAGGCGGACTTAAGGCCACAAGGCATTCTCTACATAAATTAGACTTCTGGTGGGAGACCTGAATGAATCTAGATATTTGTTCCAACTTTAATGAGATTAGAATATATTAAGTTAAAATAAGACTTACGCTCTTTCCTGCTCATCCATTTCTTGTACTAATCTGTCTCTCTCATTCACGGCTGATAATAGTTCCTGCAAAGCGAAAATATATATTATTAACTAGCGGACGTCACGCGGTTTCACCCGCGTAGTTCCCGTTCCCGTGGGAACACAGGGATAAAAAGTAGCCTATGTCACCCGGGAATAGTGTAGCTTCCCAACGGTGAAAGAATTTTTGAAATCGGTCCAGTAGTTTCTGAGCCCATTCGTTACAAACAAACAAACAAATCTTTCCTCTTAATAATATTAGTGTAGATTGGTTCTTCTTAGCGTGTCGATGGCCAATTTATATTAAATCAAATCGTTTTGGCCCAAAATTCAGCAATGCGAACTCCACTCGCTGATGCAGTCATAAGGTCGTCAAGTGTGCAGGTGTCAGGGCATGCAGCGCAAGATGGAAGGTGGGACATTACCTGTGGAGATACGCCGCATACACAGTTGAGGTCTGAGCCGTCAACGAACCTCCATCTGAAGAGATAGTCTTTGCTACGGCCGACCTGTGTTCGGAGTCTATTTAGAGATTTCCAAGTCGGCCACGGCAAAGCATGTCCAGGTGGAAGGCTTTCAGACGGCTCGATAAACCCATCAGGGGGCTTAACCAGCTCCCGCCAGAGCTCACGTCTTGCAGAGGAGGCATTTCTATTAGCTGGACTAGCTGGTTCAACGCATTCAAAAAAACTTTTGCGGCTTTTCAGCCTCTAGGGCACTGGGGCGTAACTGTGCATTGGGTGACGTAAGTCAGCTTGTAGCTTCGTCCTCTCGGTGCAGCTCGCTATGGTTCTACGAACTTTTGGAGATGCAATCCCAGTTAGTGGATACAACATTCGTACCAGAAGGTCTAAAGCAACCAGTAATAATCCGGCACGTCTCATTTAGAGCTGTATCCACTAGATCGGCGTGGCTAGAACGGTTCCATACTGGGCAAGCGTATTAATTGGTTTAGAACAATGGCGTCCCGATAGACACGCTATTGAAATTGCTCGAAAGAGATACCGCGGCCTCGGCACAAGGCCTAAGAAGGAACATGGGTGGTTTCTAGAAGTCTGACACTCCCTTCCGCTCAGCCCAAGAGCGGGAGGGGTTATTTGATGATTTCCCACCCCCCTAAAATTTAAAAAAAGGCTAAGTGTTATCCCGTCGGGGTGCGGGTTGTTCGAAAGAGATACCGCGGCCTCGACACAAAGGGCTAAGAAGGAACATGGGTGGTTTTTAGTAAGTAGAAGTCTGCTGGCACTTCCTACCGCTCTGCCCAGAGCGGGAGGAGTCATTTGATGATTTCCAACCGTCCAAAAAAAAGGGTGGGAATATGAAGAACAACGCAAGTTTTTACCGAATTTACATTTTGTAAAACAAATCTATTTATTGTTTACGTGAAAAAAAACGTGTGACCAATATTTTTTGGAAATCTATCTGACGGACTAATTAGATTTTTTTTTTGTCAACTACCCAATTACAGGCATTTTGTTTTGTATAATCCTCTTTCAATATCCTTACTTACCTGTAACAGCAGTCTCTCCCTGCGTTTCTGCCCGGGAGTCTTCCGCCACTCGTCCACTCCCAGCGACAGCCGCAGTTCCCGCGCGAGCAGCTCGCAACGACGACTTAGATCTTCTTCTTGTTCTCTGATAACAAAGATAATAGATAAGAAAATAAGATTTTGTGGCAAATAAGCAGGCAGCTAACCTAACCTTTTAACTATTTTGATACCTTTGAGTGTGTCAATTTTTTTGAGAGATAAATAGGCGTTTCTTTTTTTACGTCAATTTAGAAGTTTTATTTTTTACAGCATTCCCGAGATAATGTTGTTTGTTCTGCTACTTCTTTCCAGCAAAAACACTAGGAAGTGTCGAAGGGTGGGCGTTTTGGGGGACTGTCACTTGTAAATAAGTAAAGTACTCTACTTCATGACGTTCGAAAAGTGCTGATTATCCGCCTAGTTTGAATAAATGACTTTTGATTTTGAATGAGTGTTGACAGACAGATGAACGGACAAAAAAGTGATTCTATAAGGGTTCTGTTTATTACCTTTTGAGCTACGGAACCCTAAAAAAACATAGTAAACTTACAAAATATTCAACTGCATCTGTCTTCTGAGAAGCGCGTTCTTCTTGTTCACCAAGTTGAACCACTGCGACATTAGCCTGTCTTCCTCCTGGAACCAAAGAACAAGACATAAACAACACTATCCACCATGACGCCCAGACTTGGTTTTGACGGAGGCTCAGAAACTGAGACTCAAGGTTTGCCAAAGAGCGATGAGCGTAGCATTTTAACCATCAAAAACACCGATCGAATACGTAACACCACTGCGAGGTTAAAATGGGATTGGGCGGGTCATGTTTCCAAGATGGGTCAGGACAGATGGTCCAGAATCGTCACACAGTGGTTGCCTGAGGACACCCAGTGTGTGAGTCGTCGTCACCGAGGCAGGCCGTAGAAACGCTGGCGTGTATTTGGACTCATTCCTGCTTGCCCAGCTGATTGCCCAGAGAAGGCACAACCCCGGGAGAGTTGGATAGGAATAAAAAACTACACTACTTCAAAATAAATAGTAAAGGACGGCACGGTTGGCGCTGTGGCTCAAGCAGTTGACTGCTGCGCTACGTGTCGCGGGTTCGATCCCCGCACGGAACAAATATTTGTATGGCCTACAGATAGTTGTTTCGGGTCTGGGTATTTGTGTATGTGAGTTTAAATGTTTGTGAACGCACCCACGATACAGGAGAAATTTCTAGTGTGGGGCAACGTTTAAAAAAAAATGTTTGCCAAAGAGCGATGGAGCTTAGCATTTTAAACTTTAAAATCACCGATCGAATACGCAAAACCACAATACGGTCCAAAACAAGCATCGCTGATGTTGGCTTGCTTGGTTAAAATGGGATTGGGTGGGTCATATTTCCAAGATGGGTCAGGACAGATGGGCCAGAATCGCCACACTGGGTGCCTGAACACGGACATCGTCACTAAGGCAGGCCCAAGAAGACTCGTTCGTGACTGATTGGCCAGAGAAGGCACCACACCGAGAGAGTGGGATAGGAGTAGAGGGGAGGGGGGCTTTGCCCAGCAGTGGGACTGGTCAGGCTAAAAAATCAAAGTAAATAATAATTTAAAACTTACCAATAATGACCATATTCTACGACTATCTATCTATTTTAATAAATATTTTTTAGACTATCAAAACATTATCTATGCGAAACTACGCTTTGAGATGACAAACCAAACCTTTATGCTAAAGTACACCTTAAAGATACTCAGGATAAGATCTACAATACATTAATGGTAGTTTAGGATTAGGTTACCGGGTCGGTTGGGATTTGGATACAGGTAAGGATAATTTTCTTCCACTTTATCTGCAACATGGGAAGGACTATAACTAAGGATCGAATATTCAGCTGCATGTTAACCTAAAGTACGACTTTCAAAGCAGGTGTTTTAATTAAAACTTGTTATATATTACTCGTTACTAACAAGTTATTCAAATATTGTAAAAAAAACAAGTAGTAGCTTGAGTCCTGTACATAAATATATATATATATATATATATATATATATATATGTACAGGACTCAAGCTCAAGCAAAATATTATTATTATTATTATTATTATTAGCTATATATATATTTTTATGAAAATAACAAGTAAAAAAATATATTATTTGAATTCAACTTTTGCTGAATCTTCTTTACGTGTTAATAAACTCAATTTTTTTAAAACCAGTAAGTAGTCACTTGCACAGGTCTCACATTTTTTCATCATCATTTCAGCCAAAAGACGTCCACTGCTGGACATAGGCATCCCCTAAGTGTCGCCACATTGGTCCCGTGTGTTTAACATTTACTTCGAATAAACCTTACAAGCTGCAAATGGTTGTGCAGGATATGAGGTGGCGCATATCCTGGGGCTCCATACTGGCAGTTTCTTTGGGATGGATCGAGCATACTCCATTTGGCCATTATATACTCTAACAATAGGGTATTTCACCAAAAAAATGTAAGGAGCCGTCAGATAGATTTCCAAAAAAAAAATGGACACGTATTTTTTATTTTTTACGTAAACAAAAGATGAAGACGATACAGTGCTTCGAAAAGTCGTGTCAAGTTGTGTGACGTCACAGATTAGTACGTTTTTCACCCAGAAAGTGACGTCACAAGCCCCCACTCATCTTTGACACGTTTTATTTTCGTATTTTTTTATTAATTTGATAAAACAAAAAACACGTATCCAATATTTTTCGATAATCTAACTGACGGACTAATTAGAATGATATAATATTATTTTGACTCACTCCGATCCCCTAGTGAGGATGTGCCTCAGTACTATCACACACGTAGATTGAACTGCTCCTCCTTCCAACCCTGGATGATGGAGAGGCTACATACCTCAGTATTATCGGCGCACTCCATGACCCGTCGCAGCTGCTTCTCCAGAGCGGCTGCACGCTCGTCGATGGCACACTGTTCCTTCTCTAACGCTTCCAGTTCGCTCTGGATGTACGAGCCTGTCTCCCGACCCTGGAGGATGGAGAGGATACGCATTAAGACACCATAATAGCAAAAGGAATACGAGAACATTTTAACAGCCGGAAATAAACAATGAATCGATTGATCGGTTAGGTTAACAAATGTATACAGGGTGTAAATGGACCCTGCACGAATACGCCAACCGTGTTTTTGAGGTAAATTAGGTAAATATCACCTGTTACTGAAAACATTGTGCTGATGGATGCTTTGAACAGTAATTGCCCTAAAAGCTTATTTAATTTAAAAAGAAACTTGACAAAATTTGTAACTTTGATCCGCAGATGATTTTTACGCGATCGTTAGAAAAAGGACCGCGTTCATGTTGGGTCGGCTACGCACCGCCACCAACGGTCTTCTGAGCGTGTTCTCAGATCGGTGGGACTCCCCTCTGCTGCGTAATTGGGTAAGGATCCATTCCATCTGGTTTTTATATACAGGGTGTTTGGTAGAACGTTGAACATACGAAAATGGTGGTTAGTTGGGGTCATCTGCTACCCACTTGGCCCAAATTATTTGACCTTGGCCCAACCGTTTTTTTTTTTTTAATTTTTTCTTTATTTTACAGAAAATAACCAGATTTTTAACTTTAAATTCGAATATCTTTTTTTGCGATCGGTAAAATTGGCAGGATGTTGTTTTGTATTAATGTTTAATAGTAGCAGACTCTTATAAAATTATTGTTTGGTAAAAATGTTAGTAGGAAAAAAAGTTACCCCTTTACTTTTATGTTTCGTCAAAAACCTCCTACTTGATAAAATTGTGAAATAAGTCCTGACTTTTTAATTTAGTAAATGTAAATTACATACCGTTAGAAAGCTCATACAGCAGAGATGTTTTGATGTAATCCTAAGTTCTCGATCACTTTTAGTTTTTTTTAAAATGCAAGTCAAAGTTACGCTCTAAGTATTTTTTTACATCTTTTTGTACCTTTAAAGACTCATAACTTTTTTTCCTACTAACATTTTTACCAAACAATAATTTTATGAGAGTCTGCTACTATTAAACATTAATACAAAACAACATCCTGCCAATTTTACCGATCGCAAAAAAAGATATTCGAATTTAAAGTTAAAAATCTGGTTATTTTCTGTAAAATAAAGAAAAAATTAAAAAAAAAAAACGGTTGGGCCAAGGTCAAATAATTTGGGCCAAGTGGGTAGCAGATGACCCCAACTAACCACCATTTTCGTATGTTCAACGTTCTACCAAACACCCTGTATATATTTTTTTGCCTTACAACTGTTACAACACTATGGACACTTGTCTGAAATAAAGAGTTTGTTTCAATGCCTCCGTAACTAAAAGGTTCTCAGATATGGTTCAGAACAAAAAAAGATCGCAATGACGGGGAGAAAAAATGCCTTTCAGCTCCGTTAAGGGTACTGTCCCACCAGTGGGAACATTTTCAGCTGATTATGCTACGCTTTGTAATACATACCTCATCCGGTACGGTATCGGTATCAGTGAGCTTATCAACGAGCGCTGAGAACGAATGCAGTGGAGATCGACGCTCCATGCTCAGGGAGAGAGATTTCACGGACTTTGTGTCCTCGCTATGACGGTCGTCTGTTGAAATATCAAGAAAAAATTAGTTATTATCTGTATACAGGGTGTAAATCAACCCATCACACAGCCGTCAACCAAGCATTCTGTACATCAAACTAAGTACCCCTACGCAAAAATTTTTGCTGGGAAACGACTTTTTTTTTTTGAGGTTAAAAATCACATTTTACGGTAAAACTCAATGTAGCATTCTTAAAACATTGTGCTAGTGGATGCTTTGAGTAGTAAACGGGTCATGGAGGTAATTTAAGTAAAGTTATAACCTAAAAAACTAGTATTTACAAAAACAGCTGTGTAAAATTTGGAACTTTGACCCCCAATATCTCCGTAACTAGGGGGTCCCCAGGTATGGTCTAGAACAAAAAAATGATCGCAGTTGTGGGGAGAACAAGTGCCCTTCGTTTGCGTTAAGGGTACTTTTACACCCTATATATAAAAGGCAAAGCTGGCTGACTGAGGATCAACGCTCAGGCCAAACCCTTAGGGCTAGAAACTTTCGCACACGAATTCCCTTATAAGGTAGGTATTCACTAAGGAAGGATTTTTTAAAATTCAACCCCCAAGTGGGTGAAATAGGGAATGAAAATTTGTATGGAAATTTTCTGACATCCACGCGGCCGAAGTCGCGGGCATCAGCTAGTTTGAAATAAAATATTTTGATTTTAATTAAACTTACCAGATCTATCAGGACTAACAGAACTCTTCCTGGAGCCAGGGCTTGATGGCAAGGAATCCGTCCTGCCTAGTAACGCGTCCAGTTGTTCCACACCACCCGCTATGGAACAAACATAATATATCAAAGAACTGTCATACAAGTAGATTCGGATCTTCTTATTAAGCCACGAGCTCCTCCTTGTCTTTTGAAGAAAGCACCACACAGATTTAAAATGATGATATTACATTTTATGCTAAAGGGTAACGTTAAATGTTACTGACCTTTTGTTTTGTTGAGGGGTGAAATCCTAATGGATGGGGACGCGGGGGTTATGTCGGACTGTAACTGACTTAAAACCCACTGTTCGTACTAATAC
Source organism: Diarsia brunnea (assembly GCA_949774965.1). Taxonomy (NCBI): domain Eukaryota; kingdom Metazoa; phylum Arthropoda; class Insecta; order Lepidoptera; family Noctuidae; genus Diarsia; species Diarsia brunnea. Next base: position 12,257,488 of record OX459022.1, on the reverse strand, counting down.
CACGTGTCGGGGGCCCGGGAGATACAAGTACAGTACCCGGCGATAAATATTGCACATCGACCTTTGGAAAGAGAAAATCGGCTAATTTCGGCTTCGTAGAGCGTTATCTCTGTCGCACGAAATACAAAAGTCCAGTATCTATTAGGAGCTGTTAAAACAATTATGATTTGCTTCTTTTGATAATTCTTTTTATTCTTTGTATTAAATACACTAATTTTTCTATAAGTGATGGTTTAAGGTTGGGGTAAAATAAAATTTAATATATTGTTCAAAGTTCTTCTTGGAATTCCAGTGGCATTTGCAACTCGCTCTTAAACCTTCTTAAAATAACAACTTACATTTTCATCTTCATTTTTTTAAATTGTTAGCTTCGGTTACAAAACATTTATAAACATTGTAGATAAGTCGCGTGACTGACCTCATAAAGGTTTCCCTCTTTTTCCTAAAGATGCCATAGTACAACTTTAAATTATTTAAATTTGAGGGTGTTAACAACTCTAAATATATATTTTGAACTGGACGCGACCGCACTCTATCGCACTTGAACAACGACTGACAAAACGTCACATAGGTAGTGTGCGACAGAGATAACGCTTTACAAAGCCGAAATTAGCCGATTGTCTCTTTCCAAAGGTCGTTGTGCAATATTGATCGCCGGGTACTGTACATTAGCGCGCACCGCGACTGGTACCCCACGTGTCCGGACGGACCACGGCCAGCGACCGCACGTTCTCTATAAAGGCGCACAGACTCCACTTCTTTGGGGGATGTTACTGACCTGCAACAATCTCATCCATGACAGATTGTTTGCTGATAATCTCGACAGTGCCACCACGAGAGTTGCGAGACGGCGATAGTGGTGATGTTGGACTGCGGACAAATTGATCATTATTGAAAGTTTTTGTAAAATGAATGAAAAAATTGCACAAGCATTATCAGCCTATAATGTTCCTACTGCTGGGACATAGGCCTCCTCTTCTATGAGAGGGAATAGGCTAAAATCCACCACGCGGGCCCAGTGCGGTTTGGTAGATGTCACCATGTCTTCGAATTTTTGGTTTTAGGACATGCAAAATGAAAATGTATCTACGTAATGTGAAAACGAAAAAGCGTTTATTCGTGGCCCATTCCAATCTTTATAAGGAATGTTACTTCTGCCAAACTGTAAAACCGTTTGGCAGATGTAGATTCCAGATACAATACTACTTATATTTTTATGTAGGCACTTTTCCATCAATAACAAAGATACATTAATCGCTAAACATTAACTATAACTAACGAAAGACAAATATTTTATAATAACACAAAGGCTGAACGGCCAGAATATTACACACCGCTTCACGAGACATCGGGTGATGTGGCAATAGGGTATTTCACCAAAAAAATCGAATTAGTCCGTCAGTTATCGAAAAATATTGGATACGTTTTTTTTGTTTGATCAAATTAATAAAAATTACGAAAATTAAACGTGTCAAAGACCATGAGTGGGGGCTTGTGACGTCACTTTCTGGGTAAAAAACGTACTAATCTGTGACGTCACACGACTTTTCGAAGCACTGTATCGTCTTCATCTTTTGTTTACATGTAAAAAGAAAAAAATATGTGTCCATTATTTTTTGGAATTTCTATCTGACGGACTAATTAGATTTTTTGTGGTGGAATACCCTATTAACATTTTTTTAGTGAAAAAAAACAGCCTACGCTATCCCACTAAGGCCTACCCCATGGCTTTTCAAGATTGTTTACTAATTGCCTTCTTCGTCTAATACTTTTGAGAATGAGTCCAGATCGCCGCGCCAGGTTTTCTTGGGCCTGCCTCAGTTATGACGGCCGTCTTCAGGCACCCATCATCATCATTTCAGCTATAAGACGTCCACTGCTAGACATAGGCCACCCCCAGATTGGGGGGATTTACCATAATCGCCACGCTTGGCGTGCGGGTTGGCGATCGCAGTATGGTTGTTACGAAGGCACAGAGAACGCTGCTGCCCATTATCTGGTAAGTCCCTTAGTCGCCTCTTACGACACCCACGGGAAGATATGGGATGGTGCTATTCTTTTCTTTATTCTATTGTTTAAGGCACCCACTGTGTGACAATCTCCACCCTTCTATGCGGTTACATCCTAAAAACGTGACCCGTATTAACATAGTTAAAAAGCGAAAACTATCTTACCTAACAATCCCAGCTCTCGCATCAGCAATAAGTTTTCTCGCTCTCTCCCTCAGCATCGCCTGTCTCTCTTCCTCAGTCATGGGCTAGAAAGAGAACAAGACTACAATTAGGTACTTCCCTATGTGGAATGGACACAGATAGGCTTTGACATCTAGTGCTTGCGCCAAAAAGTATGTGCTATACAATATTTATTATTTTTCTTACGTATTTTAAAATGTTACGAATCTCTGCCTCAATGTTGTTTTTAGAGTTTTATAACTAGTTGGATTCTATCTCTTCTTCTCTTACTTCTTTGTATATATTATATTTTCTGTTCTATTTGACAATATGTTGTAAAGAAACTGTTTTCATTGGAAAGTTATTACAACGACCGTTCAAAACGTAAGTCAATAGATTTGGTGCCCTCCATGACGTCTTAAAACACTAAACACAAAAGCGACAGAGCTAAACCATTCCCACACTGGAATAAGAATAAAACAATACTGCTTTAAGACGTCATGGTAGGCCACCTGCATAACTATTCACAGCCATAATTTGATTGTCAGTCGTTTCCAATCGATCCATCGTACTATCGAAAATCGCTATTCACAAAACTGAAGCCGATAAATAGATTCGAAATGAAGATATCAATCCTTCCAACAGCTATTTGCTATCGGAACCCCAATCCAATCAGAATTACGACGCCATTTTGTACTATACCATAAGCAAGAGTCGTTGCTTATACATTTAAAATAAAAATCATTTTTAATTATATTTTTTGTTACTTGACGGATATTCAGTACAATCTACAGTAAAACTGAAATACTCATTAAAGATAATTTATTAGCTACATCAAATTTTTCACCACGAGTGTTTATGTACTACCATGTCGATCGAATCTGTGAATAGCATTTGACAATCGTTCGATCAAAAAGTCTGATACTATACTCGAAAAAGTGTCACGATCGATTCAACTTCGATTCGATTGTTTGTGAATAGCAATGCTCCTCGGCTTCTACAAACCAGGATTTTGATCTTCAATAACTTTTTGGTGTAATGGTCTACTCTATTCTACTCGCTATTCTGTGAACCATTACATGAGAGAGGCTTTAGCATAATACAGGTATAGAGTACGAATTCCCTGCGACAGTACGCGTCTAGAACTGGCCATAGTAATACAATTCGTGACGGCTAAAGCAGCTCTAGCAGCTACCGCCGATGCGTCTCATAGTTCTGTGCAGATTCAGTCAAACCGACCGGACCGGCTGCAGACACTAGACTTACACTGACACTTCAGTACATTCATCATCATCTGCCTAGCCATGTCCCAACTGTGTTGTGTGTATCTTTTGGCCACAGGGAGTGGTGTTCCCTCGCTTCCACGGGCAAGTACCACATGAACGCGCAGTGTGTGAGTGCGCAAGTGAAGTGTTACGTTATAGTTTTAAGGTTCCATTTACTTCCTGCCGAGGCTGCGGGTTGTCCTGCCGAGGCTGCGGGTTGTTCGCAAGAGATACCGCGGCCTCGACATGAAGGGCGAAGAAGGAACATGGGTGGTTTTTAGTCAGTAGAAGTCTGACACTCCCTTTCGCTCTGCCCAAGAGCGGGAGGGGTTATTTGATGATTTCCCACCCCCCAAAAAAAGGTTCCATTTACTAACAGAGTTTGTGTTATTTCATGTAAGTTATGTATGTTATTCTGTATGTGTGGAAGTTTGTAACGTTTATATCAAAGTTGGCTGAAAATCAATTATTGTTATGTTATGTTGGGGTCGGCTACCAGTCTCACCGAATTCATCTGAAAACTAGTTACATGAAGTGCTGGGCAATACTTGTTGGTAAAACTGGCTATCATATAACAGTATAGGTCCATGTCAGTGTCTAGACACCGGTCCGGTTGATTTATCCGAACTATTAATCATACCTTAGTGGGACTTACATCTCCATTCCTATGTCCATTCTCCTTCTCCTCTCTCTCTTTCTCGTTCTGTCTCATCTTCTTGTCCTTCTCCCTCGCCTCTTTTTTCGTAGCCTCGAGCAATTGTCTCGCTCGCTCTTTTAACTCGTCATGACGCGATAACAATTGCTGGCCAATGGGAATCGAGAGCGGTGACGTGATCGACCAATCAGCGAAGCGGGGTTACATAGCGTCGTCCAATCAGAAGCGTCAAACACAGGCAAGCGGTGTCGATGAGCAATGGAAAGAAATGACGGTTGTTTTTTTATTTGGACGGTCGGCAAAATAAATGTGGAGATATTTAGAGTTTGTTTCAACACAGGTCTTATTTTATTAAATTTCCATGTACTGTCGAACAAACTATTAGACATTCGTTCAGATATCTTTATAATTCTAGTACAATATTCATTGCAATTTAGTTTTTTAAATCGTTTAGCATTAAGAGATGTACAATGCTGTAGCGTTTGACATCTGGATCAGTCTCTAAATGTATCTGTGTAACCTTAAAAGTGCAAGTGCCTTGTTCGCCCATACTTTAGGTGATGAAACAAACTCGTAATAAATTTATTTGTTTTGCTGACCGTACCACGTTACACGACAATGAAAATAATGAATAAACTGGCAGATAATTAACTACAGCATTTAACTTTTATCTGCAGTTATTTTGTCCCAATGATGGACGAGCACAAACAGTTACAAAAAACGGTTTCAAATTAAACCACAATACTGGGACATTTAAAAATATATACATATCATATTCCAAGAAATATAAAATATATGTGACTATTCTGATTTTTCGTTTCCATAATATAGATAAAACTAATTTCGCCTCTTCCCAACTATGTTGGGGTCGGCTTCCAGTCTAACCGGATGCAGCTGAATACCAGTATTTTACATGGAGCGACTGCCTATCTGACCTCCACAACCCAGTTAGTATTTAATGGGCAATACAACATCCCTTGGTAGGAGTGGTTGTCAGACTTTTTGGTCACTGACTACCTGTAAGGACTTTCAAAAGATCATATATGGCAACCGGGACCAACAGCTCAACGTGCTTTCCGAGGCACGGAGGAAACTCGGTATGTAATGGGTCCACGGACCAACATAGGCAGGCACGGCTGTTCTTATTAAGCCACGAGCTCCTTTTTCCCCTTATTAGTATATTCTAAGCTTGGTTCTGTCTTTTGCAGCCAAAAATTATATATACTTCTAAAAATATATTTTTTTTACTACTTTTGATTTTCTACAATGTATGATTTTGCTACTGAGCTTTATTAGTCCTACAAAAAAACACTAATTAAGTATCTATGATTGCTAAAATCACTTACTATCTGAATTTTATCGATTATGACTACAGGATATTAATGAAAATTGATGTTTAACTGCCGTACTCAGAGACATTTAATAATTACTTAAACCATCACTTAGCAATGATTTTGACACTTTAGTGAAGGTTTTGTACGTCAAATCTTTACTAAGTGATAGCTTAAGTAATCATTAAACGTCTCTGAGTGCGTAAAAAGTCAGTACCACACGTAAAATGTTCAGATACAGTCGCTATGTATCCTTTGAAGTATTCGTATATGAAATATTGGATCCAATAGCTAGGTTGGAGGTCGTAGCCAGGGTTTTAAAAGTAATTTACTAAGTAATTTGAAGTCAGGGCTATTTGAACCAGAGTAGCGTATCTACCAATAATTAATACACAGTTAGATCACTATGCCATTAGCTTTTTGGACCTAGTTGTCAGAAATTCAATACAGTTATGTGCTGCCATCGGTTAATAATTGAGATAATTAAGGATTACTTCTTCTTATCGCGTGGGCAGTAAGGTCTAACGACCCCACACACCCTAGTGTCAGAGTTTCTAAACCACCTCAAGGGCCTCTGACATGGTTTGACGACCGCCATTTAGCGGGCGGGACCACCGGCTTATACGTGCCTTCCGAAGCACGGAATCATCTTTTTATCAGACAATCAGGTGATTCAAGCCTGCAATGCATGCATACTTTGTAAATTCCTCATGTACTGCAATTTTTTTTATGAACTTAAATAAATTATTATTATTATATTATTATATAATGTCCTAGCCAAACTGGAGACAACTTTACAAAGTATGCTTCCCGTGGGAATCGAATCCACGACCACCGGGTCACTAGGCAAACGCCTAAACCACTCGACTACGGAGGCAGTTAGGAATTACTAACACCCTCGTAATAACGCGATAAAGGCCAATAATTTTTTTAATGTTTGATATCCCACCCTGGTTCTCGTGGCCATATTTTCTTGAAAAATATTGTTTTTATGTAAAGTATGAGGTAAAAAATGAAAATTCAATTTTAGCCTTACCGTAAAATGAGCTTAGTAAACGCATCGTTTAAGTTCAAAATAACACACGACTGTAATCCCCGAATGGTTAGGTAACCAGTTATGTTTAACCTTTCGTATGCCGTGTAATTAGACACAATTAAAAAGCCATTGTGTCTCGCGTAGATCTACGAAAGGTTAAGTAATAGGGAACGAGCCTATTGCTACTGAGAAATTGCTCATGGAAATATCCAATAACTGGGTTTGAACTTTTTTGTAAGGAAGCTGGCATATCGACCCACCGCCATTTTTATTTTTTTTACGAAATCGCGGCCCACGATGAAATTGGTTTGTATGGGTAGAAGACACCTAGACGAACAAAAAATGTCATGTGACATGGTACCCCAAAGTGTCACGTTATCGAGATATTTGAAGGTAAAGATCGACATATGAGTACAATAACCACATAGAAACTAGACCTTTTACGTGTCTATAGGTGTTGATTATTATTATTACTGTTTATTGAAAAAGAGTAGGTACAGTACATACTACTAGGAGCACGAGAAAACTATTCTTTGACATAACATAGCGTGTCTTTGCGATGCGAAGCGATTTTCTCGTGCGCATAATAATAATCAACCTGGGACCTATTATTTGGGTACAATTTAACGCCAATATACGTAATAAGGTTTTTTAAAAACATATTTAATGATTGTCGTTGTACTCATATGTCGATCTTTATCTTCAAATATCTCGGTAACGAGACACTTTGAGGTACCATGTCACTGGACATTTTTTGTTCGTCTAAATGTCCTCTACCCTTACATACCACTTTCATCGTGGGCCACAATTTGGAAAAAAAATTAAAATGGCGGGCAGGTTGATATTTTGTTGTATCCCCTTTCAATTTGTCTGACCTGGGAATCTAAGCCAGGACTTCATGCTCAGCAGTCTGTGAAATGACTACCGCGTTGGTCTAGTTGATGGCAATAGGCTCGCCCTCTATTAAATGGAACTTAAACATAACTGGCGAAATGTGGGTGTATTATGAGGAACACCTCTGCCTAACCTTACGGGATTACAGGCGATGTTACGAAGCCCTGCCCCTGGCTACTCGTCCACGACAGAACTCGTCACACACAGACACACACAGGCACCATACAGTGCTAGTTACAGGTTCGCTTACCGGTGTGGGTTTGGGCAGCTCCGGGGTGGGGGGCTGGGGGGCGGGGGGGGCCGGGGTGGCCTCGCAGGGGGGCTCCGGTTGGGGTGGCACTGTAACAATAACAAGGGCTATTTAAAAACAGTACTTTGTGTGGTTGTTTGTATTTTTGAGTATGGATGTGGAAAAATAATGACATTCGTTTGAAAATGTCTCAAAAATATCTCTATTTCTTCGCCTAGTGGAATCAATACATTTTTGTGCGTGAATGCACCGCCATGTGTGTGTGCCAACTGTTACACATCTAACTTGTTGAACTGAATTGTGCTGTAAGTAATGCACAATGTACACACATTCGGTTTTCAGTGGTGGACAAGAAATAACTGTTATTTAAAAAAATATTTTTTAATTATAATGAGTGACTATTTGATGAAAAAGGCATTCATGGAAGTAATTTGAACCGAGAGGGTTTTTTTTAAATTATATTATTACTCTATTTTTTACGGGTGAGTGACGTCACAACCGCCCACTCAAATCTTTGACGCGTTTTTGCTTCGTCATAGTCACATTTGTTACGGTCGCGAATATTATTTTATTTAACATACAACCTGACACTGACCGGCAATATTGCAAAAAACGTAAGAAAATTCAAAGCGGAGCGAGGCTGCGGAGCGGAAATACGGACAAATATTAACCAATAGACTTTGACGGCACGGTTGGCGCAGTGGCCGAGAGATTGGACTGCTGTGCTGCGTGTCGCGGGTTCGATCCCCGCACAGAACAAAATATTTGTATGGCCTACAGATAGTTGTTTCGGTTCTGGGTGTGTTTGTGAATTTAAATGTTTGTAAACGCATCCACAATGCAGGGGAAAAAAAAAATAGGATTGCATACTGGGACCGGAGTGAAGATTTTATGCATTTTATTTTATTTTATTGATTAATTTTTCTCCGTTTCTCCGCTCCGCAGTCTCGCTCCGCTTCTGTGGACAGGCAGCCTAAGGGTCAAATAAGGTTTTTAACTATACCTTCATTGTTTTGATTATTCTGGACAGGAGGAGGTGCTGGAGTTTCTTGAGGTTCCTCTTCATCATCAGAGCCGAACGGGTCTGTCAGCTCTTTGCGAGTCATCAGCTTCTCTGGGCGAACGGGTATAGGCTGGAAAGAATTATAGATGGTGTATTTTAATAACAATTAAGTCCCTCCCTGACCTTCGAGCTAGCCCGAGTGGCTGAGCCTGTAGTTCTAAATCAGTCCTAAATACTGACCCACTCAGATCCAGCCTGGCCTTTGCAGGCCTCCCCAGGTCGCCCTAAGCCGAGGTGAGTGCCCTTGGCGTGTAGTCACGCTGTTTGGAACTTTGTTGGTCCTGGCTGGAGGCCTTACACTCAACGTAGTTGATAAAAGGTTAGGCAGATGATGGGTTAGGATGATGAATTACATATATACATACATCAACTCACGCCCTTTTCCCATGGGGGTAGGCAGAAACCAAACAATGTGGAACTAGATGATGATCCAGTAAACTTTTTTTCGTTCTCACCTCATTCACCTTCAGTGGATCAGCGAACCACTTGGCAGTAGGCTTCTCCCGCAGATCCTTGGCAGGTGACAGCATCTTGCCCAGGATAGTCTTGGACTGCTGCAGGAACATGTCCCGGACGTCCTTCATGGCGGCCGGGGACTGCGGCTTGTCCGGGGTCAGTCGGTCCGCCGAGTGACGGGACTCTTGTGACTCTTGCGAACTGCAACAAATTCATTTAATTAGATAAGAAAAAATATAAATATGTATTCATCGGTTTCACACAGGACAAAACAAAGTGTTAAAAAAAAAACAATAAGTCAAAAAATATAGAAGTAAATATAAGAAAAACTTAAAAATAAGACATAATATGAAACTAAAATTGGTCCCATACGAGGTCGCTATCTCAGCATGTACCCGGCGGGGCTGCGGGTTGTTCGCAAGAGATACTGCGGCTTCGACATAAATGGCTAAGAAGGAGTATGGGTGGTTTTTAGTCAGTAGAAGTCTGACACTACCTTTCGCTCTGCCCAACAGCGGGAGGGGTTATTAGATGATTTTCCATCCGACAAAAAAAAAAAGCATGTTACACATTCATGACTAATGTCACAGCGCTAGTATTCTGATAGGGCCCAAAGTACGAGAGATAAACACATTACAAGGATGTTTGTTACTCTTTCTCGCAAAAACTACTGAGCAACTACATGGAGTTTCTTGCCTATTCCTCTCGATAGGAAAAAACTAACCCGAACCGTGCACCTTTTCTTGACGTTTTATAAGTGTCTATGTACGCCTGGGTGCAGCGGTGGCCCAGTGCTGGCGGCCTCTACTTACGAGCAGTAAATCGTGGATCGCACTCAGACATACACATTACTTTGTGTACTTTATTTCATCGCCACTGCTTTCAAAACGGTGAAGGAAAACGCAAATTCAAAGAATTTGGATGTGGTGGATTATAGTCCATTCCCTCTCCTAGAAAGGAGACCTGTGTCCCAGCAGTGGGAATATTATTATAAATGTGAAAGTTTGTGAGGATCGATGGATGTTTGTTACTATTATAATGGAAAAAATTGGATGAAATTTTGTAGACAAATAGTTTATTACCTGGATAAAAACATAGGATACTTTTTATCCCGGTAGTACAATGCCGTGGGACAATATAACGGAACACCACGCGGGCCAAGCTAGTTAGTAAGCGAACTCACTGCGGTCTGGGTCTGTCGATGACGTTCCTGGAGCGCCTCATGCTGATCTCCCGACTGAACAACTCCTGCGGGATGGAGCCGTCCGTGTCGTGCCGACCCACTAGGTACGACGACTCGGTCTCGTCGTTACCTGCGACGCACGGAAAACTTTTAATTATTTACTTACAATATTAGGCGTGGAGATTATGGCAAATCCCCCCCTTCTGGGGGAGGCCTATTTCCAGCAGTGGACGTCTTATGGCTGAAATGATGATACAACTTTTGTTGAAATAAATAAAAAAATAAAAAAAATTCTTATGCAGTAGCTAAGTCCTAGAATACTGCAAATAGTAACTTACCTAATTGTTCTACTTGTAATTCGTTGCCCGTGAAATGAGCCCTCAGTTGAAAGAGATATGTCATTATCTGAAAAACAAAAAAAATATGATTTTATTATTATTTAACCCGTCGACCGTCCGCTAACATTGCTTGAATGTCTTATGATCCACCGTGTGCTCATAACGACACTCGGGGGCACCGGGCATAATTTCGTGAAAAATTAAATGAGTCGAAAAAAAATATCTTTCTTGATGAATAAAAGGCACTTACATGTGGCTAAGATGAGAATGCTAAGGGGTGAATGAAAAGTTGTGTGGTAATATTGGTAATCCGTTATCGTGGTATGGACATTGGATGCGGAGGAATGAGGAAAATGTTGTGAGGAAAATGTTGAGTATCAATGTAAGAGTAGAGATACACCAAACAAAAGATGGATGGACTGTGTGAAGGATGATATGACTAGAAAGGAGGTGACTGCTGACATGACGAGAAATGAAGAAGTATGGAAGAAGAAGACATGTTGCGCCGACCCCAAATTGAATTGGAATAAGGGCAGGAGAATGCTGATGAGTTTCAAGTCAACATAATCTACGACTACTGTTATTTTTCTGTTTTATTACCCAATAAGATAAATAGAAATTAAGTAAATAACTAAAATACTAAACTCACCGCTAATCGATCAGGAATCTGTCTGGAGCAGACATCGGCCGCAGTCAGTACTTGTGAGATACCTAACTTAGAACTAGCTTCTAATGCTACGCGGAGATTCTTCTCTGCCTCGTCGGGTTGGAGACCGGAGAAATCGCTGAAATAAATTAAAGAATGATTAATATATAGGGTGTAAAAGTACTCTTAACGCAAACGAAGGGCACTTGTTCTCCCTACCACTGCGATCACGTTTTTGTTCTAGACCATACCTGGGAACCTCCTAGTTACGTAGATATTGGGGGTCAAAGTTTCAAATTTTTCACAGCTGTTTTTGTAAATACTAGTTTTTCAGGTTATAACTTTACTTAAATTACCTCCATGACCCGTTTACTATTCATAGCATCCACAAGCACAATGTTTTGAGACTGCTGCATTGAGTTTTACCGTAAAATGTGATTTTTGACCCAAAAAAAAGTCGTTTCCCAGCGAAAATTTTCTATAGGTAGTTTGATGTACAGAATGCTTGGTTGACGGCTGTGTGATGGGTTCATTTACACCCTGTATTAAACGGAAATTGGTAAGCTTCACGCAGCCGCTAATGAAACATTCTGTACTCGACGCAAAAATTATTGTTGGGAAGCGACTTTTTCTTGGAGTGAAAAACGATGTTCTACGGTAAGAGTAAACGTAACGATGTCAAAAAATTTGCTGTGCGGTATTTCAAGTGAAGAACATTCAAAAATTATATAAAAACTTGTGAAAGAGTTGGAACTTTGTATCCCCAATATCTATGTAACTAAAAGGATCACATAGTTTACCACAAAAAAATATCGCAAAGACGAATTCCTTCTGAAATGTTTTTTTAACACATAAAGCTACTACAATCAGATATATTTTCAACTTTATCGCTTAAGCATTAAGTCCAAGTTTGTTTGGCAAAATTTGACAGTTTCAGGTAACTCGGAGTGGTCTGTACTATACTCACATGAGGTCAGGCCTGAACCGGTGTATGATGGCGCAGAAGGCGAGTCCTGAACGGAAGCTGGTCGTCAAGTTAGTGACCCGGCAGGATTTGTACTCGCGAGTCACACATTGACACCATTCTAGGAGGTCTTGAACCTGGGAAAATAGTTTATTTACATCATTGAAGGTGGGTATCACAATAGGGGAATAAAAAAAAACTAATTAGTCCGTCAGATAGATTTCCAAAAAATATTGAACACATATTTTTTCTTATTTCACATACACAAAAAATGAAGACGATACAGTGCTTCGAAAACTCGTGACTCGAAAACGTCACATGTCAGTACATTTTTTACCTACAAATGACGTCACAACCCCCAACTCATGATCTTTGACGCGATTTAGCTTAATAAGAACTGCCACTCGGGTCGATCTTTAGGTAAAGCTGTGCTTACCTAGGTCGGTCTGTGGATGGGTGACCGCCCGACATACCGGGTTTCCTCCGTGCCTCGGAAAGCACGTTAAGCTGTTGGTCCCGGCTGCCCTATATAGATCTTTGGCAGTCGTTACAGGTAGTCAGTGACCTGAAAGTCTGACATCCAGTCTTACCAAAGGGTATCGTATAACCTAGTATTAACTGGGTTGTGGAGGTCAGATAGGCAGTTGCTCCATGTAAAATACTGGTATTCAGCTGCATCTGGTTAGACTGGAAGCCGACCCTAACATAGTTGGGAAAAGGCTAGGCAGATGATGATCTTCGTCAATTTTTATAAATTTGATAAAACAAAAAACACGTATTCAATATTTTTCGATAATCTAACTGACGGACTAATTAGAATCATATTTTTTTTGACTCAGTCCGATCCCCTATTCGGCGGATCTTCGAAAAGGGTACTTGGTCCGTGTATGTACGTAACCTCCTACACCAGCCATCCTTTCCAAACCCATGTGTACGGGTTGTAGTAGTTAACTCCGTACACCGATTTGTCGTGAAGGTTTGATGTTGAGTTGGTCAAGAGAAACGCCTTCCATCAAGAAGCACTAAGTAGTTAAGTTTATTTTAGTTGCAAGTAAGTTACAGTAATAGAGTAGAAGGCGTTAATTTGTCTCAGTTGTTGATAGCTACAGAGTTATAAGAAAGAAAGAAAGAAAAAGTATTTATTGGTCTCACACAGGACAAGAAATTAATAATACAAAAAAAATTACAAAAAAGGAAACAACAAAGTCCACTAAGTAATAATAGCAATAAGTACACTATAATATAAATTCTTAAGTCGTGATGTTTTATTACGCTAAATTATGACGCGCATCGTTAGCCTAAAGTAGGTTACCGAGTCAGCATAAAAATGTACGGCGATGAGACCGTACACCATGGTTGCATTCTGCTTTAATCTTATAAGTAACTAGCTGATGCCCGCGGCTTCACCCGCGTGCTTGTCGGTCAAATTGAATACTAAAACCTTCGTCTTGAATCACTCTATCTATTAAAAAAAACCGCTTCAAAATCTGTTGCGCAGTTTTAAAGATTTAAGCATACATAGGGACGGACGAACAGCGACAATGATGTAGTGATGCTAAAGAGCTCATTGTCACTTCGATAAATTTTAAAGATGTCTATTTGTCATTCTAATTTGAACAGTGGGTGTTTATGTTAAATCACTACATAGTATAAAACAAAGTCGCTTTCTCTGTCCCTATATCCCTATGTATGCTTAAATCTTTAAAACTATGCAACGGATTATGAAGCGGTTTTTTTTAATAGATAGAGTAATTCAAGAGGAAGGTTTTAGTATGTAACTGTAGCTGGTAGGTAAAATTGAAGGTAAGGTAACACACTTGGTAGGCGTGTCAAGTTCGACTCAAGTTCAGTCCACGACTAACGACACTAGTGTTTGAATATAGCTTATTTATTTATTATGAGCCTGATGTGTCCCACTGCTGGGCAAAGTTTAGCTGTTTGGGCCCAATCCTTTTGATGAGAGTCCAGCTCGTCACGCCATTTCCTTCTTATTTAACTTACCGGAGTCTTATCCTTATCAAACTTGCCCGGGAACAGTTTCTCCATATCAGCGGCAGTGGGTGTCTTGTCACTGTCGTCGTCCTTCTCGTTCTCATTGCGGTCCAATGTGATGCTGTTCAGATTGGTCTTCAGCTCCAACGGCTGTAATAGGAATACAAAGAGATAGTTAGGTTATAATTGGCTATTTGACTACTGTTAAAAATTCCCGAAAATGTAATGTTATTTCAAAGAACTAACAGAAATAACACAATGTGTGAAAAAAGTAAAAAAATCGATCAAAAGATGTCTTAGTTTTAACAGATTTTAAATGACGTGTTAGACAAAGACAGCGCTACGAAAATGTGGCGTCATATTTCATACCGCCATAGTTACGTAGTACAAATGGCTGTTTCGCGCGACAAGGATAGAAATTGTCCCCACCAAAGACTTCTAAAGCATGTAACTACTCCAGCTGTAGGATTTACTCACGTAGTCCTCGAACAATCTTGCGCTTATATAAGTCCCATTATAATAGATGGACTAACTTTTAGAAATCATTCAGACCACTAAACTAAAATAAGAACAATGTTAAAAAAAACCCAATCGATGCTTACAAGAAAAAATCAGCTAACGAAAATACACAAAAATGGGGGTTATTCAACATTTTACGTCAAAATAAATTATTTTTTTTCCATTTATTTCAATGGGACCTTAAATTATTAGGAGTCAGAAAATATTCTGAACAACACTAACCTTCAAATTCCTCATCGCCACCATCTTAGGTTTAAAAACCACACCTTTCAACTCCCCCTTAGTCTCCACATTCGCATTATTCTGTTTCGGCGTAGAAAAGAACTTGGGCTCAGGTTTCATGGCCATCTTAGTCAAATTACTTAGCATTTCTGGCCTAGACTTGGTATACGGTTCGAAGGGGTCTGTGCCCGTGTGCGGGGGGTCGGCGGGCACGGGAGTGAGCCCGCCAGCCCCCCCGGGGTGGGGGGAGCGGCAGGGGGAGGGGGAGGGGGGCGCGGTGGGGGTGCGGGACGTGTCGAACTTGAGCGACTGCACGCTGTTGGGGGTGGCCGCTATGTCACTGTTCGTGAGGCTGTGGGTCATTTCTTCCATTTGTTGGCGGAGGTCTAGCATCTGTGGATGAAAGTAATGTGGTTAGTTTGCTGATAAATTATGTTTATTTTGCAAATAGGTTTTTACAAATACTTTTACAAGTCATATTTTTTATAACTAGATGGGACCGATGAAACATTCGAAACAAACACAGAGGTCAGTCTCTTAAGATCCAGACATAAACGGGTTGTTCGAAAGAGATACTACGGCCTCGGCACAAAGGGCAACATGGGCGGTTTTTAGTCAGTAGAAGTCTGACACTCCCTTTCGCTCTCCCCAGAGCGAGAGGGGTTATTTGATGATTTCACACCCCCCAAAAAAGAAAAAAAGGACATAATCTTGGAAATGCACACATGTAGACCATGCCGATTCAAAAAAAACTTGAGAGGTGTCAAGGAACACCCGGATGGAACGAAGTTATTGTTATTATTTTTTATTATGTAAAAAAAAAGTAATAATGAAAATATCTGGATTGCTTTCTATAAGAGAGAGAGAGACCGACAGAGAAACATGCGACGCCGCACAGCTTACAATAGGTTACTATAGCAAAAAGTGTCGTGACAACTTTTCGTAAGAATTTTTTCCGTCTAGCCCCCTTGCACAACAAAAAATAAAAATTAAGGTTAGTTTGCAGCAAGTAAATAAAATTGTTTGTAATTTCAAAATAACAACTTTTTCATATGAAAGTATACAGAAAATAAGGTTAAGTAAGTACTCAAACATCGCAGAGCGCCGGTCCCACTGCTGAGCAGAGATTCATAACTTCAGTTTCGATCCAAGGCCAATGTAAGCCACTGGTCGCTAGTATTTTCCAGATAGTCCCGCCATCTTCTATGAGGTCTCCGCGACGCCTTCTGGCTGTATCAGGACTCCACAAAGGGGTATTTAGGCCCATAGCTCAGAGGGCATGCGGCATACGTTGTCATTCCAGTTTCACTTAAGCTTATGTTGGTCTGGACTATCAATATCTTCCTGCCCTTATCCCATTCTATTTGGGGTCGGCGCAACACGTTTTCTTTTTACATTCTTGCTTGTTAGACGTCACAGTGGTACTTACTCTTCTCTCTTTCATATCATTCCTCACACAATTCATTCATCTTTTCTTGACCATGTTAGTGACCAAGAGGAGTTCGTGGCTTAATAAGAACTGCCACTCGGGTCGATCTTTAGGTAAAGCTGTGCTTGCCTAGGTCGGTCTGTGGATGGGTGACCGCCCGACATACCGAGTTTCCTCCGTGCCTCGGAAAGCACGTTAAGCTGTTGGTCCCGGCTGCCATATATAGATCTTTGGCAGTCGTTACAGGTAGTCAGTGACCTGAAATTCTGACATCCAGTCTTACCAAAGAGTATCGTATTACCTAGTATTAACTGGGTTGTGGAGGTCAGATAGGCAGTCGCTCCATGTAAAATACTGGTATTCAGCTACATCCGGTTAGACTGGAAGCCGACCCCAACATAGTTGGGAAAAGGCTAGGCAGATGATGATGATGTTAGTGACCAAGTCAGTTTAAAATGTAATATTCACCTGTCTAGTTGAATTATCGGAGAGTGTATAATCGTCCTCGTCCAAATCTTCTAAAACAGCAATATCGGAGTTGTTGTTCACTGATAGCAGAGACGCCAAGGATTGCATGTCATCGTCACTGAAATACAATATTATACAATATGAACAATATTATAGAGTAAATACACTTGCACATCATGAGGTCCTATTTTCGATTCCCGGGTCTGGCAAAATATCATTGGGTATTTCCATTCTTTACGCTGAAATCAGCTTTGAAGCTCAGGAGGACTGTGGTAAGGTCCCCAGTACTCTCTGAGATATGAGGCCAGAGGGACGCAGTGGCTGAGAGATTGAACTGCTGCGTTGCGTGTCGCGGGTTCGATCCCCACACGGAACAATTATGGCTTACAGATAGTTGTTTCGGGTCTGGGTGTGTTTGTGTATGTGGGTTTCAATGTTTATAAACGCACCCACAAAAAAAGAAAGTAAAATAAAGTCCTAGTGTAGGGCAATGTTTAAAAAAAAAAAAATACTTGAGAGGTGTCAAGGAACACCCGGATGGAACGAAGTTATTGTTATTATTTTTTATAACGTAAAAAAAAAAAAAAGAAATGTAGAAATGAAAATATCTGGCTTGCTTTCTATAAGAGAGAAAAAGACAGACAGAGAAACATGCGACGCCGCACAGCTTACAATAGCTTACTATAGCAAAAAGTGTCGTGACAACTTTTCGTAAGAATTTTTTCCGTCTAGCCCCCTTTCACAACGCGCGATAAGGAACTTCGTTCCAAAAAAAGCAATATTCAAGGTCCTCTCCCAACAAATTGGGAACAACTCACGTGGCCTGTCCCTCCCTGAGCAGCACAGTGTGCAGCGTCAACTGTATGGAGGCAGCCACTATCTTGTGCGTGAGCGGCTCCAGCGCCAGCACCAGCGCGCGCTGCGACGGCTCCAGGCTGGCGTACTTGCGCATGTTGAGGCAGCACAGCGCCAGGCGACGTCTCTTGCCTGTGCCCGATACCTGCGGTGGGGCCGATTAGTGTCACGGTGCAAGGATACAATAGAGTAGTTGAGTTAAAAAAATCTAATTAGTCCGTCAGATAGATTTCTAAAAAAGAATGGACACGTAATTTTTCTTTTTTCACATATATAAAGAAAAGATGAAGACGATACAGTGCTTCGAAAAGTCGTGTCAAGTCGTGTGACGTCACAGATTAGTATGTTTTTACCCAGAAAGTGACGTCTCAAGCCCCCACTCAAATCTTTGACGCGTTTTATCTTCGTCAATTTTTATTGATTTGATAAAACAAAAAATACGTGTCCAATATTTTTCGATAATGTAACAGACGGACTAATTAGAATCATATTTTTTTAAGTCAGTAAACATCCCTACTGTGGGGTCGTTTGGTGAAATAATTAAGTCACTATAATACAAACTTTCTTTTTTTATAAAAGAAAACTTTTAAAATCTTAATAAAACACGTCTAACATCGTACACCGGTTTTCAACTATAACATAAAATCACGCTTATAATATTGCAGGGTAAGTCAGAGGTGTACTTAATAGTGCACCAATATTCAGCAGTGATTGTAAATCGTGGTAACGTTCAAGATTGAAAAGGAACGGTTCATTTAATGTCACCTGCAGAAGCAGAAGCACAATAATGAGGCTACAGTGTTCCCACTGCTGGGACTCCAAGTCTATAAAAGGGAATGGGCTATAATCCACCACGCGGGCCCAGTGCGGGTAGGTAGATGACACATGCCTTCGAATATTTTATTTTTATTTAATTCCATTATTAGTTTATTTAATTCCATCTTAATATATATATGTATTAGTATGTACCATTTATGTAGATATATTAATTTATGTTAACAAAATTTCTCCTAATTTATTTATATTTGTACTCTACCACAGTGCTGTCCTATTTGACCCTAAGGTTGACTGGTAGAGAATGCCTTGTGGCATTAAGTCCGCCTATGTACCACGTTTGTGCATGAAGTTTAAATAAATAAATATTTGGTTCAAAGACATGCCGGTTTCCTCACGATGTTTTCCTTCACTGTTTTGAGAGCGCTAACTAATGCGCCTGTCTGGGTTTAAACCTACGACTTACTGGTCGTAAGTCGGGGCCGCTACTACTGGGCCACCACTGCCCACCAAGTCACAAGGCATAAAAACTGCGACAGTACTATAGTTGGTCATTCCAAAGTGTAGATCCATATGGAGAAGAACGGTTAAGAGAGTGTACTTACATCCTCCAGCACAAAGGTCCAGTCCTTATCCTCGAGCTCGTTGGTGCGCGAGTCCTTGAACAGAGTCACGGCCACCGTGCGGTTCTCGGGCACCGTGTAGATCACTGAGCCTCTGTGAATTTAACACAATTTTATGTAAAGCGGCATCAAGTACAAATTATGTAATATAATAATAATGTTTTTATTTCGAACAACCAGGTCCATACACAAGAGTAGAAAATATTTCAACTCTTGTGATATGGGTTAGTAAAAATACTTACGAATTATGTTAGTGGTAATAAATTTGGTGATTGACTTACATTAATTAAAATTCATTCTACAATACTATTGAAATTACGTTATATTTTTATGTCACTTAGTCTGGATCAACACCGTTTTTTTTTTGGCGGGTGGCAAATCATCGAATAACTCCTCCCGCTCTTGGGCAGAGCGAAAGGGAGTGTCAGGCTTCTACTGACTAAAAACCACCCATGTTCCTTCTTAGCCCTTCATGTCGAGGCCGCGGTATCTCTTGCGAACAACCCGCAGCCCCGACGGGATGGATCAACACTCTAATGTGATGACTCAGAATAGGTCAGTCAAATCTGTCCGCAATAACCGCCAGAATGCCATTGCTACTAGCACGAACCCTGCTCAATAAGGAGGCGACTTTTTTGCGCAAGATAGCTGCAAATCCATCAGTACGAGCCTCCATGAACATGCCAGATGCTCTGCAGAAACGTGGAAGGCGCAATAGCATTCTGAAGGCATGCAAACTGGATGTTTACCATGTTTAATATTTGTTTTAAGTGCTCGATATTTCGACGCTATTGCAAGCACTATCATCATAGCCGAATACAGGTACATTAACTCGATTGACTATGGAAGTGCCTAAGACCGCTAAATATTTGTTTAATCTTAGACGTAACTTATTTATTTTATTGTTGTTATTTTTAAATAGAATAGATATTAATTTAATTTCCGACATACGTAACAATTATATAAAACTTGCAATGTGCTGACTGTGTGCTAGCTTTTAATTTTGCACCTAGTGATTAGTATTAAAACAGCACACCATGCTCACGTACAATGCTGACAATACAAACAGGGACGGAATTACATAGTATGCAATTCTAACGTTAAATCCTAACATGTCTTTGTGGAAAAAAAAAAAATTCATTTTTAGGCCCATTTATTGTACCTACAATAGAATTAATAGAAAACTAAGTAGGTACCTATAATATAAAGTTTAACTATTTTAGCTTTAAAAATCTGTAATTACCTTTTTTGTCTGCAAATAAACTGCTTACACGCTGTTTTTCTATTTATAGATTATACTCATAAGTTTTAATTTTAGCATCTTACTTAATATTAATTTATTTGTTTTAAGTAGATATTTATGCACCTTGTAGCTTGAAACACAGGTTCAACCTAGTTCAGGCAAAAAAGCAATTGTGCTCTATTTTAACTTACTGTTATTATTTTATTGTAAATGTGCCCCTTTTTATAAATAAACAATTATTATTATTATTATTTATTATTATCATCGTTTTTCCCAACTATTTCGGCTTCCAGTCAAACCGGGTGTAGATCATCATCTACCTAGCCTTTTCCCAACTATGTTGGGGTCAGCTTCCAGTCTAACCGGATGCAGCTGAATACCAGTATTTTACATGGAGTGACTGCCTATCTGACCTCCACAACCCAGTTAATACTAGTTAATATGATACTCTTTGGTAAGACTGGATGTCAGAATTTCAGGTCACTGACTACCTGTAACGACTGCTAAAGGTCTATATATGCCGGGACCAACAGCTTAACGTGCTTTCCGAGGCACGGAGGAAACTCGGTATGTCGGGCGATCACCCATCCACAGACCTACCTAGGCAAGCACAACTTTACGTAAAGATCGACCCGAGTGGCAGTTCTTATTAAGCCACGAGCTCCGGGTGTAGATGAATACCAGTATTTTACATGGAGCAACTACCTATCTGACCTTCACAACCCAATTAGTACTGAGTATGGGTAATATGATACACCTTGGTAAGATTGGTTGTCAGAGTTACGGACCACTGACTACCTGTAACGACTGCCAGAGGTGTACAAAAGTTTGGCAGATGATCACTTCGGGAGACTTCGGTAAAGTTAGCTTTTCCTGTTCTTACTTTGGAATAGAATTTCTAAAGGGTATAATTTAGACGGCCACCAAAAATATTTTTAAGACTCTAAGCCTAGGCACCAAATAAAATTTTTGGTTCCTAAAATGGATCAACGGTCACCAAATTCTATCCAACTCAAAGATTAATATTACTACCAATTTTTAGGGGCGGCATGGGCACCGGGCCGTAGGCCGACGAAGGAGGCCGGCGGAAGCCCGGCACTTCGGGGACAGAAGATATTAGTGTTATTTAATATGCGAGCGAAGCGAGCGCGCGTTGAAAAAGCTTTTGCTTTAGGCGACGTACGTTCGACGTATTTGGTGACCATTAATCCATTTTGGTAACCGTTTAGAATTTTTTTGGTTGCGAAATAGGTACTTTTTTGGGCGGTGTTTAAACACAAGCCATTTCTAAATACTTACTGAGAGGGCAAAGGATGATATGGGTAGAAAGGAGGTGACTGCTGATATGAAGAGTAATAGAGGAGTATGGAAGAAGAAGACATGTTGCGCCGACTGCAAATAAATTAGGAAAAGTGAAAGAGAATGATGATTACTTACTTGAGAGGATCTTTCAAAGAGGGCTCCCATTCCAAGGGGTCTGTTATCACTCGCCGCGATCGTCTGGTCCACACTACACTTAGTTTGTTAGGTTTCCTGGAAATATAAACAACAAAAAAATTAATACTAGGTACATAAGAAATGCTTCGTTTGACTAGTCACAAGCAGGATTGCTGAGCACGAGGGAGTTCCCGCAAAGTTTTATTCGGTTTTTTCATTAGAAATTTCTCAGTAGCAGCCACGGAGTCTGCATTTGTCCCCGGTTGATGACAATAGGCTCGCCCCCTATTACTTGGGACTGAAATTTTGAAGGATGCCCCTACACACAAACTAGTAGTGGAGACCTAGTAGGTACTGCTGCAGCTTGTGGCTAATGATACGATGAAACGCATGATGATCACAGTTCTTTGTTTGCTTACCATTTGGGCGAGGTCTCCAGATCCACTCGATGGTACGAGGCGGTGTACTGGAACTTGGCTGCGCGCTTGTTGACGCGCTGCAGGCGTTTCCACACCGACGCCATTGTAACACCTTGAAAATACAATCATCTTTATAATACTAAAACTGCAAGCAACCGATGATCGAAGGTCTTGGGGTGGAGACCACGTATCGGCAAGTGTGGTGAAGGAGTGACGAGGCCTGCAGTACGTCTGGACTTCCGATGGAAGAAGAGAGATGGTGGAATGAGCTAGCGATCTATACTCTCCGAAGTACAGTCTGTAGAAGACCGACAGACTTGCAAGTAGTTGCAAGTCTTGCAACTTTGCGGAGGTGGGCCAGGCTATGTAGTTTGGCCACCAGCTTATCGTCACCGATGAGCCTCTAGTGTCTGCGCTCGACAGAGTCAAATGTGGCCAGTTCTTATTTGACTGAGCCATCCCAAAAGTGACAGCATCGAGATGTATCTTATACACACATCAAAAGTGTCTAGGGATCAACATATATTTTTGCAATAACTTTTCTCCTGATTGATATTAATTAAAATTTTCTTTAAGGATTCATCAAATAAAGTGTTTTCGTTTGTCACAGTAACGATAAACCAAGTCACCTTTGCATTAATAAAGAAATTTGCCATTTTCCTAATAAAGGGATTTTTGACATTTGAACTACTAACATTAAAGTTCGAAAAAAAGACTGAAATAACAGTTTTCTTTAAAATTTTATTGGGTAACTTAAACAATTAATAATCCGTGTTTCTACCGCGAACACTAACAACACAAGAACATCGGTTTGGCATACTCAAAATGAGTTCATCCGAATCACGCTGTGGAATGGCCGCCCATGTTCGTTGCAACAACAAAAAAAGGTCTTCTTGCGACTGGATACCCTCCATATTCGGCAGAGCTCTTCTCTGTAGCATATCCCATGCATGCTCAATCGGGTTCAAGTCAAAGTCAAAGTCAAAGCATTTATTTCAATTAAACCATTACTGGTACTTTTGAATGTCAGAAGAACAATTCATAAAACTAAACTACGAGTGCAATACGTCATCCCGAAAGCTACCACGCCGAACCACACGCCGCCGAATGCCCGCAACAACGAACACTGCGAGCACGAAAGCACGCAGCGACGCACACCGCAACAACGAATGCACGAGACTCCAAATCACGGAACAACGAATGCACGCCGCAACGCGCAACCACCACCCCGCGACCCGGAGCCCCGCGCACCCACCGCCACGGCACGAGCCGCCGCGCGCCCCCGCACCCACAGCACTCGCCGCCGCAGACATCCGGCGACGCGCAACCCGACGCAGCAACCCCCGGGACGACGCATTGCACTCCTAAGCTACAGTCACAGTCACAAGGCATAATAACTTGTGAAAGTACTGTAGTTGTAAGTCTGGCGACTGAGCAGGCCAGGGCAGGACATTGATGTTAGCTGCGGCGAGAGTCTGTCTTACAACTCTTGCGGTGTGCGGTCGTGCATTATCATGCATTAACTGAAATAAGGGACCGATTTGCACTTGTAGAGGAACGATGACGTCTGATACAATCGTCTCAGCATAAATTTGAGCGTTGAGGTTGCCTCTGATCCAAATCAACTCAGTTCTTCCGCCGATCCAAATACCCGCCCATACCATGATGGTTCCACCACTATAAGGATGGACTTCCTGGCAGGATTTTAATCGCTGTTGGCGTCCAGGGGTTCTCCAGTGTCGTACACGTCTTGTATCCGGTCTCATACCAAAACGAGACTCATCAGAAAAGCACACGAAACGCCATTGTTCTTCTGCCCAATTTCTGTGTTCAAGAGCCCATTGATATCGAATCCTACGATTGTGCATTGCTATAGGTGGTACCCGTAGCGGTCTTCGGGAATGAAGGTTCACTTCATGCAAGCGGTTTCTGACTGTTTGGTCGCTAATTAAGTTCCCTGAAGAGTGATGAAGCCTCACGGCTAACATCATGGCGGTTATTGTTGGAGCTCTTCGAGTTAAGATTTGAATGTCGCGGTCTTGTCTCCGTGTGGTGCAGCGATACCGTCCTCCATGGCGCTCAGCCACGGTACCAGTGCTTCGGTAACGTGTCCAAAGTCGACTGATAACACTCTGACTTGTATTCAGAGCTAAAGCCACAGTACGTTGCCGGGAACCAGCTTCTATCATTCCCACGGCTCTGAGCATTTCTTCCCTGCTTAAATGACGTCGCCGCTCCATAATAACGTTGGTTTTAATCAGTAGTAGGGAAACAGTAGCACTAATAATGTCTTCAATGCGTTGTATGTTTTTATAGGGAAAATATTGACAGCTGATTTTCATCTTTTACTCGAATTTGATTCACAGTTCCTGATTCAAATTATGAAATGCACCAAAAAGGATCCATATAAATTTATAAAATCATAAATTTATTACAAAGCCACATCTCAATCTCAAGAAATCCGCATAAAAATGCTTGATCCCTAGACACTTTTGATGTGTGTAGTATGGAGGTTGGATATTGATTCAGTATCAATATACCAGTCGTTCTATATAAAACAGGCAGTGGCCGTAATAACTTACGGCGAAACTAGCACGCTCAAGAAACAGACGTAAACAGCCGTCATTCCGTCCTCGTCGTTGAGGCCCGTCGCGATACTCGAGAGAGGGTCGGGAAGAGCCCGATCCCTCTCTCGATAGCCCGCGTGGCTCAAATCAAAAGTCATTTATTCAAACTAGGCTGACAATCAGCACTTTTTGAACTAAGAACGAACGAACGGCTAAGCCTGTAGTTCTAAATCAGCCCTTAAATAACGATACCACTCAGAGCCAGCCTGTGCCCTTAGTGTGTAGTCGTAATTGCGAGATGCCATTCCCATAATAAATAATAATAACTGGATGCTCTCGTTAGGCAGACAGAAAGCGGTACTCCTGGACACGGCTCGTATTGTTAAAAAGTTCCTTTCTCCGGAGCCAACACATTTTTTTATATTTGTTAGCTTTTTTAAGAAATATTTTGGTAAATTGGTTTAAAAATAAATAAAGGGAATAATAATAATAACTCACGGTAGTCAGAGCAATGTCGGGGGCGTTGTGTATTATCTGCGCTCGCGCATTATCGCGTTGCGCCGCTCCTGCGGAAGTAAACATTGATATTGCAGCAAATATGAATATATACGGAGCTTTTTGTGGATGAGTTGTGTTTATTTCGTAGATGCCTGGATTCCCGGAATATTCTGCTAAATTATCGCACTCTATATTTACATTATAAATTCCTCTTTAATGGTGGTAACTTCCAAAATAGGAACAGGTCTACCATGACGTTTCAAAGCAGTATTTTTTTAATCATAATCCAGTGCGGAAAATACATGACACTCTGAGACACCCTGTATAACTCTGGCGGAAGGAGATCACAGATAGATCTAAAGCGTGTGGACCTTAATGTTAGGCCACCTACAGCTATACCTTATAATATCGTCAATGGTGTTCAGACATGTCCATTTTGAGCTCGTAGGTTTTCGGCCAAACTTGGAATTGCAAAAAAACAAATAATTTAAAAAATTAAAAAACACGCCTGCCATGACAAAAAGTAAACTAAAAAATAAAAAACAAGTCAAAGGAATTCAGCGATGAATGGGAACAAGGTCCCGTAAATGTATTCGAAAATGGAAAACTGAAAACTAAAACTTTTATTGCAGTCGGGGGACCTGTAACCGAACTGTCCCCCGACTGCAATAATCGCGCTAAGGATAATGCGATACTAAATCGATTATTTTTTATGCTTACTAACTTTGAGATCTGAGGTGATTTAGTTCTAATCGGAACCCTAATAATATGTACACTTTGTTTTCGCGTTTTGTCTGTCCGTATGCCTATCTGTCAGTCAAGGCCCTGTTCCTCAGGAACGTGTGAAATGATCGGAATGACTTAATTGCTTAATTTATACCTTCAAACATTTTTTTATTTCATGTAGGTATCTATTTGTAAACTAGAGGAGCTCGTGGCTTAATAAGAACTGCCACTCGGGTCGATCTTTAGGTAAAGCTGTGCTTGCCTAGGTCGGTCTGTGGATGGGTGACCACCCGACATACCGAGTTTCCTCCGTGCCTCGGGAAGCACGTTAAGCTGTTGGTCCCGGCTGCCATATATAGAGCTTTGGCAGTCGTTACAGGTAGTCAGTGATCTGAAATTCTGACATCCAGTCTTACCAAAGAGTATCGTATTACCTAGTATTAATTGGGTTGTGGAGGTCAGATAGGCAGTCGCTCCATGTAAAATACTGGTACTCAGCTGCATCCGGTTAGACTGGAAGCCGACCCCAACATAGTTGGGAAAAGGCTAGGCAGATGATGATCTATTTGTAAACTATTTACGCTGAATTTAATATATACATGCAATTTACATAAAATGATAAGAACTATGAATATTTTGTAAACATACTAAAAAATTCAAGTGCCAAACAGTTTTAAAGTCAAAGTCAATTTATTTGTGTAACATAGGTAGTAAATACAGTTCTTAAATTAATTATATAGGTCGCTATGTTATGCCAAGAGGCGTACTAATTTTTTGGAAGGTATGTCAAAATTAACAGAATTATGATAAAAAGTATTATAAAATGTCACAATTTTAAGTACCTATACAGATCCCTTGATGCGTGGGTTCAACTCGCACTTGGCCGGTTTTTTTAAACTATTGTTTTATAACACACGTAATGCTGTATTCATTTGTGTTAGTTATGAGTTTCAAGTTGAATCTCGCAGTCAGATTTTTCCATACCAAAATCTACCCTGCTCTTCTTTTTCTACCGTTTAAGGGGTGATTTTGAAAAGTCTATGATTGCAAATATTATTATTTCCTTAAATTAATATTTTTGCCATGTTTCAAGTAAACTGATTCACACATACTGACTTTTCATACAAACTTAAAAACCATTTAGGTGCCGTCGTGGATGGATTTGGGAGTTGTAACCTAGCCAGTTTTATTTCTTTCATTACAGAGAATCTATTGATATGTAGCTTATTCGTATCGAATCTCGGGTTTAAAATGTCACCATATCATTTGTTGAGTAGTATTACTAGTAAACAATAGATATTGAATACTACTGTGGTATATTTTTGTAATCTACTTAATAAGTTCTAGACGATGATTATATTTTTCATTGAAATTTCAATAAAAACAAATTAAAAGTTCTTTTTATTTCTAAACCATGGCCACCCTATTATGTTTTTTGATATTTTCTCTAGCCTATGTTACCCGGGGTGACTCAATGAATCTAACGATACCACATACATCAAAATCGGTTCAGGCGTTTGGAAGTTATGGTGGAATAAAGAAACTCACAAACAAACATACTTACATACATACATGAACGCTAAAAACATAACACTCTTTTTTTGGGGCAGTCGTGTAAAAAACCGTAAGAACGTACGTTTTTTGCAATACCTTTCTAATAGTCACTAGTGTAGACTTATCGTCACTGTAGAATGATAACCTCGTATGTCCAAAATCCAAACTTTACAGGAAACAAAAAAAATGTTTCATTTCCTCAATGTTTTTGTAGTATATATTTTTTTTGGCATTAGTAGTCTTTTATTGGTTTCACGGTTTCACCGTGTTATAAAATATGTGGCTTTCATTCGATTTTCACAAAAAAAGAAGAGAGAAGTTCGTTTTTGACATACGTGGTTTTCATTCTACAGCAACGTTATATGAACTGAGACGGTCGTAATGGTGATTTTAATCATTATAACTCAGTAAAGTCACTTTTGTTACGGTTGTTAATCCTATTTTATTTAACACTAGCGGACGTCACGCGATTTCACCCGCGTAGTTCCCGTTCCAGTGGGAATACAGGGATAACAAGTAGCCTATGTCACTCGGGGATAGTGTAGCTTCCCAAAACGGTGAAAGAATTTTTGAAATCGGTCCAGTAGTTTCGGAGCCTATTCGTTACAAACAAACAAACAAATCTTTCCTCTTTATAATATTAGTGTAGATACAACCTGACACTGATTACCTTCTCGCATTCACCTGAGAGCACATGAAAGAGCAGACAACCATCTTAGAAAGCCATCGAATGCGTGAACGCGTTTTAGTGTTGTAAACCTGGTGCCAGTTTTATGCCGCCCATAGAATTCTCACTTGTCTTTACATGCCGTCGACAAATATCTTTCAAAAATGCTAGGTTAGTTTCCTCCCGATATTTTCCTTCACCGAAGCAAGTGATAAGTCAACAAAACGAACATGGAACCGAAAACTCAGAGGTGTGGCTTGAGTTGATGACTTGGCAGTCCAACTGCCACATTACTAGGATGTTACTGCTGATACAACACCATGAATTGTGTCATATTGATTCGAATTTATTTAATAAATCAGACTTAACGATCCATAATTTTGTTAGTACACTTAAAAATTTTGATAATGAGGGACAAACACGCGCCACTCAATACTAAGTAATTTCTAAACAAAAATAAATTAAAAATTAAGTGTCTGTTTGATAATTGAAGTATTCCCGTCGCGTCGGGGCTGCGGGTTGTTCGAAAGAGTTCAGGCCTCGACACAAAGGGCTAAGAAGTAACATGGGTGGTTTTTAGTCAGTAGAAATCTGACACCCCCTACCGCTCTGCTATTAGTATAGCAGCTACATTACCAATAAGTATATGAGTAATGACATAATAATACTAGCATTAATATTATAAATCATCACAAAATAGACACAGGGACATCTCGTGACTGAAAAGTTGTGTGGTAATCGGTTGACGTGGTAAGGCCATGTGATGCGGAGGAATCAGGAAAATGTGAGGAAAATTTTAAGTATGAATGTGGAGTGGTCTAAGAGTAGAGGAGGACCAAAGAAACGATGGATGGACTGTGTAAAGAATGATATGGTAAGAAAGGAGGTGTTTGATGAGTTGACGAGTAACAGAGAAGTATGGAAGAAGAAGACGTGCAGCGCCGACCACAAATGAATTGGGATAAGGACAAGAGAATGATAATGACACAGTCATCTCTAAAATGACACACTTTCGTGGGCCCTGGATTTCCCCTGCAGCCAGTCAGACAAATTTGATTGTACAAACTCAAATAACAGCTTATATTAACAAAATAGTCCCTGCAATCAGCGTCAGCTTCCGGTGTAGGTAGTACCTACGGAAGGCAGCGCTGAACGAGAATAATGATTACGACATTATTCTCGTTCATCATCAGCTTAAAGCAGTTTACTGCTGGGGATAGGCCGCTTCACTCGCACGCCACTTGCGTTGTTATAAGTATTATAAATACTTTCAAATTGATTCAGCTAGGTAAAAGCTCTGATTTTGACATTAGAAACAAACACTTTTTTTGGAGGGTTTGAAACTTTGAAATTATCAAATGAATCCTCCCGCTCTGGGCAGAGCGGTAGGGAGTGTCAGATTTCTACCGAATAAAAGCCACCCGTGGTCCGTCTTAGCCCTTTGTGTCGAGGCCTTTTTGATGATTTCCCAACCCTCAAAAAAAAAAGGAAAAAAAGGGGTATCGTAGGTATTCCCGTCGGGGCTCACACCACTGCACTATCACTGTTTTTATGGCAACCCTAAGACACGCAGACAATCATGAAACAGCATAGCTACATATTGTCTATGTAACAAGCACGTTGATTATTTGTACAGCCGATCTCGGAATATGTTTAGACTGGATTGGTTTGGCCTAGGAATATTAGGTACCTATGTCTATATGGGTATACTTATATGCCAATGACGTCTAAATCCGAGTGGTTTGGTAGACGTGCAGAAATCGTTGTACGTGTAATATATCAATCAATACTAATTATCCTACTAATATTATAAATTAGCAAGTTTCTGCGAATGTTTGTTTGTGTATCACGCAAAAACTACGGAACGGATTTGTATGAAATTTAGCATAAAGATAGCTTATAACCTGGAATAACACATAGGATACGCGCGGGCAATGCCGCAGAAATAAACGAATCGAAATTATTAGTATAACACCCAATGGGCCTTGAGCCTGATAATATTTATTTTGTGTCTTTCTGACCATTACTTTTTGACTCCTCGTTAGGCCCGGTTTCCACCAAAGCGGAGACGAGCACCGAGCAGAGCGGAAAGGAGCTGTGCCAAATTCGACCAATCAGTAATGATCCAATCAGTGATTTCCGTACATCTCTCGTCTCCGATCCTCTCCGTGTAAGTTACGTATAGATGAAGTAGGTAAGGAATAAGTTATGTTCGGTTTAAAGATCTTTAAATGTTAAGTAAGTATAGGCTAAGTATAGCCCTTTAATTTATCCCCGATGTAGTAACAGATGGCCACTGGCTACGGGAATAAAACATTTTGTTAGGCCGATGCATGTGGTCTAAAGCAGATATCCGACAGTTAGGCTGTTAGCTGTTCATTAACCGAATTCCAAAAAGGACGAGGTTCTCAATTGTATTCGTTTTTTTTTATTGTAGGTTAGGCAAAATTCTTTTTAGGGTTCCGTAGTCAACTAGGAACCCTTATAGTTTCGCCATGTCTGTCTGTCTGTCTGTCCGTCCTCGCTTAATCTCTGTGACCGTTAGCACTAGAAAGCTGAAATTTGGGACCAAT
Source organism: Diarsia brunnea (assembly GCA_949774965.1). Taxonomy (NCBI): domain Eukaryota; kingdom Metazoa; phylum Arthropoda; class Insecta; order Lepidoptera; family Noctuidae; genus Diarsia; species Diarsia brunnea. The sequence goes on along the minus strand of OX459022.1, from coordinate 12,226,670 downwards.
ATGTGTATCAATCACGCCGACAAAGTGCTAAAATAAAAATTGGAAAAAAATGTTTTATTAGGGTAGCCCCCCTATATGTAAAGTGGGAAGTGTTTTTTTTTTTAATTTTAACCCTAATGTGTGATATATTGTTGGAAAGGTATTTAAAAATGAATAGGGGTTTACTAAAATCATTTTTTGATAATGTCAATAATTTCGGAAATAATCGCTCCAAAAGTAAAAAACAAAGCGTCCCCCCCCCTCTAACTTTTGAACCATAAGTTTAGAAAATACGAAAAAAATCTGAAAAGTAGAACTTTATAAGGACTTTCTAGGAAAATTATTTTGAACTTGGATGGAAACAACAGATGGAAACTGCAGTTAACCAATATAATTTGGTCCCTGAATCGTATGAGCGCCTATACAATCCAGAGGTCAAGTTTCATTTGCCCGTATTTTTTTTTTAACTTCGTTTACATAATATTTTATTATCTACGGAACCCTACACTGAGCGTGGCCCGACACGCTCTTGGCCGGTTTTTGTATTTTTCATTCTCTTTCACTCAAAGCGACGTTTGCAAGTACGCAAATGAATAAAAATGACACTTTTTATTCATTAATAAAAAATGTGGCCAAATATCTATTCTGTCCAACGCAAATATTCACAACGAAATATACTGTACATTTATAGTATTTTATTTTATCACAGCTTCGTTCTATAAATAGCAATCGGAAACCGCAACGCAAGGTTTTTATAAGGACAAATATAAACTTTGTCCTTTTCAGTTAAAGTTCAAGTTACTGCATCAATTACACGTAAATAATTAATTTATGTACGTGTAAAAATACAGTAGATTTCTTAACATTTCTCGGCTTCAGAAAGATTCTCGACATGCGGGCGGAAACAACAATCATTGTGCAACACTATTATCGATCTATCACCACTCTATCAGGCTTTTTCGGAAAATTCATCCTGTTATTGATGATCGATCGATCAGTAGATCGATTACAATTTGATAAATTAACGACCTATTATTTTGGTTATAATAATAAGTAAAAGTGGTTCATTTATTACTTTAACACTAGACTAGCTTTTTGCTCGCTTGAATGTCAGAAAAACAAAGTAAGTGAAGTCAGTAAGACAAGTTATTATGCCTTGTGACTGGGACTGTTATGTAGCTACATAACAGTCCCAGTCACAAGGCATAATAACTTGTGAAAGTACTGTAGTTGCCCATTCCAAAGCGTATATCTCTATGGAGAAGAATGCTTTATTTTCCTTTTGCACTGAAATCATTACAAAAACCGTTACATTACCTACCAATGTGAATCTGTGACGTTAATGAGTGTTGACCGACCGTAACCTCTGCGAACAAACAGCGCGGTCCGGACTAAAGAGTTGCATACGGGTTCAAGTAAATATGGACAACGTTTTCATCTTTGTGGCTGAGATGAGAATGCTAAGGGACCCATGTGTAACGCGAATGGATAAAATAAGAAATGAGTACCTACATAAGAGGAAGTCTGAAAGAGGCGCTGGTAACTGAAAAATTCTGTGTTAATCGGTTAGGAATGAGGAAAATGTGAGTATGAATGTAGGCTATAGTAGAGAAAGACCAAAGAAACGATGGATGGACTGTGTGAAGGATGATATGGCTAGAAAGGAGGTAAATGCTGAGATGACGAATAATAGAGAAGTATGGAAGAAGAAGACATACTGCGCAGACTCCAAATGAATTGGGATAAGGACAGAAGAATGATGATGATGATGTTTTCCTCTTCGGTTTTAGTTTTTTTTCTCCGACTACGTCAAAACCCAAAGGGAATGGTAATCAGGGCAGTGGCGTGTCTATGGTCCAACAATAAGGCCAGCCCCTGAGGCAAGCAGGAATGTTCGAATACCCTAACATCATGAAGAGTCGTAAGTTATAAATAAGGGTAAGCCAAAATTTTAGACTTGTTTGAAAGTACTTTATCTCGTCAAAAATGAGCTAATCTTTTAACAAATAAGTTGGGGTCGATTTCCAATCTAACCGCATGCAGCTGATAGCCGGTATTTTATATGGAGCGACTGCCTATCTGACCTCCACAACCCAGTTAGTACTGGGCAATACGATACCACTTATTAAGACTGTTTATCAGAATATCGGGCCATGACCGCCGAAGATATACAAATGACAGCCGGGACCAACAGCTTAACGTGCTTTCCGAGGCACGGAGGAAACTCGGTATGTAATGGGTGGTCACCCATACCCACACCAACCTAGGCAAGCTTTTCTTACCCACAATAGGGGATCGGACAAAAAAAACTAATTAGTCCGTCAGGTAGATTTCCAAAAAATATTGAACACATATTTTTTCTTTTTTCACATAAATGAAGACAGTGTTCGAAAACTCGTGAACTCCTCGAAAACGTCACATGTCAGTACATTTTTTACCTACAAATGACGTCACAACCCCCCACTCATGATCTTTGACGCGATTTATCTTCGTCATTTTTGATTAATTTTATAAAACAAAAAACACGTATCCAATATTTTTCGATAATCTAACTGACGGACTAATAAGAATCATATTATTTTTTTTGACTCAGTCCGATCCCCTATTCTCGATTTTTTCCCGCAGTGCGGATTTTTTATCCTTACATACGATTGCCTATCGACAGAAGGACTTGAATTGATTACTTGACAATTAAAACAGTAGCGATAAGTAGATCAGATAAAGATGCACTGTCATATCATTGTTTTGTAGTCCGTCCATATGTATGCTTAAATCTTTAAAAATACGCAACGGATTTTGAAGCGGTTTTAGTATATAATCTGACCGACATCCACGCGGGCGAAGCCGCGGGCATCAGCTAGTATTTACTATCTTGGTATTACAAAATGATATCAATACTTTTAGATGAGCCATACAAATAAACAAATCTCCTGAACTTAAAGCAAAAACAACATTAACAGGTCGCCACAAAGTCCAATTTACTTAAAAGGTTATCTCAAAGTTATTGTTAGGCACAAACAAACTCATACCTCAACACGTAAGAAATACCATTCAATTTGCAACAAACTAATGGCATCATTTTCAAGGTGTTTGAGTAGACCTTATGTCTATTATATAAGGTCTATTTTTGGACATGACTCATTGTGATGATATCATCAGGATATGCATGTAGGTGGCGATTCGTTACGGCATTCCTTCGCATAGTTTTGTTTGAGTACAGACTACACGTGGTTATGGGATGGGACCCCTGGTACAAGAGACAGTGATACAGAGATAACGCTCTACGGAGCCGAAATTAGCCGATTGTCTCTTTCCAAAGGTCGATGTGCAATATTTATCGCCGGGTACCGGGTAGTTATTATGTTGAATTATATTTTCGAGCCGTTAGGGGTTGAAACTCTGGCGCTGTGGGGTCCGAGTGCGTCTTTTATTTGACAGTTTATTTTTTGGAGGGTGGAATATCATCAAATGACTCCTCCTGCTCTGGGCGGAGCGGAAGGGAGTGTCAGACTTCTACTGACTAAAAACCACCCATGTTCCTTGTTGTGTCCGGGGCTGCGGTTATCTCTTTCGAACTAACCGCAGCCCGAGAAATGACAGCTATAGTGTGTAGACAACGGGCATTTTTTTGACACACGGCGAAAAATACTGGCCACTTTTTTAGCCAGATCAAATTATTTTAGTTTTATTCCCAAACTGCAGTGAAAGTAAAATTTCCTCAAAATTTAACAATGGAAGAAAAAGGAAACTAATAATGCGGTTAATGCATTTACTGGGCGACCCCTTACGCTAACAAGGGGAGAAATGGGTCATGACCTTATAGCCGCTACGATTAGTAGTTCGTACGGCCTACGGACGAAACTGTCGGTATATTTACGGTTCGCTATTGAGGTAGTTACGTGCGGTTAATTAAGATTGAGTATTGACAATTATGAGAGATTCTTGGAGCATCATCTGCCTAGCCTTTTCCCAACTATGTAGGAGTCGGCTTCCAGTCTCGCCAGAAGAAGCTGAATGCCAGTATTTTACATGGAGTGACAGCCTTTTTTTTATTGAGACAAGCCCGCCACACTATTCCCAAACCACTGTAACTCCTGTAAGGCAGGATCAACAGTGGCGACCACAAGAAAAGCGCCGAGACAATGAAGCTCGACGAAGTCCCAGAGAAACGATTTAACTGTCTTGGATCCCGTAACGAGATTAATCAGAAAAGAATAGCGGAGGAGTAGGAAAAACATAATTTTCACTTCCCTCCATATCAGCAGGAGACAGAACAGAACAAGGCCAATAGGCACACAGGGACTTAAACAACTGGGATAAGCTCAGTTGCCTAGCACCACGGATATTATTGTAATTAATATGACTGGGTCCTAAGTTGTGAGCTGTTATATTTGATTCCAATATTAGGTTTGACAAAAATGCTTGAACACACGGAAATTTGTTCTAGTTTCGACAAGGTCCGTATAGTAAATGACAGCATAAAAAACAGTGACAGCCTATCGGACCTACTTAACCCAATTTGGTAATTATGATTCCTCTTGGTAAGACTGTTTGTCACACTTTCGGGCCACTACCTGTAACGACGCTCCAAGATCTTCAAATAACAACCGGGACCAAAGGCTTTACGTGCTTTCCGAGGCTACAATACCACCATGATTATGGAGCTATCATAAAATACGATCATTTCTAAACCCTATACAGTCTTGCACTTATACAATCTTTCGAGCGTGTCTCTACTTAGCTGCCCTGACCTTTTTAAAAGACACCATCAGAAAGGTCAGCTTATATCCCTGCGTATATCCCACCTATTCACCGTTTTCACTCGCATTCACGCTATAGGTTGCTTTTGTCAGCTTTGATTCATCCTTTACATACATTAACATATGAAAAACCAGAGGTATTAGCGTTTTCCACTTGGTAAAACATCGAAGCATACACATTTGCCAAATTTTTGCTAATTTTATATTATTAGTTTTTATTATTTATAAGTATACTAAGTTTAGCTATTTATATTAGGCTTAGTTAATCAATAGTTTATATTGTGTTTTTATTTTTTTTATTTTTAAGAGTGTATTAAGTATGCTTATTCATTAGTCTAAGCAACATTAGTTTACTGCCATCTGTGGAGGCTTGTAAATGGCTTGTCATGTAACATTTCATTATTAATTTATGTATTGTTAGCTGTAAGCCACCCGAAGAAAATAAAATAAAATAAAATAATAAAATACAATATCAGTCACCAACCCTGTTGGTCATTACTCTGCAGAGGATAAACAACGGATGTAACCGCGTTCAAATGCTGTCAGTGTCATGACTCCATGACTGTTATAGAATATTTAGAGTGACAGCCATTGAACGCGGTTTGATGAAATTAATGAAATTAATGAAATTAATTTATTTGCCAGAATATAGGTACATACATAATAAGATGGTAAAATAATTTTAGTCTCACTATATTCGACTCATCAGTCGTGCAAATGTTTCTGGTAGGTACATGCATAACAATAACTATAAATACAAATACATTAATTGCAGTAGTCACAAACATCTTAATCATAATAATAAAATAAAATTTATGGTCTTGCTGCGTTAATATTAGTTAGGCAAATTACATTATAAAATATATTAGCTTAATTTATTAGAGTATTTCACAGTCAAGACAGTTCATCAATTTGTTGATTAGATTTTAGATACTTAATGTCAATATGTAAATAATAAGTAAAAAATTATCATGTCAAAATGTATCAAGTTATGCATCATGTTCATGTCTGTTTAAAATTTAAATAGTCGTCTATTGAATAAAAACATCTGTCACAAAGCCAATTGTTTAAAGTTCTGTTAAATTCTAAGTTATTCATTTTTCTTATTTTTACTGGTAGATAATTATAAATTTTTACCGCCATTGTGTAGCAGTTACTGTCACATAGCCTCAATCTGTTTCGAGGAACAATCAGAGGTTTTTGGACTACTTTTCTCTTAAATTGGGCCTTCTCATCCTGCTCAAAGAGTAATATATTGTTTCTAACAAATTTACTAATTTCAAAAATGTATATAGATGGAAGTGTTAGCAAACGTTTTTCGGTGAATACCGGTCGACACGAATCAGTCCATTTGAGACCAAAGATCGATCTTAAGCATTTTTTTTGGGCTATAAAAGCTCTCTGAACGTCTGTAGAGTTTCCCCAAATTATTATACCATACCTCAGTACCGAACATACATGGCTGTGGTATACCATTAATGCTGTTTCTTTACTTGTTATTTTTTTTATTTTGCGAAGTGCGTAAACAAATTTATTTATTTTTTTACAAACTAAATCTACATGAGATTTCCAGTTACAATAACTATCAATATTTATTCCTAGAAATTTTATTTCAGTAACTTCTTCAATGATATTATTATTATATTTTATTGGCAAGTCAGTAGTGTCTTTTTTATTTAATTTATTATTATATGTCAAATATCTCATGAATTTAGTTTTATCTGTATTTATTTCTAAATTATTTTCACTTAACCAGTCATGTATACTCTTTAGAGCTTCATTGGTGACGTTTATCGACCGCTCAATAGTAACTTCTCTAGTAAGTACAGTGGTATCATCTGCGAATAGTATAGTGTACTGATCCGTTGATTCTGGCAATTCATTTATGTATGCTATAAATAATACTGGGGCCAGCACAGTTCCTTGCGGTACGCCATAGTGATTCGCTAAGTAAGGGGACCTATAGGTTACCTGGGTGTTAGTGTCTCGATGCATTTTTTTAATCTCTGTGCACTGTTTTCGCCCCCTTAAATAACTTTCAAACCAATTTAATGCAGGGCCTCTTACACCGTACTGTTCTAATTTATTTAATAATTTATCATGGCATACCATATCAAATGCTTTAGTCATGTCTAGAAACACAGCTATAGGTATTTCTTTTTTGTCTACTGACCTGAGAATTTCCGTTATTAAATTAAAACATGCCAGTGTAGTGGATTTATTTTTAATAAAACCGTTTTGTTGTTTACTTATGACATCATTTCTTTCAAAAAAATTTATAAGCCTAACACACATGTACACTGTAATTCCCCGCTTCTGTTTTCGAACTCTTTTTATGAAGTGGTTTTACGACGGAAAATTTTAGGGCTTCAGGAAAGCGATGTGATGTGCTGATCGTATTCGGTTCGGTCGGTAATAGGGACGTTTCCTGACTAAAAAAATATGATAAATTCATAAAAAATTACGAAGATAATACGCGTCAAAGACCACGGTGGGGGCTTGTGACGTCACTTTCTGGTTAAAATGTAATGCAATGTGTGTGTCTTCATTGTTTGTTTACGTGAAAAATGAAAAAATATGTGTAAACTATTTTTTGGATACCTATCTGACGGACTAATTAGATTTTTTTTGTCAACTACCCTATTCGTGAAATTGCGGGAATCGGTAAGAATCCACGTACCTATAACCTACACCTAAAATCATCCCTAATTTTAGCTAGCTGTAGAATGGAGTAAAATGCCTTTGCTAAATACGGACGAGAAAAGACGTAATATTACGCTCGTGTACCGAGCGTCTACCTTCATTACGGCGGCACAACGGCATCAAAAGGCAAGTTCTACCGTTAATTAACATGCCATATCGTCTTATTAACCTCCGAGTAGAACGAACGGTTTCACCTACTTTCAGCTATTCATTTTTATTATAGAACGGTCGAACAGAGCAGTGGTGGCCCAGTGGTGGCGGCCCCGACTTACGAACAGTTAGTCGTGGGTTCGAATACAGGCAGGTGCATTACTTTGTGTAATTTATTTCACCACCACTGCTCTCAAAACGGTGAAGGAAACCGGCATGTCATAAAACCAAAAATTCGAAGATATGTGACATCTACCAATCCGCACTGAGACTGCGTGGTGGATTATATTATAGCCCATCCCTCTCCTAGAGAGGAGGCCTGAGTCCCTACAGTGGGAACATTATAGCCTGATGATTACGGTCGAACAAGGTATGAAGTATTTAGCCAGCTAACGTACATTTACATAGGATACACAGATATATTTAGAGACTGATGTCAAACGATACAGCGTTTAATACCAGTCGCTTCGCTTATAAAACAAAATTGCAATCAATATTTTCATGTACTAGAATTATAAAGATTTCTGTGTACGACTGCGACTGTACTAGCTGTGGACAGTCTGTTCGTTTCTAGAACAATATTACACCATTGATTTTAGACCGTCTGAAAACCCATTCACACTTCTTTTTGGGAATGGCATCTTGGAGTTCAATCTAGGAGGTTGCTGGCTGCTTAACCGGACGGCTTAAACGTATGCCAGGGCAAACTTAACAAACTAAGCGACTACACGCTAAGGGCACCCCCTGTGGGGTCAGGGTGTCGGCTTAGGGCGACGCTGAGGGAGGACAGCAAGGAGACGGTGGATCTGAGTGGTATAATTGCAGGTCTGATTTAGAACTACAGGCCACGCGGGCTGGCTCGAATGAGGGACGGGGAGGACATAAAGCGGGGTTTCGCACTTCTTTGGTCTTCCTCTACTCTTATACCCATCCACATTCATACTCAGTCACTCTTTCCATTTACCCTCATAGAGGCATCTGTCATTCCAATAAGCGTCATCACCTTCCATTAGCATAAGCATAGTATAATTAGTCTACAATGTCCCCACTGCTGGGAACCCAGGCTTCCTCTCTTTGAGAGGGAATGGGCTTTAAATCCACCACGCGGGCCCAGAGCGGGTTGGTAGATGTCACTTGTCTTCAAAATTTTTGTTTACCTTCCATTTCAACATCATAATCCTACCAGCATTGATGACTCAAATCATTTCAATGAGTCCTCCCGCTTTGGGCGGAGCAGAAGGGAGTGTCATACTTCTACTGACTAAAAACCACCCATGTTCCTTCTTAGCCCTTTGTATTCCGGGGCCGTATCTCTTTCGAACAACCCGCAGCCCATGAGATCATCGCCTAACTTTTATTAATCAAGTCTAGACAATACCGAAGCCATTATTAAAATAAATAGCCTATTGAAGTCCAGACACCTGTGATTAAGGTCAAAGTAAGCGTTAATCTGAATTTGTACGGCCTTAACTTTTACTTGATCCGCGCAGTCAAAATTAAACGTTCTCCTTGGAGGAAATGGCCAGTGATGTGATGACCAAATCTGCTGAATTCGTTCAGGAATTGACAATGTAACCTTTGACAGTTTATCTTAGATGTTCGTGGCTTCTCGGATCAATCTTCAGGTTAGGCCGTGCTTGCCCAGGTTGGTCTATAGGTGACCATTCATTACATGCATACATACAGTAAAATGGGGTGAATAGAAACTCACGGGTAAATCGAGACAGAACTTTGAAAGGGATTTTAACATTGAATGAATACGATATGTTACCAACAAGTACTCTATTGTATTCACTTAATTTTATTTTATTAAATAGAAACCAATTTAAAATCCTTCTCAAAGTTCTGTGTCGATTCACCCGTGAGTTTCTATTCACCCCATTTTACGGTAAGTACCGAGTTCCTTGTCATTTGTAGATCTTTGACGAGAGTTTACAAAATATAAACATATGTATACTAACATAGTTTTAAGACCTTACTAATATAGTTTTAAGACACGTGTATGTTGTATTATTATTGAATTTTAATTGTTAAAATAAGTTCCTAGTAACGTAGTTTTAAGAAAGTTACTAACAATTATGGACAAACTTGGTCTGAAATAAAAGTATATCATCATCAATAAAACGGGAATTTTGAAACAGCAATGCATCAGTCGAACAAGTTATTTGGTATACACGCAGAAATCTTTATAATTCTAGTACACTGACAATATTGATTGCAATTTAGTTTTAAAAAGCTTTCGGCATTAAGCGACTGATGTCAAACGCTGTATTGTTTGAAATCGGTCTCTTTTTATTAAATTCAATTGTTAATTTACTTACCCACTTTTACTTATTAGGGGTAAGTAACACGACAGTAAACATCGAAAAATTATTCGATTTAATATTTTATTACTGCAAAATCAAAGTTAATAAATCGAATAAGATCGATTATAAGACTGCCAACAAAAAATAGTTGCCGCCAAGGCGCGACATAAGACGTAAAAGGACATTTTATAAAAGACGAGAATGATTGGTAAAAGTGTAAGTATAGATAGGTACTATATTTCCAATGAATAATGATGTGTGTAATCTTAAAAGTAAATGGAATTAGCAGGCTGTATAAACGTTTTTTTTTTTTTTGGAGGGTGGGAAATCATCAAATGACTCCTCCCGCTCTGGGCGGAGCGGAAGGGAGTGTCAGACTTCAACTGATAAAAAAAACCCATGTCCTTTGTTAGCCCTTTGTGTCGAGGCCGCGGTATCTCTTTCGAAACCCGACGGGCTGGCTGTATACTTAAGGGTGCTCTCTTGAAAAAGGTTAAAAATAGCGTGCAGATGAAGCAGCTTTTCACCGGCACTTATAGAGAAATTACAACTGAAAAAAATTGTTAGTATTCTACATGATATGACACGTAATTTGGTTTAGCCATAATTTTTCTATCGGTATTACATAATAAGAAAAAAAATCCACAAAATCACCTCCAAATCGTTGATTTGAACCATTTTACTCCTTCATTTTTTAACAAAACAATATAAAAAAAAATATCAACTGCTTTGCAATACAAAGGAAAATAATTTGGTTTTGTTACTTTTTAAAAACATTCATTATTTTAATTATAATAAATTAAAATGCGTCCGTTTGAAGTCCGTGTCTACGATCGCGCGGGGTAGTTAGCTATGCACAAGGTCATTGGCGTGAATACAAGCCTTAATACCTTGTTGGACCGTACTACAGATCATTAGGCAAAAGTGTACGTTTTTGTCCATAGTATCCGGTGGTTTTGGTCCACTTAGGAAACAGGAAATGTAATAAAATACTTGGTAAGCAATGTAATTTTTAACCGACTTCAAAAAAGGAGGAGGTTATATGTTCGTGTGTATGTATTTTTTTTTTTTTTTTTTATGTATGTTACCTGATTTCTCCTCCATTTGTGAACCGATTCTCAAAATTCTTTTTTTATTTGAAAGAGTATACTCCTGAGGTGGTCCCATTTAAATTTGGTGAAGATCTGATCCCGATCTTCGGAGATATACAATAGAACTCTTCAAATATAGACGGCAAATCTGTCGTGATTGCTGCAATCGCTTGGATGTTTATTGTTTATACAACATCATGACGTAACATCACGCCTGTATGATCTGAGGGGGTACGCAGATGTGTACACCCAGATTTGGACAGTAAGATATTATGTAATGTTCCATTTATTGGGGATAAATAAAACCTATTATTTGTTTGGAAACAACTAAAAATGGAAAAATAAAAAACTTTTTTGCAAAAAATAAAACCGACTTCAAAAACACAAAAAAGTGAAAAACACAAAAACACAAAAAAGTGAAAAATAAACTTCACAAGAAAAAGCAGCTTCTGAAGTCGGTGGCAAAGAAAACGAAATCAAACAAACAAAATGTCACCGACTTCAGAAGCTGCTTTTTCTTGTGAAGTTTATTTTTCACTTTTTTGTGTTTTTGTGTTTTTCACTTTTTTGTGTTTTTGAAGTTGGTTTTATTTTTTGCAAAAAAGTTTTATACAGTTTTAGTTTCACTTTGATAGACCATTCAGCACTTTTATTATCATCTGTGCTGTGTACCATGACAACCGTTAAGTACACAAGGTTTATCGCAGCGTAAATTATATATAAATACTTACATTCAAGGCAACCGAGTAATGGCGGATCAATGAACTTATTATATATTATTTAATACCTTTGTAAGAAAACTGTAAATCGAAGCACAGTTGACTGAACTGCAAATATCAGAATTTTTAGAATAAATGATCTAGCCACGACTGGCTCGTGGTCTAGTGGCCGCAAGCGCGACTGCCGAGTATGAGGTTCTGAGTTCGAGCCCCGGGACGGGCAGTGTCATTGGATTTTTCCATCAGGAATTTCTTAATAGCAGCCATCGAGTCTGGATTTGTGCTCTGGCTCGCCTCTAGTACAAGGGACTTAAACATAACGGGCGAAATGTGGGTGCACTATTGGGTACGCCTCTGCCTGACCCTTCGGAAATTACAGCCGTGATGTTATGTTAGATCATAAAGAATTAAGCGGCTTTTGGCTGACCGGACGCTTGGTACGGACATTGAAAGCGCCGAGTTCCGGATATCCTACGGAAAATCCGGCCAGGGATTATGGATGTCCGTCTAAAACCGGGTACCCTTTGAGCAAGTTTTAAACCTTGCGTTTTACGAGGTGTATTCGTTGCAAAATGAACATGCATAGTCAACTTACGGATCCTCGAAAGCTGTTAGTTTTTAAGATTGCTCCTTTGAGGGGACATTCTGACCACAGTTTGAATGGACAAGCAATTAGGAGAAATGAAACGCATGTGGCTAAAGAACTGATGGATATTAACGTTGATAGACGGAGACGAAGAAGAAAGCCAAAGAAAGATAGATGGATTGTGTGAGGAATGACATAAAAGAGTACCTAAATGATGTCGTGACGTCTAACAGGGGAGAGTAGAAGAATAAACCGTGTTGCGCCGACCCCAATAAGAATGGGACGAGGGCAGGAAGATGATGAGACAAAGGATAACAAACTAGTAAGAAGATATATTGGACAGTTTCACCGGTATGGTTCTGCGACGACAAAGACCTAAAAATCTAGATATTTCGGCAAAAAATCTGCCTGTTCGACAAATCGACAGACGAACTAATTTGGACCAAATATAATATAGTCCTTACCGATTTCGGTAACGGCGACCCTTACAAGCTATTTCCTAGCGTGTAGGGTACACGCAAATGGCTGGCCAGACTGAATTTGCTTTTAAATACCCGGTCACAGCTAAAGCAGTAGAGTTGACCGGCAGAGTTGTAGGTATAGGTGTAGGAGGGCTTAAGTCTCTCTTTACGTATTTGGCGCTTTTCATTCAGTGTTTCGACCAAATATTACGATACTAAAGTCATCCTCATCATCATTCCCTTGGCATTATACCAATTCATTTGAGGTCGGCGCAGAATGTCTTCTTCTTCCATACTTCTCTATTACTCGTCATATCATCAGACACCTGCTTTTCTTGCGATATCATCCTTTAAGTTTACACAGTCCATCCATCGTTTCATTGGTCTCTCCTCTTAGACCAATCTAAACTCAAGAATGTTAAAGACTAGTCCGCTGTTACCATCCAACCAAAAACAGTAGCGGAAACCAAAATTAACGGTAAACAAACAATTATTTATAGTTATTAAGGCCAAACAGTGACCCACGGGTGCCCACGGTGTTAATTGACTGTGCTCCGACAGTTACAGAGATACTTGCTGCATGTGGAATGAATATTAACACTTCCGTAGTTCCTCTTCATCATTTGGAAACCCGTCAGATTTTGTATTTTAAATTAAATGAGTCATAGGTGTTTTGTGCAATGTATTTCATCACCACTGCTCTCAAGCCAGTATAAGAAAACATCGTGAGGAAACCGGCATGTCTTAGAACCAAGTCACTGACATCTACCAAACCGCACTGGGCCCGCGTGGTAGATTTTAGCCCATTCCGTCACGTAGAGAGGTATGTGTCCTAGCAGTGAGAACATTATAAACTGTTTATATATTATGCTATAGGTGCTAGGAGACATGTTCAGGGTGCATGGTTCGGCACAGAGAAGCGACGGAAGAATTTAATATGTTAAAGATATGCTTTGCGGGAGTGGGCTGGCCACGTCACACGGATGCACCTGAAGCCCGGGCAAGGATCGTCACTCACTGAACGCCTGAAGCTGGACATCGCAGACGTGGTCGTTCGTGGGGCAAGCGTGGCTAGAAATTGTACAAATCAGAGGTTTGAAGGGGAAAAGAGGAAACTGTGCCCTGCAGTGGGACACAATGTAGGATAATAAAAAAACATACAGACGAATTGAGAACCTCCTCCTTTTTGGAAGTCGGTTGAAAAAAAATGTGTGGACAAAAGTTGCTCGGTTTGCTTGAATTGTCCGATTCTAGATTCGATCCCTCAGAGAGGCTCCGCATAGCTCACTCCAGAGGTCGCTAAACGACCTCTCTTGCATGGACTAGTCGTCCCGAGACTGTCCACATCCGCGTCTTGGTCCCGTAAGTCTTAACAGGCAGTAAGTCCGCACTGATTGAAGACCTTGGTCTTTAAGCTCTTCGGCCATATGAAATAATAGGTACGTCAGAATTCTAACCTTAGGGATTTAAAATTGGGTGAATCAGATTTCGACCTTTACAGAGGTGGCAGATGTATCATTCAATTATCACTTATGTTTTGATTTCTTGATATTATTTACAAGGAACTTGGCGACGTTTGTGTCTGTCTCTGTGTAACAACTAACGTAGAGTCCGCAAAAAAATATTATGATAAGTTGTTTTTCAGCATCCGAAATAGGTACTTTTCTTCAGTCTAACGCGACTTTTTCGTTCCAATACTGTCTGACCAGATGTATTCGAATGTGCACGAGGCAAAAGGAGTATGTAAGGAACGTAGCAAGTAACGTTCTGAGGTTTCTGCCTACCCCCATGGGAAAAGATCGTGATGTTATGTTATGTTTTTACTGGTAACGACTAACTGGGATTGTGTGTTATGTCATCCTTGTCCCAAAAAAAAAACTTTTAAGTTCTTATAGGTAGGTAATAAAATATGTCCACAGCCATTTCACTAGAAAGTTTTGCTTGACATGAAATTCAGAGAGTGCTGATTTTAGCCTAATTTGAGAATTATTTTTAGATTTTTTGACAAAAGGTAGAACAAAACTAGCTTATTTAAATCTTACCTATTGTATTGCTCTAAGTACCAAATTTCAGCCTAACAAGTTTCTTAACCGTTCCATAACTGAATTTGTCACACTTGCATAGATTAAGATAACAATACTTTAGCATTGTCTATGGCGCGGCAATGAATGCATAAATAATAACGGGCTTCAGATAAAACCTCATTATACTTGCTATTAATAATACAATAACATTGTAATTATTGCTTGGAGTTTATTAACTTAATGTAATAATAATGGCAATGAGGATAATAATATATTTAAATTAAATATTATACCTAGGTCAAATATTTCTTGCTATGTGGAAACAACTCATAAAATAATATTTTTTTAAGGATATCTTTGGTGCATTTGGAAACTACCTAATGCAACAAAAATCTTAAGTAAAATGTTTTCCTTGTATATTCCGAATGACAAATATCAATAAAAACAAGAATTGTGAAAATTATTTAGTTGCATGTTCTAGAGTTTTAGAGACACAAACATACTGGTCGAAATCATAACTTTTTACTTCACCGAAGTTGTGTAAAAAAAATACTAAGGCACTAAGACGAAGAATATCGGTTCAATTGCGTTCACAAAATATTCAGTAGCCAAATAGTTTTGTTTAATTGATTTGCCAGTAGCTTATCAATGAACATGTTTTCTCACTGATAAACTAACTTGATAAAAGGCAGGCACGGCATGGTAGTAAGATTTGAGAATAAAAGTAGGAAGATTCATGACTGCCTCATTGTGATTGGTGTAATGGTTCCAGGTGGAGGATTTGATTCCTAGGATGGCCATAGTGTTATTAAGGTTTTCCATCAAGCAGTAGCCGTCATGGAGTCTGGTTAATGGCAATAGGCTCGCCCCCTATCACATGAGACTTATAACTCGTGAAATGTGAATGAACTATTAGGCAAACCTCTGCCTAACCCTTTGGGGATTAAAGGAGTGATGTTATTTTATATTCATGCAATACATTACAACTAGGTTTTATTCTATTGTCCCTTTTTTTAGGGTTCCGTACCTCAAAAGGTAAAAACGGAACCCTTATAGGATCACTTTGTTGTCCGTCTGTCTATCTGTCTGTCTGTCTGTCTGTCTGTCTGTCAAGACCTTTTTTCTCAGGAACGCGTGGAGGTATCAAGCTGAAATTCATATCAAATACTCAAGTCTATGGTCTCTTGGAGCTGTGAAAAAATCAAACTTCTAAGTCAACGCGATCAAAAGATACTCCCGTTTATGCCGCAAATTTTCGACACTCGCAAGGGAATCAAAACCTACAGGGTACTTCCCGTGAACTCAGAATCTTGAAATTTGGTACGAAGCAACGTCTTATAACACAGATAAAGGAAAAATTGCGAAAAACATAAATTTTTAGTTACATCATATAATAAAAATATTTTTAATAATTTTAAACTTATTACCCCTTTACTCATGAACGCGTAGTGGTATTATATTGAAATTCTTAACAAATACTCAAGTCTATAATATCTTTAAGCTGTAACAAAATCAAACTTCTACGTCAACGCAATCAAAAGATACAGCAATTAAAGCCGCATATTTTGAAACTCGCAACTACTCGCAAGGGAATCAAAACCTAAAGGATACTTCCAGACGACCTGGAATCTTGAAATTTGGCATGAAGCAACGTTATAAAGTACACATATAGGAAAAATTCCGAAAATCTTAAATTTTTAGTTACATCACATAGTATATTTTTTTTAATAATCATAAACTTACTAGCTGACCCAGCAAACGTTGTTCAGCAATTAAAAAAAAAAAACAGATGTTGGCCGATTCTCAGACCTACCCGATATGCACACAAAATTTCATGCAAATCGGTTCAGCCGTTTCGGAGGAGTTTGGAAACAAACACCGCAACACGAGAATTTTATATATTAGACTTGCTGACCCAGCAAACGTTGTTATGCGATTAACAAAAAAAAATAAAAAAATAGATTTTGGCCGATTCTCAGACCTACCCGATATGCACACAAAATTTCATGCAAATTGGTTCAGCCATTTCGGAGGAGTTTGGCTACAGGTTTGTACGGAACCCTCGGTGCGCGAGTCTGACTCGCACTTGGCCGGTTTTTTTTAACAAAGGTAACAAACCAAGTAACAATTTCCTAACAATACGTATGTTGGGGTCGGCTTCCAGTCTATCCAGATGGAGTAGAATCTACTAAATACCAGTATTGTACATGAAGAAAGTGGTTAACAGTTAACCGGTTGGTGGCCGGTTACTAGGTTTTGATTTTTGTTGCTGTTTGCTAGAGAAACAGAAGATGCGTTGTTTCAGCCAATCACAGAAGCAAGCAGTCTATATAATTTGAAGTGCAAAAATCATAGAAATGTGGTATTGTACTATTACATGGCATAATTATATTTAATTATTAATTGGTTTTTCAATCTTGTAAAGCTGGTATTTGTTACTCTTATATTATAATGTTAGAACATCAAGAACGAAAACAACGAAACTTATTATTCCGAGGCCCCAATCACACGTTTTGACAGTAATAATAATAACTTGTAGAATATGGCATGTCTTCAAGTGTACGTAGTTGTAATATCTAGCAATGTATATGGTCAGCAGATGTTTACTCAGCATAAATATGTATACGCTTTGTTTATGTTCTGCCACCATAGAGGTATGTACATGGAATCAATATGGTTTATTTTTAGACTTTGTTATTATTTATTAAATGGTAAACATTGTTAAATAATGGTGTAATACAAATGTGCCTATAAATTATAATGAATTATTTGCATGATTATTTCAATATTAAATGACCTTATAGTTAGTTTGATTGATGACAAACATCACTAATGGGTGTTTTGCAAAATACACTAATTACTTTTCTGTTGTTGTCAGAATAACGTAAATAATTGTGTGCTGTCTTCATAGTTTTTTATTTCATGGAGAAAAAAGACCACAAGCAATAAAAAATTACACAAAGGTTGGCTAAGTTCAGAACTTCAGAATATGATCAAAACTATGAAAATATGAATGACATAGGTATGTACTGTTATGATGATACTAATGTAATGCATGTTATGATGATACTAATGTAATGGTGTTTGATAATGCATCAAAATATTTGAATTTTATTTTAAAAGCGTTTGTAATGCCACAAAAGCTATTACAAATAAAAATAGAACAAAAAGTAAGTACTTACAGATATTTTTAAAATAAATCAACAGGAAGTAAACTTGACTACCACTTCACCCTCCAATGAAATGGAATCGTTTACGAGTTCCAAATTTAAATGACTACACCATAAAACTACACAAACAAACCCCAGCTGTAATTGCGTACTCTACTTCTAAAAATAACTTTTTAAACTCAAAGGAATTATTATTCTCACAAAATGCACAAATTACATTACAATATAAAGTTCAAAGAACTAATCGTGATATCATCCAAACAGATAATTAATAATTAAGTTACGAGACCTAGCCTTGACGAAGTCTCAGCTTTTTTACTCACTGTTGGCCAAGTATCGATGCCCCTAAGCCTTGCACCATAAATGAAAACAGGTCATAACTGTCCACACTGACTAACACTGAACATAAAAACAGTTCTTCTAACACAGGATTTCAATCACACAAGGATGACGAAACTAGATTTTTTGTGAATGATTATTTTTCAGGAAAAATTAGAGCAGAAAAATTTTATGTCCATTTTTGACGTTTTGGTGTTGCGACTTGCGGTGTGCGTATTATTATTCGACTACGTTTTGTTAAAACTATGCTCACTAAGTTTGGCGTTGTTATATTTTAAAAGCTTATTTTAGCACTTAATTTTAAGAACCTGTAATACCTTAAATAAATTCAGTCACGGCGGCTTTAGTAATGTCTAAATTCTGTAAAATTAAATGTTTTAAATCTTTTGGTAAAATAAAACTATCTTACCGTACATGGAATGGAACAAACTGCAACACGTTTCGATACACGCAGATTGTTGATGTCAATCAGAGGCAATAAAGTAGAATGACAAGTCGTTTATTTCGAAGTAAAATCTGTAAAATCAAAGTAATTGTTATAAATTATACTCCGAGCAATGTTATACATCAAACAATATTTTATAGTTGAAAGCCAAGCACAAAGGTTTTATAAAACCCATGGAAATAATGCGTAACCAGTTTAGCGTCTCCTGACATATATGTGACATTTGACATGACGCGCGTTCTCCTCTTTCCGCCATTTTCGTACGTACTAGCTTGGCTTGTCATCGAAAATATTTTATTTATAAATTGATCTAGACACGTTCTTCTAATTAAATAGTAACCACAAGCTGTTAAATTAACAACCTTGATTGTAATATGTAGAAAATTCAAACAATCTTCTCATAAAGTAACAATCATCGCATAACCTAAATAATGGATGAAGAAGAGAATTTTCCGGTGTTACCCAAGAAAACGTATTCAAAAACGTTTATGAAGATGACAAGTACAGCCCCAGAGCCTAATAAAATGGAAAATATGTTTAGAGTAAGGAAAAAGGCCTACGAACCTGGTGTACCATTGACAACGAAAGTTGCTGTGGAGTATTTGTTAAACGGCAAGCTAAAGACGAGTGTCTGTCGTTACTGTCTTAAAGTAACGGAAGGATTGTCTGAACTTGACCAGATAATGCAGATAGCTGGCGTAGGAGTCATCTATAAAGTGTCAATAAGGGAAATGATAGCTTGTTTCTACCCTTTCAAGGTAAGTTGTTTACTGGTGACCCAGTTTATATTTCGCGAGCTATTGTCAGCGGCTATAATCGCGTTACAGTCGAAATTGTCTCATAGGAACATTTTATGTTAATCTGTGACCTCTGGGATAGTCCCATTAAAGTCCTTTCACTGTAGGATACGGTGACATTTACTGACATAAGACATGTTTATTAGTGGGATGATTAAATGACTTGTTTTTGGGGGGTTGGGAAATCATCAAATGATTGGTCAGTGGGTTGTCTTAGGGGCACCTGAGGCTTATGTCCAGCCCTTCGGGGCTGCCCTCTTTGAGAGGGAATAGGTAATAATCCACCACACCGGACCAGTGAATTTTAATACATGTCACATGAGTTCGAATTTTTGGTTCTAAGGCATGCTGGTTTCCTCACAATGTTATCATTTACCGTTTTTGAGAACAGTGGTAATGACATAAATTACACAAAGTAATGCGTCTGCCTGGGTACAAACCCACAACTTACTGCTCGTAAGTCTAGGTAGCCACCAATAGGCCACTTATGCAAAGTATCCAAAATTATTTATAATTGATTCTGACTTTATTTTTTGTTGTATTTTAAATCAAAACATTGTCATGTTTCAGGCCATACAAGATGAAAACTTCCCTGAGAAGATATGTCAGAGATGCATAGACAGGACTCTCAGTGCCTACCTGTTCACACAGCAATGTGAGCAGGCTGAAAGGGCTTTACACAACTGTTTTGATGATATCAATGAAAAATCCAATAAACTAGACCCCATCGACAGACCAAAAAAGAGAGGAAGACAAAAACTACATCCAAACTTTAACAAGTTATACGTAGAAAATAGTTATGTAATGGATTACGCTGAACCATTACGAAACATCATCAATTTACAATCGGAATCATTGAGCAACGAACCTAATTGGAACGAATTTGAATGTAAGAAGTGCTGGCAAGTACTTCCCGACCTAGAATCGTTGCTGAACCATGAAACAACACATCCTAAATACATGTGGTATCATTGCCGGTTATGTGGCAAATCTTTTGTTAAACTTAACCAGCTAAAGAAACATTTCAACTTAGTCCATGTACGAGGAAAAGAGGCTACCGAGGAGGCAGTCAAGACTTTCAAATGTCTGGAATGTGGGAATGTAACGGAAAACTATGTAAATCATCTACAACATATCGAGAAACACAAATTTAAAAGTGTAATGAAACATTTAATTGAGAAGAAAACAGATCAACTGTGCTTGATATGTCTTAAGAAGAGTACGGATTTGGTGGAGCTGGACAAAATGGTGTGCATACATGGAAACTGTCCAGAACTGGTTGGAGATAAAACACTGAAAATGGTGATAGCTTCTACTCTACCTGATGTGAGTATTACTTTTAGTATTAAATTCTTTATCTAACATATTTGTTAAATCAGTTTTAAATGTTGATTGGTATTGAACACCCTATCAAATTAAAAGAACTATTATGATATTTACTGTCTTTTTTGAGCTGTGGACCTGTAAAGCTCAGGATTGGTGCCCTAAAACAGTAACATTGGGTGGTGGCAGACCACGAAGGTGATGGTGGGGCGAACTGGATGTCGTTCTTGAGAATTGGAAAGAAGTCTCGGAGAATGTTGACCGTTGGAAGGAATAGAGGGAGGCCTATGCCCAGCAGTGCGACAATAAGGTCTAGATGACCTTATTCCAATTTCTATTTTATACTCTTCTTCTTCTATAATGCTCTATTAGGCGTTATAACCCTTTTTCTTGGCATTTAATTTTTCACACAGTTCATCCATGATTTCTTCAGTCTCACATTATGTATGTTATTATAAATCTCTATTTAAGTTACTTCTTCTTCTTTTTGAGTTGATAACTCAAATGTGGTGTTTGCTTCATTTAAGTCCTTGAACAAGCAAATACTTGTGCACAATGTACAACAGAGGATTTAAGTTACTATAAATGAACTTATCACAGACAAACATTTGACACTATTAAAAAAAAAAGTTAAGTTTCTATTCTTATTGTTCCATCTGTAAGAAGTGATTCCTTTTCTAGCAAAAAAAATACAAGTACCAAGAGTTGCATGTACCACGTAATGCTGAAATAATGACCATTACCAAGAGAAAGAGAAAATACGAGGAAGTACAGAATATTCCTCACATCATCCAAGGAACACAGTTCATACTATCTATACCAAAGATAATTACGAAAGATAAATTTAAGACGGATAACTTCTACTATTATGTATTCTGTGAGCCTCAAGCCGAGGATTACATTATCAGCACAATTGAAAATAATATGACTACTCAGGATGCTAAAAATCCAAGAGTTTTTGAAATAGCTGATGAAGAAAATATGGATTATAATTTAAATGATACCACAGCTACAGAAGGAACAAGTATTATTGGACAGTATTATAACAAAGATTTAATACCGAACAGTGGTAAAAAACCAGTTCATATCTTTAGAAATGATGACCCAGAGATTGAAATGAAAATAGTTGACAATGAAGATATTGATCTGATTAAAAGTATTAAAGAAAACCATGAAATCCAATTCGAAGATAGAACACACACACTTGATACTAAGCTCAATGGTAAAAATGGTCACCAAATGAATTTGATCAATGATTATCAAATAGTTGATGAAATTGTAATTGATGATAAACAAACTGTTGGTTTTACTGGGAATTCTAATGTCAAAGACCTAAAAGCTAAAGAACCTATGAATGTCGTTGGTACAGTAAATAACATGTCCTTTCATAAGGTTACAAAATCAATTGATTTAATTAACAAAGATGATCCAGCAGGTGTTAACATTGAACAATATCCAACAGATTTGATTCAATTAAGTAGCTTGGAAAAAGAAGGTAACAAAACATCTTTTAAAGTTCCAAAACCCAGCATGTTTAATTTCTCCAATCCTATTATTTTGGAATTCGATCACAATCATAGTTTCAAATTTGATGCTGATAAAAGCAATAACCAGAACTTTATTGATTTTAAACAAAATACAGAAAACGAGGTTCCAAGATGGATATTTAGTAAAACTTCTGACAAAAACAATTTAACTAAAGTTCTTGCTAAACCTAAAATAAACGAAGATTGCAAGTTCTGCTGGTTATTCAAAACGTTGACCAAATGTGAATACTGTAAGAAAATAATTGACAAAGGTGATAGAATTATTCAAGACGATAAACAAATGATAGAAGAGGACACGGTTCTAGATAGTATACCGAAGTATGAAAAGCCAATTGTTGCAGCTACTTCCTTTACTAAAAATGATGAAATTCAAACAAAAACGAATAAATACGAGAAACAAGCAAAGGAAATTTGGCAATGCAATTTTTGCTTAACCAGCAATAATAAAAATAGGTCTACTTGTTATTGTTGTGAATCAAAACAATACATCGAAAATGGCGACTGCAAAGTCACCTTTACAAATGATAAAGTTTTTATCAATCAGTTTTTAAAACATGATAATGAAAATAGAAAAGATTCCAATATTGAGAAAGGAGTTGATGAATCAATGAAAAATTTTACACCGTTGATAGTAATTGATGAAACCACTATGAGGGATACACAAATAACAATTCAAGAGAATATTGCAATACAAATGGACAATAAAGAAACAAATTCTATGCATAGCATGGATATAGAAACGGACTCTGTTAACTATGTTTTCAATACAAAACTCCCAATAATCGAAGAAATGGATGTTGAAGAAGAACCATACACTTTTAACACAGTAGAAAACTTTGA
Source organism: Diarsia brunnea (assembly GCA_949774965.1). Classification (NCBI taxonomy): domain Eukaryota; kingdom Metazoa; phylum Arthropoda; class Insecta; order Lepidoptera; family Noctuidae; genus Diarsia; species Diarsia brunnea. The sequence goes on along the minus strand of OX459022.1, from coordinate 12,203,430 downwards.
TCCGACACCAATTAAGATTGCAAACATATCCCCAAATATTCCAGATATTGGAACAAAGATACAATTTAATATTGGGTCCTCCCCCACCTCTAACCCAGTACTTGAAAAAGGGGGAAGGAAGTTCGTAAGAGCTGCTAGGAAAATTCCGAAAGCTTTTCACAAGTAAATAGGGTATCGGACTGACTCAAAAAAATATGATTCTGTTTAATCCGTCAGTTAGATTATCGAATAATATTGGATACGTGTTTTATCAAATTATTAAAAATTGACGAAGATAAACCGCGTCAAAGATCATGAGTGGGGGGCTTGTGACGTCACTTGTAGGTAAAAAAATTACTAACATGTGACGTCACAAGAATTTTCGAAGCACTGTACCTGTCCTCATATTTTGTTTACGTGAAAAAGAAAAAATATTTATTTATTAAAACTTTATGCACAAAAAAACGTACAGAGGCGGACTTAATGCCTTGGGCATAAAAAAAAAAATATGTGTTCAATATTTTTTGAAAATCTATCTGACAGACTAATTACTATTTTTTGACGATGGCCGTCTTCAGGCACCCACTGTGTGACTATCATCGCCCATCTGTCCGGTTTCATCCTACGCTGTCCTGACGATCTGGACTAATTCTTAAAAATTGGACGGAGAAGGTAATTTGTAGACACACTTGGAAAGCCATAGGGAGGCCTTTGCCCAGCAGTGGGAAAGCGTTGGCTTATTAATAATATGTAAACATATATAATTCTGTAGTTTACAGCTCTGAGCAAACTAAATCGTATCCGCGCGGTACAAAGTTGAATAGTCGCCTGGATTGTATAACATTTGTTGGAGATGTCGTTACTCATTTTTCATAATTTATAAAAGGTTACCAACCAAATACACATGGTGCAGTTTTGCATCTGCGTCAAAATTCAGGAGAGTCACAAAATTACGGTCAATAATTAATAAACGCTGTTTTTGTAGTTGTTAAAAATTTAACAGTATTTCAGAATAACCACCAGATTTCGCCGTAATTTAGGGAATACGAAATTATGAAATAAACATTGCGTTTGTTTGTGTGTCAAAGCGCGATTATAAATACGGCAAGAATCAGAAGGGACGCAACTTGCGACCCACGGATGCCTCAAGTTAAAGGGGAAAATATACAAGTCCGTGATTAGACCTGTCGTACTGTATGGATCAGAGTGCTGGGCTTTGAAAAAGATGGATGAAAAACGATTGCATGTAGCGGAGATGAGAATGTTGAGATGGATGTGCGGAGTGACAAAAATGGATAAAGTAAGGAATGAGTATACTAGAGGAAGTTTGAAAGTGGCACCTGTTACAGAAAAATTGAAAGGAAGTCGTTTATCTTGGTATGGTCATGTAATGAGGAGAGATGAAACGCATGTGACTAAAAAAGTGATGGATATAAATATTGATGGATGGAGAGGGAGAGGAAGGCCAAAGAAAAGATGGATGGATTGTGTGAGGAATGATATGAATGAGAAAGGAATAAATGCCACCTTGACGTGTAACAGGGAAGAATGGAAGAAGAAAACGTGTTACGCCGAACCCAAATAGAATGGGATAAGGGCAGGAAGATGATGAATCAGAAGGGACGCATTTTAACACGGGTGGTTCAATCTTACCGATTTCGGAAACTAACAAAAAAATTACTCACCTATTTTATTATTGATTTGGGTCTAGAATCATAAGTAGGTATATCTTACCTCCTTGAATTTTTTTAGGATGCAAAACGACGTTTTGTATAAGCGCCTCCTTTGTAGAAACATATTAAAACGATAGACGTGTCCCTCGTGAGATTCAGTTTGTGCAGTATTTTAGTGTTTAATTTAGTATATAATCTCATTAAGAAATCCTCAGTTTATTGTAACCATAAAACAGGGTGAATGGAAACAACAGTTACTGCCGCACTCAGAGAGTTTTAATGATTACTTAGGCCATCACTTAGTAAAGGTTTTGACAGTTTTGTCATACAAAAATATGTCAAATCTTGACTAAGTGACGGCTTAAGTAATCATTAAATATCTCTGAGTACCGCAGTTAGAGAGGAATTTTAATGTTGAATAAATTAGTATATTTTCAAAAACGTTGCTAAATCATAAAGTAAAATTAAGCAAATAATGTAGTGGACTTGTTATATCAATTTATTATTTTATTCAATGTCTTGCAAACTTGTGTGTATAGGTATTCATTCCTGCTTCTCTATTCACCCCTTTTTACTGAACATAATATATCAAGCGACTAAACTTTAAGATATTCCGTTAAAAATATGTCTTATTTAGTGGAAACTTACCAAAAGTATTAATGGTTAAAAGAAAAACTAGTTAGCTAGCTCATAATAATATTATTAATTTATAATTACTGTAACAGTAAGGTAAGTTTAAGAAAAAAAATCTGATCTCAATAATTGTAATCAAAACAAGCAGTATTCTTAATTCTCATAATTTATATCATTTTGTATCTTATAGTTGTCATAAAATATGGTTTTTGATCTTTTGTAAAAAATACTATTAGTAATTACATACAAGTAAAAGGATTGAGCTACTTTGTTGACTTATGCATCATATTTAATACATCATTGGTACATCTTATTTTATGTATGTGCAAACTATGCAAATAAATGTTAGTTTTCTTAACTTATACTTTACTTGACTTATACTTTACTTAACTTATACGTTACTTATACTTTACTTAATCTATACTTTATGAGCACAGAGTTGCCATGTTTATAACTCGGACGACAGCGTGCCCTCAAAACTTTCGTTCGGAAAACAACACTAGGTACACAATATGACACTAGTCACAACACGCGAATTCGTTTATTCTTGTCCCTAAAAGACAGATTATTCCAAATGTCTACCATAAGCTTTTAACAATATAACATCACGCCTGTAATCCCCGAAGGGTTAGGCAGAGGTGTACCGACTACCTATAGTACGTACAGTTGTACACTCGCATCTCACCAGTTAAGTTTTAACTTTTTGAAGTTAAATTCTAACGCTAAACCCTTTTTGTTGCAGATGAACTACCTACACAACTTCATTGGGACAAAAATATGCGAAAAGTGCCTTAACCATGCAATAACTTCATACATTTTCATACACCAGTTTAATTTCACTAGGGAAAGACTTGATTTGTGTGTTAGCCTTATGTTGGAGAACCTTAATGGTATAAAACCTAATGCTAATGTTTTTGTCCAAGTTTGTCCTCCAAGCATTATGGCACCTCAAGAGGAATTAGATGAATCTTTACTCCTGGACGACAATGACGTCATAGACGAGAGCAAACTCAAAATAGATGTTCTAGAAGACGAGTTTAGAATAAAATCCGAGTCTGAATCGGAACCAGATACTGCTATCGAAGCTTCTCCAACAAAACAGTTCGAAGTAGAATTAAATTCAGCCCCTGATGAAGAAATGATTGGTTCTCTTTCTCTACTAGAACAAGCTAATGTAAAATCAACAGAAATAGAGAATTTAGCTAGAAATGCAACTAAAACATACACTAATAAAAAACTAGTAAACGGGTTACAAAATTCGAAGTACCCTGTAGATGTGTGCAGCGAATTTTTAACCTTCAACAAAAGGAAAAAGGTTCAAAAGGTTTCGTTAATGTTCACTTGTCCTTTATGTAGCAAACATTTCATTTCAGAGTATTTCTTAAAAAGACATATTCTTAAACATGTAAACAAGAAAGTTCTGTGCAATATTTGTCTTGGTATATTTAAATCTAAGTTCCATTTGTATGAGCATACAAAAATGACACATTTACAAAACGAGTCTTTTTATATGACTTGCAAAGAGTGCGGTAGAAACTTTACTGATACCGATAAATTACAATCTCACGAAGAGAATCACAGAATTAAGCCTTGTCAACTCTGCAATAAGGTCTACGTTACCCAAACACATTACGAAAACCACATTCAACGACACGCAGTCAAATTGAGAATTTTAAAAGAAAAACAAAGGCAAACATGTAGTTTTTGTGAGAAAGAGTGCTCAAACGACAACGAACTCTCTGTTCACGTAAATAAAGTACATTTACAAATTAAACCATACAGTTGTGACATGTGTGATAGGCAATTCTATACTGAAAGTAATTTGAAGAATCATAAAAAAGTACACAGTATGCCTTCGAAGGAAACATGTGAATTTTGTAATAAAACTCTTTGTAGTAGAAAACAGTTAGTAATTCATGTAAGGAAACATATAGGGGCTAAGCCTTTTTGTTGTCAGGTATGCAGTCAAGCGTTCTATTCAGCCTATAAAGCTAGAAAACATATGAAAATCTCCCATGGCGGTAGATTCTGCTGTAGAATTTGTAAATCTATCTTCGCAACCAAATATGATCTTAAGGATCACGTGAATACGGATCATAACGTCATTTAGCATAAGTTTAAAGTAATGCTTGGAATTTTAGAAGCAATAAAGTTAAAACAGATTTTTTATTTGACGTTGATAATTCCTGCGTTTTGCTGAAAAACTACATAATCTATTTTTATAGTCATTAATTAAGTACATGAAATAATTTATCAGGTTAATAAAATCTTTATTACTCATGCATTCATAATTTATGCCAAATATATTAACTGGTAAATAAAGCACCATTGCTTTTGGTTAGGGCACCGCGTCCTAACCAAAGCGAAAGTTCGTGCGAATATGCGAGCGTCGCGTTTATAATATGTCACTCATTCTACATCCCTGTTGAGCATAAGGTCTGAGTTTTGATTCCCAGGTCGAGTTTATCCCCGTCGGGGCTGCGGGTTGTTCGAAAGAGATACCGCGGCCTCGGCAGAAGGGCTAAGAAGGAACATGGGTGGTTTTTAGTCAGTAGAAGTCTGACATTCCCTTTCGCTCTGCCCTAGAGCGGGAGGGGTTGTTTGATGATTTCCCACCCCCCAAAAAAAAAGGTCTGATTTATTGGATTTTTCCATCAGAAATTTCTCAGTAGCGACCTCGGTGTTCGTGCCCGGTAAATACAATACGCTCGCCCCCTTATTACATTGGACTTAAACGTAACTGGCGAAATGTGGGTGTACTATTGTTAGGTACACCTCTGCCTTACCCTTTTGGAGACTACAGGCGTGATGTTATGATGTGGTCATGACGTGTGATTGGTTCTTCGTACAAAGCGAACGCAACGCTTGCATGTTCGCTCGACGCTTGTTTGCGTTAGGACACGGTCTCATTATTAAAAAAAATATATAAAGTAATGTACAGGTAACAATAGTAAATTTTTATTACTTATTTTTCCAAGATATTATACATTTTTACACTATTTTCACTAACCAAGAAAAATGAAATTTCCCTGCGAAATTCTTCAACCGACTTCAAAAAGTAGAGGTTCCTTAAAAGCAATACATGGTATGGTACACGTATTTGTTCCGCGTAGATTTTGTAAATGAAATATCATTTTCGCCTGAATTTTATACAATTTTTTTCCGACATCCACACGGGCATCATCTTGTAATTATAAAGCTGAAGAGTTTGTTTGGTTGAACGCGCTAATCTTCGGAACTACTGGTCGAAATTGAAAACTTCTTTTTGTGTTGGATAGTCCATTTATCGAGGAAGGCTTTTATTTTTGGCGGGTGGAAAATCATCAAATAACCCCTCCCGCTCATGGGCAGAGCGAAAGGGAGTGTCAGACTTCTACTGATTAAAAACCACCCATGTTCCTTCTTAGCCCTTCATGTCGAGGCCGCGGTATCTCTTGCAAACAACCCGCAGCCCCGACGCAACAAGTGCCCCTCTGTTGCGTTAAGGGTACTTTTAAGCCCTTTATACATATTTCATTAATTTGCACTGTTTTGCACAAGTTTTCTCCAAAATTAGTTGTCACTATCCCATCTGGCCCTATGAAGAGACGAATGGGAACAAGTCTGAATGTTGATTGTCTACTATAAGTAATTAAAATAAGTTTATGTTTTATAGGTATATTATTATGTTAGCAATAAGCATCTGAATAGACAGCAGCTACAATATTGTAATAGATTATAAGTTATTATGTTCATTAAATATTATTATATTTACAACCATAATTGTTTTGTTTTTTCTTATTACCAACATCTTGATGATCTACTTGGATGGTGTAGTTGTCTCAAGAGCGAATGCTGATTATGGGTTCGATTTCCAGGTCGGTCAAAGTGTTATTGGGTTTTTCAACCACGAATTTCTCAGTAGCAGCTACGGAGTCTGGATTTGTGCCCGGTTCATGGCAATAGGGTCGCCGTTTTGCATGGGACTTAAACATAACTGGCGAAATAACATAACATTTATTTATTTCCAGGCTACTTTGGCCCATAGATAAAAACAGTCTAACATACATTCATATGATATAATACAGCTTGTGCTAGTAAATAAAACCTAAACTATATTAGTAACACTACACTTGAGCACTAACCGCCGCGGCCTAAGTAATCATTAAAGCTCTCTGAAGCTTTAATGATTACTTAGGCCATCACTTAGTAAAGGTTTTGACAGTTTTGTCATACAAAAGTATGTTAAATCTTTATACCTATCTCTGAGTACCGCAGTAAGTCACTGTGCGATCATGTGGCACTTGCCCGCGGAAGCGTCGATACACCACCCCTGTGGGTTTACTATTAGGTACACCTGTGCCTAACCTATCATAGATTGGCGTGCTGTTATGTTATGTTGATGATACGGGCGATCTATATCTCTGTAAGATTAAATAATGAAGAGCAAAGGACCTGTGGCATGGAATAATAGACTTGCAAACAAGAATCCTTACCTAACCAATTTGTTCCATCTGCCGAAAATCCACCTGGATATGAGTTGCCGTGGTCGACCTAGAAGTATTTAAATAGACTCTGGACCCAGGTTGGTCGCAGCAAGGAAGACCTGCTGAGGTGGAGAATCGTAAATCACTGCATTGGAGTTTAAACGTGCACAAAGAATGGGGCGCGTGTCCTGTTGGTTGTTCACTACAGGAACTGATGGACGTTATCGAAAGCGCCAAACTAGTAGCTCGGTTCTAGGCCGACACAATTTAGATTGCCATCGACACGTTAAGAAGAAGAAGAACAAGAAATTAAGGCTGTTCCCCATAGCGACGAACAGACGACGTGACGACGCGACGTGGGGCAAGAGTGAGTGGTATCTACCTTCGTACTAACGGTAATGACGATTATTACGATAAATACGATTACTTACATAACGAAATGTGGTCAGTGCCGAATCTAGGGCAGAGTAAGTGCAGTAATAGGGGCACTTGCCCAGGGCCTCCACAATTACTTCGGTAGCGGCTTACAGTCTTACTGGATGCAGCTGAATACCAGTATTTTAAATGGAGCGACTGCCTATCTGACCTCCACAACCCAGTTAGTACCCATCTACTGGGTAACTTCGATACTCGCTTGGTAATATTGGTTGTCAGACCGGGCCACCAAGGACTTATAACGACTGGCAAGGACCTATAATTTACCGATGATTTGCCCCGATGTGTTTTCCTCATGTTTTGTTTTTTTCCCTGGCAGCATCATCACCATCTTCCTGCGTTTATCCCATTCTATTTGGGGTCGGCGCAACACGTTTTCTTCTTCCATTCTTCCCTGTTCGACGTCAAGGTGGCATTTACTCCTTTCTCATTCATATCATTCCTCACATAATCCATCCACCTTTTCTTTGGCCTTCCTCTCCCTCTCCATCCATCAATATTTATATCAATCACTTTTTTAGTCACATGCGTTTCATCATCCCTCATTACATGACCATATACTAAGATAAACGACTTCCTTTCATTTTTTCTGTAACAGGTGCCACTTTCAAACTTCCTCTAATATACTCATTCCTTACTTTATCCAATCTTGTCACTCCTAACATCCATCTCAACATTCTCATCTCCGCTACATGCAATGGTTTTTCATCCATCTTTTACAAAGCCCAACACTCTGATCCATACAGTACGACAGGTCTAATCACGGACAGCGGATTTCCCTGGCAGCTTCATCCATCCAAAACAGGTAAAGGATCACTCAATCTGCATACTCTCACTCAGACATCAGCTGTTGCAGTGCAGTGCTGTTCTCGAGGAAGGTATTACCTAGTATAAAATTAGATGCGAGCGAAGTCGCGGGCATCAGCTAGTAGGTACATTATAAATGTACAAGCGTGCGGGCAACCGGCGGATGCAAGCGGCAGGTTGGCGTTCCATGGGAGAGGTTTTTGTCCAGCAGTGGACATCTTCTGGCTGATGATGATGATGACACGAGTGTCATTAACGCCTTTTGTTCGTGATTTCGCTGACCTACTTTCACTAGCTAAAGTTTTATAGTTTAGGAGATATTATAATGTAAATTTTCAGGGTTCCGTAGTCAACAAGGAACCCTTACAGTTTCGCCATGTCCGTTTGTATGTCTGTCCGCACTATAGCTCAAAGACTCTTAGTAGTACCTAGCCAGTACCTAGGTATCTACTATAAAACCATCGTTCGGAGGCAGGTAGAAAGGGAGGTTAATCAGTTTAGTAAGTCCACATATTTTGATGGGAAACTACGGAACCCTACATTGTGCGTGATCCGACATGCATACACTTGGCCGGTTTTTAGGGTTCCGTAGTCAATATGACACCCTTATAGTTTCGCCATGTCCGTCTGTCTGTCTGTCTGTCCGTCCATCCGCACTATATCTCTAACTGCGGTTCTCAGAGATACTTAATGATTACTTAAGCCGTCACTTAGTAAAGATTTGACATACTTTTATATGACAAAACTGTCAAAACCTTTACTAAGTGATGGCCTAAGTAATCATTAAAACTCTCTGCGTGCGGCAGTTAGTGATGCTCTAAGTAATCATTAAAGCTCTCTGCGTGCGGCAGTTAGTGATGGCCTAAGTACCTAATAATTAAAGCTCTCTGAGTGCGGCAGAAAGACTCTTACTGCGGTACTCAGCCCTAAACCCGGACATGTCAACAGGTTTTTTTAAACATAGTCAGGGTAAAAAAAACAGTTGAAAATGTCAAAATCACCTTTTTATTTTCAGACTTTGAAATTAAATTATTACAAATAGTTTTAATAATCGGTTGAAAACTTTTAGCGAGTCGGTTCGTCGGTTGATCGCGGCGTGCGGGTACAGTGTACAGTGTCACGTGACAGATTTACAATTCAAGAGTCATCATCTTCCTGCCCTTATCCCATTCTACTTGGGGAATTAAACAATAAATTGTTATTTATTTCCACTCTGGGTGTAGTGTAAGGGAGTGTCAGACCCTGTCGGGGCTGCGGGTCCCGAAAGGCCCGTCCAACCTGTTGGCAGAATGTCAAATCTTTACTAAGGGACGGCTTAAGTAATCATTAAATATCTCTGAGTACCGCAGTTAGTAAAGATTTGACATAGTTTTGTATGACAAAATGTCAAAATCTTTACTAAGTGATGACCTAAGTAATCATTAAAGCTCTCTGAGTGCGGCAGTAAGTGTTCAAAAATGTGGGACACGTTACATGCAAATTCACAATGACTATTTATTATTTACTGTACCTAGTATCAAAATACAGCACGCCAATTTGGGTTAACATTTTGTGTATATCACCGTCAGTAGAAGCAGAATCTGATAGAAGTTTAATATATTGTGAGATTAAATCTTCTGAGTAGGTATGTGTTTAATATTTCTGGAAAACGACTGCTTTGAATAAAAGCCATGCTCAACAAATTAATGATCGAATCAAAGCAACAAATAACCAAATCGTAGGTACGATAGATATAACCTGATATGAAAATATAAATTTAATAAATTACTTATCCTGGTTTCATTAGTACGAGTACCTATAATAATATGGTCACCCTTCATACTGAATTTATAAGAAAATAGTTAACTATTGTTTTTCAGAATCCAAAATATATACATTGCTGAACTGTGTAGATATATTTTGCAGACATTTCTGCTAAATGTTAGTATCTCTGGCTTTAGATTCCGTTGAGATCTCAAGTGGCTACAGTCAAACATATATAATTAGAACGTCAGGATTGAGGATCCAAAGAAAATGCGTTCATCTACAAAATTTACTCTGTTTTACTATTTTATTCATATACTGCAAAAACAAACACAACACCTGCTAAATGATCATTATGTCGAATATATTATATTAATTGATCGCTCATATCCAATTGAAATTCACCTCTTGAGTGTAGATTGAGGAGTCATATTAAAAGTATTGTATTTTCTTGCATTTTAGCCCTACAGAAGCTAAATTTTTAGACGGTAATATGCACAATTGCTGCTAAATGATGCAAAAATATTCATCTATTACCTAACGAGTTCCAGGGTGGCTCCTTAATTCAGACGTTTAGATTGAGGAGCCACTTTTGCATTAAATATAACTAGTGATATATTTTGCTGCTAAATCTAAAATTCGTGTTGCACAATCAGCTACATTGCTTCTAAATAATTTTGAGATCAGATTTTAAAAATCTGATGTGGCTCCTCAATCCTTACGGACATAAAAAAAAAGGGGATAGGTAGTAACTGTACCGATGTCAGATGACCATACAAACTTGCCCGCCATTTTAATAAAAAAGGGGGTCGTGGACGCCTGTCAGGGCTGCAGGTTGTTTGAGAGAGACTATAACGCGGCCTCGGTTACAAAGGGCTAAGAAGAAACATGGGTGGTTTTTAGTCAGTAGAAGTCTGGCACTCCCTACCGCTCTGCCCAGAGCGGGAGGAGTCATTAATATGATGATTTCCCACCCTCAAAAAAAATAAAAACGGTGGGTCGTGGACTGGGCACGCCATGCGCTACTTTATTGGCGATAAGTTTCCTCTTTGAGGAGTGGTTGGGAAGGCGCCACGGCTCCCTCTCCTTCCGCCTGACGCAGGTCCTAACTGGACACGGTTGTTTCGAGCGGTACCTGCAACGTTACCCTTCGGGTACGGAACCTTAAATACACTCGTAGTATTGAAAAACCCGTAATTTTTAAAGTAGGCTAAAAATAGATAATAGTAGATAATATGGCAAAATTATAATCAAATTATACTGCTCTTTAACCTCGGAATTATGTCATCTGGTTTTTACGCTAAAATGGGAACAACAAACGGTCAAACCCTCCGAGTTCACGAGTTGTGATATAATTAATAGCATAATACGCGGCATCTGTCGTGCGTGTCAAAGTCAAAGCATTTATTTCAATTAAACCATTACAGGTACTTTTGAATGTCAGAAGAACAATTCGTAAAACTAAACTACGAGTGCAATACGTCCTCCCGAAAGCCACCACACCGAACCACACAACCACGTGTCTGTGTGTATGTGCTTAGTTTACTACTTCTAGACAATATAGCACTGAACATTGATGCAGAGTCACTTGAAGAAGCTTTCAGGTTATGAAACATACGTCATCACCTTCCTGCCCTAGTCTTATTCTACTTGGCGTCGGTGCAACACGGTATCTTCTTCCATGTTTCCGTGTCTGACGTCACAACATCATTTGCTCCTTACTCTTTCATAAATCGTTCCTCACGCAATCCATCCATCTTTTCTTTGGCCTCTACCTCTGCATCTATCGACATTAATATCCATCACTTTTGCGTTTTATCCCCCCACATTAGACGCCAATACCAAGATAGACGACACCCGTTAATGTTTTCTGTAAACAACTGACGCCATTTTCAAACTTCCCCCAAAATAATCGTTGCTTACTTTCTCAACTTGTTAATCCGCACATCCATCTCAACATTCTCATCACCGCTACATGCAATATTGTTTATCATCCATCTTTTTACAGCCCCGCATTCTGATACATCAGTACGATATATCACAGACCTGTATATTTTCCCCTTTAGCTTGAGGGGCATACGTGAGTTGTTTCAGTGACCTGTCGCCATTTCACCCATCCTGCGTTGATCCAGTGCGATGCGCAACATACGTGCAAAACGTATTTTCTGACAAATAACTAAAAAAACACTTTGACCAGTTAGTACTGGAATCGTATCTAACTTATGGCCATAGGGGCCATGGTTAATACGTGGTACTCGCGCCTGCATCTTTAACTTTTCAATATTCATGCAAAAGTTGAACTGTATGACATAAATGGTAAAAAAAAGTCGAAAGTATCCGAGGCGAAGTGCTAACATTTTAGTGCTCTCTTGACTTTTTCGTTTTTGCATAGAAGTCGACAAAGAAAGTACCAGTTGATTAAAGGTTAATAATAACCTATTCTAGGCGAGCTACTAAAACATTTTAACTCGAGTTAAAATATTTAAAAAAAAAGTGCTACCAGGTTAATTCAATGCAACAGGCAGAAAGTGCTGAAACTGTATTTTATTTCTCAGTGACACTTACCCCCATCTTCTTCTTCTTGTCTTCTTATATATAAAAATGAAACCCGTTTTCCGTTGTCACGACTTGGCATGAAAACGGCTTGACCGATTTGGCTGATTTTTTTTTTAAAATGTTCGTTGAAGTTCAAGGATGGTTTTTACGGCGAGAAAAAATCGAATAATGGCCGGAAAAGCCCTAAAAACAGCCCTTTTCTTTTTCCCATACAAACGTTTTCTAACTAAAACGTAAAATCAATTTGAGCTTTAAAACCGTACAATAAAGTTCAAGTTCTAATGGAGAGGTTCCGGGAAGGCAAAACAATTGAGTGACGTTCAGTTGTTCAGTCAACGAATGACAACTTCAAACAGACCATACGACATTATCACAATAATCACAAATAATTACTGTTTCTTTCCCAATAGAAAAACGATTTTTCAAATGGTGTTTGCGTATAATATAAAAATTAATTGCTGTTAGTTAGTCGCGCTAAAACTAGAGAACGGCTAGACCGATTTGTCTAATTTTGGTTTTGAAACATTTGTGGCAGTCCAGAGAAGGTGAGTAATTAGTAGTATGTAGGTAGGTAGGTAATAGGTAGGTGGTAGGTAGTTGGTACGTAGGCAGGTAAAAGGGCATTGCAACGCACGCGGGGTACAGCTATATTATATAAAAATGAATAGCTGTTCGTTAGTCTCGCTAAAACTCGAGAACGGCTGGACCGATTTGGCTAATTATAGTGTTGAATTATTCGTGGAAGTCCAGGGAAGGTTTAAAAGGTGAGAAAGTGGTAGGTAGGTAGGCAGGGTAGTAGGTAGAGTAGTAGGTAGAGTAGTAGGTAGGGTAGTAAGTAGGATAGTAGAGTAGGTAGGGTAGTCGGTAGAGTAGTAGGTAGGGTAGTAAGTAGGTAGGGTAGTAGGTAGGTCGGGTAGTTGGTAGGTAGGGTAGTAGGTAGGTAGGGTAGTAGGTAGGTAGGGTAGTAGGTAGGTAGGGTAGTAGGTAGGTAGGGTAGTAGGTAGGTAGGGTATTAGGTAGGTAGGGTAGGAGGTAGTAGGTAGGTAGGTAGTTGGTACACAGGCAGGTAGTAGGTAGAAAAAAGGGCATTGCAACGCATGCCGGGAACAGCTAGTATCAAATATAAGTAATCACTTGCTACGAATCCAGGGTGGATCAGTAGTGTAGTACATATTACACAATATTAAAAACATTTTAATCAAACACTGTTATCAATTATTGTTTATTTTTTATACTACCTAAACGATGGCATGTACAGGATGAATAAACATTAAAAGTGTCTTAGAAGAACCTTTTACCTTTTAGAAAAAACTTTAAGAAATAATCATCACCGAAACATAACATAACATTATTCACGTAACACTTAACATTATAATAACAACATATTAGTAATAGGCTCAGAGCCTATTCTATTATTCTTAACGAGAGATTAAAGTCCTACCTATCCAGGGAGATCGCTCCAGAACAGGCTGGTTTTGTGAAGAGGAAGGGTACTCGTGAGCAGAGCCTAAACGTGCGCCAGATTATTGAAAAGGCTAGGGAATTTAACAAACCGATCTATATTTGCTTTGTTGACTTTTCGAATGCGTTTGATTCGGTAAAATGGCCAGTAGGTACTTTGGGAAACTCTCCTGGCTATGGGAACACCCAAACACCTTGTCCATCTTCTTAGAAGACTCTATGAAGAGGGAACAGCATCGGTAAGAGCAGACGACGTGTTATCGAGTAAATTTCATCCAAGTGCCGGGGTCCGTCAAGACTGTATCTTATCACCACTTCTGTTTAACATCTACACGGAACTCATTATGAGAACAACACTCGAGAACTGGTCAGACGGAATCACTATTGGGAGCCATACAATCTCCAATTTGCGTTAAGCAGATGACACTATCCTATTTGCAATAGCATCGGCAATATGGAATCCCTGCTAGCCAAAATGGAACAAGTGAGCCTTGATTTCAGCTTGAAGATAAATCGCAGCAAGACGAAGATCATGATTGTTGATAGCCTCGCTGTCTCCCCCGACGTTACCAAAATTGCGAATCTACCTTGGAGCACTGATCTCGAACAATGGTGGATGTGCGGAAGAGATCAAACGGTGCATGGCTATCACCAGGTCCGCCATGGATCGGCTTGGGAAGATATAGAGAAACATCACAAAGGCGGCTAAAATGAGACTTGTCAGGGCACTAGTGTTTCCCATATTTCTTTATGGTGATAGTGAGAGAAAGAAGATAGACGCTTAAGAAATGTGGTGTTGGAGGCGAATGCTTCGCATAGCCTGGACACAGTTCCGAACCAACGTCTCAATCCTCGAAGAACTGCATATAAAACAACGTCTTTCTTCCATCATTCAAGGTCGTATTCTCACTTTCTTTCGTCTTTCGTTTCGTCGAGATGACACGTCTGTGGAGCGACTCGTGGTTCAGGGCAAAACCAAGGGCACGAGGGAGCGCGAGATCACCAATGCTGGACTGACCAAATCAAAATTGCAGTAAATGGTTCACTCCACGAATGCACGTGGCAAGCAACAGTGCGAGAGCTTGCCACCACCCCTGTCATGACGACCACGACCACTCTGCCAAGAGTGTGACGACAGAGAAGAGAAGAGCCTATTGTCAGGTACAAATTCAAAGAAGTAGGTACTTGTCTCGTACCGTTCACATGTGGCCAATAGGGGATCGGACTGGAACAAAAAAATATATTTATTAGTCCGTCAGTTAGATTATCGAAAAATATTGGATACGTGTTTTTTGTTTTATCAAATTAATAAAAATTGACGAAGATAAAACGCGTCATAGATCATGAGTGGGGGTTGTGACGTCATTTGTAGGTGAAAAATGTACTAACATGTAACGTTTTCGAGGAGTTCATGAGTTTTCGAAGCACTGTATCGTCTTCATTTTTTGTTTATGTGAAAAAAGAAAAAATATGTGTTCAATGTTTTTTTGGAAATCTATCTGACGGACTAATTAGTTTATTTTTGTCCGATCCCCTATTGTATCCTAATACCACCGACTGACGCGCTCCGTAGCACCATGTCGTCCGCCGCACATAAATATTATTGACATCGTCAGTGCTATGACAACTGAATTAAGACGAGCACTTTTCTAAGTTAAGTTTCAAATATGGCCGTCCACGCAAAATACATAAATTCACCCTGTATAATTGCACGATATTTCTACTTAGTGATTCTCTTATCAGAGGACCTCTCATGTTATCAATATACCCGATGACTAACCGTACTATATAACTGCATGTTTGCCAAAAATCAGCGCATTGCTTTTGTATTCCACGAGCGAGCACCAAGGGTGGACACATACTATCTCCTTGTAAACGTCGCTGTCTACAATATAAAATGTACAGAACACTTTGTGTGATGGCATTGGTGGCGCTGTACGCGGGGTTGGCACACTCCTTCTCCTGGGGTGAGTACAAGACATTTGTCTCCTATTTCTCTTCATTTTAGAGTATTCACTAACAAGGGTATTCAGCACACATATTTGTAAAGTTTAAGATAGGAGCTCCAAAAGCTAGAAGACTTTCAGGTTTAAAAAAAGTACGAATACATAGATAGGGGATGTTGAGCAGGATTGATTTCATCTCATCGTACGAGGCTTGGCTCTAAAAGGCTTAACGGTGAAATCACACCAAGATATTTTGGGCTTCCCGTCGGGGCTGCGGGTTGTTCGCAAGAGATACCGTGGCCTCGACATAAAGGGCTAAGAAGGAACATGGGTGGTTTTTAGTCAGTAGAAGTCTGACATTCCCTTTCGCTCTGCCCAAGAGCGGGAGGGGTTATTCGATGATTTTTTACCCGCCAAATAAAAAAAAAAATATTTTGGGCTTTCAATAAATCGTTTTCGTTTAATTTGAAGTAAAGTTTATAATGCAGAAAAATTATAATACCGTAAGTATTTTTAACTAACATAGTTATTAACTATTGGGATCATTGCGTGGTTATGAAATGAGTACATACTACTTTTATGTTATTTTTATTGTTTCATATTTAATCTAAGTAAGTAGGTACTGCTGCTGCACATGCACTTAAATAACATAAATTTACTTGACTGGTAGAGAATGCCTTGTGGCATTAAGTCCGCCTATGTACCACTTTTGTACATGAAGTTTAAATAAATAAATGAGAGGTTTACCAAATACAAGTAACTGTTGTAATTTTTGTGGTGAAAAAATTAATATTATTATTATTATTTGTATAAAATGGAGTACGTAAGGATCGTAGCAGCTAATGCTTTGTAAATTCTGCCTAGTTTAAGTATGTTTATTTGAGAAAAGGATATAGGAGGAAATATTTTTAAACAGTATTTTTTGTTTCAGAAATCGTGACGGGTGTTGGCAAACGACTAGAATTTCTTGATATAAATGGGACAGTAACGCACACAGTAAACATGACGATAGACATCTACTTTTTATCTTACGATCCAGTGCACAGCAGGGTGCTGTTTGCCGACTTCGATGATATATACAGCTTTGACATAGCTAAACAGAAAACAGAATGTTTATTTAATACAACGAACGGATTCATTACTGGATTAGCTTACGACCCGCCCACAGAGTTACTGTTATGGGCTGAAGGTGGTGAAAAAATGAACTCGATATCATTAAAACCGGAAATAAACCGGAAAGATAGTGAAAAACATTTTATTTGGTCGGAAGACTATTTCCACAATATTGTAGCCGACAGCTGCGGAGGGTATGTTAAAAACAATTATATTTGATAAACTTGAAACATACCACTGTATGCTTGTTGATCCTCTTCGAGGCAATCGGCGGCAGGGAACTCTTGCGATCGACCTTGGTTCAATCCATGATCCGGAGCGAGGAGACATATGAGAAGCTGACACCGCCTTCTGCGTAGCATTAATGCTAGCGAAGGAGGAAGCTGAAAGCGTGGGAAAGAGTGACTCAACAGAAAAAGACGCATGGCGTGGGCCTGCGAACGACGAGTATTAGATGACCTCTCTTCCGATCAGAACTAGGCCCGGGTCAACGCCACGTTCTGTCCACGCGCGTCCCAAAGTGTTGTCAGTATAGTAGACGGGGCCCGCTAGGGCCAGTGGCTGCCAGGGTTGCGGAATTTCTTAGAAAGAGTTACCGCGGCCCTGGAACGCAAAGGGCATTAGAAGTAACATGGATGGGTTTTTGTTAGTAAGAGTCTGTCACTCCCTTCTCTTGATGTCTTCCTAACAATTAAAAAAATCTTGTTGAATTTTAACAAAATGATAACATTAACAAAATATTTCAGGTTCCTGTACGGGATGGGGACCTTCCATATACATAGGGCTCGATTCAATGGCTCCGAGAGACAAGTTGCTTACAATAATACCTATTACTTAAATTCTGTAACCTTTGACCAGAGAGAGCCTCAGAAAATGTACTTTGCTGGTAAGGGAGGTATTAAAAGTGCAGATCGAAATGGAAATAACGTAACAACAATATTTAGATCAACAAAAGATAGCTATTATCTGGCCGTATCAAAGGAATTTATATACTGGCGAGCTTACAACGTGGAGAATAAAAAGTATTGCATCTGGCAAATCCCAAAGACTCCGCGTGGTATAGATGTGGAACCTAAACTTTTTATTGAACGTTATGAGTATATTTCGGAAATAGTCGCCAACTACAACATTGAAGATATAACTCCGGAAAATCAGATCTGCGATACACTGAAGAGTCTGCTACCAAATTACTCAGTATCGACAGATGTACCTACTGTTTACTAGAACAAAAAGTAGGTAACCTAATCGGATTTAGACTACTGATGGGTTGGTCAAATCTTTTTGCAAAAAGTATCTACCTAATTCACCAAAATATTTTATTTCACATAGGCCTACTTAGACACTAATAAAACGTCGAGAAAAGGTGCACGGTTCAGGTTGGTCCTGTGAACAAGACCCGACAAGAAACGCCATGGTTACCTGCTCTTTTAAAATGGTTTGGATTTATAATATTTTCATGTTACAGCATTTGTACTTAGTTATGGGGCGACAGCGTAGCCCTGACAATAAGTCGTAGTATACTACACACGAAATCATCATCACCCTGCCTTGATCCCAATAATAATTGATCGCCATTTTGGAATTGTTTATCAGTGTCACGCTCAAAGACATGATTGTCCCTGGTCTGACCTCCATTTAGAAATCTGTACTATACGGACAGAAACACACCAGTACATCCATTTTTTCAGACCTTTCAAAAGCTTTCGATCTGATGTGTTGTGATAAGCTATGGCAGAACATACAATGTGAAACGGATCTGACATATGAGATAGTATCTCTGCTTCGGTGTTGGTACAGTAAGCAGCAGAATACCGTTAGATGGGCAGTCGGACGTGTGTGGGTTGGAAATAGTTGGAATGCGGAGTAAGACAAGGGGAATTTTCCTCGCCTCACCTAACTAACCTAACCTGTACATGAACAGGCTGCTCGCAGTGAGCTCAGCAGCACTAATATTGGATGTTCTGTAGTTGGAGTGTGTACCGATACTACCTACAAACAACATTAGTTACGCGGATGAAATGGTATTGCTGAGCCCATCGGTCGGTACGTTACGCAAACTGTTGCGCATTTGTGAGTCATACTCCGAGGTCCATGGGCTCAGTTACAATGCTGAAAAAGTACATTCATGATAAAGCGGATACTATATCTTACTCAACTGTACCATCATTCTTGACAGCATTCCTTTAAAAAGAGTGCAGCATTTCAAGTACCTGAGCCACTGGGTCTCTCACGACTTTTGTGACAGTCTGGACCATTGAAAGGGAGCGCAGGGCGCTGTCTGTCCGGTGTAATATGTTGGCTCGTACCTTTGCGCCGCTAGCACACGGCACTTTTGAAGGTATTGTTATTTAAGGCATAATTTTATTGTCAGTCGTTTTGCAGTACAGTGGACCAACTTTACTCAGCGGGCGTACACCGCACTGCGCGTGCAGTACAATAATGCTTTCAGGATACTGTTAGGGCTTCCGCGGTTTTGCAGTGCTTCGACTATGTTTGGCTTCGACTAGGTTTGCCTGGACCGATGATTTTTTTCGCGATCTTATGGAAACTTCACTATTATTGAGTCGCCTGCAAAGTAGCTCGAACAGTATCCTGAGGGTTTTGTCCTAGCTGTGGGACCTGTCACTGATACAAAGGTGTATGCAGCCTCTCCTCGTTTACTTTGACATTTGTGTATGTTTCATTTTGTTATTGTTTTAATTTGTGTTAGTTTTATTTATATTTGATCGAATTAAATGCTACTCGATATTGGCTATGTAATTTTATCACTATCACTACATAGTATAAAACAAAGTCGCTTTCTCTGTCCCTATATCCCTATGTATGCTTAAATCTTTAAAACTACGCAACGGATTTTGATGCGGTTTTCTTTAATAGATAGAGTGATTTAAGAGGAAGGTTTTAGTATATCATTTGACCGACATCCACGCGGGTGAAGCCGCGGGCATCAGCTAGTTTTTTATAAATTATTTTAATGAAAGTACTTGTGTTTTATGTCATTTTTTTTCCCTTAGCCTATATTGTCCCACTGCTGGGAAAAAGCCGAGCCCATAACCTTCCACTCCTTGCTCTGTGCGGCTTTCTCCGTCCAATTTGTCACAAACACTTCTAGGTCGTCACGCCCGCGTTTTCAAGGCCTCCCACGGCGACGACGACGCCCATTTTCTGGCACCCACTGCGTGACATTTTTGAGCGTATTGAGATATTACATATTCTGTCACTGAGCATTATACCCAATACGGTTCGTAACGTTCCATCGCCCTTTGGCAAACCTTGAGTTTAGACTATCGTGACTCGGTCAGGGACCAAGTTTGAGGACAGCAGGTTAAGATGGGCAGAATGCACATGTCGGTGAGTTTGCGTTCAGGGATAAAGGTAGGTCACCCTTCATCATTTATGAAGGTTGATGTCATTTAAAGGGGATAGAACCGATGTGGCATATAAATCTGCCCGCCATTTTGTTTTTTTTTCGAAATCGCGGCCCACGATCAAAGTAGTATGTATGGATAGAGGACATTTAGACGGACAAAAAATGACCAGTAACACGGTACCCCAAAGTGTCACTTTACCGAGATATTTGAAGGTCAAGATCGACAAATTAGTACAACGACAATCATTAAAAATACACTTATTATGTGTGTAGGCGCTAAATTGTATCCAAATAATCGTTCCCAGGTTGATTATTATTATGCGCACGAAAAATCGCTTCGCATCGCAATAAAAAGCTATGTTTTGTCAAAGAATAGTTTTCTCGTGCTCCTGGTGTAATGTACCTACTCTCTTTCAATAAACAGTGATAATAATAATCAACGCCTACAGACGCGTAAAAGGTCTATTTTTTTTGTGGTCATTGTACCCGTATGTCGATCCTTACCTTCAAATATCTCGATAACGTGACACTTTGGGGTACCATGTTACATGACATTTTTTGTTTGTCTAGGTATCCTCTATCCATGCATACCAATTTCATCGTGAGCCGTGATTTGAAAATAAAATCAAAATGGCGGTGGGTCGATATGCCAGCTTCTATACAAAAAAGTTCAAACCCCTTTGATTAAATTGGCTAAAAAAATTACTAACACGTTTTATTATTGATTAGATTAGTCGAGAATCATTAGTATAGTTACTTCCTTGAATTTGACGTAAATGCAAAACGATGGCTTGTATACTAAAGGTTACTTACTATACAATTATACTTCTACGTTACGATAAAATGAAAAGGACATTATTCCACAGAGTAAAAGTACAAAACTTCGTAATTGATGTCAATTTTATTGTTTATACAAATCTAAACTTATTTTTTACTATACAAAAATGGTAACTTAATATTAAAAATGTAAATCAACAGTCGCTTTTGTAACCGATTGGTTAACACTAAGTTAACTCAATGGTAACCGGGAGTTCCGTAAGCTGTTGACGGTTGTTTAGAACCTTGGTTGCCATGGAAACCTGTTAAGGACCCGCTGAAATCATTGGGGGCGGGGGCGTTGTAATTGTATCCTCCTGAAAAAGAAAGAAAAACAAAGGTAATAAATAATAGGGATGTTTCTTGACCAAAAAAAATATGATTCTAATTAGTCTGTTTGTTAGATTATCAACAAATATTGGATACGTATTTTTTGTTTTATCAAATCAATAAAAAATTACGAAGATAAAAGATTTGAGTGGGGGCATGTGACGTCACTCACCGGTAAAACATGTCATACTAATGTCTTAGAATATGACGTCACACGAGTTTTCAAAGCACTATATCGTCTTCATTGTTTGTTTACGAGAAAAAAGAAAAAATATGTGTCCAAAATTTTTTGGAAATCTATCTAACGGACTAATTAATTTTTTTTTGTTAACCACCCTTTTGGTCTGACCTACAGCTGTATGGCACTTAAAACATTGTGCTGGTGCATGCATTAAATAGTACAAGGGTCATCATCATCATCATCCTCAACCTATAATGTTCCCACTGCAGGGACCCAGGCCTCTCTAGGAGAGGGATGGGCTATAATCCACCATGATGAGGGCTCAGTGCGGGTTGGTAGATGACACATGTCTTCGAGTTTTTTGGTTCTAAGACATGCCGGTTTCCTCACGATATTTTCCTTCACCGTTTTGGAGACAAGACGGAAGGGTCATGCATGGATGTATTTCAAGTTAAATTATAACATTTAAAAACAACTGGTGGAAAAAATGTGACAAAGTTGAAACTTTGATCTCCACCTCCGCAAGTAGAGGGTTCCCAGATTAGTACAGATCAAAAGGAATAACAATGGCAGGGAGACAAACAAGGCTGCGGGTTGTTCGCAAGAGATACCGCGACATCAAGGGCTAAGAAGGAACATGGGTGGTTTTTAGTCAGTAGAAGTCTGACACTTCCTTTCGCTCTGCCCTAGAGCGGGAGGGGTTATTTGATGATTTTCCACCCGCCAAAAAAAAGAAAAAGACCTTTGTGTCTGTCGGAAGGTAAGCTAAAAAGCCGGATAACTTTGTTTTGTTTTTAGAACGTACCCACCACACTATTCCCAAACCCACTGTAACTCCTGTAAGCCAGAATCATCAGTGGCGACCACCAGAAGAGCGCCGAGACAATGAAGCTCGACGAAGTGCCAGAAAAACGATTAACTGTCTTGGATCCCGTAACGAAGTTAATCAGAAAATAATAGCGGAGGAGTAGGAAATTCATAATTTCTACTTCCCTCCATATCAGCAGGAGACAGAATACTTTGGAATAGAGAAGAATTATATACCTCGTCTGTTTTTGTATGTGGGTTCTGGGTACTTCGCTTGTCCCTCATATCTGACATCTGCGTGGAACCCTGTGCGCCAATCAGCGTGATATGTAACTGTAACAGAAAGATTTTATCGTTATCTACGACTAAATATAACATCACGCCTGTAATCCCTGAAGGGTTAGGCAGAGGTGTACCTAATAGTACACTACACCTGCATTTCGCCAGTTATGTTTAAGTCCCTAGGGGCGAGCCTATTGCCATCAACCGGTCGCAAAACCAGACAAGGCTGCTACTGAAAAAATCCTGATGGTAAATCTCAATAGGGAACACTTTGTTCGATCCCGGAATCGAACCCTGGACCTCATGGTCAGCAGTCGCGATTGCGTCCACTAGGCCAACGAAGCAGTTAGATAGAAAGGTGGCTTCATAAGTAGACCGTACATAAGATATCATCACGCCGGAATCCACCAATACACCAATATTACGCCAGTTATGTTTACGTCCTATGATTGATTTAAATCATTACAGAAACTTTAGTCGTAATTTTATAATAATTTTGCGTGGATCAGCCAGTTATTGATAAAATCTTTCGAAATTATACACTCGAAAAATTGTGAAAGTAAAATGAAATTAATTTATTTGCCAGAATGAGGTGGTAAAATAATTTTACGCACACATCATAAACATTTAACATCATCATCACACACGCACACAACCAACACCATTACACACACACACACACAAATCTCAATTTTTGTCATAATTTTACGTCACATTGTGAACTAGAATCAAACTTGCGTGTCACGGAACGTACGTTTCGCGCTTATTGGTTGAACGTCAGGGGTCATGCGCCCCTGTCGAGGCTGCGGGTTGTCCGCAAGGGATACCGAGGCCTCGACATGAAGGGCGAAGAAGGAACATGGGTGGTTTTTAGTCAGTAGAAGTCTGACACTCCCTTTCGCTCTGCCCAAGAGCGGAAGGGGTTATTTGATGATTTCCCACCCCCCAAAAAAAAAAAAAAAAAAAAAAAAAAAAAAAAAGGGGTCATGCGCCGTGGTTCAAAATAGGGTAGATAACAAAAAAGCTTATTAGTCCGTCAGATAGGTAGATTTCCAAAAAATATTGGACACATTTTTCCTTTTTTCACGAAAACAAAACATTAAGACGATACACTCTTTCACTCTTTCGACGTCACGTTGCAGTATATTATTACTGGCCAGTTACGTCAAAAGACGATCGACCCACACATATTATGATCTTTGACACGTTTTACTTCGGCAATTTTTATTAATTTGATAAAACAAAAAATACGTATCCAATATTTTTCGGTATCTAACAGACGGACTAATAAGAATCATATTTTTTTAGTAAGCTAACATCCCTATTTTAGAGGTGACAAAGTCAGACATAATACGAACTCAGTTGACAAGTGCAGATTCGTCGATATTATAGTCAGACAGATTATGAATTCTACGGATAAGTGCAGGTTCGTTCACAATTTGTCGATTTTCACTGATCGGTCACAAAATAATGCATTCTACATTTTATAACCGTTCAAAATTGTTTCATAGTTTGTAATCTCGCGAGTTTGATGAATTAATAACGGTGACACACACAAAACAAACACACATACACACACACAAAACACACATAAACAACAACATACATGAACAAATTAATAAAAGGTTGTCTGTCTGCACTAACCTATCTGCGTGCGGCCATCGGGTAGCTGCACACGATACTCGCCACGCACAACGTTGCCGTCTGAGCTCTCTTTACGATCATAGTCGTTCCCAGACTGGGCGTCCTTCACAGAGTATCCAAATTCGTAAGACTTGGGCTGTAAAGAGACCATAATATTAGGTTAAAATTGGTGAACACATTATAAAATGCCAAAGTAACTCTGTGACTCTGTAATAATTTCACATCTTCTTTAAAAAATGAAAAAGTTGTACCGGTCGCTCTTATACCGTCTCTAATAAAATAACGTGCTGCGTCTTAGGCAGACTAGTTTATTAAGGAACTAGCTTTTGCATACAGCTTCAATCGCACACCCGGTGATAATGTAGCTTCCCATCAGTGAAAGAATTTTCAAAATCGGATCAGTTGTAGCTTTTGCCCGCGGCGGAAATTGGCGATTTTCCATACAAACTTTGCCTCCCTTTTTCACCCTGTCGGAGGTTGAATTTTGAAAAATCCTTTCTAAGGGGATGCTTACGTCATAAGAGGAATACGTGTACAAAATTTTAAGTTTGTAGACCTAAGTGTTTGGCCTGTGCGTTGATCTTCATGTAGTCAGCTTTGCCTTCTAAATATAAAAATAGATTAGTACAGATTAGCGCCACCGAGAAAACCGAGACAGGAATGTTACAAATTAAATGTTCCAGACACTTAAATCAGTCAATAAATGCTACTCATTCATGCCACAGCTTAACGAGCTCAATTAGTGACCATATAGGATACGACGAGTAAATCCCTACACATGAAACACTCGACCTCTAAACTTGTTTACAACAATTTACTCATATACAGACAGAGTCAGCTGAGCGTGGAGACAAACAAACATACAACAATCAACACTGAAACAATACGAAACATTTAATACCAAAGCAGAAGAACCAAATTCGAATGAACACACATTAGTAGATAGCAAAAACAAAGTTGGTAAAACTAAGATAAGTAATCAAAACATTAACAATACCAGTAGTAAAGCTGATTCAGTTTGTGTCGCACGCTCGAAAATGGCCAACAAAGTGTTATTTGTCGCGTTACTCCTATGTGTGGACGCAAAATTAACGGTTTACTTAACTGATACTCCTATTGAGAGAATAGGAACCAGAATATATAGAAAAGAACTCCTTACGAACAGTTTTCAGAGTCCTAAAGAACTAGCATACGACTCATCGAGCAGAAACTTGTTCTTCATGTACATGGACGATGTAGCGCAGAACTCTAGACGCGCAATGGTTAATGTTGTAACTAAACAATCGAAGAAAATCGAAGGCATAGAAAGAAACAAAGCTACTGCAGTCGACCCTGATACCAGTGAAGTTTATTTCGGATCAGACGATGGATTATACAAATATGATCCTCTGTACAACGTCGCTACAAATATCGGCTTATACAACATGAACGTTTTCAAAATAGTTATAAGGAACAATGAAATGTACTTAATAGATGCCAACGATCACATGATCTACAAGATATTCAATGAAGGAAAGTCTGCTGTTAAAATTGGTAACATGAAGACAGTTATGGAATTTGACGTGGATAATAACAAAAATGTGCATATAGTGACTATGTGTGGTGTTTTTTGTGCTTATAATAGTCAAGAAGTTATTCAAAACAAGGATTTGAGCGTTGTGTACCATTTTTTTGTTGAAGGTGAAAAGACCTATGGGTTATCCGATGATGGGATTCATGAAATTGATTGTTACAACGGGACTGCCAGAAAGGTTGCTAGTTTAAATTTCTTTCCTAACAGTATGATCTTTGGTGATTATGGAGACATATTTTATAGTATTGATGATGATATCTATAGGTTAAGGCCAATCAATTCTTATCATATCTACAATATCCGGAGGAGGACTAACTAATTTACTTATTTAAAAGATTTGTTTATTAAATTTATGCAATGATAAGCGTTGTTGTTTTTTTAACTTCTTATCTTTTAATGTCATTGATGAAGGACAATGTAGGTTTCGGATTAAAGACATTTATTTTCTCAAAGAAGAAGAGTAATGCTCGATATTTAACATTACAATCAGTAATTTGTTGCGAATTGAACTTTACCTGACATTTCAAATGACAGACGAATTTTTGCAACAAACGAAATTTTTTTCGAAACCTAGTTGTACCTCTATTGTTATTAGTTCCGTGGTCGAGTGGTTTAGGAACTGCTTCCGTGGTCGAGTGGTTTAGGTGTTTGCCATGTGACCCGGTGGTCGTGGGTTCAATTCCCATAGGAAGTATACTTTGTAAAAGTTGTTTCCAGTTTGGCTTGGATATTGTAGGCTTGAATCACCTGATTGTGTGATATAAAGATGATTCCGTGCTTCGGAAGGCACGTATAAGTCGGTGGTCCCGGCGGCCAAATGGCGGTCGTCAAACCATGACAGAGGGTCTTGAGACGGTTTGGAAACTCAGACACTAGGGTGTATAGGGTCGTTAGACCTTACTGCCCACACGAAGAAGAAGAAGAAGATTAGCATGGCAAAGCACATGGGACTTCTCTCTGTGATTTAAGGTACATATCATATCATGTAGGGTGTAAGAGACAGTCTTTCGGAGACTGTTCGGAGAATTCTATATAAATTATAGGTACTAAGATTACCATTACAAGCTATTTTGTTTTTAAAACTTTGCCCCACACTAGGAATTTTAATTCTGTATCGTGGGAGCGTTTAGAAACATTTAAACTCACATACACAAACACCTAGACCCGGAACAACTATCTGTAGGCCATACAAATGTTTGTGTCATGCGGGAATCGAACCCGCGACACGCAGCGCAGCAGTCTAGTCGCTTAGCCACTCCGCCAACCGTGCCGATTTCTGGAACGTTAGCCGCATTATTTACTTACAGGAGTGCTACTTGAATATG
The DNA here is from genome assembly GCA_949774965.1 of Diarsia brunnea. Classification (NCBI taxonomy): domain Eukaryota; kingdom Metazoa; phylum Arthropoda; class Insecta; order Lepidoptera; family Noctuidae; genus Diarsia; species Diarsia brunnea. Next base: position 12,176,290 of record OX459022.1, on the reverse strand, counting down.
TAAATGAAAAAACTAGAAAAAAAATTCGGGGGCGCCTTTTTTTTTGGCGGGTGGAAAATCATCAAATGCCAACCCCTCCCGCTTTTGGGCAGAGCGAAAGGGAGTGTCTGACTTCTACTGACTAAAAACCACCCATGTTCCTTCTTAGCCCTTCATGTCGAGGCCGCGGTATCTCTTGCGAACAACCCGCAGCCCCGACGGGGATGGTGGGACGCCTTAGATGGCTTTCGTACCAACTGGCGAGAAGAAGCACACCATCGTAAGAAGTGGAAGGAATGGAGCCTTTGCCCAGGAGTCCATGTTGTCCCACATGGATTTAGTAAAAAAAAAATTAAGAATAAGGAGCTGAATGTAGCCATGTGAGAACGCGTCTGGTTCTCTCATGTTGTATCGTTCACCGTTTATAATTTGGTCTTTATGTTAAAAAAATATTCTAGGCATCTAAAATAACTGTAGACAGTGAGTTATCAGAATTCATAAATATTCAGAAAATGGTCAGTAATATTATTTTCTACGATGTTTCCTTTAGTCGCACTTACGTTTGTCTTAACTAAGCTGCTAATTAAAACTTTCTAATTAGCGTCATCAACATAGTAACACTAAATACTCAGGTGACGTCATTGTGTTGTTTTGACTAGTAAGTATCGGTCTTTTAGCTTTATTTAATACTAGCGGACGTCACGCGGTTTCACCCGCGCAGTTCCCGTTCCCGTGGGAATACAGGAATAAAAAGTAGCCTATGTCACTCGGGAATATTGTAGCTTCCCAACGGTGAAAGAATTTTTGAAATCGGTCCAGTAGTTTCGGAGCCTAATCGTTACAAAAATACAAACAAACAAATCTTTCCTCTTTATAATATTATTAGTGTAGATAACACTAGCTTTTGCTCGCGGCTTCACCCGCGTGGATGTCGGAAATAAAAAAAAAACAACTTTCCAACTTTCATTCCCTATTTACCTCGGGTCCTCTATTTCATAAGGTTGAATTTCGAAAAATCTTTGCTTATTCCGTATCTATATTATGCAAAATTTCAAAGCAAGCTTTCTGTTTAAAAGAACAGAACAAAGCCTATAGTTACAAAAGGATGTATGTACAACTGCGTTAAGCCCACCACGCCTAGCACCACGGGTAATATTATCTATATATGTAAAAGACAAAGCTGACTGACTGAGGATCACCGCACAGACCAAACCCTCAGGGTTACAAACATAAAATTTCGCACACGTATTCCTCTTATGACGTAAGCATCCACTAAGAAGGGATTTCTCAAAATTCAACCCCCAAGGGGGTGAAACAGGGGATGAAAGTTTGTATGGAAAATCGTAATTTTTGTAGTTCACGATACCCACGCGGGAGAAGCCGCGACATCAGCTAGTCATTAATATTTACACAGCACGACACACAGCTGTACCATTATTATTATTAGCAAAAACACTAGGAAGTGTCGAAGGGTGGGCGTTTTGGGGGACTGTCACTTGTAAATAAGTAAAGTAAAGTAAATTTTGACGTTCGAAAAGTGCTGATTATCAGCCTAGTTTGAATAAATGACTTTTGATTTTGATTAGACCGAAAGTTTATATTTTGCTAGACTCACCACTTCGTTGTCATGACCGTGTCCGTGGTTGTGTCCGCTCCCATGACCATGCCCGTGGTCATAGTTCTGTGACCCTGACCCGAAGGAAGGGGGCAGGTAGTCGTTGTTTGGTGACGTGAAACCTGAACGGACATGCAAAGCTTTAGAAACATTGACACGGTTATAGGAGCAGATGCAGGTCAAAGAAACTACAGCGGGATTAGGCAGCCTGTCCACTGAAGCGAAGCGAGGCTGCGGAGCGGAGAAACGGAGAAATATTAACCAATAGGATTGCACACTGGAACAGAGGGCAGATTTTATGCAATCCTATAGGTAATTATTTCTCTGTTTCTCAGCTTCGCAGCCTCGCTCCGCTTCAGAGGACAAGGCAGCCTTATGTGGATGGTTATAAAGCAGTTAAGCATTGATAGCCTAGTGGTATGCCTGTTAGACTGCCAAGTCAAAAGTCCCACCCAACGCAACGTTAAACGGTACTGTTCATGCAGCAAACGCTTTGGTAAGGTCACGACTTAAAGGTGGTTGACAATACGAACCTGCAGTGGGTGGTAAATAACTGTTGGTTGGAGAGTTATAACTGTTGTGGTTGGCAGGTTGCTGGTAGTTGTAACCGGAAACCGGAGGCTCACTGGTGGCTACCGCTGCCAGAAGAGTCACCATGAAAACCTGAAAATAAAATTCAAATCAATTAACACACATGAACTCACACTAAGGCATAACCCACAGCCCATCGGGGCTGCGGGTTGTTCGACTCAATGGAAAGAACATTGGTGGTTTTTAGTCAGTAGAAGTCTGACACTCCCTTCCGCTCTACCTGGGCAGAGCAGAAATCATCAAATAACCCCTCCTTGGGGTTATTTGATGATTTCTCACCCACAGTTTTAATTTAAATAATTATATTATCTTGTATGTTGCATATTACTTATAATTTTTTAAAGGTTTTTTGAGTCGGGGCTTTTTTATTTAAATTTTATTTTACACTTTTTAAACCAATATTTAGGTTTATTTCAATATACAAATGAAATCCTTTCACTTGATACCCCATTTGGATATATTCGTTTAATATAATTTATTCATCCCCTCTTCCAACCTCCATAACTATTAAACGGCTATATCATTTTTCTTCAAATATACCTAAGAACACTCCCGACTAATTCACCTTTCAAACAAAACAAACAAAATCAAAATCGGTTCATGCGTTCCGGAGCTACGATGCCACAGACAGACACACACACACAGACACATCAAACTTATAACACCCGTCGTTTTTGCGTCGGGGGTTAAAAAAGAGGAATACGAACGACTTTCCTGACAATTTCATTAAAGTGCTAAAAGCACCATGTTTCACTATAAGGGAACCAATCAAAAGTTGGAGTGAAGGAACATGGGTCCTACCATCACCCCTTGTAGAAATATTATTTGAATTTTACTTCAGTGACGAGAAGAGATGAAGCTAGAGGTCCTGCATAGCTCCATCTCTTTCCTACACTGAAGTGACGTTAAAGTAACAGTGTTGGTGGAGGTATTGGTACAGTCAGTGCTCAGCAATACCTGACCTCATATAATGAAGAAAAGAGGAAGTGGTGTGAGAACTGGGCAGCAGAGCAGCCGTGGCCCAGTGGTGGCAGCCCCGACTTACGAACAGTAAGTCGTATTTTCGAACCCAGGCAGGCGCATTACTTTGTGTAATATATTTCATCACCGCTGCTCTCAAAACGGTGAAGGAAAACATCGTGACGAAACCGACATGTCTTAGAACCTAGAATTGGAAGACATGTGACATCTGCCAACCCGCACTGGGCCCGCGTGGTGGATTATAGCCCAATCCACTCCTAGAGAGGAGGCCTGAGTCCCTGCAGTGGGAACGTTATAGGCTGATTATGATGACTGTACCTACAGACCCAGTAAGTACTAAGTGGCCAGTAAGCCCTTTCACCGACCGACATGCATAATTAGTAAGTATTCTTGAAGCCAATTCCCACGTATTAAATATGGAGCTACTCCCATTTTCCCATGCATCTGTGGTTGCCCAACGGTCTCAGGATTATACAATAATAAATGTACGTATCTTTGAATCAAATAGGAATGTTTCCTGACAAAAAAAAATATGATTCTAATTAGTACGTCTGTCAGATTTTCGAAAAATATTGAATAAGTACATATTTTTTGTTTTATCAAATCAATAAAAATTGACGAAGATAAAACGCGTCAATTATTTGAATGGGGGTTTGTGACGTCACTGATCGCTAAAAATGTCATACTAATGTCTTAGAATATGACGTCACACGAGTTTTCAAAGCACTGTATCGTCTTCATTGTTTGTTTACGTGAAAAAAGAAAAAAATATGTGTCCAATATTTTTTTGAAATCTATCTGTCGGACTAATTAGATTTTTATTGTTTACTACCCTATTGCTTGGAAAAAGATGTACTTGTACTTCAAAAAAAGAAGTGGGTGCCGAATCAAATTCATGTTCCCACCCTTTTTGAATCCATGTGAAGGTCAGCTTCTTGTCTAACTTACCTGAACACCAATATTTTACATAGAACGACTGCCTATCTGACCTCCACAACCCAATTAATATTGGGTACTATATCGGTAAGACTTGTTGTCAGACTTTCGGGCTACTGACTACCTGTAACGACTGTCAAAGATCTTCAAATGTCAGCCGGGACCAACAGCTTAACGTGCTTTCCGAGGTACGGGGGAAACTCGGTATGTTGTGGTCACCCATCCATGGACCAACCTAGGAAGGCGCCGCTTAGCCTGAAGATCTGCCCGAGTTATTATTTAGCCAGGACTCTTCAGGACAGGTGCGTAGTACTCGTAACCGGCGTACGTGTATGACCAGATGTATGAATGTGGACGAGGCAAAAGGAGTATGTAAGGATCGTAGCAAGTGGCGTTCTATGGTTTCTGCCTATCCCCATGGGAAAAGGGAGTGAGTTTGTGTATGTGTCTTCAGGGTGAATGATAAAATACAATATTCTTTTTTCCTCTTAGCCGTGAACGATTTTTGCGACAGCTTGGCTTCTAACTAATTGAGCTAATAAAAACTGGTTATTTAAGTTTTAAGATTATGGCCCTTACCGGCTACACCGGATGAAGATACTTAAACAATTGTACGTTTTTGTCTCTGCTTTGTTGGTTTGGAATAGTCACACACGCGACTGCTGAGGAGAAATCCTGGATTCAATCCCAGGGCTCCAGGGCTGAAATCCAGGACTTCTCCTCGAGTGTGTGACTATTTCAAACCAACAAAGCAGAGACAAAAACGTACAATTTGTTCGCAAGAGATACCGCGACCTCGACATGAATGGCTAAGAAGGAACATGGGTGGTTTTTAGTCAGTAGAAGTCTGACACTCCCTTTCGCTCTGCCCAAGAGCGGAAGGGGTTATTTTATGATTTTCCACCCGCCAAAAACAAAAAGGGCTCAAAGGCTGAGCTTCGGAAATTGTTACTAGGAAAGAAGGATACTACCAGGGCCCCGAGTCTGCTATTCAATCGTGTCAGAATGGTCTATCAGTGATCTCATAATTGTTGATTTTGACAACACCAAACTTGTCAAAATCAACAATTATGAGATCACTGATAGACCATTCTGACACTATTGAATAGCAGACTCGGGGCCCAGCTCGTTGCAAGAATTCCATGGGTAATTGTTGATTTACACAACACCAAACTTGTCAAAATCAACAATTATGAGATCACTGATAGACCATTCTGACACTATTGAATAGCAGACTCGGGGCCCAGCTCGTTGCAAGAATTCCATGGGTAATTGTTGATTTGCACAACACCAAACTTGTCAAAATCAACAATTATGAGATCACTGATAGATCATTCTGACACTATTGAATAGCAGACTCGGGGCCCAGCTCGTTGCAAGAATTCCATGGGTAATTGTTGATTTACACAACACCAAACTTGTCAAAATCAACAATTATGAGATCACTGATAGACCATTCTGACACTATTGAATAGCAGACTCGGGGCCCAGCTCGTTGCAAGAATTCCATGGGTAATTGTTGATTTACACAACACCAAACTTGTCAAAATCAACAATTATGAGATCACTGATAGACCATTCTGACACTATTGAATAGCAGACTCGGGGCCCAGGTCTTTTTTTATGGTGGGTGGGAAATCATTAAATGACCCCTCCCACTCTGGGCGGACCGGAAGGGACTGTCAGACTTCTACTTACTAAAAACCACCCATGTTCCTTCTTAGCCCTTTGTGTACGGGGCCGCGTTATCACTTTCAAACAACCCGCAGCCTCGGCATTTATTTGTACCCTGTGTTCACAAAATTGATAAATGAATTGAAATGAACATAAATTACCGGGATCCTATGTATCCATGTAAAAAAGAACTATCCATTACCAAAATTTCATACAAATCTATTCAGCCGTTTTTTGCGTGATTGAGTAACACAACATCCCACCATACAAACTTTCACATACCAAGTATTGTATGTTTAACAATAATATATTATAAACAGGGTATAAAAAAAAACTGTTATTCTATTGTATTTTCAAAAATGTGACCAATCTATTATTCCTACAACAAATAATTTTGTAAAACAATACGTATTTTAATTAATTCATAGTACTCTTTTGTATTTTGTCAAATATTTATGATTACGGAAGCTGCACTTTCACGACTTTGTCCGATTTGGCCCTGGCCGAACCTCTATAGTAAGGTGAAAGTACTGTAACCCGCGAAAATCAAAATCAAAAGTCATTTATTCAAACTAGGCTGATAATCAGCACTTTTCGAACGTCAAAATTTACTTTACTTATTTTATTACAAGTGACAGTCCCCCAAAACGCCCACCCTTCGACACATCCTAGTGTTTTGCTGGAAAGAAGAAGTGGCGGAACAAACTCCCCAGCAACACATCTGTCTGTTTGGTTAGAAGAACCAGACTCGATACAATAGTAAGGTGTAAGTTAATATTACGATTGACACAAATCAATAATAAAAAAGTATATAATAATAAAAACATAAATCATCAAATCAAATTTCCAGACCCAGTTAGTATTGGGAAATATGGAAGGTACCCTTCGGTAAGACTGCTTGTCAGACTTTCGGGTCACTGACTACCTGTAACGACTGTCAAAGATATATAAATGACCCCGTCGGGGCTGCGGGTTGTTCGTAAGCGATACCGCGGCCTCGACATGAAGGGCTAAGAAGGAACATGGGTGGTTTTTAGTCAGTAGAAGTCTGACACTCCCTTCCGCTCTGCCCAAGAGCGGGAGGGGTTATTTGGTGATTTTCCACACACCATAAAAAAAGATATATTAATACAGCCAGAACCAACAGCATAACGTGCTTTCCGAAAGAAACTTGGTATGCAATGAATGGTCTGGCCTACCAACACGACAAGTGCTGCTACTTCTTCAATCGACCCGTGCAGCGGTGCACCACCGAGGCAAGTATCATCATCAGCCTATGAAGTTTCCACTGCAGGGACTCAGGCCTCCTCTCTAGGAGAAGGATGATAATCCACCACGCGGGCAAAGTGCGGGCTGGTAGATGTCACATCTCTTCGATTTATTTGGTTCTTAGACTCACGATATTTTCCTCACGATGTTTTCCTTCACCGTTTTGAGAGCAGCGGTGATGAAATAAATTACACAAAGTAATGGGGCTGTCTGGGTTCGCGACTTACTGTTCGCAAGTCGGGGCCCCAACCACGGGCCACCACTGCTCTTATTGCTCCAGGCAAGTATAATAATAAATTAATAATGAAACAAAGGTACACAGTAATACACTAGTAAAGTTACAAGACAATGTATTTCTCACGCTACACTGACCACGATACATTTCCTTTGTTGTCCTCACTCAAGTATGGGTTTACATGGAGTCTTTTATTAAACACAAAGCCAACTAGTTATTAAAAAAATAAAAAAGTTTTTATTCGTGGTGACAACATAACATCACGCCCTAATCCGCGAAGGGTACCTACAACGCAACGTACTTTGCAACAACGTTGTTAAGTAAGGTGGAGCGTCAATTTGTTTTTAGATTTTTGTACCTGTATAAAATTACAGAAAGGTACATTTGATCCTATGGAACATGCAATAAAAATGAGACCTTTTTTAACCCTTTTATAACACGAATTGCACAAATAATTTTCTCGCGTTAAATTCGAAATTGTTTGGTAAATTTTTATTTCATTTTTTTTGTTTAGAGGGTTGGAAATAATCAAATGACTGCTCCCGCTTTGGGTGGAGTGGAAGGGAGTGGCCGACTTCTACTGATTAAAAACAACCCATGTTCCTGCTTAGCACACGCGACACAAATGTCCCCGGCCCCGGAGATTAGTGTCCGGGACCACATCTCTTTAGAACAACCCGCAGCTCCGGCTCCGAGATCCCGTACCTTAATGTTGCTTCCATGTAAACCCTCCGCGTCGCTGATAGATGTAAGTATAAAAGCAGTTACAACAAGAATCATGTCACTATTAAGGCCCCCTTGCATCACAAAGGCTGCCTTGATGGTCTAATAAAACTGTGTAATAGAATAGATAGTAGAAATAACTATAAATTGGACGTATTTGGACTTCCAAGTCACAGGTCTAAAGTTTGACGGCATGGTTGGCGCAGTGGCTCAAGCAATGGACTGCTCCTGTCGGGGGTTCGATCCCCGCACGGAACAAATATTTGTATGGCCTACAGATAGTTGTTCCGGGTCTGGGTATTTGTGTATGTGAATTTAAATTTTTGTGAACGCACCCACGATACAGGAGAAATTCCTAGTGTGGGGCAACGTCCTTTTAAAAAAAAAACGTGGAACATCATCAAATAACCCCTCCCGCTCTTGGGCAGAGCGAAAGGGAGTGTCAGACTTCTACTGACTAAAAACCACCCATGTTCCTTCTTAGCCCTTCATGTCGAGGCCGCGGTATCTCTTGCGAACAACCCGCAGCCCCGACGGGAAGTCACAGGTCTCAAGTTCAAACCCCAGATGCGCACCTCAGATTTTGCGGATTCATGTGTGTTTTGTATAATTATGACTTTCTTCGGTAAAGAAAACTTCAGGAGAAAACCAGCATAACTGACAGATATTTCTCGACGGCATGTAAAGGCAAGTCGGATCCCATGAGCGGCATAAAAACTCTAACGCCAGGTTAGGTACGAACCACACGATAAAGAAAGAAGACATTCCCATTAGTTCTACTATTTTTTAAATTGTTACACCTTATAACGTAGGACGAGTGAAAAAAAACTTTATATCTACCGTAGAACTAGTGGGAACTAGCCACAGGTTGGTTAAAAATTTTCGGCATACCGAGCGGGGTTGGCTTCAGTTTGGATAATAGTTTATCCGGCTCGAAGGACCAAAAATGTACGGGTTTGGGATTTAAATGATAGACTCATGTGAATGAGTCTCTTTTGTTGTTAGCCCAACGGTGGTTTGGGACAACTGATTGTCAGCATACAATTTGCGTCAATTGATATTGTACGGGTTTGCTTACGTACACATTTCTTTCTCAAAATCTTAGCCAAATTCATCTCGATTTAGCTTTAACTAGTTTCCATGTCAAACACATATGACGCCATAATATACATCAAATTATAGCAATATACAATTACGAGAAGTTACGAGAAGTAACACGAAACTATTATTTAGGTAGGGTTGCCATATCCTCTTTCGTCCGAACTGTTGTCCAGTGCAGACGCCTTGACCAATTTCTTAATAAATCTAATAATACTCTTACTGGGAAAGTTGTCCCTAATTACTACTAAATAGATAACATAATTGTAAAAACAGTGCGCCGCGTAGTCCGTGGAGACCGCGTCAGAGCCCCCCGTACCTCGAGCCGCGAGAAAGAGTGAATAATTGGCATCCCGCTCTCGCACCGCTGAGACCGGTCGTCGCGTCGATCGGACATGCACTGAACGCACTTACGCACAACTAAGCTTCTTTGTTGTATCCTGCGCCTGCTACGACGACTGGAGTACAAAGTTCAAGTAAACATCTCACACTAAACTATCGCTTCGCACCACAACCGTGAGTTTTTACTAGTAAATAACCACATTGCTAATTAAGGATAATGGAGTGCACACCTCCAAAATGTCTGTCTGCCTCGGATTCTAATTTAAATAAGGCAGGTCATGCACATGCCAGCCCTAGCCTCAACGTCACCGTGAGACCTAACTTCAAAAGGGCGTGCTTGGAAGATAGTGTGGTAACTGACAGATTTGAACAATTCAAGTTGGATATCACGGAAATGCTTACAGTGATGATAACTCCACTGATAACACGGCTGGATAGTGTAGAAAAGTGTTTAATTAATATCACACAGCAAAATACTGATATTATTTCGTCTAACGTTGAGATGGAAAAGACACTCAGCTTTTTGAAAAGTCAAGTTGTTGATTCTGAAGTTAAAATTTGTAAACTTGAGAAGGAGATTGCCTCAACACGGATATGCATAGCCGATATTGAGGAAAAGTCAGAAAACCTGGAGCGGTTCATTAGGAAAACCTCCGTTGAGATTAGAGGATTTCCGATTGCAAGGAAAGAAAATAAGGCAGACCTTCTAAAACAAGCTAACAATCTCGTGAAGACAATAAGCATGGAATCTGGCAACGAAATAAGAGATGTATATCGTATCCCTTACAAAGCAAGTGCCATTACATCGACAGTCGTACTGGAGTTTTCCAATATTTTCGCGAAGGAACGATTCCTAAGGAGTACGAAAACGTACAACTCTGAACATCGTACATGTCGGCTTAACTCCTCTCACTTGGGCCTCCCCGGAACAACATCACCCCTTTATTTCTCCGAACATCTCACGAATAAATCCAGGCGGCTGCATTTTCTTGCTCGTGACTTCGCGGCTTCAGAAAAATATAGATTTTGCTGGATCGCAAACGGAAGAATTTTTCTACGAAAAGAAGAGGGAGCTAAGCATGTACTGGTCAAAAGTGAGAATACTCTGGTACAATTGCGTGGTAACTAGTTGTAGTCTGTTATTATTGCACTTGTTTAGTTATTTTTATCCTTGTTTTTACTTTTTTATTTTGATAAACTCTAACTTTTTTGATGTAAGTCACTTTCTCAGTCATAAATTGTACTTTAAGGTAACTAATTCAACACTTACTCGCATCACACTTATGTTCTACTATTCTTTAATAATAATATTTTTATTCAGCCCCATAAACCGCTTACAATTACAAAACTACACAAAATCACAAAACATAAAACTTACAAACTATACCAACACATACTCATGTTTAAAATATACACATCACTCACACCATCCATCTTCACACCTAATTCATCTCACAATTAAATTCGTCCACCGCCATAAATCAAGAACTTACTATTACAGAACCATAAAATTACCTTGTTTTGAAAATGGCTAATCAAATTAACTTAATTGATGACATAGATAGTACCGAAATTTTTATTAGCACTAAACATAATATCCCAGAACAATGTGTGAATGATTTTGGTGACGTGAAAAACCAGCTCACCATAGTTAATCAAAATATTCGGAGTATAATGAAAAACTTTGATAATTTCTCGGTTTTCCTGTCGCGGCTTCATTTTCTACCTGATATTATCATACTGACCGAGTGTAGGTTACATGAACACACCCCAAAAGTTCAATTAAATGGCTACGAATGCTATTATTCTCAATGTTACTTAAACCAGAACGATGGTTTAGCCATAATTTATAAATCGGAACTTAATGTCACCATACTCGAGCCGGCTTTTAATGATGCAAACTGTTTGGTTATTAACGTTGGAATAGAACTTACCATTTTTGCTATCTACCGATCGCCCTCAGTCTACAACATCAGTAATTTTTGCAAATCATTAGAAACCCTTCTCAGCTCGAACAATACATCATCGATGGCAATTATAGGGGACATAAATATCGATATCAAGATCGGCACAGAAGACAAACGAGCCAACGAATATCTTGATATTACCGGTTACTATGGTTTCTATCCAGGGCACCAATATTCGACACGCGAAAATTCTTGCCTTGATCATGCCCTAATTAAAACAAGAAAGACAGCAAAAATTGTCGTATGTCAATCTTCTATCACCGATCATGATACAGTGCTGATAGGAATAAGTAAAGATCCCTCAAGTCAAATATCTACCTCTGGGCAGACAAAGTATAAGCTTAAGCATGACTACCCCAACATTCTCAATGACATCGAAAAAACCGATTGGAAATCTATTTTAAACTCCGATGACTTGAATGCAGCAATGAATATATTAACTGATAATTTAAGACTCATTATAAATCGTCACACTAAAAAGGAAATCTTGCGCAATTCTAAAACCATTAGGAGACCCTGGTTGACTCAAAATCTACTAAAATGTTTACGTAAAAGAGACGCTCTTCACTCTGAAGTAAGAAAAGACGAAAATAAAGACAATTACGCTCTGCAACAGAAATATAAAAAATATAGAAACCACTGCAACAATATTATAAAAAATCTAAAAAATGCCTATGAGAAAAGCCTCTTAGACAGTTCTAAAGCCGACAGTAAAAAAACCTGGGCAGCAATTAAAACAATCTGTAACATTAAGAATAAAAAATCGAATAGCTTAACTTTACTTAATGCAAATCCTGACCCTGTAGTCTCGCTGAATATGGCTAATACTTTCTTTGCTGATGTGGGAATACAACTTGCCGAGCAGTCTTTGACTCAACTCAATACTACAGAGATAGAACTGGCGAATTTGGCACTTACGCTGGACAACACTGACCGTTCTCTATCACAATCTTTCTTTATGACTCCAACCGACGAAACAGAAGTTATCTCTATCATAGGCAACCTCAAAACCGATTCTGCTGCTGGTTGGGACGGTATTCCGAATCGTGTACTTAAAATAGCTCAACATTGTCTAGCTGGTCCCATATCACATATATGCAATCTGAGCATGTCATCAGGTAAAGTTCCAGTTGAGATGAAAACAGCAAATATCTGCCCGATCTTCAAAGCTGGTGACGCATCTGTCCCATCCAATTACAGACCTATTTCTCTTCTTACGTCTCTATCCAAAATTCTGGAGAAGTTGGTGAACAAGAGACTATTGGCGTACTTAGAAAAGAAAGAACTGTTATCGGCCAACCAGTACGGCTTTCGAAATGGCAAATCAACGGAGGACGCAGTCTCTAAATTGGTGGATCATGTCATTGATATCCTTGACAAAGGCAAAAAATGTGTTGGCGTCTTTCTTGACCTTGCTAAGGCCTTTGATACCGTGTCAAGGCCCATTTTGATCAAGAAGATGGAACGTTTAGGTATCAGGGGCATTGCTTTGGAATGGTTTGCCTCTTATCTTTCCGAACGCAAACAGAAGGTTTGCCTGGGAGATCTTCAGAGCTCCTTTGCAAACGTGGCATATGGCGTGCCCCAAGGTAGTGTCCTTGGTCCCACCTTGTTTCTCCTGTACGTTAATGGTCTCTGCTCACTCAATTTGGACAACGCGCTAATATCTGCGTACGCTGATGACACAGCTATCATTTTCCATGGCGACTCTTGGCAGGAAACCTACAATATTGCAGAGGCTGGTATGCAGAAGGTTACCAGTTGGCTGCAATATAATTTACTTACTCTTAATGTTAAAAAAACCAAGGTGGTTAATTTTTCTATTAGTTTAAAAACAGCTGCCCCTAAACAGCTTGCACTCAAATCCCACCAATGTAATTTTAGTCAAAGGGGTAGCTGCAGCTGCCCTATTTTTGAACAAGTCAGTAGTTTCAAGTATCTCGGTATTTGCATAGACCAACACCTGACATGGGCAAGGCAAATTGAATCGGTTACTTCGCGTGTAAGGAAGCTTTTATACATATTTAAAAAACTTCGATCTGTAGCTGACAAAGAAACTCTCAGAGTGACTTACCTTGCCTTGTGTCAGTCTGTGTTAAGTTACTGCATTATTACTTGGGGTTCTGCTGGGAAAACATATTTAATTGCTGCTGAACGGGCACAAAGAGCTATCCTTAAGGTCTCTCATAGACTAGGAATTCGATACCCCACCGAAATGTTATATCGAGAGACGAGAGTGCTTACGGTGCGCCAACTATACATTTTATCAGTGCTACTTAAATTCCACAAAACTGCAGGTGTGACGAAGGTAACAGACCAACGCACACGCAGAAAACCTAAGTGGAACAGAATCTTCTGCAAACTTAAATTTGGCAATAAGGGCTTCTCTCGTATTGGGCCATACCTATACGAGAAAGTTAACAATAAGCTCCAAATCTTCCCCTTGACAAGGTTTGGGTGTAAAAAGCAGGTACAGGATTGGCTGCTAGGTCTTAATTATTCTGAAACGGAAAACTTCTTAGCATCCAACCATTAATGTATCAATCAACACATACACACAATCATCACCCACATACTTTCACTCATCTCATACACACTCTCATTCATAACCTACATACCCTTACTCATCACATACACACTCATACTCATCACACACACACTCACACTCATTACATATACACTCATACTCATCACATACACACTCACACTCATTACATACACATTAACACTCATCACATACACACAATTATAAACTTCATTACCTTTTAGTCCTAAGTTTAATTAATTATATTGTAACCGTTGCATTTGTTCCGTCCTTTTTATTATAATTCATATTTCTGTCGAAAGAGACTGGATCCTGCAACACAGGGTATCCTAGTGCGGGATTCAGTGTCACTACTTAATATTGTAAACCTTTTGTGAACCAATAAACTTTATTAAACTTTATTATTTATTATTATTATTATTTCCGAATTTTTCCGGACATGTCCAGAATTTTAGCTCAGTGGCCGGAATGTGGGGGTGAAAATAAAATAGAAAGTATCACATCTTTATCGAAAAATATTGGATACGTGTTTTTTGTTTTATCAAATTAATAAAAATTGGCGAAGATAAAACGCGTCAAAGATCATGAGGGGGGACTTGTGACGTCACTTTCCGGTAAACAAACTTGTACTGAAATGTAATGTCACACGAGTATACGAAGCACTGTATCGTCTTCATTTTTTGTTTAAATTAAAAAAAAATGTATCCAATATTTTTTGGAAATCTATCTGACAGACTGATTAGATTTTTTTTGTCAACTACCCTATTATACAGCTCAATTCAAAGTTCTTTACTTTGTATTGAGCTGTATAATTATAGTTCCTATCAGTTATAGTTCCGGAATGTTCTTTAAATGTCCGGATTTTATTTGTGAAATAAAATGAAATATCAGGGACACCTATAATTTAGGTAAACTATTTCACAATGAGTAACACGCTCAATTACGTACTTATGGTTGCCTGTAATATGGGCTTGATGTACGCAATTTGGTACAACTTATAATAATATTATTTTGTAATTCTGTATATATCCACTGTCACATAAGTGAATACTTTCGATTTACTGTTTAGGTCTGTGAAAAAATTACTTATCACAGCTAAGAAGGTTTTACAAGTTTATGAGTAATCGTCGACCAACTTAAAAAATTTAACTATGTAAAATATTTTCCCAAACATAATGTACGGGAGTAGCTTTTTATAAACGGGAAATGTAAGTTTGTTTTTCTATTATAACAATAAACATCATCGTTCGGATGCAGGTAGGCAGGAGGTTAATAAGTTTAGTAACCACATATTTTGGTGGGCAACTACGGAACCCTACGTTGTGTGTGGTCCGACACGCACTTTGCCGGTTTTATAAACTACTTTTAGAAAAGTAAATATGGAAGAAGAAGACATGCTGGGCCGATCCCAAAAAAAATGAGATAGAATTAGAAGAATGATGTCGATGATGATGACTTCATGAAAATACTCTGATGAGTATTATATCATACCTAATGCAATTTTTCTATCATTTCTACATAAGATCCTTTCCTCCGTAATTTATCCATACTTCCGTGGTTTGTCATCAAATCATTATTGTCACAGGTTCTACCAACCATGACGCATTTTACTGGTACCCAAGTCATTAGGGTTGATGCTAGAATTACTTCCACTTAGATGGGCTACCTGTGACAGCTGCAGTCAAATAGAAACCTTATTTACTTGGAAATTAAGATCACGCTAATTTCGAAACGCATGTCAGTAATTACGGGAGATTTATCCAGCTTCATGTAACAACTTGAATCTAGGATTATTGCTGACACGAGGAGTTTTCACGAGCTCATTCCACCATCTCCCTTCTTCCATCGGGAGACTAGACGTACTGCAGGTTATCACCCATACTTTGTCAATGTTCCACACATTCACACACAGCGCTTTACAGAATCTTTTATCATGCGTACAGCCAAGGAGTGGAATTCCCTGCCTGCGTCGGTGTTACCAGGCTCAAACGACCCCAATCTATTTAAGTTTGGGTTAGCTCGTTCCATCGTCGACCTCATCTCAGTCCTCGAGATAAGATTGTGATCAAGAGAAGTCCAATCTATCTATATATATAAAATGAATTGCTGTTCGTTAGTCTCGCTAAAACTCGAGAACGGCTGGACCGATTTGGCTAATTTTAGTGTTAAATATTCGTGGAAGTCCAGGGAACGGTTAAAATTTGAGAAAGTGGTAGGTAGGTAAGCAGGGTAGTAGGTAAAGTAGTAGGTAGGGTAGTAAGAAGGATAGTAGAGTAGGTATGGTTGGTAGGTAGGGTAGTCGGTAGAGTAGGAGGTAGAGTGGTAGGTAGGTAGGTAAGTATGTAGGTAGGGTAGGAGGTAGGAAAAAGGGCATAGCAACGCATGCGGGTACAGCTAGTTTAATATAAAAAAACAAGTTCTAGATAAATTGCTAGCTGTTGTCCTAGCGAGAGTGGAATTATTATAAAAAATACTAGAAGATAATACCACCGTTAATTTTGTAGTTATTTTATGAAGTTATGGAAATATAAATAACTAGCTGACCCACACAACTTCGTCTGCGTCACATAATATTGCTTATAACCTTTCTCGATAATTCAACTATCCAACATATTAAATTGAGTTAAATCGTACTCGTAACAAACAAAAAATCTTACCTTTCCTCTTTATAATACCTATTAGTTTAGATTGGCTTCGATTATATTATTAAAGTGACATTTACTATAGATATCTCTTACTGTTTAATATACAGTAACACCTTGTACTTGTAAACATTATGGTGCAGTAAATATTTTGAATTTCTCCGGAGCCCCCAGAGGCCAGAATCCCCACGCACCTACCGCACCGGACCGAATGACTGCCACTCGCTAATTATTTTGTCGCCCGTATATTTTTACATTGCGATATCTTCTAAGATATTTGTTTAAACTGTATAGAGTTAAAGGCACAAATATTCTATATTAAATTTCCGTGCTAACAAATACATTTATATAGATATAGATTAATACCATATGGGTTAAATAAGCTTCGCAAAATACCATTATTTTTAACCTAACATTTAATTATTAAAAAATGGTTACAGTGAGTCAATCTTAAAAGATAAACATATGCTATCGCGGACTTTTTTTTAGAACTTTTAAAGGGGAACAATTCCTTCATACATGATATTTACGTAACTTAAACTGTTTTCGCAGCGCACGCAACGGAAGCTCTCAAAAAGGAATATCTTTTCCCGTTTTTGCAACATTTTTCATTTATGCTCCGCTCCTATTGATTGTAGCGTGATGTTATATAGCCTAAAGCCTTCCTCGATAAATGGACTATCCAACACTAAAAGAATTTTTCAATTCCAACCAGTAGTTCCAGAGTTTACCCTGTTCAAACAAACAAACAAACAAACAAACAAACAAACTCTTCAGCTTTATAATATTAATATATAGTATAGATAGATAGATGTACTAGGTATAATATATCAAAATACATTATTTAAAATTGTACTTGTATTGTAAATAAATTAAAATTGGCATTTAATTCTTACCTTGCAGTGCACCATTGTAGAAAGTTTTTGCGACACCTGTAAAAGAAAATATAAATTTTTAGTAAGGCTAATCCTACTGAAAGTTGAAATAAAATCGAAATATCTGCCTATCTTTCTTGGGCCAGAGGCTAAGGCCCGGTATCCACCAAAGCGGAGACGAGCAGAGCGGAGAGGAGATGTGCCAAATTCGACCAATCACAGAAAGGGCGAAAGACCCCATGTAAATTTTAACTAATATGATTGGCCGTTTTCCGCACATCTCCTCTCGTCTCCGCTCCTCTCCGCTTTAGTGGAAACCGGGCCTAACTGTTGCCATAGAACGCGGCAACGCTGCCAGTCTCTTGAGCACTTTACCTGCTGACAGCGTCGAGGAGGAGTTTTTCAATGCTCTTTTATAGTTAGTTTGTTTTTTAGGTTAGTTTAGTTTATATATTTAGTACAGTCTTACTATAATGAATAATATTCTGCCTAATATACAAAATAATGTGAAGTATACACATGGTGACAAATCAAGCAAGACAATACCAGTAAACCATGGTCTCGTTTTCTATAGATTCCCGGAAGAAAATGTGTGGCGGACCCCAAATAGAATGTGACAAGGCCATGGAGACGATGATGCGTATCGAGTACCCAATATATTTGTAACATACCCTTAAGAAAACTAGAAAGCAATACTAATGTGAACTATTTACTGTAAATCAATTTCAGTGCTGGGTGAACTTTTTCGATTTTTTATAAGTAACCACGTGCACGTTTTTATAGTTTGAATGATTAATTTTATTTTATTATCTATCTAAAATACTAACACTAGATAAAATTTGGTTAAAAATAGTGAGAGAAGCGAAATAAAGATTTTAGAACTCTTTGCGAAGGAGCTCTGGAGCCCTTTCTTTTTTTGGGGGGCTGGGAAATCATCAAATAACGGAAGGCCGCTCTTGGGAAGGGAGTGTCAGACTTCTACTGACCAAAAACCACCCATGTTCCTTCTTAGCCCTTGTGCCGAGGCCGCGGTATCTCTATCGAACAACCCGCAGCCCCGACGGGAGCTCTGGAGCCCTGGTTTTCGCTTTTCCGTAACAAAAACGTACTACCTACTTTTACGACATTCTTAACGGAGTAGCAGAAACCTCCACAGTTCCACACCTTCTAAATCTAAGATCTAATCCTCGGCCATCTAACATCTCATGTACACAATGGTCCATTCCCACACAAAATACCTTCTTATCTCTTATGTAAGAAAAGTCTTAGAAAATACGTTCACAAATAAAACAATTACATAAATGTTTAGGAGAAGATTTATGGTGATCAGATTATGGTTTTCCCATGGTTTCGTATAGTTTTTACGAATAAAACTTAAACTGTTAATTATGTGGTAATTACCCTTTATTATATGGTGATGCGGGATGGTTGCGAATTTTTGCAACGAATGTTTACAAACAATAGGGATGTTTACTGACTAAAAAAATATGATTCTAATTAGTCCGTCTGTTAGATTATCGAAAAATATTGAAAACGTATTTTTTGTTTTATCAAATCAATTAAAATTGACGAAGATAAAAACGCGACAAAAATTTGAGTGGGGGGTCGTGACGTCACTCACCGGTAAAAAATGTCACACTCATGTCTTAGAATATGACGTCACACGAGTTTTCAAAGCACTGTATCGACTTAATTGTTTGTTTACGTGAAAAAAGAAAAAATACGTATCCAATATTTTTTGGAAATCTATCTGACGGACTAATTAGATTTTTTTAGTTAACTCACCTGCAAATTGCATGGATATTCTAGAATCAATTTTGGCGTCATTTCTTGCTTCACACTTAGTCCATTGAAATGTTACATTTAGCGTGCATTTGTTATATAGATATCAAGGGGGGTCAGTTTAAAGTCCCGCGGCAGTCATCTTGGAAAAAGGTGTGGTTCAAATGGTTTTTGGAACGAAGTTCCTTATCGCGCGTTGTGAAAGGGGGCTAGACGGAAAAAATTCTTACGAAAAGTTGTCACGACACTTTTTGCTATAGTAAGCTATTGTAAGCTGTGCGGCGTCGCATGTTTCTCTGTCTGTCTCTCTCTCTCTTATAGAAAGCTTTTTTTTTTTTTTTTTTTTTTTTTTTTTCTTTTTTTTTTTTCATAATAAAAAATAATAACAATAACTTCGTTCCATCCGGGTGTTCCTTGACACCTCTCAAGTTTTTTTATGGTTTATCTGACGAACTGGAGGCATAACTAACATAACTTTTATAATTTTGTTTCTACGACTAAAAGTTACTGGACTAAAGTTGTAGATAATCTTATTTGCAACAAAAACTGTTAATACATTTTTGTTGTGGGGTTCCGTTTTTTTGCTATTCGGTTACGGAACCCTAAAAACCGACCAAGTGCAAGTAGGATCATGCAAAATGTAGGGTTCCGTTGTTGCCCATCAAAATATGTGAACTTACTAAACCGTTTGTTTTATTATTGTAAAAATAAAACAAACTTACATTAATTTGAAGTTTTGAGACCTGCGCTTAATGTCGTATTGTCGGCACCATCCTGTATGCTACTTACTACCATGATTTTTTCACAACCCCCAAACACAACCCGTATAGGTTTAGGTAGCCAGACTTGAATCTAACATAATTTCACAAACGAATCTAAATTAATCGAAAAAGTGTCTGAGCAAAATCGCAATAATTTTTAAAGGCCTATCCAACGACATCCCTACTTTAATGTGTACTGGAGAATGGAGATACCCTAAAAAAAAATTTAAATTTTATTAGAAATAAAATTTAAATTTTTTTTTAGGGTATCTTTGCAGCGTTTGCAGCACTTTGTCGGCGTTACTCATTTGTATATTCATGCCAAATTACAACTTTCTAGTACTTTGAGATATAGTGCGGACGGACAGCCGGACAGACGGACTTGGTGAAACTATAAGGGTGTTGACTACGGAACCCTAAACAGAAGATTTGAAAGGCGAGTAAAAACGTGCGGATATCCGAATTTTTCGGATTACGGATAGTCCGGATTGCATTTCCTACTGGGAACGCGAATACTGTGATATTAGTCTTTATTTCCCTCAACATAATGGGAGAGCACAGGCCATAAAACTGCAAATTAATGTAACTTTGTTTTATTTTCACAATAAAAATCATCGTTCGGAGGCAGGTAGGGAGGGAAGTTAATCAGTTTAATTTAATAAGTTCACATATTTTGATGGGCAACTATAAAACCCTACATTGAGCGTGTTCCGACATGCACTTGGCTGGTTTTTTTATTTATTAAAAAAAATCTGAGAAAAATTAAAATTTATAGTCGAATTTCAAATTATTCAACGAAATTCGGTGTAGTTAGGCGATTTTTTTTTTAACTTTCTTCTCTACACTTTTAGGAACTCATTCATTCCACCGTTTTGTCTATTTACACTCAGCTATTGTTATTTTGTAGAAACCTGAATAAGGTCCTCACAGGAGCGTGGAGTTTGGCACAAAAAAGAGAGGCCTATACCCAACTGTGTCTGACTTCAGGGTTTCAGGTCAATGAACAAGAACTTGTGATTTATAATTTATTTCATCATCATCATCGGTCTATAATGTTGTTTGGTTGTTTATTTATCTAGGTACTACAGTACTAGCTGATGCCCGCGGCTTTGACCGCGTGAATGTCGGTCAAAATTTTAAACTAAAACCTTCCTCGAGAACCACTCTATCCATTGGTGAAAAGAGCATGAAAATCGGTGCAGTAGTTTTTTGAGTTTATCGCGAACAGACAGACGCGGCGGGGGACTTTGTTTTACATCTCCTTAATGCCTTTAAATGTCTAAAAAGCGTTAAAAAGTAACTTAACCACTAATTATTACACAATATAATAATATATTTATTATTTACCTTTAATCCAAAAGCATCAACACAATAAAAAAACAGTTCAAAATAAAAAGTCACTATTTCGATTTAGAAATGGCGCGCGAATTTGAAATTAGAATGGAACGTACTGCCCCAGTTCTGTTAACGCACTGATACAGTTACGCGCCATTTTGTTTTTATATGCTACCATGTCGAGAGCGCATCTTCATACAGCCTATTGTAAAAAAAAATAATGACCTTGTTTATTTATTTTTCTGTATCGATATTATTAGATATCGATTTTTTTAATTATGCTCTAATTGGTGGGATTATGAAGTATTAGATTTGGTAATTATTTTTGTGCTACTGTTTGTAAGAATTTTTTAAACTAATAGCGCTGTCGTAGGTAGCTCCAACAAAACATCGTCATAACATCGCGCCTGTATATTCTCGAATGGATAGACAGAAGGGTTGCGTTCAAGTCCGACTTTTATTGTTATACAGGGTGTCAATCACACAGCCGTCAACTAAGCATTCTGTACATCAAACTAAGTACCCCTACGCATTTTTTTTTGCTGGAAAACGACTTTGTTTTTTGGGTCAAAAATCACATTTTAAGGTAAAACCCAATTTAGCACTGTTAAAACATTGTGCCAGTGGATGCTTTGAATAGTAAACGGATCATGGAGGTAAATTAAGTTAAGTTATAACCTGAAAAACTTGTATTTACAAAAACAGCAGCGAAAAATTTGACACTTTGACCGCCAATATCTCCGTAACTAGGAGGTTCCCAGGTATGATCTAGAACAAAAAAATGATCGCAGTGGTGGGGAGAACAAGTGCCCTTTTTTTGGCAGGTGGAAAATCATCAAATAACCCCTCCCGCAGAGATGAAATGGGGGGGGGGATACGGTGGTATTTAACCAGTAAGTACTAACTGGGTACTAAAAGTCTGGGTCTAAAATTGCCACTTTAGCAGATCATAATATGAATTAAAAAGCGCTTTTAGGACCTTTCATAATAGTAACTGCTTCTGTGACTATTTACGAAAATAGATCATAATAGGAAAATGATATGAATTGCGTTGAAATTCGTATAATGGTCACAGACGCAGTTACTTTTTTAGGCAGTCCTAATTCTCTATGTAAAATACTGGTACTCAGCAGCGTCTGGTTACGCTGGAAGCCTACCCCAACAAAAGTAACAGCCTATTGGCTGGACAGGCAGGAGATAATAGGGGGCGAACCTATTGCCATCAAAACGGCCGAAATCCAGTTTTTTTAAAGATGTTAATCAGACCATCACAAAATCAAAATCAAAAGTCATTTATTCAAACTAGGCTGATAATCAGCACTTTTCGAACGTCAAAATTTACTTTACTTTACTTATTTACAAGTGACAGTCCCCCAAAACGCCCACCCTTCGACACTTCCTAGTGTTTTTGCTGGAAAGAAGAAGTGGCGGAACAAACTCCCCAGCAACACATCTGTCTGTTTGGTTAGAAGAACCAGACACTGAAGATACAACTCTCTTGGTAGGACCAACGCCGGTATAGTAGCACACCTTTTTTTTGAAAATCATCAAATAACCCCTCCCGCTCTCGGGCAGAGCGAAAGGGAGTGTCAGACTTCTACTGACTAAAAACCACCCATGTTCCTTCTTAGCCTTTTGCCCCAAGGCCACGGTATCTCTTTCGAATAACCCGCAGACCCTCAAATTATTTTTTGACGATTACGATTTTAGTTCTAGTGATGAAATTGTTCAGTTTGATGATCTTAGAAACGGTGTGAAAGGATTGGTTCTCCCCGTCATTGCGATATTTTTTTTATTCTGGACCATACCGAGGAACCTCCTAAATACGGAGATATTGGAGGTCGAAGTTGCGAAGTTTTGACAAGCTTTGTTTTAAGTATATTAAAACCGTAATGCGATAATTTAATCTTGACACGCGATGTACCTTCAAACCGCTATACATAGGTTGTACTTTGAATTTTTTTAAACTCGCACAGACAAACATGAGTTTTACTACAAGCTTGTTGAACGGCGGAACTCGTGCAAAAAACAGCCGCACGGGTCAATCTTTAAGGTTAAACCGCGTTTGCCAAGGTAGTCTATAGATGGGTGAGCATCATTACATTCCGAGTTTCCCCCGTGTCTCGGATGGCAGGTTAAGCCATTGGCCCCGGTTGCCATATCTCGAAAAAACTTACAAACAGCGTGCAGATGAAACTGCTTTTCACCGGCACTTACAGAGAAATTACATCTGAGAAAAATTGTTAGTAATCTACATGATATGACACGTAATTTGGTTTAGCCATAATTTTAGCCTATCGGTATCACATAGTAAGAAAAAAAATTAACAAAATCACCTCCAATTGGTTGCGTTGAACCATTTTACTCCTTCATTTTTCATCAAAACAATATAAAAAAATATCTACTGCTATGCAATACAAAGGAAAATGACTTCGTTTTGTTACTTTTTAAAAACATGAATAATTTTAATTATAATAAATTAAAAGTGCTTTTAAAGTGCGCCCAAATGCACAATTTTTTGGCGTGAATACAAGCCTTTTTTTTTTGTGGGGTGGGAAATCATCGAATAACCCCTCCCGCTCTTGGGCAGAGCGGAAGTACTTCTACTGACTAAAAACCACCCATGTCCAGGCCGCGGTAACTCTTGCAAACAACCCGGAGCCCCGACGGGTGAATACAAGCCTTAAAGATCTTTGACAGTCGTCACAGGTAGTGAGTGGAAGCCTTACCAAACCTTACCAAGGAGCATGTATCATATCTGACGTCCCAAATCAAGTCAAGCAAATCAAGTCGTCGTCAATTATGTTTTTCCTACTCCTCCGCTATTATTCACTGATTAATTTCGTTGCTTTGTTGTCTTGGATCCCTCCAAGACAGTTTAATCGTTTCTCTGGGACTTCGTCGGGCTTCATTGTCGCGGCGCTTTTCTTGTGGTCGCCACTTTTGATTCTGGCTTACAGGAGTTACAGTGGTTTGGGAATAGTGTGGCGGGCTTGTCCAATCTGACGTCCCAACGGTTGTGGACGTCAGATAACAAGTCGCCCCATGTAAAATACATGGTATTCAGCTGAATCCGTTTAGACTGGACAACATAGTTGGGAAAGGCTAGGCAGATGATGATGATGAAGAATAGCTGTGAGCGTTGAGTCACAAATTAGCGTGAATAGTCTCATGGATTCCGATCGTATACCGCTACGCCACAAGCAATACGTTTAAGCGATTCGAGCAACATAACATAACGCCACGCCTCGCCTGTCATCCTCCAAGAGTTAAACAGAGGTGTTCCAACTTATTATCTTCAGACCTTCTTAAAAGAGGACTTTTGATTGAATTTGTTTTGTTAATTTTTAAGGTTTTTTTGTCAAATAAACACAATTTTCTTTCTTTGTTGTTTTTTAAACAACAAAGAAAGAAAATTGTGTTTATTTGACAAAAATTAACAAAACAAATTCAATATGCTTAAAATTAATAATGCCAAAAGGGCCTCAGCTCAGCATAATGCCAGATGGCAACAGAATGTGCACCACCTGACGCTGATTTTCAGCTGCTGCCCACGAGTGCCATACGCTCCTATTTCGTAGTTTCAGAGGTCGGCTACGCGACACCACGCAGAGAAACACGACGCCGGCATTGATATGTGTATAGTTTTAAGTACTTTAAGAATATTATTAACAAAAAAAAACTAATAAAATAAAACTAATACATATTATTAACAAATAATAATAATGTATTAGTTAATATTGTATGAGATAATGGGCATGTTAACTGACTAAAAAAATATGATTCTAATTAGTCCGTCTGTTAGATTATCGAAAAATATTGGATACGTATTTTTTGTTTTATCAATTCAATAAAACGCGTCAAAGATTTGAGTGGGGTGGTTGTGACGTCACTCACCGGTAAAAAATGTCATACTACTGTCATAGAATATGACGTCACACGAGTTTTCAAAGCACTGTATCGTTTTCATTGTTTGTTTACGTGAAAAAAGAAAAAATACGTGTCCAATATTTTTTGGAAATCTATCTGACGGACTAATAAGATTTTTTTAGTTAATATTATTGCGTGTATTTTATTGATGGGCCTCATTAGCCTGAAAATAAAATTGATTGATTGAATACTCGCCACATTCGCTAGTTATGTTTAACTACCATGGAATAGGGGGCCAGCCTATTGCCATCAACCGGGCACAAATCCAGACACCGTGGCTGCTACTGAGAAATTACAGATGTATAAACCCAATAACACTTTACGCGACCTGGGAATAAAACCCTGAATCACATATCAGCAGTCGCGCTTGCGACCACTCGACCGACGGGGACCGGACACCAACCAACATTACCATCAAATGATATTACCAAGTCATTATATTTCTTACACAGGAAACTAACAATTATACAAAAAACTGGCAAAGTGCAAGTCGGACTTGCACATGAAGGGTTCCGTACGTACCGAGCTACCTTGTCGCCTTCACCTTAAACTGGGTTATAGAGGTCAGATAGGCAGTCGTTCCATGTAAAATACTGGTATTCAGCTGCATCCAGATAAACTAGACGCCTTCCCATGTATCCAGATTGTTGGTGATGTGTTTCCCTTATCGAACTTTTATCAACTCAACCAAAAGCCAACAGTCTTTGTCAGCAAACAGGCAACATGATATCTGCGCAAGATCATGGCAGTTAATCTACGTAAGGGCTGCGGGTTGTTCGTAAGAGATATCGCGGCTTCGGCACAAGGGCTAAGAAGGAACATGGGTGGTTTTTAGTCAGTAGAAGTCTGACACTCCCTACCGCTCTGCCCAGAGCGGGAGAAGTCATTTGATGGTTTATAAACCCCTAAAAAAAAGGGTTCCATACCATTGTAGTAGATATCGAGAGATTTTCCATGCTCTTTTTTAGGTCTATAGACTTCTTATAGGTTTTTCTGTAATCTAAAAGTGTTGAACTAATGTCTGTATTTTTTTCAAAATTTTAGGCTCAGTAGTTTCGGGGATAAAGGGGGGGATGGTCAGACAGACAGACACACGCGTGATCCTTTATGGGTTCCGTTTTTCCTTTTGAGCCACGGAACCCTAAAATCTTCGACAAAGCCGTGATGCATTGTTTCTCCTGATGCCAATCAGTGACCTTCCATAATGACCTTACGGCGTAATCTTATGGACGAGATACCTTGAATGTCATCTCTGAATAGGAAACATGCTGAACGTTGATCTGGATCTAGGACCTTAGATCAGATTTTTCCAAAAAAGTCTAAGAACTGTTGAAAAACTACTACTCACTGTGTATAATGTATAATGCATGTATAACCAAAACATGTAAAATCTAAATATTTGTATGGCTGAAATGCCGAATATAGTGAAACCCAAATAATATGTTTATCAAGAACTTATGTAAAAAACCTAAATGCTCGCTAATAAATCATTCATTCATTCATTCACTAACTCACTAAAACTACCACCTACTGTTAAATACTTAACGAAGCTAGAATGAAAAAATAATGTTTTTTTTTTGTTATAAGTATTCAATTTTCATACGAATTCAGTAAAACATTGAACTGTTATTTTTTAATTGAAAACAAACACTTTAATTGTATTTATTTGTATATTTTCTATTGAAAAGTGACGTCACAAGCCCGGAGGGGGCTTGTGACGTTTTATCTCGTCAATTTTTATTATTTCATAATTAAAAAATACGTAGGTCTCCAATATTTTTCGTTATTCTAACTGACGGACAAAACAGAAAAATATATTTTTTTACTCAGGAAAATAGCCAATTCTTACGCAAAAAAACGCCTAAAGGGGACAAATTCATGATACCCACTTTCGTGAATTCGACACCTATAGAAGTGTTAACTTAAGCATCAAATAAATTAACTTTCATAGTATTGCACCTTTTGTTGAGCTTTGAGACTTTTACAATTAGCTAGATCACTTCTCACCCGATGAAGTCAAACGGTACACTTAAAGGTAACCATGACTCTTAATTAATGTATTACAATAGAAAACTTTAGCAATGATCTGTAACTCCACAAACCATGGAGTCTTGCGCAAACGCCATATTATAAGCACATTGAGTGCCCAGCATTACCTGACCCCTCTTCTCAAACCATTTGCCCTCGTCTTCTTTATACGAGGGGTCAGGTAATGCTGGACACTCACTGTACCTCTCGAACTTTGATTTATGAACTTGCAGGGGTTGCCAACCTATCGTCATGCCTTCCTATCAGTACGAGGCCTACGGTGCATTAAGTTCCACGTGTGCCTTAAAGA
The DNA here is from genome assembly GCA_949774965.1 of Diarsia brunnea. Taxonomy (NCBI): domain Eukaryota; kingdom Metazoa; phylum Arthropoda; class Insecta; order Lepidoptera; family Noctuidae; genus Diarsia; species Diarsia brunnea. The sequence continues at coordinate 12,148,672 of OX459022.1, read as the reverse complement.
GTTGTTGGCATATTATAGTAGACGGGGCACACTAGGGCCAGTGCCTGCAAACGCAAAGGGCATGAGAAGGCACACGGATGAGTTTTAGTCAGTAAGAGACAAGATTGTCCTGTTGTTGTCGTTTTAAATAGGTATGATATGAACGTTAAATCTTCATATTTTTTTTAGATGTTTTTTGTTGTGTATTTAGTTTAAAATTAATTAATTTGTTTAAATTTTGCAAATAACTAACAATATATTATCAGGTATGGTGTAGAACAAAAACATGATCGCAGTGACGGGGAGAACAAGTACCTTTCAGCTTCGTCGAAGTATTATAATATCTGTGGCTTCGTTAAGAAAACTTTTACACCCTTTATTATAACATTTTGTTTTTACTAAATGATTGATGAGGTTCTTGGCGGCGGCATACGTGAATGAGCACAAATGAGCAGATATTTTATTCCCAAGACCGTGGCAGCAATTTACAGCTCCCCATCGTTTGAACCTACTCTATTTTCACACTGAGAGGTATTTTCAGAAGTAAAAACAAACCAAACATGGCTTTAGAACCAAGAAATTCCTCTATCGTCATCATCTATCTATATATATAAAAATGAAACCCGTTTTCCGTTGTCACGACTTGGCATGAAAACGGCTTGACCGATTTGGCTGATTTTTTTTTTAAATGTTCGTTGAAGTTCAAGGATGGTTTTTACGGCAGGAAAAATTCGAATAATGGCCGGAAAAGCCCTAAAAACAGCCCTTTTCTTTTTCCCATACAAACGCTTTCTAACTAAAACGTCAAATCAATTTGAGCTTTAATACCGTACCTATAAAGTTCAAGTGTTAGTGGAGAGGTTCCGGGAAGGCAAAACAATTGAGTGACGTTCAGTTGTTCAGTCAACGAATGACAACTTCAAACAGACCATACGACATTATCACAATAATCACAAATAATTACTGTTTCTTTCCCAATAGAAAAACGATTTTTCAAATGGTGTTTGCGTATAATATAAAAATTAATTGCTGTTAGTTAGTCGCGCTAAAACTAGAGAACGGCTAGACCGATTTGTCTGATTTTGGTTTTGAAACATTTGTGGTAGTCCAAAGAAGGTGAGAAATTAGTAGTATGTAGGTAGGTAGGTAATAGGTAGGTGGTAGGTAGTTGGTACGTAGGCAGGTAAAAGGGCATTGCAACGCACGCGGGGTACAGCTATATTATATAAAAATGAATAGCATGCAATGGTAGGGTAGTAGGTAGGTAGGGTTACTACCTACCTACTACCCTACCCTACTACCTACCTACTGGTAGGTAGGGTAGTAGGTAGGTAGGGTAGTAGGTAGGTAGGGTAGTAGGTAAGTAGGGTAGTAGGTAGGTAGGGTAGTAGGTAGGTAGGGTAGTAGGTAGGTAGGGTAGGAGGTAGTAGGTAGGTAGGTAGTTGGTACACAGGCAGGTAGTAGGTAGGAAAAAGGGCATTGCAACGCATGCCGGGAACAGCTAGTCTTTTATAAAAATGGGACAAGCCCGCCACACTATTCCCAAACCACTGTAACTCCTGTTAGCCAGAATCAACAGTGGCGACCACCAGAAGAGCGCCGAGACAATGAAGCTCAACGAAGTCCCAGAGAAACGATTTAACTGTCTTGGATCCCGCAACGAAATTAATCAGAAAAGAGTAGCGTAGGAGTAGGAAATACACAATTTCCACTTCATCATCATCTGTTTAACCTTTTTCTAACTATGTTGAGGGCGGCTTCAAGTTTAACTAAATGTAGCTGAATACCAGTACTTTACACGGAGCGACTGCCTATCTGACCTCCACAGCCCAGCTACTGGGTAACACGATACCAAAAAAAAAACCTACTACGTACACCAATATATTTATATTTTTCAAATAAAAGACCGTGAGAGAAGCCTTCAAATCGATGGCGCACGACCTAACTCTCGATTCGACCTCCATTGCATAACAAGTAAAAATAAATTCTAATTGCAACCAGTCCATTGTATCTGCACTAATTCCTATATACACCATTGTAGTATGTGAAAATCAGTTTCTTTTAAATGTAATACAACTTATAATGGAGTAAACGTTTAGTTAAGCAAGATGGCCAGATATTACTCAATCTTGGCGTAGGGAAAAGGAAAAGATGGTATCAGAAACAGCGTTAAGTGATTCTTTCATTACGTTATAATTAAGACGTCGTGCTTTCATAGATAAATCTGGAATGCAGAAATTCCCTGAACCTGCACTCAGATGATCTGCTTCCGGGATTTTATCTCGGCGCATGTGCTGGGGCACTGATGACCCCCCGTCTTAGTAGCAGTAGGTTGGGTTAAATTTAAACCCAGACAGACGCATTACTTAGTATAATTTATTTCATCACCACTGCTCTCAAAACGGTGAAGGAAAACATCGTGAGAAACCGGTGTCATGGAACCACAGATCATAAAATAGGGGATCGGACAAAAAAATCGAATTACTCCGTCAGATAGATTTTCAAAAAATATGTTGCCCATATTATTTCTTTTTTAACGTTAACAAAAAATGAAGACGGTGCTTCGAAAACTCGTGTGACGTCACATGTCAGTACATTTTTACCCACAAGTGACATCACAACCCCCCACTTTGACGCGTTTTATCTTCGTCAATTTTTATTAATGTGATAAAACAAAAAACACGTATCCAATATTTTTCGATAATCTAACTGACGGACAAACAGAATCATATTTTTTTGAGCGTGTCCGATAACCTATTGTTTCTGTGATCTGTGCATGGAACCAATATTTCAAAGACATATTGTGTCATCTATCAACCCGCATTCAGCTCGCGTGGTGGATTTCAGCCCACTTCTTCTCATCGAGAAGGCCTCTTCTACTCTCTCTCTCTTCTTCTCTTATTCTTCTGTGTCCCAGCAGTGGGAACATTACATACTGAGTTTCCTCTGTACCCTCCTTAGAGCCTCGAAGTTCAAAGACCTACAAATAATAGCCGGGACTATCATTTCTACATCTTTGACAGTTGCTACAGGTAGTCAGTAACACGACATAGTCTGACAACCAGTCTTGTCAAAGGGTATCGTATTACCCAGTAAATACTAACTGGGTTGAGGAGGTCAGACAATGCAGTGGCTCCGTGTAAAATATTGGTATTCAGTTTCATGCGGTTAGAGTGGAAGCAGACCCCAAAATTGTTCGGAAAAGGCTAGATGGCAGATAATGACGACGGTACGGTTGGCGCAGTGGCTGAGAGATTGGACTGCTGCGCTGCGTGTCGCGGGTTCGATCCCCGCACGGAACAAATATTTGTATGGCCTACAGATAGTTGTTTCGGGTCTGGGTGTGTTTGTGTATGTGACTTTGAATGTTTGTAAACGCACCCACGATACAGGAGAAATTCCTAGTGTGGGGCAACGTTTTTTAAAAATAAATAAATAAATAATGATGACCTATACAAATAAATAATATTGTCCACAGTAAGTCATTATAGTCCATATCCACAATCTCACAGCTTACTTCGGCAAGCACTGCTTAACCCTAAAGATTGATCCGTGTGGTTATTTGGCCTTCATGTCATCATCATCATCAGCCTATAATGTTCCCACTGCAGGGATTCAGGCCTCAGAGGGATGGGCTATAATCCAACACGCGAGCCGAGTGCGGGTTGGTAGATGTCACATGAGTCTTCGAATTTTTTGGTTCTACGACATGCCGGTTTCCTCATGATGTTTTCCATTACCGTTTTTGTGCAATTTTGCCTGGGTTCGAAACTTACTTCGACTTACCGCTGCTCTTCATGTACCTACTGTTATTCATCTATTTATTTTGTTAAAAAAAATACATTAATATTCTTATAAATTATTCTTATAAAAATAAAAATAAATAACCTACCGGTATCAGGAACTGGGCTACGGCTGCTGGGCTTTTCAAGGTCAGGGTTTCAGAGAAAAGAACCGCCTAACAATACGAGTACCTGTATCAAGCCCATGATCCAGCTGTCTTACGAGAGCCTAGCTCAGGTATTGAACGAGGCTTTTGGCAATTAAGTCATAAGCTGATACGACTATCGGCACAATGATACAATAGGTACCTAACTGTATTATTTATTTATTTTTAGACTTGTACATTTTCAAATATTTCTTACAAAAACAATAAAAAAACATTTAAAATATAAAAAATTGAGGCCCACCGGTATCGGGAACAGGGTCGAAGCTACGTCGGGGCTCCAGAGAAAGGAACTTCCTAACAATACGTGCCATGTCCAGGAGTACCGCTTTCTGCATCAAGCCCTTGATCCAGCTGCCTATCGTGAGCCTCCTCAGCTGTTGGTCGAGGCTCTCAACGACTATCGGCACAATGATTTAATAGGTAGCTACTATTATTATTATTGCAGAAAAAATAATAGTAGCAATAATGAGTCCATTAATGCATTATTGACCACTGCAATAACATGAATTCATGTCCAAGTACTCTTCTAGTTACGAAATAGAATTACGTTGCTATCGCCAAGTAATAGAGCGGACTGCTATTTTTGGGTAATTAGATACCTGTTCGCAATGATAGATACGCAGAAAATTATATGTTATGGATAGTCGTTAGAGGCTTTGAGTGAGGTATAAGTAGGTGTAACGAAACAAATACTGCATAACATCACGACGGAGAAGAAGGCAGAGATATAGTGATCTTGATCTTATTTGAAGCGGTTAGGTAGGCCGCAAATGAAGCGTAATAATAAATAAGGTTCCTCACGAATTTCTTTTTTTTTTTTTTTGGAGTGTGCGAAATCATCAAATGACTTCTCCCGCTCTGGGCGGAGCGAAAAGGAATGTCAGACTTCTACTGATTAAAAACCCCCATGTTTCTTCTTAGCCCTTTGTGTCCAGGGCCGCGGTATCTTCCTCACGCAGTTCTCCATCACAGCTTTGACCAACAAATGTACTAGTCTTGAAACTTAGTTTCTTTATTATTGGACATCATTGTCAAAAAAACAGTGATCTTTAAAATTTTTGAAATGAGGTTTTTATTTGTTCAGACACTGCAGACGTAAACTAAACGCGTAGGCACTGTAGATCCACATTAAAATGCTTGTCTATGCTCGATAATAAAGCGCAATCATGGCGGACATCTCTTCTTCAAGGACCCATGGAGCACGTTCGAATTTTAAACAACAAAGAACGCCAATGTTGCCGCCAAGAAAAATTTCGTCATCGTGAATAATGTTTTCTTTTTAAAGATGCCTGATAACTGCTCTGGAACCAATAAATAACCGTTTTGTAATGTTTCTGAAATATATCAGTACTAAAACGGTCCTAATTAATGTCTATGAATTATATCTGTGTTTTATTTTTGTAATATAGATTAAAGATCTAAGTACTATAAAATTTTGAAATGTTAAATCATTATCTACAGATAGTGGTCCGTAGCTGGGTGATCCATTACAAACTGAGTTTCCTCTGTGCCTCGAAATGCACGCCCTAAAGTCCATTTCACGAAAGAAGTCCCGCAGACGCAGCGCTGTATGTCGCGCGACATAATGTTGTTTCACAACTTTTGGCATCGTAAATAAACCTTATAACGCACTAATCCAATAATAAACTCACAAAATATCTACCACAACAAACGCACCTTGATAAAATCGACAAACGACAACATGGCCGATCTGTTAAATTTAGTTCCAGAATTGTCCGCGGGACTTCTTTCGTGAAATGGACTCTACCAAGGTTTTGACTGTTTTTTGTTTATCTTTGACAGTCGACAGGTAGTCAGTGGGTTGAAATTCTAACAACCAGTCTTACGAAGGGGTATCACCTAGTACTAACTGGGTTATAAAGGTCAGATAGGCAGCCGCTCCATGTGAAATACTAGTGTCCAGCTGCAATCGGTTAGACTGGAAGTCGACCCCAACATAGTTGAGAAAAGGCAGATGTCTACATACATTGACTCACGCTTTTTCTCAGGGGGGGTAGTCAGAAAGTACAGAACGCCACCTTATCCTAACATACTCCATTCACCTCATCCACATTCATGCTTTCATGTATGCCTACTGCTACTGCTACTAGGCACCTGATCTTCCTGAAGAACTCTTCACAAATTCATCAACCATCAACATCAAACTAAGTATCCCTACACAAAAAAAATGGGTGAAAAATCAAATTTTACGATAAAACGTAATGTAGCACTCTTATAACATTGTGCTAGTGGATACTTTGAATAGTAAACGGGTCATGGAGGTAATTTATGTAGAGTTATAACCTGAAAAACTAAGTAGGTTTTAAAAATCAGCTCTGAAAAATTTGGAACTTTGACGCCCTATATCTTCGTAACTAGGAGGTTCTAAAGGAGGTTAAAAATTATCGGAGTGACGGGGAGAACAAGTAAGTACCTTTCGGCTTAATTAAGGGTACTTTTACACCCTTTATTTCATTCACAATTTTCTTGTATGGTTCGAATTTTCTAGTATGAATAGTTTCGGTACTTATACGTATAAGACAAAGGCTTTATTTAATTATTTTAATTAAACAATAAGACTCGTAATTGATACCAATTTTGTTAATTATTACAATTCCTCTTCCTGTCTTCAATAGTTTTGTTTAATTGAATACCAAAGACATTGTGTCTTTACTATTTTATTAGGAATCCGTACCACAAAAGGAAAAAACGGAAGGTCATTCGTGTGTCTGCCTGCCTGTCAGTCCAACCATTCCCCCCTCTTTTTTTTTGTTAGGTTGGTAAATCATCAAATAACCCCTCCCGCTCTGGGCAGAGCGAAAGGGAGTGTCCGACTTCTACTGAGTAAAAACCACCCATGTTCCTTCTTAGCCCTTTATGTCGAGGCCGCGGTATCTCATGCGAACAACCCGCAGCCCCTACGTATACAGGGTGTAAATTAACCCATCACACAGCCGTCAACCAAGCATTCTGTACATCAAACTAAGTCTTCTAGCCTAATAATGGTAATATTGCATCCCACATGAATCGTGTTAGGGTCTTCGAAATGTCAAAAGATACCGCAAAAACATTAAGATTGCCATAAACAGTGTAATGTGTCATAAAAACACCGAAAATCAAATTTTTACGTCCTATTTTGTCAAAAACAAAAAATCTCAGTTCATGTCACTAGTTCAGATTCTATTGTTGGTATTTCTATTCTATTATTATTATTTGTCACTTTTCAACCTTATATGTTACGGTATAAGGGTCGCTCTGCCCAAGAGCGGGAGGGATTATTTAATGTTTTTCCACCCGCCAAAAAAAAAAAGGGAAAATTGACGTCGGTGAACTCGGTTGTACTGAAGTACGTACGTACGGTAGTAGCAAGATTTTCAGGATGCCTTCACTATCAAGGTATAGAATAAAACTGCCTACATAGGACCGGCTTTGTTGTGAAGAACCCACAATATCCATCTGCCTAGCCTTTTCCCCAACCATGATTTTTGTTTTTTTTTTTAATTCAACCCCTAGGAAAACAAAATAGGGGATGAAAGTTTGAATGGAAAATCGTCATCTTCACGCTGGCGAAGCCGCGTGCAAAAGCTTGTCAAACAATAAACGCATTGAGAGCATCAACGATCTACAAGTAGGTACATCACTGCTTGCTCCCACGCCCATCACATTTTGGTTTGAAGAGCACAAACATATACTACTGCTGAGGAGGTAAGCAGACACGCCCTAACAACGAAGATCGTAATCATGCTATCACACACGATCAGAACGCAACACTCTGAGGTTTATTTGACAGTGAGTGACAGATAGTATAACATATTAATAATACAGTAACAAATAATAAATCAGCAGAAGTATCACCTTGTTTGTATTACTTATTTAATTTTTTTAAACTTCATGTACAATTAAATAGGGATATAGGTACCTACTTAAAACATTATGATTCTAATTAGCCCGTCTGTTATCGAAAAATATTGGATACGTATTTTTTGTTTTAACAAATCAATAAAAATTAACGAAGATAAAACGCGTCAAAGATTTACGTCACTCACCGGTAAAAAATGTCATACTAATGTCTTAGAAAATGACGTCACACGAGTTTTCAAAGCACTAGTTAGTAGCGTTCTTCATTGTTTGTTTACGTCAAAAAACAAAAAATACTTGTCCAATATTTTTTGGAAATCTATCTGACGGACTAATTAGTCTACCCAATTGTGGTATATAGGCGGACTTAATGCCACAAGGCATTCTCTACCAGTCAACCTTTTGATTAAATAGGACAATGCTGTGATAGGGTATAAAATAATGACTAAAAAGAACCTTTTTTTTTGTATTCGTATCTAAATGAATTTTCCGTAGACCGCTCGCCAGTGAGTGAGTTAACACGTTTCAGAAAACTGTTTCGGTTTCTCAGCCTTTGCGAAACAATGAGAAACCATCATCATTATCTTGTCCTTATCCCAATTCATTTGAGGTCGGCGCAGCATGTCTTCTTCTTCCATACTTCTCTGTTTCTCGTCACCTTATGAGAAACCTCCTTTCTTACCATATCAAAATCATTCATTCATATCAATGTCATTCTTAACACAAACCATCCATCGTTTCTTTGGTCTTCCTCTACTCTTATACCCATCCACATTCACATTCACAACCTTCCTCACGACTTTTTCCTCAATCCTCTTCCTCACATGTCCATACCGCTACAGCCGATTTCCATACAACTTTTATCCATTCGCGTCACAACACACATCCCCCTAAGCATTCGCATCTCAGCCACATGTAAGTTCATCCCTTTTGTGGCCCAACATTCCGATCCATACAGGTCTTTCGCTAGACCTAACCACTGTTCTGCAAGCTTCTGGCGGCGCTACGCTATGTCTGCCAGTGGATTCAGCATCTGTACCAGGATCGGTTGAATACGTTTTAATCAGAGCTGCAATTAACCAACTTTGCATGGATGCAGATTCTGATTTGAATATTAGATTATACTTGAACTCTATAGCTGGCGAATTATGTGAAGTAAGCCTTCTTCTGCATGTTCTTAAACCACCACGCATTAGCAAACGATACAATACTAGCCTTCTATTACATAACATCCCATAGAACGCCAAAGAGCCTCATAGAACTATCAAATGTTAACAGATATGGCCTTGCTTTCTTCTCAATAATAAGCAGAGCCACATCTCATTACATCAATCTCGTCAAATGTATATAAAAACAATAAACAAAACACTTATTGTATGTCTTTGATGTGGTGCAAGTTATAAGCGTAGAGCGTTTTATAAACTTTGGTTTTACTCTAGCGTGTAATTCGTAAATACATATAAAGAGTGTAAAATTACCCAACGAAGCCGAAAGGTACTTGTTCTCCCTGTCACTGCGATCATTTTTTTGTTCTAGACCATGCCTGGGAAGCCCCTAGTTACGGAGATATTGGGGTCAAAGTTCCAAAATTTTTACAGCTATTTTTTATTTATTTATTACTGGTTTTAGTTATACCTAACTTTACTTAAATTGCCTCCAAGACCCGTTTACAATTAAAAGCACTAGCACAATGTTTTAAGACTGTTACATTGGGTTTTACCGTGAAATGTGATTTTTCACCAAAAAAAAAAAATAAAAAAAATTGCGTATGGTTCGATGTACATAATGCTTAATTGACGGCTTCGTGAAGGGTTCGTTTACAGTACACCCTGTATAGAAGACGGGCGTCGTCACCGAGGTAAGTCTAGAAAACGCTAGCTCACGGTCCGTCCGTCCTTATGACGACGACAGGCCGTGTCAATCGACGGTGCGTTCGTGTTCCACGCGCGCCTCTCAGAGATGTCAGTAGCAGTCCGCTAGCGCCGACGCCTACTAGGGCTGCGGGTTGAACATGAGTGGTTTTTAGTCAGTAGAAGTCTGACACTCCCTTTCGCTTACCCCAGAGCGGCAGGAGTCATTTGATGAATTCCCACCTTACAAAACACAAAAAAGGCTTAGAAAACGCTAGCGTAATTACTCAAAGAGTTTTTGCGAGGTTGGCTTGAGGAAACCGCAGGTAGAGAAGCGTGGAAGGCCATGGGGGAGGCTCTTTCTTTCTTTCTTTCTATATTTTGAGACGTTCTCTGCTTTTTATTTTACAAAGCTGAAGATTTGGACTTAGCAGAAATAACTAAGCACGGGTTCCTAACCTTACACAATTTAACATCGGTTATGGCTCGACGTCCCCGCTATCGGTACCGCCTATACTTTAGGCCGCCTTAGGAAGACACCGGACACACAATCGGTCCATAATTGCGATCCAATGACCTTGCTCTAAATCCCGTAACGTATTTGTTAGTTTCATAGATTAGACAAGTCGTGTAGAGGCCGCAGTAGGCATAACATTTTTGAAAGATTTAAATACGATGGCAGTCTGACGTAGACTGGACGTTCGGAGGTTCGGACAAAGTGTCAGAGAAGAAAGTTGGTTGGTGACGGTTCTGTACCACCAAACTATGATGTTATAAACCATATTAAACTTCACTCATTTAGTTTCACGAAATTGTCCCATATCTCTCAAACTCAATATCAAATCTTAATCAAACCATTTTTCGTTGAAAATTATTTTTACGGTCTACAAAGATATCCCCATTCCACATTCATACAAAAATAATTACAATATTTACCTCTTTGAATAACTAAAAGAAAGATATTATTATATTATAGGTAGTTGTTGTTTGTTTTTATAGATAGTTATTAATCGTGTTACCTTCACAGAAAGGTTGAAGAGAATAGGTAGAAAACTACAAATCTGTCCTATCTACACATACAAGACCTTTGTCCCCAAACACACAAATAATAATAAAACGCATGGTGTTTTCCGATCTGGATCAGTTCGTTAGTGGGTGGTCGAGCTTTTGTAATTACTGTGGCATGTTGCAACGTTACGTAGCCATATTGTTCTGATTTTGTTTTTAATAGCAGCCATCTTGAACTTCGGAAGGTCGAAGGTTTGAAAGCAAGGAGGTTGTGTGATTGCTTCATCGGTTCTAAGTAGTCAATAAATGATGTGCTACATGAAACTTACGCTTTTATTTTATGGCGGTTAAAGCTGAGATAATAATGCTAATCAGAATGTGTGGTGTTACGCACCGATGAGTTCAGTATGGCTGTAGGCTTGCACCAAGGGTCGTCTTTAAGCCCTTACCTTTTCTTGTTGATTATGGATGCTCTGACGTCGGACATACAAGAAGAGGCACCCTGGTGCATGCTGTTTGCCGACGACATTGTTCGACGACGAAAGTCGATCTAATTGCCTCAAAAGGGATCTGCGCCAGATGGTCAGCCACTCATGCTATAACTCACATAGTCTTGAAGGACTTATTCCAAATAATAAATAATTTTCAACCCGATACTCTACCAAAGGATCCGAGAACATTGCTGCAGCGTCCAAGAACGATTGAAATAAAAAAAAAATCGGTTATGCCGAATACTGGCAACACGGGAACGAAGAATAATCTCACAAGATGTATTCAAAATTTGACAGAGAACAAAATAGTGACAATCGATGTTAACGTTGATGGACTATAAAAGTTCGAAAGTTGAATTCTGACCCATTTTGATTAAAAATATTGAGTAGTAACAAAACTGTCATCAAAAGCTACATTTTTTACAATTGTAAACGTTTATTAAACAGCATTTACAATTGTACAATTTGTAACATTTTTACTTGTAGAATTCTTACAAATTGTGAGGTATATTTTTTTTGCTTTTATTATTCAATAACACAGAATTACAATCAGTTTTTTTTAGACGTAAACATACCACACAAACCATCGTGGGTTTAACTTAACAGTAGTATGCCAGACACGGCAACTCGGTGCCACAACATTATTGATCAGTACATAAAGTATATTAAAGAATAAGTATAAGTAGGCACTAAAGAGACACAGGTGTCTCTGCTACTGCGAAAAAAAAACAGCAGTTTTACAAATATGTCAGTTATCCACAAAATTGTAGGATTGTAATGTTTATTAAACAGGGCCCAGCAGGGCTATTGCGTATCTTTTTAAATGTCAGTGGATATCATAGTGTCCATCAATTAACGGTCAAATGGTTATGGTTTGGTACAAAATGGAACCATTTGACAGTTGATCGATGGACACTATGATTGCCACTGACATTTAAAAAGATACGCAATGGCCCTGCAGGCCGGACCCATTCTTAACAGATTGGTCGGAAAAGGCAAATTTTGAACAAACTTAGAAAACCATGGGGGAGGCGTTTGCCCAGCAGTGGGACAAGACGTGTTAACAAAAATAAATTAACTTGGAAAGGGTGGACCGTTATCAGTAAATTTTATGTTTCTTTCAGAAAACTAAATTGCATCCAGTAACGTAATACGTTAATAACCGGTTGCGAATCACCTGATTGTCTGATAAAAAGATGATTCCGTGCTTTGGAAGGCACGTATAAGCCGGTGGTCCCGGCCGCCAAATGGCGGTCGTCAAACCATGTCAGAGGCCCTTGAGGCGGATTAGAAACTCTGACACTAGGGTGTAAAATTTTGAATGTCGCACAATTTAACAACCGAATGAAATCATTTCTAATCGATAAATGTTATTAGTATTACACTGTTGACCATTATTTAAATGACGAATTAATTTGATTTACTGTTTTATTACGTGACTTCATGCGGTTATAATTAATTAATTTTGATAATTCTTATTTTGCTGACATTTATAATACTTGTTTTTTTCTCGTGACTTTTTGTACTACATATTTAAATAAATTTTAGTTTGACAATAATTGTAATATTGTATTGCTGACACATTATTTCGTTTTCGTGAGACTTTTTGTAATAATTCATTTCAAATTCGACAAATTGTATTGTGTTTTAGTTGTAGTTCAGATTTTGTATTTTATAATTAATTTGAATTAATTGGATAATGTGAACTTTAGCGACACTTTAAGAGCACTATTTTGTATACCTTGTGGCGGAGCATAGGCTGGACTTTTTTTCTTATTGAACATCATATTTTGTACCATGTGTTCACAAAATCAATAAATTAATTTGAAATTTGTGGGGACGTCAGACCTTACTGCCCACACGATAAGAAAATGAAAAATTAGAAATGCGATAGAGCATTTGAGCAAAAATATACAATAACCAAATGGGTCAAACTACCGATGGCTCCTCCACAACGAGATTCCCCACTACTAACTTTCGTACCAGGGACACAAAGCAGACTTACATCAGAATCTGTAGAAACTGTGTTATTTGATAGCAGGCTCTTCAGTGTGTCGCAGTTCTGATTTTCCCGAGTTATATCTTCAATGTTGTAATTAGCGGCCATATCAAAAATATAGTCAGGAACTTGGAAAAAATATGGTTTCGGATTTATGCCACACGATGGATTCTTCGGGACTTGTATGATGGTACTCGTATATGATTCATTCCCTTCGATGCGATATAAGTAGTTTATAAAATTCTTTGACACAATCACAAATCTCATCAAATTTTGTGCACGAAGTATTGTCCTTACGTTCTTTCCATTTAAGTCTGCACTTTTAATCAAACTTCTCGAATCAGCAAAGTACATTTTCTGCGAGTGTTGGTCAATAGTTAAATACAGTATAAATGCATCGTGTTTCATAACTTCTTCAAACTCGGCACCATTGAATCGACTTCTATGAATTTTATTGGACTCGACACAGCCGTAAATAAACCTGAAATTATTTTGTAAATAACATAAGATGATTATATTAAGAAAATCGTAAATTTATAATAGTACATTATGGTATAAGTGTGTAACGTTGGTGATTACCGCTGAGGCGCCTTTGAGACCCGAGCCGTTAGGTGAGGGTCTTAAGAGAGCCGAGGACGGTAATCATCAATACACACGTGTATCATACGACGTTTTTCAACACACTTGTGAAGAAAATAACACAAAAAAATCATTTTTAACATGTTTTCAACAGTTAAAATGACGCATCTAACAATGGCGATCGGCCATAGACTAAAAGGATGAGGTTTCTTTTTTTTGCTTTTTGCGGATAGTGTTTTAGCCACGTAAAAAATGAGGATTTCAAAGTTTTTTTAATAAAGAGAAAACAAAAGTTTTATTTATTGAAAACGTATACACAAGTTGAAATTATCTATTTAAATTAATAAATTATCCTGAGCGCGCATCTAACAATGGCGATCGGCCATAGACTAAAAGATTAAGTTTTTTTTTTGGCTTTCCGCGGATAGTGTTGCAGTCACGTACAAAATGAGGAATTCAAAGTTTTTTTTATTACAGAGAAAACAAAAGTTTTATTTATTAAAAACGTATGTATAAGTTGAAATTATCTATTTAAATTCGAAGTTACATGAAATGAGCAAGGAATAGGTACATTAATTTATTTGTAGTATTGAACACAATCTTTTTAGTATCGAAACTTTTTTAAGAACAGAGCAACTCAACCAAAAAATAAAAAAAAAACCTATAACTCACTTGTGAATAATGGTAATGAAAAATTCACAGTTTGATTGCAGGTGTCATTATATGCCTAATTGCGGTGAAATTAGAACCACTTTATGAGCAAGTGTGTTGAAAAAATACTTTAGTACATTTCGATACAAGTGCGAAAAGTGTGTTATTGCATTCGAGGCGGATTGAACACCCGAGCCGTATGGTGAGGGTGTTATGGGGTCGGGAAGTGCAATAACAAACTCCCACGTGTATCTAACGACGTTTTTCAATACACTTTCTAAGAAATAAAATAATAAAACGATATGTAGGTATATTTGTCATCAATTATTATACTATGATTGACCTTTGCTTGGCCGCTAAACAGCCTCACAGGAAAAATATAAAATTCAAGTATTTTAAAATTAAGAACACAAATAAAATGTTCATTTGTTCATAAAAGTAAATATTTGATTAAAATAATCATTTATATTTATAGTATTCCTTTTAAAAACACAATTAAATATTCACAAAATATTAACGCTGTAAAGACGCAAATCACTATCAAAAAAATTTTTTTTTTAAATAATTCTATGTTTTAATTGATTCGGACTTAATAAGATATATCGGTAGGTAGTAATTTCCTTTTCCGCCCTTGGTTGCGGAAAAATAAGAAGAACGCACGCATGCATTGCATGTCGAACCTAATCGTAGTGCATTATGAGCCAGTTATCGAGGAAGTGTATTGGAAATATATTTTCAACACACTTGCTCATAAAGTGGCTCTAATTTCACCGCAATTAGGCACATAATGACACCTGTAATCAAACTGTGAATTTTTCATTGGCATTATTCACAAGTGAGTTATTTCGATACTAAAAAGATTGTGTTCAATACTACAAATAAATTAATGTACCTATTGCTTGCTCATTTCATGCAAATTCGAATTTAAATAGATAATTTCAACTTGTATAGGTACACGTTTTTAATAAATGAAACTTTTGTTTTCTCTGTAATAAAAAAAACTTTAATTCCCCATTTTGTACGTGGCTGCAACGCTATCCGCGAAAAGCCAAAATCACCTTAATCTTTTAGTCTATAGCCGATCGCCATTGTTAGTTGCGCGCGCAGGAAAACTTATTAATTGAAATAGATAATTTCAACTTGCATACACATTTTTAATAAATAAAACTTTTGTTTTCTCTGTAGGTAATAAAAAAAACTTTGAATTCCTCATTTTGTACGTGGCTGTAACGCTATCCGCAAAAAGCAAAAAATAAACCTCATTCTTTTAGTCTATGGCCGATCGCCATTATTAGATGCGTGCGCAGGAAAACTGATTAATTTTACCCGCCATGGCGAAATTTTTTTCACAACTCGTTTTAACTGTTGAAAATGATTTTTTTGTGTTATTTTCTTCACAAGTGTGTTGAAAAACGTCGTATGATACACGTGTGTATTGATGATTACCGTCCTCGGCTCTCTTAAGACCCTCACCTGACGGCTCGGGTTTCAAGGGCGCCTCAGCGGTAATCACCAACGTTACACACTTATACCATAATGTACTATTATTTATTTATTTATTTTATAATCATACCTATACCTATTATTATAATAAGTACAGGACCTATTAATTGCGTTCGGAAATAATTCAACAATCAGCAAAATGTTATTATTTCCCTTTTTTTAACGTACCTAATTAATTCTGTGGGGTCCTATCGTGTCACGTGTACGATAAATGGTGCAAAACAATTGGAGGAAAATTGTGAAACGAATAGGTAGGTACCTGAGTGATTTAAGGAAAAACACTTAATAATTAATTGAAACAGGACCACCGCTAAGTACTTAAGTGGTAGCTATACTCCTGGACACGGCTCGTATTGTTTGGAGGTTCCTTTCTCTGGAGCCCTTAAATTATCAAATGACCCATCCCGCTCTAATATCAACGGTAGGTACCCGTAGGTAACGGTAGGTATTCCGGGTTCTCCCCCTTTTAAACTTTGTCGCTTTATAAGCATCTATTACCATATTTACTGCCCTCTATCGCGTAATAGTACAACTTCACGACCAGTACCAATAAACAATTATTTCAACGTGGAATAGTAACATTTAAGAGTTTTATAATAGCTACTCATAAAAATAATGTATTATTATTAACCTTTTTCACAGATTGTTTATTTTAAAACATAGATAGTAACTAATTAGGTATTTCGTAAATTCCAAAACAGTTTACTTAAAACAACGCCATCTAGTATCGAGTAGATACAACAGCGCCACTCGTCGGCACTTGTTTGATGTAAACAAAGCGCGCCGCGCACGTGGCGGCTTGCCTTTGACAAAAATGTAGCTTCACTTTTTGAAATTGTATATGACTATTAGAGTAACGTCTTTTGAGTTATCATTTTTACGATTCTGGAGTCAAAATAGGTGGTTTACTGCAAAATATAGGTAGAAAATTAAAAAATGACAAAGAATTTTATTGAAAAATATGTATTCTTTTTAACATTTAGGCGATGTTATAGTAAAATGATAAGTTTTGATTCGTAACTTCTTTTTGTACGTTTTGTTAGTAGTAGAATAAAAATATATAAATTCATGTCAGAAACAAAAATAAAAACTTGCAATATGACTAGAAATCGAACCCGCCACCACTGTCGCATCTAACCACTGAACATGTATAGTTGTCGGCATCCTTTGATCGGTGCCGAAAGGCGAAAAACATTTTATTTTGTTTTTTATTCTGCCGACGATCGTTGCTAAGTGAAGACGTGCTAAATTATTTTGATGTGCTCTGTCATCGGTAAGTTTCTTTTTATCATAACATTATTAAAGTGATTTTTGTTTGTCAATGTCGTATATAAACCTATTATGTAACACTAGTTAATCTCAGCTTCTGAATGTGGTTCTCAAATTTAAATACCAACACAGCATAGGCGTAGCACACAGTTGTTAAAAACTTGGTAGATTTTAATAAATAATTTTATCGTAAAAGTTCAGTGGACATTAATAACTTTTTTTATGTTACCAAAAGGAATCTCGATAGATTCTGACTGGAGAACTAATACATTTTATAGCTACGTATGAGGTCGGTGGGTGGGTGCAAATGGTATTTTTAATTAATTAAACTAATTTAGTCTTTTGAATAATTCTTTAATCCACTAAAAATACGTACCTACGGAAGTTAATTTGTTTTGGTCAGTTACGTAGAATCTACATTACGTAATAATTATGCTTTACTTTAATTGTGTACAAATTGGTAGTGTAATTAAAACAAGGTTCACGTGGTTGTATTTTACGAAAAAATCTAATAAGAATCTAGTTTGACCATCTTGATAGTTTAATTTACAACGTCACTTCCGTCAAACTTTCAAAATGGATGATTTGATTCTTTTTCTTTACGTAAAAATGTAAATAGTGTTTTTTTTATTAATTTATTTTTGTTTTGGTGATATTTCAGATCCAAAAATGTATCCTACGAAGAGTGCGTATGATTACATGAATGAAATAAACCGCTTGTTCCCTCGGAATAATGATAATGGTAAGCATAAAACATTTGTTCAACTTTTTACTTTTTGTCAGAATTGTGTACCTATGCAAAGTTTTCTAGGCGTGCTATGGAACCGTTTAGCAATGTCCGTGGGTTCTTTTTTCTTTCAACTGTAGTAACTGTCACAGTAATCAAAAACATACGAGCAACAACCTAAAACAAATGAAATTTGATAACACAAACAGAATGAAATGCAATGGTTTATTTGACAAATGTGAATGACTCTTGTCTGTTTTATCTTTGTGGCAAAGTACATCTGTGGCTGATGCAATACTATAAACAGCAGTAAGTATCAATAAAGCACAATATCATGCAGTTATTATCAACAAAACATTTTAGGGTTCCGTACCTCGAAAAATTCGCCCTTATGAGGACCCACTGGCCAAAAACGGAATATCACTTTGTTGTCCGTCCGTCCGTCTATCTGTCTGTCTGTCAAGACTCTTGCTAATGCCCAAAACTTGTGCAATTTCAGATGTGTTCCGGTCTCCAAACACAATGCCCAACCCAAATCCATCGTCACCATTCAGACAGTTGACACCAGCCAACCATTCCTCAAGCTCAACTGATTCTACTTCTCCAGACTCATTCCCAGACATGTCACATCGCTTGGACACAGACAGACCAGCTTATGAGACTCCGTTCATTGTCCGACGACAACGTCCAATCATTGGAAGAAAAATCTTTGACAACCCTGAACGTGTGCCACCAACATTAGAGCCAACGTTCAAACCTTTTGAACATGACATTGAATTTCCTAACACAATATGGCAACCGGATACCGAACACCATTTATTCCCACCCACACCGCCAAACATTCGTGCTGAACAAAATAACTATAAACAGAATATTTTCTATGAGCTATTTCCTGCTGAGAAGAGAGGGTTTGAGTTCCAACCACCAGCTTCCACAGTATCCCCTGCATCAAGCTACACGCCAGCTTCGCCGAAATTTTCGCCGACAATGCCATCTACGCCGAATTCTGCGAAGGTTCCTCCCCCTCGTATGCCGACATCGCCGTTCAGGCTGCCTAGTCGGCCAAACTATGGGCCTAGTTCATCTAAGCATCAAGAAACAAGAGCAGCAAAGATGTGTACATTCTGTCGTAAGAATGGAGAGACTCCATTAGTTTATATGACGCATGCTGTGAGGGAGAACGTTGGGAACAAGAATATTGTAACATGTCCCATATTGCGGTCTCATGTGTGCTCAACGTGTGGAGCTTCCGGAGATAATGCTCATACCATGTAAGTAATTGCTCGCATTATTAAACAGCTGCTGTGCCCTGCTGTCTCACCCACCCTCGGCCCCCAACCATCAATTTTTTTTTTTAAACTTTGCCCCACACTAGGAATTTCTCCTGTATCGTGGGTGCGTTCACAAACATTTAAACTGACGTGCACAAATACCCAGACCCGAAATAACTATCTGTAGGCCTTACAAATATTTCTTCCGTGCGGGGATCGAACCCGCGACACGCAGCGCAGCAGTCCAATCGCTCAGCCACTGCGCCAACCGTGCTGTCAAACTTTGTGTCACTGGTGTTATTTCTTTATTTTCACTAAGCAATCTTTCTGACTTTTCACTAGACTAAAATGGAGGAAAATGAGTTGTTGTGTTGTAGTTGTTGAGTTGCTCTACTCATTGGCCCAGACTTCTACAAGTTGTTGTGCAAATCAGTCATTATCACTTTTCCCTGATTTTGACAAACCATTAATCCAATGCAAAATAATAGCTTTAAATCAAAAGGCTGACTTTGAACGGAATTTCTCAATGGCTGATACTGATTTTCACTTTTTATTCTTTTTCCAGCACATACTGCCCAGTACTAAGAAGCGGGAACAACGGGCGACCATTGCAGTCCACAACCATCACACTGAAGAATACAAGAATTAAGAGCAATGGTAGGAGACGCTTTTAATTGTTATTTAATTTTACCTTGGATGCACTGTTTCTGAGCCGAAACAGTTAAATTTTTTTATTTTATGAATGAGATGACTTGAAGCTAGGGTCAGTATATGCAAGATTAACAGATAATTGGCTGAAATCTGGAATCTGGTGTAAGATTAAGAATTGAAATATCTGAAATAACTAGGATTTTATTTCATATGAAAACAACAAGTATCTAAGTCGCCAAATAATATATGCAAGATTCCCAGATAATTTGCTAAAATCTGGGTAGACCAACAATTGAAACTAGAATAGTACCATAAAATTATGATTTTATTTGATATGAAGACAACAATTATCTAAGTTGCGAAATAACTGAAATAGTAATTAATTTTCTTATTGCAATAGTATGAATAGGACAACTTATTGTTGTGTTCATGTCTAGTCTTAGTGCCAATGACAACTGACTTGATCAAATAATCTAATAAAACAAAGTAACTATTAATTTAGAGTTAACTGAATGCTAGTGCTTGCTTAGTTATTTTCTCTCCATAATCATGGCCATTTTAGACGCCCTGTTCAGTATACAGCCAGGCAAAAGCGGTATCTCAAGAAATCCAGTTTCGAAAAAAAAAAACAGGTATTTTAAAATACTTTGTTAGACACATAATGGATTGATTTTAGTTTGTTATGTTTTAAAAAAGATTTTGTTAATTATTTTCAGCGTATATTTTTAAGATATTGGATGTCATTAAAGTACTTTTTTTTTTTTTTTTTTTTGCTTTTGAGCTTAGTGTATAATAATATGCTCTCATAAAACAAGCTGTTTCTATTTGACAAATATTGCATGACCTCCTCGATTTGGCAAATATTCTATAAATATACTTGTTTTTTTATGATAAATTATCTAGATGGCCAAATCGTAGTTGTAAATTCTTCTACAATTTATGAATATGTTCAAGTTTTACGTGAAAGTAGATTTGTTTCATGTTTAAGTCTTCGAGCGTCCTTATGATCACCCGGTGGATCATAAGACATTCAAGCAATGTTAGCGGACGTTCAAGAGGTTAATATATTTTGTTACCAATGATCTCATAAAATATAATTTAGCTGATAATAATTATGATCTCTAATAGTGACCTGATTAAGTTCATAATGACTTACTAATCTAAATAAGCATGAGAACAAAAACAAAAAAAATAACTTTTTTACTAATTTTATAATACTTTTTAACTTCATATTACGTTGGAAATTATTTGACTGCATTTTGTGTGTATTACTAATCACTATTATTATTATTTTTAAACTGGTTTTGACAATTTTACTATTTTAATTATGACTACTATTAGGATAAAATTATGACGAACGTAAATTATGACAAATACGAACTGAAGCCGCGTCCTAATCGAAGCGATCGTCGCGTTCATAATTTCATTATGTAACATGATTCTTCGCGTGTTCGCGCAACCATCGCTTTGTTTAGGACGCGCCCTTATAATTATTATGATCATTTAATTGTGCTGTTTAATAGTTAATCAAAAGGGAGTGCTTGAAATTATTCGACAATTTTTTCTGGCTTCTGATATATTTTGACGCATATTAAAAATTATGTGAAAATTCAATGTTTAAATAGTACTTCAATTTATTGTACCATTTACATTGCGATTGTAGTGATATGACTGGTTTCTATGCAAGTATCAAAACTACAATGTCGCCATTTGCTTGGCCTGGAGGGAACTCTGTATGTAATAGAGGGTTATCCATCCAGAGGTCAACCTAAGCCAGTGCGGCTGAACCGTCGTTATCAGTCGTGCAGCATAGAAATCAGTCGTGTCGCTGCCGGCTGCCGCAACAGCAGTTGCCACTGCCGGCTGCCGCAACAGCAGTTGCCACTGCCGGCTGCCGCAACAGCAGTTGCCACTGCCGTCTGCGGTTGCGGGTAGTATTAGAACTGCAGCTTTAAGGTCAATGCTTCAGGGAAGCCCGCGAAATTCGAATTTCTTACGTTTTTGCAATTTGCCGGTCAGTGTTAGGTTGTTAAATATAATAGAATTCGCGACCGTAAAATTTGTGACCCTCTCAGTTCATATTACTTCCTTGAGTGACTATTTGTTAAAAGAGGCACTTACTGCGGTACTCGAGAGATATTTAATGATTACTTAAGCCGTCTTTTAGTAAAGATTTGACATACTTTTGTATGACAAAACTGTCAAAACCTTTACTTAGTGATGGCTTAAGTAATCATTAAAGGTCTCTGAGTGCGGCAGTACCTCTGTCACATTTGTTACGATCGCGAATCCTATTTTATTTAACATACAACCTGACACTTTCCGGCAAATTGCAAGAAACGTAAGAAAATTCAAATTTCGCGGGCAACCATGGAGCATCAACCCTAAGCTGAACTCTATCTACAGTTTTTCTACCAATATTTTAAGTTTTTAGGTAAATGACTTGAAAAATGTCTACAACACAAGTTATTTTTTGTAAGATTTAATTTGACCATTTTTTTTTACTAATCGTGCTTCTTTAACCTTTTTTATCCTAAACTTTGACAGCTTTATGCACTTTTTTTAAATCACATTTAAACATCATGTTGTCTCTTATATAATATGTAATTTTAGATAAAATTATGGTTTTATATAAAGTAATTTTATCGCCTTGATTGATCTGTAACATTGAACTCTTAACTGCCGCACTCAGAGAGCTTTAATGATTACTTAGGCCATCACTTAGTAAAGGTTTTGACAGTTTTGTCATACAAAAGTATGTCAAATCTTTACTAAGTGACGGCTTAAGTAATCATTAAATATCTGTGAGTACCGCAGTTAAACAGTAAAGCATGCCTTACAGCAATTTAAATTCTACTTATGATATTATGTTTTAATACAGACAAGCATATTTTGACTGATCTGATACTGGGTGTTTTGTTAAACGTTGTTCATATTTATGAGTATACATGTCACTCCCTTTTAGTATAGTCCACGTTTGACCAATCACCCAGTAAAATAAATGACTGACTAATAATAATGTAAAGGAGTTATTATTACACAATCTTTATCATAGGAACGACTTTAAAAGTGACACTGGAAATGTATTTGAAGCAAGATTTAAATAATATAAACCCTTAGCACGATCAAGTCTACATGTGACCACACAAATATTGGATTTGTGTCGTTATGCGGAGGCCAGCACATCAAGTTACTGAAATCGGTAAAAGGAGTTTGATATTTTTTGTATGGAAGCTGGCATGGCATATCGACCCATCGCCATTTTGATTTTTTTTAGAAATCACGGCCCACGATGAAACTGGTATGTATGGGTAGAGGACACCTAGACGAACAAAAAAATTCATGTGACATGATACCCCAAAGTGTCACGTTATCGAGATATTTGAAGTTAAAGATAGGTATATGAATACAATGACCACATAAAAAATAGAACTTTTACGTGTCTATAGGCGTTGATTATTATAATTACTGTTTATTGAAAGAGAGTAGGTACATTTCATACTACTAGGAGCACGAGAAAACTATTCTTTGACATAATATAGCGTTTCATTGCGATGCAAAGCGATTTTCTCGTGCGCATAATAATATTCATGACTTATGACTTATTCAACCTGGGAACGATTATTTGGCTACAATTTAGCGCCTATACACGTAATTAGTTTATTTTTAATGATTGTCGTTGTACTCATTTGTCGATCCTTACCTTCAAATATCTCGATAACGTGACACTTTGGGGTACCGTGTTACTGGACACTTAATGTTCGTCTAAATGTCCTCTATCCATACATACCATTTTAATCGTGGGCCGCGGTGCGTAACAAAATCAAAATGGCGGGCAGGTTGATACGCCACATCGGTTCTATCCCCTTTCTTTAGATTTTCAACTACAAACTACTAGGTTGAAGGTTGATTGGGAATATTTTACAGTCTCGGATATCTGCATTACAGCTGTATGTGCTGACGTGCAGACGTCATAACGACACAAATCCAATATTTGTGGGGTCACTCTTTCTTAGTACACTTAATACACATATGTACACTATGTACACTTGATCGCACGACCTCATCATCATCTGCCTAGCCTTTTCCCAACTATGTTGGGGTCGGCTTCCAGTCTAACCGGATGCAGCTGAATACCAGTATTTTACATGGAGCGACTGCCTATCTGACCTCCACAACCCAGTTAATACTAGGCAATACGATACTCTTTGGTAAGACTGGATGTCAGAATTTCAGGTCACTGACTACCTGTTACGACTGCCAAAGATCTATATATGGCAGCCGGGACCAACAGCTTAACGTGCTTTCCGAGGCACGGAGGAAACTCGGTATGTCGGGCGGTCACCCATCCACAGACCGACCTAGGCAAGCACAGCTTTACCTAAAGATCGACCCGAGTGGCAGTTCTTATTAAGCCACGAGCTCCTCTCACTTGATCGCACGACCTATCTAAGGTTTTTTTAATTTACACCTATGCCTAACCCTTCGGGAATTAAAGGTGTGATGTTTTGTATATAGAAATCAGGAATGTAGCCACCAACAAAACAATTTTTTTTTTCTAAATTTATCTGCAATCCAGTCCTCGGACTAGGAGCCGATGAGTTCCGTGTTTTTTTCTTAATCTTAATACTTGTTTTCACTGTAATAAAGCTGTGATTACATTATAATTAAAACAAAACTATCCACTTAACAAATACATTTCCATTCTATCGTATATCTTAGTATTGTAAGATTTGACAACTATTTTTATCATAATAATAAGATTTTGACTGATCTGTATTTTAATCTTAATAATTTTCTGTGAACTTGGACACTTTTTTTCCTATGAATGTCTATAAGGCTCTTATATCTGGCAGAAAGAGCCCCCCACATCCCTAGATCCTGAGTAATAATTGAGTATAACCTGGATCATTTCAGGCTCTGAGTCAGTAGGGGATCGGACTGACTCAAAAAAATATGATTGTTTAGTCCGTCAATTAGATTACCGAAAAATATTGGATACGTGTTTTTTGTTTTATCCAATTAATAAAAATTGACGAAGATAAAACGCGTCAAAGATCATGAGTAGCTTGAAACTTCACTTGTAGGTAAAAAAATGTACTAACATTTGACGTCACACGAGTTTTCGAAGCACTGTATAGTGTTAATTTTTTGTTTACGTGAAAAAAGAAAAAATATGTGTTCAATATTTTTTGAAAATCTATCTGGCGGACTAATTACCTAGTTTTTTTTTTGTCCAATCTCCTATTGTCACATTTTTCTTTATTAGACTCGTGTGTCAGACAATATTTCTAGCTTCTTACTGTCCAAGGTTATTCGTTTACTCTGATCATATTTTCCTATAACTAATTGCCCTCTGTCAGTTTCTCATGCACAATTTCAGCGATGTCTTTCCCTTGCTTGCCTCGAGCCAACTCGGAAGATGATGTCCCTGGTAAGATTCAGATCTTGAGACCACGACTGTTTTAGGAATATGGTCAGACTGAGTCGGGGTCGACAATAGAGGTGGTGTCCAGGGATCACAATTCTTCTGAACTTCTGGTACAAATTTAACGACAGTTGCACAGATACACAGAGGGTGGGAATTCATAACCTTGTCATAAGCAAGTTGGATATCCCGCAATTGGGCCCAACTACACACTGGAATGCTGACATGACGAATTATTGGAATAACACCAGACTTGCTTGTATCCGGTCCATCACCGCTCTAGGTCCTGTCTTCTGAAAAGTGACGATCTTCAGCAATCTCCAACTGTCCCAGGTGTTCATTATAGTCTTGATCGTGATCAATAATCCAAGGACGACGACCTGCAATCTCCAGTTCTCTTTCAAACGCCTCTCCCAGGCGTTCAATATAATCTTGATCGGAATCAATAATGCAAGGACCGCCTGCAATATCCAGTTCTCTTTCAAACGCTTCTCCCAGGTGTTCAATATCAGGTTGGTGGTCAATAATCCAAGGACTATCTTTCAGAGTCTCCGATAACTGGGAGCTTGGTGACTCGCCTTGCTCTTATCATCGAATAGGAAATTTCCTCCCACAAATTCGGTTGCCTCACGGAATGATTTGGCAAGTTCGTCAGTCTTCAAAGACGCCATCATGCTCTTGATCTAAGCTTTGTTGGATAGAACAGAGTAGTTCATGGTTATTTAATAGAATGTTGATCTGAAAGTATAATAATATATATGTATTTTATACTTAGGATTTTTAATGTCATTGGTTGCTAATTTATGATTATGTGTGTGTATAGCCTATAAATTGATCTAGTCAAACTAGAGGCTCAAAAGTTCGTAACGTTGATTTTAAACTTTATTTTGTTTGAGTTGAAGATGAATCTTTACTAGATCGACGAAAATGACTAACGATGATTATACTTGACTCGCTAATTAATAATAATATGATAAATGATATGTGACTAGGATATAACAAGACATTAAAAATGTCCAGTTTTTTGTTTTTTGTGACCTTTATTTCGTCCCAAAAAGGTTCTTGTTGGATTGATGTTATTAGAGAAAAATTACTGAAATTACTAGCAACTCATTTATTCACAAATATGCGTAGTAAGCCTATAACACTATTTAAAAAAAAAATGAATATGGAGGAACAAGACCCTTTAAAGGACTATAAGATTTGATTATCTGACACAACTATATGAATTGAAAGAAAAAAAATGATTTAGTTATGAACTTTTTAAATTGTTGCCAAAGGCTCTTGTAAGTTATAGACCTTCTGTATCCAACAAGGATTATTGCATAGCACATTTGTTTAATAATGGTATTGAACCGATTTTAATGTTTCTAGTATTTAAGGCTGATTATGGTACAAATGATTTTATGAAAAGATAGGAATGTGTTTTTGTTTATTTTATATTATTGTCCATTAGTTAATAATATTGTTTATGAACATGTTGTTATATGCTAATACCTGAAAGGGTCACTATTCACTAAGCAAAAAGTCTGAATAATGTGCTCTGTTTCTGAAATAGTAAACTTTATATTTGAAAGACAAAACATCGGTCTTGTATTTTTATTATACTCGTCTTTTTGTTTGCGCGGGGATCTTGCCGCCTTGTTGAATAAGACCATAATTTTAATGTTTTCATTATCCTTTAATGTGTTAACAATACTTTCAAATAGCGGTTGAATTGATTATTTCTATCTAAAATTGTTTTTAATAGAATTTCTAAGTAAAGGATTTTATAATAAAAATGTCTACTGTGGTTCGATTTTCATGTACCTACTTAAGATTTTATATGATTATTTACTATTATAATGTACACTAAGTACTGATTTTTATGCATTTATATAAGTGTGTTACTAAAAAGTACAACTTCATTGCATGTTTTGTAATATATTTAAAAAACTAAAGTTTGTTTTTAATTATATCCCATCAGTATACATTACTTGTTTTATCCCCTCCATGATTGAATGCGTTCTCAAAAATATAGAATATATTTTGATGTGATTTACACTGGCATGTCCACCATCACGTTTACACTTTGATAACACAAAAAAAAAACTGACAACGAAGTGATTCTATAAGGGTTCCGTTTCTCCCTTTCGAGGTAGGGAGCACTGCCTGGCAAGGCCACCACCAGCGAGTGTCCCTGACTCTGGCAGGGCCACCATCAGGGATCTTAATTTGAATAACACAAAAATTTTGTCGCTAATTTGTCCAAATTTGTCCCCAAATATCAGAATTTGTCGCTCACTGGTTCAAAAGATATAAGGGTTTATAGGTGGCCATGCTGGCGAGACTCCCCAGCAGCAGGGCCACATTTATATCTCAAAAACTAGGGCACCTAGCGAAGATATGTTTTCTCCCATATTTAGTCGCCAATAAGTCGCAATTTGTCCCCATGTTACAAATTTAGTCGGTGTTAATTAAAAAGATATTAAATAATTAAATTTCCGCATAAAGTGGTACAAGCAAGTACAAAATACTTTATGTAGTTTCTAGACAGTATATAGATACTGTCTAGAAACTAAATGGAAATGTAAATGGCATGACCGCTATTTAAATAATCTTTTAGCAGCGTCATGACCACCTTATTGACATGACCAGTACCACCCACTTCAACGTCTGAGGAACCTTTATACGTGTCACTGACTCTGGCAGAGCCACCATCAGGGATTTTCATTTTGAAAACACAAAAAAATTGTCGCTAATTAGTCGAAATTTGTCGCCAAATATCAGAATTTGTCGGTCACTGGTTCAAAAGATATAAGGGTTTATAGGTGGCCGATCTGGAGAGAGTCTCCCCAGCAGGGCCACATTTATATCTCAAAAACTAGGGCACCTAGCAAATATCTCTTTTCTCCCATAATTTGTCGCCAATTAGTCGGAATCAGTCGCCAAATATCAGAGTTTGTCGGTCACTGGTTCAAAAGATACAAGAGTTTATAGGTGGCCGATCTGGAGAGAGTCTCCCCAGCAGGGCCACATTTATATCTCAAAAACTAGGACACCTAGCGAAGATGTGTTTTCTCCCATATTTTGTCGCCAATTAGTCGCAATTTGTCGCAAAGTTACAGATTTAGTCGGTGTGTAATTAAAAAGATATTAAAGGATTCAATTTCCCCATACAGTGGTACAAGCGAGTACAAAATACTTTATGTAGTTTCTAGACAGTATCTATGACGTCTTATGGAGGAATGTTTGTTTCGAATTAAATAAATGTAAACTTATTCTATAATTTCAACCCACCATAGGAAAGCTGTATTCATTACCTATAAACAAATCTACAATACATATAATTATGTAATTATTTATCTAACACAATGTGCACTTACCACTTAGTCGCTGGCAGATAGATCGCTGCGCTCCGTTTCATTTACGGTAAGTAAGAAAGAGATAGATGCGCGTGTACAGATGAGCTGCTTCGAACGAGTTGCCCGTCACGTAAGTTGAAGTCAGCCAGTTTAATTAAAGTGGAACTTATTATGAATAGTTACGAACTCGAGTGTTGTTATCTCTAGGTATTCCGAAAATACAAAAACGGAGAAACGAGCGAGATATAACGAGGGTGTCACCTGCTGTACGTCACGGGTGCGGCGCGTCGGCGTTCGCGCCCGCCGCTCAAAGTAGCTACTTAAAAAAAAATAGGTAAACAAACAAACTTGCTCTAAAGGATTTTTTCTTTAGTCATCCACCGGAAGTACAGCGAGAAGGTTTGTTTGTGTGAAAAATTAAAAGAACAATTACGAATACGGGTGTTTAAGTGCATTGAACAAGTTAGTGGACAATTTGAGAGTGTTTTGAAAAGAGGACACCGTATGAGTGCAGATTAATATGTAAGTTACCTTGATTTTTCACGTCGCTAGCGTGTTTGTGTGTGCGTCCTTAGATACCAATACCGAGGCGCTACCTGCTAAAGTAAGCCGTCGATGTCCATATATTATTTAGCTACAATTAGGATAGCTAATTTAAATAAAAACAATACTTAGGTGTTTCAGTGCATAAATTATGATTGTAACTTAATTTTCTAATTGGGGTGTATCAGGCAGGGTGTGCATTATTCCAGTTACATGTTGTTTATCCTCGCGAGGATATTTTCATTCAGGCCGAACCATTTAGTATATTATAACTAAAATTCAATAGATTTGTACCTATGTAGTAAAATAAACATAGGTACATAACATAACATCACGCCTGTAATTCCCGAAGGGTTAGGCAGAGGTGTACCTAATCGTTCACCCACATATAACGTAGGTACTCAGTTAGTCCCTTTTTTACTTTCAGAAACCATAGAAAATGTCAAGACGCGGTCGCCGATTAAAAGTTAACATAGACAGCCAGAAAACCGTATATTTTGAACATAAAGATGTACTTTACCCAATACAGCCAAAAAGAAATGACGCAATTTATGATCTCCTGTTTAAAAAATTTAACAAACAAATGTCTAAGGATTCAATATTTATGAGCTTAAAGAGAAATTATGCACTTTTTTTTGTTTCAAATGTTGAAGAAGAGGAAGACAGAGAAAAACGATCGATTTCGTATAGTGGTACACAACAGGAACTCTTGTCGGAGACTGAATTTTCATCCAGAACGTCATCTTCCAAAGATAATTATGTACTAAATGATAATTTAGAAAAACAAGTAGATCATAGTGGAATTACATTTTCTATATTTATAGATGCTTATCAGTGGCGAGAAATAGAGCCTATTAAATATTTCTATCACCGTAATGATCCTAAAATACCCAATTCACGCTACAAGTCCACAAGAAGATTTCAAAAGCAAAAGTGGACTACCATTCTTCGACAAGAAATTTGGAAACAGAGCAGGAACGAATGTAGTTGGATATTTAAAAATAACACAGTTCAACCAAATGGTCACATTCTTTGCCAAGGCAAATGCAAACTATGCAAAGCAAAAATAAATATTTATTACTCAGAAAACTGCATATCATCCGAAAATTTTTATGAAATGAAATGTTCGATATCAAATATTGACGAAAATTATAGACACAACAAGTCTGTAAAAGTTAGAGTAACAAAGTACCATAAGCAACAATTGTAAAAAAATTCAAAATCGGATCAGTTTTACCGGAGATTACCCCTAACATCCAAAGTCACAAACTGTATCTGTTAATAATATTGAATAAGTACCTACTTATAAATGTTACAAATACCTATTTGTAACATTTTCTGAAAGTACAATAATTTTAAGGTAATAAATCATTTTATATTTCGACCACAGAAGTTTTATTATTCTAACCTCAATTAAGATAAAATAAAAACTCAACCCGTCCATACCCACAACACAACACCCGCAATCACCTCAAAATACACACCAACACAACACACATCAAACGAACTTTATGGAAATTCATTTTTATATAATAAAATTTGATTACAATTGACAATACTTTTTCAACGTTTAAGTATTTTAAACATTTTACTAAAGGTACGACATTTATTTATTATTCTAAAGTTAATTAGAGCTTAACATTGTAAAGTGGTAAAACAGTTGCATGCGACTGTACATCTTTCACCAAATAGACCAAGAGCAAGGTTTAATGTTTTCAAAGAAGTTTAAGCCACTCTAACCTAGTAATTTAAAACATAAAAACATGAATTAAATTGAGAATTTATCTCTCTCGGACATTTCTAAAGACTTTAGACCGATAAAACTAGAAGTAT
This sequence comes from Diarsia brunnea, assembly GCA_949774965.1. Taxonomy (NCBI): domain Eukaryota; kingdom Metazoa; phylum Arthropoda; class Insecta; order Lepidoptera; family Noctuidae; genus Diarsia; species Diarsia brunnea. Next base: position 12,117,739 of record OX459022.1, on the reverse strand, counting down.
ATTACACATATTAATAGAAATATTTTTTTCTTGGTATTTTTCGTGAACTCTTCGACCTAGCTCTTGGACTATACCTTACTAATTGAACTCATTATATCTCCTAAACTAAGATCCGATTAAATCTGTGACTTGGCGACAAATTGCGACTAATTGGCGACAAAATATGGGAGAAAACACATCTTCGCTAGGTGTCCTAGTTTTTGAGATATAAATGTGGCCCTGCTGGGGAGACTCTCTCCAGATCGGCCACCTATAAACCCTTGTATCTTTTGAACCAGTGACCGACAAACTCTGATATTTGGCGACTGATTCCGACTAATTGGCGACAAATTATGGGAGAAAAGAGATATTTGCTAGGTGCCCTAGTTTTTGAGATATAAATGTGGCCCTGCTGGGGAGACTCTCTCCAGATCGGCCACCTATAAACCCTTATATCTTTTGAACCAGTGACCGACAAATTCTGATATTTGGCGACAAATTTCGACTAATTAGCGACAATTTTTTTGTGTTTTCAAAATGAAAATCCCTGATGGTGGCTCTGCCAGAGTCAGTGACACCCTTTATACATATGAATCCGATGGACAAGTCTTTTCGGATTGGCCAAAATATACAACTTTATTCCATACTTGTGTCTTTTGTTTTTAATATATTGATGAAAAACAACACGCCCTCTAAATCCAACCATGGACTCGTCTATACTTAATTCCCTTACAGGATAAATTAAATTTTTCATAATGTCATTGAAATATTGTATAAGGGAATCGATTTTTGAGTAGGTACCTAATGGCGGTTTCGTCTGTGGTGTTAAAATACAGGCATCTTAAAATAAGTAAAAACCTATCCCTAGACATGTATCTATTTATATTGAATTTTACATAGGTATTTTTCTTCCAGTAATCTGCTATTTTACTGAGCCTAGCGGTACCTACCCATAAAAATAGGATGCCCAAAAATGTCCACAATTCGGCCACATTCTCCATTTTCTCAATCGACTATTTGGCTTTGGTGGCCTGGATTTTAACGTTTGGGCATGCATATTTGTCATTGCCGCTAGGCTAGTCATAAAATTTTCCTGAAAAATACAGCTTTAAAAAATTCGACGAGCCCTTTATTAGCCGCTTCCGCAATTTTTATTTCGGGGGTTCCAGTAAACGGGAAAATGTTAGTTACTCCCGATTCTTCACTCCATTCTGCATCCGGAGACAAGTTAACGGAGGAAACTCTTGAGCTATAAAGGAGAAAAATATCTACTTAAAAAACCGTTCCGAGCTTGAAAAAACACTACAATAAGATTTCGGTTATATAATTAGATGTTTAATTCTTGGGTTCATAATATACCTGTCTGACGCTTCGGAGGTGACGCTTTCGCTATCAGAACCGTTGGACTCGTCGGTAACATCCTCTCTATCCTCTCCAAAGATCTCCCTCATGTCAGGTCTCACGTCTTCATATTTACGTGCCATCTAAAAGCAATGTTTTATCGTACATTTTGTGCCGCATAATCAATACGATAAGTAAAATAACAGCTGGAGAGTTGGCTGATCCATAAAAAATGAAATATGGGCTGATCAAGAAGATGCTCTTGTAGAAATCTCATCAGTCAGTCTGTCGCGCTTTCACGAAAAACTACTGAACCGATTTAAATGAAATGAAAATGATGAAAAACGATTGCATGTAGCGGAGATGAGAATGTTGAGATGGATGTGCGGAGTGACAAGAATGGATAAAGTGAGGAATGAGTATATTAGAGGAAGTTTGAAAGTAGCACCTGTTACAGAAAAATTGAAAGGAAGTCGTTTATCTTGGTATGGTCATGTAATGAGGAGGGATGAAACGCATGTGACTAAAAAAGTGATGGATATAAATATTGATGGATGGAGAGGGAGAGGAAGGCCAAAGAAAAGATGGATGGATTGTGTGAGGAATGATATGAATGAGAAAGGAATAAATGCCACCTTGACGTGTAACAGGTAAGAATGGAAGAAGAAAACGTGTTGCGCCGACCCCAAATAGAATGGGATAAAGGCAGGAAGATGATGATGACTTTTAATCTTCTTCTCAAAAGTTTTATTGAATTCTGTGTGAACTATTGAAAAGAAATTATCGTACAATTTATTTGTGTTGAAAGGGGGGGATGAAAGATTACTTTTGGTCGCGATAATAGACATCCACGCGGGCGAAGCCGCGGGCATCAGCTAGTACATAAATAAAGATTGCTCGTAGTTTTTCGTGGGAGAATGATAAAAAGCAATAGGTACTATCGTGGACACTCCCGCCTGACCACCACTAAGCTCATATTTGCTTGCACTTACAACATGAAGCGCTCTAGCTCCGCCCCGCTTTTGTATAGAAATAATGAATGAAATACAATACCGTACCACCGCACTGACGAGTCCGACGCACGCCGAACGAGAGTTATTGTTATTTTCAAACTGCCATTATTAGAAAAAAAACTTAAACTGAATTTGACTTTCGTTACTAATGGTGCGTGTGTGTTGGTTTGGTAATTGTAAATTAAAAACTCAATGATTTCTGTGAGTAATTTTAAATTTATTATAAGAATCTTATGAAATCCCATGCTATTTAATAGGCAATTGTAAGCGTGTTCTCTAAATCGGCTTTAACGATTTCGATAAAATTTGAAATAATAGGGCTTTAGGGGTGAAACGTTGATCTAGCCAGCGGGCCTAAAATAGCCGCTTTTGCAGAACATAATATGAATCACGTTAAAAATTTAAAATTCTTAAAATGGACTTTATGTTTATGACTATAAAGTCCATTTTAAGAATTTAAACATTTTAACGTGATTCATATTGTTTTTTTTTATTTTGGGACTCAGCTCAACGATTTGACTGATGTTAAATCCTTGTCCATACAAAATTATAATTTAATTTTGTTCTTCGTGTATGAGATTTCTGGAAGACATTTTGCACAAAATGTTCTAGCACAGGTTCTCAGGAGTCCAATATTATTGCACAGGTTAACGTTTAGTCAATCAAAGGTCAGGTAAGCAGAGCAATGGTTAATGTTCAAAAGGTCCGGTAAGCGCGCCAAAGTTCGTCCGTAAAATTCGCAAAAGGTGTACAGAGGATACGTCACCATCCCCACCGGAGTGTTCCCACGTTGCCGTCGTGGTGGGGCTTGTGTGTCTCAATGATCCTTGGAGCTCTGCCGGTAGATATACTCATGCCGGAAAGGTCCAAGGGGAGAGACCAGACAAAGAGGGACACGCGAGGGGCACACCGCCCGGAGACGTGAACAGTGTTCGGTTTCTCGGGCGGTGTGCTTGTCGGAGGAAGAAACCCTACTTGCTGCTCTCTGGTTCGCGTCTGCTCATCAGACGTGACTGTGAGGGCAGTGAGTAGGCGGAGGGAGAGAGGATGGGGGAGACAGGGACCGTACCCTTTAAAGGAAAAAATGGAAAAACAGACAGTCGCAACAGTATTACCCCAGGGCGGTACCAGCTGCTTAGCAGCTGGAGAATCCGCCACGTCTCCATTGGAGGCGTCAAGCCCCTCGTATTCTGGGGGGGCAACGAATGTCTTTTACCGTTTGCCAGTGGCAACAAGAGCCGAGGAGGCTCCCGGTCAGGAAGTCCTGTGACCGGCAGTAATTTGGAAGGGCCTGACAAGTTGTCGGGTGGCAAACTCTGGCGAAGGAGCTTGCCTGAGCGGCGGAGCGATGCGGGATCAGAGTCTGACTCCGTGTCTGACGTCGGCTCGGCGGGCTCTGGATGCCAGAGTTTGGGGAATGCTGCGGATAACGCGGAGCGTTTCCGCAAGCGGCCGAGAGCGGAGGACGGCAGGGGGTCGACATCCGGTGGCGAGCGGATGGTCTCGGCCCGAAAAGTTCCCAAAAAAGGTGGGGGCCGAGGCAGAGGAGGGGGACTAGCTTCCCAGGAGGCTGCCAGGCGAGCCGCGGAACGCACTGAGGAGGGGCGCCACCTTGATCGGAGGGTGCTCTCTTCTTCGTCTTCCAGCGGTGAGCCGGAGACCGGTGGTGAGCCCAATACCGGTGGTGAGCCAGAGACCGGGGGCTTCGATCATGAGCGCTTGGCCGGGTTTGCGGAGGTAGTGAGGAGCGCAATACGCGACGTTTCTCTTAAGAGGACGTTCGCGTCAAAAAACAAGGCCGTAAGCGCGGCCTCGACCTCCATTTTGGCGGCAGCGAAGGCGCTGTGTGGCAAGCCTCCGTCGGACGAGGTGTCCATATTGCGGGCGGAGGTCACCCGCTTGGCGGCCGCCATGGAGTCTCTCCAAAGGGAGAATGAGAGGCTCCAAGCAGATCTGGCCGGGCTCCAAAGAGGAGCCTTCATGGAGGTGCCCCAGGAAGGGTGCGAGCGCGGGCAGAGCCAGCCCCCAGCTGCCGATGACCAGGTCCTGAACCTGGTTCGGCAGGAGCTGGCTGCCCTCCACCGACGGTGTTCCGTCGTAGAGGGCATTGTCCTGCGCCCCTCTCTGGGGGGGAACAAGGTGACCCCAGGCCGGGCTGCGCAGTCATATGCGGGCGCTGCGGCTGGCGGGTCCAAGGCGGGGCCGTCCAGCCAGCCCGCCGGCGACACCGCGACGCCCCCCGGAAAGCCGGCTTCGGCGAACCAAACGGCAGTGCCGGCTAAAAAGACGGCGGCCCCTGAGAAGGGTAAGGCGCCTGCCCCGAAAAAGGGCAAGGCGCCTGCCCCGGAAAAGGGCAAGGCGCCTGCCCCAAAAAAGGGCAAGGTGGCAGCGAAGGCGAAGGTGCCAGCGCCAGAGGCGGACCCTCCGCCCCCACAGCCTCCTGCTGCCGAAGATGGTTGGCAGGTGGCTGGGGAAAAGGAGAAGGGCAAAAAGGCGGCCCAAAAGGCCAGGCGTGCTAAACGCAAGCGCCGGCACAAGAAAAAGCGGAGCGCCGCGGCAAAGCTTCGTGCCCCAAAAACCGCGGCTGTAGTTATAACGCTACAGCCGGACGCGGTCAGTAAGGGCATGCTTTACCGCGACGTGCTGGCGAAATTAAAGGCAACGGTGGACCTCGGGGAGCTCGGGATCACTGAGGGCTTCCGGCTTCATGTCACCGCAACAGGGGCTCGAATGCTGGAGATTCCTGGGGAATCGAGCGCCTCGTCCGCGGACGCTCTGGCTGAGAAGTTTAGGGCATCTTTAAATGCGGGCGAGGTCCGAGTGTCCAGGCCAGTCAAGTGCGCAAGCCTGCGCATCCTGGGTCTGGACGACTCGGTCTCCGAGGAGGAGGTGTTGGCCGCCGTTACCGCGGCTGGGGGGTGCTCTGCCGCGCAGGTCAAGGCGGGCACCCTACGCCCAGACCGCGAGGGCATGCTGACCGTAACGGTTAGCTGCCCTGTGACGGCGGCAAAGACAATTGCGGAGGGCCACACCCTGAAGGTTGGCTGGTCGAGGGCGCAGGTCAAGCTGCTTGAGCCCAGACCTCTAAGGTGCTTCCGGTGCCATGTGGGGCACCACGTAGGGTGCCGGTGCACCTCGGAGGTGGACCGCAGTGAACTTTGCTTCCGTTGCGGTCAGCCCGGTCACAAGGCCGCGGCTTGCCTGGCCACGCCGCACTGCGACGCATGTGCGGCGGCTGGGAAGCCGGCCGAGCACCGGGCAGGGAGCAAGGCCTGCGCTCCACCCGCCAAGACCAGAGGTAACGGAAGGCCCTCCGCCACCACCCCCACCGTCGCCAACGCCGCAGCCGCCGCTGCCACCGCCGCCGCCGCCGCCGCCGCCGCTGCTGCTGCCGCTGCCGCCACCGCCACCACCGCAACTCCCGCTGCGGTGAGGCCACAGGAGGCCCCGGAGGGGGCTGAAATGGAGTGCCAGTAATGGCCCCATTAAGCCTCCTCCAAGCAAATATCAACCACTGCGCCTGCGCTCAGGATCTGTTGCTCCAGAGTATGGCGCAGTGGTCGATAAACATCGCCGTGGTCGCTGAGCCCTATTTTGTCCCGCCCAGGGCAGACTGGGTGGAGGACCTAAGCGGCTCAGTGACCATCATCGCGTCGGCCGCCGCCGGCACCCCGGCCCTTGAAATGGTCAGGAAGGGTCAGGGGTGCGTAGCAGCACGGTTCGGGGAGATCGTAGTAGCGGGAGTCTACTTCTCTCCGAGCCGAACTCTCGCCGAGTTCCAAAACTCCCTCAGGGAGTTAAGTGTCGTCATCGGAGGCTATTCCCTCCCCGTACTTGTGCTCGGGGACTTCAATGCCAAGAGCTTGGCTTGGGGTTCCCGTTACACGGATGTGCGGGGTGGGATGGTCGAGTGCTGGGCTCTGGAAACAGGCGTGTGCGGATGCGGGGCGAGTCGGTGGTGGACATTTCGTTCGCCAGCCCTGCTCTGTCACAGCGTGTCGTCGACTGGCGCGTCATGGAGGGGGTGGAGACCTATTCCGACCACCGGTATATCCGGTTTGAGGTCTCTGCCCAGTCCTCAAGTGCGCCGGTCCCACAGACCCCGAGTGGTCCGCGTTGGGCGCTGAAGCAGCTGGACCGGGAGCTACTCCTGGAAGCCTCGATCGTGCGGGCCTGGGTGTCATCACCGGTCAGGCCCGCCGTCGTTAACAACGAGGCGGGTTGGTTCCAGGAGGCCATGTCCGAGATATGCGACATGGCAATGCCCCGAGTCCGGCCAGGAAGCGCCCGGCGTCAGGTGTACTGGTGGTCGCGAGAGCTGTCGCACCTGCGTGAGCAGTGTGTGGCGGCGCGGCGCCGGTACGCCAGGCATCGCAGGCTCCGCATTCGTCCTCCGAATGCGGAAGCCACTGAGGCGGAGCTGTATGAAGGGTACAGAGCGGCGAAGACCGCCCTCCTCGAGGCTCGTAAGCGGGCCAAAGATCAGGCCCGCGAGGAGATGCTGGAGACTCTCAACAGAGATCCGTGGGGGCGCCCGTACAAGGCGGTGCGGAATCAACTCCGCACCCGGGCCCCCCCGCTTACGCAGAGTCTCCGGCCTGAGCTTGTGGAGGACGTGGTGAGCGCTCTGTTCCCTTCGCGAGGGGAGCACCCTCCCCCGCCAATGGCTCCGCCACCTGCGGTGCCGGAAGCGGACCAATCAGGATCCGATGACGACATTCCGGAGGTGACTGGGGTAGACCTGAGAGTGGCGGTACGGAGGCTTAAGGCCAAAAATACCGCCCCGGGACCCGACGGCTTGCCTGGCAAAGCCTGGGTCCTGGCCTCAGAGGCTCTTGGGCCCCGACTGGAGGGGTTCTTAAGCGCGTGCATGGAAAGAGGCCAGTTCCCGCTTCGTTGGAAGACGGGGAAGCTGGTCCTCATCCAGAAGCCGGGGCGCCCTGCGGACTCGCCGTCCGCATACCGGCCCATTGTGCTGCTCGACGAGGTGGGCAAGCTCTTTGAAAGAGTAATTGCAAACCGCCTCGCCGAGCACCTTGAGGGGATGGGTCCGGATCTTGCGAAACACCAGTTTGGTTTCCGCAAGAGGCGCTCGACGGTGGACGCCATCATGCGCGTGAGAGCCCTCACGACGGGGGTTGCGGTCTCTCGGGGCGGTGTGGTCTTGGCGGTGTCTCTCGACATCGCCAACGCCTTCAACACTATGCCCTGGAGCTGCATTAGGGAGGCACTCCGGTATCACCGGGTGCCGGCCTACCTTCGTCGTGTAGTCGGGGACTACTTGACAGACAGGGCTGTCATCTACCCCGGTCAAGACGGAGAATGGAACCGGCGAGAGATGTCGTGCGGTGTTCCACAGGGATCGGTTCTGGGGCCGCCCCTGTGGAACATCGGTTACGACTGGGTGCTGCGTGCCGACCTCCCTAGCGGTGTCAGCGTAGTATGTTACGCTGACGATACGCTTGTGCTAGCACAGGGGGGGTCGCACGAGGCGGCGGCCGAAAATATGACACGCGGGGTTGCGATAGTTGTAGAGAGGATCCGGCAGCTGGGTCTCGAGGTGGCACTTCACAAGTCGGAGGCCATGGGCTTCCATGGACGTGGGAATGTGCTACCGTCGGGATCCCAGCTAACGGTGGGAGACCCCTCCCACCGTTAGCTGGGATCCCATCGGCGTCGAGTGTACTTTAAAGTACCTAGGACTCGTCCTCGACAGCCGGTGGAACTTCGTGGAGCACTTCCGACGTTTGGCTCCCAGACTGGAGCGGGCGGCGGCTGCCTTCAGGTGGCTCTTGCCCAATCTGGGGGGGCCAAACGCCTCCTGCCGGAGGCTCTATGCGGGGATCGTGCGGTCCATGGCCCTTTATGGGGCCCCGGTGTGGGCGAGTGCTTTGAGAAAGCGGGCCGCCCATTACCTGAACGCGCCCCAAAAGGTTATGGCCGTGAGGCTAGTCCGTGGGTACCGCACGATTTCCCGTGAGGCGGCGAACCTCCTTGCCGGATTGCCGCCATGGGATCTGGAGGCGATAGTCCTCGCGCGCCTGCATGAATGGCGCGCGGAGGCGCTGCACCGGGGGGTCACTCCGTTGCCGCGGCTAATTGCTGCGCAGCGGACAGACCTCCGGTGCGATCTCATGGCGGCATGGAAACAGCGACTGTCGCAACCCCGTGCAGGGCACGCCACGATAGTGGCGGTAAGTCCCCTCTTTGAGGAGTGGCTGGAGAGGCGCCACGGCGCCCTCACCTTCCGTCTGACGCAGGTACTCACCGGACACGGTTGTTTCGGGAGGTACCTGCACCGAATCAGGCGGGAGGAAACGCCCGGTTGTCACCATTGTGAGGATCGGCCGGAGGACACGGTGGAGCACACCGTGGAGGTGTGTCCCGCTTGGGCGGAGCCCCGCCGTGTTCTCGTAGCGGCGATCGGCGGCGGCGACCTCTCGCGTCCGGCCCTGGTGCAAGCCATGGTCCGGGGCGAGGAGGAATGGGACGCCGTCGCCTCCTTCTGCGAAGCAGTGATGCTAGCGAAGGAGGTGGCGGAACGTGAGAGGGAGAGAATGATGTGTATGTGTGAGTGCGCACTCACACATAGTTATACGGTGCCAATGTCAGTGTAACCGCTTCCCAAAAATCAGTAATAAACTAGCTATCAAGGACGACACTCGTTTCATTATCTCCGCGCTCCTACCTTCAACGTATAAACATATCATTGGCGACGAGGTGTAAGAACGAGTACCTACACGTATTTAAAATGAATTCGTTTCTCGGAAATATATCTTCATTTGACCATAAAACTGGTGAATGGCAAATTTACAAGGGTAAATTAACGCAGTTTTTGAAGATTAATGGCGTTAAGGACGAGTTGAAGAGTGGAATATTGCTGTGCCATCTTACGGAGGAGACATATCGTCTAGTACTTAACCTAGCTTTTCCAAAGGAGTTGGAAACGTTGAGTTATGTAGATCTAGTGGAATTACTCGACAGTCATTTCAAGGCGAAAACTTGCTCGTTTGTGGACAAGGCGAAATTTTTTGGTGCCACCAGAACAACAGGAGAATCCGTTAGAGAATGGGCGGCGCGATTAAGAGGTTTGGCAACGTATTGCGACTTCGGCACCGCTCTCGAGACGAACTTAAGGGATCGTTTCGTCCTCGGCCTGAGTGCAGGCCCAGAACGTGACAAGCTGTTCGAGCAAAACCCGTCGACCCTCACGTTATCGCGGGCAATTGAGTTAGCGGAGCAGTCTGCGTGTGCTAAAGAGGCAAGGGCCTTGTTGGGCTGTAGTTTGGAGGCTATTTCTATCAAAGAAGAAGCAGTGAACAATGTATCATGCAAAGGTGGATGGAAGCGTTCCAGCAATGGCGGCGGCGCCGGCAGCAGCAGTGGCGCAAGCGGCGCGCGTGCTGGCTCGCGGGACAGGCGCGCATCGACGACGTCGAATTATAATCGTGGCCAACGTGGCGAAGACCTTCGTTGTTCGGTGTGCGGGTTAAAGAATCACGATAAGGGCAACTGTCGCTACAAAAACTACAAGTGCCAAAAATGTGGAAAAGTGGGACATTTGAAGAAAGTGTGTGGAAAAAACAATGAAAACGGTCGTGTGCGCGTAAATAATATCGGTGGTGATGAAAGTGAGGGTAACTCGGTCGGGAGTTGTGACGAATGTAATAATTTCAATATAAGGTACGTAACTGACAAACCATTGGTTTTAAAAATTAAGGTAGGTGATGTAACTGTAACTATGGAGTTAGATTCAGGATCGGGGGTTTCGGTTATGTCAAACAGATTATACACTGAATTGTTCGCACACTACAAGTTAAATAAATGCGAAATCAAAATGTGTCTGTATAACGGGCACAAAATTTCACCGTTGGGATATTTCCAAGCGTTAGTTGAGTATAATTACGTCAAAAAGCACATAAAAATATATGTAGTAGATTCAAATGGCCCACCCCTGCTTGGTCGCGATTTTATGTCCGCTTTCGGTTTGATTCTAACCAATATTTATAAAATAAGTCAAGACGATGATGTTAATACATTACTGGAACAGTATCCGAATTTATGGAAGGACGAACTTGGTTCTTTTAATAAATTTAAAGTTCATTTACAACTTCAAGAAAATTCGGTACCAAAATTTTTTAAGGCCCGACCTATACCATTCGCATTAAAAGAGAAAGTAGAAACAGAACTAAAGAGATTAGTCAGTTTAGGTATACTAATTCCAGTTTCTAATTCACAATACGCGACGCCTATAGTACCAGTTCTTAAAGACAACGGCACGGTTAAGATTGCAGGTGACTATTCAGTCACACTAAACCAGGATCTTGTAATAGATAAGTATCCATTACCTAGAATCGAGGAAGTATTCGCGAAACTAGGGGGCGGTGAACATTATACGAAAATAGATTTAAAAAATGCGTATAATCAGTTCATTCTCTCTGAAGACTCCCAAAAGTTAACAACAATTAACACTCCAAAAGGATTATTTAAATATACCCGCCTAGTGTACGGCCTCGCGAATGCTCCAGCCTTGTTTCAAAAGGCAATGGAAGTACTGCTGTCTGGTATCGAGGGGGTCAGTGTATGGTTGGACGATATTTGTTTGACTGCGCCAACGAAAGCGCTTCACATGACGAGGTTAGCCCAGGTTTTAAGCAGGTTGAGTGAAGCTGGTTTGCGCCTTCAAAAAGACAAATGCGCTTTTTTTAAGGATAGCGTAACTTACTTAGGTTATGTTATCGATAAGAACGGATTACGTACCAACCCCGATAAAGTTAAAGCTATATTGAACGGCCCGGAACCGACAAACGTAACAGAAGTAAAACGATTTCTTGGAGTGGTAAACTACTATAGAAACTTTATTCCAAACGCGTCAAGCATTATGAGCCCGCTCCATGAGTTGCTGCGCGGCGGCGCGCTGTGGGAGTGGGGCCCGCGACAGCAGCGAGCGATGCGCCGCGTGTGTGCTGAGCTCGCCTCCGAGCGCGTGTTGGCACATTTCGAGCCGAGCGCACAGCTAGTGCTGACAGTGGACGCGGGTCCGTACGGCCTCGGAGCAGTTCTGTCCCAACGGGAAAGCGATGGCCGCGAGCGACCGCTGGCATACGCGTCGCGATCGCTCTCGGCGAGTGAACGCAATTATAGCCAAATCCAGAAGGAGGCGACGGCAATAATATTTGGGGTCAAACATTTCCACCAATACTTATACGGTAGAAGTGATCCATTTGTTTTAAAAACAGACCACCGTCCCTTAGTGTCAATATTCAATAGTAAAACGGGTATATCAATTACCACGGCGTTACGTTTGCAAAGATACGCTATTATATTATCTGCATACAACTATATAGTTCAATATATTATTATATCGAGCGAGAACAACTTAGTCGCCGATTATTTTTCCCGTGCGCCCGTAACCAACACTGAGAGCGAGGAAGATGGCCAATATGACGCATACTGCTCGCTTAACTTCCTAGATAGTACGTCCTCGCCAGCTGTTTTGTTTACAGATATAAAGAATGCTACTTGTAACGATAAAACTTTACAAACAGTAGTAAAGTATACAAATGTAGGTTGGCCCCGCAAAATAGTTTGCGAGTCCATACGTCCTTTTTTTCTATGTCGCACAGATTTGCAATACGAAAATGGTATTTTGATGCGAGGACATAAGGTGGTTATTCCTATGATATTGCGTGAAAGAATGTTGCACGAACTACATAGAACGCATTTAGGTATTGTTAAAATGAAATGCAATGCGCGCGCTAGGATGTGGTGGCCCGGTATAGATGAGGATATTGAGAGGTGGATCGGCGCGTGCGAGCAGTGCGCTAGCGTGCGGCCCGCTCCGCCACGGGCAGCGCCAGCGCCGTGGCCGAGCGCAGCGGCTCCGTGGGAACGTATACATATAGACTATTTATCAATACGGCAACAGACTTACTTAGTAGTAATTGATGCGTACTCTAAATGGTTAGAGTGTATTTTTATGGGAAATGACCTCACCACACAATCTTTGATAAAAAAATTAAAACAAATATTTTCTGTGTTTGGATTACCGGGTACATTAGTCTCGGATAATGACGTAAAAATAAATTGCAAAGAATTCAACGCGTTCTGTTCCAATAATGGTATTAACTACATGACGTCACCCATTTACCATCCATGCAGCAACGGCCAAGCTGAAAATTCAGTGAGGACGTGTAAAAAGATGTTAAAGAATATTTTAAGTGAAGGTACTGCGCAGAATGTAGTTTTCGACAAATTATTAGGTTATTTATTTGAATATAGGAACACAGAGCACTGTACTACTGGAAAATCACCCGCAAAATTAATGTTTGGCAGGGATTTGATAACAAGACTTGATTTAATACTACCTAAAAAGAAAGAATTGCGTAAAATACCCTCAGGGGGGAATGAAGGTCGCACAAGGGCTTTCAATGCCGGTGACAGGGTATGGGTCCGGTGGTACAGTGGTAGAAAAGAGACATGGAAGATGGGAGTAATCAATAAAGTGATAGGGAAAAGAATGTTTGAAGTGTCAGTTGAAGATTTAGGTGTATGTTGCATAAGGCATCTTGATCAATTGTTAAAATGTAAAAAAACCATTGATAGTGACGAATGTCAATCTGTTTGTATTCCTTCGACTTCGTCGGTCCCGTTTACTTCACCAATAATGGCCAGCCCTGCTGTTGAATCGAATACAGTTAGTACTGTTGAGAGTGCAAGTGTAGTTTCAGATAAGCCGGTGGAGATAGAAACGGGTATTGCGGCTGCAACTAGCGTTGAAGCTGACAGGGCCCAGGTTTTAACGGATGTTGTGAACCGAGAAAATGCACGGCAGTCATTAGCGACCCAGGCTCTTCAAGCCTCAGCCGCTGCGCAGGACTCAGCAGTCATGCATGAGCCACGTGCACATTCTCGGCGTAATAGAAAAGATGTTGATTATTCTGTATTTTACTAGTAGATATTTAAATGTACAATGTTAGCCTAAGCAAGATGTAGTTGTAACAACAAGGTTTATTTCATGTTATGTATTTGTCAACAGGTTTCAGAATTAGTGTGGAGGAATGATGTGTATGTGTGAGTGCGCACTCACACATAGTTATACGGTGCCAATGTCAGTGTAACCGCTTCCCAAAAATCAGTAATAAACTAGCTATCAAGGACGACACTCGTTTCATTATCTCCGCGCTCCTACCTTCAACGTATAAACATATCAGAGAACCTCTCGTCCCAGCCGCCGCGGGAGGCGCTCCGGGCGTCGGGGGCCACGTGATGGCTTCCGGCCACCGTAGACGCGGGCCTGTGGACGGTGAGTGATGGGTAAGCTCGCCGTCCGTCCGTCTTATGACGACGACAGGCCGTGTCGACGGCGCGTTCGTGTTCCACGCGCGCCTCAAAGAGATGTCAGCAACATGGAAGGGGCCCGCAAGGGCCGACGCCTGTCGAAGCTGCGGGTTGTCCGCAAGGGATACCGAGGCCTCGACATGAAGGGCGAAGAAGGAACATGGGTGGTTTTTAGTCAGTAGAAGTCTGACACTCCCTTTCGCTCTGCCCAAGAGCGGGAGGGGTTATTTGATGATTTCCCACCCCCCAAAAAAAAAAAAAAAAAAAGGATACGTCACCAAGCTGCGCAGTGCATATTGCAACTAATTACGTTGACGCTTGTCTAATAGGCCTAAACTTTGAGTGGGCGGGGTTTGGCGCCTACGCATGATTTATGCGAAAAAAAATTTAACTGGGCAGGCGGAAAAGGCCGCGACTGTACATCGAAATGTACTAACCTTTAAAACATAAAAACATGTATTTAATTGAGAATTTATCTCTCTGGGACATTTCTAAGGACTTTAGACCGATAAAACTAGAAGTATATTACACATATTAATAGAAATATATTTTATCCTTGGCAATTTTTCGTGAACTCTTTGATCTAGCTCTTGGACTATACCTACCTTACTAATTGAACTCATTATATCTCCTAAACTAAGACCCGATTAAATTGCGTTTTATTGACGACAGAAAACCCATCTTCGCTTGGTGCCCTAGTTTTTGAGGTATAAATGTGGCCCAGGTGGGGAGACTCTCCGGATCGGCCACCTTTAAACCCTTATATCTTTTGAACCAGTGACCGTCAAATTCTGATATTTGGTGACAAATTTGGAAAAATTAGCGACAAAATTTTTGTGTTATCTAAATTAAAATCCCTGATGGTGGCCCTGCCAGAATCAGGGACACGAGCGATGCACGCAGGTTTTTAAGAATCCACAAAATTCACTCAAAAATAATATTTTCTGGAGATCCACCCGCCAAATATCTCAATTTGTCGTTCACTGGTTCAAAAGATTTAAGGGTTTATTATATAGGTGATGCTGATAGGGAACTACGGAACCCTACATTGTGCGTGGTCCGACATGCAAGCAGCAAGCACTTAGCCGGATTTTTCTTAATTCATTTCAGCGCCATCTAGTTTGTAAGTATAGAGCTACAAACGTATATTGATTGTTTTCATTGGATTGCAAGGTTAATAGTAATATTTCTGCTAGGTCAATCTTATCATTGGCTCATGATGGTTTCAATGTCAAAACAAATTTTATCAAAATATAACAGGAGGTGAAGATAATCGGAAGTGTTCAAGTGTGTGAAATCTGCTAAAAATCTCAAAACTATTTTTAGTACGGTGCTAAATACTTACGGAAAGTTAGGTTGTTGAAGGTTGTTCTATAATTTCTAATCTTCCTTGTATCGTCGCGTCGTCAACAGGAACAAGCGCCTTTATTAAATTATAGTGTTTATTTCTAAATAAAAGAAATGGAATTGGATATGGATGAGTACGAGATTGAAGACGAAGATGATGATTACAACAATGGAATTTATTTATACACGGAGAATTTGCCGGTGATGCGTCTTTGGACGCCCTATAACACGAAATGCTCCGGAATATATTATGGCAGGTTAGTGGACTGTTCTAATTATAAAGATAGAACTTGCATAAATAACACCTACCTACCTACGAGGTACATTCACGGCACATAAAGAAGTGTTTTTTTTTAATCTTCCTGTTCCGTCGGTACATAACAATTAAAAATAAATGTAATAAAATAAGAAGGTATTTCCTTAAAAGTGCAAATTTAAAACACAATAGTACAGTATTGTTTAGATTCATTTCAGCTTAGGTTAAAACCTAAAATCAAAAGAAATATTATCTACTTCTCATTAGAGAATATTTTATTCATTATTTCGATTAACTTTTAGTTCAATTTGTTCCTTGTTTTTATCTTCTTTATTTTTGTCTGGCTTCACAAACGCTCCAATGTAAATGTCAATGTCATAGCAATGTCATTGAAATCATAATCACAACATTCGATTTTTTTCTCAAAATAACAAAAAAAAAAAATAACACTATCCATTCGGTTACGGCATCAAAAATTAACGAAAAAACAACAATAAAAATGAGTGGCCCTGAAAACGGAAGCGTAAACGTTTCGGATACAAAAATTACCGAAAAAAAGAAGAAAAAAAAAAAGGGTTCCGAGGATAAGACATCAAAAAAACCAGAACTTGATTTCTATATGGCACCCGATTTTATATACGGGGGTCCGTTTATAGAAGTGCAAAAAGCTTCTCCGTTCTGGGATCTTGGGACACCGATGAATACTACTCTACAGGGGACATTTAAAAAGTATGTATTACTTTTAGGTCTATGATTAAAATCACTGCAAGTGAAAAATATTTGCTTAAAAAAATATTGTGACTAAGGCAATCATGCATTGATCCATAATTATTCATTTTATATGACACTCGGTATGAATAGTCTTGGGATGTTTACAATATTAGATTGTAGAAAATATTTAATTATGTAGGTTGTTTAATTTGTGGAGGTCAGATAGGTAGTCACTCCATGTAAAGTACTGGTATTCAGCTGCATTGGGTTTGACTGGAACAACACCAATAAAAAATTATTGGTTTATGATGATGATCAGTTTCTCAATGACAGCCAGCTGATCATTATCATTCAAAATAATCATAATCTAAATCATTTTTTTTTAAATAAGGAATGTCCTAAGGACATACCATAATAGTCAAAGACATGCCAGACATTTTATCCTTCATCATCATCATGGATCATTATACCAACATTGTTGGTAGTGACTTCTTTAAGGACGGAACAAGGAAGGCCACGGTAAAAAAATACTATAACACTGCACTGCATGATTAATATCTTCTGCTTCCTGTAATTCACCCAAAGATTGTCTGGAAAAGATTACTTTTATCATTAAGATTCCTAGTGTCGCACTACGTAAGTGGCTATGGTTTTCGTCATATCAGTAACTAGCTGATGCCCGCGGCATTGCCTGCGTGAATAACGGAAATATTATTTTCCATACAAACTGCACCCCTGTTTTACCGCCTTAGGGGGTGAATATTCAAAAATTCTTTCTTAGTGCTCCCCTATGTTATAAAAGGAACCTCTGTGCAAAATTTCAAGTTTGTAACCCTTATAATTTAGGCCCAGCACGCGTAGTATGGCGATTCTATCTCTATTCTACCAAGAATAGACAAAGCTTTTTCCATACAATTTGACATGAAATTTTGCTACAATCTGTCATTTTGTCGCATGCTACGCGTGCTGCTTTGATATGGCTGTCAAACTGTGAGAACCCGTATAAGCTGATCCCACATTGTATAAGGAAACTCAAACAACTCAAGATCAGGTTATACTGGATAGGTGGTTATGTCGCTGTGTGTACATAAGTAAGAGCATTCTATCTATGCAGGTTTCATTGTACTAAGTTAATCTTTCTTATCATTTTATGAGACTGCAAGCTTTAATTTACTGTTGTGACAATGCCGATAATAAAGTAATAACAATCAGAGTTATTAAGTCATAAGGTTGATAATATTTGCCTTTAGTAACGTTATTGTAATCTGAATGTTAATATTGTATTGTAGTTATTCGAATAGGTGGAGTTTATTACGTTTACTTTTTATATCTCGTGGATAAAACCTGTCTATAAAATCGTGAAATGATTTTTAACTTCCCTTTGTACCACTTTTTGCAACTTGCAGTGGGAAAATATAGGCTTATTGACTGGGCATATCTTTCACAATTCATTGAATATTCACACATCATCACATTTCTGTGGCTTCCATCAATTAATTTCTGTTGAAAAATCCTATCTTATTAACCTAATATCATATAATTTTCATACATTCACCAACAAAGCTGTCACCTCATACTATTTTTAGCAATTTTGCAAGCTGTTAATTGCGTTTCAAACATATCAAACGATTATCACCTTTATGCCTACGAATAAAGGTTTATAATCGTGTAATTAATAAAACCAGCTGCCTTTCAAAACATGTAACGACTGTCTTGTTTATACCTATTCATAGGATTTTGGACTTTAATGTATGAAAATAAAGTCGAATGATTAGTCGTCATGATTAAATAATCAAACGAAAAGTGTTTTACTGTGTTTGTGAAATGTATTGCATAATTTCAGCGCTCTTGTCAGAGCCCGGATAGCTCAGTCGGTAGAGCATTGGACTTTTAATCCAAGGGTCCAGGGTTCAAGTCCCTGTTCGGGCGGTATCTTTTTGTGATTCTTTTTGTTGTTAGTGATTCTTTTACAATGTAAAAATGTTATTTTGACTATTATTTTTGGAAAATAAAAGGTTTTTTTTCTTTATTTCAAAATTTGTAAAAAATATCCACTAGATTTTTTGTTAGACAATGATTTCGATTGCTAACATTTGTGTAATTATTTTTCTATTTTGCAGGAGTTTTGCTTTTTTTTCGCTGAAAGAGAGACTGCCGGTGATTTTAACTAAAGTCATTGACTACCTGGCTAGGGATGGAACTAAAATTGCAAGCAAATATAACACGGTATGTATTTATATATCTTTTGATTAATTAGCGTAACTCCTGTGACAAAAAAAAAGCAAAAAAAAGGGGTTAAAATGACACTGGGTGGGTCACATTTCCAAGAGTGGTCAGGACAGATGGGCCATTCTGGCCCATCTGTCCTGGCCACTCTTGGAATCATCGCATCGCATACTGGGTGCCTGAAAACGGTCGTCTTCACCGAGGCAGGTCCAAGAAACGCTGGCGTGACGATTTGGACTCGTTCGTGACTGATTGCCTAGAGAAGGCACAACACCGGGAGAGTTGGATAGGAATGAGGGAGCTCTTTGCCCAGCCGTGGGGCACAATAGGCTAATAAAAAAAAAAGGTTATACATAATTATGTCGCGATAATCCATTGTAATATTTTTTTTTATCATGTATATTTTTTTTTACTAATATACGGTCTATCCATTCATACTCGAAATCTCCTAACGTCATTGTACCTACTCATAATTATGAAGAATTTTTACTATGGGACCAGCACTGATTAAAAAAAAACAAAAACAGCTGCTCCATACTTATTGACGAGTTCTGCGAACATAATTGTAGCGAACAGCTGTTTTTTTAGATTCAGGGGTTGTTCCATCCCGTCGATAGAGATACCGCGGCCTCGACGCAAAGGGCTAAGAAGGAACATGCGTGGTTTTTAGTCAGTAGAAGTCCCCACCGCTCTGCCCAGAGCGGAAGGAGTCATTATTTGATGATTTCCCTCCCTCAAAAAAAAAAAAATGGGTTTGTCCCATAGTTGAAGTTGTTTTTCATAATGATTTTGAGTATGAATACATTTAAAGGCAATAATTAAAAGTTTTCATTACTTTCGTCCATTAATAAGTATAGTGTTATATGCATATTTTTACGATCCTTACATACTCCTTTTTCCTCGTCCACGCACTTTTGTTGCGAGTACTGCCTACAATAGGGATGTTTCCTGACAAAAAAAAATCCCTATTTGTAATCATTTGTGCAAATTATTGAAATATGGCTGCTTAACTTCCGTCTATGACCACGCGCTAGAAGATCCGTGTACAACTATACTGGTCAAAGTTGTAACGATATAATTATGTATACACTAGCTAATGCCCGCGACTTCGTTCCCGGTAACTTTAAGAAATGTTTGGTGTGGACCACCCTTAACACTTAGGGATATGAAAAATAGATAGTAGCCGATTCTCAGACCCACTGAATATGCATATAAAAATTCACAAAAATCGGTCAAGCCGTGTCGGAGGAGTATGGTAACTAACATTGTGACACGAGAATTTTATATATATATAGAGAAGATGTAATCTTTTCTTTCAGAAACAAAATGAAATAATTCAGGTTATACAAAATATAACTAAATTGAAAAACGACTTAGTAACGAATAAAGAGTACGATCCGTTCACGATGAAAACCCCTGAAGCTGAAAAATGGAACAAGTGGATCGAATTACTTGATACTAAGAAGTATTTTCTCAACTCATGGATGTTCACCGAGTGTTATGTTTATTGGAAGCTTAAAGAAGGTTTCGAATTAGTGTAAGTATTATCTGTTCATACTTATTCAATAAACTAGGATATAAAACCACTGTTTTATTTAAGTAAAAATAAAGCATAGAACAGCGCCATCTAGTATTATTTATTTGAAACTGATGTTAATTTTACTACTTACTACTGCTCACTATAGATGTCGCTAAATTAAACATGCTCTATGGACGGCAACTATTTTTCAGGAATAATAATAAAATTGTTCATAAAATATTATCTAAGTAAAAGATCTTTATATAATGTTTTGTTATAGTCAGGTTTTCCAAACTCGCCACAAGATGGTGTTGATATAAAGTTTGTGCAACATTTATTTGCAGAAAAGGGTTGCAGCAATTTGATTATTTCGCGGAACAGAAGAACAAAGCGTTTGACAATAATGTAGAAATCATGTGTATAGTCGCTGACAGAGTGGTGACCATGATGACCGAGTCTGAGAAGGACAAACGGAAAGCGGACTTTGTTACTCTTCTTAAGGTAAAGTAGAACACCCGTCGGGGCTGCGGGTTGTTCGCAAGAGATACCGCGGCCTCGACATTAAGGATTAAGAAGGAACATGGGTGGTTTTTAGTCAGTAGAAGTCGGACATTACATCGATCGGTCGATATTTGTTTTACAATTCTATAAAATAAATATCGATATCAGATTTTTTAGAGCTAGTAAAAGGGCTCTGAATCAATTTTTTTTTTCAGCTCTGCCTTTGGTCCAACAAATGCGACCTGTCCCTATCACTTGGGTCTGAAGTAAACCTGATAAAAGCAGCTGCTGATGAAACAGAGAGGCTTCGTTTGAACCCGCCCCCGCCACCATCCCCGCCTAAGGGCAAAAAGAAGAAAACGCCCACTGTAGCAGGACCGATTATTATCAGCTCGGACCCATTCCAGATGATATTGGATTTGAAAGATAAGGTACACATGCTGTTTTTATTAGGAACTAGCTGATGCCCGTGGCTTCACCCGCGTGGATGTCGGTCAAATTATATACTACCTTCCTCTTGAATCACTCTATCTATTAAAAAAAACCGCTTCAAAATCCGTTGCGCAGTTTTAAAGATTTAAGCATACATAGGGATATAGGGACAAAGAAAGCGACTTTGTTTTATACTATGTAGTGATAAGGTTTGGTCATGTGGAGAGGATGAGTGAATGTCGATAACCGAAAGGTATCAAGGCAGATGTGAGTGGCATCGCCGGGACGGGAAAGACATCATCATCATCATTTCAGCCGAAAGACGTCCACTGCTGGACATAGGCCTCCCCTAAGTGTCGCCACATTGACCGGTCCCGTGCGTCTCGCATCCAGAGGGACCTCGCAACCTTCACCAGGTCTTCGGTCCACCTAGTAGGAGGCCTTCCAACGCAACGTCTTCCGGTTCGCAGTCGCATATCCAGAACTTTCCAAAACTAGAAAGACATACACTGACCTTATTGGGGAAATCCTTTAGAAAGGAAAGGTGCGTAGTACTCGTAACCGGGGTTAGTGTGGACGAGGCAAAAGGATTATGTAAAGATCGTTACAGCTGGCGTTCTGTGGTTTCTGCCTCACCCCATGGGCAAAGGACGTGTGCTTACGTATTATTTATTTAAACTTCATGCACAAACGTGGTACATAGGCGGACTTAATGCCACAAGGCATTCTCTACCAGTCAACCTTAGGGTCAAATAGGACAGCACTGTGGTAGAGTACAAATATAAATAAATTAGGAGAATACTATTTTGTTAACATAAATTAATATACCTACATAAATGGTACATACTAATACATATATATTAAGATGGAATTAAATAAACGTACGTAAACGTATGTATGTAAATCTTTGGTTACCGACGTAGCCCGAAGAATCGCCAGACTTAAGTGACAATGGGCGGTCGGATATTATTACTCGACTTCCAAAAAGGAGGTTCTCTATTCGTGTGTATGTGATGATGGGTTCACAGAGAAATCGAGGGCAACCCTCAAATTTTATAGGCACTTATTACGTTTTCCATATATTTTCTAAAGCTGTTCAAGTATTTTTTTCATTTTCAGGTGATAGCAGACGACTGCAATAAAATAGCTGACCAAGTCCAGAGCAAAGCTGAAAAAATCCGGGAAAAAATTATTGCCGTTTGTATAATTTCCTTTATTCATCTTTTTATACATTATTTAAATTTTTTGATATTTTAATCTAAAGTACAATAAAAAAAACTTTAAAAAATATAATTAATTTTTAAGGATTAATAATAACTGCTACTCGGGTCGATCTTTAGGTTAAGCAGCGCTTGCCTAGGTGTATCTGTGGACAGCAGTGGGACAATAAAAGCTAAAAAAAATAAAAAAAATGCAATTCTTGTAATTATCTTTGTTTATTTGTATTACAGACTCAAGAAGCGTTGGTATTCAAAGCCCAATGCAGTTGCAACAGAGTCGCGAAACAGGCTGGCATGAAAGTCTGCGAAGTAAGTATACAAAGTTATTTTTCATTAATCATAGTCTGAAAGTAGGTCTGAAATTGCCTCAGGAGCGGGCTGAAAGTAATACTTTTCATCCCTAGGGAGAATCGTTTTCAACTGACAGCTGTCAAATTATAAATAAAAGTAGCTCTGTTTTTACAATTCTATTGAATCATGTTCCAACTTTCTATACAGCCACTCAATTACAGCGCGATGTAATATTGTAATAACATAAAATTAAGTATTAATTAAAGAATATATATTTTAAATAACTTTATTATAATTTAGTTTCGACTATTTCTTTAAAATAACATAGATTTGGGCAAAATATTTACCATTTTTTCAATGACGATAATGAAAAATAATGGCTGAATAGTTGGCGGCTACAGAAAAAAAAAAAACCGGCCAAGTGCGAGTCAGACTCGCGCACCGAGGGTTCCGTACAAACCTGTAGGTATATAAGTAAAAGTTATGGTATTTTTACTTAAAAAATATTTTTATTATATGATATAACTAAAAATGTATACTTTTCGCAATTTTTCCTATATCTCTGCTATAAGACGTTGCTTCATACCAAATTTCAAGATTCTGAGTTCACGGGAAGTACCCTGTAGGTTTTGATTCCCTTGCGAGTGTCGAAAATTTGCGGCATAAACGGGAGTATCTTTTGATCGCGTTGACTTAGAAGTTTGATTTTTTCACAGCTCCAAGAGACCATAGACTTGAGTATTTGATATGAATTTCAGCTTGATACCTCCACGCGTTCCTGAGAAAAAAGGTCTTGACAGACAGACAGACAGACAGACGGACAACAAAGTGATCCTATAAGGGTTCCGTTTTTACCTTTTGAGGTACGGAACCCTAAAAACAAAATAGGCGGGAAAACGGCAATCCGATTTTCTTAAGCTTATTCATGTTTTTATTTTTACTTTCTTTGTATTCGTCCGTTCACACAGGCCGGTTCGGAGAGCAGAGCAGAATTTTTATCACGTTTAAACTGAGTTTTGAGTCATTGTAATAAAGTTTATTTTTACATGTCACTTCTTTAATTATTGAGAATTCTTGGGAGCAAACCTAACACGCTTATCGTGAAATAACGCCGACCGATGCTCTCCGAGCCGGACTGTGTACGGACCCTTAAAACTTGGAACCAATTTGCTATAATCTAGTTTGAAGTAATGAAGTACGGAGTGAAATTCTGTAATACGGGTCTAAGTGTGACACATTGTATTCGTTTAGCCTCCCCCGGAAGAAGTGGAGGAGCCCGTCAATCCGCCCCGGCCCAAGGGCATGGACCCCGGCGAGACGGGACCCAACTCCAACAAGAGGATCCCCTGCCCAGCCAAGATTACTGTACCTTCCGCTGTGTTCTTTGGTAAGCTTTACATTTACTAGTTTTTACATAAACAATATATTTTGAACTCTGCGTTACGAGAAGCTATATTGATGATGGAAGGTATATATAGGGTGTAAAAGTACCCTTAAGTCTTCGAGCGTCCTTATGATCACCCGGTGGATCATAAGACATTCAAGCAATGTTAGCGGACGTTCAAGAGGTTAACGCAAACAAAGGTCACTTGTTCTCCCCACCACTGCGATATTTTTTTTGTTATAGACCATACCTGGGAACCTCCTAGTTACGGAGATATTGGGAGTCAAAGTTTCAAAATTTTCACAGCTGTTTTTGTAAATACTAGTTTTTCAGGTTATAACTTTACTTAAATTACCTCCATGACCCGTTTACTATTCAAAGCATCCACAAGCACATTGTTTTAACAGTGCTACATTGAGGTTTACCGTAAAATGTGATTATTGACCCAAAAAAAAAAATCGTTTTCCAACAAAAAAAATTGCGTAGGGATACTTAGTTTGCAGTACAGAATGCTTGGTTGACGGCTGTGTGATGGGTTGATTTACACCCTGTATAATTTTGTGTACTTGTCGACAGATATCGTTTGCGACAACGCTGGGTACGAGTTGTTTGCGGATCTCTGCTTAGCCCACTTCTTAGTAGCACAGAAAATTGTACAAAAGGTAACATCTATAGCCATCATCTTCATCATCATTCATCATCATCATCTGCCTAGCCTTTTCCCAACTATGTTGGGGTCGGCTTCCAGTCTAACCGGATTCAGCTGAATACCAGTATTTTACATGGAGCGACTGCCTATCTGACCTCCACAACCCAGTTATCACTAGGTAATACGATACCCTTTGGTAAGACTGGATGTCAGACTTTCAGGTCACTGACTACCTGTTACGACTGCCAAAGATCTATATATATTCATCATCATCATTCTCCGGCCCTTTTATTTATTATCGAAAACCTTTGTACATCTTCAGATACATGTTGAACCTTAAACAATTGGTACATTGAAGATTTATTATCATGTGAATTGATAAACGTTTTGTTTTCAGGTTAGATTCCACGTGAAGAATATACCATGGTTTGTCTCAGACGTTACCCGAAGCGATTTTAGGTAAGTTCTAAAATCTTTTCATTTAATACTTTTTAGGGTAACGGGACCCTATTACTAAGACCTCGCTGTCCGTCCGTCTGTACCAGGCTGTATCTCAAGAACCGCGATAGCTAGACAGTTGAAATTTTCACAAATTATGTATTTCCGTTGCCACTATAACAACAAATACTAAAACCAAAATTAAATAAATAGTTAAGGGGGGCTCCCATACAACAAACGTAAACCCTTTATGTGCAAGTCCGACTTGCACTTGGCCAGTTTTTTATATCAAAACCTAAAAGAGAATGACCAAAAGTCGTACCAAAAAATCTCATACGTCAAGATCAAAATTGTATAGTAATTATTTTAATTTTTTTTTTACGACACTGCGTCAAGGATTTGATTTTTGAATAGGGAATTTAATTTAAAGTATAGAAGTATGAATATTGTTTTACTCCCTATACATGGCGCTCACACAACCGGTTCAAAAGTCGTTCTGTTAATTTATTTTGACAGTTCGGCTGACTTCACATCGTAGAGGTTTCCTTACAATTATTTACCTACTTGCCTTGTTTTGAGGTTATTGTCAATTTTATAAAATAGCTCCGAAACTCGAATTTTGTTTACAAAAAGAACTTTTGTAGGAGTTAATAATGATAAATAATGGCAGAGTTTCTAAATCGCCTCAAGGGCCTCTGACTTCGTCGGGGGCCACGTGATGGCTTCCGGCCACCGTAGACGCGGGCCTGTGGACGGTGAGTGATGGGTAAGCTCGCCGTCCGTCCGTCTTATGACGACGACAGGCCGTGTCGACGGCGCGTTCGTGTTCCACGCGCGCCTCAAAGAGATGTCAGCAACACGGAAGGGGCCCGCAAGGGCCGACGCCTGTCGAGGCTGCGGGTTGTCCGCAAGGGATACCGAGGCCTCGACATGAAGGGCGAAGAAGGAACATGGGTGGTTTTTAGTCATTTGTCATCATTTGGAGTGTGACACTGGAAGCTAGTTGCTAGCTGGAAGCTAGGGAGCAAGTCACTTGAGAGTCAAATTAAAATAACATAACATCACGCCTGCAGAGGTGTACCTAATCTTCTTCTTAGCGTGTCGATGGCAATCTAACTTGTGTTGGCCCAGAATTGGGCTACTAGTTTGGCACTTTCGGTAGCGTCCATCAGTTCCTGTAGTGAACAACCAGCAGGACAGGCAGGGTACGATATTAAGTGCCCCATTGTTTGAGGAACAGCACCACATTTACACTCCAGTGCAGAGTCATTTATGTATCTCCACCTCAGCAAGTTTTCTTTGCTGCGACCAACCTGGCTCCGGAGTATGTTTAAAGAACTAAGAACCTAATAGTACACCCACATTTCGCCAGTTATTTATAAGTTCCATGTGTCCTTATTGCCATACACCGGGTCTCACCGGGAAACTGCCTCCCTGGTCATGATTTCGATTCCCACGGAAAGCATACTTTGTAAAGTTGTCTCCAGTTTGGCTAGGACATTGCAGGCTTGAATCACCTGATTGTCTGATAAAAAGATGATTCCGTGCTTCGGAAGGCACGTATAACCCGGTGGTCCCGGTCGCTAAATGGCGGTCGTCAAACCATGTCAGAGGCCAATTTTTTTTTTTTTTGGGTGTGGGAAATCATCAAATAACCCATCCCGCTCTTGGGCAGGCAAAAGGGAGTGTCAGACTTCTACTGACTAAAAACCAGCCATGTTCCTTCTTAGACCTTTATGTCGAGGCCGCCATATCTCTTGCGAACAACCCGCAGCCCCGACGGGATGTCAGAGTCCCTTGAGGCTGTTTAGAAACTCTGACACTAGGGTGTGTGGGGTCGTTAGACCTTACTGCCCACACGATAAGAAAAAGACCGGGCAAAAATCCAGACAAATCTGCTTAATAATCTTTTTTCTATTTTAGTTATCTGATCGATGCTTGCCTCAACTGTCAGTTCAGTGCACCATCAACTGTCACGGGTAAGTCTTATTCTTATGTCAATGAACTTCACTACATATTATAAAACAAAATCCTCTTCCGCGTCCGTCTGTCTGTCTGTTCGCGATAAACTCAAAAACTCCTGCACCGATTTTCATGCTGTTTTCACCAATAGATAGAGTGGTACTCGAGGAAGGTTTTTATTTCTTTTTTATTAAAACGTTGCCCCATACTAGGAATTTCTCTTGTATCATGGGTGCGTTCACAAACATTTAAACTCACATACACAACCAAATACCCAGACCCAAAACAATTATCTGTAGGTCATACAAATATTTGACCCGTTCGGGGTTCGAACCCGCGACACGCAGCGCAGCAGTCCAATCGCTCAGCCACTGCGTCAACCGTGTCGTCGTTTGAGTATATAATAAGTCAAGTTTTGCGTGGGATGTCCTTTCTCAGGCTCTAGGCTATCTGTGTACCAAATTTCATTTAAATCGGTACAGTAGTTTTGGCGTGAAATCGCGACAGGTAGACAGATAGACAGAGTTACTTTCGCATTTATAACAAGTAAATAAGTAATAAGTAAGTATTAATTATTTTGACATTATTAGTAATTACTAACCAAATATAATGTACTAACACTAGTTTTAAGATCTGTAAGTTTTACTAATAAATTGGTGTGTATGCTCTGTTTAAAAAATGATTAAAACGAATCCCATAGAGCCACGGTGGCCCAGTGGTGGCTGCCCCGACTTACGAACAGTAAGTCATTGGTTCGAACCCAGGCAGGCGCATTACTTTGTGTAATTTATTTCATCACCGCTGCTCTCATAACGGTGAAGGAAAACATCGTGAGGAAACCGGCATGTCTCAAAACCAAAAAAAATCGAAGATATGTGACATCTACCAACCCGCACTGGGCCCGCGTGGTGGATTATAGCCCATCCCTCTCCTAGAGAGGAGGCCTGAGTCCCTGCAGTGGGAACATTATAGGCTGATGATGATGATGAAACGAATATCTACAACAGGTGGAAACAAGCCGAGTGATCCTGAGTCCAGTGAACCGCAGACAGTTACGGCAGACAACTTAAGGACACTCGGCCAGCAGTGGGAAAAATATGTTCAAGATGGAATCTTTCTCCTCATGGTAAGATGTTCCTTCTTTTCTAAGTTAACTATCTATCTATATATACAGTACGTTAGGTTAAACGAGGGACTGTTAGAACCCGCAATAGAACATGCTTACACGATACTTATAAAACTCATCATCATCTGCCTAGCCTTTTCCCAACTATGTTTGGGTCGGCTTCCAGGCTAACCGGATGCAGCTGAATACCAATATTTTACATGGAGCGACTGCCTATCTGACCTCCACAACCCAGTTAACACTAGGTAATACGATACTCTTTGGTAAGACTGGATGTCAGAATTTCAGGTCATTGACTACCTGTAACGACTGCCAAAGGTCTATATATGCCGGGACCAACAGCTTAACGTGCTTTCCGAGGCACGGAGGAAACTCGGTATGTCGGTCGGTCACCCATCCACAGACCGACCTAGGCAAGCACAGCTTTACTTATGGATCGACCCAAGTGGCAGTTCTTATTAAGCCACGAGCTCCTCTTCGATCGATACTTATAAAAGTGTGAACAAAAAAAACACTGATAAAAAAGGAAGAATCGTACTAAATATTTCGGAAAAGTCAATTTTACTTTTACTTTTAGGTTTAATCCATTTTCCCTTCATATTATATTTTAGAACTGGTGTAGGGCAATGGCGGAAAATAAACGTCTAATAAAGTGATATCTAGAGAGCGTGCGGGGTCAGCACAATAGGGTAGTTAACAAAAAAAATCTAATTAGTCCGTCAGATAGATTTTCAAAAAATATTGGACACGTATTTTTTCTTTTTTCACGTAAACAAACAATGAAGACGATACAGTGCTTTGAAAACTCGTGTGACGTCATATTCTAAGACATTAGTATGACATATTTTACCGGTGAGTGACGTCACGATCCCCACTCAAATCTTTGACGCGTTTTATCTTCGTCTTTATTGAATTGATAAAACAAAAAATACGTATCCCATATTTTTCGATAATCTAACAGACGGACTAATTAGAATAATATTTTTTTAGTCAGTAAACATCCTTATCCCCGAAGGGTTAGGCAGAGGTGTACCCATTACTACACCCACATTTCGGCAGTTATGTTCAAGTCCCATGTAATAAGGGGCGAACCTATTGCCATCAACCGGTCACAAATCCAAACTCCGTGGCTGCTACTGAGAAATTCCTGACGAAAAACCCAATAATAAACTCAGGCATTTATTTCAATTAGACCATTACAGGCATTTTTGAATGTCAGAAAAACAAAATAAAACGAAGCTACAGTCCCAGTCACAAGGCATAATAACTTGTGAAAGTACTGTAGTTGCCCATTCTCTAGCGTAGATCTCTATGGAGAAGAACGGGCAAGAAACTCCATGGACACTCTTTTAAATCAGAATATTGTTACAAAATCTTGGTACATTACATCATTCATGTTGAGATCACTGCCCGACCGGGGAATTGAACCCAGGGGCTCTTGCAGAGCAACCGCGCTTGCGACCACAACGGTGTTATGGTATACTAGCTGATGCCCCTGGCTTCGCCCACGCGGATGCCGGTTATCGCTACCAAAAGTAATCTTTTCATCCCCCCTTTTCAACCCCTTACAACCCTAATTTTCGTATTAAAAGTAGCCTATGTCCTTTCTCGGGCTCTAGATCTGTGTACTAAATTTCATTTTGATCGGTTCAGTCATTTTGGCGTGAAAGCGCGACAGACAGACAGAGTTAATTTCGCATTTATAATATTAGTAAGGATAGATTTATTTGTTTCACAGAGCGATGACTTTTGGACATACCCCCACTGCTTTAAAGATATGAAGAGTATGGACCCCTATTTGTTCAGGAAGTTACAAACAGGGGTCGCTTGTATGTTTAAAGGTGACCTGAACTACCGGAAACTGATCGGCGATAGAAATATTAATCCTATGACGAAGTTCCAAGCTGCTATGGCTGGTAAGCAGTCTTTTAACCATGCATTATATTTAATTTTAAAGAGAAAGAGCAGCGGTGGCCTGGTGGTGGTGGCCCAGACTTACGAACAGTAAGCCGTGACTTCGAACCCAGACAGGCGCATTACTTTGTGTAAATTTATTTCATCACCACTGCTCTCAAAACGGTGAAGGAAAACATCGTGAGGAAACCGGCATGTCTTAGAACCAAAAAATTCGAAGACATGTGACATCTACCAACCCGTACTGGGCCCGCGTGGTGGATTATAGCCCGTCCTTCTCCTAGAGAGGAGACCTGAGTCCCTGCAGGGGGAACGTTATAGGCTGATGATGATTCTAATTTATGAATGGACATATTAACTATCTAATTGTATCCTGATTATTTCATGACAGATGACATATTAAGATAAACATGTTAAACTTGATATTATCGTTAAGTTTAATTATTATGTGACTCGGTAGCACTTTAAATAGGGGATCGGACAAAAAAAAAACTAATTAGTCCGTCAGATAGATTTCCAAAAAAATATTGAACAGATATTTTTTCTTTTTTCACATTAACAAAAATTGAAGACGATACAGTGCTTCGAAAACTCGTGCACTCCTCGAAAACGTCACATGTCAGTACATCTTTTACCTACAAATGACGTCACAACCCCCCACTTGATCTTTGACGCGTTTTATCTTCGTCAATCTTTATAAATTTGATAAAACAAAAAACACGTATTCAATATTTTTCGATAATCTAACTGACGGACTAATTATAATCATATTTTTTTGACTCAGTCCGATCCCCTATTAAACTATGTATGTAGATTGCTGTGCCCTAGCAGGGTTCATGTATGAAACCTATATACAGCTGTAACAACATGTAAACTACATGATTGCAATAAATGATGATTATGATTATGACTCATCATCATCATCTTCCTGTCCTTATCCCATTCTATTTGGGGTCGGCGCAACACGTTTTCTTCTTCCATTCTTCCCTGTTACACGTCAAGGTGGCATTTATTCCTTTCTCATTCATATCATTCCTCACACAATCCATCCATCTTATCTTTGGCCTTCCTCTCCCTCTCCATCCATCAATATTAAATCCATCACTTTTTTAGTCACATGCGGTTTATCCCTCCTCATTACATGACCATACCAAGATAAACGACTTCCTTTCAATTTTTCTGTAACAGGTGCCACTTTCAAACTTCCTCTAATATAGGGTGTAAAAGTACCCTTAACGCAAACGAAAGGCACTTGTTCTCTCCACCACTGCGATCATTTTTTTATTCTAGACCATACCTGGGAACCCCCTAGTTACGAAGATATTGGGGGTCAAAGTTCCAAATTTTTCACAGCTGTTTTTGTAAATACTAGTTTTTCAGGTTATAACTTTACTTAAATTACCTCCATGACCCGTATACTATTCAAAGCATCCACTAGCACAATGTTTTAACAGTGCTACATTGAGTTTTACCGTAAAATGTGATTTTTGATCAAAAAAAAAAAGTTGTTTCCCAGCAAAAATTTTTGCGTAGGGGTACTTAGTTTGATGTACAGAATGCTTGATTGACGGCTGTGTGATGGGTTGATTTATATCCTGTATACTCATTGCTTACTTTGTCCATTCTTGTCACTCCGATTATGATTCTGATTACTTTTCTTAAATAAAATTACTCTTATTCTTCTTGTTTGTAGATTTCAAACCAGCCCCTATCATAGCTCTTCGCACAGTGAAGTCTGAAATCATCTGCGGTCTCGGGCGCGGCAAGTATGACCAGATCACGAACATCGACCCGAAGTGGATGCAGACCGGGAATTATGGGTATGTTAGTCTAACAAACGTATTTTTAACCCCCAACGTAAAAACGACGGGGTATTATAAGTTTGACGAGTCTGTCTATGTGTGTGTGTCTGTCTATGGCATCGTAGCTCCCGAATACATGAACCGAATATGATTTTGTTGTTTTAAATGTGAATTAGAATAGAGTGTGACCGCTCCATATTTAAGTACATTAGGTAATCTGAGTTGGCTCAAAGATATATGTAAGTAGGTATATAGTTTTTGGTATTGAGCGGTCCCACGACACGACATTAGTTTAAATTTAAATAATTAAATTATCTTCTATATGTTGACATATTATAATTACTTATTACTTTTTAAAGTTTTATTTTATTGTTTTTACTTAATTTTAAATTAAGGTTTTTCCTCACTGGTAAACAAAATTAGAACAAATGTTTTTCGTTCTTTCTTTCTTTCGTGTCACAATGTTAATGTATATTTTAATGGGTAGTATTTAAACGCAAATCAAAAAATATCCTTTTTCTATGCAATAAGATTCCGAATTCCCATCAAAATTACTGATTGCACAGCAAAATATTCAACTCAAAATATCACTAAACACACTACAATTTATTTTCGCAGCGTACAGCGATTTTTCCTAAAGCAAAAGCTTTTTCATCAATACACAGCTAATAATCTTAATGCACATTATACATGTTAACTCTTTTTCTTTTAAATATAGCTTCTATTTTTATATTATTTACAGCAGTTTTTCTAAATAAAACAGCATTTTATTAGTCACAGTTTTCTTATTATTTATTAATTACCACATAATGAGATCAGCAAAAAAAAATATAAAATTGGGTGCTAATTGAACCGTTTTCGCCTCTAAAAATCTACATTGCCTTCTAAATTACTAAGTAAGCCACAATTAACGAGCATCGAAGTATTCCTATCTTAGCCACTAGTTAAGTTCTATCTGAGGCACTCTAAATATAACTCAGCATGGTGGTTATTTTTTACCCGACAACGGCGAAGTGACGCGCGCTCGCTTCGCTCGCATATAACATATAACACTAATATCTTCTGTCCCCGAAGTGCCGGGCCTCCGCCGGCCTCCTTCGTCGGCCTACGGCCCATGCCGCCCATTAGTGACGAAAAAGCGCGCGAAGCCGCGAACCTTTTTCAGTTAATTTGTTCTGCTTTTAGAAATTATGCAATGTGACAGGATTTTTTTGTTATAATAATCATTAAATTTGCCGAGCTTCTTGAAAATTAAGACAAATATGATGAACAGGTTTGGTTGTACTTACTGGTTAATATGCGACTGGGATAGTTATTTTGCTATGAAATATGGAAAATTTGCTGTGCAGTCAGTATTTATGCTATGTATGTAGTATTTTTGTACAAAAATAAATTTAACTGTTTTGCATTATGAGGAAAATAGTAATGTCATATTGATGTATAATTTCGAATTATCTGCAGTTTGAGTTTTGTTAAACATTTAGTTTATTTGTAGTGAAGTAAGTTATTTGATGTAAAAAAGAATATAAATGATGAGTATGTATTGATAGGCAATTATTTATTTGATATGCAATTTATAATATCCCTTTTTTAATTGAATTTGCAGGGTGATTCAGTTTGCTCCCAAAGGCGACGCGCTCAAAGTGTCGGACAAACCGTGTGTCGACTACTGCACCACTTGCTTCGGCGTCATATGTCCTGAACACTTCGATATGTGAAGGACCCGTGAGTTTCAATAATAATTAGACTATTAATGTTCCCACTGCTGGGACAATGACCTCTATATGAGGACAGGCCCAATGCGGGTTGGTAGATGTCACATGTTTGGCTGGTTTCCTGACGATGCTTTTTTACCGTTTTATGACCTTTCGTGATACAATAAATTAGTATAACCTAGTATTAACTGGGTTGTGGAGGTCAGATAGGCAGTCGCTCCATATAAAATACTGGTATTCGCCTGCATCCGGTTAGACTGGAAGCCGAACCCAACATAGTTGGGAAAAGGCTAGGCAGATGATGATATACTGGCATGCCTCAATTCTTTACATCTAAGCTTTAGGTGGAAGAGACTCCTATCTTAGAACCAAAACCTCGAAGACATGCGACATCTACCAACCCCCACTGTGCCCGCGTAGTAGGATACAACCCTATTCATAAGAGTGGAGATCTGTGTCCCAGCAGTGGGAACATTTTTGACTGAATATAGTATATTCAAGATAATGTTAGAATTCAGATAAATTAATATATTATAATTATTAATAATGAATTTCTCTCTTTCAGATATGGCTTAAACTCATTTTTTGTTGTTTTTTTCGTAAGTAATTAAAATCATTTTAAATATTTGGGTCAGTTCTCTCCTACACTACATTTTAAATAAATTAATCATAATATATTTACTGTTAACTTTTACTCAGATTAATCTGTTGTAATTTTATTACTTTTCGTAAGTAAATAAAATCATTTTAAATATTTAGGCACAGTTACCTTCTACACTGCACTTTAAATAAATCAATCATAATATATTTACTGTTAACTTTTACTTAAATAAATTTGTTTTCATTATATTACTGTGGTTTAATTTTTAACAATATGACCCTGTTCTCAAAAGTAAATTAAGGTAAAAAAAAACAGGTACAAATATCTTTGCAGATCGTCAAAAGCTATTGAAAATTAAAAAAAACAGTTTTTTTACAATTAAAATAGAACTGTATGAAATGCAGATAAGGTTGTAGGGTAGTATTTTCGAGAAAATTGAAACAATAAACTTTTATTTAATCATTTATTTACAAAATAATGAGTAACGCGATCTAAGTGTACTAGTATATAATGAAATGAATACATAATATATTGAAGACATAGCAAGAGTTTTTAGACAATATTATTATTATTTCGTTTTCTATTATTCGTCCTTCAATATTTCTAGACTATGACAGGGAAGACAGGTGAATATATATAGCATTTAAAAATGTATTGAAATAACTGGCCATTTTAGTCGTAAAATATACAAATCTGCCCATAAAAATAAAATATATCCAAAGTCATTGAATATGATATTTTTTCGGACAGATTACAAATAAAAAAACAATAGACAAAATATAGTTTGTAAAAGGAAGTTGGGAAAATTGAAATATGTAAGAATATATTTCGCCATTTTGTTTTTCTAATAACTACTACTAAATAAGCGTTTTGTACAATAAGTCTTTTAGTGACTCGTATCCTTTAAATACAGCGTAAAGTCGTCGCCTAAACTATAACGTCAAAAGCCTTGTCAAAAACGAAAATATTACTTTTCCATTTCCACACTACCTAGAACAATAGCACAGAATCCTATAAAATAAACATTACTAACGGGAAATAGAATTTTCCTAAAAAATACGGCACAACACTGAAAAATAAAATTTTCGTTTCTTACATAACCTCAAAAAAATTCGCGCCAAAATGCAATCACAGATAAAATATATGAACTGTCAAAATATTGTAATAATTTCACAATGTATATATTTTATCCAAGGTCCAAGACTTTAAAATTATCAATTATTTTCCCATACCAGATCTTCATTTTCCCTATAGACAGAAAAATAATTGATAAAGTTCTTGCCAGTCTAAAAAATACTATAAATCTTTTTAAACAAAGTCTATCAATACTTTTTAAGCTTGGACCTCATTCCAAAGGTATCCGTTGGTCTTAGTAACCTTGTCCTTGGCCCTGGTAACCGTTGTTGTAGCCAGATTGTTGGCTGTTTCTGTCATAGCCGCCCTGGCCTAGACCGGTGTCTTCGTAGGAGATCTTGGGCTTGTAACCGTCCTGGTCAGCTTCGTATTGGACAGTCTGAGGGAGAAACATAAAGATAAAAAAATGGCGAATGGAAGACAAAAACCGTTTTGCATTGACAAAAAGGTAGAACTAGGGCAGGAAGATTTAGCATGACAAGTAGGTAAAGATACAGCTTTTGGTAGTTTATGTTTAATTTTACTTGAGGTGTTTTTCTTACAGTGGGAAGCCATTAAAGAAGGATCATCGAATTCGATCCATTCAGACACCTTTCAAACTAGAATTTACTAATGAAGTAAACGTGTATGTCTACGGTCAATTAAAAAATTGCAAAAAAAGATAGCAAAACTAGCTTGTGCAGTTGTGCAAGTTCCATTTTAAGTAGCAGCATCCGGTTGGACTTTAAGCCAAGCCCAACGTAATTGAGAAAGGCTAACTAAGTAGGTAAGATCCTGACCGAATGGTGACCAAGGTTAGGCCAGAGAAACCAGGGCCGTCCAAAAGCGCGTTGGGTCGACGATATTATCAGGAGCGCGGGAAGCGGATGGATGAGGGACGCACAGATCAGAAAGGAGTGGCAGATAAAAGGGGAGGCCTATACCCAACAGTGGGTGATTCCGGGCTGAAATGAAGATGATGAAATAATTAGGTAATTCTTCCTCGAAGAACCCTCTGCATGAGATGGACTAATACCTACTGATACTGATAGCCTGCATCATCACACTGCTGGCATCATGACTCTCAGTTGTTTCGATACAAGGCCAATCTGGACCACTGGTCGCTAGATAGCTTAATAACTTCTGCAGTTGTGTATAACTAGCTTGTGCCAGCGGCTTCGCCCGCGTGGAGTTCGATAATGGTCCCACGGGATAAGAAGTATCCTATGTGTTAATCCAGGTTATAAACTATCTGTGTTCTAAATTTCATCCACATCCGTTCAGTAGTTTTTGCGCGAAAGAGTAATAAACATACACACTCAAAAACTTTCGCCTTTATAAAATTAGTGTGAAGTAGGACTCCTCACCTGTTTTCTGCCATCGGGAAGCACCACATAGTAGACACCCTCGGCCCTGTCTCCCTGCCTCGACTCGCGATGACCGAAATCGTTGCCAGACTGGTCATCCTTCACCATATACTCGAAGTTGTAGTTAGCGGGCTCCTAGAGGGAACAGACATAATTATTTTGTTAGACAGCACCAAGAAGGATAGAAACCTTTGGTAAGGAAATTGGCATATCCTGGAAGTAAGAAATCGAAATCGTATCATCTGTACTCGCACTGAGCCGGTGGTTGACGGTCTACTCACTCTCAAAGAGGAGGCCTGAATCCCAGTAGTGAGACCATTATATGCTGGTTTTTTTTGTAGGCTCACTGCTGGCCATCGAAAGCAGGACACTGCACTTGGGGCTTGCGACCACAAGACCAAGGCAACCTATTTACACTAACCGGGTATAACACCAGATATAAGATATAAGGCTGCTTATGATAATACACCATATACACATGTTCGGTTGGCAGCATCGATTCGGCGTAATTCGAATAGAAAAGCAGACCTCAAACAACCTTTACTAAATCTTGTTCGGATTGGCTCGGCACAACTTAAGCTAAGCTTTTTCCAAAACATGTCCACAATATATTCGATTAGGCCGCTCCGTTTCGACGCGAGGTCTTTGACGCTTGTAGCGAAAAACTCCCCAGCAGTATTTTCATGGCGCAAACACAAGGGTTAAGACTCACCCCGTTGCTGCCATCATCAGAACCGTAACCTCCGTTACCGCCGGCTCCAGGGGGCAGGTACTGACGGCTCTGGTCCTGGCCTCTGGAAGACTGACCTCCGAAACCTCCCTGGGAGTGACCTGTTGAATATTGATAAAGGTCTAACAGATTATAATAATTAAGTAGATTTGTATGTATGTAGGTACTCAAGATCAGTAGAAGAAATCAAGAACTTTGTTCTGCATTTGATACCGATCTATTTTATTCCCAAACTAATTGCGATTGGTATCATATGGCATTTTTGAGGTGGCAAAGTAGTATGGATATTCAATAGAATATTAGGCTAACAATAACTTAAAGCGGTCTTGTTACTATTGTGGGCTATCGTTTACTGTATAGTCATGTTTTTGCTCGGCATTTTTTGTTTCATAACTGATTGATGATAGTAATTGTTTTCATACTATTATCTTGTTTTTAATACTTTCTCTGGCATCTTCAAAATATTTTTTTTTATGCCCGAAATTGTCGAGTCATCCATAGCTATGTATAGCGGCGATTCGGAGGTGGGTTGTGGGCATACAAACGAATTATTGTTCGACCCATTTATGCTTGGTACTTGGCTCCAAAAGTGTATCGAGACACGTGAGCGAGTTTTCTAAAAATAAACGAAACTAACCACCAGCACCTCCAAAGCCAGGGGCACCATACTGTTGAGAAGGACCATTAGCTGACGGGGCTCCATACTGGGACGATGGGGCTCCATATTGCGACGAGGGTGCTCCAAACTGGGCCGAAGGTGCACCGTACTGAGACGAGGGTGCTCCATACTGCGAAGAAGGCTGGCTGCCCTGACCAGGTGCTCCATATTGTGACGAAGGTTGGCTGCCCTGACCAGGGGCTCCATATTGTGAAGATGGCTGGCTACCCTGACCCGGGGCTCCGTATTGAGTGGATGGGGCGTTGAACTGTCCCTGGGGAGCTCCGTATTGGGTTGAGGGACGACGGGCACCACCGCGGGATGGGCCACGGCTTCTGAAATGCAGGGGTGTGTTTTTAAACGGGAGTAAAGAGGTTAATTTAATTTTAATTTATATTTTTACACGACTGCCCCAAAAAAAAGAGTGTTATGTTTTTAATGTCAGATTATGAAGATCCATAATGGGTCCATAAATAGATCCATAGTAAGGTTACAAAAATTCAATAAAAAAAACACAAAATTACAATAAATTTCTTAATAATATCTTTTTTCCTTTGTGGGTAGACATAGTGACAACACAATTTTTTTTGGGCTCTTCAATAAATAATTCCTTAAAAATAGATTTTCATAGTTTTTAATGATATAAACAAGTTTATTTGACATTAAGCCCCCCCACACTTGCTATCTATTGTTATCAAGTCTCTATCTCCTGTTCCTGGTTCACTGACACTTAACTTCATCATGGACACAAAACTTGCTGCCAGCCTGGATGAACTCCAACAGTTATTTGGGTCCCGAATGGATGATTATGAAGCGAAGCTGCAGCAGGCTTCCTCTACCACCACACCAGCTTCACCAGATGTTGCATCTATCGCACGTGAGTTTACCGAGTTCAAGCTCTTTGTATGTCAAGCACTATCCGCATTAAAATCTCAAATTGAGCTGCTTGCTGCTGGTTATGATAGGCATGAAACTGCCATGCGTAGAAAAGTCCTGCTGTTCCATGGTGTCCCAGAGCAGAATAATGAAAATTTGCTTGTCATTGTCAACAATGTATTGAACAACCAAATTAAGTTGCCCGAGGTAAATGGGGAAAAGAATATTATCCATGTTTGTCACAGACTCGGATACTCTCAGCAGAAAGCCCGTCCCATACTAGTACGTTTCTTCAAAATGGAGCACCGGCAACTTGTATGGGATAACAAGAAACATCTCAAGGGTACTGGAATCACCATCTCCGAGTTCTTGACTCAAGCTAGGCATCGAGTGTTTGCGGCCGCTCGTAAGCATTTCGGCATGCCAAATTGCTGGTCCATGGAGGGCAAGATTGTCATTATCTGCCCAGACAAATCCCGTCACAAGATCGAAATGGCAAGCGAACTTCACGACCTTGTTGCCAAATTCCCGTGCACTGCAGCCGACACGGAGGATTTTGTACAGTCCGAAGAACTTGGGTCACCTAATATCGCAACGACGGCTACTCCTGGCAAGAGATCGAGAAAGACGCGTCTGCGCAAGTAACTCATGTTGATACCGTTGTGCAGTTTATTTACATTAATGCAATCATTTTGTTTCTTCTGCCGGTGGTTGAACAAGTTATTTTATTCTCTTCACCGCCGAATCTTTTATTTTTATTTCTTTAGAAATTGTTTTATGGCCGGTATTGTCGATTGAACTCGATTGTTGTCATTTGTGGCCTGTCTGTTGACGGCCAAAACGTCAGCTGTCGACAGCTGTCAGTTTCATTTTATTGTCACTCAATACGTTTCGTTTTACGTTCTTCTCGATCTACTTTCAATCGTTTAAACGTTTAACTTGAGTGTAATCTTAGTATAACATTTAATCAGAGCATAAATATGGTGTAAAATTTCTGCCAATATACTAGCAAGTTGGGGTGGTTTTTCTTTTAGTTGGGAAACCTATACTTTGTATTTTTTTTTTTTTTTTAATTTTATTTAATTTTAGGTATATTATTATTTATATTATTTATTATATTTATATATTTTAATGGAAGATATAGCTGATCTTAACGACAGCTTCTTCTCGTGTTCTTCCTCTGATAGTTTTGTTAGTGCGGACAGTGACTGTTCCTCACCACTTACTTTACACGACAAAATTTCTTCTCTTTTCTCCAATGACCCTAAGAATCTACATATAGCACACATTAATGCTCAGAGTGTTCCTGGTCACTATTCTGATCTTCTGGCATCCTTTAGCAGTGCTCACCTGGACGCCCTATTAATTTCGGAATCTTTTTTGAAGCCTTCACTCCTTTCTACTCAATTTTCTCTCCCTGGCTTCGCTTTGATCCGTAATGATAGAACTGGCAAGGGTGGAGGAGGTGTTGCTATATACTTGCGTGCTGATTTACCCTACAAGGTGGTCAGCTCATCTCCTTCACGATATTCTGAATCGGCTGAATACTTGTTTTTAGAAATTTCTTTTCACCATACCAAAGTTTTGCTTGCAGTGCTCTATAGTCCCAATCTACATATTGACTACTTCGATTCCCTTGACTCCACTCTCAGTGACCTTTGTCCGTTATACGAGCACGTAATTTTGATGGGTGACTTTAATACTTGCTTGATTAAAAACGACGCTCGTTCTCTCAAACTCCTCTCCGTATTGTCTTCTTTTAATCTTCAAGTATTGTCTCTCTCTCCAACTCACTATTTTCCTAATTGTTCACCTTCTTGTCTAGACCTTATGATTGTTTCTTCTCCTAATAATGTTAAGTATCACGGTCAACTTACTGCTACTTTCTCCTACCACGATCTCATTTATTTGTCGTATCGCATCCGCGTTCCTAAGCGTAAGCCTCAGCTATTATATCTGCGTAACTACAAAGGCATAGACCTGGAGGCTTTGCAGCATGATGCCAACAATCTCGACTGGTCTTCTCTGGTCTTAGCGGAAAATATCGAAGAGAAGGTACGGAATTTCAACACAAAAGTTCTTGACTTGTTTGACCAACATGCTCCTATTCGACGTGTCAAAGTGAGACATAACCCTGCTCCATGGATTACCACACAAATTAAAGAGCTTATGGCACGAAGAGATAAAGCTAAGAGTCGATATAAGCGTAGACCATCAGAGCTGAATCTCTCTTATTACAAATCACTACGCAATCGCTGCAGTCGTCTGTGTCAAGATGCCAAGAGACGCTTTTTTCACGACCAACTTAACAACCGTAGTTCTTCCGATGTTTGGAAATTTCTCAAGTCTGTAGGCATAGGCAAATCACCTACCAACCAGTGCAAAGATGTGGACCTCAACGACCTCAATAAACATTTCTCTTTCCTTCCCTTTTCTCTCGATTCATCTGTCAAAGCTGTGACCCTAGAGAGCCTATCCAGATTGCCGTTGCCACAATGTATTCCTTTTAACCTTAGCGATGTTTCCGAGGATGATGTTAAGAAATCTGTTCTTGCGATAACATCTTCTGCAGTCGGTAACGATAAACTGTGTTCAAGAATGGTTACTCTTATCCTTCCCTCTTTACTTCCTGTTCTTACTCACATCTTTAATCATTCTTTTTCCTCTAGCTCTTTTCCTTTGGTTTGGAAGCAGGCCCACATTATACCCTTACCTAAAACTAACAATCCATCTTCGCTATCCCACTTTAGACCTATTTCTATTCTCCCATTTCTTTCTAAAGTTTTTGAGCATTTAGTTCATAAACAATTAGCATGTTACTTGTCGTCCAACTCTTTAATATCCCCTTTTCAATCTGGTTTCCGCCCGGGTCATAGTACTGTCACTGCACTCTTGAAAGTGACTGACGATATCCGCTGGGCAATGGAGTGTAAGTCACTTACCGTTCTTGTACTTCTTGATTTCAGCAGTGCCTTCAACTCAGTGGATTTCGACATTCTGCTTGGTATCCTCAAATCTTTAAATTTCACTTCTTCTGCTTTAGCCTGGTTTAATTCATATCTTCGGGGACGCTCTCAGTGTGTCCGCCTTGATGATATTTTCTCTGATTGGTGCAGTCTAACCGAGGGTGTTCCTCAAGGTAGCGTTCTCTCTCCTCTTCTTTTTTCAATTTTTATTAACATGGTTGCCAGCGTTATCTCTTCCAATTTCCATCTGTATGCGGATGACTTGCAGCTCTACCGGCATTTCACTGTTGCTGATGCGGATTCCGCCATTGCTGCTATGAATCATGACCTAGCTTGTATTAGCGCCTGGGCTAAGTCATTTGGATTGCATATTAACCCAACCAAATCCCAGGCCATGGTCATAGGCAGCCGATTTGTTCGTGGTGCGGCTGTTGTTTCATCCTTGATGCCTTTGTACCTCGATGGTGTTC
Organism: Diarsia brunnea; assembly: GCA_949774965.1. NCBI lineage: Eukaryota > Metazoa > Arthropoda > Insecta > Lepidoptera > Noctuidae > Diarsia > Diarsia brunnea. The sequence goes on along the minus strand of OX459022.1, from coordinate 12,075,792 downwards.
GCATCGACTATACGGATACCGCCAAAGATCTGGGTGTAACTGTTGATTCCAATCTGTCGTGGCGAGCTCAGGTCAACGAGGTCAGTCGTAAAGTACACTTTTCTTTTCACTCACTGAAATCCCTTCAGAGTCTCCTGCCTTTAAAGACTAAAATTAACTTGGCTCAAACGCTTATTCAGCCGATAATAGATTATGCCGACGCCTGCTACCTGGATGCTACTGAGGAGCTACTGAATAAGCTTGAGCGCTTGCAAAATGTATGTATTCGCTTTGTTTATGGTCTCCGTAAATATGACCACGTTTCTCACCTTCGCAAAGAACTCAAGTGGCTCCCAATCCGCCTTCGCAGGAACACTAGGATCCTATGTCTTCTCTTCAATATCCTACACAACCCGTCCTATCCTTCTTACCTGCGCGAGCGTTTTTCTTATGCCCGCTCCACTGACGCTCCGTGTAGATCTCACCTTAGATCCATACTGAAATCCCCTCCTCACAAATCCAGCTATTACTCCTATTCCTTCTCTGTCCATGCTGTAAGGTTGTGGAACTCACTTCCGCCTAGCATTCGGGACCTGAAGACTATCTCACTATTCAAAGCCAGAGTGAAAGAATATTACCTTTCCTCTTTATTGTGATTTCTATCATATATATATGTATTTTATTTGTTTATATGTATTAGCATTGTGTATTTATATACGTATATATTATTATGTACTTATATGTGTATTTATTATTATATAGGTTAAGTTAGTTAAGACATAAACACCGAATTCTTTTCCGCTTCTCACACACTATAGTCTACATTTCTTTTTTCATTTCTCCTTTTGCAGGTCTGCTGGCAGAAATTTCTTGTGAAATAAGCAGTACCTTTGTACTTATGTGTTATATTATGATATTTTTCCTGTGCTGTCTACTGTGTGTACATAAATAGTAAAATAAATAAATAAATAAATAAATAAATTACAAAATAGGTACATTAATGATGATGACTTTACGTGCTTAGCTGGATACCACAAATGCTAAGAAAGTGTGACGGCCCAATGGTAACGGCCTAACTGCTGGAGATTGTAGGCTCGAACTCAGATAAACAGTTTACTGAGTAATTTATTACATCACCAGAACTTTCAATTTTCCGAAGGGAAAAAGAAATCATCGAGATGAGGCAAATCAAAATATGCTTAAATATCTCAAATAAAAAGGCTTTACCTGAATAAAGCATCAGTCTGCCTCTGAAGGCCTGGCGCTCCGGGGGTGCCGTACAGCTGAGGGGGTGCTCCGCCTCCCACACCGGGAGGAAGGTACCTGTTGTCCACTGGAGGCTCCGCCAAGCAAACCACTGCTAGCGCGCTGATTAAGAGGATCTGGAAACGAATGATTAATTGCTGAGAGCTTTCGGTTCTATTGGATGGATAGAATTATGTATAGTTTACTGCACACCATCATTCATTTTGAGCTATTTTACAATATTGGAATATTATGAGGGTGAAAATCTCGAAATCTAGACAATAATTGCCGCTCGTATCAATCATCAGGTTAAACCACGCTTGCCTAGGTTGGTCTGTGGATGGGTGACTACCCATTACATACCGAGTTTCCTCCGTGCCTCGGAAAACTTGTTACCTTGTTGTTTGCCGTTGGTACCGACTGTCTTTTGATGGACTTTGTCAGTCGTTTCAGGTAGTCAGTGTCCCTAAAGTCTGATAACCAGTCTTACCAAAGGATATCGTACTACCCGGTATTAACTGGCTTGTGGAGGTCAGATAGGCACCCGCTTCGTGTAAAATACTAGTAGTCTCTAATAATAAGTCAATCTAAAGTCCGTCGGGGCTGCGGGTTGTTCGCAAGAGATACCGCGGCCTCGACATGAAGGGCGAAGAAGGAACATGGGTGGTTTTTAGTCAGTAGAAGTCTGACACTCCCTTTCGCTCTGCCCAAGAGCGGGAGGGTGATTTGATGATTTTCCACGCACCATAAAAAAAAAAAATGGGGTTCCATGACCCGTCGGGGCTGTGGGTTGTTAGCAAAAGATACTGCGGCCTCTGCACAAGGGCTAAGAAGGAACATGGGTGGTTTTTAGTCAGTAGAAGTCAGACTCTCCCGCTCTTGGACAGAGCGGGAGGGGTTATTTGATGATTTCCCACCCCCAAAAAAGAAAAGGGGTTCCGTGACGTCTTAAAGAAGTATTGTTTTTTTTGTTTTGTTTGTTTTTTTGTTTTAAATAAATATGTTTTCTTTCTTTCTTTCTTTCTTTTAACCTTATTGATGGTGTTAAAGGTAACTAAAATACATGGATAAACTAGAGCTATAGAAGATGTCTAGTTATTTCTTACCTTCATGGTTTGAGGTATTTCGGATTTTTCTTACACGAAAAAGTTTACCTGAAATAAAATAAAACAAAACAATTTTACATGTTGTTATTCACACATATCAAGAATAATATTCTATTTATTTAATTAGAGATTGACCGCAGATTACAAATACCCCCGTCGGGGCTGCGGGTTTTTCGAAGAGATACCGCGGCCTCGGCACAAGGGCCAAGAATTAACATGGGTGGTTTTTAGTCAGTAGAAGTCTGACACTCCCTTCCGCTCTGCCCAAGAGCGGGAGGGGTTATTTGATGATCTCCCATACCCAAAAAAAAAAGACTACAAACACCACGCCTGATACCCGACCAGGGAATCAAATCCAGGACCCACAGACGATGCAGTCTACGAATATCTACTTTACTTAGGGGGAAAAATGGAATGGAAAATGAAAACGTGTTGCGCCGACTCCAAATAGAATGGGATAGGCGCACGATGCCTATTATAATGTCCCCAAATTGCTGGGACTCAGGCCTCCTCTCTCGGAGAGGAATGGTGACATAGGGAAAAAACTATTTGTTTTTAGGCTAGGTTGCTTAAACCAGCTTAGTAATAAATTAATTTAATTCGTGTTAAATAAATAACTTATCAGCGTCTTATGTAAGTCACACACACACAGCGATACGTCACGTTTTATATTTCCAGTATGGCATGACCTCACTTTTCCGTACAATTAGGGATCAACCTAAACTGGATTTTAGGCTTGAATGGTGGTCGTTGTACAAATTGTTAATCTCTCAGGTAAATCTTCGTACACACTGACTGGATTACTATTTGCTCTAGTTTCGTTCGTCGTCGTCTAGTGGTTGCAAGTGCGATTGATGAGCATGAGGTCCAGAGGACGATTTCCAAGTCGGGTAAAAATACTTTTATGATCAGCAGTTGTTTACGATTACCAAAGATGCAGATCTTTTTAACATAACATCACGCCTGTAATCCCCGAAGGGTTAGGCAGAGGTGTACCTATTAAGACACCCACATCCCACCGGTAATGTTTAAGTCACATGTAACAGGTTCAGGACCTGGGCTCTGTGGTTGCAATTGAGAAATCCCTAATGGAAAAACCCAATAACACTGTCTGACCCGGGAATCGAAGCCAGGATCTCATGCTTAACAGTCGCCCTTGCGTCCACTAGACCAAGGAGAGAGCCAATGAGTCAGACCGTTCTAAATGTGACTTAATAGAATTGACTAATGGATGTTTCCTGACAAAAAAAAAAATGATTCTAATTAGTCCGTCTGTTAGATTATAATTACATCGAAAAATATTAGATAAGTACGTATTTTTTGTTTTATCAAATCAATAAAAATTGACGAAGATAAAACGCTTCAAAGATTGGAGTGGGGGCTTGTGACGTCACACGCCGTTAAAAAATGTCATACTAATGTCTTACATTATGACGTCACACGTGTTTTCAAATCACTGTATCGTCTTCATTGTTTGTTTACGTGAAAAAATAAAAAATATGTGTCCAATATTTTTTTGACGGACTAATTAGATTTTTTTGCTAACTACCCTATTGTGGATGTAGGTACTGTATCGTTCTGCCTAACCCTTCAAAAAGACTGCCGTGATATTATGATAACCCAAATAAAAAACAAAAACAAACCTTCACAAGAACACTTCACTCAACGGTTATTTTCAAATTCAAAATTTTGGAACACCGCACGAGAACGGCCGATGTTGCCCGAATGATGATCCGTATTGATTCCTCTCCGCTTATATACCATAATGCGAGAGATTACTTATTACATGTAATGTATGTATATCCTTGCTTACGTAGGTACATGGATGGATGGCTATGTGTGCGTTATAGTGATTGGCGCATCTGCTTAGTAGTTAGTGAGATGGTTAGAATGTTGCTCTACTTGCGGGTAAGTTGGAGGTCAATGTCAAGAGAGTGATATTATGGCACGCCTTTGGAGCCGATGTTGGTTTAATTTGTTGTGGTTGTTTGTATGTAAAGGTGGTCTAAAATGGCCACTTTAGCAGAATTATAATAGGTAGGTTAATAATATGAATTGCGTTGAAATTCGTAACATTTAACTCACTCACTCACTCACTTTCGTAAATAGCAACTGCGTGTGTGACCATTGTCACAGACGCAGGTATGTACTATTTTGAATTGTCACTTTGTGACCATTTCACGAATTTTAACGCAATTCTGCTAAAGAGAGCAATTTAGACTCCCAGTTATGATAGCAGAGATTTGGTATTAATTAATGTGATATTAGGGCCTAAAACTGGTGGCCCAGTAGTGGCGGCCCCGAATTACGAACAATAAGTCGTGAGTTCGAACCCAGGTAGTCGTATTACTTTGTGTAATTTATTTGGTTACTACTGATCTTCACGCGATGAAGGAAAACATCGTGAGGAAACCGATATCTTAGAACCAACAAATTCAAAGATATGTGACATCTACCAACCCGCACTGGGCCCGCGTGGTGATTTATAGCCCATCCCTCTCCTAGAGAGGAAGGCCTGAGTGTCTGCAGTGGAAACATTATAGGCTGATGATGATGATGATGAAGGCCTAAAACACAGATTGTCAGAAATGTCGATAATATTTTTTTGTGTGATGGAAACTCAGTTGTATTGTTAGATACTAACGTCTAAACTTTACGCAGTTTTTCAAATATTCTAGAAAATGTTTTTTAGACAGAAAGATAGAGAATTTTGAACTCAATAAAGCTGTTTCAAAAAATCATAATTGACCATTTGTCGGTTAACGGCTTTCTAGTGATAGCGGCAGTAATGTAATAATAGTAATTTAAGTTTCTCGTTGGTCTAGTAGTCGCAAACGCGACTACTGAGCATGAAGTCCTGGGTTCGGTTCCCAGGTCGGGCAAAGTGTTATTGGGTTTTTCCATTAGGGATTTCTCAATTGCAACCACAGAGCCCAGGCGCCTGAACCTATTACATGGGACTTAAACATTACCGGCGGGATGTGGGTATCCTATTAGGTACACCTCTGCCTAACCCTTCGGGGATTACAGGCATCATGTTATGTAATTGAAGTGTAGCAGCAGGCAGCAATGCTCTTCCTAATAATATTCACAACAACAATTATTGCTCAGAAAAAAAGTTTAGTTTGCTCAACATCTTTTAACATTTTTGAGATTTTTCCAATAGTAGGAAAAGTAGTCACAAAGACGATATTCGTTTAAACCGGAAAGGCCTAATTAATACAGCTTAATTAGGCCATTTAATTTTATATCTCAACAAAGTAATCTTCATTCTTAGAAACATATTTCTCTCTTTATTCCCGGTAGAGCACCCTTTCCACCGTAACAGCCACGTTCGCCTAAACGTCATAAACGAAGGTGTGCTCTACTTCAGGCTTAGCTAGAAATAAATATCACTCATATTTTACAACTAAACCAAATCAGCCTATAAATGTTCCCAATGCTGGGACACAGGCTTCTCTGTGAGAGGGAATGGGCTTAAATCCACCACGCGGATACATTGCGGGTTGGTAGATGTAACATGTCTTCGAATTTTTGGTTCTAGGACATGCCGATTATACTAAACATACAATTTTATTTCGTTCGCTATAGAGTGGGTATAGATAGACAGTGTTCGGGACGTAAAGCCGCGCTTGCACAGGTCGGTCTGTGGATGAGCGACCACAACCATTACATACCGAGTTTCCTCCGTGCCTCGTAAAACACGCTAAACCGTTGCGGTCCCGGCTGACATTGACTGTCGATAATGATGGTTCGAAAGTCTGACAACCAGTCTTACCAATTGATTAGGTACCTACCGTATTATCCAGTACCTACTAACTGGGTTGTGGAGCTCAGACACTAGGAATTACCCCTGTATGGTAGGTGCGTTTACTAACATTTAAACTTACGTCACAAACAGCCAGAGCCCGAAACAAGTTAAGGTCATAATAGTACATTTTGAAACAAGTGCGGAAAGTTTGTTATTGTATTCGAGGCAGATTGAACACCCGAGCCGTACGGCGAGGGTGTTCACGGGGTGAGAAATGCAATAACAAATTCCCACGACGTTTTTCAATACACTTAATTCGAAGAAATTAACTAAAAACGATAAGTATTTTTGTCATCAATTTATAGGAGACTATGATTTAATTTGCTTTTTCTCCGCGGTTTGATTTCGCCAGGTTGAAGAAGAAGCAAAGGTATGAAGCCGCTAAACAGCCTCACAGGAAAAATATAAAATTCAAATATTTTTTAAGTAAGAACACAAAAAGATAATAGTAAATAATTGGTTAATAATAAGAGCTAGTTTTCGAAAAAATATTTTTCTATTTTCGGTGCGGGGAACGAACCCGCGGCACGCAATGTAGCAGTCAATCGCTCAGCCACTGCGCCAACCGTGTCAACTCGAAAGCATCGGAGGTTATTTTGCAGTTGGGTAAGGTTTACGTCAGTGGCAACGCTTGAACCGTTCAGCTGGCCTAGTATCGTTAGGAGTTCAATTTTATTGGGATAAGTAACCAGATTATCCTGGAAAACTCCAGCTGTGGTGAGAAACTGCCACTTGCTGGAAATCTCCCACTTGGACACGAAGTGCCGTGGCTGAGCTCTCCCATCATGCGATGGCCATGCCATGGCTTGAACTCGTTCAGGTTGAGATTCATTGGTGACTCTACCCTGGACTGTCAATGTGGTTTTGTCCCGTAAACGATGGGAACATAACTTGGTAACATGACTGTCCTGCCTGTCCTGTTGTATGCACAAATCACAGGAGCTGATGAACGCTACTGAAAGTGCCAACTTCATCGCCAAATATCCGATCTGACTCAATTTAAATTGTCATGAACACGCTAAGAGATTCTGATAACAGTTTTCTTCCCACTGAAATGCGGTCTACCGTGCCTACAGAGTAATTGAATTAGACCTTAATGTTTACAAGTTTAGTATATCTGCTCATCTATTAAATCAATTAGTAAATGGGTATTATCAGCCTGCAACTGACCCATTTGAGGTCAAAGGTTGCTTCTGATACAGAGGTTACCTAAACAAGCATTGATGATAACGGTTAGGTTCCTACGTGACGTACGGTCAGCAGCAGAAGTAGCTTAACAATTCGGAATTTTAATTATTTGATGTGCGGGGACTCCAGTTATTATTTTTAATGTTTCAGAAGATTTTCTTTAAAATATTCCTTACTCTTTTAATAATTTGTTAGTAACGAGTAATATAAAAATATTTTATTAAAACACCTGCTTTGAAACTGTGTGTAGTGTTAATCTATTTCTGATGCTGACTGTACCTATTGATTGATTTAGTTAGATAATTGTATAGGTAGATCTAAAGAAACAATAGATAGCCTGTATCTCATGAGATGTCGAGAGTAACAGAGAAGTATGGAAGAAGAAGACACGCTGCGACGACCCCAACTGAATTGGTATAAGGGCAGGAGAATGATTTTGTTGATAGGTAAATCCAGAGGTCCCAGAAAATGTACACTAATATTATAAAGAGGAAAGATTTGTTTGTTTGTTTATAACGAATAGACTCCGAAATTACTAGACCGATTTCAAAAATTCTTTCACCGTTGGGAAGCTACACTATCCCCGAGTGACATAGGCTACTTTATATCCTTGTATTCCCACGGGAACGGGAACTACGCGGGTGTAACCGCGTGACGCCCGCTAGTGTGTTATACAACAAATGATGAAAATAGGACAGCCAAAAGGCACTTAGTTCACCGACGGTCGACCACTTTTCACCCTTTGCCCGGTAACTTTAGCAAGAAAGTTGAAAAGGGATCCATCGTCAGTAAGCGCGGTTAGTACCTGTGGCGACAACGACATCTATCTCAACACATGAGAACTAAAATGACAAATCCTGCATCGCGCTATCAAAGTTATCCGCGACATTAGTTAATATATATAGAAAATCCCGACTTACAGTTGTCGGGCAGTTAACCCACCAGACACAACACTCGTCTGGTCGGAGGATCCTCCCTTTTCTATGGGGGATGTGGAACTTTACACCCTGTTCCTCATGCCCCCCAAACTGGTGACCCCGAGCATGAACGTCAGCGCAGCCTTCGTACAGCTACTTCATACGTAGGAACTTTACACCCAGTTCCTCATACTTCCCCAAATACCTATTAAATTGGTATTTTGACATAAGCTATCGAAAATCTTATAATCCGCTTCAAAGCAGCTGCAGAAATAAGTCAGTCTTTGAAAGCAATTGCCTCTAGTTATTTTCTTGAAACCTAAAATTTTTTTTGGTGAATTATTTATTTACCTTCAAGTTTTCTCGATGTTTTTTTTTACTGTTATAATCAGACTGCTACCCTACTTACGGACAGTAAGTCGTGGGTTCGAACCCTGGCAGGTAATCTATTTCATGACCACTGCTCTCAAAACGGTAAAGGAAAACATCGTGAGGAAACTGGTATGTCCTAGAAAAAAATTCGAAGCTATGTGACACCTACCAACCCGCACTAGGCCCGTGTAGTGAATTGAAGTCTCTCATAGAGAGGAGGCCTGTGTCCCAGCAGTGGGAACATTGTATTATTGATTTGATTTGATTTTTCAAGGTCATTATTTGAAGGTGTTATTTAAACATAACTTATTAAAATTTGCTTCTTCTTATTCTATTTGTACACAAGTCGGGATTTACTTTGTTACATAGGCTAATAAAGTATGTCGCCTTTTTAAACAACAAAACAAATTATTACATACCTTATTTTTGCGTTGAATTAACTTATTGATTTACATCGATTACTAATTAATTTAAGTATGTGCAGGTCTTGGTAAGGACCCACATAATATTTACAATGTAAACATGACATACAAAATGTACGTTTTATCTTAATACTAATTTTATTAGATTATTATATACCTAACCTAGATTGACTATTTTAAAGTTCGTAAAAATACATAACACCTAGGTATTTGGATGACTTTATAAATTCATTTCAGAGTGCCATCATGAATAGTCTCTCCGAACGAATTGAGGTACCTAAGTACCTATAAAGTATTCCGTCTGTTTGTGTGTTCGCTAATGTTTTGATTGAACTGGTATCTAATGCAGGTACAAGCTATGTCGCTTTAATAGATTTTAATTCGGAGGTTGGAAATCGAGCCTACATTTACAGAATTCTTGTTTGACTAAATGTAGGTTCGTACTTAATTGAAAGCTTCCGTAGTATAATTTTCGTTTCTGCTTCGCTAATATTAACTTTAGATTATGTCAGTATTTCTAAAATGGTTAGGCAGACATTTCGCCAGTTATGTTGAAGATCCATGTCAAACAGGCTCCGTGCCTACTACTGAGAAATTCCTGATGAGGAAACCCAATAACACAATATAGGGTGTAAAAGTACCCTTAACGCAAACGAAGGGCATTTATTCTCCCCACCACTGCGATATTTTTTTTGTTCTAGACCATACCTGGGAACCTCCTAGTTGCGGAGATATTGAGGGTCAAAGTTCCAAATTTTCACAGCTGTTTTTGTAAATACTAGTATTTCAGGTTTTAACTTTACTTATATTACCTCCATGACCCGTTTATTATTCAAAGCACCCACTAGCACAATGTTTTAAGAGTGCTACTTTGAGTTTTACCGTAAAATGTGATTTTTGACCCCAACAAAAAAAGTCATTTCCCAGCAAAAAATTTTGCATAGGGGTACTTAGTTTGACGTACAGAATGCTTGGTTGACGGATGCGTGAAGGGTTCGTTTACACCCTGTATACATGACATATAACACAACAGTTAAAAACGATATGAAAGAGAAAGGAGTAAATGCCACCGATACGTCTAACAGGGAAGAAGAAAACGTGTTGCGTCGACCCCAAATAGAATGGGATAAAGGCAGAAAGATGATGATGATAATATGCTTATGAAATAATAATATAGGGTGTAAAAGTACCCTTAACGCAAACGAAGGGCACTTGTTCTCCCCATCACTGCGATAATTTTTTTGTTCTAGACCTGGGAACCCCTTAGTTACGGAGATATTGGGGGTCAAAGTTCGAAATTTTTCACAGCTGTTTTTGTAAATACTAGTTTTTCATTTTATAACTTTCCTTAAATTAGCTCCATGACCCGTTTACTATTCAAAGTATCCACTAGCACAATGTTTTAAGAGTGCTACTTTGAGTTTTACCGTAAAATGTGATTTTTGACCTCAAAAAAAAAAGTCATTTCCCAGCAAAATTTTTTGCGTAGGGGTACTTAGTTTGATGTACAGAATGCTTGGTTGACGGCTGTGTGATGGGTCGATTTACACCCTGTATACGATGAAATGTGTGTAGGTATACAGTATGCTAGGTTAAACAAAGGACTTATTGAGGGATATTCAGTATTCGATTCTCCATATTTTATAAACTTAATTTGTGACGTAATTGACTCTCCAGATCTCACTTTATTAGATAGGTACCTATACGTTTCTTTTTTGCTATTGTCTTGCGCCAGTTTTAAAATATGAAGGGAAAAATGGTTTATGGTTTAAAGTAAAACCCGTGCATATTTTCTGTGAAAAGCGTACGGGTTGCGAGATTTTTCCGAAATATTTGGTATGTGTCTGTTATTTACTTATATAACATTGTTTTTTTTTGTTCATTGTATTATTAGTTTCATGCAATGTAAGCATGCACTATTGCGGGTTTCAATATGTACCTCGATCAAATTAACAACTATATTAATATGGCCGATGTTTGGAAGTGGACAAACCTGTTATACCGTTCGTTACATTCTGCCTACCCCCTTTGGAAAAAGCGTGAGTCAACGTATGTTTGTATCGCATAATTCAGGCGAGTAAAGTCCCAGTAAATAGCTTGTATGTTATAAATTCAGAATTTGTAATAAACGTGGAGACAGGTTGCATTTGTCACGACCGTCATGGCATAGACAGAGCACATACGAAACCCAATACTCAAATAGAGACAAACAACTGTCAACTTTAACTTCATCTTAACTAAGTTGGTTTCTGTACGACTCAATCTATTCAATGGGTCGTAAAAGATTTAGCAGAGAAATTGAAAAAACTAACTCTGTTAGATGGTGCTAAGGTTCAAAATCCCGAATTTTATGTTAATTTAAGGTTACTGATGTCTGCGTAGGAGGGTATGGATTTATGGTGCGAAGTGCTGAACAATTAATTTCAAAATCGTTGAAAGTAGTTCAGAGCACCTATACAAACTGACATTCTTTGAGAATAGAAACGTTGATGAAAATGTCAAAAATGTTTTGGATTGACATTAGCTAACGAAAACTAGATGTCAATTCAATTGACAGTCGTTGTCGAATTATACTTCAATCAGGTCTACACACGAGTTTTCGAAGCACTGTGTCGTCTTCATTTTTTGTTTACGTGAAAAAAGGAAAATATGTTGTCCAATATTTTTTCGAAATCTATCTGACGGACAAATTAGATATTTTTTGTCATCTACCTTATTCATGGTTTTAAATGTGCTATCTTTTCGTAGCCTAGTCTAGTTGCAAAAACATAAGCCCACTACCATTTTTGGGCAATTTTTTAATAACATACGTAGGTACTAGCAATGACCATGGTATAGTTTTATAGTAACAATTATGCGTTGCGTTAATGGCCCACTAATTATTGAGATGGTGGTTAATTACTTCTTGAATTCAGTGTAACACGTTGATCTAGTTGATTTGATTTTATTTTCTGTTTATTTATTGCTTTTATTGTACGCTATTAAAACATACGGATGTAGGTATGCATCTCACGATATCCAATACATAAAATAAAGTAATAAATAATAATAGTAATATACAGCAGTACCAAAGAGTATCGTATTACCTAGTATTAACTGGGCTGTGGAGGTCAGATAGGCAGTCGATCCATGTAAAATACTGGTATTCAGCTGCATCCGGTTAGACTGGAAGCCGACCCTAACATAGTTGGGAAAAGGCTAGGCAGATGATGAGTAATATCCAGTAGAATCCCGATTACCCGAATCAATTGAAACCAGGGGTAAACCGTATAATCAAAAATCCGGATAATCGATTTCTTAGTAAAATCAAACAACATTAATAAGTTATTTAAACATAGTGTTTCACATACATTACTCTAACATTTTTGTTTTTTTTTCTGAATTGAAATCATCCAATGACTACTCCTGCTCTGGACAGAAGGAAGTGTCAGACTCTCACTTACTAAAACGCATCCGTGTTTCTCCTAAAATGCTATTTGCGTGCCAGGGCCACGGTAACTCTTTCGAACAAATTCCGCAACCCTGCCAGGATCCAATACGCACACCTGCTGTCATACTAACGCAAGGTGTTTTTTTATATCCCAATAAAGGTAGGGTAGATGACTTCATCGGACTACGGTTGGTAGTGGTGAAGGCTGGACACGTGCTTTCCCTTCGCCACTACCAACGAAGCCCCATCTAAACTCGTTAACAACATTAATTCAATACGAAGTTCGACGGCCTGCCTCTCTGTGCTGCCGTCACGACGTGACACTGGCAGAAATAGTCGGAACCGGCTCAGTTGCCATAAAAGGAAAAAAAAAAATGTAGGGTATTTTCTTATCGTGTGGGCAGTAAGGTCTAACAACCCCAACACCCTAATGTCAGAGTTTCTAAACCGCCTCAAGAGCTTTTTTTTTTGGGCGGGTGGAAAATCATCAAATAACCCCTCCCGCTCTTGGGCACAGCGAAAGGGAGTGTCAGACTTCTACTCACTAGAAACCACCCATGTTCCTTCTTAGCCCTTCATGTCGAGGCTGCGGTATCTCTTGCGAACAACCTGCAGCCCCGACGGGACAACCCGCAGCCTCGACGGGCGCCTCAAGGGCCTCTGACATGGTTTGACGACTTTAAACTCACGTCCACCGGGTCACAAGGTCTTGTGACGCGGTGGGCGTGGGATCGATTCCCACGGGAAGCATACTTTGTAAAAGTTCTTTCCAGTTTAGTTAGGACATTGGAGACTTGAATCACCTGATTGTCTGATAGAAAGATCGTATAAACCGGTGGTCCCTGCCGCCAAATGGCGGCCGTCGGAAAATAGATCTTAATAGGAAAGTAATATGAATTGCGTTAAAATTCTAAATTAAAATAGATCTGCTAAAGTGACCATTCTAGAACACCTGCTCTTAAAATCTTAATTTAATTCTCAAATCAGGAATGAAAGGACCTCTCAAATTCTCGACCGCTATTGCCAAACTCGGCTCGCATCTTATGATTTATCTCAGCGCTGCGCGTACGCAACGCGTCGTGATGATCTCAATCGTGACTGCTACTAGATGTATAGCGGTTTAATTGAATTTTTTACTTCTTGTTTTATTTATACTTGTTGAGCTAGTGTAAGGTTGAGTTGCGATAGATAAATATAGATGAATATAGATGAATATTGGATTTAAGTGGTGAGTTTGGCATTACATACGGGATTTCGCCGTGTGAGTCTATCTGGCGGGCCCCCACGAGATTTATCAATAGGTCATAGCTTTTCATAAAGACATTATTTTTTACCTAAAGAAAATAAATAAGATATATATATATTTTTTTTTTTTTTTTTTTTTTTTTTTTTCTGAAAACCGTACTATATTTTTATTTACAATATTTACAAACTACAATTTACAGAACTAAAATTATAATAAAATATATACAAGTATCAAAAAGAGAAGAATTACATGGCGTCAAAAAACTCATCCACACCACTGTCAACAGGAAAAGTGCCCAGAAGGCTGGCAGCATTCCCACGTTGGATGGCAATGCTGATTCTTTGGCCAAAGAACAGGCCAGCCCTCTGGTCACGTGAAGAGTCGACCAACCGCTTGGCAATTTCTTTAAATATTAGGTGAGCACTCGGACCCCAAGGCCCTAGTGTTTCAACCCCAAACGGCTCAAACACATAACTGCCAATTAAGTTGTTGTATTTGCGCCGTTTGAGGTTTTCAGCACCTGCAGCAGCCACCCCGGCACAGGACACCGTGCTAGGAAGATGGGATGGCGCAAGGGTGTCGACGCAAGTTGCGTCCCACACCAAAGGCCTACCCAACTTCCATGGCATTATGGTCATACCATCTGGTCTCTTCCCATCGACGCGTGCCAACCCATTGGGTTCCAAAACAGCAGGCACACCGGCGGTGGCCAGAGCACGTCGAATGAGATAAGATATATTGAGTACCTCAACAGTTTTTGATTAAATTACGTTTCTAGGAAGTGCCTAGCTAGCGGGCCCCTTATGATTATTTTTTTTGTTATTATACTTATAGATCGCCCAATAGTGTTTGGGGTTAGAAATTATTATCTACCTTACAAATCCAAAAATTCGACTTTCTGTGACCTATACTTTAGAAGATATTCGTTACTCAAACAAACGTCCAGCCAGCGGGCCCATTTTTAAATGCTGTTCTTTTATATCACACTAGCATTAGGAGATTGATACTATTATGTACCTGTAGACTCACACACGATTTCGCCGAGTCCAGGAAACTCGCAAATATAGCCTTGGACATCGGATTTTCGGAATCGGATCTTTAGTTGGAGTGTTTGTTTATTCGTTGTATTTTATTTTCTGTCTTTCAGTAAGTAACTTTTTGCTAAGGGGCTACATCAGTGTCTAAGCCACGGGTGCTATATTAGTATTGAAAGATTTAGGTCTGATTCAAGCTCTCTTGTTTAAAAACAAAAACTTTGCCCCACACTAGGAATTTCTCTTGTATCGTGAGTATTCGTGAGTGCGTTCACAAACATTTAAACTCGCATACACAAATCCCCAGACCCGAAACAACTTATACAACGTAGGTCATATAAATATTTGTTCGGTACGGGGATCGAACTGGCGACACGAAACGAACAAAACGAAGAGGCGAAGGCTCAGAGAGCTTTAATGATTACTTAGGCCATCACTTAGTAAAGGTTTTGACAGTTTTGTCATACAAAAGTATGTTAAATGTTTACTAAGTGATGGCCTAAGTAATCATTAAAGCTCTCTGAGTGCGGCAGTTAGACATTAACTATAGTTATGCTGGTAATACAAACAAATGTAGACAGTGTTCTCCATAAAATAGGAAATAAATGGTTCTGAAGTAAGATCATCTATAACGACCTCCTTGTCGGCTGGATCACGAGCTAAAATGAATATGCAACAGCCAAATTTACACTTCAATAAGATCTAGATTATTTCACAATTAATTTGACAGCTAGGCATTGGTCTAGATAAATTATTGTGTAGTAATTGTCTTGGCTGCCTCGTTGGTCTAGTGGTCGCAACCGCAACTGCTGAGCATGAGGTTCTGGGTTCGATTCCCGGGTCGGGCCACGTGTTATTATGTTTATTCATCAGAAATTCCTCAGTAGAAGCCACGGAGTTTGGATTTGGCCCTTTGTGTTCGTTCGTTTGTCACGACCTGTCCTCATAAGACGGACGGACGGTAAGCTATATAGAGCTAACACTATGAGTTATTGTTACTTGAATAAATATTTGAATTAATATATTATGCCAAAAGAGCCTCAGCTCAGCATAATGCGAGATGACAACACAGGGTACATCACCCTGTCAATCGGCGACACGGTTGGCGCAGTGGCTGAGCGATTGGACTGCTGCGCTGCGTGTCGCGGGTTCGATTCCGCACGCAACAAATGTTTGTATGGTCTACAGGTAATTCTTTCGGGTCTGGGTGTTTGGTTGTGTATGTGAGTGTAAATGTTTGTGAACGCACCCGTGACACAGGAGAAATTCTTAGTGTGGGGCAACGTATTTAAAAAAAACAGTCAGGTGGTATATAACACCACCCAACGCTAACATTTTTTTTATTCACTGGGTAGCAAACCTCCTTGTCAACTTTTTGTGTAAAACATACACTAGACTTTATTATATGTGCAATCTGCACTAGACTACAGAAATCTACAATTCCAATTAAAACTAATTAATAAAATCGTTCCAAATGAAACATAAATTCGTGTAAAAGTAATGAATCGATAAAACGCATAGCGATTGCGATTCGATTGCGATAATCGAATAATTTCGCATAATATAGAAGATGCGCCGGTGCATCGTGATATCCATTAAAGCGTTGCATATTAGCACGCTTAAGCTATTACGGGATAGACAGAGTGATCGGTGAGTCGATGTGTAACTGTATCAGGCACAGGTTTCGATATAAATGTAATTTTACTCAAGGACTTTAACTATTAGTCTTTAGAAATAGACTCATCATCTGTCGAGCATTTTCCAAATTATATTTCGGTTGACTTCCAGTCGAATCTTTTTTATTGCGTCATCATCATCATTAGCCTATAAAGGGGTTTGAACCTTTTTGTATGGACGCTTGCATATCGACCCACGCGCCATATTGATTTTTTTTCGAAATCGTGGCCCACGATGAAAGTGATATGTATGGATAGAGGACATATAGACGAACAAAAAATGTCATGAATAATGCTATCCCAAAGTGTCACGTTATCGAGATATTCGAATGTAAAGATCGACATATGAGTACAATGACCACATAAAAATAGACCTTTTACGTGTCTTAAAAAATAAAATGGCGGGCAGGTTGATATGCCACATCGGTTCTATCCCCTTTTCCCACTTCTGGGACATAGGCCTCCTCTCTATAAGAAGGAATGGGCAATATTCCACCACGCGGGGCCAGTGCGGGTTGGTAGATGTCACATGTCTTCGAATTTTTTGGTTCTAAGACATGCCGGTTTCCACACTATGTTTTCCTTGACCGTTATTGAGAGCAGTATTGATACCGTCGGGGCTGCGGGTTGTTCGAAAGATATACCGCGGCCTCGGCGCAAGGGCTAAGAAGGAACATAGGTGGTTTTTGTCAGTAGAAGTCTAACACTCCCTCTGCCCAAGAGCGGGAGGGGTTATTTGATGATTTTCCACCCGCCAAAAAAAAAAAAGGTGGTCACCCATCCACAGACGAACCTTGGCAAGCGGGACTTAACCTGAAGTGGTTTTTATTATCTAGGCACGAGCTCCTCAGCAGATCAGGGAGTGTCTTTAATGAAATACAGCTTTGCCAGCAATATAAAACGTTACGAATGCCAATTTGTTATGTCGACAGCCATTCACAGTTTACGGGGAACATCTGAAATTCTTATCGTTGAAGATTTCACAACCGTGCTCAAATACCGTATAGTTTTATTATTATAAACAATAGGTACATACATTATTACTTGATTATTATAATATATAGTTATTGTAAGTGTCAATATCAATAGAGGTGAACAATAGTGTAGTTTTATGGATATCTAGATATCCCAGTTTGGAATATTCAATTATATTATTTATTTATTATTATTTATTTTTTATTTTTTTAAAAAAACGACACGACACTGGTAATTGCATTACTCATTTGAAATCCCAATGCATCTGTACTCTAATACACATACATAACATAACATCACGCTTGTAATCCCCTAAGGGTAAGGCGGAGATGTACTCCAACGCAAGTTATGTATAAGTCCCATGTAACAGGGGGCGAACCTATTGCCATCAACCGGGCACAAAACCAGACACATGTGGCTGCTACTGATAGAAAAACCCAATAACAACTTGCCCGACCTGGGAATCGAACCCAAGACCCCATGCTTGAATGGGACGCCCCGTCGCCTCCTTCTGCGAAGCAGTGATGCTAGCGAAAGTGGTTGCCGAACGTGAGAGGGAAAGGAGTTCGTGTTCCACGCGCGCCTCAAAGAGATGTCAGCAACATGGAATGGGCCCGCAAGGGCCGACGCCCGTCCGTGCTGCGGGTTGTTCGCAAGAGATACCGCGGCCTCGACATGGAGGGCTAAGAAGGAACATGGGTGGTTTTTAGTCAGTAGAAGTCTGACACTCCCTTTCGCTCTGCCCAAGAGTGGGAGGGGTTATTCGATGATTTTCCACCCGCCAAAAAAAAAGACCTCTTGCTTAGCAGTTGCAATTGCAACCATTGTATCAAAGAGGCAGTAAATTAAATTAAGTAGTGCTTTGCAAATAGGCCACTGTAGTTTTACCAAGGATGGTGCTAACTCAATTTGATTATAAAATAACTATAATTAGTGGCAAAATTTAACGATCTGCTCTCATTAGTTAGTTAGCCAACATCTCGTGACCGTCTCAAGTTAAACTTTAATCCATAAAGTAACGACGAGTTAAAATTAACTACTGCAATAAACCATGGACAGTCTAGCTTAGTGGTTACAAAACTTTTTGTGACCCGGGATTGCTTTTATTTCTTGACCAGATGTGTGAACGTGGATGAAGCACAAAGAGCATGTAAAGCAGATGTAATGAAAGTGTACCAGACAAAATGAACATGTGAGGATTGCAGGACTGCTGCGGGTTGTTCGAAAGAGATACCGTGGCTTCGGTACAAAGAGCTAAGAAGGAACATGGGTGGTTTTTAGTCAGTAGAAGTCTGATACTCCCTTTCGCTCTGCCCAAGAGCGGGAGGAGTCCTGGATTTCCCAAACCCCAAAAATAAAAACATCGTAGGGCTTAGTCGATAAATGCCCAATTCTTAAAACGGTAGCAGCTGGCATTCTGTGACTTCTGCCTACCCCTATGCGAAAAGGCGTTAGTTCTTTTATGCGTACCTTTCTTAGGTCTTAATTGTTATGTTGTAAGAAAAATAAATTTTGTCAATTTCCAAATAAACCTTAACATTATTATTTATACTGAAAACGGGATTTTAATATCGGGAACTCGAAACAATCAGTAAACATGGTAAATATCCCGTTTTCAGTATAAATAATAGTGCTAGTGACCATGTCAGTTTAAAATCTTAAACCTTAACATTATCTGCCTAGCCTTTTTCAAAACTATGTTGGGGTCGGCTCCCAGTCTAACCGGATGCAGCAGAATACTAATATTTTATTAAATACTAGCGGACCTGGCAGACGTCGTCCTGCCCGGACAGCAGCGCCACCTACCGGGTCCAATGGTAAATCTAAACCATTCTCGAATCCTCTTGAACACATACAAAAATTTTCATCAAAATCGGTCCAGCCGTTTAGGAGGAGTTCGGTGACAAACACGTAGGTACCTACCGAAGAATTATATATCTAAAGAAGATGGAGCGACTTCTAATTCGACTTCCACAACCCATTACTTTTCAGAATTTGATTCCTATTGTGACACTTTCAAATGGTGTAAAATACAGTGGCCGTGTGTTTTTTTCAAAATCTAGAGATTATACAGGGTGTAAATCAACCCATCACACAGCCGTTAACCAAGCATTCTGTACATCAAACTAAGTACCCTACGCAAAAATTTTTGCTGGGAAACGACTTTTATTTTTTGGGTAAAAAATCACATTTTACGGTAAACGTCAATGTAGCACTGTTAAAACATTGTGATAGTGGATGCTTTGAATAGTAAACGGGTCATGGAGGTAATTTTAGTAAAGTTAAAACCTGAAAAACTAGTATTTACAAAAACAGCTGTGAAAAATTTGAAACTTGACCCGCAATATCACCGTAACTAGGAAGTTCCCAGGTATGGTCTAGAACAATAAAATGATCGCAGTGGTGGGGAGAACAAGTGCCCTTCGTTTGCGTTAAGGGTACTTTTACACCCTATTTTCCTGACTGGGCGTACAGGTTTTTATAAAATCTAATGATGCCGTTTTAGTTTTCGTCAAAATCGAGCCCGAGACTCCGTTAGAGTATTTTCCACTATTTCTCATAGTTTCGGATTCCATTTTCATACGGCCCACTGATTGGGAACCAATGGTCTAAGGATGTGCAATTCCAATGAATAACCTCATTGAATCAAGACCTTGCTCTCGATGAGTTGGATACCGATGGATCGATTACGATTTGCTATCGAATCGATTGTCAGAAAAGCGACTCGTGCGCCGGTTGTGAAATCTGATGGCGGGATAGTGTTGTGCGATATGTCGATATGGGAATATTTATTAAGATAAATGTATGAGCATAGACGAGGTTATAGGAGCATGTAACCTCAGCTAATCACATCCACACATCCAGCTTTCCCACACGCACACTACACTACGTCTACCTGAAAATGCTACAATATTTTTTGTAATATCCTAGAACTTAAACTTTTTATTATTTTATTTTTATTTATGTAAGGATCGAAGCAGGTGGCTTTCTGTGGTTTCTACCTGCCCCATGGGAAAGCGTAAGTATTAATTAAAGAAGAATGGTAGCCCAATGTATCACCCCGGGTTTACGAGTTACAGATCGTGAGCTTAAACTCAAGCAAGAACGTTACATTGCGTATTTTATTTGATCACCATTGCTCTCAAAACGAGAACTTGGAACTGGACTATTATGGAAAAATCATTTTTTTTTTAAATTCTAGATGCACGTAGCGATGACCGCTACACTTTTTATCGATAAACCTTTCTATCGACTATGTACAACAAACCATACGTTACAGTTCTGATTTTGATAGCACGATATAACCTTGTCGTAATTAGATGATATTCTGTATGTAATGAATACTACCTTTGTATTAACTAAATCAATTTATAGCTTCCAATCATGGCGATACTTTTAATATTGTAGACTCGATCTCATTACTCAACCAGCGTACGTGTATACTCAGACATATGATCGTAGGCAAAACAAAATAATGATAATCTATCTAGCCGATTTCGGCCACAGCGACTGCTGGAGGAATAACCTTACTGTAAGACCACACATCACCAAAAAACATGCAAATAAATACTTTGACTCGATAGTGGTTATCTTTCATGTGCTCTTAACTGGCTCCCATTTCCAATTTTGGCCGAAAACTTCAATTATAAAGCGGAAACGGAGTATGTAAGCATCGTAGTAGGTGGCGTTCTAGTTTCTGCTTACCCCATGTCCGTACCGAACGCTTGACTTAGAGACGTGTCTTACCTATGTGGTCACAATCCTCAACATTGAGGGAACGACGAAGAAGAAGACCACAGTGAAATCGAGGTCTCTGCTAACAGCTTTTTGTAAAACCAGTAACATTACGTCGAAACTTCCAATACACTTGCAGAGGTCAGTTTAAGGATGGGTGGCCATTTAAGCATAACTTTAGAAAGCACAAACTCTGGTATCGTATTATCCAGTAATAGAAGGCTGTATGAAAGGGCAGGTGCGTAGTGCTTGCAACCGGCGTGCTTGTATGACCAGTTGTATGATTGTGGGCGGACAAAAGGAGCATGTAAAGATCGTAGCATGTGGTGTTCTGCGGTTTATGCCCCTATGGGGTCTGTATGTAGAAGGCTGTCGGACGGCCTACCTGACCTTCTAAAGCCTGCGAAGCTAGCTCAGTTTTGTGACGAATTGTGACATCGGTTCCATGTAAAAAATCTGCATCCGGTTAGACTGGCAGCCGACCCCAACATAGTTGGAAAATGCAGGCTGATTATAATCTTTTTTGTCTGGTGATCATAATAGCGTAAAGTTGAAAACATAAAACCCGCAGCAGGTGCTGTGCCAAAAAAACGGCAAATAAAAATGTATTTAAACAAGACATAGAATTTGTGATAATGCTGATTTCATTTCAGATATTTTTTTAATTAACCCGGCGCAGCTATTAAATAGCTTAAATTTTAAGCGCTACAGTGGAACAGAAAATGGTTTCAAACCACACTTAAATACAGAGGAAGAACAAATAAACGATGAAGGATGATATGGCTACAAAAGGAGGTGCCTGCTGAGATGATGAGAAGTATGGAAGAAGTAAACATGCTGCGCCGACCCCAAATAAATCGGGATACGGAAGAATTCGAAAGATTGATGATGACGTATAAACAAACAAAGACTGCTCAAATCAAAACCCTTTATTTTTCGCCTCTTCGTAGTCGGGTAAAATTAAAGGAAGGTGTTGTGTTTTTTTATTAGCACCGGTGGCCCATTGATGGCCGTAATACGAGCAGTAAGTTAGGGTTCGAACCCAGACAGGCGCATTACTTTGTGTAATTTATTTCATCACTACTGCTTTCAAAACGGTGAAGGAAACCGGCATGTCTTAGAAGCAAAAACTCGAAGTCTGACAATGTGACATCTACCAATCCGCACTGGGCCCGCGTGGTGGATTATAGCCCATCCCTCTCCTAGAGAGGACACCTGAGTTATTGCAGCGGGAACATATTATATGCTGACGATAAATATGAAACTTGCTGCGCCCACCCCAAATAAATCAGGATACAGAAGAATTTGAAAGATTTATACAAATCATAACCCTTCTTTTTGACTTAGCCGTAGTCGGGTAAGATTAAAGGAGGCTGTTGTGTTTATCGGAGTAAAGTATGTCAGTAAGTCAGCCTGCGATGACGTCAGATAGTTTGATGCTTCCTTCACTATAATTGGCATGTTCGGTATGTTTAGCGTCAAGCGTGTGTTGTGTAAGCCGGGATCGTGCGCAGGCGCCGACTTCAATATCGATCAGTTAGGTGTGGCCGTGGTGTTGGTCATAGGCGGCAGCGGGGAATATTTTTTTGTATGATTTGGGAGCTGTGTCGTAAGTTATGTCCCAGCGCATGTGTGCTCCATAACATGCATTCAAAGTGACCTCAGCGGTGCAATGGCGTAGTTTAGACCAAATATAAAATACTGTCATGTCAGTAACACGAAGAAGAAGAATGACAGAGAACTATGACAAAGTTAAAGAACTTCCCTTAATTGCATGGTAGTGCAGAACTCTAATTTATTTATCCTTACATCGACTACCGCACTCAGAAAGCTTTAATGATTACTTGCCATCACTTAGTAAAGGTTTTGATAGTTTTGTCATACAAAAGTTTGTCATATCTTTACTAAGTGACGCCTTAAGTAATCATTAAATGTCTTAATACCGCAGTTAATCTCGTTAGCCCTGCCCCTAGTCTGACGACTGAGTAATTTCGTTGAATTAATTTTGGTTTGTAAAACAGTTTTTAAGGTTTTGCCTTTATTTTAAATACGTCTATGCCCATATTTACTATTCAGTTCATCCATTAGGACAATGTTTTGAGAGCGTTACATTGAATTTTACAGTAAAACGTGATTTTTCACCCCAAAAACAAAATTCGTTTCCCAGCAATAATTGAGGGTTACTTAGTGCCGACGCCCGTGGGGGCTGCGGATTGTTCGCAAGAGATACCACGGCCTCGACATGAAGGGCTAAGAAGGAACATGGGTGGTTTTTAGTCAGTAGAAGTCTGACACTCCCTTTCGCTCTGCAGAGCGGGAGGGGTTATTTGATGATTTCCCACCCCCCAAAAAAAAAAGGGTTACTTGCTGTAAAGAATGCTTGGTCGCCGGCTGCGCGAAGGATTCGTTTCCATCTTGTATAAATTGAAAGCCGCTCAGCTCTCATGACTTGGCCCACACAAAACAAATACTTGTAATTTTCTTCTGTCACGACATTACTATCATCTTTCCTTAAACTAATAACTTGCTTATTTATAATACCTACTCATATTCTCAAATGTACCAGCTTGTAACTTTTACTAAACGCTTGCGTGAAAGCATCTAGTTGGAACTTAGTTTGCACAAGTTTAATTTGACGCTAACTTATGCAGAACTAGCTGATGCCCACGGCTTTACCCGCGGTAATATACACACATCAACACTGTCTAGGGATATTTTGGATTTACTCGATTTACTCAAAATGTATTAAAAATAGCATACAACATGTATATATTTTTATAAAGCCCATTTATCAGACTACACTCCAGAATAAAAGAAAACAATGTTTTTTGCGTGAACAAATTTTTATTAAAATAAAGAAAAAACATGAAATAATGGTAAAACTAACAACGAATGTGTTTCTCAAGAAAAAAGGACAAATAAGGTAAAAATAATTTGTTTTTAACAGTTCTGTGAAAAATCAGTAGTCAGTAAAACCACCCATGACGTTAATAACGGTCCTGCAACGGTTTTTCATGCTTTGGATTAAGTTATCCAAGTCTTGCTGCGGTATATTGTCCCAGGTCCGGCTAAGATGCAAAAAAAGTTGCTCTTCCGTCGCAACGTTTGCAGGGAAATTCCTCAAAGCCCTTCTTTGGAGCATGTCCCACGCGTGTTCTATGGGGTTTAGGTCAGGCGATTGAGCGGGCCAGCCTAAGACCGATACGTCGTGCTCCTGCAACCAGCTCGTCACCACTCTCGCTGTGTGCGGACGGGCGTTATCGTGCATGTGCGTGAATTCTTGGCCCATTTGTAGTCGATGGGGGTAGATTATTGGTACTAGCACCTCGTTACGGTATTTTTCAGCCGTCATGGTGTTTCTGATCCAAACGAGGTCTGTTCTTCCACCAACACGAATTCCCGCCCAAACCATAATTGTCCCGCCGTGGTATGAATGGACTTCCTGAGGATGTTGCAGACGGCTCTCACGACCAGGAACTCGCCAAACACGCACTCTACGTGTATCGGGATGGAAACCGAACCGGGACTCATCGGTAAACAGCACTACAGACCACTGGTTTTCTTCCCAGAGCAAATGTTCACGAGCCCACTCTAGTCGTCGTCCACGATTTCCTCGGCGTAGTGCTGGAGTACGAAGCGGTCTGCGAGCATGAAGGTTAGCTTCATGCAGCCTTCTCCTCACAGTTTGGTCACTCACAAGCAACTAGTGCTCTGACTGGAGCCTCTGAACCAGCTGCATGGCCGTAACATTTGGTTGTCTTCTCGCGGCAACTTGCAAAAATCGGTCTTGTCGTTGAGTGGTTATGCGCTTCCCGCCTGGGTGTCTTTCAGCCACTTCACCAGTAGCACGATAACGTGACCATAACCTTGATATCACGTTTTGTCTTGTTCCAAACTCCTCAGCAATACTCCGTTGAGTAGCCCCAGCTTGGAGCATGCCTACTGCCCTTAACATTTCTTCTCTAGTTAAATGGCGCCGCTGCATGATGCACACAATAACATTAATTCGGAATTAACCGATAACTTGTTATAAAACTTAAATTGGACACAAAAAAATAGCCACAAACTACTGTAGGTAAATGAAACCTTCGGACTTCGCTACCATTATGCCGCGTAAATCTTTTGTTTTTAATGTATTTTTTCAAATTCAAATTTAGAATCGTTCAAATAACTTACAAAATAAACTTTCTTCAAAAGAATTTAAAAGTGGCCAGTATTTTTTGAGTTTAAGTAAATATCAATATAAATATTTAAATATCCCTAGACGGTGTTGATGTGTGTATATACTAAAACCTTCCTCGACAAACACTCTTTATATTGGTAGAAACAGTATGAAAATCGGAGCAGTAGTTTTTGAGTCCACCGCGTACAGACAGACAGACGCGGGGGAGGACATTAATTTATGATATTACTAGCTGATGCCCGCGGCTTCACCCGAGTGGATGTCGGTTAAATTATATACTAAAACCTTCATCTTGAATCACTCTATCTATTAAAAAAACGCTTCAAAATCCGTTGCGCAGTTTTAAAGATTTAAGCATACATAGGGATATAGGGACAGAGAAAGCGACTTTGTTTTATACTATGTAGTGATAGTGATGTGGTGATAGAGATAACAGACTGCCTCGTTGGTCTAGTGTAGTGGTACGATTCCCGGGTGGGGCAAAATGTTATTGAGTTTTTCTATGAGGAATTATTTCTCAGTGGCAGCCAAGGAGTCTGGATTTGTGCCCGGTTGATGGCAAAAGCTCGCCCTCTGTTTATGGGACTTAAACATAACTGTCGAAATGTGGGTGTACTATAAGATACACCTCTGCTAACCCTTCGAGGATGGGGGGATAGGAGTGATGGTATGTTTAAAGTGACCATACGTCCCGTTTAGGACGGGACTGTCCCTTTTCTAGGTCACCTGTCCCGTTGTCATCAAACAAAGCTCTGGGACACAAAATAGTCCCGTTTTCCGAAACTTTGTGAAATTTAAAAAAAAACTATAGAACTCGTCAGACGCAAGCCTAAAATAGAAACTTAAAGTCTGTTATTTAAAAACCAAAAATTGTAATGTCTCTGGGATACCTCCTTAGAAGTGATATTAACGTATGGATGGTTTTAGAAGCTCCACGCGTGAGATAAAAAAGTTTTGTGTTTTTTTTGTATGGGAGACAACACTTAAAGTATATGTCGTAGATAACGATATGGTTCTAATAAAAGTTGCTCAATTGATCATTGTAGTAGAGGGGTAAACGCCGTGACGTTATTTTTGTAATGGCGGCACGTAGACAGAGTCGTTTTGGTAAGTGGGGATTGTCAAACGGGCACTTTGCATCGAGACACGGACCGAGTCACTTCTCCAAAACGAAACTGTCGGTTTGCCTAGTAAAATTATTATTGTCACTTGGTATTGTTTATTAAGTGTGCTAGTTTTAGATTATTAGTATCTGATTAAAATTAGTGAGGTTATATTAACACGTTGCGTTATAATTCAACGACATCTACGAAATGAACCCTCTACCACCGAACAAAAATGGTGACGACCCTATCGCTCCGCCATCGCTGGCGTCGTCATATATTTTTTTGAAACTGATTGAAACTGAAGGTCTGGTGCTCACAAGAGTTATTGTACAATACACGGCGATCAAGATAACATCCAATTCATCCACCTTTCGGTGCCTATTTGATGTTTGGAATTTTTGAAATGTGATTTTTGACCTGGTTAAATGAAGTTGGCGCTCGAGACAAAAAGTATACATGGCAAATATCCCGTTTTCTGGATTAACAATAGACAATAGTGATAATGACCATATCAGTTTAAAAACTTATCCTACTTTAATATCACATCACACTATAATCACACTAATATTATAAAGGCGAAAGTTTGTATGTGAGTGTGTATGTTTGTTACTCTTTCACGCAAAAATTACTGAATGGATTTGGCTAACACTTGGTACACAGATAGTTTATAACCTGAATTAACACATAGGATAGTTTTTATCCCGATTTTATCTACCCGTGGGATCATTTTCGAGTTGTAGCGGGCGAAGTCGCTGGCAACAGCTAGTAAAAAATATATGTTGCATTAAATTTAATAATTACTATTAATTACTGTCAGAACAACTTTGCTTCACTAAAGCTGGTGAACTGATGATTGATTTTATTTTTCATATTTTGTTCTAATGAAAATAATTATACTTTGTTTTTCTAAAAATAACACTTAATTGTATTACGTTACATAAAGATTGATAACCTGCTAACTGTCGTAGTCCATGTCCCGTTCTGAGTTTAAAAAATAATGGTCAGTTTAGGTACCTATGTTATGTGTTATGCAGAATCGCTTATCTTTGGTTTCGAGCAATACTCTAAAGATTACTTGGATAATAGCCTAGATTTAAGATAGGGTAATGTAGTTCTTTACACGGAAGAGTTATCTTGTATGACAACCGTCATTACACTCAATAATGTCTAGCATGTTGTAATTTTGATGGATTGAATAGTTATCAATACACAGATAATGATGTTGAGACACTTAGCTGACATGTACAACAGTACGTCATAATATTGCTTTTTAAATAACATAACAAACCGTCATGCTTTTTTAACCCTTTTTTTTGGCGGATGGGAAATCATCAAATGACTTCTCCCGCGCTGGGTGGAGTGGATGAGAGTGTCAGACTTCTACTGACTAAAAACCACCAATGCTGTTTCTTAGCCCTTTGGCCGCGGTATCTCTTTCGAACAACCCGCAGCCCCGAACTTTATAATGCCTTTTTTTTTGTATTTTGATGAGACTATTCGAGCAAACGAGTTTATGAGCAGTTAAATCGGTCTACCTTCTTGCTCGAAAACGTGGTAAATATCCCGTTTTAAGTGTTAATGATAATGTTAGTGACAGTTTAAAAACTTATAAATTACCCTTTTGTTTTTGGTGGGTGGGAATCATCAAAATAAATGACTCCTCAAGCTCTGGGCAGAGAGAGAAGTACACTCCCGTGTCAGACTTCTACTGACTAAAAACCACCCATGCTCCTTCTTAGCCCTTCATGTCGAGGCCGCGGTATCTCTTGCGAACAACCCGCAGCCCCGACGGGGTTTACTATACCCTTTGGTTAAGACTGTCTGCGTAGGTATCCAATACGATTTAGTAAACAAGGCCTTTTGGTCCCATCGGGGCTGCTTGTTGTTCGAAAGAGATACCGCGGCCTCGACACAAAGGGTTAAAAAAGAACATGGGTGGTTTTTAGTCAGTAGAAGTCTTACACTCCCTTCCGCCATGCCCAGAGCGGGAGGGGTTATTTGATAATTTCCCACCCCCCCAAAAAAAACCTAAAATTTCGGACTACTAATTACCCGTAATGTCAAAGCGGTCTAACATGCATTCCAATGCACTTATCAACTCGGTTCTTAATCGATGGTCACCCATCCACGAACGTACCTCGGCAAGTGTTGCTTAACCTTGATCTGTGGGCTGGGCTGTTATTATAAAGCCACGAGCCCATTTCACAAACGACAAGCCCTGATTACAAAACATCTAAATTCTAGCAATTTCGTCCTCCTAGTGAATGGTTCTCGTGCGTCGATAAATTATAGTCGCACGACTGTCACCCACATCACTGCTTATACCCGTACCATCACGACTGTGGTTGTTATTTTGGTTGCTCCATAGCTTTATGAAGTTATTGTCACTGAATGCGAATGGGTCTACGGTCCTTTCATAAATGTACTTTTAACTTTTAACCCATGACACGCACCTTTTTTTTGTTTTTTTTTGGCGGGTTGTAAATCATCAAATAACCCCTACCGCTCTTGGGTAGAGCGAAAGGGAGTGTCAGACTTCTACTGACTAAAAACCACCCATGTTCCTTCTTAGCCCTTCATGTCTAGGCCGCGGTATCTCTTGTGAACAACCCGCAGCCCCGACGGGATGACACGCACCTCTGCTGCAACTTTTACTTGCTCCGCTGAAGAAAAATATTGTGAGGAAACCAAGATCCCCGACAGATTTTCCCGATGGCATGTTAAGCCACATGAGAGGCTCAATGTGGCATAAAAATTCTGACACCAGGATAAGCAATAAGCACACGATAAGGCAATAAGACAATAAGGATTTGGGAATTGCATCCGAAAATTATGACGTTCGAGAAGTGCTGATTATTTATCAGCCTTGGAACAACTTTTCCCGATTTGAACTTACGTTTTCCCTAATCTTACAGGCATCCACAATCACTCCCAAAACTTTCCTCTCAATTCTCCCGTGTCCCAAAAAAAGGAGAAGTAGCTGCATGGCTGATAAATCTATATACTTAAACTAGCGGACGTCATGCTGTTTCACCCGCGTAGTTCCCGTTCCCGTGGGAATACAGGGATAAAAAGTCACCCGCGGATAGTGTAGCTTCCCAACGGTGAAAGAATTTTTGAAATCGGTCCAGTAGTTACGTAGCCTATTCGTTACAAACAAACAAACAAATCTTTCCTCTTTATAATATTAGTGTAGATAAAAAGAGAAGTCCTGATCCTGACAGACTGACTCATCAACCAGCCCAAACCCTTTGACCTAGAAAGCTGAAATTTCGCACAGATGTTCCCTTTTAAATGTAGGCAAGGAATAAGGACCTGACAAATTCGAAGATATGAGACATCTACCAACCCGCACTGGGCCCGCGTGGTGGATTATAACCCATCCCTCTCCTAGAGAGGAGGCCTGAGTCCCTGCAGTGGGAACATTATAGGCTGATGATAAAGGAATAAGGAAGGATTTTTCGAAAATCAATCCACAAGGGAGCTAAATAGTCCCGTCGGGGCTGCGGGTTGTTCGCAAGAGATACCGCGGCCTCGACATGAAGGGCTGAGAAGGAACACGGGTGGTTTTTAGTCAGTAGAACTCTGACACTCCCTTTCGCTCTGCCCAAGAGCGGGAGGGGTAATTCGATAATTTTCCACCCGGCAAAAAAAGGGAGTTAAATAGAGGATGAAAGTTTGTATGGAGAAAATATAATTTTCACACGGGCAAGAGCTAGTAAATAAATAAAAGAAATAATAAATTCGTCACTTCATTTTATTGTAGGTATTTATGTTGAATCACAGTGTAAAGAAACAAAAAGTATACATTTAAAGGCGAATGCTGGTTGGGAGATGACCTTTTTCATTAAATTACATAATTATTTCTATTCTTCACATTTTTGATGCAATTATTTTGATAAAACATAGACTGAAAAGTAAGAAGATACCTTAATGGAATATGAACTCTCGACGCTAGACAGAGATTACAAACTTTAAAAGCAACATTGCGTTTAAAATAATATTTCGGCGTTCGTTTAGAAGTCGCTAAGTTTATATGAAAACGGCAATTTAATATTTAATCTGAGACTTAGTTCCTGCATTGTGATTTTACTGCCAGAAACAAAAGTGCTTAGATCATTTAAAGCTATTACTTATTATTTTTTATTGTACTTGGTCTTATTATTTTTCAACCCTCGATTTCAGCGGGTTTTTATGCCACTACAGTTTTTTGTACAAACGTATGTTAAAAGAAATATTTTTATTTAAATAAAACAGCTATAATATTATGAAAATAGTCAAAACCCAACTACTAAAATTAATTAACTTTTAAATAATTCATAATAATACAATTTATTCGGATTTATAAACACTACAGAGTTTCTCTTTTATTAAAATAACAACATTTATTAAACGAAAAAATATTAAAAAATAATAGGCAGACTCGATTTATAAGGGGGTTTACACACGAGCGGGTAAATGCTGCGTTTTAACCGCTTGGCGGTCCAGCCGCTGGCTAGTGTCTTTAGGCTTCCTTTTAATACTTGTTTGATAAATCTTGATCTTTTCTTTTTTGTATATTAAAATATTTAGAGACCTATTTTTGGATAATTATTGTTTTAAAAAGATTTGATATATTACTATAAAAATATTGGAAGGTCCTATTGTACATTTAGGTACATTAATAAGTAACTAAAGCTTTTAATTTACAATGTTTATTAATAACAATGATGTTACAGTAAAACACCCAGTTTAAAGAACAAAAAAAAAACTAATCATTTGTCAAGCGCGTATAATTGCTCTTCCATTTTGACACGTCGATATTTTCGCTCGAGAAACAAAGTGTAAGTGGCCCATACATAATAAAATTACTTACTGTATTGGCGCTGGCAGCTAAGAAGAGCACGTTAACAAGTTCTTATTTCTGTCCTTTTTACAAAGAAATACTGACAAATTAAACAACTTTATGATATTTGAATATTTGAACAACACGGCAACACTTATATATTCGTTGCTACATTATTTTGAGACTTTTTATTAAATATAATTTTTTAAGCTTCCACAAGTTCATATAATATTACTTAAAAAATCTATTTAAAGCCTACTTTGAAATACAAACAAATAATAGAACGTTGATCTAATAGGAACCGGCACCCCGATTGCATAACACACTTTCAATTTACAATACGAAACATTTTGAAATAAACTCATGATTCATTGCTTCGTTGGTATAAAAAAAATGTGTGTCAGGCAACGTGTATAATGCAATGAATGCTTTAACTGTCAAAAAGAGAGACATTGCCATTGTAAGTCTGTTAAGTAACTACCCCGCGGGTAAATCATTTCTACATTCGTCTCTAAGTTAAAAGAAGCGAAAAAACGTTGGACAACCGCAGCGTTCGACAGCGGGGTGTGGTAGAGCCCTAATTAAAAACTTAATCATTATCAGGAACATCCAGTTAAGTATACTCGACGCTTTATTGGTGTGCTGGTTTGGCTATCCGGCCTGAAACAATTGGAAAATGTAGTATTAGTAATTGAAGTTAGTCAACCTGGCTTCTTCTTTCTGCTTAACCGGAAATCACAATACACCTTTTTTTTTTGGGGGAAGGGAAATCATCAAAATGACTCCTCCCGGTCTGGGCAGCGCGGTAGGGAGTGTCAGACTTCTACTGACTAAAAACCACCCATGTTCCTTCTTAGCCCTTGTGCCGAGGCCGCGGTACCACATTCGAACAACCCGCAGCCCCGACGGGGTCACAATACACCTTGAGTGTAAGACCTCCGGCTTGGGCGTAAAAACTTATAGACTAAGTTAGGAAGGAGGGGGGATCTGTAGCCTTCTGGGGTAAGAAGGTGAAAAGAGATACCTTAAATTCAAAAGAGGAAATTTCTTCTGAAACAAGAAACGAGAAAAGTGCCCAAGATAACGCCCGATGAGGTGCCCAGTCCGCGTCAAAAGTTTACTAAAAGAGGTCGAACCCGTATAAGGAATATGTTTTTTGGGATTATTTTCGTTGTGGTGTCCAAGACAGTTAAATCGTTTCTCTGGGACTTCGTCGAGCTTCATTGTCTCGGCGTTTTTCTGGTGGTCGCCACTCTTGATTCTGGCTTTCAGAAGTTACAGTTAGGGTTTAGGAATAGTGTGGCGGGATTGCCCAATAAAAATAATGAATATAATATAAAAACTCACTTTAGCAGGATACACGAACGTCTTGGCGAGTTGTGATCCGAACACGTTGGTCGCTTGGCAGGAGAACTCGCCCATGTCGCTCCAGCGGAGAGACGATATCACCAGCTCGCCTGAGCGAAGTACCTGGGGATTAACAGTGGTGATTAGTGATTTTGTTATTTAACGGCAAAAGTAAATAGTAAAGTCCGCAAATTCGGTTGGTATTGATATTCATGCTAAAATGATAATAAATGCATTTATATAAATTAAAAACTTCATTATTTTTCTATATTTAAAACATTTATTGCAGTTTATAACTTTTATCAAGCCGGGAATTGAACCCAGACTTTAGCATCCACTCTTAACAACAAGGCCAATAAAGGAGTGACGACATTTTTATCGAATTGGCTAGATCCGATCTTTAAATTCATGCAAGAAAAGCTCGCTTCGGTTAAGACTCGACACCGTATCGGGATTTACACATAAGTTTCGTTCTTTCACAAAAATATTGAAAAAAAAAGAGTCCTACCTTCATCCTACTATCTTTCTTAATAAGAACGCCTTTATTGTCTCTCCAGGTGACATGAGGTCTGGGATGTCCCTTAACCCGGCAGGGAAGCACTATGTTGTTGCCTATCGTGTCCACATACATCTCATACGTGACCACTATGCGTGGTTCGAGGGGATACAGCTTCGCGCGCTCCGATAGTGAGGTGCTGCCATCTGTTGGGGAGTAGCGGAATTAAAATATGAATTTAAAATGCAGGTGAATAAATGTTAAAGTTGGTCATGTCTTTATTATTAAAGGAAAATTCTATGCTCAGATTTTTCTCAACGATGTTGGGGTAACAAGATGCAGCTGATTATTAGTGTTTTGCATGGAGCGACTGCCTATCTCACTTCCACACCCTAGGTAACCCTTTTGACTTGTGGTCTGATTATCAGGCTTCTGACTCCCGTAACGATTATCAAAGATTTAGGAATGTCAGCTTGGATCAGGGGCGTAACGTATTTTCCGAGATATAGATGGGTTCTCGTTTAATGTAGTGTACGGTGCCAAACCCAATCAAAGCTCCGAGCTTCACAAATATTGCTCAGTCGCGAATTTTGATCTTAATCTGTATTATTGGAAAAAATAAAAAACAATAAACCAAAAACCCAGCGAGTCCCGGAGCTGATCACAGATCTTTATGATCAGCTATCGCGTCTCCAGGTATCTTAAGTCTGTTTAAGTCAATTAATGAGGTAATTTCCTTAAAGAAGTGTGTTACAAATATTAATCTTACCTGCACTATAAACAACAGTGGTAGCCCTGGCCGTCTTAGAGCCAGCAGAGACCAGGCACGTGTACACATCGTGACCCATCGTCCTCGTCACCAACAGGGTCGAGATGACCCGCGCGAGAGAACTCGGGTTGCTGTCTATGAGCTCATTTGATTCTACGTCGTACTGAAAAAGAGAAGGAAGGTGTTACTCGTGCTGCCATCTAGTAGTGAGTAGTGAAGCTATTTTTCAATTGACAAAATTTCGAATTTGTTTTGTTGGAAAAAAAAATGATTTCTGAATCACTAGTACTACTGTATAGTTCAAAAATGTTGACGTGAGTGTTTTTATGACAAATTAAAAAGATTTTTCGCCCTCACCTCATAAACCGGCGCGTCGTTTTTAAACCAGTGTATAGATGGCGCTGGTGCGCCGACCGCGTCGCAAGTTAGTTCTAGCACATCGCCACTGTTGTGCACGTACGTCTCTAGAGGGCGCTGAGTTATCGTAAGGAAGCGACGGGCTCCGGGCTGCTGTTTTGATGGGGCTACTAAAATAGAATAATAAAATTGAAATTATGGTTTAGGCGCGTAATTGTGTGGATTGGAGAAGATTTTGTTGGTACCTACTTTAGAAAAAAGTGTTAGCATAGTTTCAGGATATAAAACTCTGTAAGTTAAGTTTACAGAGCTTTTTCTCAATGTACAGTTAGACGTTTTCAAATGAAAAATTAATACAACCACTTGCAAAGTTCTAAAGAATTTAAACAGTTCCGAATAGATAAACAACTAAAATTGCAAGCTTTTTTTCTCGCTTTCGTTTTCGCTACTTGACACAAGATGGCGTCATTGAGAACATTTTAAGCTTTATGATACGATTGATTTTCATTAGAGCACTCAGCTTTTGCTTCTACGAAACAAACATTCTTTCGTTCTTATCCCAATTCCTTTAACTTTGAAACCTTGAAAATACCATGAAATCTATCCTAGTCTTCATGGTGTACCCATTAGTAATCACAGCCGGTTATATTTAAATCCCATGTAATAGGGGGCGGGATTGCCATCATCCGGGAAAAATCAACTCCTTAGCTGCTACTGAGAAAATCTAATTTTCTCAACACTAACACACAACTCACAAACACACTAAAACTTTGCCTGACCCGGTAATAAAACTCAGGACCACATTCTCAGCGGCCGCGTTCCGACCACTAGACCAAAGAGGCAGTTAATGGTTTTCCATTAAAACAATTTTTTTTTTAAAAGCGTTGCCCCACTCTAGAAATTTCTCCTGTATCCTGCGTTTACAAACATTTAAACTCACTTACTTATACAAACCAAACACCGAGACCCAAAACAACTACCTGTAGGCCATACAAATATTTGTTCCGTGCGGGGATCGAACCCGCAGCCACTGCGCCAACCGTGCCGTCAGACATTGCCCGTCCTGGAGATCGACCACCAGGACAACGAGGCAATAATAACATAAAATACATGAAAAGTACTCACCATTATGTTCAATACTATTATCTAAGTCAGACAGAAGTCTCATGTGTTTGTTTACGTTAGCCGACCGACCCGCGCCCAGTAGCACCGTCGTCGCAAACAGTAGCACCAGATACATCGTACAAACAATAAATTACTATATAATACTGCCGAGATTCAAGTAAAGGAGTTATCTGGAACAATAGAGAAAATATGTTAATTACACAATGTCAATTGTGTTAGGTACCGATTAGTGTACTAGGATATTCGTGCAGAAATAAGGCCGCGGCAGAAATAAGGTCCGTGTCCGTAGCCGTATCCGTCACTTTTCTCGCGGACCTTTTACGTATCTTTTATTAATTTTAAATTTAATTGACAGGATAAAATGCTGCATAATAACTTAGATTATAATTAAGTAGTCTAATTAAAAAAAAACCATTCAGAGTATTTTTTATGTCTTAAAATCAAATATTTGACACCCTTAATTGCAAACATATTATTATAATCTAGTAAGTTACCAAGCCAATAGTATATAACTCAAAGATACTAAATCAACTATCTTATGAGATCACTATTACACAAAGAAAGTTATGAGATTACTTTTATAAATATAAGAAAATGAAAAACAAACAACTTTTTATTTGTTATAATCAATGTTATATTTCGCACCTTTAATTGCAAACATATATTCTAGTAACAATTAAATTAATTAAGAGCAATTAAAGATCCGTATCCGAGTCCGTATCCACGGATTTTGACCCTAAATATCCGTATCCGGTTCCGTGTCCGCGGATAAACATTTTTGACGTCCGGCACATCACTAGTACCTATATGTTAAGGGTATCGTAGTACCTAGTATTAACTGGGTTGTGTAGGTCAGATAGGCAGTTGCTCCATGTAAAATACTGGTATTCAGATGAATCCGGTTAGACTGGAAGTTGACCCGACATACCACCTTTTATATCCGAAGGGTTAGGCAGAGGTACCTGAGGTAGCAGGCATGTTTAAGCCCTATGTAATAAGGAGCCTGCCTTGATTTATTAAGTCTAACTGCCGCACTCAGAGAGCTTTAATGATTACTTAGGCTATCACTTAGTAAAGGTATTGACAGTTTTGTCATACAGAAGTATGTCAAATCTTTACTAAGTGAGGGCTTAAGTAATCATTAAATATCTCTGAGTACCGCAGTAAGTCTATCAAGTCTAGTTAATTAGTCTAACTTGAACTATTAGGTACACCTCTGCCTAACCCTGATGAAAAACCCAATAGCACTTTACCTGGCCCGGTAATCAAACTCAGGACCACATTCTTAGCAACCGCGCTTGCGACCACTAGACCAAAGAGGCAGTTACTAGAAACGTTTTAAATAAAAGTTGTCAGGGGTCTTTCCCATAAGCGAAAATTTCAAACAAAAAAAAGTGAAAAAAAACTTTTATTTCAAAAGCATAAATTTTTATCTTATCTCTGCAAGAATTTCATGGAAACCGGTGCAGTAATTACGGAGATATGGACTCAAAACACGTGGGATTTGGAGGCGTGTCATTCGTATAAAAAAGGGTCTTCGAAAACTTCAGTGATTCATCCCACAAAAATTTTACACGTTAAAAAGCTATAAAGTGTCCCTTTTAAAAGAATTTTTATGTCCTTCCGGCTAGCAACAGCTTTTGGGTCCCAAATTAGGGTGGGATGCACAGTTGGTGTCCGTGCGAGATTGTTCTTTTGCGATAAATAAGTTGTTACGGTAAATAAGAGTTGGGCTCGCTTTGTCAAATAATGACTTCGTAAATAATTTTAGTAAAACTTAAAAAAGCGATGTTGTAGGCGACAAAAATGTGTTTAAATCGGTGATTTGTTTACCGACGAAATTTTGTCTATCTACACTTATTATAATAATACTTAACTATAAAAAAAAAAAATCCGTTCACAACGCTTGACTTAACAAAAATAAAAAAAAAAGATATTATTTTCAAATAAATGCAGCAAGTTAGAATTTTTTCCTTGTAACCCCAAAAACTGTACAAACAGATAAAGAATTACTCACAGCCCCACAAGGTTACGAACTACTTCATTGACGTAGTTTTAAGCGCTACTATTGTTTGCATATAGCAGTTCACATAATCTCAGTACATGATCAGAATTATCAATGAAACTAATGACGTCACTAGGGGTTTCCCTTGTTATAAACTAGCGGCGCTTGCGACTTTGTTTGTATTTTAAATCTGCTTTAAATGCCTGTGGTTTTACTGGATTATTTCACGAAAACATTTTGAATGTAGCCTATGACATTGCATAAGTGTAAAGTAAGTAAAGTCTGTAATGTTGTCTTCTATGTTATTGTAATTTCATCATCATCATCGACATGCTGGTTTCCTCACGATGTTTTCCTTCACCGTTTTAAGAGCAGCGGTTATGAAAAAAAATATTGCCTGGGTTCGAATTTTCGACTTACTGTTCGTACGAGTAAATCAGGGCATAATTCTTGTGTAAAGAAAGAAGCCAGCGTATCATGATATCTGAGACTGTCACATTTTTTTAATCAACCTCAAACCTAATGGTTAGGCGATAAAGTTGAAAATCTATTAAAGACACACACATACACACACACACACGCATACACAACACACAACAAACACACATACACATACACATTACATTTATTTTTTTACTTAGGTACTTGTTTTGTTGATGAATTTTTTGATATGATACTAGTGTGTGATATGTATCGGCCTCCGATTTTTTTTTTTTACTTACCTTATTTTTTAAATATGCCTACTAACTAAATTATGGATCTATGTTAAATAAATAATTATTATATTATTACTTAAATTTAAGTTAAGGAGGAGTGGAATGTCACAAAACAGGCATTAACTTGCTTAATATAATACTTCTATAACTAGCTATGTAGTAATACACTCGAAAAATTGCTTGTCGATACACTGAAAGTAAAGTTATAAATACGTAAAGTGACACCTAAGCCTTTCTACACCTACCTACACATATAATATAATTCAAATAAAAAATATATGAAAATATAAAAAAAATAATTTAAAAAAACACACGCCGCACACCGCCGCCGCGCGGCGTGCGTTAATTATTCAAATTCAATATAATTCAAATTAATAATGCCAGAAGGGCCTCAGCTCAGCATAATGCCAGATGGCAACACAATGTGCACCACCTGACGCTGATTTTCAGCTGCTGCCCACGAGTGCCATACTCAGCTCAGCTACACTCAGCCAACCAGCTTCAGTGTCAGCTTTACTGCTTTAGCTGTAACCGGGTATTTATGAGCAAATCCGGCTTGGTTAGCCATATAAGGCCACACGAAATCGGTATGGAGGACTATAGTACAAACTCGTTAAAGAAAGTAAACAATTTGTTTTTTAGTGAAAACATTTTCAAAATTGTGTCAGTAGTTTCGAAGATTACCCTCTACATTTAAAATTAAAACATACAAACTTTACCTCTTTATAATATTAGTATAGATGTGAAATTCCGGTTTGTTCCGGTCAATGGATTTAGGAAAAATCACACACTGAGGAAATAAATCTCTCAGACCTTTTGTTTTTAAGTATATCTGTGGGTTCACTGTGTTCTGTCTGTCATTCTTTTATGAAAGTCCTGATTCGTGAGAAGATTTATAAAATATTTTACTAGCATAAGTTCGCGTCGTGGTATTCGGTAATTGTCCCACAGGATCGAACTATACAACTAAGATACAAATATCCAATGTGTTATACAAAGTTATAATCTATTTTTGTGACATACATATTATTATTATAGAAATCCATCCGTTAGCTTTTTTAGAAAGCAAACATCCATCCTCACTTTTCTGGTTTATAATAGTAGTTAGATAAAAAATAGGTAATTTTTTGGCCGCGTTTCTTTTTAATTTTTACTAGCTGATGCAAGCGGCTTCACCCGCGTGTATGTCGGTCAAATTATATACTAAAACCTTCCTCTTGAATCACTCTATCTATTAAAAAACCGGCTTCAAAATCAGTAGCGTAGTTTTAAAGATTTAAGCATACATAGGGATGGACAGACAGCGATAACGACTTTGTTTTATACTATGTAGTGATAAATTATTCGATACTTTATATATATTACTAAGATATGTTGTACACAAAAGCTTGGTAAAAATCTATCTATTATTTATTTATTACACTTTAAGCAACACAGATACAAAGCGTATTCAGACAGAAATATAATTTCAAACTGGACGGACGATAATCGGTGAGCCCACCCGTCCTAACACATTTACTGCTTCTTTATCGCAATCTGCACGTGTAGGTAGCGGCAGGAAGTAAAGAATCCAATAATGACAGATAACTGGCGGCTTTACCCTACACTAGCCGAAAAGTGTATTTAAATCAAATTGGTGAACAGTCTTTTTTTTTTTTTGGCGGGTGGAAAATCATCAAATAACCCCTACTGCTCTTGGGCAGAGCGAAAGGGAGTGTCAGACTTCTACTGACTAAAAACCACCCATGTTCCTTCTTAGCCCTTCATGTCGAGACCGCGGTATCTCTTGCAAACAACCCGCAGCCCATTGGTGTACAGTCTCAAGTACTAATACAGCAGTTAAGTAAGCATATTTTAAAATCGTTTTTTTTTCTAATGTGTTGTTTTTCTTGTGTGGTTAACGTTAACATGAGCATAGTATTTAAATAGATATCTCAAAATAGAAACACGTTATTTCACGAGAAAATCGCTTCAGAACTTTATTAAGTATATATATATATACATACATATATATATATATATATATATATATTAAGTATATAGTACATAATATGTGACTGTATTAACGGTCACATATACTATCACTATGACTTAATTAACTTTGACTTAATTTGTATGTCAGTAACGACAAAACATAGCGAGAACCTCACTACTTAAAATATCCTTAGTGTATCCTTGTTTAACAAATAAATTATTCGAATTCTGATTGTGACTGTTACGTTGTTTTTTTTTAAAAAAAAAACGTTGCCCTACACTAGGAATGTCTCCTGTATCGTGGGTGCGCTTACAAACATTTAAACTCACATACACAAACACCCAGACCCGGAACAACTATCTGTAGGTCATACAAATGTTTGTTCCGTGCGGGGATCGAACACGCGACACGCAGCGCAGCAGTCTAATCGCTCAGCCACTGCGCCAAACGTGTCGTCAAACGTTAAACTCACACATAAACTTTTTGTAAGAAGTGATTGTAGTTAATGGCCATGTAGATTGATAAATATACCTACTGAAAAACTGAAAATTATCTTGAACGACACCTAATGTAGCCAAGTTCCTGAAAAAGCTCGAGTAACGAAGTATGACCCAATAAAAGTATATTCTCAACTTAACTTTTAACTCCTTCAGGATTTATTAGTAAAGACTTTGATGGCAATAGACTCGCCCCCTCTTACTATTTAGGTACACCTTTGCCTAACCCCTCGGGGTTTACATGCCTGATGTTATGTTCTGTTAGTAAACACATTATTTTGATTGATTTTCAAAGGGTACCGATTCTAACAATTATCGACGTAACATCACGCATTTAATACCCGATGGTTTGGGTTTATAATACACCACGTTAGGAAAGATAATTCTGTTTTTCAAGAAAGCTGTAAATCATCATCTGGCCAGCCTTTTCCCAACTATGTTGGGATTGGGTTCCAGTATAATCGGATGCAGCTGAATACCAGTATTTTACATGGAACGACTGCCTATCTGACCTCCACAATAATGAGCAATACGCTACCCTGTGGTAAGACTGGTTGTCAGACTTTCAGGTCACTGACTACCTGTAACGACTGCCAAAAATCTAAATATGGCAGCCGGAATCAACACCATAACGTGCTTTCTTAGGCACGGAGGAAACTCGGTATGTTATGGATGATCACCCATCCGCAGTTCCAACCTAGGCATGCGACTCGATTCGCAGTTATTATTAGCTGCAAATATTGGCCTATTATAAAGATGTTCAATTAGTGAAGCAATAACTACTTGACTCATCTAACGATAGGAATGCCTTTAACTTGTCAGTCACGTATAGCCGATAAAACGGAATGTGTACGGAATTGTAATAGTTTAACAATTACATAATCATAATAATTTTGTCAGTGATAACGAGGTGAATCATGGGTGTGTTACAAATGACGTCATCCATCGTCGATGTGACGTTATCGCGTTATTATCAAGCGAGTGTTGATCTGTTTCCT
Source organism: Diarsia brunnea (assembly GCA_949774965.1). Lineage (NCBI taxonomy): Eukaryota > Metazoa > Arthropoda > Insecta > Lepidoptera > Noctuidae > Diarsia > Diarsia brunnea. The sequence goes on along the minus strand of OX459022.1, from coordinate 12,034,257 downwards.
TATTTTACGCACTATTGTACTTACATGTCGACTGCGTAAAATTTTTTACCAGTTTTGTAAACTCAAATTTAAAACTATTTTTAGTGGCTTCGCCCGTGTGGAGTTCGATAATTAATAGGGTAGTTAACAAAAAAAATCTTCTAAAAGTCGTTTCAAGTCGTGTGACGTCACAGACATAGTACGTTTTTTTACCCAGAAAGTGACGTCACAAGCCCCCAGTCATGATCTTTGACACGGTTTGTCTTCGTCAATTTTTATTAATGTGATAAAACAAAAAAACATGTACATACTTATCCAATACTTTTCGATAATCTAACATTTCTATTTAGATTTTATGGTGCAATACCCTTTGTCCCAAAGGATTATACGACTGGGATAAAAAGTAGCCTTAGTGTTAATCCAGGTTATAACCTATCAGAGTGCCAAATTTTATTCAAATCTGGTAAGTAGTTTTTGCTTGAAAGAGTAACAAACATCCGGACATCTGTAAATCCTCACAATTTTTTGCATTTTCAATATTTGTAGGAAGGAGAGGATAGACTTTTGACAAAAAAGATGAAACAAAGACAATTAATTACAATCCAGCAATAAGCCACAACAACTGTGAAAGTACAATAGTTGCCTATTCTAAAGCTCACATCTTTATGGAGAATACTTGGCAGGAAATTCCATGGACTCTTGTAAACAACAAATCCAATAGCAACAATTTTCAGTTGATTGAAACTTCACTAAGGTTATTAAAAAAATATTAGTGAAAAAAAAAACAAATTATCGAGATAAAAGAAAAACAAAAAAATATGAAAATAATGAGTGTGATAATTAATATTATTATCGAAATAAAAAAAATACTATGATTACTATCTAACACTTTCATGGACAAAAGGTTTTTAGGTGTTATCTAGATGGAAGTACATTTTACCAGCAGTAACGATGCTGGACAAGTACCTATTTGCATTGGATTAAGTTATCAAAAAGCTTTTGTCAATACTGTTCAAAGTCGTTGAAGAAATATGAAACTCTTTGGAATCGATCGTCAATATTTGTCTATGATTTTAGGGTTCTCGTCGTATTTGAATTACCCGTCTGCTAAATGTAAAAAGAACAACCGACTTCTAAAAAACATCGAAAATAACTACTAACTAATTTTGGAAGTCGGTGACTTTGTTTCATTGACTTTTGTCAGTTGTTTTTTTGGCAAAAAGTTTAAATTTCAGGACGTTGACACTTTAGTTGATTACAGTTTCCTGTGAGAACAATAAAAGTTTTATCCCTGAAAACTTTACAATCAGCGGAAAACGTGTACTAAGCTGTTATATCAAGAATGTAAATGATGAAATTCACTCATTTACAGCTATTTCAGTTATAAAATACACGAAGCTTTCACGATATTTTATAGAAACGTTGCTGTGTTTATGTGAAAATCTCCGACATTTTTTGTTTAAGAAATAAGATTGATTATCTTTTGGTGATTAAATAATTCAGGTAGGATTTAATTTTAGATTTTAGTTTATAATTGCACAAGTTCATGAAATTGAGAATTCTTATGCAGAAACATAAATAATCCTTAAAGATGAAAAAATATTTTATTCTAACATTTTTCCAATAATTTGGATACAAACCACGAATAAACCGCACTGTATTTAAAATCTTAGAACAAAAAAAAAATACCTGTCAAAACTCCCGCCAAGCGAATCCGTCAAAAACCTCACACTTTAAAAAATATTATGTAAAAAAAACACGTTCAATCACAGCCAAACTAAAAAAAAGAACGAAAAAAAAAAATGCGTTCTAATTTAGAATTTGAATCACAATTCCCTGTACCACGAGCTTAGCGTCTTTTCACATGAGACCATCGGTCGATATGATCGGTGAATGAAAACTGTTTAAAGTGAACAGAAACTTATATAGGCGTGCGTCCGCGCAATTGAAGGCGCCATGAAAATTTTAAACCGCACTCACTTTGACTTTGTAATGAACAAAGAAAGTTCGATTCGATGTAGTTACAGGATTTACATGATGTTTCCTTTGCCTTTGTTTTATTTTTTTCGCAAATGCTTCTGGAATTATGCAGTATTCTTTGCTTGTGTTTTTTTTACATGTGTGGCATGAATACTTATAGGAAAAAGTGCGTAAAAACTCATTTGTGCGGACAAAAAAGGATAATTTATTTTTAGCACTTGGTTCGATTATTGGAATAATAGTTTGGTCATAATGGCGCAAATCTATGGTTTATCCAAATTATAACTAAACTATTATGGAATCAGGAGGAAACCGATTCAACAGTAAGAAAAACCTGATAATTAAATCCTACTAATATTATAAATGTGAAAGTTTGTGAGAATGGATGTGTGGATGTTTGTTACTCTTTCACGCATAAACGGCTGGACCGATTTGGTTGAAATTTGGTATGTAGATAGGTTATACCCTGGATTAACATATAGGCTACTTTTTATCCCGATTTTCTCTTCCCGTGGGATAATTTTCGAGTTGTAGCGGGCGAAGCCGCTGGCAACAGCTAGTAAAAAATAATTCTTTCATAAAAAATAATATAATAATTCAACAATCATGCGTAATACCTGCCTCCTTGGTCTAGTGGTTGCAAGTGCGACTGCTAAGCATGAGGTCCTGGGTTCGATTCCCCGGTCGGGCAAAGTGTTATTAGGTTTTTCGAGTACGAAGAAGAAGACATGCTGGTCGACCATAAACGAATTGGGATAAGGGCAAGAGAATGATGATTTGATGTCTTCGAGTTTTCAGTTCTAGCATAATATGCTAGTTGTATCCATCGCCATTCACCGTTTTGAGAGCGCTGAAGAAATAGTTGCCAATTTGAAATAGTTGTTGATGTCGCTGGTCTAGCGGTTGCAACCGCAACTGCTTAGCATGAGGTCTGGGTTCGTTACCCAGGTCGGGGTTTATCCATCAGGAATTTCTCTGTAGTAGTCACTGGCTTTTGTGCCCGGTTGATGGCTAGCTCGCCCCCTATTAGATGGGACTTGAAACATAACTAGTGAAACCTAACACTTCTGCCTAACTATTTGGTATTACAGGCCACCTGATGACCTGTTGAATATTGGTCAAGGTTTAACGGAGAGCTGTAGTGGTCCAGAGGTGGCGGCCGCGACTTACGAACAATGAGTAGTGAGTTCGAACCCAGATAGGCGCATTACTTTGTGTACCTAATTCTTTCATCACTACCGCTCTCAAAACGGTGAAGGAAAATATCGTGAGAAAATGTCTTAGAACCAAAAAATTCGAAGACATGTGACATCTATCAAACCGCACTGGGCCCGCGTGGTAGATTATAGCCCATCCCTCTCCTAGAGAGGAGGCCTGAGTCCCTGCAGTGGGAACATTATAGGCTGATGATAATGTTATGATGATGTTATGTTATGATGTTATGAAAAACTAAAACTGTCTACCCCCTTTTGCGCACAGTTCTGAACATACACAATTGATTGAACGCACACCATAGCCTGTGTTGCCAGCACGCTAAATTGCTCCTGATGCAAATGTGATTATGGCAATAATCGTTCATTGAAGCTCGTTGCAACGATGCAGATGTATTAGCTGAGAGTAGGTATATGTATCAAGTAGGTAGATATAGGGTTCTGTTGCTAGGGGCTCGATTTTAAACATGGCAGGGATGTTATGAATATGATATTTCGGATCTGGATACGGATATTAAAAGAATAATATAGCACCGGTTTCGGATACGGTTACGATATTATAATTTCAAATTGATGGTTGTAAAATACAAATAAAAAGATTTTACTTTTATTTCTAGTCTAAATTGTCATTTGTTTTTAAAATCAGACAAATAAATTACTATTATTGTAGCCACTTTAAGTGCTATGTAGGTACCTAAGAAGGTGTGCATTAAAAATTTTAGACTACGCCTGATGCCCGCGGCTTCACCCGCGTGGATGTCGGTCAAATTACATACTAAAACCTTCCTCTTGAATCACTCTGTAACATATGCCATTATTACGAATAATGGAACGCACGTTTGACAGATGTCACTAGCACTGGCAGTGGGAAGCGGATGCATAAGGATAGCAATCTGTACCTAAAGATAATAGTATTAAATAAATGTGTCGCTCTATTAACTGTTTTAATTATTAACAATACATGGCGCAGCCGAGAAGAACCGTAGCAGAAAAATACAAGTAAGGAAAAATAAAAACTTTCCGCAAGCAGGTTATGCCCACGCCCACGCCAACCCCGCCCGTTGACGAACAAGAGACAATGGCGGCGGGTATAGAATATCGAATGCCGGAGCCCATGCGCTTAGACTCACAAGGAGATCTGCTACATAAATGGGTAAAATTCAAACAACAATTTCAAATATTCTTGACGGCAGCAGGATTTGATAGATTCTCAGAGACACGCAAGGCGGCCATTTTCCTTAATAGCGTGGGTCACGAAGTACAGGAACTTTACTTCAATATATTAAAGACAGAAGAGTCGACTAAATATGAACAAATCATAAAACTATTGGATGATTATTTTGAGCCGAAACAAAACGAAATTATAAGTACTTATAGCTTTCATAAACGAAATCAGGAAGAAGGGGAAAGCTTCGATTTGTTCTACACTGAAATAAGAAAATTGGTAAAAAATTGCAATTTCAAAGAACAAGAAGAAAGAATGATCAGAGACCGTATTGTATTAGGAGTTCAAGATCACAAATTACAAAGAAAATTTTTAGAAATAAACAACTTAACACTACAAACAGCAGTGGACATGTGCAGGGCTTCAGAATTGTCAAATATTCACAGTAAGATGATGCACCAGCAGACAACGGTGGTGGATATTGTCCGGAGCACAGCAGCTTCTGATGTTCAACAGTCAGCGGGTAATAAAGTTAAGTATGCTTCTAGCAAGGACTCTAAAGATTCTTACAATTGTAAAAAATGTGGAACACGGCACGGGCCAAGAAATTGTCCAGCTTTTGGAAAGATTTGCTCCAATTGTCAAAAACCTAACCATTTTAAAAAAGGGTGTAAATTTATTAAAGAAATTAATGTGCTTAACAGTGATAATACTGGGGAAGCAGATAATAATGTGCACAATTTGTGACTAGTAAAAGTGTGTCATAATATTGGTTCTCATAGTAACATTAGAAATAATGAGTGGATTCTAACATTAAGAGTAGAAAATAAGAATGTGGATTTTAAATGTGATACTGGAGCCCAAGTTAATGTATTGTCAGTAAGAGACTTAAAGAAAATTGTCAATGATGATATGCCTAATTGGTCTGAGACAAATATAGTTTTAGAGGTTTTTGGGGGGACACATTTATTTCCATTAGGAAAAACAGTCTTAAAGACTTATAATAAAAATGGGAAAATATATGACACAGAGTTTGTAATAATTAAGGAAAATGTTAAACCAATCCTGGGCTTAAGCTCACTAAGAGATTTAGAAATTTTAAGAAATGTTAATAGCATTAAAAGCAAAGACATGATTATTAAGAAATATGGTGAACTTTTTCAGGGTGTCGGACAGTTTGAAACTCTACTGGAGCTACACACTCAGCCCGGAGCCATACCAGTAGTAAGACCTCCGAGAAGAATCCCTCATGCTCTGCGGGAGAAGCTCGCTGCAAAACTGAGGAACTTGGAGGATCAGCAGATTATTGAGAAAGTAGAACAGCCTGATAGCTTTGTAAGCAATCTTGTAATTATTGAGAAATCAGATAAAAGTTTGAGGTTATGTCTTGATCCTAAAGAGCTAAATAAGGTATTAATAAGAAATTATCATTTGATTCCAACACTAGAAGAAATATTAACTAAGCTATGTAATAAAACAGTATTTACAGTACTAGACCTGTCTGATGGTTTTTATAACATAAAATTGGCGGAAGAATCAAAAAAGCTCTGTACATTTAGTAGTCCATTTGGTTGCTATAGATTCACACGATTGCCATTTGGTCTTTCCATAGCTCCAGAAATTTTTCAAAAATATAGTGAAAAAACCTTTGGCGATATCCCAGGGGTTGTAATATACTGCGATGATTTGCTTATATGTGCTAACACTAACGAGGAACATGATAAAATATTAACACAAGTTTTAGAACGTGCTAAAAGTTGTAATGTGAAATTCAATAAAAGTAAATTTCAGTATAAACTTGAAGAGGTTAAATACTTTGGTCACATTTTTTCCAAAAATGGAATGAAAATAGATTCAGATCGAATAAAAGCCATTCTTGAGCTCAAAAGTCCAAAAAATAAAAAAGAATTACAAATAATATTAGGAATGATTAATTACTTGCGCAGGTTTGTACCAGGATTGGCAAACATGGCAGCACCATTGCAAATGCTACTCAAAAAAGATATTGATTGGTTATGGACACAAGCTCATGAAAATGCATTTAGTAGTATAAAAAATAACATTAGCCAAGCACCGGTATTACAAAATTTTAATAGTAAGCTAGAGATAACGATTCAGTGTGATGCATCCAAGGATGGTTTAGGATGTTGCTTGATGCAGGAAGGCAAACCAGTAAGTTATGCTTCAAGAAGTTTAAACTCAGCAGAAAAAAATTTTTCACAAATAGAAAAAGAATTATTGAGCGTTGTTTGGTCAACAAAAAAGTTTCATTACTACATCTATGGCAGAAAGTGTACCATTTTAAATGACCACAAACCATTAGAGACATTATTAAAAAAGGGAATTCACGAAATACCATCAACACGGCTACAAAGAATGAAATTAAAATTATTAAAATACAATTTAGAATTTAAATATTTAAAAGGCAAATTAATGTTTGTTGCGGATTTGTTGTCTCGATCTTTTCTTGAAGAAACTGATAATGATGACTCATACATGTACGAAATAGTGCATTGTATGGGTTTGTCCAACTATTTACAGTGTTCACAGGAACAAAAGCAAAAATTAATATTGGAAACATTACAGGATCAGGAATTAGTACAATTAGCAGACAGTGTAAAAAATGGTTGGCCAGGGAAAGTAGACAAGGTACCAGATGCAATTAAGTATTATTTTAAATTTAGACTGGCTATCACAGTTGATAATAATTTAATTTTCATGAATGACAGATTGATAATTCCAAAAAATTTAAGAATACCAATAATAAAAAAATTACATGAAGGACATTTAGGCATTACTAAAATGAAACAAACTGCCCGTAACTTGTATTATTGGCCAAAGATAGATGAACATATTGAAGAATTTGTTAGAAAATGTTTCATTTGTCAAACTTACCAAAATAACAATGTAAAAGAGCCACTAATGTCACATGATATCCCAGACTTACCATTCTCTAAAATAGGAATAGATATTATGGATTTCAGAAAGAAGAGTTACTTAGTTATTTATGATTATGCAACTAAATGGTTAGAGGTAAAATTAATTACAAGCAAATCAGCGAGTAAGGCAATAAATAGCTTAACAGAAATTTTCTCACAGTTTGGGGTACCATTAGAGATTGTGTCTGATCATGTACCATTCGATTCTAGAGAATGTCATGAGTTTGCAGCACAATGGGGTTTTAAATTTAACTTTTCAAGTCCAAGATACCCACAGTCCAATGGGATGGCTGAAAGAGGAGTCCAAATTGCAAAGAAAATGTTAACAAAATGCAGTGAGGATAATACAGATATTAGAGTAGCATTGCTTCAGTATAGAGCTTCACCAGTATCGGGAACGAATTTATCACCCGCGCAGCTGATGATGAATAGAAATTTAAGAACCAAATTACCAGTAACTTACCAATACTTGAAACCAAAATTAAATACAAATGTAGAGATACAATTTAAAAAAGTTAACCTAAGAAATGAGAAAAAATATAATGAAAATGTAAGAAAAAAAGATAACTTTATTATAGGACAAGAGGTATGGTTCAAAAAAGAACCTAAAAGTAGTAAATGGCTAAAAGGCAAAATTGTCAAAAACAATAATTACAGATCATATGATGTTTTGGATACCAAAGAAGGATGTGTGTACACCAGGACCTCATATTATCTACGACCTCAATAGTCTGCTGATTAACAAGGGCTGGGTGTGAAGAATCAGTGGATAAAAAGTGGGCCGACAAACATATTTTTTGTAAATAAGCATGTTATTATAAATGTGAAAGTTGTTATTGCAGACAATGTTAGTTGTAGTGTATTAATTGATTGTTAAGTTAATATAATCTTTAAATAAGTAGGTACACAGTACATACAGATGTAAGGAAACTTTGCATTATATACTTTTTTTTTTCTCTTTTTTTTATTATATAAAAAGGGATAGATGTAACATATGCCATTATTACGAATAATGGAACGCACGTTTGACAGATGTCACTAGCACTGGCAGTGGGAAGCGGATGCATAAGGATAGCAATCTGTACCTAAAGATAATAGTATTAAATAAATGTGTCGCTCTATTAACTGTTTTAATTATTAACAATACACACTCAATCTATTAAAAAAACCGCTTCAAAACCGTTGCGTAGTTTTAAAGATTTAAGCATACATAGCGACGGACAGACAGCGATAGCGATTTTCAAGTCGGTTTCGGTTACAGATATTTTTAATTTCGGACATACGATAAGTTTCGGTTCCGGTTACGGAGCTCCATAACATCCCTGGTTTTAAAGTATCAGCTGAGAGTAGGTACATGTATCAAGTAGGTAGGTATAGGGTCTGTTGCTAGGGGCTGGATTGTTAAGGCTTAGTTCTTCGTACTATTGAGCATGTGCAAATATTCACAGTGGTGCTGAAAGTGTATAGAATGATATGACAAGAGGGAGGTCTGTTGAGATGACGAGTAACAGCATAAGACATGCTGTACTGACCTCAAATAAAATGGATAAAAGGCAGAAGATCTCAAAGGATTTGTCCACAATCGCTAAAGATCATGATAAGTGGAAATAAGGAAGGAAGGTCTTTGCCGCCCTACAATGGGACAATATAACTAACAAAATGTTTTCTATATAACTTGAAAATGTTTTCTCTAAATAATAAGGATCAAAATAGTTGGTACACCACGTAACTTTAAAGTTTTGGAAGAGCGAAGTGACCTAACACAGACATTTTTTGTCTAAAAGGTCACTTAAAACACTAGATGTAGTACATTTTCATTTTCATTTTCACACTTGTGAAAGAAATAAATTATTATTATTGTTAAATCTTTATTTTTACATAGCATAAGAAAATAAAGTCGCTCCCGCTCTTTGTACGCTTAGCTCTTTTAAAGTACGCAACGGATTTTAAAGCAATTTTCAGCAGTGATTCAAGAAGAAGGTTTATAATGATCTACATTGCGTGCGAAGCCGGGGCAGATTGCTAGTATACATAATGGTGTTGATAGTATTTAGTATGATACGACAAGATCTCCCTCTTGTCGACCTCCCGGTCGGCTGATATGACGGTGAATAAAGAAGTACGGAAGAAAAAGCTATGCTTCGGCGTCTCTAAATCAATAGATATATGGGCAGAAGAACAGTAATGGTGTTGAAAGTGCTTTAATTCGATCTACCTGCACCGTTCTGTCCCAACTGATGGCAGTTGGAACTATATAACGTATCTACCACCACCGGTGGTAGTTGCTTCTGAGTCAGTCGCATTAGCTCCTACCTCTATCCGCACTGGTGGCATATGCCACTTACATTAGTGCAACCCTCCATCGGTGGTGGCAGACTAAACGAAAAGACGACACATGGGTTTCAGAAAACTAATTCGATTCCTGGAGCGCCGCCGCCGCCGCCGGAGCCCTATTTCAGTTCCTAAAACCAACCCAGTCCTTTTCAGAGGCCTGCATGGGTTCACAACTACTGCTTATGTCCTTGGAGTCACTCCATCTGTGGAACTGTGGAAGTTTTGTTCTCGAACGTTGAAATTACAATATTTTTTCATGATAATGCTGAATATCGAGGTCAAAACCCTCCAATGACTGACGGGTATACTTAGCCACACCTTTGATTTTTAAACGACTTCAAAAAGAGCGGAGGTTCTTAATTCAACTGTGTTTGTTTTGTATGTGTGTGTTACCTTCTAACTTCGTAATAGGGTAGTTAACAAAAAAATCAAATTATATATAGTCCTTCAGATAGATTTCCAAAAAATATTGAACACGTATTTTTTCTTTTTTCACGTAAACAAACAATGAAGACGTTACAGTGCTTTGAAAACTCGTGTGACGTATGGTGTACGGTGAGGTAACTTTTTTATGATTTGATTTCGTATTGTGCTTTACTGGCGAGGACTAATCCCTTAGTAATTACTGTATGTAGGAATTTATAAGATAGACTATCCTACGAATATTATAAATGCAAATTTTATGAGAATGTGTGTATGGATGGATGTTTGATACTCTTTCACGCAAAAACTACTGAACGGATGTGGATAAAATTTAGAACACAGATAGTTTATAACCTGGATTAACACATAGGATACTTTTTATCCCGGTAGTATGATCCCGTGGGACAATAATCCATTTCACGCGTCGAAGCCGCTGGCACAAGCTAGTATAAATATAGATATAGAATTATTGATGTATTTATTATTTTACTGTGCAGGAAATATTTTCCGTAGTCCAAAAAAACCTCGTTGGTCGGGTGGTCGCAAGTAGCGACTGCTGTTTATAGTCCTTAAAGGTCCTGGGTTCGATTCCCGGGTTGGACAAAGTGTTATTGGATTTTTCCATTTGGAATTTTCAGTAGCAGACACGGAGACTGGATTTGTGCTCAGTTGATGGCAATAAGCCTGCCCCCTTTTACATGGAGGAATGTAGGTGTACTAATAGGTACATCTCTGCCTTACCTTTTGGGGATTACAGGCGTGATGATGTTATGTCCAAATGGCATAGCAACACTGAATATTTTAATAAAAGGATCACGTCTAATTCTGGCCTACTTAATTTATAAAGTTGCCAGTCAAATTTATAAAGCAGTACAGTTTTGTTGTTATGAAAATTCCGAAGCGACTTATTTTTGGATTTAAAACCATAATTATTGTATCGTAATAACTCACTTAAAAAGTTACTCAACAGTTTTAATTAGAACCCAAAATAACTGTGATTAAGTCGAGAGGAACTTGAAACTTTTGTTATAATGTAAAATAAATTGGAAATGGGAGAGGATGTGTTGTGTAGTAAAAACTAATGGATCGTTAGTAATAAGTATCTAATTTGGTACAAGCCTTGCTTATTTTTAGTAATCAGTACACACATATAAATAAACACACATTACACATTTACTTAGTTTCATGAATAGTTTAAGTCTGCATGTATTTATTACTAGTGGACGTCACGCGGTTTCACCCGCGTACTTCCCGTTCCCGTGGGAATACAGGGATAAAAAGTAGCTTATGTCACCCGGGGATAGTGTAGCTTCCCAACGGTGAAAGAATTTTTGAAATCGGTCCAGTAGTTTCGGAGCCTATTCGTTACAAACAAACAAACAAATCTTTCCTCTTTATGATATTAGTGTAGATTCACTAGCTTATGCCCGCGGCTTCGCCTACGTGGATGTGACAAATTATACACTAAAACCTTCCTCGAGAACCACTCTATCTATTGGTGAAAACAGCATGAAAATCGGTGACGGAGTTTTTGAGTTTATCGCGGACAGGTATAGATAGACAGATGCGGTGTAGAACTTTGTTTTATAGTAATACTAGCTGATGCCCGCGGCTTCACCCGCGTGGATATCGGTAAAATTATATACTAAAACCTTCCTCTTGAATCACTCTATCTATAAAAAAAACCGCTTCAAAATCCGTTGCGTAGTTTTAAAGATTTAAGCATACATAGGGACGGACAGACAGCGACAGCGACTTTGTTTTATACTGTGTAGTGAATAGTGATAATAATATGTAGTGTTTATGTAATGATAATATAAAATCACGCCTGTAATCCCTGTAGGGTTAGACAGAGGTGTACCTAATAATACATTCATTTCACCAGTTTTGTTTAAGTCCCATGTAATATGAGGCGACCAACCGAACACAAATTCAGACTCCGTGAATCGAATCAGATATTTTTTGTTTCCCTAGACATCTATTAGCACATTTTTTTGAGTGCGGTACATCGAGTCCTACCAAACCGTGATTTTTCACTCCAAAATAAAAGTCTTTTCCCAGCAATAAATATATTATATAGGGTGTAAAAGTACCCTTAACGCAAACAGAGGGCACTTGTTCTCCCCACCACTGCGATATTTTTTTTGTTCTAGACCATATCTGGGAACCTCCTAGTTACGGAGATATTGGGGGTCAAAGTTCCAAATTTTTCACAGCTGTTTTTGCAAATACCTTTACTTTACTTAAATTACCTCTATAACCCGTTTACTATTTAAAGCATCCACTAGCACAAAGTTTTAACAGTGCTACATTGAGTTTTACAGTAAAATGTGACTATAACCCAAAAAAAAGTCGTTTCCCAGCAAAAATTTTTGCGTTGGAGTACTTGGTTTGATGTACAGAATGCTTGGTTGACGGCTGTGTAATGAGTTGATTTACACCCTGTATAGCATAAAGTTACTCAGTTTGATGTGCAGAATGCCCCTATTTTTATTAAGCTTTAGAAATTATCAATAGGTTCCCCCTGCTCTAGGTGGAACAGAAGGGAGTATTAAACTCTTATTGACTAAGACCCATCCGTGTACCTCCTAATGCCCTTTGCGTTCCAGGACCGCGGTGACTCTTTCGTACAAGTACAACAACCCTGGCAGGTACGGGCCTGAGTTTTGGGGGGTGGGAAATCATCAAATAACCCCTCCCGCTCTTGGGTAGAGCGAAAGGGAGTATCAGACTTCTACTGACTAAAACCACCCATGTTCCTTCTTAGCTCTTTATGTCGAGGACGCGGTATCTCTTGCGAACAACCCGCAGCCCCGACGGGGTCCTGGTCTCTTTACACTGTGTATCAGTTACACTGAAATGCTGAGCATTGTGGGGTTACAACAAGGAACGTTCGGATGGGCTCCGCCATTCGATTGACTTACAAAACACCCGCCATGTTAATCGATTTTACATTTAAATCGCCGGCTGTGACGATTGGGAGGTTTTGTCCAGAAAATGAATTTAAATGTCTATGTTTGAGTTCATTCCGTTGTAGTTTACCACAGCTGGCTTGGTTTTATAATACGGATGTTAGAATGTCGACAAATTGTTTGCCTAGCCTTTTCCCAACTATGTTGGGGTCGGCTTCCCGTCTAACCAGATGCGGCTAAATACTAAAATTTTACATGTAGCGACTGCCTTCCAGCAGGGCTATTGCGTATCTTTTTAATGTCAGTGGCTGTCATAGTGTCCATCGATTAACTGTCAAATGGTTCCATTTTGTACCAAACCATTAACCATTTCACAGTTAATCGATGGACACTATGATAGCCACTGTCTTTTAAAAAGATACGCAATAGCCTTGCTGATCCACATAACCCACTTAGTACTGGAAAATACGATACCCCTCGGTAAGACTGGTTGTCAGACTTCAAAAAATGAAAATGATGTTCAGGTAAATATACCCCGGTATCATGGTTAATCAAATAATCATGTTGATTATCTGTAGGTAAGTACAAGCTGAATACCAGTATTATTACTGGAATCATTGCTTATCTGACCTCCACTTGCCAGTTACTGAAATACATGATATTGATATAAGAAAGACTGGATGTCAGACTTTCAGCAGTTTGTAACCGCCCGTAACGACTGTCCAAGGTTTTAAAATGACAGTCGGTGCTAACGGCACTTTCAGAGACCTAGAGGTCAACACTATCCAAAGTTTTCATATTATTCATTGGTTTGCAAAAAACGTAAGAAAATTAAGATTATTTGATTGAAATTCAGTACTATGGTAAAAAGGAGACATCGATAGTGAATTTACAACAAATTTTATGAGGAAAAGCATAGATAAAGATATAAGCCGGAAACTCTATGGATATTTTATTGTAATGACGCATATGAGTTTAGTTTTTTGATAGGCAGAGTTCATTCTTCTATGAAATTGATTCAGATTACTATTCATTTAAAATAAAACTGAATTTGTGTACAATTCAGATAGGTTTGCCGTTAGTCACTGCTTGTCGAGGAAGAATAAGGGGGTTTATGTAACATGAAGAACGTATTTAAGTAAAGAGAGTTTACAAATAAATTAAACGCTTTCGTGGACAGCAAAAGCGTTCTATAATATGAAAAAATATGAAGATCAAAATGTTGGAAACATCTGGCGGAGGCTCCTCCCCTTTCAACCGAAGTTTAGAACTTTCTATTCCTCATATTAAAGTGTCATCAATTAAGAAGTTCTAAAATATTGATAAGATACCCTAGAAAAAGTTTAATTTAATTTCTTATATTTCTATTAAGAAGGTGAATCATCATCTGCCTAGCCTTTTCCCAACTATGTTAGGGTCGGCTTCCAGTCTAACCGGATACAGCTGAATACCAGTATTTTACATGGAGCGACTGCCTATCTGACCTCCACAACCCAGTTAATACTAGGATACTTTTATTAAGAACTTCTATTACTTCTATTAAGAAGGTGAATGAAATTCCTGTATTTCTCTATAACGGTATTTTCTTTCTCTCTTCTCTTTTCGATACTTTTATATATTTTATTACAATTTTAGTTCTGTAAATTGTAGTTTGTAAATATTGTAAATAAATCATAACGGTCTTTTGTCAATCGTGTAACGAAATCGCAGAATATATTATAGTGTCTTCTTCAAAAAATACCTTTTTTACTGTATAGATATCTATTTTAGGAGCTCGTGGCTTAATAAGAACTGCCACTCGGGTCGATCTTTAGGTAAAGCTGTGCTTGCCTAGGTCGAACTGTGGATGGGTGACTGCCCGACATACCGAGTTTCCTCCGTGCCTCGGAAAGCACGAGCTGTTGGTCCCGGCTGCCATATATAGATCTTTGGCAGTCGTTACAGGTAGTCAGTGACCTGAAATTGTGACATCCAGTCTTACCAAAGAGTATCGTATTACCTAGTATTAACTATTTAAAAAAATAATAATTTACTATTGTATTTTCAAATCCAGCGCACGGTCACATAGTTCCGATATGTAAATCGCATTTATACCGCCAAGCTATAAGACTTACATTTCCTTACTTTTTCACAAATAAGACCTATTTTGAAGTTCCCAAAACCATGTTACATTTACACACATCTTTCTGCAAACGTGACTTTAGACACGTGACAAAAACTGCTCTCAAAAAACGTGACAAAAAAGAATGTTCTTACAAATCAACATAATTTTTACTTTCAAAGAAATGTAAGTAATGGAATAATGTTTACTTTCAATGGCGCTTTCATTATCACATGTTAGCATTGAGTTACACTGGTCAGTTATTGGGAGGGTTCCGTCAAGCCAGTTCGGACAATTTGCGGACATTCTCCGGACACCGGATCTCGACCACGTTCATACATCTAGTCATACGAGTACACGCACGTCGCGCCGGTTGCAAATATTACTTCAGTACATCATTTTTCAGTGTGGAGCTCGTGGCTTAATAAGAACTGCCACTCGGCTCGATCTATAGGTAAAAGCTGTGCTTGCCTAGGTCGGTCTGTGGATGGGTGACCGCCCGACAAACCGAGTTTCCTCCGTGCCTCGAAAAGCACGTTAAGCTGTTGGTCCCGGCTGCCATATATAGATCTTTGGCAGTCGTTACAGGTAGTCAGTGACCTGAAATTCTGACATCCAGTCTTACCAAAGAGTATCGTATCACCTAGTATTAACTAGGTTGTGGAGGTCAGATAGGCAGTCGCTCCATGTAAAATACTGGTATTTAGCTGTATCCGGTTAGACTGGAAGCCGACCCCAACATAGTTGGGAAAAGGCTAGGCAGATGACATCATTTTTCAGTGTCCGGGGTTGTAACGAACATAAAAAAATCGAAGACATGTGACATCTACTAACCCGCACTGGGCCCGCGTGGTAGATTATAGCCCACCCATCTCCTAGAGGAGGCCTGAGTCCCTGCAGTTTGAACAGTATAGGCTGATGATGATGGCAATAGCCTAGCCCCTAACTCGTGAAACGACGTTGTACTAGAGGTATACACAGTTGTAAAAATCATTGATGGAAAAACATTATCACTTTTGCTTGACATGGGAATCTAACCCGAGACCCCTTTTTTTTTTTTTTTTGGGCGGGTGGAAAATCATCAAATAACCCCTCTCGCTCTTGGGCAGAGCGAAAGGGTGTGTCAGACTTCTACTGACTAAAAACCACCCATGTTCCTTCTTAGCCCTTCATGTCGAGGCCGCGGTATCTCTTGCAAACAACCCGCAGCCCCGACGGGAACCCGAAGCCCCGACGGGAACCCGAGACCCCTTGGATCCAATAACCCCCGAAGGGTTATTTGTAATTGGGCCGAGCCTGACACGCTTATCCCAAACCACTGTACCTAACTCCTGAAAGCCTTGTGACCCGGTGGTCGTGGGTTCCATTCCCACGGAAAGCATACTTTGTAAAGTTGTTTCCAGTTTGGCCAGGACATTGCAGGCTTGAATCACCTGATTGTCTGATAAAAAATGATTTCGTGCTTTGGAAGGCACATTTATGACAGTGGTCCTGGCCGCCAAATGGTGTTCGTCAAACCATGTCAGAGGTCCTTGAGGCGGTTTAGAAACACTGACACTAGGGTGTGTGGGGTCGGTAGACCTTACTGCCCACACGATGAGAGAACAGATCAAAAAAGCGCCGAGACAATGAACCTCGACGAAGTCCCGGAGTAACAAATTTAACTGTCTTGGATAACGAACGCAACGAAATTAATCAGAAAATAACAACGGAAGAGTAGGAAAACTAACGCTTGCGGCCACTAGATCAAAGAGATTTACGAAGTTTTTCTTTGATTACTTACTACGAAAAATTTTCATTCATCTCATGAATTTTGCAGCTTCTAAAAATATGAACTACTTTTTCATTGTTCGCTCTGAGGTCATACTATTACATAATATTCTCGTACATGTGTGGAAAACGTGTCTTTTTATACTTGAATTTATTCAGAAAAAGTGTATTGCGCAATATCGTATCATTTCAATATTGTAAATGAGCAGACTATTCTTTTATTCACTGTTTTGTTACAGTACAGAGATTCAAAAAATGTGGACAAAAATTTACTCTACAAAATTCGAGATAAATTATTATAAAGGTTTTGCTAGACTTACTATAATACTAGACTTTATTTAAAAAACCGTTAGGCAAAAAAGGAAAATATAATTAATATGACCCCAGGTCCCCTTTGTGTAAAAAGGGGTAGATGAATGATAATTGACCAGCAGAGCTATTGCGTATATTTTTAAATGTCAGTGGCTGTCATAGTGTCCATCGATTAACTGTCAAATGGTTCCATTTTGTACCAAATTATAACCATTTGACAGTTAATAGATGGGCACTATGATAGCCACTGACATTTAATAAGATACG
This sequence comes from Diarsia brunnea, assembly GCA_949774965.1. Lineage (NCBI taxonomy): Eukaryota > Metazoa > Arthropoda > Insecta > Lepidoptera > Noctuidae > Diarsia > Diarsia brunnea. Next base: position 12,016,864 of record OX459022.1, on the reverse strand, counting down.
CAATGGCCCTGCAGTTCCAGTTCAGTTAGGTGAGGTCACACGTCGCATGTCATCGAATTTTTGATACTCAATTTTTGGTGGAATTCCAAGGACTAGAATGAGAAGTGTCGGTCGTCCGGCGGCGAGATGGGCAGAAGACTTTGTTGCCATCGCGGGAATATCAGTTGATATAATAACTTTACCATTTTGGAGTACTTTAAGTTAGGTCATCATAATCATCTTTCTGCCCTTGTACCATTGTATTTGGGGTCGGAGCAACATGTTTTTTTCTTTAATTCACCCCTGTCAGATGTCACTTTGGAGTACTTTAAGTTATAGTCCAAAGTGCATTGATATAAAAACTAAAGATGCGGTCGTCCGAACATTTGCTCGACGCGTTCGCCATACAGAGAATTGGTGTAGTCTGCTCGTTAACGTAACCTTGTGTAAGCGGCGTGGCATTTTCGAGGTATAAAGAATATAAATAAAGCTTTTAATAAAATTTACGACCGCACCCGAAGAGAGAGCCGATCGTGGACTAGTTCACTTCGGCTTAGGAAAGAAGACCTTATTGGGACCACGTTTGTTGCGTCATTTTAACATGCCGTCCGCCCAGTCCTTACGCAGTAATATATAAGTCAATGCTATAGTGACATATTTCTATCAAATATTGAGACCGGCTATAATAAATAATCAAGGATGTATAACCTTCTTGGCTGTAAGTAATACCTGTGTTACCTTGACCGTGTTCCCCATTTGAAAGTAATATGTGAAAAAAAAAGATATTCCAAATTACGCATCAATCCGAAGAGGTTGAAATCAATTTGAATATCGAATGATCGAACGATTCTCGAAAGCTCTGTTGCTTTTGGTGTATTTTTAAACGTTTTTACTCATTTTTTCCTGTAAGGTTTTAACGTGGATGAAAAAACAGATAGAAACAGGATAATTTTTAACTTTCAGAACAAGGACATTTCATTACAAATACTACTGAACAGTGAGTCAGTGTCTGAGGTACGGAATTTGTCCGGATCAGTTTGACTGTACTTTTCATTGATATAAAAACTAAAGATACGGTCGTCCGAACATTTGCTCGACGCGTTCGCCATACAGAGAATCGGTGTAGTCTGCTCGTTAATGTAACCTTGTATAAGCGGCGTGGTATTTTCGAGGTATAAAGAACATAAATAAAGCTTTTAATAAAATTTACGACCGCACCCGAAGAGAGCCGATCGTGGACTAGTTCACTTCGGCTTAGGAAAGACCATATTGGGATCACGTTCGAGGCGTCATTTTAACATGCCGTCCGCCCAGTCCTTACGCAGTAATATATAAGTCAATGGTACTTTTAAAAGTTTTCCGAATGTGTGCAAATTATTCTCCAAGAAATAAAATATTGAAAAAGCTCTTTACTTATAATGTATAGGTAACTAATCCGGTAACTAACTTCATCATAACATAACATCACGCCTGTAAGTCCCGAAGGGTATGGCAAAGGTGTACTTGCCTAGTAGTGCAGACATTTCCTCAGTTATGTTTAAGTCCCATGTATAATTGTAATAGTGGGTCTGTGGGACTTTCTTTTCTTTTTTTCTAAAAAAGAAAAGATTCTTTTTTTTTTCTCTACAAATTTGTTATGGTTATGTAATTTAATTGCTGAAGCAATTGGAATTAAAAGGCTTTTTTTTTAATTCATTTATTTATTAAAAGTGGGGAAGCCTATTCCCATCAAATGGTCACAAATCCAGACTTCATAGGCTCACCTCCTTTTACATGGGACTTAAACATAACTGGTGAAATGTGGGTGTACTATTACGTACACCTCTGCCTAACTCTTCAGGGCTAACAAGCATGATGTAATATATTGTGTAAATAATGACATATAGGAAACTAGTTAGTATTGATTAATTTCTTAACCATAAATAATTATTACGTCGAAGGTACAAAATAATTGCTACATTTATTCCTAGAACGATTAATAGGAAGTACTAACAGTAAAAAAACTTGGTATGCAGGAAAGAAATAACTGGAAAAATTATGACACAGACTAGTAATGTTACTCGTAACATATATATATATGTTACGAGTAACGAGTATGTATATATGTTACATTATTTTAACACTTTTACCCACAATGCTGAAAATTAAAAATTTTTGAGACTGTCTCACTGTCACATAGACCAGGTCTTGTCATGTTATAATTTGCAACTCCAATGCAGCCTATAACGTTCCCACTGCAGGGACTCAGGCCTCCTCTCTAGGAGAGGGATTGGGCTATAGTTTACCACGCGGGCTCAGTGCGGCTTGGTAGATGTCACATGTCTTCGATGTTTTTGGTTCTAATAAGACATGCCGGTTTCCTCACGATGTTTTCCTTCACCGTTTTGAGAGCAGCGGTGATGAAATATACAGGGTGTAAATCAACCCATCACACAGCCGTCAACCAAGCATTCTGTACATCAAACTAAGTAACCCTGCGCAAAAATTTTTGATGACTTTTTTTTTGGGGTCAAAAATCACATTTTGCGGTAAAACTCAAATCAGCACACTTAAAACATTGTGCTAGTGGATGTTTTGAATAGTAAACGGGTCATGGAGGTAATTTAAGTAAAGTTAAAACCTGAAAAACTAGTATTTACAAAAACAGCTGTGAAAAATTTGGAACTGCATGGTGCATGGTTGGCGCAGTGGCTGAGCAATTGGACTGCTGCGCTGCGTGTCGCGGGTTCGATCCCCGCACGGAACAAATATTTGTATGGCTTACAGATAGTTGTTTCGGGTCTGGGTGTATTTGTGTATGTGAGTTTAAGTGTTTGTAAACGCACCCACGCTACAGGAGAAATTCCTAGTGTGGGGCAAAGTTTTTTTAAAAAAGAAAGAAAAGAAAGAAAGAAGAAAGAACTTTGACCCCCAATATCTCCGTAACTAGGAGGTATGGTCTAGAACAAAAAAATGATCGCATTGGTGGGGAGAACAAGTGCCCTTCGTTTGCGTTAAGGGTACTTTTACACCCTATATTAGACAAAGTAATGCGACTGCCCGACGACTTACTGTTCGTAAGTCGAGGCCGCTACCACTGGATTGTCTTATTTACCCGACTGCGGCGAAGCCGAAAAGGAGGGCTATGTGTTTGACCTGTATACATGTATGTATGTCCGGTTCTTTGTATCACAATTTATCTATGTAATATAAAAAAGTAATTTGCAGTTCAACTCGATAAGGTTCCTCAAATGAATGTAAGGCACCCAGTCTGCCGTCGGGGTGCGGGTTGTTCGAAAGAGATACCGCGGCCTCGACACAAAGGGCTAAGAAGGAACATGGGTGGTTTTTAGTCAGTAGAAGTCTGACACTCCCTTTCGCTCTGCCCAAGAGCAGGACCCTTTGATGATTTAATTCCCACCCTCCAAAAAAAAAAAAAGTTACATAGTCATCATCATGGTCTAAAACTTAAATAAAGCTCACCTACTTATTGCTTTGGCCACTAATCTATTCCGTTTACAGTACCATAGATTAACATTTAACTTGGAAAGGTACAAGGAAAACGGTCGGATATGCGTACGTGACGACACACGCGTACGACCATAGACCATGTCCCGTAGTCTATGCGGGGCAGGGATTGTGAACCTACGTCATGCTCGCTATACGTGGTATGAAATCAAAAACTCTAGTCATGGAATCACGAAATATAAACTACTTTGCAAAAAATTAAAAATTTAAAAACCCCCGACTCAATTATTTTTGCGACGCTTATTTATCCCATATAATAATAATAACTTATAATAATAATAACTTTATTTTTCACAAAAATACAGATTAACATATTTATATAAACACAATTTACATGGGCTTTGGTAGTGACACAATGCAAGACAATCTAAGAACTGGAATCTGTACACAATATAGAAAACCCTGCCTCTCAAACTAGGGAACCTGTATCTTGAGAGACAGTGATTCAGCTTAAAAAGTGATGCTATAATTAGTAAAACAGTAGACTGTGTCGATCTACCTGGGTTCTGAATATAAGGCTAATTTAAGTAACAGTATCTATTTAAACGTTATGTGTGTGTTTGCATGTGTGTGTGTGCGTGTGGGTGTGTTTGCATGTGTGTATGTGCGTGCACGTGTGTGTGTGAGAGTGTTTGTGTGTGTGTGTGAGTGTGCTGTGTGTATATGGTAATTATCTATATCTAAATTGGCCATCTTGGATTTGAAATTTCTCATAGTGTTGTTTGTGTTTTACATTGTATTCTACTAATCAAGCCCTTTCATTTGATACCCATATTGATAAAGTTGTGAAAAAATATGTATTCCGCCATTATGTGGCGGCGGCCATCTTGGATTTGAAATTTGTCATAATGTATAGTATTCTACTAATCAAGCCCTTTTATTTGATACCCATATTGTGATAAAGTTGTAAGAAAATATGTAATCCGCCATTTTGTAGCGGCGGCCATCTTGGACCGATTTTCATCAAACATGGCTAAGAACACTCTCGACTAATTCACCTTTCAAACAAAAAAAACAGAATCAAGATCGGTTCATGCGTTCGGGAGCTACGATGCCAGAGACAGACACACACACACACATACACACAGACACGTCAAACTTATAACACCCCGTCGTTTTTGCGTCGGAAGTTAAAAATACGGGCACTTATGGTTAATAAATGACGGAGTTATCACTCTTGTACTCATAATTATAGCGACACTCTATTTGTGTCTGGGGAGATGATTGGCCTCTCCGATTGGTCGGCTGCTTACAAAACGTCTTGAAATAGTCCCCTGAATATCATAATATAAAAATCAAGACTGACAATGTAAGTAAAGTGAGTATTACTTTTACCTGCTTTTAGCACCTGGTACTGTAGAACAAGCTAATAAGTATACAGGCTCTTTATAATTCTAGTACACTGGAAATATTGATTGCAATTTTGTTTTATAAAGCGTTTCGCATTAAGGCGAGCAGCCTTAATGCGAAAATCTCGAAAAAGCTTAAAAACAGCGTGCAGATGAAGCAGTTTTTCACCGGCACTTGCAGAAAAATTACATCAAAAATTGTTAGTAATCTACATAATATGCCACGTAATTTGGTTAGGCATAATTTTTCTATCGGTATCACATAATAAGAAAAAAAATCCACAAAATCACCAATCACAATCACAAAATAATTTTAAAAAAATCTACTGCTTTGAAATAGGTACAAAGGAAAATAATTTGGTTTTGTTACTTTTTAAAAATATGTATTATTTTAATTGTAATAAATGAAAAATGCGTCCGTTTAAAGTTCGTGTCTACGACTGAGTGTGGTAGTTAGCTATGCACAAGGTCATTGGCGTAAATACAAGCCTTAAGCAACTGATGTCAAACGCTGTATCATTTCCAATCAGTCTCTAAATGTACCTGTATGACCTTAAAAGTAAATGCAAGTTAGCTGGCTGTATGCTTATTAGCTTGTTCGATTGTACCTGACAACTGGTCACTCTGCCAAACTAGCAGGTATGGATACACTCAAAGTACATACTAACACTATATTATCCCATACATTTTATTTCTGAGAAAACAAGTAATGTCTGGGGGTTCTGGGATCTTGCTCTATTATTTTATTGTCTCATAAATAATATTTACTCATACACCCATTAGGTTTGCGATCCCTGTTCCACGGTCTCCGTCGACTGTAGTGTGACTGGTTGTTAATTTGTAAGCACGAGGCGCATGACACGCACGTCCAGTTACAGTACTTAGCGACTTTTAATTATTGTAGCTTTTGCAATGTCATCATCTGCCTAGCCTTTTCCCAACTATGTTGGGGTCGGCTTCCAGTCTAACCGGATGCAGCTGAATACCAGTATTTTACATGGAGCGACTGCCTATCTGACCTCCACAACCCAGTTAATACTAGGTAATACGATACTCTTTGGTAAGACTGGATGTCAGAATTTCAGGTCACTGACTACCTGTAACGACTGCCAAAGATTTATATATGGCAGCCGGGACCAACAGCTTAACGTGCTTTCCGAGGCACGGAGGAATCTCGGTATGTCGGGCGGTCACTCATCCACAGACCGACCTAGGCAAAGCTGTGCTTGCCTAAAGATTGACCCGAGTGGCAGTTGTATTTAGAGCCGGTGTATTTAGAGGATTTTTATTTTATTTTCATTTTAGCCTATTTTGTACCACTACTGGGCAAAGGGCAAATTATCTTGGTGATTTCCCCGGTCACGTAAAAGTGTCTAAAATTCCCAAGACCGGTTATCAAAGGAGATTTTTCTTACTATTTTTGCAAAAAGCATTGCCCTACGCAAAGTATTTCTCCAGTGCACTGAGTGCATTAAGAACACTAATCTCATGTCCGTAAAATGCACACAATTTATAAACATTTACTCGTCCTGAACAATTTACTATCATCGTGGGCGATACAATATTTGATGGGAGTGGGAATCAAACCTAGATCGTGTAGTACAGCCATCAAATCACGATACATCTCTGCAATCTTAAAGCAACATAGCATAGCAAAAACATAAGCTTAATCAGCTTTTAAAGCCTTTGTCCTTATCTTACTTACGATCAGTAAGTAGTGGGTTCAAACTCAGTCAGGCGCATTACATTATGTAATTTATTTCATCACCCCTGTTCTTAAAATCGGTGAAGGAAAACATCGTGAGGAAACGATTTGGCCAATGCATACCTACTAACTAACTAACCAGGCAAGTTAAAAATAAAAAGCTTCTTTTTAGCAATCTAAAGAATTCCTGGTTATAAATAAATCGCAAAGATTTCAATAAAAAAATCTCATTTGAAAAGCTTCGACTCTTAAGCAGCCTGTGACATATTCACGCTAAGATATGGGGGTTTCCCGCGACAAGTTTAAAATGATGCGCCAGTGAAAAAATGAAGATATTTCGAAGCATTATTAGGTGGAAAGTTAACCGAACATACCTTCGAAAAGCCATAATAAAATACCAAAAATACTATCAGACAGTTCCCCAGGAAACTTCACTTTATGTCTGCCAACCGTCTGCGGGTTTCAGTATGAATAAGATACAGAGCGCTTTACTACTGCTAGTTGAACACCTGCAGCTTAGATGGTTTCTGAACTGAATAATTGTAGTTTAGAACTTGTTAAACTCTACTCCAACCGGTGAATTTGTGCATCACATTATAAGAATCAACCAATTTAGCTTTCCTGTTAGATTTCTTGGTTGACGAACGGAACTTTCCTAAGTAACATAATGTCGCAGTAACAAGACGTCGACTGAACACGGCTTCGCAGTATGATAATTACGCAGTGCCTAAATCGTTCGCATTACGAGTAGTTTTTCGATGTAACGAAATATTGCAGTAACAAGGCGTCGCAGTGTAGACATATCGATGAAAGTTTCCGAAGAAACAAAATTCGATGATGCGGCTTTCGAACTCAAGTACAATTTATCGCCTATAAGGTAAGTACCTACCTACACCTCTGCGTAATCCTTCGGGAAATAGAGGCGTATATTATGTTCAATGAGTATGAGAAAATATTGCTTCGGTCCGTCATGGGAAGTCGATGGTTGCTTTCATATTGAAAGGAGTACTAACGTTCCAATGCAACACCTTTCTAGAATCTCACCTATCCACTAACACATTGTCTGATCCATACTCCACCGCAAAACTAACACAGATAACCAAAAATCAATCACGCTAACTAAAACAAAATGGCGGCATGTTTACATGTATCTCTCAACGCCGCTTGCGCATAAGCCAGAAATATAACAATTAATTCACTAAACATTTGTTTTATTTTCAAAGAAAGTTTGTTTTCTTTTCGCTAGATAGCTGTTCGGCGTTGAGAGGTGAAGTATCTGGCGTTTGTCTGGGTGGTATTTATTTGTGTTCTTCATTCTATTAAAGAGTTGTAGTCCGGTGAACCTGATGGGTGGATTGAGTGTTCCTCGTGGTCTAGAATGAGTGAACACTTCATTTTTATATCAGGTACTAGCTTTTGCCCGCGGGTTCGCCTGCGTGGATATCAGAAATATAAAAAAAACGATGTTCGCGTCACCTACCGGGTCCAATTGTGAATCTAAACCATTCTCGAATCCACTGGAACACACGCAACAAGTTTCATCCAAATCGGTCCAGTCGTTTAGGAGGAGTAAAGTGACATACACACGTACAGTAGAATTATTATATTGTGTCGCAGGGAAATCAGGATATCAGGGATTTCACGAAATCTCGGTAGATGTCGAATTTTCTTGTTTATTACGTCTTCTTACTAAAAGTATCCAGTGATATGACAAAACACTAATTCATCGTCAGTCGTCGTTTCACTAATCTAAATCTAGCAAAATGTCAGAAAAGCGGATACTGCCGAATAAAAATCGAGCCGTGCATTTCTCTCGCTCTCTCTAGTGCCACAAATTGAACTGTCATTGCGAGACTTAGGTGAAAGATTGGTCCAAAAGATGATTTGTATATCCGATCGTTTCATGATCCAACATAAGAATTTCTACTGAAGCGATGAAATACACATCTAATAAAGTATTTACTAATTTTCTTAATCTAGAAATAGTTTAACTTTATCTTTTAGTTAACGATAACAGAAGGTCATTGAACTTTACATATTAGTTCCAGTGAATTTTACGATTCCAAATTAGTTAATTTCAGGTTCTATTTCGTTAATTTTGGTGTAAAAAAGACGAAATTGTTCATAGATAATGTAGGTTTTGTAAATAGGGTGTAAAAGTACCCTTAACGCAAACGTAAGGCACTTGTTATCCCCACCACTGCGATATTTTTTTGTTCTAGATCATACTTGGGAACCTCCTAGTTACGGAGATATTGGGGGTCAAAGTTCCAAATTTTTCACAGTACTTTTTGTAAATACAAATTTTTCAGGTTATAACTTTACTTAAATTACCTCCATGACCAGGATCCATTATCACAATGTTTTAACAGTGCTATATTGAGTTTTACCGTAAAATGTGATTTTATGGTAAAATAAAATGGTTTCTCAGTTGTTTCCCAGCAAAAAAATTTGCGTAGGGGTCGGTACTTAGTTTGATGTACAGAATGCTTGGTTGACGGCTGTATGATGGGTTGATTTACACCCTGTATAGTGTGTGCGTATTGTATAATTTATTAACACTTGTTTCGGAGAAGGAAAACATCGTGTCCAGCATGTCCGAGACATATTTCTCGGCGGCATGTAAAGCCGAGTCAGAGGCCTATGGGCGGGATACAACAAGCTTTGACACCAGGTTAAGGACTTACCACACGACAAACAAACAAAGACTTGGCAAGGCACGGTAATGTTAGATGGAGTGAAGCTATGAGCGAGTGGCGTTCATGAACTGGGAAAAAAAGTGTTGGTCGTCCAGTGGCGAGATGGGCAGGAGACATCGGTGCCATCGGGGGAGAAACCTGGATGAGGGTGGTACAGGGACGTGGAGGATGGGACAACAAAAAGAGGCCCCTTTTTGTGGATTCATCATCATCATCATCATTTCAGCCTTAAGACGTCCACAGCTGGACATAGGCCTCCAGCAGAAGGGAGGCATTTGCCATAATCGCCACGCTTGGATTGGAAATCATCAAATTACCTTTCCCGCTCTGTCCAGAGCAGAAGGGACAGACGTGTACTGATCCACCAATGTTCCTTCTTAGCCCTTTGTGTTTAGAAGCCGCTGTATCTCTCTCGAACAGTCCCACAGCAGAACAAAGAGAAGCCTGCACCCAGCATCGAGAATTTCGTTCTTTTCAATGTCATTCGTTACAAATTAAGAGTAAGGGTCGTCATCCTCCCACGGAACTCCCATAATAACCCATTCGCGGAATCAAATCGATTCCGAAATAGCGGAATACTTGATCTTACATTCCTGATGTAAAATTAGTAGATGTTTTCATAATACGCGCATATATTGAGATTCTAAATTCTTGCCGACATTTTTAGTGGCTACTACGAATGGTTTGTGAATTCGTGAGCGTCTAATTTTAGGGACATTAGTGGGTAGGCTGATTACTGGGTTTCGTGCCCTTTTTTGGAAGTTTAAAAAGCTAAAAAGGTTAAATTCCAACCACTCCAAAAGGGGAGCGATTTTAGTATTTTGGGCTTTTGTATCTGAGGTTGTTTCGAACAGATTTTGAAACCTATTATTTGCAATTACAAATTATGGTTTTGTCAGGAATTTACAAAGAGATTTGTACCATAACTGGTGAAATGTGGGTGTAAAGTCACAAATTGTAATACATAATAATTATGTTGCATATATTTTAAGTGGTTTGTCCTCCAGTATTGATATACATGCCCGTCGGGGCTGCGGGTTGTTCGCAAGAGATACGGCGGCCTCGACATGAAGGGCTAAGAAGGAACATGGGTGGTTTTTAGTCAGTAAAAGTCTGACACTCCCTTTTGCTGCTCAAGAGCGGGAGGGGTTTTATGATGATTTTCCACCCGCCCAAAAAAAAAATAATACGAAAATAGTATTTTGGAACTTATATTACTCAATATTTTACGATAAAAACGTTTTTAGGCAAGTGTACACCTATACACGTAATATAAATGTTGACGACTGTCGTATAGATACATCTTTACCATAATTTTAGGGGTAATGGTCGTTATTATAACTTTTGAAGTAATTAATTAAATTAAACTTAAGTCTTGCAATAGGCTCGCCCCTATTGTATGGGACTTAAACATAACTGGCAATTTGTAAGTGTTCTATTAGGTACACCTGTGGCGACAGCGACATCTATCGCAACACATGCGAACTAATAGGCTAATCCTACATCGCGCTATCAACTTTATCATTAGCCTATAATAATATAGAAAATCCAAACTTACAAATGTCAGGCAGTTAGACCACCAGACACAACACCCGTCTGGTCGGAGGATCCTCCTTTTTCTATGGGGATGAGGAACTTTACACCCTGTTCCTCATACCCCCCAAACACCTTTACTTATCCCTTCGGAGATTACAGGCGTGATGTTATGTTATGTTGGAGTCTTGCACTCGGCGGCCATCTTGCAGTATTTTTTCATTATGCTTAATAAAACACCGTAACTTGTTCAGAATTGAGGAAAATTCCTAAAAACTTACGAGAAAAAACTGAAGGTTACGTGGAAATATACAGCTTACACCACGCTTACACGCGTTTGACCTAAGTCTTGGCGAGCACTTAATAAACATGAGAATTATCTGAACGATCAGTGCAGTAGCCAAAAATATAGGGAAAATAGTAAATTTACTTTTATAGAAGTATATAATTAAGCATAAGTCATGAGAAACTGCGGTACTCAGAGATATTTAATGATTACTTTAGCCGTCACTAAGTAAAGATTTGACATACTTTTGTATGACAAAACTGTCAAAACCTTTACTAAAGTACATTTCACGAAAGAAGTCCCGCGGACAATTGTGGAACTAAATTTAACAGATCGGCCCTGTTGTCGTTTGTCGATGTTATCAAGGTGCGTTTGTTGTGGTAGATATTTTGTGAGTTTATTATTGGATTAGTGCGTTATAAGGTTTATTTACGATGCCAAAAGTTCTGAAACAACATTATGTCGCGCGACATACAGCGCTGCTTCTGCGGGACTTCTTTCGTGAAATGGACTTTAAGTGATGGCCTAAGTAATCATTAAAACTCTCTGAGTGCGGCAGATAGTGTAATTCCTGAAGGGCGAGGCAGAAGTAACCCATTATTACACCCACATTTCACCAGATGTAAATCAACCCATCACACAGCCGCCAACCAAGCATTCTGTACATCAAACTAAGTACCCCTACGCAATTTTTTTTGCAGGGAAACGATTTTTTATTTGGGTCAAAAATCACATTTTACGGTAAAACTCAATGTAGCACTGTTAAAACTTTGTGCTAGTAGATGCTTTGAATAGTAAACGGGTCATAGAGGTAAAGTAAAGTTAAAGGAAGTAAAGTTGAAACCTGAAAAAGTAGTATTTACAGAAACAGCTGTGAAAATTTTGGAAATTTGACCCCCGATATCTCCGTAACTAGGAGGTCCCCAGGTATGGTCTAGAACAAAATGCTCGCCGTAGTGGCGAGAACAAGTGCCCTTTTTTTTTTTTTTTTTTTGGGGGGTAGGAAATCATCAAATAACCCCTTCCGCTCTTGGGCAGAGCGAAAGGGAGTGTCAGACTTCTACTGACTAAAAACCACCCATGTTCCTTCTTCGCCCTTCATGTCGAGGCCTCGGTATCCCTTGCGGACAACCCGCAGCCGCGACAGGACCCGCAGCCTCGACAGGACCCGCAGCCTCGACAGGAACCCGCAGCCTCGACAGGAGAACAAGTGCCCTTCGTTTGCGTTAAGGGTACTTTTACACCCTATATTTAAGACCCATGTAACAGGTGGCGACCCTAGTGCCATCAACCTGACTCCTCAAAAATCCAGACTCCGTGGCTGCTACTGAGAATTTCCTGATGGAAAAACCCAATACTACTTTATACGAATGTACCTATCCCAGTTGCGCATGAACAGCGCTTGCGACCACTAGTCCAACGAGGCAGTGATAATATTACTACTGTGAGTGAACACGACCTCGTAATCGATTGATAACTTTAATGTCACTGAAAAAGTGATGGATGACATTGATGTTGATGGACTGAGAGGAAGACCGAGGAAACATTGATTTTTTTTTGTTTTAAACATTGCCCCACACTAGGAATTTCTCCTGTATCGTGGGTGCGTTCACAAACATTTAAACTCACATACACAAAATCTGTAGGTCATACAAATATTTGCGCAGCAGTCCATTGCTTGAGCCACTGCGCCAACCGTGCCGTCAAATTGAATTGTGTGAGATGAATATGAAAGAAAAAGGAGTAAATTATAGTCTGACGGTTGAGAGAGGAGAATGGGAGAAAAAAACGTGTTGCGGCGACCCCACGTATCAAGGGCAGGAAGATGATGAAAAGTTAGTTGAAGCATAGTTCACCAAAGCTATGTGGACGCATTAACATCTCAAATCATAGTTTTGTTTGTTTGAACTGTTTGTTACTCTCTAATGTTACTTGACTATCAACAAGGTGTAAACACACCCTTCAAGAAACCATCAATCAAATATTACATCATACTAAAGTTACCCTACTCAAAAATAATTGCTAGAATTTTTTTTTAAGCAAATAAACACGTTTTACACTAAAAGTAATGCACTCAACACTCTGTATCAAACATACTCTATTCAAATTCAAATTCAAATTCAAATTCAAAAATATTTATTTGTGACACATAGGTAAAATAGTACATGGTGTTATTAAAAAGCAGTAACGTATCACTATGTGCTGCCTTGCAAGGCATACAAAAAATAATGTTTACACATAATTAGTGTAGGCAGATAACAGATGGCGCTGTAGTTTTTACGTAAATAAAAAATAAAAAATGTCTAAAACTATTGTTATTATAATTAATTACTTAATACTACATCTTTAATAAAATATACATAAAACAAAAACAATTTTTAAACAATACAAAATAGGGAAACAATCTTAATGAACTACAGCTAATAAAAGGGATAAAATAATAAATAAAATAAAAATCTATTTTTGTTTATCTTCTAAGTATTCATTAATAGAATAATATGCCTTTTTAATTAAAAAATTATGGAGGGTTTTTTTGAATTTATTAAAATCTATCTCTGCTCTTATGGATTTGGGAAGTTGGTTAAATATTTTCGGTGTCATTCCTAGGAAACTTTTTGAGTAAAGGGCTGTTTGATGGGATTTTGATTTTATTGCACCTTGGTGGCGTTTAGAAGATACGGTTTCGAATAAGTTAGGGTTATTTTTAATAAATATGGCAACTTCATAAATGTAAAGGGATGGGAGTGTTTCTATGTCCATGTTTTACAGTAAAACTCAAAGTAGCGCACTCAACAGTTCAACACTCTGTACCATACTACTCTGTGTCCAAGTGACGTCACGTGCATAGTGTACGTTACGTCGAGCACGTGTGTCCGTTGTTGTGTGTGTGCGTTCGCTAATATCCGAACGTCCCGAATTGGGCGGATATTTGGAAATATTTTGTGAGCTATTTGCAGTCGCATGGCTTGTTTTCCACTAGTTCTACTGTACAGTCCTATGATAGAACTAGTGGATTTTTTTTCCACTAGTTCTACGATTCAAGGTGGTACGAAATCGTAGAACTAGTGGGAACAAAAATTCCCACTAGTTCTACTAGTCCTATTAGTCTTTATTGCTGTCAAGAATGACGTCATCATCATCTGCCTAGCATTTTCCCAACTACGTTGGGGTCGGTATACTGTCCCACTGCAGGGAAAGGCCTCCCTCCCTTCCTTCCACTTTTCGCGATCCAGTGCGATAGTAGGCCAATCCTTAGAGAAAGAGTCCAGCTCATCCCGCCATCTTCTTTTGGGCCTGTCGCGTTGTCGTTTCCTGCTCTGTGGTACCCACTGAGTGGTAACTTTTGCCCATTGCTCCTCCGACATGCGGCATATGTGCCCAGCCCAGTTCCATTTTAACCTAGCAGCGCATCAGCTATTTGGGTACGAAAACATTTTTTGCTTTCTATAATTATTATTAATTTATACAAAGGTACTCAACTTTTTGCGTCTTATTATTGAGTGTTTGTGTGATCTCATTCATGGTGATTTGGAATTTGGACTCGACACCAAGTGGTTCTTGAAGACAGTTTTACGTTATATGTTTCATCATCATCTGCCTAGCCTTTTCCCAACTATGTTAGGGTCGGCTTCCAGTCTTACCAGATGCAGCTGAATACCAGTATTTTTTACATGGAGCGACTGCCTATCTGACCTCCGCAACCCAGTTAATACTGGGTAATACGATACCCTTTGGTAAGACTGGTTGTCAGACTTTCAGGTTTACTGACTACCTGTAACGACTGCCAATGATCTATATATGGCAGTTGGGACCAACAGCTTAACGTGCTGTCCGAGGCATATGTTGGGTATGTCGGGCGGTCACCCATCCACAGACCGACCTAGGCAAGCACAGCTTTACCTAAAGATCGACCGGAGTGGCAGTTCTTATTAAGCCACGAGCTCCTCAGCTCCTCTTACGTTATACGTTTAAGCACTAATATTATAATATAAAAATCTAATTAGTTCGTCAGATAGATTTCCAAAAAATATTGGACACGTATTTTTTCTTTTTTAACGTAAACAAACAATGAAGACGATACAGTGCTTTGAAAACTCGTGTGACGTCATATTCTAAGACATTTTTACCGGTGAGTGACGTCACAACACAACCCCCCACTCAAATCTTTGACGCGTTTTTCTTCGTAAATTTTTATTGATTTGATAAAACAAAAAATACGTACTTATCCAATATTTTTTGGAAATCTAACTGACGAACTAATTAGATTTTTATATGTATTATGTTTCCTGACTAAAAAAATATGATTGTAATTAGTCCGTCTATTACATTATCGAAAAATATTGGATACGTATTTTTTGTTTTATCAAATCAATAAAAATTGACGAAGATAAAACGCGTCAAAGATTTGAGTGGGGGGTTGTGACGTCACTCACCGGTAAAAAATGTCATAATAATGTCTTAGAATATGACGTCACACGAGTTTTCAAAGCATTGTATCGTCTTCATTGTTTGTTTACCTGAACAAAGAAAAAATAAGTGTCCAAGATTATTTTTGTTAACTACCCTATTACGACTCGATCAAAAAACAACTAAAACTAAACTACCCGCGTGGTTCCCTAAGGGCTCGTTTACGGAGACGCGGGGCGTCGCGCGGCGCGTGCAGAAGGCTTGTCTCGAGCTTTTTTATTCATTTACTGAGAGGCGCGTCCAACGCAACGAACGCTACATTTTAAACTAACGAGCGAAAAATCGCTTCTCGTAAAATCGACGTTTGAAATCGTTAACGTTTTCATACATCGTCATATGTTTGAATTAAAAACGCACAACGCGCCGCGCGACGCGCCGCGCGACGCCCCGTGTGTCCGTAAATGAGGTCTTACAAATAGTGTAGCTCCACAAAATTGTAGTTTAGACACAAAAGCGTTATATTTACTGACTGATAACATAGCACGCGCTTGCTTATCTGTTATCAGTCCGGGCAGTTCAGGGTTCCTGATTTATCTTAGGTCAATAGGAGATTGAAAATGATTTTAATTTAATAGGAATGTATTTAAATGGTCAAACTAGTGTGTGTATGAATATGTGTGTGAGTAGAATGTATTTAAATGGAAAATGGCGGTCGTCAAAACATGTCAGAGGCCCATGAAGCGGTTTAGAAACTCTGACACTAGGGTGTGTGGGGTCGCTATACCTTACTGCCTATATACACGATGAGGAGAGATCATCATCTTCATCTTCAGCCTATAATGTTCCCACTGCAGGGACTCAGGCCTCCTCTCTAGAAGAGGGATGGGCTATAATCCACCACACGGGCCCAGTGCGGGTTGTTAGATATCACATGTCTTCGATTTTTTGGTCCTAAGACACGTTTCCTCACAATGTTTTCCTTCACAGTTAAATTCAATTAAATTCTAACCACGTGGCGTAAAATAAACGGTGGAATGACAATCAGAATGCCTCAAGCGTGAAGTGTGAATGAATTGTCTTATCTTATTGACGTAGTTTATCTGCGGCCGAGCTAAAATAATTTATAGTAATATTGAGATAAGAATACGCGTGTACTCACGTCGGCACTAGGTTGTTTTATCATATTGTTACTTTTAACTGTCACTGAACTTATCATCGTTATAATCCTGCTCTTTTTTGCCTCATTTTATTTGAAGTCGGCGCAGCATGTCTTATTCTTCCATATTTGTCTGTTACTTTGTCATAGAATAGAATATAATAGAATAGAATGCATTTGTTTGTCAGATTATTATACAAAGCTGGAAGCTGTTTTATATATTAAGATCATAATATATATCCTCCTCGTTTCTAGCCATATCATCCTTCACACAGTTCATCCATAATTTCTTTGGTCTCTACTCTTATAGTTTACTTACATTCTAACTCAAAACTTATGAAAAATGAATGAGCAGGATTGCAATAAAATGATATTATTTTTTTGATATTTTTTATGGTGCATTTTGTTTTTTTTTGTTAACCCTAGAAAGATAACCTACGTCGCAGAGGCGCCTGCGCGGGAAACATATTACTGTAGTTTTTTATCCGACGCGTGTATTTGTTTGTCCTTCTGAGCCAACTCGGTCGTCGGTTAGCCCTTTCACGGGATAGCTGTTTCCTTGCTGTAAGTTCTATAGTTTTGTTTATATGACGAGTCTCGCGAGGCGTATGGTTATCTTTTGTGAAACATTTAAGAATTAATTAATTTGAAATTATTT
The DNA here is from genome assembly GCA_949774965.1 of Diarsia brunnea. NCBI lineage: Eukaryota > Metazoa > Arthropoda > Insecta > Lepidoptera > Noctuidae > Diarsia > Diarsia brunnea. The sequence continues at coordinate 11,999,585 of OX459022.1, read as the reverse complement.
TTTTTGATGACAGATTTTTCTTTTATACTCATTATATTGTAGTCATAATAGCTTGTAAGAAATAACTCAATTTTTTTAGATGTTATAAGTGTTTTTGTTCCTGAAGCATAAGGCTGTTGATTTATGTTAGAGGTCTACTCATTTGGTTTAAAATTGTTTTTAAATAAACAAATTAAATAAAAATGTATTGAAAATTGATAGTTTATATTACACCTTTTAACACAATACCATAAATCATAAATATTTTTTATTAAATCAATTAAAAAACACGTATTATAAAAGGGTGCGCCTCTGAAGCGTATGGTTATCTTTAACGTATGCCGTGGTATGGTTATCTTTCTAGGGTTAATGCAGGTCTTGCACCTCGATTAGGCCTGATGGAAAGCGATGAATGAGGTTTATGATGGAACAGGCGTCCCCAGAAGTTGCCTGCTCACTCTTGCTTTTAAGGCTTGCTTTTATTAAATAATAAGATTCGAGATTTATTAACAGACAAGTGTTATTATAATATATACAGATTGGTGCCGACAATACGTCAATAAATGAAACCACTGGTACATAGTTCTAATTCATAGGACTGAACATTTTTAAACTATCAAATAAATCCTAACTGACTTTTTGACACTATTTGACATTTTGTATTTTTCATATATTTTATTTAATTTCTGTGACATTTTATTTTGTAGGAACATTATTTGATTTTTTATTTCTCCTAAATTTTTGGACATTTTTATGACTTTTACTGACTTCCGTACGCTCTAAGGGTGAAACATGTACGTACGAAATATTTTTTTAATGTAACATCCTGCTTGCATGTTTGAACAAATAAATTGATCTTTATCTTTAAGGCAGACGGGTAAATTCTATTCTTAGTCGATGGCGACACAGACAAATATAGAACACATCATTAAAATGTTCATACGTATTATAGTCTATTATACGTAGTCTGAAACTAATAGTGTTAATCATATTAACAGTCCTAATAATAGGCCTATTGTTAATAAGCTACTGATTACCTCTATTATCTTCACAAAGCACTCACGGTTTATTCTCTAAGATAATAATATTTGTTAGCGTGGGTGTGGTGTGTCGTGTGGATGTCAAATGTAACTTAGATAGGGGAACCAAAGAATTATACGAAATCGAGTCTCTTTGATACGTTTTTATTGAAACTGATGAAGATGTTCAGTTATCAACTTTATTGATGTCACGTAATTTATTTATTTAAACTTCATGCACAAACGTGGTACATAGGCGGACTTAATGCCACGAGGCATTCTCTACCAGTCAACCTTTTTTTTTTTTATGGTGGGTGGCAAATCATAAAATGACCCCTCCCGCTCTTGGTCAGAGCGAAAGGGAGTGTCAGACTTCTACTGACTAAAAACCACCCATGTTCCTTCTTAGCCCTTCATGTCGAGGTCGTGGTATCTCTTGCGAACACCCACGGCCCCGACGACCGACCAGTCAACCTTAGGGTCAAATAGGACAGCACTGTGGTCGGTGTGGATCGGTGAATATCGACAATCAATCGTTTCAGTTTATTATTTTTTCCTGTAACATTTGTTTCTCGTTCTGGTGATGATTTACCGAGCTAAATAATAATTGTCACATTGGGTCCATCAGGGATAGGTGAACACTGTTCACGTACTGAGTTTCCTCCGCGCTTCAGAAAAAAGACACAAGAAACTGAACACACGTGTGTCCAGTTGGTGAAACTCAAAATTAGTATCACTTATTATTTCGTCATCTGCACTCTAAAAGATTTTTAAGCGTGTCCACATACTGTAACTTAAATTAAATCATTTTATGTTTTCGCCAACTGGACACACCCAGTTTTCTCGCTAGAAAAAGGTACAGTCAGGTTAATAATGGTGATTTCATGAGCTTTTACACCAGACTTTATTTTGAAATAAAACAAATATTTCATCATCATCATCATTTCAGCCGAAAGATGCGCACTGCTGAACAAAGGCCTCCCCTAAGTGTCACCACATTGACCGGTCCCGTGCGTCTCGCATCCAGCGGGTCCCCGCAACCGTGAAGCCGTTGGTTCCAGCAGTTATTTGTAGATCAGTGGCCCAAAATTCTGGTAACCAGTCTAACGAAGGAGTTTCATGTAACTCAATACTATCTGGATTGTGGAGGTCCGGTAGGCAGACGCTCCACAGATCCACGCTTACGAAGGCACTGACTTATAGGTACAAGTGTCTTCTTACTAATATTATAAATGCGAAAGTTTGTGAGTATGGATGGATGTTTGTTACTCTTTCATGCAAAAACTACTGAACGGATGTGGATGAAATTTAGAACACATATAGTTTATAATCTGGATTAACATATAGGATACTTCTTGTCCCAGTAGTATGATCCCGTGGGACAATTTTCGACCTCCACTTGGGCAAAGCCGCTGGCACAAGCTAGTAATAATATAATAATAATAGCCAAGTAATATATAAATGCTGCTAGTAATATATATGTTTGTATAAGGATGAGAACATTTTCCTTACAGATAAGTAATCTTGAGTTATTTTCATTTAAGGCATTGATACAATTGTCAAAGAGTTGTGTAATCAAATTTTTGAACGGAATTAAGTGTGTGGCTATTCTAAGAAGATTCCTTTCTTCAATTCTAAGAAGTCCTTTCTGCTTTCACTGATTAAAGTTACCCGTAAATTGATTGTGACTGTATAATTTCTCTAGACGTGAAGACTTGTAATTGGCTGTCTGATTATCATAATGTTATTTATCACTATTGTATCTAGCTGTAAGTCTTCCAAAGTCTTTAAATAAATAATAAGAAGACATGCTACGTCGACCCTGTGTCGCTGTGGAATAGATTGGGATAAGAGCAGGCCTGACTGTGGAGATTGGCATAAGAAAAAAGAGGCGGAGGCTTAATGATCATAACCTCTCGTCCCAGCCGCCGCGGGAGGCGCTCCGGGCGTCGGGGGCCACGTGATGGCTTCCGGCCACCGTAGACGCGGGCCTGTGGACTGTGAGTGATGGGTAAGCTCACCGTCCGTCCGTCTTATGACGACGACAGGCGGTGTCGACGGCGCGTTCGTGTTCCACGCGCGCCTCAAAGAGATGTCAGCAACATGGAAGGGGCTTTTCAGTAGTCTCACAACCATTTTACTTTTTTCAATAAGCTTGATAAACTTCTATTCACTGTTTGTTTGTAATAACATTTTGAAACCAAAATGGTTTGAAAGTTTCCTCCGATCTGAAGTATCAATGCGAACATGGCAATCGCAAGGGCCGACGCCTGTCGGGGCTGCGGGTTGTTCGCAGATAACGCGGCCTCGACATGAAGGGCTAAGAAGGAACACGGGTGGTTTTTAGTCAGTAGAAGTCTGACACCTTTCGCTCTGCCCAAGAGCGGGAGGGGTTATTTGATGATTTCCCACCCCCCAAAAAAAAAAAAGGCTTAATGATCATTCCTATCTAACACATAGGTATGATAATAAAGATTCCTTGGCTAAAAAATGACCGTGTCGGTAAAAAGTAACAACTGAAATCTCTGGAAAAGACGCCAGAACTACAACAATTATTGTACTAACAGAAATTCCAGGCCCATCAATATAAATAGAATGATACTGTTATCCTCATTGATAACGCTGACAGAGACACTTCATTACTTATTAACACAAGATAGATAATTAAACACAACTTATCGCCTATCTCTTATTGTAATAGTCATTTAATTAAATAATGACATTATGCTATTTTATTGTGCCTATTGTCAGCAGGGACATATGAGTGAAGTCAAGCCTTTTTTTTTTCAATAACCCCTCCCGCTCTTGGGCAGAGCGAAAGGGAGTGTCAGACTTCTACTGACTAAAAACCACCCATGTTCCTTCTTAGCCTTTCATGTCGAGGCCGCGGTATCTCTTGCGAACAACCCGCAGCCCCGACGGGGACAACCCGCAGCCCCGACGGGAAGTCAAGCCTGAGTTTATTATTAGAGATGTATCGAAGAAAAAGGAGATTTATACTAATTATAAAAAAAAACGACATTCTTGGCCGATTTTATTTTGTGTAATTTATTTCATCACCACTGCTCTCAAAACGGTGAAGGAAAACATCGTGAGGAAACCGACATGTCTTAGAACCAAAAAATTCGAAGACATCTGACATCTACCAACCCGCACTGGGCACGCGTGGTGGATTATAGCCCATCCCTCTCCTGGAGAGGAGGTCCGAGTCCCTGCAGTGGCAACATTAGAGGCCGATGATGAAAATGATAATGATCGAGAAAAAGACGATTCTATACTAATTACTAGCTTTTGCCAGCGGCTTTGCTCGCGTGGATGTCGAAACTATACACTAAAACCTTCCTCGAGAACCACTCTATCCATTGGTGAAAACAGCATGAAATCGGTGCAGTAGTTTTTGAGCTTATCGCGAACAGACAGACAGGCGCAGCAGAGGACTTTGTTTTATAATTATGTAGTGATTAAAAAGATCTAAATTCTTTTTTATCTTTTTCCCTGCTAAGATATCGATTCCGATATGTAAACCGCGAACCGGAAGACGTTGGAAGGTCTCCCACTAGGTGGATCGATGACCTGGTGAAAGATGCATGGATGCGTTCGGGATCGGTCAATTTGGGACACTTAGGAGAGACCTATGTCCAGCAGTGGACGTCTTCGGGCTAAGATAATGTTTATGATGATGAAGATATCGATATCTGGGCTGTGAAGGTCAGATAGGCAATTCGTTCGCGTAGTTTTGGCAGGTAAAGATGATGATGTATATTGGCTAAAGGATGATGATGATGATGATCAATTGGTTATTATACTCCTTACCCAGTTTAAATATTCCCTTCAGTCCTTGGTAATAACTTATTTAAATGACTTTAATCACTTGGCTGTCCTATTTTTGTACGAGAGGACCTTTTCTAAATGTAAGTAATTTAACTAAAAATATGTTTAAAGCACTCAGTTTGTCATACTATGTATTTTAAGAACAGAATTAATTTTGTCGTGAATTGATGTGAAGGGTCCTGAAAATTGTTTAGGAAATTACTTTTAATGAAACACTTTTGAACGAGATTGTCTTCTTTATGAGGATAAAATACTTGGATCTAATTATTTTTAGCTCAGTAGTAAGCTAATTAAAAATGTTGTATTCTGGGAATTATACTTTTAAGGTTTAGATTTTATTTTAGTCTATCACTGGGCCCGCGTGGTGAATTATAGCCCATCCCTCTCCTAAAGAAGAGGCCTGAGTCCCTGCAGGGGGTGGGAAATCATCAAATAACCTTCCGCTCTTGGGCAGAGCGGAAGGAAGTATCAGACTTCTACTGACAAAAAACCACCCATGTTCCTTCTTAGCCCTTGTGCCGCGGTATCAAGCATGAGATCCTGGATTCGATTCCCGGGTCAGGCCAATAATAGAGTTTAGGTCGGTCATCTAGAATCTTCAAGAAACCTCGCTTATAATTGTGTAGTGCCTAAAACATTCGAGTACATTCTGTAGGTATAGTTCCATTGTGTTTACAAGGTCAGCGCGGCGGGCGTCGGCGGCATAATTGTAATTTCGACGGTATGCCGAGGGCGTAAAGTGACTTCTTCCTTGTTGGTTCTTTTATCTTTATGTTTATTTTTTAGTTATTTTCCTTTGTGAATGCTTTATTCATTTTTAGTTAATAATAGGGAATTTTCTCGAACATCCTTTGTGTGTTTGAGTATAAAAGGACCGGCAGAGGTCTGAGCGAGCAGTCTACTTTTAAAGCGAGACAACGAAAGATTCGAGGACATATCTAGTGCGATAAAGTGTTCAGTAGTGTTGAAGTGATTGTGTATAAGTGTTTTGTGTTTAATTAAGTGTGCTTAATTGGTAGTGTTTTTATTTATCCCATACCCAGCTCGTAACAATAGTTATTGGGTATTACTATGATATGAAGGAATATTTCAGTAGCAGCGTCGCGACAGCCACAGCAATAGGCCCACCCCTTATTAAACAGGTCTTAAACATAACTGGCCAAATGTGGGTGTACTATTTGGTACACATCTGCCTAAGCCTTGTGGTAATGATTTTAATATATTATTGTAAGCTAAATAATTATTACTGGCCGCGGTTACCTAGGCTTTGCTGAAGATGGGTGACCACTTGTTACTTGGACAAGCGACATAGGTCGACTTACACTTGGAAGAATACCTCATTAAAACAAGCAAAAAAATTAGACAAAGTTACCTACATAAATAACAGAAAAAAATCTTTGTCAAGTGTACTCGTACTTAACCAAATCTGAATATTAAACTTAAACACTACTTGAATAGAGTACCATTTAGAAGTGTCGATTACTTCCTAGTTTTCTAGAAGTAGATATGTTGATGACGTCACTGTCTGCTGATAAGATTACATGGAGTTCCTGCAGCGAGGTTCTGACAAAGCAACGAGACACTAGAACAAAAATCTATACGAAAAAATCAAATTTAAGGGTCTGTTTTTCTTGGAAGAGGCCCGCAAGGGCTGACGCCCTTCGGGGCTGCGGGTTGTTCGAAAGAGATGCCGCGGCCTCGGCACAAGGGCTAAGGAGGAACATGGGTGGTTTTTAGTCAGTAGAAGTCTGACACGGAGGATTCATTTATGATTTCCCAACATCCAAAAAAAAAGGTTCTGCTTTTAATATTAAAAATAACAGCTTTTTACTGAATGCATTTGAAAGTAAGTACAGTATTAATTTTATAACGAAAACACATTTTTATTTTTCTTGTCTGGCTGTTTATTTTGACTAATCACCGAAATGGCTAGACTGACTTTGACCAGGCTTTTACTGGCAGATAGCTAATGTTTTAAGGTCTAACGTAGGCTACTGTTATTAAAAAAAACAAAAAAGAAATCAGAGTTAAATACGAAAGAAAGTCATACCTATTTATTACACGACTGTCCCAAAACATGAGTGCTATGTTTTATTACAATAATTTTACGAAAACGAAGGTCGTGGCTAGTGCATATTAAGTAAGTAATGCAAAGTCTAACGGTACGCTGATGACAGCACATTTTCTATTGCGTCAGCCATGAATGGAGGATGTTACGACAGACAGACAGAGGAATGTGTCGGTGTATGTGGGACTGGGGAGACACTCGTACGATGTGGCGTGACGTATAGATAACAAGCTGTTTGGAAAGGGCTACTGACCTATATTTGAAGTCGCGTGATGTTTCTATTGGTGTCACTGGTTGAGACCAAAAAGGATTTAAGAATGCTTCCTTAATTTGGGGTTCGGCTGTTAGTTATATTTTAAGAGGACCTCGTGGCTTAATAAGAACTGCCACTCGGGTCGATCTTTAGGTAAAGCTGTCCTTGCCTACGTCGGTGTGTGGATGGGTGACCGCCCGACATACCGAGTTTCCTCCGTGCCTTGGAAAGCACGTTAAGCTGTTGGTCCCGGTTGCCATATATAGATCTTTGGCAGTCGTTACAGGTAGTCAGCGACCTGAAATTCTGACATCCAGTCTCACCAAAGAGGTATCGTATTACCTAGTATTAACTGGGTTGTGGAGGTCAGATAGGCAGTCGCTCCATGTAAAATACTGGAATTAAGCTGCATCCGGTTAGATGGAAGCCGACCCTAACATAATTGGGAAAAGGCTAGGCAGAGGCTGTAAGTTATATTTTGCTGTATAATTTTGGGTTTTTTTTATAACTTTGCCCCACACTAGGAATTTCTCCTGTATCATGGGTGCTTTAACAAACATATAGCCAGACCCGGAACATCTATCAGAAGGCCAGTTGTTCCCGGATATTAGCACAGCGGAGTAGACAATCGTTAAGCCACTGCGCCAACCATGCCGAGAAGATCGGTAAAAAGTAATTATCATTTACCTGCCCTTATCCCAATTCATTTGGGGTCGGCGCAGCATGTCTTCCTCTTCCATACTTCTCTGTTTCTCGTCATCTCATGAGACACCTCCTTTCTTACCATATCATTCTTAACACAGTCCATCCATCGTTTTTTGGTCTTCTTTATTTTTCAAAATCAAAAGTCATTTATTCAAACTAGGCTGATAATCAGCACTTTTACTTATTTACAAGTGACAGTCCTCCAAAACGCCCACCCTTCGACACTTCCTAGTGTTTTTGCTGGAAAGAAGAAGTGGCGGAACAAACTCCCCAGCAACACATCTGTCTGTTTGATTAGAAGAACCAGACTCGATACAATAGTAAGATGTAAGTTAATATTACGATTGACTACAATCAATAATAAAAAGTATATAATAATAAAACATAAAAAAGACATAACATCCTTTTACTCTTATACCCATCCACATTCATACTCAAAACCTTCCTCACAACATTTTCCTCATTTCTCCGCATCACATGCCCATACCACGGCAACCGATTTAAATAAGTACGAAACTAAAAACTTCAAAATATTAATAGCACTCCAATGGCCTACTACTTCTCGTGTCATGTAGTAGTTGATAATAGGTACTGTTTATGTTTGCAATACGTTAAAATATTAGTTTTGTTATGTTGACGCTAGTTAAACGCTGAGCCATACGTGTTATGTGTTGCATCATCCATGAATGGGGGAACTTACGATAGACGGCAGCTGCCGAGGCATCTGTCATACTGCTAGCGATAAGCGAGAAGCGAATGGGATATTAAAAAATAATTGTTTGTTCGACAAAGCTCTTTGGTGTGCCAAATTCAGCGATCAACTATTATTAGTTCCATTCAAAAGTACCAGTACTGGTTTAATTTAAATAAATGCTTTGACTTTGACATTACATAGAGGGTGGCTATGGAGTGGCCTGTATTCAACAAGGGGGTGAGCCTACCCGTCTTAAAGGGTGTAAAAGTACCCTTTAAGCCGAAAGGCACTTATTCTCCCCGCCATCTTGTTTATGGTTTTGTTCTGGATCATAACTGAGAACCATCTAGTTACAGACATGTTGATCATATTAATAAGTTTATTTTAAATACAATTTTTTAAGGAGATAACTTTACCTCTGTAATTTCTTTCATGACCCGTTTACTATTCAAAGCATCCATCAGCGCAATGTTTTGAAAGCGCTGCGTTGAGTTTTACTGTAAAAAGTGATTGTTAACCTCAAAAAATAATTATGTCATTTCCCAGCCAAACTTTTTGCGTCATCATCATCATCATCAGCCTATAATCTTCCCACTGCAACTCAGGCCTCCTCTCTAGGAGAGGGATGGGCTATAATCTACCACGAGGGCCCAGTGCGGGTTGGTAGATGTCACATGTCTTCGAATTTTTCGGTTCTAAGACATGCCGGTTTCCTCACGATGTTTTGCGTACGGTTACTTAATTTAATGTACAGAATGCCTGGTTGACGGATTCGTGAAAAATCCGTTTAGACCTTGTATTAAAATTTCCCAAAGAAACTACAATTTTATTTCCGATTCGCGAAAAGAAAAGTAACTACTTACATATTTCGATGCATGAATGAAAAACTTACTTTATATTTAAGTTAATACAGAATAGTGCGCGAAGATATTTCCGCGTGGTGGAAACACTGTAAACTGACCCTTATGTGTATGCGTATGGAGAGAAACTCGTACCATATCGTATGACTGACACATTAATAACGAAGCATTGTGATTGGCGCAGCTTGACCTATTTTACGGAAATCGTCGCATTATTGGTTACCTATGTATCGAATGTTTTTGATAAGTAGTGCTTAGATATGAAAGTATTTAATTTGCATAGCTGTATCATAGTGTTTTAAAATACTAGTGCCTAATCTAGTCTAAAAAACATAATTTTCACGCATTAGAATTTGCGCATTGTAATGTTAAGTCTAACTGCCGTACTCAGAGAGCTTTAATGATTACTTAGGCCATCACTTAGTAAAGGTTTTGACAGTTTTTTTTTTCTAATAATAATCTTTACTAAGTGATGGCTAAAGTAATCATTAAATATCTCTGAGTACCGCAGTTAGTTTCCGAAGTGTTAGGCCGAGGAGTATTATCATTAATTTCACTAGTTGGTTAACTCATTATTTATTTATATAAGTGTACTTGTTTACCTTGTTTTGTGGTTGACTATCTCGTTGGTCTAGTAACCGCAAGCGCGACTGCTGTGCATGAGGTCCTGGGTTCGATTCCCGGGTCGGGCAAAGTGTTATTGGCTTTTTCCATCAGGAATTTATCAGTAACAGCCACGGAGTCTGGATTTGTGCCCGGTTGATGGCAATAGGCTCGCCCCCTATGGGACTTAAACATAACTGGCGAAATGTGGGTGTACTATTAGGTACACCGCTGCCTAACCCTTCGGGGATTACAGGCGTGATGCTATGTTATGTGTTACTTGTTTAAAATCATTTGACTTAAACCCAATATAATGTACAGTCACGAGCAATGATATGTATCATAAACTTGGTAAAGATCAACCGCCAATGATTTGCAACTTTGAGCTATGACCTACTCTAAGATAACATGAGTTCCGAAATATTTAATTCGTTAGGTGACATAAAAATGCAACTAATACAGCAGTCGAAAATTATTTCTAAACATTAATATTGATACATTTACTGCCGCACTCAGAGAGCTATAATAATTTCTTTGGCCAACACTTAGTACAGGTTTTGACAGTTTTGTCATACAAAAGAATGTCAAATCTTTACTAAGTGACAGCTTAAGTATTCATTAAATATCTCTGAGTACCGCAGTTAGTCTACATACATATTATACATTTAGCCTTCTGACTGTACGGTGCAATGCGTTTCAATAAAAAAAAACTGCCAACGCTGGGATGACCTCGTTTTTTATCTAGACCACGTGTTTAATTTTTACTACAATATTTGCTACTAGGTCGCTGATCTATACACCTTGTAAAATTGCATCAGCCATCAATGAAGGCCGTTACGACAGACAGACGCGCTATTTTTATGTAAATCTGTCCCCCGTCCGACCATAAAAGCTTTACGTAACCAGTATAGGTTGAACTCGCATAGTAAAAGCTTTCTCTATAACGGTGGGTTATTTTACACTGAATACGTATCGGTTTGTGGAGACAGGTGACAAATGACTAGAATATTAATAGAAAACTAAATGTTTAGTAAAGATGATTCTAGCACCTTGATTATTGCGTCACATTACAATAGAGAGCAGGGCGTCTAAAATGGTTACTTTAGCAGAATCATAATCATCATCAGCCTATAATGTTCCCACTACAGGGACTCAGGCCTCCTCTCTAGGACAGGGATGGGATATAATCCACCACACGGGCTCAGTGCGGATTGATAGATGTCACATGTCTTCGAATTTTGGGTTCTAAGACATGCCGGTTTCCTCACGATGTTTTCCTTCATCGTTTTGAGAGCAGTGGTGATTAAATAAATTACACAAAGTAATGACTGGGTTTGAACTCACGACTCACTGTTCGTAAGTCGGGGCCGCTACCACTGAGCCACCACTGCTCCTAGAATCAGAATCATAATAGGATAATAATATTACATACATACATAAACTCACGCCCTTTTCCCGTGGGGGTAGGCAGTAACCATAGAACGCCACCTGCTACGATCCTTACATACTCCTTTTGCCTCGTCCACATTTATACATCATCTGGTCATACACGCATAATAACAATAACTGCGTTAAAATTCTTAAAATAGCTACAAAGTGACAATTCATAGACGGCACGGTTGGCGCAGTGGTTTAAGGCTGCTCTCTCGAAAAAGCTTTAAAACTGTGTGCAGATGAAGCAACTTTTCACCGGCACTTACAGAGAAATTACATCTGAGAAAAATTGTTAGTAATCTACATGATATGACACGTAATTTGGTTTAGCCATAATTTTTTTATCGGTATCACATAATCAAAAAAAAAATCCACAAAATCACCTCCAAATCGTTGAATGGAACCATTTTAATCCTTCATTTTTTAACAAAATAATATAAAAAAAATATCTACTGCTTTGAAATACAAAGGAAAATAATTTGGTTTTGTTACTTTTTAAAAATATGTATTATTTTAATTATAATAAATGAAAAATGCGTCCGTTTAAAGTCCGTATCTACGACCGAGAGGGGTAGTTTGTATGCACAAGGTCATTGGCGTGAATACAAGCCTTAAGCAGTTGTGCTACGTGTCGCGGGCTCGATCCCCGCACGGAACAAATATTTGTATGGCCTACAGATAGTTGTTTCGGGTCTGGGTGTCTGTGTATGTGAGTTTAAATGTTTGTAAACGCACCCCTACTGACTAAATACCATCCATGTTCCTTCTTAGCCCTTTGTGTAGAGTTCGCGGTATCTCTTTCGAATAGGAAGGTTCTGAGGTACCTACATATCACCTTTTTGTCACATTTTATATTTAAAGTAAAAATTTAAACCAAGATACTCATACTAAAGAAAGAATGCATAAAATAAATGATGATTAATAAAACGGTACTTTGAGGTTTTTTAACTGTTTTTCTTGGGAATTCTCTAGTTTTGGTTGTTTTATAGCTAATCAAATAATTAAGGTTCTTATTAGCATATTAATTATTGTAGAATACGTTATTAACTAATTAAGCGGCGGGAAAGTCCAGTAGCTAGATAAATTAAATAATAATAATAAAAAAAAATAATAGCTGCGGTTGATAGGAACAACTTTTTGTTCCGTTATATCTATGACAGATTTGATTGCGGTCGACATGCTATAGACAGGAAGTCTAAATAACGCGATATTTTAAGTTCGTTCTGTTTTAGTATAGTCATTGACACGTCACTGTAGGTACTTGTACTACGAAATAAGTATTAGTAAAAAGGCAAAGGGGTTTGAAATTTTTTGTATGGAAGCTGGCATATCGACCCACCGCCATTTTGATTTTTTTTTCGAAATCGTGGCCCACGATAAAAGTGGTATGTATAGATAGAGGACATATAGACGAACAAAAAATGTCACGTGACATGGTACCCCAAAGTGTCTCGTTATCGAGATATTTGACGGTAAAGATCGATATATGACTACAATGACCGCATAAAAAATATACTTTTTACGTATCTATAGGCGTTGATATTATTATTACTGTTTATTGAAAGAGAGTAGTTACATTACAAACTACTAGGAGCACGAGAAAACTATTATTTGATATAACATAGCGTTTCACTGCGATGCGAAGCGATTTTCTCGTGCGCATAATAATATCAACCTAGGTACGATTGTTTAGATGCAATTTAACGCCTATACACGTAATAAGTCTATTTTTATTGATTGTCGTTGTACTCATTTATCGATCTTCACCTTCAAGTATCTCGGTAACGTGACTCCTTGGGGTACCGTGTTACAGGACATGTTTGTTCGTCTATATCTCTATTTATACGTATGTACCACTTTCATCGTGGCCGCGATTTCGAAAAAAATCAAAATGGCGGGCAGGATGATATTCTACATCGGGTATCCCCTCTGAAAAGAGCCCTTTTTACAATTTGTCAAATTGTTACAACTCTTTTGTGCGGTCCTCTGACAGCGATTAAAAGGCTGTTAATTTTTTAATTGGATATTTTATAATTATGCTGAAATACACAATTGTCTTAAAATGCAACTTTTAAGCACAGGACCAACTACATGACTGTGGAAAGTCAGCGAAAGTCATAAAACCGAAGGGTTAAACAGAGGTGTGACGCAAGATTCAAGATTCTTTATTTGTATGAAATATGGTACAACTAGAATGGATAAAGTGAGGAATGAGTAGGTATATTAGAGGAAGTTTGAAAGTAGCACCTGTTACAGAAAAATTGAAAGGAAGTCGTTTATCTTGGTATGGTCATGTAATGAGGAGGGATGAAACGCATGTGACTAAAAAAGTGATGGATATAAATATTGATGGATGGAGAGGGAGAGGAAGGCCAAAGAAAAGATGGATGGATTGTGTGAGGAATGATATGAATGAGAAAGGAATAAATGCCACCTTGACGTGTAACAGGGAAGAATAGAAGAAGAAAACGTGTTGCGCCGACCCCAAATAGAATGGGATAAGGGCAGGAAGATGATGATGATGATGGTACAACTAGCTGATGCCCGCGGTTTCGCCCGTGAGGATGTCAGTCAAATTATATACTAAAACCTTCCTCGAGCACCTCTCTATCCATTGGTGAAAACAGCATGAAAATCGTTGCAGTAGTTTTTGAGTTTATCACGAACAGACAGATCGACAGACAGACAGACGCGGCGCAGGACTTTCTTTTATAATATGTAGTGATGGTATGAATGGTCTTAAAAATAAAATGTTTTACATTTTTCGCTTACTACATTCAGTATCTTATAGAACAACACCCAGTTCGCCAGTTATTTTTTAAATCCTATGTAATAAAGATTGCAATTAAACCAAGCACAAATCGAGATTCCATGGCTGCTGTTGATAAACTGTAAAAACCCAATAATACTTTACGCTACCTGGGAACCGAACCCACGGCCAGCAGCTCAGCAGTCGCACATGCGACCACTGGACAAGCAGTCTCATTTTATAAATTCCTAGATACTACGAGTATTACTATCTACTTAATAATTTCTAATTTCACTTACCCGTTATCGACAAACGAAGAAAACCAACGACACTGTCTGAATTTCACTCACAAATTATTTCTAACAATGATTACAATTATTTTCATTTATCACCAAGTCTAAAGCCACGTCCACACTACACGATAAGGCTCCGTACACACTCGACATAGCAATCGTGTAAATCGTACTGGAATCGCGATTAGTACAAATCATTACTTTTATATGAATAACCGAAACGTGTGAGTCATTGGACAGAGGTTGTCAAAGATTTTTTATTTCAAAATGGCTTCAAGCATTTTGTTTTTTTTTCTCATATTGGTTATTTGAAAAAATGTGGCATTTTTTAATTGAGAGTACTTTTTAATAGACAAACTATTTATAAAATTATTTGCTAATTTAAGTCATTTTAAAGTCAATTCCTTCCGTCAATCTCCTCGATTCAATTTTCTTTGACTGAAATTTCATAATTATTTGGGACTTATTTTACAAAAATAGCATGTTGTGTCAATTTACCCATAAATCTTACAACAAAAATTTGTCGAATCAATATTATGAAAAAAAAAACGCACAAATATTAAAACTCGTTAGCGAGTTTTGGCAAGTACGACTGCTAACGAGAACCAACCTTCAGGGCGAACTGTTATTACTTTATTAGATATTTATTAATTAGGAATTTCTCAATAGTTAATAGCCCGGAACTAAGATTTAATAATTCTTATTTTTCTTCTAAAACTTAACTAGGTATCATAATAACAATTTATCACTTAAACACTTACACATCTCTTCTATACAAAAGAATTAAACTGAAGTGTTGTTCTGGCTGTTCACAATGGTGTGCTGGTGCCTACTCTTATGTATGGCAGTGAATGTTGGGTGTGGCAAACGAAGCATGAAAGTAGGATTAATGCTGTGGAAATGCGTTCTTTGCGAAGCATGTGTGGTGTAACTCTGAATGATAAATTGAGGAATGAGGTTATACGAGAACGTTGCGGTTTAAAAGAAGATGTAGTGACAAAAATTGTAAAGAGTATGCTAAGGTGGTTCGGTCATGTGGAAAGGATGAACGAAAGGCGATTAACAAAAGGTATTTACAAGGCAGATGTGAGTGGTAATGCCGGGAGGGCACGCCCTAGAAAGACATACACTGATCTTATTGGTGCCGTTCTTCTGAAAGGACAGGTGCGTAGTACTCGTAACCGGCGTGCGTGTATGACCAGATGTATGAATGTGGACGAGGCAATAGGAGTATGTAAGGATCGTAGCAAGTGGCGTTCTGTGGTTTCTGCCTACCCCCATGGGAAAAGGGCGTGAGTTTATGTATGTTGTTCCAGCTAACCTCTGAAACGGCTGAACCGATTTAGACGGGACTTTTCGGGACGTTATAATAAGTAACTCTGGCTACTTACACTTTTTGATTTCGTACAACGAAATTAAAACCTTTGAAATTGTTAACAAAATCCAATTCAAATAGGAAACTAATATTTTTATTATAATTTCAAACGGACGAATATACAATAAATTGCTAATTCTAACCACCTACTTAAAACTGAAGCCCTAACAGAAACATTCCGCAGACACTCCATTTCCTAAAAGGACCATTAAAATTAGTACCGTTACGTAAGTCACAGGATATTGCCCATATCCCTTCGCCGCCATCTTGGATTGACCCAATGAGTGACGGTGAGAACTGTCAGTGTCAACCTTGACCCCCAACGGAGTTCAAGATCAACGGTGATTGGTTGATTGGCCCAATGAAATGCAGGAGGATAATGGAACTTGGTTTCCTATGAGTCTTGTGTTAATTAGGATGTAATGTTTTATTTCTTTTTGAGATGGGGATATGATTAGAGAGGTATTTGCTTGAAGAATACGTTTGTTTGAGAATATATGGTTTTATTATATGAATGTTGAGAAAAATGGAAAGTTTTGCCTGAGGGGGGTTCCAGTGCAATAATGTAGTACTGCCTACCTACTTAAAATATGTTATAATATTAGTTATAGCTAGGTACATATTAAGATAATAATTTAGGTTACGTTGATATTAATTTTTTCTATTTCTTTTGTTAATTAAGTAGATACAACATTATTTAAACTAATTTGTGGAAACTTGAAATATAAAGCTTTTATTTTTCATTTTATTTCATTAATTTATTTATATGAATGTTGGTATGGTATTCTGCCCGCTCTCACCTCGGTTGGTGGATATAAATGATAGTGAGTGTTAGTATTAATAAATCCACAGTTTAGTACTGCTACTTCATTTGCTTTTACGGCTCATTATAAGGTTTTTAAGCAGGGGTCGAAGTAATAATTACTAACATTGAAAATTAATAATTATCTTGGAAAGTTAAAATAATTAAAAGTTTTATCCTATAAGTCGTCATGGGTCAAGTCGGTGTTCATATCTAGGATAATAGGAGGAATATGACCGGTCTTCTTGACTTTGGTGGTTACTTTGGGGTCTTGGTGATTCTATCTACGGGATGGTCTTGTAAATACTTTACGTGTTTTGCGATATCTGGCCGTTATGTTTAAAATTAATCATGTTTTTCCTACTCTACCGCTATTATTTTCTGATTAATTTCGTTGTGGGATCCCGGACAGTTAATTTATTTTCTCTAGGACTTCGCCTTCAATGTCTCGGCGCTTTTCTGGTGGTCGCTACAGTTGATTTTGGCTTTCGGGAATTACAGTGGTTTAAGAATAGTGTGGCGGGATTGTCCCATAAAAAATGAATAACAGATTTGACAAAAAATCGTTAATTAATTATGACGCTAACAATAATTATTTTTACTGTCCAATTCAGTGAAAATATTTTACATATTTTAACGAAAATATTTTTTTTGCAACAAACTTTGAGAAACACTTTCCGAAAATGTAATACTTGAGCACGTGTTCATCCGATCACCTTCGGACAGATTCAGTACAAAAACCCACGTCTTAAATCACTTGAAAACTTGAGGACCCGTCATTAAAGTAATCAAATTATCTTACATACATTTATAATGTGATTTACGACCTTCACTCGATCATGGGATATTGAACCTTGTGCCTCAGGTAAAAGGGTTTATTTGTGGTTCGTGGATTTGAGCCAATAATTCATGTCTCAGTAATGGCTATTAGAATTATGTATTAAAACTGAAGCAATAAAATGTTCTTATAATTTTTGTTCGTTTTTTAAATTGATGTGTTGTAGATGTAACGGTTTTTTTTGTTGAAATATCTAGGTAGCAACAACCAATAGTGTAGTGAGTGTTTTAGGGAAGTGGAACCGCCTTTGATTTTGACACAGACACGAAAAAAGCTTTTGAAGGCTGTTATTTATTTTGCAATCATTGCATTAGAGGTTATTAGAGGAATTATATGATATATTTTGTTTTTAATAATTTGTGATCAAAGAAACTTCAAATATATTCAGATGGCAACATAATTTTATACTTAACGTCTGGACAAACGATGGATGTAGTACGTAATCGAATGGTAACGTAAAGAACTTAATCCTATCCATAATAAAAATAACTAAAAGGAAAAGCAAAATAATGACAAAGTCATCAACTAAAAAACGTGCCATAAAATTTAGGATACCGCAAACATTTACAAAAAATAATAAAAAAAACGTACACTCACCAGAAAAAAAAAACGAAACAAAAAATCCTCACATGACAATTGTAATTATTACGAAATAAAAACTTTTTTGATTACGTAACATCACTGTCAAGAAAGCTTGGCATTATACGAATGACTCAGTACAGCGACGTTTAAAAACAGAAAAAAAAACATGGCCGACAAAAAAGAGCGCGAAAAAACTTGTAACTGGCAGGTGTGATGTGAAGGAAGCGGCGAAGGACGTGAAAGTACGTATTTAAAGTGTATTAGAGATCATAAATTATGGTGGTTTTTTTAATAAAACATTTCTGGGATGAACTTTTCTTCCTTATTGAGGTATTTTGGAAGGTTACTTGCACGTAATATACTTTGGGCGGTAACAGGCGAAACGCTGTAATAATCCATAATTAAATTCATCAGGAAAGCAAACAATGAAGGTTTTCTGCGGAATAAAGACGAAATTTTCTAGGGCTAATATGAGAATAATGTTAATTATAGGAGAATAAATTAATTCTAAATTGGTACCGTACTTTTTTGGTTAGTGGTAATTCTAAGTTTACACACCAACCATAACTTTTTCAGTTGTCGTTCGTAGGCAAAAAGCTACATCCTAGACGAAAAGCTATTGGCATGAACTAACCACGACTCCAGTAAAAGGTTGGATTTGAGTTTAATAATCAGGTTTAATCTGCCCACTGCTGGGAATAGGATGTGTCCTATTGTGCCTGTCTGTGAAGACAAGCTTGACTGACAAACTGACTGCCAAGTCATAGGTCCCGAATTTAAACCCAAGACACGCAGCTCAGATTTTTTAGATTCCCATGAGAACCATGTCTTTTTTTGTTTGGGTGGTGGGAAATCATCAAATAACCCCTCCCGCTTTTGGGCAGAACGGAAGGGAGTGTCAGACTACTACTGACTAAAAACCACCCATGTTCCTTCTTAGCCCTTGCGCCGAGGCCGCGGTATCTCTTTCGAACAACCCGCAGCCCCGACGGGCATGAGAACCGTGCCTGAGAGATTCTCGACGGCATATAAAGCCAAGTCTGACGGCCGTGGGTAGAAAAAGCTCTTGACACTAGTTTAGGTACTAACCACACGATGAAAAAGAAGATTGATGCAAAGTAAAATAGTAACAATTCGTTTTGACGTGACAACGTCTTATAAATTGGTTTGCCGGGTGACACTTCAAGAAACTGCGTTACGCTCCGCTCACGTTATGCGCTCACAATGAGAGCGAGTGAGAGGCACGCGTCCAGAGCGAGAGAGAGAGAGTGAGAGAGATAGGCATACACACCGGTTCATGTCTTGCGCTTCTATTTTCGTTGTCACGTAAAACTTTCGCCCGTATACCGACTTTACAGGCAACCAATTTTTTTATCAAAGAAAAGGCTCCACACCAAACGAAGATTGGGGACACCTTCAAAATTAAAGACTTGGGATTGGCAAAGAACTGCCTGGGCTTGGAGCTCACGCAAAGGCAGGGAGAAGTGGACCTCAACCAAAAAAATATTATAAAGAAGGTCCTCCAAAAGTATAAAAAGGAAGATTGCAAAGTTGTCGCGACTCCCATAGAGATCTCAGATTGGAGAAAGGCGATCCGACTAGAGATATGAGCTACCAGCCCGCCTAGCATGCCACCGTAGAAACGGGTTTTGTCGACGGAAGAATCGACAAAATGACAGATTGTAGCAAAATTTAATGTCAAATTGTATGGAAAAAACTTTGTCTATTCTTGGTAGAATAGAGATAGAATCGCCATACTACGCGTGCAGGAGATTGTGGGTTCACTCATGTACCTGACCTGTGGCACACGACCTTTTTTTTACGCACTATCCAAACATAATCAGTACAATGTCTCAAGTCCGTTGCATTTAGTCCTACGTAAACGTAGTGTAAACCCTTTTTTTTTTTGGGGGGTGGGAAATCATCAAATAACCCCTCCCGCTCTTGGGCAGAGCGAAAGGGAGTGTCAGACTTCTACTGACTAAAAACCACCCATGTTCCTTCTTAGCCCTTCATGTCGAGGCCGCGGTATCCCTTGCGAACAGCCTCGACAGGGTGGCACACGACCTGACATCACATTCCAATCACTAAAACATCATCATCATCAGCCTACTAATGTTCCCACTGCTGGGACACAGGCCTGCCCTCTTTGAGTGGGAATGGGCTAAACTCTTATCACTTTCATTTGGTTCAAACATAGTTTTCTCACGATATTTGCCTTTCACCGTTTTTGAGAGAACAAAAACTATCTACGGAACCACAACAAACTTTAGTCTTAACGTTACTATACAAACCATTTCTCTGCGCAGTAAAGATTTTTTTCCACAAAAAAAGTGAAATAAAAAAAGCTTTAGAGGTGTAAAATGACGTAAGCGTCAAGAACTCGTTTCTTGCTGACCTTAGTATACACACGGCTGCATGAATGTTTGTTTGTCCGTCACTTGCAAAATTGATCATAAAAGTAATTATACCAAGGATGAAATTGCACTGCTACGAAACTGCGTTACTGAGTAAATCAGCGGACATTTTTATCGTTTGTGTAACATTTATCATTATCATCTTCATCATCTGCCCAGCCTTTTCCCAACTATGTTGGGGTCGACTTCCAGTCTAACCGAATGCAGCTGAATACCAGTATTTTCCATGGAGCGACTGCCTATCAGACCTCCACAACCTAGTTAATACTAAGTAATACGATACCCTTTGATAAGACTGGTTGTCAGACTTTCAGGTCACTGATTACCTGTAACGACTGCCAAAGATCTGTATATGGCAGCCGGGACCAACAGCTTAACGTGCTTTTCGAGGCACGGAGGAAACTCGGTATGTAATGGGCGGCGGTGACCCATGCACAGACTATCGACCCGAGTGGCAGTTATTATTAAGCCATCTTAATTCTAAGAAATGTCTTAGAATGTAGAATTTGCTGGTAACTTAATTTATCTCAAAGAAGATATATTAATGAGAGTTCTTAACTGTTTCAGTAGAAAATTGTTTCACCAGTCAAGCAACTTTGCAATGGAAATGACATTTTGTCAGCTTTTCTATTTTACAAAGTTAATATTAAGGTAACACATCTAGGGTTGCATTGTTTTGTTTAAAAGAGTTACGGCGGCTAAGGAACACAAACGGCCTTAGGAGGAACACGGGTATTAATCATTAAGGCTCTGACACTCCCTTCTGCTCCGCCAGAGAGCAAGGGGTCATTTGATGATTTCCCGCTGTAAAAAATGATACGACGACGATTGCCATAGCAAAAAGATACTTATTTAAACATATTGTAATCCTTTTTTTTACGCATGTACTTATATCTTAGAGGTTAAGCAGTAATTACCGAGGTTGTCTGTGAATGGATGATCCATCATTACATACCGGGTTTCGGCTCCGGAACGCACGTTCAATTATAGAACTCAGACAGTTGCAGAAAGTCCACCAGTCTTATCGAAGGACACCGTTCGTCCAGTATTGACTTCTTATTGTGTGGGCAGTAAGGTCAAACGACCCCACATACCCTAGTGTCAGAGTTTCTAAACAGCCTCAAGGGACTCTGACATCCCGTCGGGGCTGCGGGTTCCGCAGTCTCATATAATAGGGGACGAGCCTATTGCCATCAACGGGGCACAAATCCAGACTTCTTGGCTGCTACTGAGAAATTTCTAATGAATATCCCAATAAGACTTTGCCGAAGAAGGAACATGGGTGGGTTTTAGTCAGTAGAAGTCTGACACTCCCTGCCCAAGAGCAGGAGGGGTTATTTGATGATTTTCCACCCAACAAAAAAAAAGGGCCTCTGACATGGTTTGACGACCGCCATTTGGCGGCCGTAACCACCGGCTTTTACGTGCCTTCCGAAGCACGGAAGAAGAAGTATTGACTTGGTTGTGGAGGTGAGATAGGTAGTCGTTGCTTATAAAATACTGGTATTTAGCTGCATTCGGTTAATCTGGAACCTAAACCCAAATATGGTTGAGAAAAGGCAGACTGATGATGAACTGACTTGTCTTGAATAATTGAAATAATTTAATTTTGATAAATATGACACATTTCCAGGCAGACCCAGGCACTTAAGCTAGTGCTTCTGCCTTGATCTTGACCTGTTTTATTTTTTGTCAGCCATTTAAAACTCGTCAAAGTGAAAAAATGAAGCTCAAGAAAGCCAGACACGCCTCGGCTTATTATGCAAAAACCTTCTTTCATGTTTTTTGTCGACATGTTCATATAGATGTATGTATCTTTTTACTGAGATAACCTTGAAATATAGGGTTTCGGAAGAATGGGTGGTCAGCTTTGTATCGGTAAGTTCCATTCATGATGTTATTTAATGTCGCCGATCTGTAAACAAAAGGTTTTAAAGTTCCTTTACCTTTAAAAAGTAGAGCTTCATTCGAATTTAATCAAAATCAAAATTCATTTATTCAAACTAGGCTGATAATCAGCACTTTTCGAACGTCAAAATTTACTTTACTTTAATTCACTCATTTACAAGTGACAGTCCCCCAAAACGCCCACTCTTCGACACTTCCTAGTGTTTTTTGCTGGAAAGAAGAAGTGGCGGAACAAACTCCCCAGCAACACATCTGTCTATTTGGTTAGAAGAACCAGACTCGATACAATAGAAAGGTGTAACTTAATATTTTTAAAAGGATCACCGTCGCGAAAACAGTTACAGTTAGTTCTGAACCCCACCACATACAGGGTGGTGCCGACAATACGACAATAAATGAAACCGCTGGTAGTTCTAGTTCATGGACACATTATTAAACTATCAAATTAATCTTTACACCAAAATAATAAATTTGAAAAAAAAACAATAAAACTGAGTAGTAGGTAGCATAAAACTGTAAACGAAATACATTACAATTTACAAACAAATATTGGTTTACTAACCTTAGGAATAATTTGCACCGATTAACGTGTGGAAATAAAATGTAACAAACGAATTTGGCTAAGACATTTAGGTAGTTTATTCTCGTATCGTCGGCCTCGTCCTTGTCCTCGTATTATTTAAAAATCATGTCCCTTCAAACCTGCAGGTATGTGTTTTTTTATAAAACACGTGTCATTTTTTTTTTTTTTTTTAAAAACGTTGCCCCACTCTAGGAATTTCTCCTGTATCGTGGCTGCGTTCACAAACATTTCAACTCACATACACAAACACACCCAGCCCCGAAACAACTATCTGTAGACCATACAAATATTTGTTCCGTGCGGGGATCGAACCCATTGACATTCCACCCATTGTCATTGGCTTGATTCATCGGGAATTTCTCAGCAGCAGTCACGGAGACTGGGTTTGGGCTTAGTTGGTGGCAAAAGGCTCGTCCCCTATTACATGAGAGTTAAACATAACTGGCGAAATGCGGGTGTGTTAATAGGTACACCTCTGCTTGTCACTTCGGGAAGGGCGTGATGCTATGTAATGTTATTTTCCCTTAACTACAGTGTCACTCTGTCGAATGCAACCTCATGAATTCCCAAAAGCCATGCCAACTGAGTTATGTAGAATTGTAGATGAAACACCAACGTACATTAGAAGTAGGTCGAATAGTTGCATCTGATGCTGTCCGCTTTGCATTTACGTCAGCGAAGGAATATGTTAAAGAATGGTTAGAGTTAGAAGACTTAGAACTTAACACAACATCGCTCCTGTAATGCCCAAAAGGTTAGACAAAAAAAGGTAGGATATGAAGGTGAGAAGTAAACCAAAAAAAGAGAAAAAGAAGAATGACACAGAGGGAGTAGAGGAGAAGGAAAGGAAGGAAGGTTAGTTTAGGTTCCGTCACTTATATTTTTAGTACCATTTAATGCAGGTGAGCCTCTAACACTCAATTAAACACAAATCTAGGCTTCGAGGCTGCAGAATGAATGACAGAGATGAAAGCACCGAGCGCAAAAATATAACAAGAAAGAGGGTAGATCGAATTGTCTGCTCATAAATCTATAAACCATAAACCATAAATCATAAACCAGCATAACTTCAATTTATTCGTGACTAGCGGACGTCACGCGGTTTCACCCACGTAGTTCCCGTTCCCGTGAGAATACAGGAATAAAAAGTAGCCTATGTCAACCGCGGATAGTGTAGCTTCCCAATGGTGAAAGAATTTTTTAAATCGGTCCAGTAGTTTCGGAGCCTATTCGTTACAAACAGACAAATCTTTCCTCTTTATAATATTAGTGTAGGTTGCAATGTAATAACGAATTCGAATCTTTATTCCTTGAAAACCGAAGAATAGAACGAGATGAAGTCCAAAGTCATCGTGAGCAAAACCCTTCAACTATGATCAACGAATGTATCAACATAATTGTGATAAGGTAGGCAACATTATAATTCTAACCTTATTCAATGAACAGTTAGCAAATTCACGTACGTAGAGTATTTACTGTTATGATAATCCAATATTCCTATTTATCGTCCTTGCTGCTAGGTTGGTTATAATACGTTCATGGTCTAAACTCTCAGTGTTCCACAGGGATCGGTTCTGGGGCCGCCCCTGTGGAACATCGGTTACGACTGGGTGCTGCGCGCCGACCTTCCCTAGAGGCGTCAGCGTTTTCTGCTACGCTGACGATACACTGGTGCTGGCACAGGGGGGGTCGTACGAGGCGGCGGCCGAAAACATGACACGCGGGGTTGCGATAGTCGTTGAGAGGATCCGGCAGCTGGGTCTCGAGGTGGCACTTCACAAGTCGGAGGCCATGTGCTTCCTTGGACGTGGAAATGTGCTACCGTCGGGATCTCAGCTAACGGTGCAAGGGATTTCCCACCGCCCAAAAAAAGAAATGTCTACATTCTCTATGAAACATTAGCAGAAGAAGCATTTGTTTCCAAAGCAGCAGAAATTAGGTAGACCAGGGCTGGTCTACCTTATTATGAGACCTTGCATAAAAAAAATTCATTGTCACTTTAAAAAAAAATACTGTTTCCTACGAAAATGCAATACCTACTTAAACGGTCAAAATAAATAGGACAGCGGGTTACCAATGAAAAAATATGTGGAGGGAGCAGCGGTGGCCCAGTGGCAGCGACTTACTGCTTGTAAGTCGTGGGTAGGCGCGTTACTTCGATTATTTATTTCATCACGACGGCTCTTAAAAACGGTGAAGGAAAACATCGTGAGGAAATCGGAATGTCCTTGACCCAAAAATTCGAATTGTGGGCCCACGTGGTAGATTATAACCCACACCCTCTGCATTGGGAACATTAAAAGGCTGTGACAGTGGTGGATCCAGGATTTCTTTTCGGGGGGCACATGTAGTCTAGTCAACAAGAGCTTTAGGTTATTTTTTTTATTATTCATACCTATGTTTTGGATGCGGATTTTTTTTTATCCATTTTTATCCAGCACTTGTTGACTAGACTACATGCCCCCCCCCCAAAAACAAACCTATTTTTCTGTTATATTGCTCTGATAATTCGATTTGGCTAATAAGCACCTTGGGCTGTGATGATGATGATGATGTATAGGGGATCACAATGATGTACTGAACATAATTATTATGGTTCTCATTTAATATGTGTCTATATCCCTTCCTCCCCGTGTAAAGTATCTATCTATGCCATCTCTAACCACTTATACTCCCGTCATTCATACACGTGGCACTTGGCCAATTGGTCACACGAGCAAACTATTAATGAACGACAATTACAAGCCACGTAATACCGCCGTATATGGATACTAATGCACTTACATCTGGCGGTATACATAGGTACAGGGTGTAAACGAACCTTACACTAAGCCGCCAACCAAAGATTATATCCATCAAACTAAGTAGGTACCCCTACCCAAAAATTATTACTAGGAAACGACTTCTGTTTTGGGGTGAAAAATCACATTTGACGGTAAAAACTCAATGTAGCATTCTTGCTAGTGGATGCTTTGAATAGTAAACGGGTCATAGAGGAAAAAGAAAAACTACACTTGGGAGCAAATAAATCGAGCCACTTCCTTTTTCACGCATTATGGTAATTATTTTTGGTATTATGGAACGCATCGATTCGAAACATATATCGCCTAAAAGGGTATTTAATAACCTTTACAAAGAGGGTAGTTAGTTGTCAAAATTTCATTTTTTTTTTATTTAAATTAAAGTTTAAAGGGTAGAATAAAATTATCGCATTTAATTTGCTTATGACATTTTTATTGTACTCTGTTAAGAAAAGATTAAATTTGAGGTTTTTGTTAATCATACCCATATTACTTGTTATTGTTGTCTTTATCTGTGTCTGTGTAATCAAAATAACCTGATAAAATGGATACTACACCGACGGAAGCTGCCCAAGTTGTAGCTTTACTTGAGGTTGGACACGGACAACGTGAAGTGGCACGCAGACTTCATTTGAGTCGTTCAAAGGTACAGCGGGTATACCGCAGGTATCTGGAGACTGGTGCTTTTGTTCGGCGACCTGGAACTGGCCGACCACGGGCAACAACAGAACGTGACGACCGCTTTATTGCAACCAATTCGTTGCGCGACCGTGGACTTAATGCTGTTCAGCTACAGCAAGCGTTACGTGACGTTCGAGGAGTCTCAATCAGTAGGTGGACAGTGAGACGAAGACTAAAAGAACGAAATTTAACATCACACAAACCAGCAACTGGCCCAAAATTGACTGTAGCTCATCGCCGATCTCGCTTGGAGTTTGCTCGAGAACACATTAATTGGACGTTAGAAGACTGGAGGTCAGTTTTGTTTTCTGACGAGTCAAGAATCTGTCTTTTTAGCAATGACGGGAGAAACCGAGTGTATAGACGTCCTGGTGAAAGATTTGCCCAATGTTGCATTCGAGAAACTGTGAGTTTTGGTGGTGGTTCTTGTATGGTGTGGGGAGGAATTTCTCTAGACGGAAAAACGGAACTTGTCTTCGTCGACCCCGCCAACGATGGCAGTGGTAGACGTGGATTAACAGCTGACCGATACATAACTGACATTCTTGAAAACCACGTAATGCCGTATGCTGGTTTTGTCGGAGAAAATTTCTTGTTTATGCATGACAATGCGAGACCTCATACCGCGCAGATCGTTACGGAATACTTGTCTGCGATCGGGATTCAACAAATGGTATGGCCAGCACGAAGTCCCGATTTGAACCCGATCGAACACCTATGGGACGAGCTAAAACGGAGAGTCCGAGCCAGGGTTCCCGCTGTTTCATCCATTCCCGAGCTTAAAGTCGCTGTGCTTGAAGAGTGGGAGAACATACCACAATATGTCATCGTAACGCTGATCAGATCGATGACTAATAGGCTACAAGAATGTATCAGGGCACGGGGGGGTAATACCAGTTATTAAGAATATTTTTTTTGCAATAATTTTGTTTTTTATTGTTTTTATGGACTGTTTTAGCCCTACTAAATTTTCTATCAAAATTACCATTTTTCTTGCAGAGCCAATAATTTATCATTCAATAAGGTTATTATTCAATAATTTACCCTCATTGTAAAGGTTATTAACTAAACTTTTAGGCGATATATAGTTCGAATTGATACGTTCCATATTACCAAAAATATTTACCATTTTACGTGAAAAAAGGTAGTGGCTCGATTTATTTGCTCCCAAGTGTAGTATTTAAAAACAGCTATGAAAAATTTGGAACTTTAACCCCCAATATCTCCGTAACTAGGAGGTTCCCAGGTATGGTCTACAACAAAAAAGTGATCGCAGTGGCGGGGAGAACAAGTGCCTTTCGGCTGCGTTTAGGGTACTTTTACATAAGCTCGCCGTCCGTCCGTCTTATGACGACGACAGGCCGTGTCGACGGCGCGTTCGTGTTCCACGCGCGCCTCAAAGAGATGTCAGCAACATGGAAGGGGCCCGCAAGGGCCGACGCCTGTCGAGGCTGCGGGTTGTCCGCAAGGGATACCGAGGCCTCGACATGAAGGGCGAAGAAGGAACATGGGTGGTTTTTGATTTACCACCCCCAAAAAAAAAAAAAAAAAAAGGGTACTTTTACATTCTTTATATCACTGTCACAAGAGAAACCACGCGTGTAGTGGGTCATCACCTTAGTTTTATAGATTAATAGATGGTTAAAAAATGTGCTGTCATGTCGCGAGGTCGGCACGAGTATGGTAACACACACGAGTATGTGACATCTAGCCTGTGATCCCGGAAGGGTTAGGCAGAGGTGAACCTAATAGTAGTTTATTTTTGTAACAATATCATGATTTAAAATAGTGTCCATGGAGTTTCTTGCCGTTCTTCTCATGAGACCAACGCTTTGGAACGGGCAACTACAGTACACTCACAGTTATTATGTCTTGTGACTGGGACTGTAGCTTAGTTTATTTAGTATTTGTTCGACTATTCAAAAGTGCCTGTAAGTGGACTACTTGAAATAAATGTTTTGATTTTGAATCACATTTTGTATGCATGTCACGTGCCTGCAAAAATACTTTTTTTTGCTGTATTTACTTAAAATAAAATCATCATTCATTCTTCCGTCCATATCCCAATTTATTTGGGGTCGGCGCCGCTTGTCTTCTTCTTCCATACTTCTCTATTACTCGTCATCTCAGCAAACACCTCCTTTCTAGCCATATCATCCCTCACACAGTCCATCCATCGTTTCTTTGGTCTTCCCATACTCTTATAGCCAATTTATATTTATACTCAACATTTTTCTCACTAGATTTTCTTCATTTCTTCCCATCACATACGTGTCATGTCCATACCACGATAACCTATTAACACACAACTTTTCATTTACCGGCGCCACTTTCAGACTTAAAATAAAATGACCTCTGTTAATGTTAAAATATTTAAACGGGGTACACAATGGTCCCAATTAAATAAATATGGTAACAATTAAACAATAACTGTTTAAAAATCGTGACGAACTTGATCCTATTGTTCTAATATTATAAGGATCTGTTCAAACATTAATCTTGTGACTTTTCGTCATATACTACGTCATAGCATTAAATTACTAGGCGTTACTAATGGACATACTAACAAGACACAATATAATTAACAATATTATGAAATGAATAGAATGAGATTCACTTGGGTCATGGGGTCCAAGACAAGTGCTCCCGCTTTAGTACCCTGTTCTACTGACTAAAAACCACCAAGTTCCTTCTTAGCCCTTTATGTCGAGGCCGCGGTATCTCTTTCGAACAACCCGCAGCCCCGACGGGACCGAAAGACCTCTCCACTCTCTCCACGGTGAGGATATCCATTAAAGATTTCTAAAAAATAGTAGAAAAAGTTCAGGTCTAAGTACTCATCGAGGTTGGTCGAGATTTCACGTGTGGCCAAGGGTTGGTCTATATTGAGGTCAAAGAATTACCACGCAACGCCGCAGTTTAGGGTCACTTTTCCTGTTGACAGCGATGAAACATTATTTTATGCACACAAAAATATATCAGACTTCTACTGACTAAAAACCACCCATGTTCCTTGTTAGCCCTTTGTGTTCGAGGTCGCGGTATCTCTTTCGAACAGCCCGCAGTCCCGGTAATATTTACATCTATACTTCCGTATGGTGTCGGACGTAAAGAATAGCACCATCCCATATCTTCCCGTGGGTGTCGTAAGAGGCGACTAAGGGACTTACCAGAGAATGGGCAGCAGCGTTCTCTGTGACTTCGTAACAACCATACTGGGATCGCCAACCCGCCTGCCAAGCGTGGCGATTATAGCAAATCCCCCCCATCTGGGGGAGGCCTATGTCCAGCAGTGGACGTCTTATTGCTAAAATGATACTTTTGTTATATCTATGGTCTAGGTACCTAGATACAAATAAAAATATTTGAAATTTGAATTTGTGCTCCTCAAATTTCCCCACCTCCAAACTATTCGTACGCAACATACGGTCCAGTTTCGTCAGACCACAGCCAGTCACACGACTAACTAATCAACTCTTTGGAGTCAGAAGTCAATTGTAGTTGCATTTGAGACTGCCTGGCGACTGCATCTCGACTGGGTGGTACGCAATCAATTTGTGGACTTTGTATTCTGGAGTAGGCTGGCTGTGGACGTGCGATTTGTTCGGGGACTTTTTTCGTGTGGTCGCGAGATCGTCAGATGTTTAATGGGGGTTAAGCTTACAGGATAGAGTTGCTCGAGGAGCTCGTGGCTTAATAAGAACTGCCACTTGGGTCGATCTTTAGGTAAAGCTGTGCTTGCCTAGGTCGGTCTGTGGATGGGTGACCGCCCGACATACCGAGTTTCCTCCGTGCCTCGGAAAGCACGTTAAGCTGTTGGTCCCGGCTGCCATATATAGATCTTTGGCAGTCGTTACAGGTAGTCAGTGACTTGAAATTCTAACATCCAGTCTTACCATAGAGTATTGTATTACCTAGTATTAACTGGGTTGTGGAGGTCAGATAGGCAGTCGCTCCATGTAAAATATTGGTATTCTGCAGCATCCGGTTAGACTGGAAGTCGACTCCAACATAGTTGGGAAAAGGCTAGGCAGATGATGAAGCTTACAGGATAGAAAAGTATATGCCCATCTTGCCGCCGGACGACCCACACTTCTTTTGCCAGTTCTTGGACGCCATTCGGTGACAGCCCACCTGTCATCACTGCACCTTGCTAGGTGCCCTGCCCAACTCCATTTATTTATATTTATCCACCATTTATATCAGATTTATAGCATCCATAGATTGTTAGTAAACATAAAAACTTAAAAACTATGTTAGTAACACATGCAGGCTAGACAGATAATTTATAATCGGGCAATCAAACTTGTCCGCAATGACATTCTGGAGTCTGTTCGAGCTGCCCCGGACCCTCTGCAGCAGCGAGATTTGAGCCATTTGAGTTCCGTAACGCACTTCCCAATATCGAAAACCTTTGTACGTCTTCGGATTTCGACGTTATAGGAACTCGATCTATTAGTTTTATGCTGAGTATGGAACGCTCCATGGCTCTCGGTGCCACTCTCAATCTGTACACAGCCTCCTGCGTGAGCGTCCATGTTTCAGCACCGTACGTCATTGTGGGGAGAACACACTGGTTATAGAGGCGCGAGTCCAGAAATAGCGGAATTATGGCTGATTTTAAAATGTCGTCCAATTTGCTAAACGCAGCCCACCCAAGGTGTGTTCTTCGGGATATCTATCTCCTTTTGTTGATGTTCTTTGCCAAAGGAAAGAATATGACCAAGATAGACATACTGATCAACTATCTCCAACTCTTCATTTTCAACTTTGACAAGAATTTGAATAGGTGTTGATGTTTATTAGTATCAGAATATACAGACGCGTAACGAAGTCGTCAAACAAGCACTCTGTACACGAAACTAAAAACTTTACGCAAAATGTATTGCTTGGAAACAACTTTTTTTATGAAAAGTCACGGTTTGCGTTACATCGAGTCCTATGCATTCGCGTTGAATAGCAGAGAGTTATTTTTCTTCTTTGTGTCGCGGGCACGATAATTTTTTTAGCCTTGAACTTCACAATATTTTTTTTTGTAGGTTGGGAAATCATTAAATGACTCCTCGTGCTGTGGGCAGAGCGGTAGGGAGTGTCTTCTACTGACTAAAAACCACCCATGTTTCTTCTTAGCCCTAATGTCGAGGCCGCGGTATCTCTTTCGAACAACCCGTAGCCCTCACCACTTCACCACTTCGACTGCGTCATAGGTTGGGAGCACAAACTTAAATTTCACTTCGGCTGAATGTTACTGCTAAGAGGGCAGGATAGAAGGTTTAACATTTAAACTTGAATTTAAAAGAAAACTTGTAAAACAGTGTGAACTTTGACCACAAATAACTTCTATACTAACTACTTCGGTCTTGAACAAAAAAAATATCGCAATGACGCGGGGAGAACAAAGTCCTTTTCGGCAATTAAAATAATTACATTTATAGCATATCATCAATGATTGTTATCATTGATTAATAATGGATCAGTAGATAAATATTATATTGATAATTTATGAAAGTTGTTATGAAACCGTGATTGCCACGAATTGAGTACATGGTATCTATGTAGGTAAGTATGGCCGTACACCGATCCTATGGTTGTCTATACAAGGAGTCAGAATCTTGAAGGTTGACTATCCAGGCGACCGAGCTCTGCTCTGGTTGATAATAGAGAAAATTTTTTTGAGTGAGTCAAAATCAAAATCAAAAGTCATTTATTCAAACTAGGCTGATAATCAGCACTTTTCAAACGTCAAAATTAACTTTACTTATTTACAAGTGAGAGTCCCCCAAAATGCCCACCCTTTGACACTTCCTAGTGTTTTGGCTGGAAAGAAGAAGTGGGGGAACAAACTCCCCAGCAAAAGTAAATATGGAGACCCGGGTACGTCCTTAAACTGCGACCAGCCATCGAGAAGGACGGGCAGCAGCGTCCTTCAAACTTTCGGTGACCTCTCTGCGATCCCCAAGCCACCTGCCAAGCGTGGGCATTATGGCAACCCCCCCCCCCCCGCCCTTTAGGGGGAGGCCTTTGTTCAGCAGATGACGTGTTCCGGCTGATGATGATGATGATGAAATATGGATAACCTCTGTCTGGGGCAAACGGAGGATTATGTTGGGCTCTAACCGAAACAACCCTCGGTTTGTCTTGCTTAAAAACTTCTGCTACTAGGTATGTGTCGGGGGCCCGGAAAGTAACCTTTACGTAGGGACTAACTGAATTTTCGCCTCCGTAAACCTTTTATCAAAATCGTTAAAGCCGTTTTCGAGGACGTGATTACAAATAGAGACAATATACAAATATTACTCATTTAACTATAAAGGATATGAGTAAAGATATCCGGTTTTAGAAGGACAGCTGAAAATAGATTGGGTATATAATTGATGAAATGACATGCAAATAAATCTTTATCATACACCTGTGCACTTTAAACACGTATTAAATTAGTAGGTAATTATCATAGTCACTATCCCACGTACGAAGATAGTGATAAAATTCTGACTGATAACGTATATATGCCTTATCATTTATCAGTCAGTATGTTATCTGTATCTGTTTGATAGGCCTATTGTAAGGAACAATTTAGATAAGTAACTTCGTTTACTTTGCCGTTTTATTTTATTACGCATTGTATAAAAATTAAAGACGAAGATGAGTGAAGCCGCCATAATGATACAAGATTACGGTTTAATATTTGAAATTTCTTAAAATATACTAGCCTAGACTAATTTACATTTATCTACAAAGATAATAAAATAGTTATATTTCTTCAGTCTGCTCTTTTCATTATGGAATCATATCACCTCTTTCTACTTTTAGCGATAATGGTTAAATACATGTACATAGTCTAACTAGATCACCTACGAGTACTGTTGTCACACACAGGATTTGCAGTGGTTGGACCAATGAAAATTCTGAAAGAAACTTAAAACTTCGGTGGCACGGTTCGCGCAGTGACTGAGCGACTGGTTGCTGTCCTTAGTTTTGCGAGTTCGATCCCTGCACAGAACACATATTAATACCAAATATTTATCTTGCTATGCCCTAACAAGATCATGAACTCATTATTTATGTACAACATAATAGCGTGTATAGATCTATGGTTGTGTTCATTGGACATTAAACAAATAAAAAGTATTATATATGGCGAAGCTGCCTACGTCGGTAGGGACAGACCAACAGAATCTGAGTTATCTATTCAAGAAGAACAAGAGAAATTAGAACAAGAGTAGATTCAAGTAAAATCAATCAGCAAACGACAGCAATGAACTGAGAAAATAATGTCAAGCAACTTTGTTTAAAGTCGTAAGTGTGTAGCTAGCCTAACAAGTGCCCCCGGCAACAGAGACGCCAGGCAATATTCCCGAGACAACTGAGAGGACACATCTTATATAACGTGTCTGTTTTATATACTGCAATTATATGTGCGATGCACTTTATTCTATACTAGCTGACCCACACAACTTCGTCTGCGTCACATAATATTGCTTATAACCATTCTCGATAATTCAACTATCCACCATATTAAATTGAGTTAAATCGTACTCGTAACAAACAAAAAATCTTACCTTTCCTCTTTATAATACCTATTAGTTTAGATTGGCTTCGATTATATTATTAAAGTGACATTTACTATAGATATATCTTACTGTTTAATATACAGTAACACCTTGTACTTGTAAACATTATGGTGCAGTAAATATTTTGAATTTCTCCGGAGCCCCCAGAGGCCAGAATCCCCACGCACCTACCGCACCGGACCGAATGACTGCCACTCGCTAATTATTTTGTCGCCCGTATATTTTTACATTGCGATATCTTCTAAGATATTTGTTTAAACTGTATAGAGTAAAAGGCACAAATATTCTATATTAAATTTCCGTGCTAACAAACACATTTATATAGATATAGATTAATACCATATGGGTTAAATAAGCTTCGCAAAATACCATTATTTTTAACCTAACATTTAATTATTAAAAAATGGTTACAGTGAGTCAATCTTAAAAGATAAACATATGCTATCGCGGACTTTTTTTAGAACTTTTAAAGGGGAACAATTCCTTCATACATGATATTTACGTAACTTAAACTGTTTTCGCAGCGCACGCAACGGAAGCTCTCAAAAAGGAATATCTTTTCCCGTTTTTGCAACATTTTTCATTTATGCTCCGCTCCTATTGATCGTAGCGTGATGTTATATAGCCTAAAGCCTTCCTCGATAAATAAACTATCCAACACTAAAAGAATTTTTCAATTCCAACCAGTAGTTCCAGAGTTTACCCTGTTCAAACAAACAAACAACAAACAAACAAACAAACTCTTCAGCTTTATAATATTAGTATAGATAGGTAGGTATTAGATTGCGTCGCTTTGTCTAAAAATAAATCTTCTTCAATAAGGAGTGCTCATATCCTAATAGGTTAGGTACACGGTGAAATCCCACTACATACTTTTACCATAGATTCTAAAGACTTTACACAACATAACATAATTTCACGCCTGTAAACCCCGGAGGGTTACGTACCGCATAGGTATGACTAATATACACCGATATTCCGCCAGTTATGTTTTATTAGTCTCATGTAATAGAGGGATTTAAAAAATTGCAGATTCTTTGGTCAACGGTAATTTTTCAGTCAGAAAAGCTGTGCTGCTATACGTTTGACGTTTGCTGAATATAGGTTTATCCATGGGCCTCACTGTAAATTTATTCCATGGGAATAAGCAGAACCTTTGCAGCAGTGATAGTGTAGTGGTGTAACCGTCGGTCGGACTGCCAAAACCTGGGCCTTGAGTTCGAACCTAAGTCCTTAGATTTTTCAGATTCATGTGCATTGTGCATGTTGTGTAATTATTACTGGCTTCGATGTAGTAATAAATCGTGAGGAAAGCAGCATGCTTGAGAGATATTCCTCGACTGCATGTAAAACCAAGTCAGAGGCCCAAGTTAGTGGTGGCATAAAATATCTAACAACAGATTAGGCACTATACAGGGTGTAAACGAACCCTTCACGCATCCGTCAACCAAGCATTCCGTACATCAAACTAAGTACCCCTACGCAAAAATTTTTGCTGGGAAATGACTTTTTTTTTTGGGGTAAATATCACATTTTACGGTAAAACTCAAAGTAGCACTCTTAAAACATTGTGCTAGTGGATGCTTTGAATAGTAAACTAGGCATGGAGGTAATTTAAGTAAAGTTAAAACCTAAAATTCCAAATTTTTCACAGCTGTTTTTGTAAATACTAGTATATTTACAAAAACAGCTGTGAAAAATTTGGAACTTTGACCCCCAGTATCTCCGTAACTAGGAGGTTCCTAGGTATGGTCTAGACCAAAAAAATGGTCGCAGTGGTGGGGAGAACAAATGCCCTTCGTTGGCGTTAAGGGTAATTTTACACCCTATATAACCAGACGATATGACGATAAAGAAAATAAAGCTGAACTTTATAAACCGAACGCCTATACACTTTGATAGGCGCAAAAGTTGAAGACTCCTCTTCATCGCCAAGATTAACTTCAATGCTCTCGGCATCACAATACTTATCAAGATTCTAACGCTCCGAGCTCTAAAGAAAATTCTATCCCGGTGAAGTTGTTTATTCAAGTAAGATAGTATTTATTTACACACCCACGATTAACAAGAAATTCCAGTCCTGTTCATTTTCCATACTAGGAATTCTTGAGAAAAACAAACACCCACAGTCTTCACTAAAGCATCCATCTTATATCTTCAGTGTTTTCTATTAAGTACATTTTATTCTAAGAAATTGCATTTACGTAGTCCACAACAAACTTAGCCGATCTCTGTACCAGGAATTGAGAGCTTCTAAGAGCTGAGTTTTATTGAAAATTCTTGTTTATTTGCAAACAGAATCCTTCGTAATTTTCCCTGTTATTTTCTTAGCTTTTCTGAGTACTGGAAAACTACTTTACGTAGGATGTTTTATTGATTTATTTAGATAACATAATGTAGTTTTTTTTTTGGCGGGTGGAAAATCATCAAATAACGGGGTCCCGCTTTTGGACAGAGCGAAAGGGAGTGTCAGGCTTCTACTGACTAAAAACCACCCATGTTCCTTCTTAGCCCTTCATGTCGAGGCCGCGGTATCTCTTGCGAACAACCCGCAGCCCCGACGGGGACATTATGTAGCTGCATTTTGCTTTTAGTCAGACAAACTGCCTCTTTGGTATAGAGTACGGTTTGGCAAGCGCTTCTGCTGAGCATGAAGTTCTTAGTTAGATTCCCGGGTCGGGCAGTGTTTTTCCATCAGAAAAGCTCGCCCTTATTACATGCCATTTAAACGAAAATGCGGAAGTGTGTGTAAACTATTAGCACACCTCTGCCTAACCCTTCGAGGGTTACAGGCGTGATGTCATGATCTTGTGTTGAAGAAAATATTGACTCTTTTGAACCGCGAAATAAGTCATTTGTTTAGCCTTTTCAGCTATGTGGTTGTACAGTATGTTGTTGTTTATTAGCTATGTTGTGCTACGTCCAGTCTGACCAAATGCAGCTAGATTCCGTTACTTTACATGAACTGATTGCCTATCTGAACTTCACAAGCCATTTATTGGATAACACGGCATACAAATGATAGCTGGTACAAACTGCTTGACAGTTATAATCTTAGTATTAAGGCATGGTTACATGGCCACATCTGTTAGACAGAATCAGTCATTCTTTCGTTATCGTGTAGTTAGTGCCAAACCTGATATTTCAGTTTATATGACGCCCATGGCTCTCAGACTTGGCTTCGGTAAGTAACCGTTGCTGAATCTTAAAGATTGACTCGACCTGATGTTGCCACAATATAAAACCCTAACTGGTTAAACCAGACACTACAATAAAATCAAGTTTGTCAAACGCGAGTTAAACAATTATCACATTAAAATCCCAGTTAAAAGTCGATAAACTCTGTCACATCGATATAGTATCAACTCCCGCGCA
This sequence comes from Diarsia brunnea, assembly GCA_949774965.1. Classification (NCBI taxonomy): domain Eukaryota; kingdom Metazoa; phylum Arthropoda; class Insecta; order Lepidoptera; family Noctuidae; genus Diarsia; species Diarsia brunnea. Next base: position 11,962,164 of record OX459022.1, on the reverse strand, counting down.
TCGATTCGATTATGATGATACGTGCATGCGTCACGGTGACGTGTGTGTCGTCCTCGACATACATTCAAAACGTGAGCCTGTTCGAATTTTGTGCAGATACACGATTTAATGGTGTATTGTTAGTCGGAAAGGGGATGAGCAGAGGTCCAAGTTGGTCAGGGGAACCTATTTAGGTTCCTATGTTGGCTTATGCATCTGTATTTAAAGATAGATATTTACCCTAAAGGGTTGGCTGTACCTGAACAGCTTAAGTATTTTCCTGTTACGCCATAAATCGTCTTCTATTCAAGAATAAATTGTATTTTTAACGACCTTTAGCCCAATGAAAACATTCGTTACAAAACACGGGAAACCCGTTATTACAATTTCTGCGGCAAATAATTTATTAATACATTATCAGACATAATTTTCAAATGACACCACTTTTTTAGCCGTATCGGTAAGATAAGACCGATAATATAAAGTACAAGTACAAGATATTGGAGGTATTAACACGATTTGTCGAGAGATACTCGTATCTGTTTGTCTGCCGCCGTGGGTATTATAAAGATAAGTCTGTATTGCTGTGTGATTTTCACGTAAAAGACACGCCTCCATGGTTAAAAGGTGTGTTGTAGGAACACGTAATAGGCAGTTACTGGTTTCTTTACTTATGAAATTAATACTAGAAGAGGTCCTTGCTGAGAGGCACACTCAATTGACAGCATTTACTCGCAGGTCGGGCAAACTGTAACAAACGAAAGATGTGTTGCTGGGGAGTTTGTTCCGCCACTTCTTTTTTCCAGCATAAACACTGGGAAGTGTCGAAGGGTGGGCGTTTTGGGTGACTGTCATTTGTAAATAAGTAAAGTAAAGTAAATTTTGACGTTCGAAAAGTGCGGATTATCAGCCTAGTTTGAATAAATGACTTTTGATTTTGTCATAGGGTATTTCCATCAGGAACTTCCACCTTGTATTCATTTTGTAGAACTGACACTAGTAACTACTGAAACGTTCTTGGTAAAACTGTTGAAAGTCGACGCAAAAGTACGAAATGTTCAATATACTTATGAGCAATGTGTTGCTGAAATAAATGTTTTTAGTTTTTGATTGTTCGGTATTCACATTGGCATTTGTTATGGCCCTCTGAATATTACTGAAATCATCAAATAACCCCGCTCTGGGCAGAGCGGAAAGGAGTGTCAGACTTCTACTGACTAAAAACCACTCATGTTCCTTCTTAACCCTTTGTGTCGAGGCCGTGGTATTTCTTTCGAACAACCCGCACCCCCGACGGGACCCGCAGCCCCGACGGTGTGCGATGAAGCCTTAATATATGAAGTGTGAGAGCAGACACAGCAGGTACACTCTCATAGTTTGATGGGACGGCAATACTGCCGGATCGAACTAAGATCAGACGTGAAATAACTAGTTAATTCATTGATTAAACCTCGTAATGTGGCGGTTAAAGTAACTATAACTGGATGGTTGGTAATAACCGATGTGTACTGGTTATTATCACAGCGGGTCAAGTCACCCGGTCGCAACCAATTGTGTGGTTCTTAGGTTAGAAATCCAGTGTGATTCGCTATCTTTGTGAGGCGATACAATGAAAATATTCATGAAATAATGTTTGCGGTAAGCCTGTGATTTAATGTGTAAATTGGCTGTTTAAAAGAAGATGTAGTGACAAAAATTTAAAAGAGAATGTTAAGGTGGTATGGTCATATGGAGAGGATAAATGAAAGTCGATTAACGAAAGGTATTTATAAGGCAGGTGTGAGTGGCAACGCCGAGAGGAGACGTCCTAGAAAGACATACACTGATCTTATTGGTGACGTTCTTCAGAAAGGACAGGTGCGTATATAGTACGCGTAACCGGCGTGCGTGTATGACCAGATGTATTAATGTGAACGAGGCAGAAGTAACTGAGGATCGTAGCTAGTGGCGTTCTGTGGTTTCTGTCATCAAAAGAATTCACAATTTTGTAGTACGGTAAAAAGTACAACGAGGGTTGGACTGCCTTGTTGGTCAAGACTAAGTAAGTCTTTAAAGTGAAAGATCTTTTTTTTTTTTTTTGGGGGGTGGGAAATCATCAAGTAACCCCTCCCGCTCTTGGGCAGAGCGAAAGGGAGTGTCAGACTTGTACTGACTAAAAACCACCCATGTTCCTTCTTAGCCCTTCATGTCGAGGCCGCGGTATCTCTTGCGAACAACTCGCAGCCCCGACGGGAAAGTGAAAGATCTTAAAGCGAATTTAAACCGTTGCTAAGTCAGAATCAAAATAGTAATCTGCACTCAAAATATCAAATACACGAGCATGTCGCATAGCCTAGCTTCGCATATTGAAAGTTGTGTAGTGCAAACCTAACATCAATAGTCCACTGACACAGTGGTTACTCGTAATAACTCCTCAGCTAAAACGTCGCGTCATAGGCTCAGTTGACAGATGACAGCTGTCAGGTCCTGTCATGAATAAATTCATGTGATGTGTTGTTAGCTTACAATGTATGGTGAAGATTCAAAATCAAAAGTATTTTTTTCAAACTAGACTGATAATCAGCACTTTTCGAACTTCAAAATTTAATTTACTTATTTACAAGAGACAGTCCCCCAAAACGGCCACCCTTCGACACTTTCTAGTGTTTGATTCATCTGTGATGTGTTGTTAGCTTACAATGTATGATGAAGATTCAAAATCAAAATCAAAAGTCATCTATTCAAACCTAGGCTGATAATCAGCACTTCTCGAACGTCAAAATTTACTTTACTTATTTACAAGAGACAGTCCCCCAAAACGCCCACCCTTCGACACTTTCTAGTGTTTGATTCATCTGCTTAGCCTTTTCCTAACCATGTTGTAGTCGGCTTCTAGTCTAACCGGATGCAGCTGGATAACAGTATTTTACATGGAGCAACTGCCTATCTGACTCAATAATTAGTATTGGGAAATATGATACGCCATTTCGAGCCAATAACTACCAGCAAAGATTGTTAAAGAACTACAAACGTCAGCCGAGACCTCACGGGACCTGGAGCTCGCAATGAGTACATACTCATCAATCAATCATCAATTTGGCTAGACGCAGATGGGGTATAATCGACCCATCTCTGATAGAATGTGAGTGTGTAGCTGTAGCCCCAACACAGGACATGCCACATCTCCTCTCTTGCCCGTCGTGCCCAACTAATTGCACGTTCAAAGACTTAGACGCAGCAAATGAGAAAGCTGTCCAGGTTTCGACGTACTGGTCGGACAAAATTTGAGTTGTGGACTCGAAACGAAGAAGAAGATGCCTTATCTATTCACATAGCAACACCCATCCCCGTTAGCATTCTCAGCCACATGAAAATGACTTTCATTCATCCCTTTTGTAGCCCAACATTCTGACCCATACAAGACAGTAGGTCTAACAATAGGGATGTTTCCTAACTACAAAAAATATGATTCTAATTAGTCCGTCTGTTAGATTATCGAAAAATATTGGATACGTATTTTTAGTTTTATCAAATCAATAAACACGTCAAAGATTTGAGTGGGGGATTGTGATGTCACTAACCGGTTAAAAATATCATACTATTGTCTTAGAATATGACGTCACAGGAGTTTTCAAAGCACTGTATCGTCTTCATTGTTTGTTTACGTGAAAAAAGAAAAAATACGTGTCCAATATTTTTTGGAAATCTATCTGACGGACTAATTAGATTTTTTTTGTTAACTACCCTATTGTTTTCCAAACAAATCATCCGCTTGAGTTTAAGGCGAATGCGGGAACGTAAAACCAGCACATTTTATTTTATTCCTAAAGTATTAAAAGTAGTGGAAAATCACCAGCACGTTGCTTGACCACAATATGATAGGTAAGGTATACTAATTGAAAGGTGAACAGGTCACCTTGTTAAAAACCTTCACCGTGTGAGTATAATTATTCCGCTTTCTCCGTTCGAAGGTTACTTCCGTCGCCATTAGTACTTACTGTTACAGTTAGGAAACAATTGACCTCACAAACTGTGTCGGCGATTTAGTTTCCGAATGTGTAAACAAATATGTGCTTTTAGAAAAACAACTTTAACGTGCACAAATAAAGCTCAGTTTGCGCTACAACATCAATAACTTTTTCTATTTCTAGAATATAGAAAAAGTTATTGAAATAAAAGAATAAAAAGTTATTGCATCCTGATATCATTGTTAATCGGTTAGGCGGAGGTGTACACATTTCGCAAGACTTTAATAGGAAACACACTTATTGATTTACCTACACCACGGAAGGTATTGTTACTAATACTTTGCTGACAATGAAGTTCTTGTTTCGATTCCCGTACCTATAAGTAAACCGTCACTTTTGATACTAAATAAACGTGAAAGAAGTTGAATTTTAACTGTAAAACAAGCGCGGGTGAAACCGCGGGTATCACCTAGTCTTTAATAAAAATGTCTACCAGCCATACCAGAACTACTATGGCCAATATAATACACGCAATAGCGACAATTTTAAAGGTATGCAGACATTGAAAATTCTTCCCCATCCGGTGACTAGCCTAAGGTGTGGCCATAACGTCAGCGGTCGCGAAAGTAACGGTTATTCTGAGGTGCGGCGAGAATCTTTGCCAGATGATTTAGGGCCTTCTTTGGTGGCCCAACCTTTGTAGAAATACTTTGAATATTTTGGATTGTTTGTGACACCTAACTTAAAATTTAATTATTTTCAGGCAACGTTGGCCCATAGATAAATACCGTACATACTAATACATAATTTGATTATAATATACAGCTTGATAATATATCCTCTCAAAGAGAGGAGGCCTGTGTCCCAGCAGTGAGAACATTAATAGGCTGTTGATGATGATGATGATGATGATGATACAGCTTGTGTTAGTGAGTAGAACCTCTAATAATAGTAGCTGAGTATCTGTGGTGTTCCCAAGTGGGGCAAATCCAAACTCGGGCTACTATTGAGAATTTTGTATACCTGTCATTAATAGATTTTTGATAGTTAGCAGCTCGGAATTCTGACAACCAGTCTTAACCAGAGGTATTCGTGTTACCGGTAGCCGAGGCCAGATAGACAGTCGCTCCATTTAAAGTATTGCTACAACCGGTTATACTGGAAAACGAACGACTAGCCTTTTCCCAACATTGTTGGGCTTGGGACTCTTCCTCTTACATACTTTTTCCAACTATAAAAAGATGATGAGTAACATACGTAACGTAGGGTCGACCAAACATCCGAGTATGTCGTCACTAAGTGCTGGCACCAAGAGACTGATTTACTGATAATATCCGGCGCAAACCCGCTGGCTCCATGGCCCTACCAAATAGCGACTATATGACATTTTTATTGCAGACTCAATTGTGTAGGTACAGCTATACATATGTGTGTCAATCGTTGCGATATTTTATAGCATACCACGTGTTTCTATACAATTGGGCTACTGATCTGTGTCTCGTGGTCTGAGATGAAGAGGCTGTTCTTAATCTGTATACATAAAAGGCAAAGCTGACTGACTGAGGATCTGCGCACAGGCCAAATCAGAAACCAGGCCAGGTCAGAAACTTAAAATTCCGCACACATATTCCTCTTATTACGTAGGCATCCACTAAGAAAGGATTTTTCAAAATTCAACTCCCGTCGGGGCTGCGGATTGTTCGCAAGAGATACCGCGGCCTCGACATGAAGGGCTAAGAAGGAACATGGGTGGTTTTTAGTCAGTAGAAGTCTGACACTCCCTTTCGCTCTGCCCAAGAGCGGGAGGGGTTATTCGATGATCTTTCACCCGACAAAAAAAACAAAAGGAGTGGAAAGGTGATAAAAGTTTGTACGGAAAATCGTCACTTTTGATATTTCCGACATCCACGCGGGCGAAGCCGCGGGCAAAAGCTAGTAGAGTACGTATATTTGATGTTATAGGTAACAATTAATGATTGTAGGTTCGTTCTTCATCATCTGTCTTGCCTTTTCCCAATTATGCTAGGGTCAGCTTTCAGTCCGTTAGACTGCAGCTGTAACAGTATTTTACATGGAGCGACTGCCTATCTGACCTCCACAACCCAGTTAGTGCTGGGTAATACGGTTCGCCTTGGTAAGACTGGTTATCAGACTGTCGGGTCACTGACGACCTGAAACGACTTTTAAAGCTATACTAATGACAGTCGGCGCGCTTTCTGAGATACGAAGGACACTTTTTATGAAATGGGTGGTCACCCATCCAAAGAACAACCTAGGTAAGCGCGCCTTAACGCAAAGATTGACCTGAGTGTAACTGATTATTAAGGAATCCATATTAAGACCGTGCTTCGGGTACCGGGAATGGACAGAAACTTTTCCATAGTACATTTCTGGACCCTGGTGAACCATCCACGGAAGGTATGGGACAAGCCCGCCATACTATTCCCAAACCACTGTAACTTCTGTAAGCCAGAATCAACAGTGATAACCACAAGAAAAGCGCCGAAACAATGAAGCTCGACGAAGTCCCAGAGAAACGATTTAACTGTCTTGGATCCCGCAACGAAATTAATCAGAAAAGAAAAGTGGAGGAGTAAGAAAAACATAATTTCCACTTCCATGGGAGGTAAACGCGCCATCCCAAATATCGTAGCTGTTCCCACGGGCATTGACCCAAACGGTCCATTGTCCAGCTTCCGCATGACACTGCCCATCGGAATGCTAGAACGTAGTAGTCAGAACTAAATTATATAACCCGTTCACTGCTTGGAATCTGATGTGGGGCTTAAGATTTTAAACTAATTTAACATCCCACCTTGTATTTTACAATGCCGCGTTTGTTCAAAAACTTTTTATATTAATTTTATGTCAGATGGTCAGTCTCTCAGTGTAGAATACTGGTATTCAGCTGCATCCGGTTAGACTGGAAGCCGACCCCAACATAGTTTGGAAAAGGCTAGGCATTATGATGATGTTTGTACATTGCCGAGTAGTTCTAATAATGGGTGTAGAAGCATCCTTAACAAAGCCGAAAAACACTGTTTTTTCTCGTCACTGCAATATTTTTGTTTTGTTCTAGGCCATGCCTGGGAACCTCCTAGTTACGGACATATTGAGAGTTCAAAGTTTCAACTTTTTTACAAGTTTAATAAAAGATACATGGGCATTAGCTGAAGACAAAATTAGGAAGACCAAAGAAACGATGGATGGACTGTGTTAAAAATGATATTATGGTAAAAAAGGAGGTGTCTCATGAGATGACGAGAAACAGAGAAGTATGGAAGAGGAAGATTTGCTGCGCCGACCCCAAATGAATTGGGATATAGGCAAGAGAATGATGACATGCGCATTAGCTGCTCGCCAATTTGCTAAACTGGGCCCGTTTGGCGCATTCGTGAGACACTCAATATTATCTTATTTTTCTGAAATCTCTCAATAGCCTTCACGGTGTCTGGATTTGTGCCCAGTTGATGCAATGGGCCTGCCCCCTATTACATGGGACTTAAAAATAACTTGCAATATTGTTGGTGTACTATCAGGTACACCTATGCGTAACCCTTGGGGATTACTGACAAGAGGTCATATTACATCCCGTCGGGGCTGTGGGTTTTTCGAAAGAGATACCGCGGCCTCGGCGCAAGGGCTAAGAAGGAACATGGGTGGTTTTTAGTCAGTAGAAGTATGACAATCCCCTTCGCTCTGCCCAAGAGCGGGGGGCCCCATTTGATGATTTTCCACCCGCCAAAAAAAAAAAATATTACATTTATTTGTACTAAAAAAATCTTTTTTATTTTTTGTTAAGTGCACTAGTGGCATGTGCCAAATACATTTTCTATCGTCTTTCTTGTAAGCTGGTCTATACGACCTTGCAGTCGCTTCTTATGTGTTATAAACCAAGATTGGGGTTTCCTTCCGCGACTGCGCAGTATATATCGGTTATTTTTCATCGCGATAACAGGATGCTGATTAGTTAAACTTTGATAAAATATTCTACGTCGCACTTCTTTACGTATTGCGTCTTATGTATATTTTCAGAGACTCTCTTATATCCTGTTTATCTCGAGCTTAGATAGCAGTTTAGTAAAGGTTTATAGTTTAACTTTTACAAATACTGCATGGTGTTCAGCTGGATCTGGTTGAAAAAGAAAGAAAACATATTTACTTACTAGCTGTGCCCGCGACTTCGTTCGCGTGTTTGTCGGAAACTAAAATGCGTCGCTTAGATAAAAGTACATTAAATCATTGCCCTGCGATAACTGTAGAAAATAAGAAGAGGGTAATGCAAAGTACATGTCTAACACTAAAGTTTAGATGGATAGGTGTTTGTTAATCAACCAAGTCAGAACGGCCGAACGGATCTTGAATAAATTTGAAACAGGTACATTATAGTCGACAGGCACTGTCGTTGGCGCGTTCGTGTTCCACGCGCGCCTCAACGATATGTCAGAAACAATTAAGGGGTCCTTTGGGGCACCTTAATTGTTGCTGCCGTCGTCTGCCGGGGCTGACGGTTGGCAAGAGATACCACGGCCCCGAAACACAAAGCGCTAAGAAGAAACGTGGGTGGTTTTTAGTCAGTAGAAGTCTGACACTTTTTTCCACTCCGCCCAGAGCGGGATGAGTCATTTGATAATTTACGAACCACAAAAAAAGGGGGGATTAGAGGCTGTTTCGAGAGGTACCTGTACCGAATCTGGGACATCGAATCTAAAATGGAACGCAGTCACCTCCTTCTGCGAAGCAGTAATGCTAGCGAAAGAGGTGGCAGAACGTAAGAGGGACACAACCCCGCTTCCCAGCCGCCGCGGGAGACGCTCCGGGCATCGGGGGCCACGTGATGGCTTCCGGCCACCGTAGGCGCGGGCCTGTGAACGGTGAGTAACGGGCTAGTTAATCGTTCGTCCGTCCTATGACGATGGAGGCGCATTCGTGTTCCACGCGCGTCTCAAAGGGATGTCAGCAACATTGAAGGGGCTCCCAAGGACCGACGCCCGTCGGGGCTGCGGGTTGTTCGAAAGAAATACCGCGGCCTCGACACATAGGGCTAACAACACACCACATCTATATAAAGACATGTTAGGCGCAGTGGCTGGACGATTAACAGTAGCACTGAGTGTCGCAGGTTCGATTCCCACACGGTACAAAAAAAATATGTCGTGGGTTTTATCTAATTTTAATTTAGTTTAAAAAAAATGTATTTGTATACTGTGTAATTTGTAAACCTTGTTTTGTTGACTATTCACGAAACATATGTTTATTTAATAACACCGCGGTTCAGAAAATGACATCAAACGAATAACGCCATCTGTCGAAGACGAAGATAAACTGCTAAAAATGAGCGATCAAACACACTATAGGGTTTAGGTTAGGCTATGTAGATTTTGAAAGCAGCGTCATTTAGACTAATATCTACGTACCTTTTACTATCGTAACTTATTTAAAGTTATCTTGTGAAGGCATTTATTAATAAGTACCATATTCGTTCAATAGATGTCGTTGCTTGTCTCATTCTTGACTATAATAATAAGTTCTTCTTGAAAACTATAAATGCATATATCTTTTGATAGAGAGCACCGATTACGATGAAACAAAGACTAAGTAATAGCCCAAGTTACCCACAACATTTATGTATAAAAGTTACCTACATTCGTTTCGTAATTTTGACGTGATGCTTAGTCATCGAAACAGACAAACAGACAAAAATTTCAAAAATGCTGGAAATGTGTTCTGTTGGTTATACTTTAATACCCTGACAATTTTTTTTTTAAATATTTTCGATGTACAAAAAAGATTTTTCTACAGATTTATTATATGTATAGATTTAGACTAGAAGCCAACCTCAACATATTTAGGAAAAGGCTAGGCAGATGAGACCCTGAAAAATCAATGGTTAAAATCATCTGCCTAGCCTTTTCCCAAGTATGTATCCCGATTTAACAAGATGCAGGTAAATACCAGTATTTTACATGGAGCGACTGCCTATCTGACCTCCACTACCCTGTTAGCACTGGGTAATACGATAGCTATGGTAATACGATACCCAGTTACACTTATATACTAGTTGTCAGATTTTCATACCACTTACTACCTCTGTAAAAATGTCAAAGAACTACAAATGACTGCCGGCTGAGAGTCTAATTTTGAGTTTCACCAACTGGACACGCGTGTGTCCAGTTTCTTGTGTCCAGTTGGTGAATAACCCGTCATTTTATGATAAACGATCTTAGTCGTAATCAGGGGCGTAGCTACGAGTACCGCCGTATCTGCCGTATCAATTATACGGGGCCCCCGGGCTACGGCTTATTTTCCCGCGTAAAGCGTGCGTTTTAAAGTCATCATCAAAATGATTGAATAAATCAGTTTGCCAAAAAAAAACGGCAAGGAGAGTGTATATTTAATTTGAATTGTTTGTAAAATTTTTGGAAAAATGACAGTTAGATAATTATAATGAACAAATAGGTATTTCTTTTAATTTTGTGCAAACATTTCTTTTTTCTTTTGTGAGAAATCTTAACTCTTCATAAGGGCCCCCAAACAAAATTTTATACGGGGCCCCGCCAAGGCACGCTACGCCACTGTGTCGTATTTAGTGCAGCTATAACCGATTACCTTGACTGGCCCTGTTTTCCAAATGCCTTGAAGATTATGGTTAAGTCTCAGGACCTCAACCTTCTAACTGTTCATGTTCTTCTTCTTCTTTATCGAATGGTTAGCGCCCAAACAAAAACTCGCGTGACGTCACATTTCAGTCATTTTTTAACAGCAAAGTGACGTCACCAGCTCTCATGATCTTTGACGCGGTTTATTTTAGTTAATTTGAGAAAACAAAAACGGATCATTCCCACTAGTTCTACTGAACATATCCAATATTTTTCGATAATATAAGTATTGGACTAAGCAGAATCATATTTTTTTAGTCAGGAAAGTAGCCAATTTTCTATCTGCCGTTGCTTAGCAACACGGAACAAACCAAATACTCCAAACTTTCACGCTAAATCAGCTTCCATCTGTCCGCATTCCAATTTTACTTAAATCGATTTAACACCGATTACGATTCTCGGTATATCGATATAATTGCCGTTCACGATTAAAAATAATCGTTTCATCATCGCATCACTAACGGTTTTTTTTTAGTTTTTTTTCTCTATTTTAAATAACGATTATAAAATTCCATTGCTTGGTTTGAGGTAAATAAAAACCGGCCAAGTGTGAGTCTGACTCATATATACATTAAGGGTTCCGTACAATATTGAAGACTATTTAATTATTAGGATCTTTTTATCGATAACGTACTGAATCACTTTAATTTTATTTGTAAAATTTCATGTGTCTTCTTGTTACGGTTTCAAAGATAGACCCCTGTAACAGTCGAACTAACCGGGAAGTTTTGGCTGCGGTTTTAATTTATAGCTCTTCAACAATAAGTCCACTATAACTAAAGTCTTACTGCCGTACTCAGAGACATTTAATGATTACTTAAGCCATCACATAATAAATATTTTGGCACTGGTTGTGAAGGTTTTGTATGTCAAATGTTTACTAAGTAACGGCCTAAGTAATCATAAAATATCTGAGTACGGCAGTATGTGTTAAAAAATTCGGACGCCTTTTCTATTTTTTTTTTGGCGGGTGGAAAATCATCGTATAACCCCTCCCGCTCTTGGGCAGAGCGAAAGGGAGTGTCAGACTTCTACTGATTAAAATCCACCCATGTTCCTTCTTAGCCCTTTAAGTCGAGGCCGCGGTATCTCTTGTTTGTTGTGTGCACTTGTGGCATGTGCTGAATAAATATGTTTTCTTTCTTTCTTTTTTTTCTTGCGAACAACCCGCAGCCCCGACGGGGGAAATTCGGACTCCTGAAGAAATTAATTGGTGATTATGCTCCTAAACATCTAATAAAACAATAAATAACTCGGGCCAATATGATCCCATTAGCACCCTTTGGACACAGAACTCTAAAAATGGTGAAGTTTTTTTTATTTCACATCCGTAAGCTTGATGATTATTTGATTATTAGGTGGGTACAGTATGGGCGATGAATGTTTTTTTTTCTTTACGGATGCTGGTAGTACTTTGTATCATTGAGAGTAATGTCAGTCATTAACCTTAGTGTAGGTACCTAAGCCCTGCAATCAGATGGTTTGAATAAAAATGGCCGACTTAAATGACAATCAGTACCGATGACAAGCGCAATGTTCTTTTGCATATTTTGTTGGTGAGTTTCTGATTCTAATGAGTGTTAATGAGAAAAACTGGTATTTATTTGCAAAAACTGGTCAGATTCTTGCAGATTGCCTCGCCGGTCGCTGCCAGGTCTGGCAAAGTGTTTGAAAGTTTTCCTTTAGAACGTTGCGATTTTCAAATGTTGCTCACAGAGCAGTGGGACTGGACTACGCACTTCTCACGGGCCCAATGAGCAGCCCGAAGACGTTGCGTCAGACCTCAAGAAGATGATGGGGCGATCTGGACAAGACTAGCGACCAGAGGTCCATGCTTGCCTTGGATCAAAACAACTAGAAGTCATCGGGAGAGGCCTTTTCCCAGCCGTGGTATGGCATGTCAACAGTAGGAATCAGGGATTGAATTACCCAAGAAATACGGTACCTTTAAATTTCGGTATGACGCCATACCGTTAAATAAGGGTTACCGAAATATTTCGATACCGTTATTCTTTTCGGTAGCAGAATTTTGAGGTTGGAAATGCATACTGGTATATTTCGGTAGAAGTACCGTAACCGTTATAAATGTATCGATAGCGGTACCTAAACCTTAATAAATAGGGGTTTTCTTTGACGCACCGCGTCGGCACTCACACACACAACAAAGAGATAAGTAAAAGAGTAGCAAACAAAATGTACAAAATACACAAGTTCTAACGTTTTCACCCGCGCGCACGCGCGCCGCGCCCCGTCTCGCATGCATTTCGGTACCGAAATCGTGTAACGGTTAAATAACGGTTTAGCCCAACCCTTATTTATAAAGGTACCGGTATAGCTCAACTTTTATATTAAACCGGTACCGGTATATTTTTGAGGTACCTTAACCTTTAACCGTAACCGCTTTCAGTCCCTGGTAGGTATCGTTGTTCATAGGTCGAATAAGACTATCCGCTCGTGATACAGTTTTATATTAGTACGAGGGGATAGGGCGAATCAGTCTAGGCAACTTAACCATCTTTACGTTCAAGTACAATTTCACATTCAACTATCTGTCTATTTTGTGTCTATTATTGAGTTACTCTGTGTGGTTGTCTCTAATTTGTGAATAAATAATTATGATTTTTATCGGTATCAGCACCTAACAAAATTAATACTTTGAAGTTTGCTGATTGACGCATACACTTTCTAGTGCGCAGAAAACTAATATTGCTCGTATGTTTCTCGTAGACTCAGCAATTTGTAATAATTGCTATTAATTAATGAATGAAAATAATTATGCATATTCTAATGAATAAACAAATAAATGGTTTGATCGTATTTCGTCATGTTATGTTGTTTTAAGTTTATGTAGTACTATCTAATGCTAGTAAAATATCGGGGTTATTGCAGATCACGCGATGTTGTGTTTTTATTAATAAAGTCTATTTGATGACAAGTGGTAAAAAAGGCTTAGAATATGTAAAATAATAACTAAGGTAACTTGTACGGAACGGAAGCCGTTGCGTTGAAAGGCCTCCCACTAGGTGGAGGATGACCTAGTGATGGCTGCGGGGACACGCTGGATGCGAGACGCACGGGACCGGTCAATGTGGCGACACCTGGGGGAGGCCTAAGGTCCAGCAGTGGACGTCTTTTGGCTGCAATGATGATGATGATGAATTTAGTTCAGTTCGTCCCAGCTGCCAATTGTAGTTACGTGTGACAGTTGTTACAGGTAGTGACCCGAAAGTGTGATAGCCAGTCTGACCAAGGGGTACTGTATTCCCGTCGGGGCTGCGGGTTGTTCGCAAGAGATACCGCGGCCTCGACATGAAGGGCTAAGAAAGAACATGGGTGGTTTTTAGTCAGTAGAAGTCTGACACTCCCTTTCGCTCTGCCCAAGAGCGGGAGGGGTTATTTGATGATTTTCCACCCACCATAAAAAAGGGGTACTGTATTGGTGGTGGATATCAGATAGGCTTAGGGTTATTGGGTTTTTCCATCTGGAATGTTTTAGTTACTGCCTCGAAGTCTGGGTTTGTACATGGTTGAAGTTAAGGCTTACATGGAACTTAATCAACTTAGCAGCAGCGAACTTGGAGCAGCGTTAGCCCAGTGGTGGCGACCCCGGCTTACGAACAGAAGGTCGTGGGTTCGAAACCAGGCAGGCTCATTACTTTGTTTAATTTATTTCATAACCGCTGCTCTCAAAATAGTGAAGAAAAACATTGTGAGGAAACCGGCATGTCTTAGAACCAAAAAATTCGAAGACATGTGTCATCTACCAACCCGCACTGGGCACGCGTGATGGATTATAGCCCATCCCTCTCCTAGAGAGGAGTCCTGAGTCCCTACAGTGGGAACATTATAGGCTGATGTTGATGATGATCTACTTAATAACGAGTGAACTATGACGAACTATCAGATTTGCTTGTCTACTATTAGGTACACCTCTACTTTCACCCTTTTTTTCTTTTTTTGGAGGGGGGGGGGGGTGGGAAATCATGAAATAACCCCTCCCGCTCTGGGCTCTGCTTTCACCCTTCGGGGATTACAGGCGTGATGTTATGTAATGAAATCACTAATAGAATATCACTTTATCTAGGCCCTGCCTGTATCCCACCAGTGGGAACATAGCTGTATCTTTACGTCTTGAGTTTAAACTGATTCAAAAAGTCTCAGTAAACTGCTAACACAGTATAAAAAAGGTGTGAAAATTCAAATTAAAATACTTTTACGCCCATTGTACAGTCGAACAAGGTTTTTGGTATACAACCAGCTAACTTGCATTTACTTTCAAAATCTTGAAAGTAACTGCAAGTTAGCATCAGCCTCTGAATGTTTCTGTGTAATCAATCACACAGATACATTCAGAGGCTGATGTCAAACGCTGTATCGTTTCAACGCTTATAAAACAAAATTGCAATCAATATTGTAAGTGTATTAGAATAAAGTAGGTATTTGCCAACAATTCTAATTAGTCCGTCAGATAAATTTCCAAAAAATATTGGACACATTTTTTTCCCTTTTTTCACGTAAACAAAAAATGAAGACGATACAGTACTACGAGAACTCGTGTGATCATATCATATCATTTATTTCACAAACAATTTTTACATTGTATCGAAATTTCATTAAAACTAACACAACACGAAAATAAAAAAAAATCCACTTTCAATAAAAAATATGTGAAAACAAAAACTAATAAAACAGTAAATCATATCAATCAAACGTAAATCATAAAAATAAAAAAAATA
Organism: Diarsia brunnea; assembly: GCA_949774965.1. Lineage (NCBI taxonomy): Eukaryota > Metazoa > Arthropoda > Insecta > Lepidoptera > Noctuidae > Diarsia > Diarsia brunnea. Next base: position 11,946,843 of record OX459022.1, on the reverse strand, counting down.
AAATAAAAAAAAGTGACGTCACATCGCAGTACATTTTTTACCACGTAGTGACGTCACAAGCCCCCACTTTCATCTTTGACACGTTTTATTTTCGTCAATTTTTATTAATTTGATAAAACAAAAAAAACACGTATCCAATATTTTTCGTTAATCTAACAGACGGACTAAACAGAACCATATTTTTTTTAGTAAGAAAACATACTTATTATAATATATTTCTTTGTGTATACCAAATAGCTTGTTCGATAGTACTTGTGCGCAACCTTGAATTAACCAGACCTTATCAAATGGTTCCTCGTACACGTTTTTGTGATTAAATAAACTAGACCATGCTAATTATTCGGTTTAACTTTTAGTTTTTTAAACTAATCTAGCGAATGGAGCGTTGAAAATTGTGGCCGATAGGAGGTACTCGTAAAAGATTGAAAGAGAATAACATTGCACCTGTAATCTCCGAAGGGTAGGCAGAGGAGTACCTAATAGTACTCCCACATTGAGCCGGCTATGTTTAAGTCCCATGTAATAGGAGGCGAGCCTATTGGCATCAACTGGAAAAAATTCAGAATTTGTGGCTGCTACTGGAAAAAATCCTGAATCGAACCCAATACCTCATGCTCAACAGTCGCGCTTGCAGCCACTGGACTAAGAAGGTAGTCCGATACATACACACATAGATAAACGCCTTTTCTCCAAGGGCGTAGTCAGAACCTGCAGAACACCACTACGATCTACATCGAGTGGGATTTTGTCATAAGTTTATCTACTTGAATTGCTGAATATTGATTCTGACATTCAAAAGTACCTGTAATGGTTTAATTGAAATAAATGCTTTGAGTTTGAGTTTGATCCGGTCTCTAATCTATCATCATCATCAAATCCGATACAAAATTGTACATTTAAAATCTTGTGCGGACCAAAGAGTAAGTTGGTAGGTACTTAGTTTTTGACTAAAAACTTCTTAAAAGTTTTTATGTCGACCGTATCGTCAGTTAGTCATGAAAGTGACTAGACTTTTCTCGACTTATCGCATCGTTGGTCTAGATCTAGCTCTAGTGACCTTGCATACCTAGGTCCGGGTTTTTCAATTCACAACAAAAAGGCTGTTTGAAAAAGCAAGCGAATAAAAGAATTTGATAAAAGAGTGCGAAATCTTAAGGAGGAGCCCGTGGCAAGGTTAACAGTCTCTAAAATCAATATTCAGGTTAAGCCGCGGTTGGTTAGGTTGATCTGTGGATGGGTGACCCATTACACATTGAATTTCCTCCATGCCTCGGAAACGCTGTTAGTCCCGACTGCCATTCGTGAATCTCTCTCAGGTCGTCAGAGGCCCGAAAGTGTGACATTTTTTTATTTTTATTTGGAATGGGCTTGCTCTTGACCTCAATCTTACCCTAAGGACAAAGATGAGGACATTATATTATTACCCAGTACTAACTGGCTTGAGGTGGTCAGAAGAAGCTACTGTGTTCAGCTGCATCTGGTTGGACTCGAAGCCAATCCCAACCTATTTGATCTCCCTGGCTAACACTGTGGGAAACACAGTTGCCACGTTATATAAATCTAGAAGACGTACCACATATATAGCCTTGATCTGGTTACTGTATGGTCATTGACCCAGCCACCGAATGCATTCGACCTTGTTATCCGGTCTCAATGGAACACTTAACAGATTGCTCTCTGTGAATGGCCGAAAATGCTCACTTACGAGTACATATAGATAGTGCAATTTTTTTTGGTCGCTGTGAGAGCGGTCCCGATTTATCGCGTTTATTGTTTGGAGCTATAGGCAGATTATTTTGTTGCATAAGATCCCTATTTTCTACCAACATAACATAACATCACGCCTGTAATCCCCGAAGGGTTAGGCAGAGAAGTCAATGGGTTGACATCCCTTCCGAGGCATGGAAGAAAACTCGGTATGTAGTGGGTGGTCATCCATCCAAGGACCAACCGAGGCAAGAGTGGCTTAGTTTTAGGCGACACGTTTGGAGCAGTGGCTAAGCGATTAAACTGCCGGAACAAGTATTTGTATGGCTACAGATAGTTGTTCCGGGTCTGGGTTTTTGTGTATGTGAGTTTAAATGTTTGTAAACCCATCCACGATACAGGAGAAATTCCTAGTATGGGGCAACGGTTCAAAAAAAAGCAAGTTTAAAGATCGACCCGAGCGGTTGCAAAGAAATGGAAAGAAGACGGTCGCGCTTTTAGCATTTCTGTGGGCGAAACCCTACGGGCCTATTCGAAAGAGATGCCGCGGGCCTGGGACCCAAAAGGCTAAGAAGGGACATGGGTTTTAGTCAGTACAAGTCTGAAACTCCATTCCGCTCCGCCCAGAGCGGGAGCTGCCATTTGATGATTACCCATCCGAAAAAAGTGTGAGGTACTTTTTTTACAATTTTTCAGTAACCTCTTTAAATTCTTCCTAAATAACTGTAAATATGTACAATGCTTGTAAAACTGATGTCATCGGCGTCGAACTTACCACAGTTATCATTAATGAATACAAATTGTTAAATTAACTTAATTAAAATAAACTGATTAAAGTAACAAACACAACGTAGTAACACAATCTTTATCTTTTATGTTCTTACGAAGTTTCTTTTATTACTTCAGGACCGGTACGTTTTGCTAAAGATATTGTGTATAATAATTGCTTTATTAAATCCTACTAATATTAAAAATGCGAAAGTTTATGAGGATGTATGGATGGAAGGATGTTTGTTACTCTTTCACGCAAAAACTACTGAACGGATGTGGATGAAATTTAGAACACAGATAGTTTATAACCTGGATTAACACATAGGATACTTCTTATCAAGGTAGTATGGTTAATTGGGACAATTATCGACCTCCACGCGTGCGAAGCCGTTGGCACAAGCTAGTTTAACATAACTTCAAGCCTGTTATCCCCGAAGGGTTACACAGAGGTGGCCTATTGCCATCAACCGGTCACAAACCCAAACGCCGTGGCTGCTACGGAGAAATTCTAGATAGAAATCTCAATAAGTCTTTGCCTTTTTTTGGCGGGTGGAAAATCATCGAATAACCCCTCTCGCTCACGCGGCAGAGTGAAAGGGAGTGTCAGACTTCTACTGACTAAAAACCACCCATGTTCCTTCTTAGCCCTTTATGTCGAGGCCGCGGTATCTTTTGCGAACGGTTACTTGATGATTTCCCAGCCCCCAAAAAAAAAATAATAATAAAAAAAGGGTAGGAAGATGATGGTTTCTCTTTTGGTTGTTGATTGAATTTCGATCGTGTTGAGAACATCTACCAACCTGAGCTGGGCCCGTGTGTTTAATAGGGGATCGAACAAAAAAATCTGATTAGTCCGTCAGATAGATTTCTAAAAAATATTGAACACGTATTTTTTCTTTTTTCACGTAAACAAAAAATGAAGACGATACAGTGCTTGGAAAACTCGTGTGTCGTCACATGTCACTACATTTTTTACCTACAAGTGACGTCACAAGCAAGTCATAATCTTTGACGCGATTTATCTTCGTCAATTTTTATTAATTTGATAAAACAAAAAATACGTATCCAATATTTTTCGATAATCTAACTGACGGACTACTTAGAATCATATTTTTTTTAATCAGTCCGATCCCCTGTTATAAAAAAGGTTGTAAAATAATACTGTATCACCCAGTCACAGACATTAATCCGCAGTTTCCAACCAACCTCTTAATAATGCAGGTATAATTAAAAAGTATATTTTTAGTACAAGTAAAATAAATGTTATACTTTAAAGCCTATAACGCCTTAAACGGGATTATTGTAAGCTGAGGTTTACTGAGTGAAAGTCAGAGTTAAAGTGGAACGTGAAGTAAAAATTGATGTGTAGTCATTAAGGGAATGTGGACGCTAAAGTGATCTGCTTTTGTATTGGTAGACGCCAGTTTCAAGCACGGCAGTGCCCCCGCCAAGTCGAGCTATAAAGCGGTACGGCCATACTATCCTTTTCTCGAAACAGTTCAAGTCATTTTCGACCTCCTATAACTTCGTTGTGGATAAAACAAGAAGCCTACAATTTCAGTAACCAATTAGACATTGTATAAACACGGTATGTTTTAAATTTCATTAAATTTGAACCAGTAGTTTAAGAATTATAACGAATCAAAGTTCCTTAGTTTTGTCACTCACTGACTGACTGACCGATCATTAAAACTCTAAGGCACTTCTAGCAGACAAAGAAGCTTTAATTTTAGAACACAATTAGGGTTTAGTGTATAAATCTAGGAAAAACTAAAAAAAATGGCAATTTCAGTCCAGTTTTCCAGAAACACCAACTCCATAAATAACTTTGTAATCCTAGGTTTGACTTGTAGAAAACCTTAAGATGAAACGTACAAGGTCGTTTTTTAACTGTATAGCAGTTTTGTCAAAAACTGTTCAGCACTGCATGTACCGCTTAAGCTTATGGTGCTATATCAAGATGAGTGCGCTAAAATTCGAACTATAGCTAAATATAGCTTTAGCCAAGTCATCGTATGTCAAGCCTATATGGGCCAGATGTCTTATGAACGATAATATATTAAACATACATCCGTATTCATTGAAGAATATGGCTAGGGAAAATTTGTACTAGTATTATAAAGAGGAATTTGCTTGTAAGTTAGTATGCAGGGAGTCGAATCGAATCGAATCGAGTCTTCGAGTATATCGAGTCGAATAATACGAACTGCTGATCCGATTCTGAACATTCTTACACTAGCGGGAAAATACAGTTATTATCCCCGTTGGGGGTTGTTCGAAAGCGATAACGCGGCCCCGGACACAAAGGGCTTAGAAGGAACATGGGTGGTTTTTAATCAGACATGACATGATGCCCAAAGCGGGAGGAGTCATTTTGATGATTTCAAACCGTCAAAAAAAAAGAGTGCCATAGACAGGATAGATATTTATAACGTTCCCGTAGTTTAAGTACCTGGTCTTCATTATTAAATGGCTTGTTTCACAGTAACACCGTCTCAAAGACACGCAAATGAAAAAGAGAGAAATGCTTAAGACTTGTACTGAAGAAAATCTAACGATATTTCTTTTCAGTTTCAAGGTTCGAAGGGTCACTGACCCTGGAAGTTGTATGACGTAATTAGAAACGTCGCATTCCTAACGTCTTCCTGATTATGAACATCCAAGGTCGGACGTAATCGACGGTTAAGTACGGTTCCCATAAATTCTTGATCGTGTGGTTAGTGACTAACCTGCAGGGCTATTGCGTATCTTTTTAAACGTCAGTGGCTATCATAGTGTCCATCGATTAACTGTCAAATGGTTCCATTTTGTACCAAAACCATAACCATTTCACAATTAATTGATGGGCACTATGATAGACACTGACATTTAAAAAGATACGCAATAATTATAGCCCTGCTGGTCTCAGTGTTTTTATACCGACCGTGGGCCTTTATTTTGGTGGTTGGGAAATCATCAAATGACTCCTCCCGCTCTGGGTGGAGCGGAAGGGAGTGTCAGCCTTCTACTGACTGAAAACCACCCATGTTCCTTCTTAGCCCTTTGTGTCGAGGCCGCGGTATCTCTTTAACACCAGCGTCGTACCACCCATGGGCTTCTGGCGGCTTGTGACTTGACTTTACATGCCGTCGAGATATACAGGGTGTAAATCAACCCATCACACAGCCGTCAACCAAGCATTCTGTACATTAAACTAAGTACCCTTAAGCAAACATTTTTGCTGGGAAACGATTTTTTTTTTTAGGTTAATCACATTTTACGGTAAAACTCAATGTAGCACTGTTAAAACATTGTGCTAGTGGATGCTTTGAATAGTAAACGGGTCATGGAGGTAATTTAAGTAAAGTTATAACCTGAAAAACTAGTATTTACATAAACAGCTGTGAAAAATTTGGAACTTTGACCCCCAATATCTCCGTAACTAGGAGGTTCCCAGGTATGGTCTAAAACAAAAAAAATATCGCAGTGGTGGGGAGAAGAAGTGCCCTTCGTTTGCGTTAAGGGTACTTTTACACCCTATGTATCTCAGGCACGCTGGATTTCCATACATTTGTAAGTCTAACTCGAGGTTCGAAAATGTATAAAAATTGAGACTAAAGGAACATCAGTGTTTCTGAAAGTTTAAACTGAAATGGAACCGGAACTGTCAAGTTCTCAGCACCAATAATATATATGATACACTTATCAACGTTTAGCAGTAATTTTCACATACTATATTGATTTAATTTATATGTTACGTAACGAAACTGTTATATGTTTCGGAACACATGTTTATCATAAGATAGGTCATAACTCAAAGTTGCAAACGTTATTTCACGAGAAATTCGCGTTTAAACTTTGCCAAGTGTACACAAATTTGTGCTACTGACTGCAGATAGTTTAGTTAGTTTAGTTTAAACTGGGCTTTTATCCGCACTTAGCCTCTTGATTGGGCCATTGTGCGTGATGTTTAGATATTACCTACTCCAACCAACATAGGTCGTCCCAGAACTGCAGCAGCCTTCCCAGACTGCTGCAGGCTTCCGGGAGGGTTAATGGGGATCGTAGAATTTGTGCCCGGTGATATGCCACTGACTGCAGATATGTCGAATGGCAGACGATTGTCATGACCATCTGAATGATTACTAAAGATTAAGATCGTGGAAGATCATAGCGAGGCCATCCTCGCTATGATCTTCCACGATCTCTTCGCATTCGCATCTCTTGTTCGCCTTCCCATGAAGGCGAACAAGAGATCATGAGAGGTTAATTTAAACAGCTAAGCTAACCCGCAGAAATCAAAAGCATTGCTTAGTGCGACTGATACAACAACAATACAATCGGAGTACCTCATTCAAACTTCGAATTCATGTGTCATATAAAACGAGAAGACGTGTCCCAGCAGTGGGGACATTATAATGATAATGTCATAAAACTAGTAAGTTCTAGAAGGGCTTAAACATAATTTTATAGCATTTTATATGAGTAAACTTGCCCTGTTAAGTAATTATTAGTTTTATATCTTCAGGTTATAAAGTTAAATCCAGTACTTAATAATTTTATTATCGAGGCAATATTTTAATAGTCAGTATCGTAAGTGTTTAATCTGTCTATATTTGTATTACAGAGCTATACTGATAATCGATTTGATCCTTTTCATAATCATTGCAAATTTGAGGTTATAAATTACCCTCTTTTCTGTGACAATCGGGTAAAAACCATAGTAACCTTCACTTTTAAATGTGGCTTTAGAAGGTGGAGTGATATTTTTTGACAGCAACATTTATTCTGCCCATATATTTAGCTTAAAACCACATATAAATTCTGAAAATAACACAAAATGAAATAAAACTGTGTTGGTGTCCAGTTGGAACGAATTTCACGGGTTGAAATGATTAAGAAGGTAAGTACACACACTGGCATGGCCATAGCTAATTGTAGATATTAAAAAAAAACTATATGTAGGTACTCACCAAAGCGACGAATGATGAAACACGACGAAATAACACAGTAAGATTATAAAATAACTTTTATATCGCAAACACACAAAACTACTTTATAGCAAAATATAAGAAATATTGTATTTTATAACTATTTAACATCTTTGCAAAAGTTTAATTTGAAAAAACACGAATGTTCAGTTTAAAAGAACACAAACCGAACGCGATGACAACGAAAAAAATGTAATTAAAAAAAATGCTATCAATGTCCACAGATTAAAAAAAATCACATGTGACGTTCAATCCACAAAATAGTGCTGTCCAACACCGAAAAGTTTTATCGAGAAATATATCGATACGTGTTTTTCGTTCAAGTGCGAAGTACGAAGTGAGGAACTAGTGTTGCGCCAGCGACTTATCAGTGACTTCGACTGTAATATCAACATTGTCAGTAAAAGATTGCGCACTTGTAAAGTTATATCGATTTTCGATGATTACGCATTGCGGGAAATCGGGTGCCAACGTGGGAATCGGTTTAAATAGGCATGATTCTTAAAAGTTAATTTATTGTTTTAAAATTATTATAATTATTTGGTCAGTTTGTTTGACTGTTTTATGATTGTATTTATTTTTTCTAAATTAAAGGTGTCTTCAAGGTTCTTATCATTATCATCATTTCAGCTGAAGACGTCCACTGCTGGAGATATGCCTCTCCCAAATGTCACCGACCCGTGCGTCTTGCATCCCAGCAACTTTTAGATTTTTTTGGATGATAGTTTTTCAAAATGACTTCTTTCGCTGTGGGCCGAGCGAAAGGCAGTGTTAGACTTCTACTGACTAAAAACCACCCATGTTCCTTCATAGCCTTTTGTGCCAGGGGCCGCGGTATCTCTTTCGACCAACCCGCAGCCCGGTATATCCTTCAACACGTCATCGGTCCACCTAGTGAAAGGCCTTCTAACGCAACGCCTTCCGGGTCGCGGCCGCCGTTCCAGAACTTTTCGGCTCCATCGGCCATTCGTTCTACGAAAAATGCCCACGCCCAGAGGTTCTTATAACGATACATTAAATTATTTTGAGATACAAACAGGGAATAGGTAAGTATACTTATAAGCGAAGGTAATGGTTTTTTGGAAAAAAAGATGCCTCTTTTTTGGTAAAAAATGCAATCAGAGACTTGGTTCCCTGACAAGGGTATCATTCCTCCTTAAATACAGAAGGTGAGGATTTAATTATGTCCCCAGTTGACAGTAATAGGCTCGCCCCCTATTACATGGGACTTAATACATAACTAGCGAAAAGTGAGTGTACTATTAGTTACACGTCTGCCTGACCCTTGGGGTATTACAGGCGTGATGTTTTGATATCTTACCACATCCTACTTTTATTTACGTCCTATTTCTTCGTACACACTTTGGTATGTACCATACAATGTCAAGGCAAAAATCACAATTTTTTTTATTTTGCACGCACGTGTTTTTAAAATCAAAATTAAAATATTTTTTTTTCACGTAGGCACATAAAAATACCCCAAGTGAGGGGAAGCAGTAACAGCATTCTGAAGGTGTTTGCAGAGAGGCTGGATGGTCCTACAATAGGGATGTTTCATATTTATTTTGACTAAAAAAAATATGATTCTAATTAGTCCGTCTGTTAGATTATCGAAAAATACTAGATACGGATTTTTTGTTTTATCAAATCAATAAAAATTGACGAAGATAAAACGCGTCAAAGATTTGAGTGGGGGGTTGTGACGTCACTCACCGGTAAAAAACGTAATATGACGTCACACGAATTTTCAAAGCACTGTATCGTCTTCATTGTTTGTTTACGTGAAAAAATAAAAAATACGTGTCCAATATTTTTTGGAAATCTATATATCTGACGTACTAATTAGATTCTTTTGTTAACTACCCTATGGGGAGGTTTACCAAGCTACATGTTGACAACAAAGCTTGTTAAACCTTCCCGTGTTTTGTGTTTGTTATTGTGGTTTTTTTTTGCTTTATAATCTTTCTGAATGTTACTAACATAGTTTTTAAGTAATATGTAGATAATACTAACACTATGGGCCTTGACGCCTGATAATAAAATATTTTTATTTTATTATAAAACGTGGAGAAAAGGTGCACGTTTCGGGTTGGTGATATGATTTGGTTTTACAATGTTTTTATTTTATAACATTAGATATGGGGGGGTATCTCGGCAATGTCTTCGTTGACAACAAATCGACCTATATAAGTATAGTTGACCTTATAATAACATAAACACACATGCTTGATAATAACTCCCAGTAAACTGAAACTATCCAACTGTCGCACAGGCAAAAATATCTTGTCGTTTCACAAACTGCAAGTGACATTCAACCTTAGGATGCTTGTAAAACAGTTGACACTTCCTGGATTAAAGCAAATTATCTGTAGGAATTCACAACCTGATTCCCGACCTATCCCAACCTCATTTCTGTTGAAGTCTTTTGTTGCTGAATTAGCAGTTTTGATGTAATTAGGTCACAAGCAATTTCTAGGTACAACTCATGTTTATTGCTGTAAAAGCGATATTCAATTAATAAGTAGACGTTTGTAAGGGGTGTTGCATACTTGTACGTTCGGCATGTTTGATTCGGCATGCGGCAGTATTTATTTATTTATTTTATGATAAGCACACCAACAGCACAATCACTTACAATTCGTATCGTTCGGTACAGTTCGGTTCTTACAGTTCGTCGTTCGTTCGTTTCGATTCGTTATTTGTTAAACAATAAGCCCGATTCGAGATAATTATATATACGAGCTACAAATATTTGTATGGCCTACAGATAGTTGTTTCGGGTCTGGGTGTGTTTGTGTATGTGAGTTTAAATGTTTGTAAACGCACCCACGATACAAGAGAAAATCCTAGTGTGGGGCAACGTTTTAAAAAAAAAAAAATATAAGTAGCTTTTGTGCACAGAAGATTTAAGGCTACAAAAAAGTACATGCATACATACCCCGTGGTTTATAGGCTATCCCTCTCATAGAAAGGAGGCCTGAGTCCCTGTAGCTGGTACATTACAGGCTTATTATATTGGTCATACAAAATTAACCCTGTCTCTTAAACTAGGAGACCTATATCTTGAGACAGAGATCGGCCGAAATTGGAATTTAATAAAACTGAAGTTAAAGTTTTTTTTTTTAGAGAGGTTATAGGGTAGGTACTCATGAAAGAAACTTGAAACTTTTTTTTTTAATAAGCGTTGCCCCACACTAGGAATTTCTCCTGTATCGTGGGTGCGTTCACAAACATTTAAACTCACATACACAAATACCCAGACCCGGAACAACTATCTGTAGGTCATACAAATATTTGTTTCGTGCGGGGATCGAACCAGCGACACGCAGCGCAGCAGTCCATTGCTTGAGCCACTGCGCCAACCGTGCCGTCAAATGCATATTAACATTAGTGTTTATGAAATATGGGTGAGTGTTAAGGTGTGTATGATTGGCACCTAATGGGCCTACCGTGTGTGGTTGGTAAAGGTAACATAGTTTTACTAAGCACACGCGCGGTGTACCGTGTAATCGCGCAGGCAAGACTGTGGTGAAGCCTGTGCGTGTGGTAGGCCCATAACAGAGCGTAAAACTGACAACTCTGTTACTCAAAAACCCCGCCAACTTAGTGTGTCGTACCCCTAACCAATCGATCGAATATCGCGAATAGCCTGGTTAGATTTCTAAGAAATTTGAACCGCACCATACCATACGAGGGCCTATGTAAGCAAACAGCTCACTTTTGCGGCTTTTTACTGAAGTATCAGTTTATTGCGAAGTCAGGGAAATTAATTGCATAACAGATTGACTTGACTTTTCATAATTTTTAAATACTTAACATTCTTTACCGTTTTTAACGTTCATATACACTATACACTAAAAGCACATATGACTGTAAGAAAAGCATTACAAATTGGATAAAAAAACTCACGTATGAAGAGACTGAAGCACTTCTACAGTATATTAAATAACAAGATACATAATAATTGATATGTTACTCAATTGTCACACAAACCCATACATACAATCTCACAAAAACTGACACTTAAAAACCAAACAGAACCACACACACACACGCACACTCACTCTCATCCACACACACACACACACATCCACTCTCATACACATACACACGCACACTCACTCTCATACACACACATACACACACACAAACACACATATACACACACACACACACACACACTCACCAACTCTCATACACATACACACGCACACTCATGGGACACACACTTCTACACTATTTTTCATGTTTTTGATCTTATTGTTACTCTTTATTTAAATTATATAAATAATAATAAAGTTAGTTATTAAAATTAAGTATAAGTTTAATAACCCACATATTTGTTACTGCTGTAATTATTGTGCTATGGAAGAGCGGGGTCTCCTAACACAGGCAAAAATTGCTTAAATGGATTCCCCAAACACAACCACTCATTTTTGTAACAAATTTCGTAAATAAAACATTTTGTATTTATACAACACTTTTTGTAGTTTTTTTAGATTTGATCATAGCATAGATACATTTTGTCCGGGCAGTACCTACCTATGTTCCATGGTAAAATATCAAACCTGTCCGATGGTAAAACCGCGAGAAGAAGTAAGTTATACTGTATTTTTCAATTTTACAAAAATAAATTTTGTACCTACTGAACCCTAGAGTGCTGTCACACACACACCCACAAACAAACCAAGTCGTTAGGTAATTCAACCATTTCTCACTGCCTAAACCACGGCGCGGGGTTTATTCTGAAATACTGTTAAATATTTAACGACTACAAAACAGCGTAGGTCCTGTATATTATTTATTGACCAGATATCACTGACAAAATATATATATATTTTTTTTAAAGAACATTGCCCCACACTAGGAATTTCTCCTGTATCGTGGATGCGTTCACAAACATTAAAATGCACATACACAAATGCCCATACCCGGAACAACTACCTGTAGGTCATACAAATATTTGTCCCGTGCGGGGATCGAACCCGCGACACGCAGCACAGCAGTCCAATCGCTCAGCCACTGCGCCAACCGTGCCGTCAATTTTATTGATGGCTTTCTGATAATGTCCTAAATTTTGACGCGAATGCAAAACTGCACCTTGGATTGTCCCTGCTAGGCAAAGGCTTGTCTCCATTCGTCACGATGCTGTGGACATTTAAAAAACATAAAACCAATGCCATCGACGGCACGGTTGGCGCAGTAGCTAAGCGATTGGACTGCTGCGCTGCGTGTCGCGGGTTCGATACCCGCACGGAACAAATATTTGTATAGCCTGCAGATAGTTGTTTCGGGTCTGGGTATTTGTGTATGTGACTTTATATGTTTGTGAACGCACCCACGATACAGGAGAAATTCCTAGGTGTGGGGCAACGTTTTTTAAAAAAAAGAAAGAAAAGAATGCTGACGTCATACCTACACTTGCGCCGCAAAATCTTCTCAGAAAGAGACGTCATTATCAACAATAATTTAATAATTCAGTCACTAAATAATACCGCAATTTAGTTGCCAATAGCTTATCTAGGTCTAATTAACCGGTTATAACTGGAAACGCCGCGATATTACTTACGAGTAATCACAAAGATTGTTTTAACAAAAGCAAAATTAATGAACGACTTGTTTTATCTTGTGGATTTGTTTGTGTGAAAAAAAAAGTAAAAAAACAGGAAAATTGTATTTGAAGAATTGATCAAATATTAAAATTTTACACAAGCTATTAAAAAGTGGTTTGGTCTATTTAAACAACTTTTTATGCTCAGCAAAAAAAAACTTTCAGCTGATGATGATGAAAAGGTGTATTTTAGTAAAATACCTTGAAAGAAGAAGTATGGAAGAACAAGATATTTTTTTTTATTGGGACAAGTCCGCCACACTATTCCCAAACCACTGTAACTCCTGTTAGCCAGAATCAACAGTGGCGACCACAAGAAAAGCGCCGAGACAATGAAGCTCGACGAAGTCCCAGAGAAACGATTTAACTGTCTTGGATCCCACAACGAAATGAATCAGAAAAGAATAGTAGGAAAAAAAAACAGAATTTCCACTTCGAGAAGAAGAAGATATGCTGCGCCGACCCCAAATGAGTTGAGATAAGGGCAAGAGAATGATGATGATGATGAAGACTTTGAAAGTTTATTTTATAACTGGCCCTGGTTGCTTGTGTTCAAATATACCATTTTTTTTGTTGGTGGGAAATCATCAAATAAGGGGTCCCGCTCTTGGGCAGAGCCAAAGGGAGTGTCAGACTTCTACTGACTAAAAACCACCCATATTCCTTCTTAGCCCTTCACGTCGAGGCCGCGGTATCTCTTGCGAAATACCCGCAGCCCCGACGGGGTTCAAATATACCTTGTAAGACGATCATGCGGATTTTGGAAGGAGATTGGCAGTACCGCGTTTTATTTGCTATGCCGACTACCACGATATATATCTGATTATTCAAGGGGATAAGCAGTATCACCTTTTATTTACTTTGAAAACTACGTATGACGGCCAATATTCATGTTTTACCCCAACCCCTCCCGCTCTTGGACAGAGCGAAAGGAAGTGTCAGACTTCGACTGATTAAAAACCACCCATGTTCCTTCTTAGCCCTTCATGTCGAGGCCGCAGTATCTGCAATATTCAATATCTGGCAATATTCATGTTTTATCATCCGACCAATATTGAGGTTATTTATTTATAGACTCATTATTTTACAGCGGGCCACCAACTTCCAACTTCGAAGCCGCTGCACGAACAACTTGATTCGGTGGCGGTATACCGATAAACCAGAGTTCGACTGCGGAGTCTCATATCAAACCATGGGCCACCTCCTGCCCTGCTCTTTGTACAAGTCCACCTGCCTGAAGCCACTACCAACGCCGTCGATGTAGCTGATTTCTGGTGGCCCACCATATCTTATTCCAGTGTGGAAAAGAGGTAACTCTGTACCTCTGGCAACTGGTCGAATTTCGAAACAAATTAAACGCCAATAAAACAAAAAAAATATAAACAAATAATTATGGGAATTATCGAAACGAAGAAAAAGAAGATAGACTGATTATAATTATCATTGCTTTATGGCGTGATTTGTACTCCACTATTTCTTGAAACAAAAGCACCTTTTGTAAAGTATAAGCATAAATAAAATCAATGGTCTCAGCACAATCAGCAATTAGGCAATTTATACATTTTCCTTTGCAAATTGGTTTAGTATTTACTTTGATATCAAGCCAAAGACTAGAAAAGGTGGAAAAATAAAATTAAAAACAATACAATAGTTTAAAAAATAATGTTAAAATCAAAATTAAAGCATTTATTTTAAGTAGGAAATAATCATAGTAAATTAGTAGAGTCGAATATATCATAGTAAATTAGAGTGTGCCTTTCATCGATACTTTTGAATATAAAATTTAGTATTGTACCGTTACTTTTATTTGTTTTCATTTTATAGTTATTTGTGAGTGCCGTTTTGTCCTCAAGATTACAAAGGTGAGCGAATATTGTTGTCTATTAATATTGTGTTTTTGTTATACATAAGTTATAATAACTTTTGCACTATAAGGTAAAGTTGATATCTTTAGTCAATTTAAACTGGATTAATTTGGGTTTTTTAACCTGGAATATTTAAATAATTGCCGCTGTAATTCTTAGGCCAAATATTGGTAATTTGTGCTTGTTATTTATTTAATCGTACCCTTTTAATTGGAACACAGAGCAGCTACGCAGCTATTAGGTAGCTGAAGTAAATATAGTAGAACATACAATTAGAAATAGACAAGTCATTAATTATGTTTATTACATCATTCAAATAAGTTTCACTGCCGCACTCAGAGACGTCTAATGATTACTTAAGCCATAACTTAGTAAAGATTTTGACACTTTAGTGAAGGTTTTGTATGTCAAATCTTTACTAAGTGACGGCTTAAGTAATCATTAAAATATCTCTGAGTACGGCAGAAAGTGCTACAGATTCTTTATGACTTAGTTCACCAAAAATGAACTGCCTGGTTGGTCTTGTGATCGAAAGCGTGACTGCTGAGCCTGAGGTCCTGGGTTCTATTGCCGGGTCGGGCATTTCTCAGTAGTAGCCACGGAGTTTGGATTTGTGCCTCGTTCCCTTTTACATGGGACTTAAACATAACTGGTCAAACAGTACAATTAGGTACATCTCGCCTTAACCCTTCTGAAACTACATGTTGGATGTTATGTGATGTTCAGAAAAAAAATCGCTAATTGTTCAATTTGTTTGACAAAAACTTAGATAGCCGTCTAGCTGCCGCACTCAGAGAGCTTTAATGATTACTTAGGCCATCATTTAGTAAAGGTTTTGACAGTTTTGTCATACAAAAGTATGTCAAATCTTTATTAAGTGACGGCTTAAGTAATCATTAAATATCTCTGAGTACCGAAGTAGGACTCTAGGCAATAGACAATGACTTGACATCTCAATCATAGAGTAAAAATAGTGGCAGTCCTTAGCAGTGGACTAATCTATCACTTACAATAGATTAACGACTTGTTTCCCTTAGTTTACCCATCCTACGTATCATTACGACAGCTGACGTTTAGTGGGTGGACAGATACCTAGCGTTAGATCACGTCTGTTTTACTTGTTGAGGTAGGTCAGTTATGATATTTTTACTATTTATAATGTTTTTTTGAAATATTGATGGATGGAGAGGGAGAGGAAGGCCAAAGAAAAGATGGATGGATTGTGTGAGGAATGATATGAATGATAAAGGAATAAATGCCACCTTGACGTGTAACAGGGAAGAATGGAAGAAGAAAACGTGTTGCGCCGACCCCAAATAGAATGGGATAAGGGCAGGAAGATGATGATGATGATAATGTTTTTTTGAAAAGCTAAGATAAATGCACAGGTTATAAGCATAAGAACGGAGAAAAGAAGATGGATCTAAACATAAATTTAATGATGCAATAAAAAAGTAATTGAAAAACTAAAAAACTGACTGAAAATCATAAAAAACAAGTGCATTCGGAAGCACCTGTAACAGTTTTAATTTTTTTGATATTTCGATGTAGAAAGTTTGCGCGGATCCGCTGAATGGAAGACACACGGGACCGGTCAATGTGGCGACACTTGGGGGAGGCCTATGTCCAGCAGTGGACGTCTTGCGGCTGAAATGATGATGATGATGATGAAATCTTACCTTTCTTACTACGTTACCTTTCCTGTTCTCGTATTTGGTCCTGAAAAATGGCTCTATTTTTGTGAATAGTGAACAGATGTACAGAAATATTCTGTAATTTTTCATGTAATACCGGGTGGTACAAATCAACGCAAAATAGGTACACGCGAAGTGGGAAAAGCCCCGAATGACGCACCGATTATAATCAGCTTTACTTCATCATTAAAGAATGACTCTTCTAATATTTTATACTTGTTTATGTGAGAATAAAAAACTGTCACGTGTCCGTAATTTACTCATCTGATTGATGAGTAAATTGGGTTCAGTAGCTACATTTTAAGTATATCTTCATCATTCTCTTACCCATTTTTTGTTTTTTTGGGGGGTGGTAAATCATAAAATAACCCCTCCCGCTCTTGGGCAGAGCGAAAGGAAGTGTTGGACTTCTACTGACTAAAAACCACCCATGTTCCTTCTTAGCCCTTGCGCCGAGGCCACGGTATCTCTTTCGAACAACCCGCAGTCAGTCATTCTCTTACCCTTATCATAATTCATTGAGGGTCTTTCATACCTCTCTACTACTCTTCATGTGTACATATCATCCTTACCACAGTCTATTCATCGTGTCTTTGGTCTTCCTCTACTCTCATTCCACATTATTATACTTCAAACTTTCCTCACGACATTTTCGTCTTTCTCGGAGGAACAGTTCAGTCACCGGCGCCACTTTTAGACTTCCTCTTATGTAGTTATTTCTTATTTTATACATTCGCGTCATCATCATTTCAGCCATAGACGTCTACTGCTGGACATAGGCCTCCCCCAGAAGGGGGGGATTTGCCATAATCGCCACGCTTGGTAAACGTTCGTAACAACCATACTGCGATCACCAACCCGCCGGTTGGTGATCGCAGTTTGGTTGTTACGAAGGCACAGAGAACGCTGCTGCCCATTCTCTGGTAAGTCCCTTAGTTGCCTCTTACGACACCCACAGGAAGATATGGGATGGTGCTATTCTTTACGTCTGACACCATACAGAACATACATTCGCGTAACATAACATTTTACAGGACTACATTTTATAGAGAAAAAACCTAGATACATTATTACATCCACACATACATAAACTCACGTCTTTTTCCCATGGGGGTAGGCAGAAACCACAGAACGCTACCTGCTACGATCCTTACATACTCGGACCGTACTCTTATTTGCCTAAAAACCTTATTTATCAGGGTGGAAAGAATACCGACGCTGAAACGGTTATTTGTCACCATCTCACTTCCTATTACCTACGTGAGACTTAAAGAATATAATACCTATAATAACTGCCTCTCCCTCTGCCTTACCCTTCGGAGATTACAGGCGTGATTATTAATAAGTAGCTGTATAGTGTTGATCCCTAAAAAATAAGCATCTTAAATTGACGTATTTTTGATGACGCATGTAGGATTATTAAATAAAAAAACCGGTCAAGTGCGAGTCGGACTCGCTCATGAAGGGTTCCGTACCATTATCTATAAAAACAGTAATAAAAACATGCCTGTTGTTTTTATTTTATTATTTCCTTTATTCATTTTCTTACAAAATTACTAAATACATTTTTAAGTATTTAAAAAAAAATGCCATTGGCAGACACGACTATCGGCACAATGATTGCTGTATTCACTGCCACATGTCAACAACCTCGCGAGCAAAAAAAAAACAACCGAGTAGTTTGTGAATATGTATTTCAAGTGCCTCCCTGTTGTTATTTTTGATATCGAGCAAAAAAGGGCGAAAAAATCGCGTTTGTTGTATGGGAACCCCACTTAAATATTTATTTTATTTTGTTTAGTATTAGTTGTCATAGCGGCTACAGAAATACATATTTTGTGACAATTTCAACTGTCTAGCTATCGCAGTTCTTGAGTGACAGACAGACAGACGGACAGGCAGCGAAGTCTTAGTAATAGGGTCCCGTTTTTACCCTTTGGGTACAACAACTAGCTACAAAACTACCTATCCTCACTCAATATCAAGTTCTATTCGTAGCTGAAATAAGAGCTCTTCTGCTTTATCGTGTGGTTCAGTGCTTAACCTGGTATCAGAATTTTTGGCCCACAATACTATTCCGTCAGAAAAAAGAACAAATGCCGAGACATAAATACAGAAGCTCGTCGAAGTCCCAGAGAAACATTTTAACTATCTTGGATCCAGCCACGAAATTAATCAGAAAATAATAGCCGTGGAGTAAGAAAACATAATTTCCACTTGCTTGGGCTTTTGATAAGTTAGAGCTACCACCGCCATTTTGTTTCTTTTAATACATTTTTTATATTTTACTAGTAATAATAGTTTTCCATATATTTTCTAAACCTGTTCAAGTATTTGCGTGTGGATTCACTGATGATGATGGAAGGTACAACTCCTCGACGGTTTTAATACATTTTTTTATTTTACTAGTAATAAAAATAATAAATGATAAGAAATAATAAAAGTTTATTTAGGAACAATAACACGAGACATAAAAGACAGTTAAAACGATGGAAGCTGCAAAAGTATAAACTGTAGCGCTGCTTCCAGCGCCCTTCTCCAGTACAGACAACTTAATATTATAATTTAGTATTTAAATTTAAATAATTAATGATGCAAACGGAAATGAGATTAAAATAAAAAGTAAAATGAAAATAAAAAAGTCGATGTCCATTTAATTCTATTGAAAGTTATTGTAGACATTCAGAACAGTTTGAAATTGAAATTAATTTTTCTAGGAATTCAAACTAAACTATATTTCACACAGGCCTACTTGGGCACTTATAAATCGTCGCGAAAATGTGCACGGTTTGGTTTGGTGGTAGTTGGAGAATGAAACTCAATGATTACTCTTTGAAGAACTTTCAATTAATTGTTACTGTTCTTGCCCGCGGCTTCGCCCGCGTGGATGTTGGTCAAATTATATACTAAAACCTTCCTCTTGAATCACTCTATCTATTAAAAACAACCACTTCATAATCCGTTGCTTAGTTTTAAAGATTTAAGCATACATAGGGACGGACAGACAGCGACAGCGACTTTGTTTTATACTATGTAGTGATTTCGAAAAAAAAAGTATAACAAATCAAACTAAAACTATTATTCTGTCCTCCAAGATTCAAATAACAAAGAAAAGATATAGATAAGCTTAATATATATATGTTGCAAAAAAGAAATTAGTGACGTATTTCGTCAGGGACTTTCCCAGATACTGATGTGTTAACAATTTGATTAGAAGCGGAACTTTTTATTTTATTTAATTGTATGGATTAGAAAGATATAGAAGATATTACTTATCGTTCGCTATTGGGACAACAGAACAGTAAATATTTGAAACACCTTCATGATAAAGATCACGCCATATGCCAGTCTGAGGGATTCACTTCCTTATATGGACCCCTTGAATGTTTTAGCAGCAGTGGCCCAGTGGTGGCGGCCCCGACTTACGAACAGTAAGTCGTGGTTTCGAACCCAGGTAGGGGCGTTACTTTGTGTAATTTATATCATCACCGCTGCTCTCAAAATGGTGAATAACAATAATAATAAATTTATTTGTCAGAATATTGTTGCTATAGGTGTTACAAATAATTTGATGTCCATAATATTCTGCTGTTTCCAGCGTACAAATATTTTAAAGAATATTTGTAATGAATTTATAATAAAGAATAAAAATTAACATTCACAATTTAACATTAAAATTGACATGTACCTACAATTGAAGGAAAACATCGTGAGGAAACCGGCATGCATCTTAGAAAAAAAAAAATTCGAAGACATGTGACATCTACGAACCCGTACTGGGCCTGCGTGGTGGATTTTAGCCCATCCCTCTCCTAGAGAGGAGGCCTGAGTCCCTGCAGTGGGAACTGTATAGGCTGATGATGATGATGATGAAAGGGTGAAAATAATGAAATTGCCTCATTGGTCATTGGTCTAGTTAGTCTTGTGGTTGCAAGCGCGACTGTGCATGAATGAGGTTCTGGGTTTGATTCCTAGGTCAGGTAAAGTGTTACTATGTTGTACCGTCAGGAATTTTTCAATATCAGTCACGGAGTATGGATTTGTGCCCGATTGATGGCAATAGGACTATTACATGGGACTTAAATATAACTTGCGAAATCTGGATGTACTATTTACTTATACATAGGGTGTAAAAGTACCCTTAACCCAAATGAAGGGCACTTTGTTCTCCCCACCACTGCGATCATTTTTTTGTTCTAGACCATACCTGGGAACCTCCTAGTTACGGAGATATTGGGGGTCAAAGTTCCAAATTTTTCACAGCTGTTTTTGTAAATACTAGTTTTCAGGTTATAACTTTACTTAAATGACCTCCTTGACCCGTTTACTATTTAAAGCATCCACTAGCACAATGTTTTAACAGTGTTACATTGAGTTTTACCGTAAAATGTGATTCTTGACCCAAAAAAAAAAGTCGTATCCCAGCAAAAATTTTTGCGTAGGGGTACTTAGTTTGATGTACAGAATGCTTGGTTGACGGGTGTGTGATGGGTTGATTTACACCCTGTATACCTTTGTTTGCCTATATTTATTGTACTACTGATTTGCGATTTAAAATACAATAGGTTGACCTCAACTATCCAAAAATGAGTCTGGTCAAATTCAAATAAGTACCACCATAGCTACGCCTTTCTCTCAAACACATACTTTCTTTCAAACCGTAATGACCGTATACAAAATTAAGCCCTTGAAAGTAAAGAGAAAGTCCCATTATAATCTATTCACTAATTTCGGAGAAATGCGTACAGACGAACATACATTAAAGGTTCATCAACTAACTATGACCATGGTTCCGCCTGAGTGTGTTATTAAACCGATATCTACGTTGAAAAAAGAAGTTTAAATTATTTAAACTATCTTTTCTTTTAAAAAAAAACCTTCTCTGTAACATACAACGCATAACAAATATTAAAAAATATACAACAAGCAGGGATAATATAAAGATAGTTGCACGTCGTGACTGCAACAAGTAGGTTGCCACTCAGCATGATGCTGTGCTATGGGCACCCACAGCACAGCGCTGGTTTTCAGTGGTCACCCGTGAAAAAACGTACGAAAGCCAAAACAGCTTCAATATTATGTATGTAAAAAAAAACAAATAATTAAAAATATTAAAAAACACGCCTGCCATGACAAAAAGTAAACTAAAAAATAAAAAACAAGTCAAAGGAATTCAGCGATGAATGGGAGCAAGGTCCCGTAAATGTATTCGAAAATGGAAAACTGAAAACTAAAACTTTTATTGCAGTCGGGGGACAGTTCAGTTGTTGTTTATTGTACTTGTTTTTTATTTTTTAGTTTACTTTTTGTCATGGCAGGCGTGTTTTTTAATTTTTTTAATTATTTGTTTTTTATTTCATATCTTTTTTTATTGAAATTTCAATAAAAACAAATTAAAAGTTCTTTTTTTTTCTAAACCATGGCCACCCTATTATGTTTTTTGATATTTTCTCTAGCCTATGTTACCCGGGGTGACGCAATGAATCTAACGATACCACATACATCAAAATCGGTTCAGGCGTTTGGAAGTTATGGTGGAATAAAGAAACTCACAAACAAACATACATACATCCATACTTACATACATACATACATGAACGCTAAAAACATAACACTCTGTTTTTGGGGCAGTCGTGTATTAAGCAGTGCTTGCTGTATTACTTGACTTGACTTAAAAGTAAGACCGAATCAAGCACATCTCTCCGCTCGGTCTCCGGCTAAGTCGTTTTTTTTTAAAGCCAAACATCACGCCTTTAATCCCCGAATGGATAGGCAGAGATGTATCCATTAGTACACTCATTTCGCCAGTTGTAGGAGGACCGATAACCTGGTACTTAATGGTTGCAGGGACCGGCTGGATGCGAGACACACGCGACCGGTCAATGTGGCGACACCTGGGGGAGGCCCAGCAGTGGACGCCTTTTGGCTGAAATTATGATGAATGAGGGGTTGATCCTATTGCTATCAACCGGGCACAAGTACTTTCGTAGATGCTACTTTTTTTTAGAAATTTTATTCACAAATTGATCACAATGTTCTTTCATCCTTTGAATCAGAAGCTTACACAATGATTTGCGTATACCTACTTACTGGCTGATATTTTGCAATATCATTATTATTTTATAACACCTTTTACTCGTTTCTCAGAAACTTCAATAAACTCAACGATTTTCAGTTAGTAACCCAATACATTTTATATTGTATGTTCGGTTAAATCTAATATAATATGATATGTCAGCCCAATGAGCTTTTCTTATAGTCTAGTGCTTCCATTTTTATATTATAAATATTTCTTTGGTATTAGTAACGCACGTTTGAACCGATGTAGGTTGTTATGTCGGTGATATCTTAGACACAAGTATTGTTCACAGTTGATGTGTTCGGCTTACTATCGACCGATATTGTGTCGTTTTTTTTACACACTTTTTATAGCTTCACCTGTTACTATGTAAAAAATCTTAGAAGTTAAATTTGACCCACTTTAATGTGTCTGATTGAGCTGAAATTTTGCATACAGGTTTAGTTTGGATGACAATGCATGGTTAGCTAATTGACGTCATTCTAAATCCAATATGGCGGACTCCCAAAGATAGCGGCTTATTTTTATGCATTCCATATAGGGGTATCAAATTAATGGGTGTGTTAAGAAGAACATCTAAAGCGTGTTTTTAAAACTAAAATATTATAATGTTCCCTCTGCAGGGACTCAGGACTCCTCTCTAGGGAAGGGCTATAATCCACCACGCGGGCCCAGTGCGGGTTGGTAATGTCATGATACGAGTAATGGCCACAATTAGTGTAAAACATTTTTGCAAAAAAACGAATTAAAGTAAATAAGTTTTTAGTAGCTTAAGATGTTTTTTTTTTTAAATTTTCGTTGGCCTTTATCAAGCCTATCTAGTATAGAAAACATTGATAAAACCAACCTTTCACAATCGGTAGTCTATTCTACAAGTTTTAACCAAAGATAGTTAAAAAAAATTGCAACTAAAACTGTGATAGTAAAAAAAAGAGCGGCATTTCTAAATAATGACAGGTCGGATCAGCACTTCCGGTAAATTCCTTTTTTTATTCTTACACGGTGCTAATGATAGCAGGAAGTAGACAATTTTATATGTATTATTTGTGCACTAGTGCCGTCATTTGGATTTGCTTAGATGATGTGTTAAAAATACTACGTACAATAATACATAGTTTTACATAACATAACATAACATCACGCCTGTAATCCCCGAAGGGTTAGGCAGAGGTGTACCTAATAGTACACCCACATTTTGCCAGTTATGTTTAAGTCCCATGTAATAGGGGGCGAGCCTATTGCCATCAACCAGACACAAATCCAGACTCCGTGGCTGTTACTGATAAATTCCTGATGGAAAAAGCCAATAACACTTTGCCCGACCTGGGAATCGAACCCAGGACCTCATGCTCAGCAGTCGCGCTTGCGACCACTAGACCAACGAGGCAGTCACATACATACATAGTTTTAATGAAGTTGAAAAGTGTCAAATGGGTAATATGATACCCTTTGGTAAGACTGGTTGTGAGACTTTGGGCCACTGACTACTTAACGACTGTCAAATTTAGAGCCGGGACCAAAAGCTTAAGGTGAACGCGACAAGGTAGTCCGCGATATTCGAATTATATTACTTTTTTTGCAATTTGCCGGTCACGGTCAGGTCGTAGGTCTGTACGTTAAATTTAAATATTTTCATCCCCTGGATCTTGTAATGAGGGAGGCGTCACCTTTGGAGAAGACAGTGTAGTGACGTTATGTTATGTGGTATGGTGTTACAAGTTTAATAAAAAATCATCATACATAATATTATGCCAATTTCCAAAAAAAAAATTGCGGTCAGCGCTTCATGTCTTTTTCTTTCATAATTCTCCATTATTCGTCATCTCAGCAGTCACTTCCGTTCTAGCCATATCATCCTTCACACAAACCATCCACAGTTTTTTTCATCAGCATTCATCTTTAAAGCTTCCTCGTGTAAAATTAAACTTTTTGTAAAGTGACATGCAGACAAGCCCACTTTTTTAGTAAAACATTTAAATATGTTGCTAAGACATATATGATTGCTACATCCACATATATTTAGGAACAGTTTTTATAACACTAATTGTGGCCATTATCAAGATATTTCCGTCAGACAGATATAATTAGTATGTACATGCAAGTACTTATAATATGTAATTTTAGACAAAAAAATGTGCTAGAACTAGCCATGATATGACCTTTTTTTTTTTGCGGGTGGAAAATCATCAAATAACCCCTCCCGTTCTTGGGCAGAGCGAAAGGGAGTGTCAGACTTCTACTGACTAAAAACCACCCATGTTCCTTCTTAGCCCTTTATGTCGAGGCCGCGGTATCTCTTGCGAACAACCCGCAGCCCCGACGGGAATTAATGTAACCTTGGATGTCTAAATTGACCGGACTATATTTTATTCGCGACTTAAGTAGATTACTTATTAGCCCGGTTGATGGCTAGGCTGGCTCCTTATTACATGGGACTTAAACATAATTGGTGAAATGTGGGTATACCCCAGGGTAATCCAGTGTGGGTTAAATATCACATGTAATAGAATGTAAAAAAAACAATTTACGTGGGCGTTACACGTGGATTCCTTCTCAATCACACTTATTTTGCAAGGTAATAAGTTCAAAGATACTCGTATCTCGCAAAACTTTGACCCGAGCGACGATACGGATATTTGTTCTTAACAACTACTGTAGTGTTTTTAAAATAAAAGTAGAAATCACCACAAGAAAATTTAATTAGATAAAATATATAATATTGAGAACCTTAAAAATAAAGTAGATAAAAGAATTAACTTAAAATTATATAATTATTGAGATTAAAATTTTAAAAAGAGATTCGCTGTGAGATAATTATATTTTTTAATTATGTGACCCTTGGCTGAAGCTTCATCCGAGGTATGATTGATTTTTAATGTAAAATTTAACACAGTTTCTTTAATTCAACAACAATAAAATTTATAATTTAACCTAGACTTAATATTAACTAAAATTATTAGACGAAATTCTTTGAAGCTTTCAGATCTTTTCTCATGATAAATTTCATGCGTCGTTGGTATCACAAGATAGGCGCTATTCGCTGGAGTTTTCTCACACGTAGAAAAGCAAATATTTAGATTACGCTCCACAAAAAGTGGGCTCAGGACCCAAAACAGGCGTTATTCGCTGGAGTTTTCTCACACGTAGAAAGAAATATTTAGATGACGCTCCATAAAAAGTGGAGACGACTCTTCAAGATCAAAAAAAGGTGAAAATCTCAGCAAACCTTGATGAAGTATATACTAAGTCGGGTAGGACTTCGGGGTAACGGAAGAGGGCCAAATAGCCCTCTGTGACTGGTTAGTACCTAAAGCAAAAATAAAAAATATGATAAGACTAATGAACACAAACCAGTAACAGAAGGTAAATAGGGAATCAACGATCAAAAATACACGAGATAAATACATACCAGAGAAGATAAAAATAGGAAATTTTCCAAAACAGGATCACAGGTAGAAAAATATAACACTGATAGATAAATCAGGACAAAATAGATTTCACTCGGACAAAATTTTAAATAATCAATCAAATTAACTTTATAACGATCATCAGTTCGTATCTCACAGGCGAATGACAAAACAAATTGGCAAGGGATGTCACAAATTTTTACTTTTATTCTTATTTTAAAAAATCATGACGCCAAGTAGAAAAATAAATAAAAGGAAGGTCCAATTACTAATATTTTTTAAAACAAAAAAGGAGGATTCATGTAACGGAACGCTACACTACGTACTAATTTATTGGTTACATAGATAATTTAGATGTAGTTGTAAAATTCATTTGCATCTATATGAAAATTAATTTTGTTTATATGCCTATTTCATTAGATCGTAGCGGCACATATGGAGGAGTAAATGCAACAGCTATTTGGTGTTCGTGTGGCGAAAAAAACACACATTTATAGTAATAAACATATTGATAATTTTAATGAGTAATTTATTGATTATTTTATTGATTATTTTATTGATTGTTTTATTGATTATTTTATTGATTGTTTTATTGATTATTTCAGTGGACATTTGATTGATTATTCTTTTGTCGTTTTCGTTATGTTGTATTTATAATAATTTTTTTTATCTCGTGTTTTGCCTGTTAAGGCGCATATTATGTTGCATGTAGTGCTCTTCTTTAAGTGATGGGGCACTTAAACTTAAATTTGAAATGTTTTTATGTAAGTGTAACAGTGTACTCATTGTTGAGGAGCCAAATTAAATAAATAAACATCAATCCTATAATCCCCGAGGGTACGACTGAGGTTTCATTAGTACGTCCACAAAGCCAGTTATGATTACGTCCCATGTAATGAGGGCGAGCCTATTGTCATCAACTGATCCGGACTTTAGAGAGAAATTACTTATGGAAAACCATACTGCCAGACTTTTTTTTTCTGTGGGGTGGGAAATCATCAAATAATCCCTCCCGCTCTTTAACAGAGTGGAAGCGAGTGTCAGACTTGTGTGACTTCTACTGACTAAAAACCACCCATGTTCCTTCTTAGCCCTTTATGTCGAGGCCACGGTATCTCTTGCGAGCAACTCGCAGCCCCGACGGGCGTCGGCCTTGAGGGCCCCTTCCATGTTGCTGATATCTCTATGAGGGGCACGTGGAACACGAACGGCCTGTCGTTGTCATAAGACGGACGGACTACGAGCTAGCCCATTACACACCGCCCACAGGCCCGCGTCTACGGTGGCCGGAAGCCGTCACGTGGCACCGACGCCCGGAGCGTCTCCCACGGCGGCATGACTGCCAGACCTGGAAATCGAATTCGCCAGACCAACGGCAGCTGAAAAATAGGAAGAACTAATATTGGGTTTAAAGTCCACGCGGTCCGGCGGTGACGCGGATCTCGCATCGCATTGGCTTGTAAGAAATTAGTTGACGCTCCGGTCATCCACGCGGACAAGCGGTGCTCACACCCTCTCCGCGCGGATGGGCGGCGCTCATCGCATCGTTTTTAATTCAAACACATGGCGATGTATGAAAACGTTAACGATTTCAAACGTCGATTTTACGAGAAGCGATTTTTCGCTCGTTAGTTTGAAATGCAGCGTTCGTTGCGGTGGACGCGCCTCTCAGTAAATGAATAAAAAAGCTCGAGACGAGCCTTCTGCACGCGCCGCGCGACGCCCCGCGTCTCCGTAAACGAGCCCTTACATTTGCTTCGCCGACTCCGTCCAACCGCGCGGATGCATGGTACGGTCAGCAACAGAAATTGCTTAACATTTCGGAATTTTAAATATTTGATGTACATGACTCCAGATTTTTAATGTTTCAGAAGGTTATTCGTTAAAATATTGCTAACTCTTCAATAATTTGTTAGTTACGGATATTATCTAATAAGTTTATATTAAAAAACCTGCTTTGAAACTTTGAGTGGTGTTAATCTACTTCTGATGCTGGCTGTACCGTGTGATAAACTAATTATAATATCAAAGAAGAACAGTTGACTTATAGAAACCGTTGATAATTATCTACGGCTATTCCAGCCATTTTCTTAAAATAGATTTAGATAAATATCTAATCACTTGACATAGCTCAAGAGATCTCAGTCTCAATCCAAATTCTTACTAAATATAGCTGTAATTAAAATAAGCTATTAATAACAGTTATCAATGCAAGAAATATTTGTGCAGAAGGTTCAGTTTCAGCAGACCTTTTACAATAAATTAACTTTTGTGTGGAGTGGTCGCAAGCGCGATTACTGAGCATGAGGTCCCAGGTTCAATTCTCGATTTAGGCAAAGTATTATTGGGTTTTTCCTTCAGATATTTCTCAGTAGCAGCCTTGGTCTGGATTTATGACCGGTTGATGGCAAATTGGCAATACACTCGCTCCTTAGGTACATGGGACTTGGACATAACTGGCGAAATGTGGGTATACCATAAGGTACACCATTACCTTACCCTTCGGGGATTACAGGCGTGTTGTTTTGTTATTTATTCTTCTAAACAATAGGTTCTGTCGTTTCTTTCACGAAACTTTGGTTTTCAGTTTTGTTAGCTAGCGGCTAGAAGGATGGGTGGATGGATAAATCTATGAATGAATGCATGTTTGGCACACAAATACATTTTAAAAAAGAAAAAAAAATCATTCGCTTAAACATTGAAAATCAATAAAATGTCGATAATAAATAACAATAACACAACAACATTACAAAATTACGAACACATTAAAAAACTCATCAAAATATCAATAAAATTTCAATAATAAATAAAAATCATACCAACATTCTAAAAGTAAAAAATAAAATAAAAAACACATTAAAATATCATTAGAAATAGTAAACAACAAAAATTCATTAAAGCTAGACCATCATTTTGAATATTAACACTTGCATTACACACATAGGATATTTTTCAGATAGTACAATCCTGTGGGACAATTACTGAACACCACGCAGGCAAAGCTACGAGCATGTGGTAGTGAATACACGCTACTTACTTTCTCCGTTTTTTCTTAGTTTTCTTTAATAACTGATCTTAATATTGCAACACGTAATCCCTCTGTATCATCTCTGTTCTGCGGCTTGACTATTTTACGGTAATTATATTTCAATCACCATTACATGACTAATTTCTTAGTCACATTACCTACTGAGTTGAATTTTTACTTGTACATGTTTTTGGTTTCTGGATAGCGAAACAGTAAAAACATAGTAAAACTTGTTCTCCTGTATCGTGGGGGCATTAGCAAACAAACATTTTTACTACACAATCAAACTTAGACCAAATATCTATTTTTAACAGACTTTCCAAAAAAGAGGAGGTTCTCAATTCGATTGGTTTTTGCAAGTATTTTCATAAAGGGTGTTACAACACATATCAAAGTCACTAGTTTTTCCCGTTATGGGCAACTCAAAGTTCCAGCAAATTTTACTAGTTTTTAATGTTATGTATTACTTAGGTTTTGTACTAATTCTGTAAAATAATACAAATAACAAATAGGTATAAAGTAATAATTAAAAAAAACTAAGAGTACCTAAGTACCTACAACCAAACTACCTACATAAATATCTACAACAACGACAATATGACACCTAGGCATCGAAGTACTCCTCCGCATCGCTGTCATCCGGGAACGTGCCCACAAGACTGACAGCATTCTCCAAACTAAGGGCCCGCACTAAATTCAATCATATGGCGTTGTATGAGTGCGTTTACGGAGAAGCGATTTTATACGCGTTTGCTTGAATTGGAGGCGGTGACCGCGGCGGAGCACGCGGCGGAACTTTCTTGCAGTCTTATTTGGAATTCGCACAACGCAGACGTAGTCACTTTCGCAATCGACCGCCCCGCGTCTCTATGAACAACATCGTATATTGGTCATACGTTTGTGTTTACGCGTGCGATGATATCTGCCGCTGCACGCGCCGCCTCTCCGTAAACACAAAAAACGTCCGATGCACCGCGAGACGCCACGCCGCACGCGCCGCCCGACGCCCCGCATGTCCGTAAACAAGCACTTAGTGCCACCCATTTGCCCACGTAAAGTGTCGACCAGTCGTAGTCGGCAAGAGATTTCCTAAAAACTGGCCAAGTGCAAGTCGGACTTCCACATGAAGGGTTCCGTACTTAGACTTCTTATTGGTTTTCCTGTAATCGACTATGAGTATTGAAATAATTTCTGTATTTTTTTCTGGGGGATGGTCGGACAGACAGACGTCACACGAGTGATCCTATAAGGGTTCCGTTTTTTCCTTTTATGGTACCCCTAAAAAGGAGACGCGCACTGGGTCCATGGGACCCAGTGCGCGTCTTGAAACCGTGCATTTTGAAATATTCTTTTTCTTTGAATATCTTTATGACCTCTGTACTACTGACTATTTCCAAAATAAAAGTTCTTTCATAGCAATATAATTTGTGTGCATTATAACTTAGTGTTATGTACAGAATGATTGGTCGAATGCCTCTTGAAGGGTTCATTTACAATCAGTAAAACGGAAACACAAAGAAAAATTTAAGTTTTTGACGTAACTATCTGTATTACCAAAGCGATTAGGTAGTCTTTAATTTATTGAACGCGTAGTGCCTTTTGTTTTACATAAATAACGCCGTGGACGTTCGACGATCGCTTTGGTTAAGCCACGGCATATAAAACAAAAAACAGCTCCAAACTAGTCTTTCTACTTCACAGGTGTATCTTCTGGAAATGATCTCAATTACACGGCTATTACACACGTGTTACAAATTGCTAATTTTGTGGATAACAACCGAAGCAACCTTCAGTTCTAGGTAAACCCACAGGATATAATTAGTTTCGTAAATAGTTCGCGACACTTCGACTCAGAGCTGTAAGTAACCAAAGATAATTGTAATTATTTGCCAAAGATATATAAAAAAAATGGAAGGGCATTTTCAATAATATGATACAAGTGGTGGAAAAATTAAATGTGGGTAAGAAAAATAAAATACTTAAATGTCATTTTCTTTTCTAATTCTTTCTATTTTAGACTATTGCCATGTTACACTAATTCTACAAGGTCCTAGTTTTAGGTTAATTATTCTTTCCTACACGTTAAAAACAATACCACTTCAAAAAATTTTGAGTGCGTTACTTTTCAGCGCTACCGTCATAATCGTGGTTTTCACACAAAAAAAGTTGTGTTCCATGTTTGCGTGAAGTTACTTAGTTTCCCGTCGGGGTTGCGGGTTGTTCGCAAGAGATACCGCGGCCTCAACATGAAGGGCTAAGAAGGAACATGGGTGGTTTTTAGTCAGTAGAAGTCTGACACCCCCTTTCGCTCTGCCCAAGAGCGGGAGGGGTTTTTTGATGATTTTCCACCCGCCAAAAAAAAAAGTTATTTAGTTTTAAATGTAAAGAATGGTGGTTAATGGTGGTGGTGGTGCTATAAGCTTTGTGAAGGGGTCGTTGACAGTCCGTATTAGTAGTTAACAACAGTAAACAATTGTTAAAAGTAAACCCAATATAGCACCATCTAGAGTCTCTAATCCCATTTATTTTCGCTCTAAATATAGGGTGTTGTTACTAAGTCAACGATCACAGTATTATCACTTATTTAGTAGATATAATTACAACGCTTCCGAGAATTCCACCCCCTGTGTATAGACACCGAATAACAACTCTCCTATAATTACTTACTTCGTTAATTATATTTTATTTCGAGGTTCTAGAGAGATTAATTTGGTTAGAAGTGTTTTTAACAGTAAAGTTGGGAAAATTCCGTTTGAAACAAAGCAAATTAATTTGTTTACATCCTCTCAGCCTTTTTCCCAACTGTATGGTGTCGTCGTCATCCATGGAGCGACCGCCTGTCTGGTTTCCACAACCCAGTTGCTGGGACAATCGATACCCACAGGTGTCTGGTTAACAAACTTTCAGATTTCAGACTAGGTTTGACAGTTGCTACAGGTGTAACGACTGTCAAAAATCTACAGATGGATACTAGAAAAGGTCTCGCTAGATAATGAATTAACCCACCTGAGACCAACCAAGGTTAGCCTAGCTCAACTTGCTTGATTGTTATTATAATAATAATTATATATGATTGTTATTATAATAACAATTATATATATTATATGCACGACTCCGACCCTTATCACAATCATCCAAATACCAGTATTTTACATGGAGCGACTGCTTATCTGACCTCCACAACCCAGTTAGTACTAGGTAATACGATACTCTTTGCGAAGACGGGTTATCAGACTTTTGGGCCACTGACTACCTGTAACGGCTGTCAAAAATGTACAAATGACAGCCAGGAACGGGCCTGGTCACCCATCCACGAATGAATCCAAGCAAGCATGGTTTAACCCGAAGATCGACCCGTTAGTATTATTTTGCTACGATCTCCTCAACCCATTATAAGCTAAAAATAAAGAAGATAAACTCCATTCCAAGGTTTTGGCGTCATAAGCTCAGTTATCCCTATAATAATCAAGATGTTTGGCCAAGTCTCCATAATCTATTATCTCATGCTGGGAAACAATTGTCGATGTCCAATATAATTAATCTGCGGGATGATTATTATTATTGATAGCTTTTCATTTTGGGGCAGACGCCATGTTGTTTTTGGAGTTGGAAATAAAAGATGGGGTAAACAAGTTGTTTGTTAAGGGTTTAATTACCCCCTGTGAGTTTGTAGCCTTCTAGTATTATTAATACGCCCTGTTTTAGTGGAAAACAATAATTAAATTAATCAATTCGAATGCCTCAGTAGTCTTGTGGTTGCTAACGCCACTGCTGAGCGTGACGTTTTGAGTTCGATTTAGGTAGAGGGTAATTTGCATATATAACCGATTTTTAAAAGGAGGAGGTTGTCAATTCAACTCCACTAGACCTTTTTACCCGACTGCCAAAGAAGGAGTGTTATGTTTTTAGGGTTCATGTATGTCATGTATGATTATGAGTCAATACTAGTAACTAGGCACAAATACAAACGCCGCCGAAAGCTTCTATTGAAAATTCCTGATGGGAAAATAATAAATTGGCGATTGCCGCCGGAAATTCCGGACCTCACTCTTAATCAATGTATATATTTCTACAGTCACATTTATAAGGAAAAAATGAAAATTCGCTGCAAAAAAAAACTGTCGCGACGGTATTGTAAGCGATCGATTTAAAAGTTAAATGAATTCTGATAAATACGAGGCATCTAATAATCTGAGTTATGTTAACACATTCTCTACTATATCTTCTTTTTAGCGAGTCGATGCCAATGTAAATTGTTATTAACTTAAACCTTTCTATTGTATCGAGTCTGGTTCTTCTAACCAAACAGACAGATGTGTTGCTGGGGAGTTTGTTCCGCCACTTCTTCTTTCCGGCAAAAAAGACTAGGAAATGTCGAAGGGTGGGCGTTTTGGGGGACTGTTACTTGTTAATAAGTAAAGTAAAGTAAATTTTGACGTTCGAAAAGTGCTGATTATCAGTCTAGTTTGAATAAATAACTTTTGATTTTGTGTCGGCCCAGAACTATATTATAATTTTAAATGAACACATCTTTTGGCGTTCTTTTTGTTACAAGCAGCTTATTTTATAGAGACATATTATACTCGTAAGTCAAATGGCCGGGACGTCCCTTTCGGCGAATACTGTTATTTTGAAGGATCATCATCTGCTTAGCCTTTTCCCAACAATGTTATTATTATTATTGTTTGTTGTTGTTGTTACTTTGAAGGATGATCTTCGAAAATACTATGATTTTAACTTTTACTTATAACCAGAAGTCTAACACTTCCTGTCGGGACGGCGGGCGGGTGTCTGTTGGGGCTACGGGTTATTCAAAAGAGATACCGCGGCCCCGGACACAAATGGCTAAGAAGGAACGTGGGTGGTATTTAGTCAGTAGAAGTCTGACAGTCCCTTCCGCTCTGCCCAAGAGCGGGAGAGGTTATTTGATGATTTTACACCCGCCAAAAAATAAAATAAAAAGGATACAACCCTTTCCGACACCTAACCTAAAAATACATATATTTTTGTCCTGAATTTCAACCAGAGTTATTCTTATCCTCATTTCATCTTAGTTTACATACCCAAGGACTTCGGGACAGCGAACTGCCCAGGTTCATAGTCCTCGTAGAGCTTTGAACCGGAGTCACAATGAAAACTAAATATATTCAGGTCAGGAGATAAGTAGTTGAACTATTTATACACTGAGTTTTACTTTTTAATGTCACGTTTAGTTCTTTTTGAGGTTTCGGTTTTTTGTTGTAAATGGATCGTGGTTTTTGAATTATTTACGTTTTGGATTAAATTAGAGGTACTAAGAGACAGTCCTGATTGTTGTATGAGCTCTTTATTCCCCGAACAATAAAATCATCATCTGCCTAGACTTTTCCCAACTATTTAAATTTGTTGGGTGCGTCAAGCAACGATAAAGCCTCATCTGCCTAGCCTTTTCCCGTTTAACCGTATGAAGCTGAATTCCAGTATTTTCCATCGAGTAACTTCCGATCCGACCACCGCAATCCGTAATTCAGTTTTGGGTAGTATTATACCTCTTGGTAAGAAAGGTGTGAGTTTATTATTATATTTATCAGATAAGGCACATCATCATCATCATCCTACAGTAGTACACACTGTTGTACATGAGCCTCCTCAATCGCAAGTCACTCAACTTGATTCACATCCAGTTACAGTGGAGAAGGTACCAATTAACAAACGCAAATTGTAACCCTTTAATCTGAACATTTCACTTTTGAACATAAACTGAAGTACAGAACCATTTGAGCTATAACATCAGATTCATCAAATCACAGTAAATCTTCCCCAGATAATAAATGCCCAACCATTACGAGAGATGACTGCGAAACAATAATGTCAGACGTACTAGAAACACTTTAAAGTTTGACACTTGCATTTGTATTCCGAAGCTTGATAGACAAATGAAAAAAACATCTGAACATCTGCGCTAAAAGATTCACGTAAACAGTGTTTAGAATTTGCTGATTTTATTCAAATCTGTCACCATTTTTCACCATCTGCTCGTATAGACGCCAGCTAATATAGCAACCCGAAACTATCAAATTTTTGAACAATATCTTTAATGTTTCCAGAGTATTGGCGATTTTTGCGGACCTATTAATTTTGGGACAACTATCCCATGTAGGGGATAGTTGCTTAATCCATGTAAATTACGTTTATGATAGAAAAAGGAGAACATATATCCCGCAATAACTTTGACCGCACCTACCCGTCCCATGCAATCAATCACTCAGAGACATGTAACACTGTGAACTTAGTTGTTGTTACAGTCTCTCGATAGATAAATAAAATAATGTGTTTCATTCCCGAAACTAGATTAATTGCAATCAAGGCGACTATATCCCCGGGGCGACTATCCGGGTTTTACCCTGGGCATTTTCTATCAAGTAACCTTTAAAACATGAAGACACTCTTCAAAATGAGAAACAATCGTAAATTGACCTGGATTTCACTAGACGAAAAAACAAAGAATGAAGTGAATTACATCTTGTCTAACCAGCCAAAACAAATAAGGAATATAGAAATTCTACATGGTCTAAGATTCAGTTCGGGTCACAGACTGGTAAGAGCCACTTATGTTCTACAAAACATTAAAAAAAACAGGCAGACATTCAGAGAAGAAGAAATAACATTATATACCAAAGCTCTAGAAAATCATATAAAAG
The DNA here is from genome assembly GCA_949774965.1 of Diarsia brunnea. Lineage (NCBI taxonomy): Eukaryota > Metazoa > Arthropoda > Insecta > Lepidoptera > Noctuidae > Diarsia > Diarsia brunnea. The sequence continues at coordinate 11,911,031 of OX459022.1, read as the reverse complement.
AATTCCAGGCACTAAACGGAGACGATAACGTCCATACCATATATAACAAAATAGAAAACGTCATCAAGATAAGCATGTCAAAGGAACAAAAAACAGAAAAACAAACAGTGTGAACAAAATACTAACAAAATCTACGCTAGAACTAATATCAAGACGCACAAAACTTTTGAAAACAAAACAAAAAATAAAAGAAATGAAGGAAGAGCTAAAAAGTCTATTTAAAAAACGAACAAGGCAATCAAGCAGGACAACAGAAAATAGATCATAGAAAACAACCTCAAACAATACAGGACCACAAAAAGAGCACGTAAACAGCTGACTACACATAAAATTGGATACAAAACCTAAAAACCACTACAGGTACAAATACGGGGAAAGACATTATAGACAGTGCTGCAGAGTTTTACAAAGAACTATACAACAACGCTGGAACTTACAATAGTGAACATAACAACAAATACTCTATCAATTATAGCGATTTAACGAACCCGTAGAGGTGAATGCGATGGAGATAGCAGAGCATATCAAGATTTTTTTATTTTTTTAAATTGGGACAAGCCCGCCACACTATTCCCAAACCACTGTAACTTCTGTAAGCCAGAATCAACAGTGGCGACCACAAAAAAAGCGCCGAGACAATGAAGCCCGACGAAGTCCCAGAGAAACGATTAAACTGTCTTGGATCCCGCAACGAAATTAATCAGAAAATAATAGCAGAGGAGCATATCAAGAATGTTAAGCCAGAAAAAAAATCCAGGACCAGACGGTATACCAAATGAGGCATTAAAACTTGGAATTGCTCTGCTAGTACATTCACTGTCCCACCTAATCAACATAGCCGTAAAAACGGGACAAGCACCTGAACCATGGAAAAAATCTGACATAATCTTGCTGTATAAAAAAGGTGATCGTCAAGATATCGGTAACTATCCTTCCTAGCATCTATAAATTGTTTACCTCCATTCTTCTAAGCAGAATCAATACTAAAATCGAAAACCATCAACCTATAGAACAAGCGGAGTTCCGGACAGGCTTCTCAACAACAGATAATATTCATGTAATGCAACAAACAATGGAAAAATACAACGAATTCAACTTATTCAACAGACCATTATATTTAGCATTCATCAACTACGCCAAAGCATTTGATACAATATCACGTAATGCAATATGGGAGACACTAAACTAATGTCGCGTCCACGAAAAGTAATACAACATCCTGAAAAATATATACGAAAATAGTACTAGATGTGTGAAACTAGAGAAATGAGGACCGGAAATACCAATTCTACGCGGAGTAAGACAAGGAGATCCTCTATCCCCCAAGATTTCCATAGCAGTGCTTCAAAACATCTTCGAGGACCTGCAATGGGAAAATGAAGGTATTCAAATCGGCAACCGACACCTAAGCCACCTCAGGTTCGTAGATGACATAGTCCTGTTCGCTGAAAGCAGCAGAAATCTATAAAAAAATTTAAAACAATTAAACGAACAAAGCGCTTTTGATGAATAGAGATAAAACAAAATTAACGACAAACAGCTACCCAAATACAATAAAACTCGAAGGAGAGATCCTGGAATATGTAAACATATACATATGTCTAGGAAAAGAAATATCTTTCCAAGACATGAAGTGAAGTGATAGTGATGATGTAGTATCCAAAATAAGGAAAAAAAGTAAGTATATCATATCAACTTTGTATGGATATTTGTCAGCTTAACATTCTTTTAGACGATTTGATTGTTATCAGTAATGCTATCGTCTGCTGCAATACCTTTCATATCTTTTACCGACAGCTGCTTATTTGTTTTCTAGTTTTTACTAGTTACAGTGTAAAATATCTAATTCTTCGAAAGAGATACCGCGGCCCCGGACTCAACGACTTAACGTGCTATCTGAGGCACGGAGGAAACTCGGTATCTAAGGGGCGGTCACCCATCCACAGACCAACCTAAGCAAGCGCGGCTTAACCTTATGATCGACCCGAGTGGCAGTTATTATTAAGCCACAAGCTCCTCTAAAGGGCTACGAAGAAACATGGTGGGTTTTTAGTCAGTAGAAGTCTGACACTCGCTTCCACTCCACCAAGGACGGGAGTAGTCATTTGGTGATTTGCAACACTCAAAAAAAAAAGGTATCTAATTCTGAAAGATACGGAGAGGCGACCGCGAACCAGAAGATGTTGCGTTGAAGGGCCTCCCACTAGGCCCGATGACCGATGGCTGAATTGGAAGTCTCTACATAGACTCCGGAGAACAGCGGTGGCCCAGTGGCGGCCCCGACTTACGAACAGTACGTCGTAGGTTCGAACCCAGGCAGGCGCATTACTTTGTGTAGTTTATTTCATTACTGCTGCTCTAAAAAACGGTGAAGGAAAATATTGTGAGGAAACCGGCATGTCCTAGAATCAAAATTCGAAGACTTGTGACATCTACCAATCCGCACTGGGCCCGTGTGGTAGATTATAGCCCATTCCCTTCCAAAAAGAGGAGGCCGGTGTTCCAGCAGTGGAATCATTTTTTTTTCTTTTTGGCTGGTGGAAAATCATCAAATAACCCCTCCCACTCTTGGGCAGAGTGAAAGGGAGTGTCAGAAAGAAAAAAACTATGTGTAACTATGTGTGTAATTAGATATTTTTGGTAAAATACCTCCTTTGTTAATGTTGGTAAAAAATGGGAATTGAATTCCGTTCCTATTTTTTTAGAGCATCCAAGACGATGCAGAGAAAGAACTTTATTTCCTTGCAGTTTTCATTACTGTGAGTGCAGAGCTCAGTGTCTTGTCGTGTCGAGTGTCAAAGACTCACCTGGCACACAGCCAGGACCACAGATATACATAATATGACTAGATAACGCAAGAGCATCTACTTTACGTGCCACTTCTCGTGCGCGGCCTAAGTATTTTATACTTAATGAGGTTACTGTCGCAGCAAGCGTTACAACCATTGACTTTTATATTACTGCGTAAGGACTGGGCGGACCGCATGTTACAATGACGCCTCGAACTTGGTCCTAAAACGGTCTTTCCTAAGCCGAAGTGAACTAGTCACGTCCTCGAAAATACCACGCCGCTTATACAAGGTTACGTTAACGAGCAGACTACACCGATTCTCTGTATGGCGAACGCGTCGAGCAAATGTTCGGACGACCGTATCTTTAGTTTTTATATCAATGGTTACAACTCAAGAACTTAATCATATTTAAACAACAAAAATAAACACCGGTATTTTTAGTCGTGGGTTGAACTTGAGCCAGACTTGACGCGCCTCATTAGACATAATAATATTGACAATACAGTTTGTTTATAATTTGACGTAAAGGCCCAATTTCAATATAGACAGATTACAGTGACATTATGCCGTCTTTAGCATTGATTAAAACGGAATGTTCCGTATGGTGTCGGACGTAAGTTCCGTATGGTGTCGGACGTAAAGAATAGCACCATCCCGTATCTTCCTGTGAGTGTCGTAAGACGCGACTAAGGGACTTACCAAAGAATGGGCAGCAGCGTTCTCTGTGCCTTCGTAACAACCATACTGCGATCGCCAACCCGCCTGCCAAGCATGGCGATTATGGCAAATCCCCCCCTCCTGGGGGAGGCCTATGTCTAGCAAAAATCGCAAGCTTGCTTTTCATACGAATCTTAACACTTAGGTTATCTAGGTGTATATATCTGTGGCCAGGAAAATTTCCTCCAGGAACTTTTATACTTAGTATGCGGTGCAGTTTGAATCTTTTGAAAATTGGGACAAGTTGTCACAGTACCACACACACTTTACCTACTTTAGTGAAAAAAGTTTTGTTAAAGTCGTTTCATAATTATTAGCTTCTGATCGCGACTTGGAGTTTCTTTTTTTAGTTATTTATTGGTGTCCGTAAATAGCCTTATACAATTTCGTCTATTAGGGTCTCCCCAAAAAAGGCTGCAAGAAACTAAATGACCGCCTAACTTCTAAACTCGGTAAAGAACCTGTACCTTGGAAAGCTGTTTACTTCTATGGACAAAATTAAATGGATGAGTTTGGTAATTATAAAGAAAAAATAATTATAACAATTTTCATGGCACTTTGCAATAGTGTACATTTTTATAAATCAAAGAATTTTTAAAAAGCATTGGGTATGTTCGGTGATTACTATATCCAATCCAATTTTTATTTCAAATAAGCTGATGCTAGCGGCTTCGCCCGCTACAATTCGAAAATTATCCCACGGGAAGATAAAATCGGGAAAAAACTATCCTATATCCTAATTCAGGCTATAAACTATCTGTGTACAAAATTTTATTTAAATCCGTTCAGTAGTTTTTGCGTGAAAGAGTAACAAACATACACTCTCACACACAAACTTTCGCCTTTATAATTTTAGTGTGATAGGTCCGTAAGAGGCACTTTTGCATGGTCAAAACTAAGTTACCTACAGTCCAGTCATAGTCATTATAACTGTAAATGGACTGTAGTTGCCCATTCCAAAATCTTATAACTTTTAATGTTATATTAGGAAGATGTTGTTTTAGTTTTTACATATTCATCATCTGCCTAGCCTTTTCCCAACTATGTTGGGGTCGGCTTCCAGTCTAACCGGATGCAGCTGAATACCAGTAGTTTACATGGAGCGACTGCCTATCTGACCTCCACAACCCAGTTGATACTAGGTAATACGATATCCTTTAGTAAGACAGGTTGTCAGACTTTCAGGTCACTGTAACGACTGCCAAAGATCTATACAGGGTGTAAATCAACCCATCACACAGCCGTCAACCAAGCATTCTGTACATCAAACTAAGTACCCCTACGCAAAATTTTTTGCTGGAGACACGATTTTTTTTTGGGGTCAAAAATCACATTTTACGGTATAACTCAATGTAGCACTCCTAAAACATTGTGCTAGTGGATGCTTTGAATAGTAAACGGGTCATGGAGGTAATTTAAGTAAAGTTATAACCTGAAAAACTAGTATTTACAAAAACAGCTGTGAAAATTTTGGAACTTTGACCCCCAATATCTCCGTAACTAGGAGGTTCCCGGGTATGGTCTTGAAGAAAAAAATGATCGCAGTGGTGGGGAGAACAAGTGCCCTTCGTTTGCGTTAAGGGTACTTTTACACCCTATATGTGGCAGCCGGGACCAACAGCATAACGTGCTTTTAGTTTTTACATGTAAGAGGTGTATTATTTGTTTAGTTATCGGGCTATTGTTTCGTTTTTGTTTAGTTATTGTTTTTTTGGGCGAAAGTAGTAAATTGTAGTTAAATTTAACATCGGAAAAACCAGAAAAAATATCGTTTTACCTTACAATATTTATGTGCCTATATTTTTCCGTGGTACTGCTGATATTAGTAATTAATTAACAATAATCATTTTCCTCTTTGGTGTTTTTTTTGTACTTTGGAGTATTTACGTAATTGGACCGATGCGTTACAATTATGTAAAATTAAATTAAGTGTAGGTTAAAAATACGTTATTTATACATACAAAAATTCCCACCTTTTTCCTTTTTTGGGTAGGCAGAAACCACAGAACGACTACTATTTATAAGGATTTTTGCGTATGCATTTCTCCTTTTTTTTTTGCTCCTATCCTTATTCCATCCTTTTGGGTAGTCCCCTTTCATACATTTAGTCGTACAAAAAAAATCAATTAACCTGTAAACAATATATTTTCCGCTCATAACAAACAGTTTGTTTTGTGTGTTATTGTAGTTCTAGTGTTTAAAAAAAAACATTTATGTATAAACATTACCAGTTACTAGGCAATTAATAAAAAAAAAACAAAAAAGTTAAAACAGAACTTGACTCGTCTCACCAAGTCTACTAGGTCAGTCCCCTGCCGTTTTAGGGTTAAGATACGCTTCTGAAGTCACGTACGCAACGAAACTTTTATCTTTCTTTACTTTTTTTTTGTCAACACTTACAAAACTTCCTTTTTGTGGTCACCTTTTGAGTTTTTTTGTGATCTAAAAATAGTGGCTGTATGTTGTTTGCCGATCATAAAATTAAAAAAGAGTTATGTCATTTTGACATAACGACAGGTGGGTTCTGTAAGCCAATGAAAAAAAAAAGTTCTATGGGAACTGTATTTATCGGTATTTCAAATAATTTATCAATGATTGAATTATGCATACTATCCTCAAGCGTAACTACTTCCTATATTCCCAAAATGTTTTACACATAATTTTATCATAGTTCACATTAAATTGACGTAATAAGTTCACGTTTTTGTGGAATAATAATAAATTATTACTAAAACGTGGATTGTTGGCTTATTGCGTCAGTCCTAATCCTTACGTCTAAAAATGTGTAAGATAGACTTCTAAGAAAATTCCTAGATTACGATAGCACTATAGTTTCTTCTTAAAACTACGATTATTTCCTGATGTCACATAGGTATTTTTATTGCGCGGTGGCACAAGTATGCCATTCATTCGGACGATCGTAATCAAATTTTTTCCCTACGTGATAACTGACACGAGTGAAAAGATCAGCATATTTAGAAAAAAACATGCCATGCCATTTACAACCTTATTTTTTACTAACAAAACACTATATCTTGACACACGGCAAAATACGGAACTACAATAAATCGTATTGATTCTGACAGCTCACTGTCACTTTTCACTCACAAGTGGCGCCACATGCACGGTCATTTTAAAATTGACATTCGAATAGTAATAGACGCCATCTTGGATTTGTTCTTACTTTTAAAAATGTCGCGATATTTAAAAATGCGTCCACTGTTTTTTTTACGCCTTTTTATGAATTACTGAGAACTGTGAATGAGTCATTTGCGTCGTAATTATTAAAATAGGTGTCATGAAATTCCTAGATGATTAATTAATATGACGCAATATTATTATAACGAGAAGTTTTTATATCGTTGTAAAACTTCCTTGCTTCCCGTCCATGTTAAAATTAACATTGCGAACTCAGATTGCGAAGTTATGTGTAGCAGCCCTTATTCAAACTATTGAACTTATAATGATGAGTTTTTTAAACTCGAAGAAGGAAATAGACAGACAGACCAATATAGAAAAATAAAGAAAAGTAATGTCTAGCGGAGTGAAATAGGGAGTTAAGAATCTAAAATTTATGCGACGAAGTTACGGGTAATGCTAGTATATTATTTGTTAGTACCTAGTGTTTGTTTGTTGTACAGAAGTAAGCTGTTTTTTTTAAATTGATGACAACTTCCAATAAAAATTTTACATAATTATAATATTTTCTGACTTGATATTGTGATTTATTAGCAATGTCATGTACCCGAACTAAGTATAAAGGGTCCCAAAGACTACTATAATAACACGTCTTGTATTATGTTGATGGCGTGTCAGTTGACAGAGAAGAATTGATGTAAAAACCGTGTTGCGCCAGCCCCAAGTAACATGGGACAAGGGTAGCAAGATGATCCCGTCGGGGCTGCGGTTTGTTCGAAAGAGTTACCGCGGCCTCGGCGCAAGGGCTAAGGAGGAACATGGGTGGTTTTTAGTCAGTAGAAGTCTGACACTCCCTTTCGTTCTGCCCAGAGCGGGAGGGTTATTTGATGATTTCCCACCCCCCCCAAAAAGAAAGGGCAGCAAGATGATGATGATAGTGATGACAGCATCACCCACCACTGCTTAGCCTGTCCCTATTATGTTGGAATCAGAATAGGGGATCGGACTCACTCAAAAAAACATGATTCTGTTTAGTCCGTCAGTTAGGTTATCGAAAAATATTGGATACGTGTTTTTAGGGTTCCGTACCTCAAAAGGTAAAAACGGAACCCTTATAGGATCACTTTGTTGTCCGTCTGTCTGTCTGTCTGTCTGTCAAGACCTTTTTTCTCAGGAACGCGTGGAGGTATCAAGCTGAAATTCATATCAAATACTCAAGTCTATGGTCTCTTGGAGCTGTGAAAAAATCAAACTTCTAAGTCAACGCGATCAAAAGATACTCCCGTTTATGCCGCAAATTTTCGACACTCGCAAGGGAATCAAAACCTACAGGGTACTTCCCGTGAACTCAGAATCTTGAAATTTGGTATGAAGCAACGTCTTATAGCAGAGATATAGGAAAAATTGCGAAAAGTATACATTTTTAGTTATATCATATAATAAAAATATTTTTAACCCTCGGAACCCTCGGTGCGCGAGTCTGACTCGCACTTGGCCGGTTTTTTGTTTTATCAAATTAATAAAAATTGACGAAGATAAAACGCGTCAAAGATCAAGTGGGCTTGTGACGTCACTTGTAGGTAAAAAATGTACTGACATGTGACGTCTCACGAGTTTTCGAAACAGCTGTATCGTCTTCATTTTTTGTTTACGTAAAAAAAGGAAAAATATATTATGTTCAATTTTTTTTGGGAATCTATATGACGGACTAATTAGATTATTTTTGTCCGATCCCCTATTCAGTCTGACCGGCACAGCAGAATACTAATTCTTTGCATGGAGCGACTTCCTCAACGACCAAGTTATTGCGTTACTTATCCCCCTACCCATAAGAAAGACTGGTTGTCAAACTTTTTGGGTCACTGAATATCTGTAACGACTGTCTAAGATGTGCAAATTGGCAGCTGGAACCAATAGCTTCGTGCTTTTTATAGTAAGGGCGGATTTGTTGGGCTGCGGGTTGTTCACAAGAGATACCGCGGCCTCGACATGAAGGGCTAAGAAGGAACATGGGTGGTTTTTAGTCAGTAGAAGTCTGACACTCCCTTTCGCTCTGCCCAAGAGCGGGAGGGGTTATTTGATGATTTTCCACCCACCATAAAAAAAAGGCCGGATTTGTTACAATTATAATGAATGGTCACAAATGAAAGCTTAAGCAGATTTATGAAATTCTTAAGATGGTCACACAAGCTAATTGCTTGTGTGACCATTTATATATTATTAATTGTCACTTTGTGACCATTTTACGAATTGTAACGTATTTTTTTTATTTTCCACGGACCAACCATGGAATGATGATACTTGTTACGATGATTTATCAGTCAAGAGGCACCTTGAAATAATGATTCAGAACCATCAGGAATGAGGAATAGGATGCAGCTGGAGATATAATGTTTCATGCGATAAGTACTTTTCCAGTTTAGATAAAAGATTATCAAATGTCTGTGTAATCAGTCATCATTGTGAACTTGGCGGTAACATTTTCACCATTAGTTAGTAGTGTATTAGTATTTTTTTTTAAAATCTGCCAAGTGCGAGTCGGACTTGCACACTGAAGGTTCCGTACAAACAAAGTTTAAAATTATTAAAAATATTTTTAATATATGAGGTAACTAAACATTTATGTTTTTCGCAACTTTTCCTATATCTGTGCTATAAGACGTTGCCTTGTACCAAATTTCAAGATTCTGAGTTCACTGGAAGTACCCTGTAGGCTTTGATTCCCTTGCGAGTGTTGAAAATTTGCGGCATAAACGGCTGTATCTTTTGTTTGCGTTGGGTTAGAAGTTTGATTTTTTCACAGCTTTAAGGGACAGTAAATTTGAGTATTTGATATAAATTTCAGCTTGATACCTCTACGCAATCCTGAGAAAAAGGGTCTTGATTGACAGACAGACAGACGGCCGGACGGATGAACCGACAACAAAGTGATCCTATAAGGGCTCCGTTTTTTCCTTTCGAGGAACGGAACCCTAAAAAACACGGTATTTCGACTGTGCTAGATGAACCAGTAATCTTTTGAAGTTCAGACTGGATGCAGAAGGTGGAGGAATGGGTGCTCTGGCGCATGTTGGGAGAAACTCGTATCTCTAGCAATGGATTGGAATAAGCATGACTCTTATAAAAGGTTTTTACGAATTCTCCCCACTTTTTTGGGTTTTAAGATCAATTTTAATGCAAAAACGAAAAAGAAGCTCGTTTAACTCCATCTTATTTGTATACCTACATTATGGCAAATAAATGATTCCGATTCAGATTCAGATTCATTTATTTATTTACATTTGGATAAAAAAATAGTCACTGTCTTAAATCTTAATTAAGTACATTCTATAAAAAATCTCCATTCATCAATTACAGTCATAATTAATACACATAGCATCAATAAAGAATTCACAACCTAGTTTCTTTATTACAAATATCTCAAAGAACATCCCACAATCCCACACCGACCTTTGTAACGTAAACGCGACCGTTTATCAGGCTATTATCTTGATACGCTGGGGGCTCGTCGTCGTCGCGTGCGCACGCGCAGCCACGCCGCGTCGCAGCCAATCCGGTGACGTAGCCGATTGCACAATAGTAGCCACGGATGACTACATCGCCACAATGCAGAGGTGAGCAGTAGATCAAGTAAAATAGGATTTGTGCGTTTTGTGCCAATGTTAGGGTTGACAATTTTTTTTTAAGTTATATAAATTATTTTTTAAGCCAATACTCAGAACAAACTATTTTAATACTCTTAAGATATTACTAGCTTATGCCCGCGGCTTCGTTTATTGTCCCACGGTATCACACTACCGGGATAACAAGTATCCTATGTGGTAATCCAGGTTATAAACTATCTGTGTGCGAAATTGCATCCAAATTCGTCCTGTAGTTTTTACATGAAAGAGACACATCCATCCAACATCTCTGTGGTCACTTAGATATACTGTTTATTTTGTTGCTATCTAGTAATGACAATTACGTGCGTCAGTTGCTAAGTAGATAAATTAATTCGTGTATGTATTAGTAAAATCAGCAGTGCCATACATATATGGTTGTTGAAGTTCCATACGCTATAGGTAATATTTTTTTTGCGTCAAACAAAAATTGACCATCGACTCAATCCAAAAAATGACCTCACCTTTCTAATTGCGCAAACCCCAAATAAATTAGGATAAGGACAAAATAATGATGATGCTGACTAACTCATGCTGTATAATGAAAAAAAAAACAAATTAAAAGTGGTCCTTCGAGCCGGATACGACCCATCCACCAAATATTGTTCGTAGTTGAAATACTGTAGATACGTTGATACTGTGTCGTGGATGACTACAACGTCGTATCTTGATCCATACAATACACGAGGCGCCTCACTTCCGATCGTTCGATATGATTATCTAGCGTCAGCTTTTTTTTGTAGAAATGTGATTATTTGAAGTTTCTGCTACCGTATCTTTATTAGGTTTGTAGAGAGTTTTAGTTAGATTTTTTTAGTTGGCTTTTCAAGGCCTTCAGAGTTCTAACAACACCTATTTTTTAATCAGGATTTATGCTAGCATTACTTGCTATGCCGCCTCGTGCTTGCCACGTGGTCATTATAATATTGATAAGCCCCGATTTGCTTATCGGGCGCATATTATATAACTCTTAAGAAGTATTTATCCATTTTATCGCTTTCTACTTTCTACCTTTCGTTTTAAAAAAATATAATAATCAATGTAAAAAAAACCCAGAACTACACGATAGAGAAGAAGAAGTAAGAGACGTAGAGGATTCTTCTAATTTTTTTTTTAGCTGTTGATATCTGTATCCTTAGAACAGTAAAGAAATCATATGGCACCAATATAGGTACCTATATAATAAAGCAGGTATACATATTTTGTTTTTTTTTCATTTTAATGGAATTAAATCCCAATGGGTCGATTTAACTACGATACTTCTTTCCCATAGTATTCTGGCCGACTTTTCCACTACTGTTCCTACTCCGTGTAATCTGGGCCGCGGACCAGAGGCCAGTTGCCCCCTACCCTTTTTTTTTTTTTTTTTGGGGGGGTGGGAAATCATCAAATAACCCCTCCCGCTCTTGGGCAGAGCGAAAGGGAGTGTCAGACTTCTACTGACTAAAAACCACCCATGTTCCTTCTTAGCCCTTTATGTCGAGGCCGCGGTATCCCTTGCGAAAAACCCGCAGCCTCGACAGGTGCCCCTTACCCTTAAATAACGTCTTCTAACCAATTTTCAGAGTATTTATTGCGCCCCTGGGCTTCCGACAGGGCTTAATTTTAATAACCTCATCAGTTATATCGAATAATAAAGTTAGAATAATTAAAAATGCAGCCACCATCACACTAAAAGAATGTCAACGAGGCACTCTACAAAAACGAACTTATTCTAAAACAAAACCGTTGAGCCTACAACACTACTCAAAAAAACTGACAACACTATTGTCTCCTTTAGTTCTATAAAAAAAAATCTCTCTCTCTCTCTCATCTTTTTCTATAAATATGTTTTCTTTTTTTCTTTCTATCTTCTTCTTAGCGTGTCGATGGCAATCTAAATTGTATTGGCCCAGAATTGGGCTACTAGTTTGGCGCTTTCGGTAGCGTCCATTAGTTCCTGTAGTGAGCTACCAGCAGGACAGGCAGGGCACGATATTAAGTGCCCCATTGTTTGAGGAATAGCACCACATTTACACTCCAGTGCAGAGTCATTTATGTGTATCCACCTTTCTTTCTATAAATTACGGGCATTGCCGTGACACGTAGGCCTCTAGGCTGACGTGACTTGAGAGGTGTTGCACTTGTAATAGTTTACCTGTCGGTTGAGAACAGGTGGGCGTACCACTAGCCAGGGATGGCGAACCAATGGCACGCATGCCGTTTTTTTTTTTAAAAGAAACGTTACCCCACACTAGGAATTTCTCCTGTACCGTGGTTGCGTTCACAAACATTTAAACTCACGTACACAAATACCCAGACCCGAAACAACTATCTGTAGGCCATACAAATATTTGTTCCGTGTGGGGATCGAACCCGCGACACGCAGCGCAGCAGTTCAATCCCTCAGCCACTGCACCAACCGTGCCGTCATTGATGGTTACACAATATTTTAGACACACCACCGAATTTTTAACCATATTTTCATCTATGCCTACGAGTAATTATTTTCAGAGATGAATAACATCATTTGAATAACACGTAGAATTGAAACATCTATTTATTATTCATTAATTACGATGTGGGTGAAGTTTTTTCTTTTTGTTAGTAAGAGCTTTATTTGAAAATATTTTGTTTAATTATTATCTGCCAATAGAGACTCATCATCTGCCTAGCCTTTTCCCAACTATGTTAGGGTCGTCTTCCAGTCTAACCAGATGCAGCTAAATACCAGTATATTACATGAAGCGACTGCTTATCTGACCTCCACAACCCAGTTAATACTGGGTAATACGATACCTTTGGTAAGACTGGTTGTCAGACTTTCAGGTTTACTGACTACCTGTAACGACTGCCAAAGATCTATATATGGCAGCCGGGACCAACAGCTTAACGTGCTTTCCGAAGCACGGAGGAAACTCGGTATGTCGGGCGGTCACCCATCCACAGACCGACCTAGGCAAGCACAGCTTTACCTAAAGATCGATCCGAGTGGCAGTTCTTATTAAGCCACGAGCTCCACGAGCCAATAAAGACTAAGAAATATTATTGGACGGCACGTGCAAGGTCTCAATAAACACTGCTTCGGTTCTCTGAACTACTACAGGTTCGCCATCCATGCACTAGTTAGATCACGTCGGCGTCATCGATTATTTTATTTGAAACAACATCATGTTCCTTCCCTTTTGTTTTTTTGGAGGTTCGGAAGTCATCAAATGACTCCTCCCGCTCTGGGCAGAGCGGTAGGGAGTGTCATACTTCTACTGACTAAAAACCACCCATGTTCCTTCTTAGCCCTTTGTGTCGAGGCCGCGGTATCTCTTTCGAACAACCCGCAGCCCCGACGGGATTCCTGCCCATGTGCAATAAACAATTACATAATAAGGCATAAAACATTAAATTAACAATCAATTATTTGTTTTGTAAAACAAAGGCATTACAGATAGTCTTTGTTAAAATATGAGCACTATGTTTTGCCAATATATGGCGTACAAAATTACATTAACATAATTTAATTACAATTTAAGGTGGCATGTCAACAAATCACAATAAAAAATAAGAATAATTCAACATATTATGTCAAATACAATCTATATATATAAAAATGAAACCCGTTTTCCGTTGTCACGACTTGGCATGAAAACGGCTTGACCGATTTGGCTGATTTTTTTTTTTAAATGTTCGTTGAAGTTCAAGGATGGTTTTTACGGCGAGAAAAATTCGAATAATGGCCGGAAAAGCCCTAAAAACAGCCCTTTTCTTTTTCCAATACAAACGTTTTCTAACTAAAACGTAAAATCAATTTGAGCTTTAATACCGTACCCATAAAGTTCAAGTGTTAGTGGAGAGGTTCCGGGAAGGCAAAACAATTGAGTGACGTTCAGTTGTTCAGTCAACAAATGACAACTTCAAACAGACCATACGACATTATCACAATAATCACAAATAATTACTGTTTCTTTCCCAATAGAAAAACGATTTTTCAAATGGTGTTTGCGTATAATATAAAAATTAATTGCTGTTGGTTAGTCGCGCTAAAACTAGAGAACGGCTAGACCGATTTGTCTAATTTTGGTTTTGAAACATTTGTGGCAGTCCAGAGAAGGTGAGAAATTAGTAGTATGTAGGTAGGTAGGTAATAGGTAGGTGGTAGGTAGTTGGTACGTAGGCAGGTAAAAGGGCATTGCAACGCACGCGGGGTACAGCTATATTATATAAAAATGAATAGCTGTTCGTTAGTCTCGCTAAAACTCGAGAACGGCTGCACCAATTTGGCTAATTATAGTGTTGAATTATTCGTGGAAGTCCAGGGAAGGTTTAAAAGGTGAGAAAGTGGTAGGTAGGTAGGCAGGGTAGTAGGTAGAGTAGTAGGTAGAGTAGTAGGTAGGGTAGTAAGTAGGATAGTAGAGTAGGTAGGGTAGTCGGTAGAGTAGTAGGTAGGGTAGTAAGTAGGTAGGGTAGCAGGTAGGTCGGGTAGTAGGTAGGTAGGGGTAGGTAGGGTAGTAGGTAGGTAGGGTAGTAGGTAGGTAGGGTAGTAGGTAGGTAGGTAGGGTAGTAGGTAGGTAGGGTAGTGGGTAGGTAGGGTAGTAGGTAGGTAGGGTAGTAGGTAGGTAGGATAGTAGGTAGGTAGGTAGGGTAGTAGGTAGGTAGGGTAGTAGGTAGGTAGGGTAGGAGGTAGTAGGTAGGTAGGTAGTAGGTAGGTAGGTAGTTGGTACACAGGCAGGTAGTAGGTAGGAAAAAGGGCACTGCAACGCATGCCGGGAACAGCTAGTAAGAAATAAAAATTAAATAAAAAAAATGTCAGTAAATTATAGGTCATCACAATTTGAAATAAATACAAAATTAACATAGTCTTACTCAGTCAACAAAATCATAAATGTCAAACAACAATGTTTATTTATAACGCTTGTAAAGGTGAAGGACATCATCGTCTTCCTAATCTATTCCCAAATATATTAGGGTCGACTTCCAGTCTTACCGGATGCAGCTGAATACCAGTATTTTATATGGAGCGACTGCCTGTCTGACCTCCACAGTCCAGTTAGAACCTACTGGGAGATACGGTACCGCTTGGTTAAGACTGGTTGTCAGATTTTCGGGTAACTGACTACCTGTAACGGCTGTCAAAGATCTGTAAAAGATAGCCGAGAATATTAGTTTTACGTGCTTTCCGAGGCATGGAAGAAACTTGGCATGTACAGTTGGTCACTCATTTACAAGGTCCGAAGGGCATAGTGAAGAAAAATAAGTGCCTTTTTCCATCAACCAGACACAAAAGCCACTCTTCTAACAATCACCACTAGGAACATCCCAATAACACTGCCCGATCGTTAATAATTCACTTTCGACCACCTCATACACCTACCAATCTTTACGCCAAGTCATTTTCACAAATTCTGAAACCAAAATAAAAAAAATCCTACCCGACCATCCACGACAAACTAAAACCTCGACACAGTCACGTCATTTCATCACAGATTTTTAAACCTAACACTTTAATCGATACCGACAATCGAACCTAAAACCTACAATCACACTCGTAACCGCTAAACCAACGACGCATTTACGTCATTTAATTACCTCCTTTAATTAAACCCTACTTACACACGTCATATTAGCAAAAATTATGAATAAGACAAATTAATGAAAGAGATAAAGCGATAACGCCAGATGCGTGGGAATCCCGTCTGACAAAATTCCAGATACATTATAGGTACATACAGTATAGTCATTCTCAGTATGGCTGTAATTAAATCAATTCGAACAGATCCTTGTCTTGAAACTTTTCAGAACGAACCTTGTGGGACTACGAGGAAAATTTGCGGAAAATGATAAAAATGTAAAAGGTATAGTCAGTAATTTCCAAATTAGATATCGGGACAATCCATGTAGTTGTATTGTGATAATTTAATTGATTAACCAATTATTTTGATGAAGATAAATAGGTATAATATTAATAACAATCAATTTATTTCAATCAACAAGTGGATCATAGATAGCATTAGTTACATTAAATAAAAATATTAGAAAATAAGACAAAATACAACACACAATTACATTGGTACAGTTTACAAAATTGAATTGGAAAAGTCAACAAATTAAAATCATAAATGTCACATATTTAAAATTAAAAAGTAATAACCAATATAAAAATTATGAATAATTATCATTTACAAAATTATTTAAAATGGTATGCCTATATCGAAAGTTTGTGTAAACTTAAAACCAAGCTTGATACAGTTAAGAAAAATAGCATACAGAACCAAACTTGTAACTTTTCCATTTCGTGTGAGTAGTATCTAACCTGGTGTACGAGATCTTATGCCGCCTTTAGGCCTCTGATTGGGCTTTACTTGCCGTCAAGAAATATCTCTCTGGCATGCTAATTTGGAAAACAAGATACAAAACGCTAAAACCGGAAAAGATTAGGTATTCTATCTTACTATCTACTTATGACATCTACCAACCCGCACTGGGCCCGCGTGGTGGATTATAGCCCATCCCTCTCCTAGAGAGGAGGCCTGAGTCACTGCAGTGGCAACATGATAGGCTGATGATGATCTACTTATGATACAATTTACACAAACTCGAACTATCAATGACAACTATTATTTTAATAATAAAATACTCTTTTATTCCTTTCTATCAACAGTTATATTGCCTACACAGAATTTTTTTTACTGGAAATGAATTTTCCAACCTCATAAGTTTAAATTTTACTACAAGAAAACTTACTCACAAAAGCTGGCAGTCAAACAATAAGTAAGTAAAACCATAAATCTAATCAAAATATATCACCAACAAGTTCATTTAAAATGTTCTTTTCCGATCACAATCTACACGAAATTATAATCTAATTGCTATTATGGAATTTTTCTCGTGAAAGCTAGCAATAAACTACATACATTTTACATATTATTAAAACCATTATTCGGTTGCAATCGAAGTAGGGTTTTGTATAAGAAAACCTAATTCAGAGTTAAACTTGCCATTATAAATAAGCTATATAACGACTCTTTTTATTTCTGAAAAATCTGGCAATCACACAAACAACATGATTAACTTAAGAAATCATCAAAAAATTACATCGCAAAGTAATTAAATCTATAATTTAACAACAAGAAAATACAGCTCCAAAAGCTAAAAATTTACATGTCAACAAAAATCAAAATCACATTCCTACCGAAGAATTAACAGAATCAAAATCATCAAAAATATACCAATGCGAAATTTCCACACCAAATTTTCGATCTCAATAAAAAAAAGCTGACAATAAAACTACTTTATAAGTAAATAGTGCTTGAAAAACTACAAGTATAAAACATCCAAAAAATGACAGCAAACAAAAAGTTTTATCAAATTTATTTTTCCTATCACATACAACGAAACTTTACCATAATCTCCATGAAAATTGTCCCGCGAAACCACGCGAAGGTATAGAGCAGTCGATTTAGTTGCCGACTCGCGCCATATATAAGGGGGTTGCTAAAAGGAATAGTCCATACTCCAACCACTACTCCCAAACGGATAACAACTCAAGGAATTTTGTATTTTTATACATTTTATCGTGTGTTTTGTGCGAACGAGACTAATAAGGTTAGTTTTTTATCATTAATTTTCCTACAGTTTTTTTTTAGGATTATTTTTTTTCGTAATATTTTTTTGATTACATTTTTTTTCAATGATTTTTTTTTTCTGATTTTTCCATGTTCAGTTAGGATTTTCGTGACTTTAAATTGTGATAAAACAGTGTAAAATCACCTTTTAAAATTAATTGCATCAAAATCATAATTTTCAAAAAAAATACTAATTCCACAAAAATAAACGAAAAAAAAACTTTACTGACACTTAATATTCTAGCACTATAAACCTATATTTTAAAAACCCAAAAATATTTTTCCTTAACAAAAATCTAACCTTAAAAAAAATATCTAATAAAAAAATACATTTGTTAGATAAATCTAAATCGTAACACATGCCGTCGTCGTCGGCAAGGTGTATTATACGTAGCACATACAACTGGCGCGAACTCGTCCTCACTGAATCATGATTATGTGCCTACTGGACACTGGCATGTCTCCCTAGCCTACTCACTCATTTATGCTGTGTTTCAATTGTTGAGAGTATGTGAAAGTGATTGATTTTAATTTAATGGCGTAGTTAAAATTCTTTTATTAGTAGAATAAGTTAAAGTAAATCCTACCAATAGAGCAAATATAAAATAAGTAAGTAACATTTTCTATTTGTAATATAAAATTAGTTTAGTGATTTTACAACGAGGTATTTTTTTAAACTAAGTTCTTCGTAAATATGCGTTCTGATTTATGTATGTAAAATTAGGTGGTTAGATATTATTTATTTTTTTAAACCTCCAAGAGTGCACAAGGCATTTCTCTACCAGTAATTATTATAGTGTGATATTTTATATTTTTCGAAAAATCGTTCATTGATAGTTAATTCTCATTTTGTTAATTGTTTATTTTGAATTAAACTAGATCCCACTTATAATATCAATACTCTACAATAAATTACCTTATATTCTACCTTTTTTAAACCACTTTATTTCAATCAATAACTTATTAAATTGCAAGATTGCAACTAGTGACTCACCAGTTGCAGTCGGAACCTGAATCTGACTCAAACTCTAATCATTTATTTCAATTAGTCCATTACAGGCACTTTGGAATGTTAGAAAAACAAAAAACCACAATAAGCTACAGTCACAAGGCATAAATAACTTGTGAAAGTACTGTCGTTGCCCATTCCAAAGCTTAGAAATCTATAGAAAATAATGGGCAAGAAACTCCATGGACACTCTTTTAAATCATAATATTATCGACTAGTTTATTGGACCTAATTACTAACTCTAATAGCTAAGATAGTTTAAATTAATAACATTAACACATTTTTTTCATGTCTCTTTAGACACGGGTTTGATGTTCCTCTATTTGTAGCCCAGACCACCGCTACCTAACTTAGACCTTATTTTATTTTTTCTATATTATTCCCGTTCGCAAGATAATTTATGAAAATGAAAAATCATTTGGAAATATTCAGTTATCAGTTTTCCTCCATTGAGTCAAAGTTTTCTCGGAAAATCATAGATATTTTTGTAAAAATAGATTTCGTCTCATACCGCCGTCGTCGTTAAAGATGAGTAACTGATTTTTTTATTTAAAGGGCTAGAGTGTGGATAGTTTTCTTTGTGTTAATAATATTGAGATCACTGAACTGTCTACTAAACGGGAAGATTACGTCGTCTGGCATCCTAAGACATATATCATAAGAGATCACGCTTGCTTACCCCTGTTTTATCAGTTACTAGTTGATGCCCGCGGCTTTGCGTGGACGTAGGCTATCGCAACAAATTATATTAAAACCTTCGTCGAAAACCACTCTATCCATTGATGAAAACAACATGGAAATCGGTGCAATAGTTTTTGAGTTTATCACAGACAGACAGCTGCCTGTCTGTCTGTCCTTCGACGCGTCTGCACGCGTCGAAGGACTTTGTTTTATAATAAGTAGTGATAGTGATAAAGTCACGCGTGTAATTAGGGCAACACTATTCCCATCAACCGGGCATAAATCAATTTAAGGCTTCGGTTTGCCGGATAATTAAGAAATTTATGATAGAATAACCCAAAAACATTTTGCTCGGCCTGGGAACTAAACCTAAGACCTCATTTTCAGCAGTAAAATCTGTAACCATTAAACAGCAATAAGACCCTTTACAACCAATCTTGCTTGAGAATCTCATCATGAGCTATTCTCTCAAACAACAAGTGCCATCAAAAGACAAATAATTTATTTCATACGTCATCAGAACGTCGTCATGGTCACTATTTATGATCATAAATAATGTCATTCCACACCCACTATTTCACAATAACGGTCATCGTCGGTTAGTGACGTATTCCCAATTTAAACTGGAATCAATTTTACCTTGATTCAGACGGACGAAATGACACATAATGACGTTTACTACATGCGAAAGAATCTTTAAGACCCTGACCGGAATCATTGTACATAGCCACATTTTTTGTTAGAATCAGCACATTCCTAACCCACCTGAAAACATTCATATTGTTGGGAGTCAAAATGTAACGTCTATAACTAATTTATTGTAAAACAAATAATTTTAAAAGATGTACCTATGGAGTATCTAGCCGGTTCTTCTCCAAAAGGAAACGATCAATTCGAACCGTGCACCCTTTCTCGATGTTTTATAATGGCTCAGGTAGGCCATGTGAAAAAAACTGGTGTGTCAGACGTCAGTCAGTGGCGAAATGTGGGTGTCCTACTAGGTACACTCTCTGTCTAACCCTTAGGGATTACAAGCGTGATGTTATGTTATCTGGAATAACATTCCAACGTGGCAATCACATATCTAAACTAATATCAATAGTATTGTACGTAATACACGTCATATTTGTGGTATGTAACATTCCTGCTCACACTAGTTCATTATCAGTCAAAAATCACAATTGATCACTGTCAGAAATATATCGGCGACAAATCCTGATTATAAATACGCATGAAAGTTAAGATTACGGATATCATTTTCGGTTTTTACTATAATTTCGGAATTCGTCATTATCGTATGTGATAAAACGTTGCTCCCATGTTGACTTTCAAGAGTTTTCTGAATATTATTATATAAATTCCGAAATATATAGCACTGTTAGATTTTGAGTAGTTGGTTCAGGACCGAGAACTGAAATTCTTAAAGCGCAATGTTATTTAGGTATTTAAAAGTTGAAGGAAAACGTCGTAAGGAAACCAGCAGGTCTTAATATCAAAGCTACGTGACATCTACCAACCCGCACTGAGAAAGCGTGGTGGGTTATATAACCTAGTTTATCTCTTATAGATGAACCGCATAACATCACGCCTGTAATTTCTGAAGGGTAAGGCAGAGGTATACCTAAGAGTACACTATTTCACCCAGAAGTCTTAGCTTTAAGTCCCATGTAATAACGGGTGAGCCTTTTAGCCATAAACCATAGTCGTGCCGGCTACTAAGAAATTAACAATTGAAAAATCCAATAACCCTTTGCCCGACCCGGGTGTCGAACCCAGGACCTTAGGCTCAGCAGTCGCACTAGCAGCCACTCGACCAAAGACACATTACAAATCTGGCCACCATTCAAAAAAGTTTAACTATTCTAGTTGAAACCCTTTACCCGTAATGAAGGGAGCATTTTAGTCTCACAGCGGTCTCTAAAAAAGTTTCCATACCGGTACACCTATAAAGTCTAGTCAGGCAGTAATTTTCACAGTATCTGTAATACTTTATCTGTAATTACTAATTACTCATACAAAGCTCAAACAACCGTACACAATCGAATCTTCATGAGAAATCATTGAATCTGTTCATCCATAACATCACACATGCTTCTAATGAGGAAGTCAGACTTGCAAGCGTTGCAACAAATAAATAACATAGATTCAGCTGCATCTGTGTATATATGGTAGGTCATTATATTATTACGGGTGTATCCCTCGAAGGCATAGGTTGAAGTGTAGGTAGGTATAGCAGTTTTTAGGACACTCGCATTTAATTTTCGT
The DNA here is from genome assembly GCA_949774965.1 of Diarsia brunnea. Classification (NCBI taxonomy): domain Eukaryota; kingdom Metazoa; phylum Arthropoda; class Insecta; order Lepidoptera; family Noctuidae; genus Diarsia; species Diarsia brunnea. The sequence continues at coordinate 11,889,172 of OX459022.1, read as the reverse complement.
CATTAATTTTTCAAGTCGCATATAATAAGGATGAGTTAATTGCCGTTAATGTGGCTATATTTTAGCCACAATTTAAAAATTGAAAAATCCTCTTTAAATCTGCCTGGCAACGGGTATCGAACCCAACTAACGAGCTTGCAACCACAAGACCATTGAGACCACGTTAAGGAAGATCATAGCGTTGCTAAGACTTTGAAAGCTTTAAATCTGTACCATTAATCATCGAAGTGATTCAGTTGAAATAATCAAGGAAACGAATCTTTACCTTTTCCTCAATTACAAAATAAATCTTGGATTAAAACAAAATTAATTTTTCCTCTTATTTCTATTTCAGGCTGCAACTAAATACTTACCTAGCGACATCTATTATCGAATAGCAACAATGATGAACTCACTTTCGCTACTCGCCGCTCTATTAGTGTCGCTGCTGTGCACTTTCGCGAGTGCACATGTGGCGGACAGCAGAAATGGATTAGACAACAATATACAACCTAATGGTAAGTTTTATGTAATATGGTGGTTTGGGGGAATAAGGAACAGGGTGTAAAGTTCCTCATCCCCATAGAAAAAGGAGGATACTCTGAGCAGACGGGTGTTGTCTGGTGGGCTAACTGCCAGACATATTATATAAGTCGGGATTTTCTATTTAGGCTAATGTCGCGGATAAAGTTGATAGCGCGATGTAGGATGTGTCAATTTAGTTCGCATGTGTTGCGATAGATGTCGCTGTCGCCACATCGGTATAACTAATACTAATGCCTGTGTTCTCTAGCACAAAATTACGTGTACATGAGTATACGCACGCAGAATGGCCTTAGGACTTGAGTTATACTGTCAATAAGTTCAATAGCAAGGCTTAACAATTAACGTAACCTATACATAACATGAGGCCATGCCTGCAATCCCCTTGGGCAGAGGAGTACCTAATAGCACACGCACATTGCGGCAGTTATATTATCTTTAAGTCCCATATAAAAGGGGGTGTGCGTATTGCTATCAACCGGGCAAAAATCCTGACTCCGTAACAGCCATCACTGAAAAAATCCCAATATCACTTTGCTCGACCTGAGAAATCAATCCCGGACCTTATGCTCAGCAGCTGCGTTTGAGACTATAAGACCAACGAGGCTAGGCATTATTACCCTCCTTTTTTATTTTTGGTGTGTGAGAAATCATTAAATGGCTCCTCCCACTCCGGGCAGAGCAGTAGGGCGTGTCAGACTTCTACTGGCTTAAAACCACCTATATTCATTATTAGCCCTTTGAGTCGGGGCCGCGGTATCTCTTTCGAAACAACCCGCAGCCCAGACGGCACGTGTAGCCTCCTTACTTTAAAATGGGGTACCTACTGGTTGTAACCATAGTCACCCGAAAAAAAGGGGTCAAGACATTAAAATTGTATCGAAAAGGCGCTCACATGAAATCATCGCCATTTTCAGCAATATTTCGTATTAAATTATTCTGAATGATTTGAAATTCATGATTTCCCTGTCGCCATGTTGCGAGTTGTACTCTTTTGGAATTGGAACCGTAGTTGTAGTATAGGGGCTAGATAATATGAAACGGTAGTATCCTATTTAACTAGATAGATCTTTTATTTTGGTATTATCATCCTTTCAGCAGGAAAAATCGCCTTTTTCTTTTGGGTCTTCTTCTTTTGGCTGATAGTGAGAAACTCTAAGAGTACTAGTAGTTATTTATTATGTCATGATTGGGCATCTTCTACCATAAATGATATAAATATGTATATGAGTGTAATAATGAAGCCCCTGAGATGTAGGTAAACAAAAGTCGAAAAATCGTAACTCGTGGTTTTCCCTCAGTTCAGACATGTCCTCTTATTACAAATTGCATTTAATCACCAAAGTCCTGAGATACAACGATTCAATATCTTGACTTATATTTATACGGTAGCTCTTACAGTAAAATAATTATCATACTGTAAAAAAAAATGTGTTTCCAACCCATTTTACTACTCAATATGATAATCTTTAAAATGTTATTCCTCAAAACTGTTCTAACATTTAAGTGACATCTATAAGCAAAAATCAAAATGGATGTATGACAAATTTCAACAAAAAACGCTAAAATAAGAACTGTTTTATTCAGGACTTGGCGAGATATATACGAAAACTTTAAATATTCTCTGAAATGATTGATTTTACTTTATAATGTTTTGACTGTAGACTGGCTAATTTTGCAATTCAATCGAGGTATCGGCTCCAACCGTACGATATACTCATGTATATATAGTGAATAATATACCTACATCTGAACATTTGAGTATTCTTTAAATTATTTAAATGTCTAATTTTTTTGTCTGCTCCAAAATGTGACATGAATATTTTTGTGACATATTTTATCCTTTGTGAGTTTTTTTAACTACTTTTTGAGGATTTTTTGGTAAAACTCTTAATGAAAATGATAACGGTAGAAGTGTGTAGGTAACGGTCTATGACCAACAAAAACGACAGAATGTATTGTTGTACAATTTGATGTGTCACTTCTCCTTAATATTGAGCGACAGTCTTGTTACGTTCGAAAAGCGCTGATTGTCAGACATCGAAAATAAATCACTCAAAATTCAATAAGTGAAAAGAAGATGATTGGGAGTTGGGACACAAGTTTCAGCAAAACGAAACATATATTTTTTTAAATATAAACATACAGGAAACTTATTATCATCATCATAAAATATCAGCGATGCCAAGGCATTTATCAATTAAATAAGTCTGAGAATCCGCGTTTTTTGAGCATCAAAATGCTCCAGAAAATGTGTAAGTCTATTTCTAGTGCCTTCTACAACACGATCTTTATTTTTTCCTTTATTGTTTGCAGTGACCCCCAAAAGGCGCCACCTTCGCGACATTGTCCGCATCAGGAACGCGCCGCCAGAGACGGTTCAGTTCGAACTGGGGACGCGACTGGTGCTTGAGTGCGAGGTGTTAGGGAAGCCTGCGCCCACTGTGCAGTGGCTGAAGAATGGAGAACCTGTTGCTGATGTGAGTAAAGAAACTGATTCTTTCTTTATTGGAGCAAACTGTATTTACTAGGATTTAAGTACCTTCTTTAATTAAGGTTATCATATTATCACCCAGGTGAACCACGGGCAAAAATAATTTGCCGCGGTACACCCATGGACCACGGGCAAAAAAAAAATGCCCGAGGTCCACCTAGGTGGACTAGGCGGGTGGACCACGGGCAATAAACGATTTTAAAGTCAATCGTTCGGGATCTGCTTGCTCTCTCAAGTTACACTTCACTGTTTTACACTCCTCCGTTATTCTTTTCTATTATGATTAATTTCGTTGTGGGGTCCTTCATTATTTCGATGCTTTTCTGGTGGTCGTCACTGTTAATTCCGACTTTCGGGAGTTCCAGTGGTTTGGGAATAGTGTGGCGGGCTTGTCTAAAAAAATTTTTACACTGCAGTTAGATCGACATTTAACTCACCTTTTTGTACTAGCTGTAGAATGTAATGTAACAGAAATAATCCTAAACCACTCAAGTTGCAGCGAGGCTACTCCCATGCAGTAACTCAAGATGTTTGTTTTTATTATATCACTGAAACAACCGTTTCAGTCGTTGCATATTTTTAGATTTAGTTTCATTTTAAATTATAGGTAGGTACTTACCAACTACTTTTGTTTACAGTATATTTTCTTAATGTCTAAGCTATAAAAGTTATGTTGTTATAATTGCAATTAATCGCAAGGGACAATATTGATAGTGTCTCAAATTAAAAATAATGATTATTTTCTGTATAGAATGACGTAAACAATCACCATCAGGTAAACTCTGTTTTTATCTCGAAGTCCTAACATGATGATTTCTAATGTTTATAAAATCTTTTTTTACAGTACGAAGTGGAAAGCAACGACATCCTGCCCGCCGACCCCTCAAGTTTCGCTCAGCTAGTCAGCAAACTGATCGTGACGTCTTCGAATAATGGTGACGTGTACACGTGTGTGGCCACCTCTGCGCTCAACCAAAAAACTGCTTCGACGACTGTCTTCACTGTTGAAGGTAACTATTTCTGTTTAATTTAGCATTCAATTTTAACAGCATTTTTGAGCATTAAATTAAAATGTCTTAGTTATTGAAATCAACGCCATCTAGTCGCACAAGTTGTAACGAACAATATTTGTGTAGTTTTACTACTCGATAACAGATGGCGCGGCAAGTACGCTTTGAAGCACATTAAAAACATTAAATCGCAATCGAAATGTTCTTTAAATATCTCTAATATTATTAATTATTTTTTCCAGGAAGCGAAGAAGAAAACCTCTTAACCCTGGAGAAACTGTTCCGTATGCCAGCGAAACCAGTGATCACTTCTTATTACACCAACATCTTCCAAAACATTGGTTCCGACGTCGTCCTGCCATGCCGGGTGGACAGCGTCAGCAAATCCCAAGTCTTCTGGCAAGATAACCATGATGAACTCGTATTTGGAAACTCTAGAATGCGGGTAAGAAGGAAACACCATATTTTTACTCACTGTTAATCAAAATTCCTGTTGATTTCAAATAAGGAAAGCAGAATTTTAAAAAGAGTTTGTTATCTTTTGTAAATATTACTTTAAAGTGTTTTTAGAAAAAGACTTTTTAATAAATTTTCTGAGCTGAAACCTACTTGTTGCATTCACTTTGTCGTTAACGATAGATAGATGGCGCTACTTGTCCTTAAATAGTGTAACGTTTTCTTTCTCAAATACATATCATTGTCGACTTTCAATGTAATTGTAAATAAAATCTTGTAGTATCCTATTCTGTTACAGGTTTCAAATGCTACTAACGATTAATCCATAAACTTTTTTTAAAAGACAAGAATATTTTGCTAATAATTTTTCTTCCTCAACAGGTGCTGCCCTCTGGTGATCTCCTAATCAACCCCCTGCTCTGGACGGACATGGGTAATTTCACTTGCATAGCGAAGAACATGTACGGCAAGGACATTCAGACCACCTTTGTTTACCCTCTTAGACCATCCAAAGCATAATGGTGAGTTTTCATCAATTTTTTAAATTTTTAGTTAGAAAAAATCAACTACTATTGCGTAATGTATTAGACACTACTACGATCCCCAAATCGGGTACAATGTGTAGATTTGAGTACAAAAATACAGCACTGCCTAGTTGGCGTAGTGGCCGCAAGCGCATTATGGTGAGCAAGAGGTCTCGTTTCATTCTGAGGTCCTGTAAAGTAGTATCGGGTTTTTGTCGTCGAGAATTTCTCAATAGCAGCCACGTAGTTAAATGTTTATTGTGATTATTTCGGGATTAGCTCGGGACAGAGATGAGTGGAAAGAACTAGTGGAGGTCTATGTCGAAGGACAACGTGACCAACAAACTGGTTGCTGAAAATTATAATATTATTGTTTCAATAGAATTAAGTTACTTTTATTTAGCTATTTTACTAACTAGTTTTATTTTTATATTTTCATTTTATAAATTTTTATAATTTATATTTTTTGTAATCTTAAAATGTACTGTACCTGGTCAGAGAATAGAGGCTTTTATTATAATATTATTATTGTGTTAGCCTCGGTGAACAATCTTTATTCACTTATTTACCTTTTTTTTTTTGGGGGGGTGGGAAATCATCAAATAACCCCTCCCGCTCTTGGGCGGAGCGAAAGGGAGTGTCAGACTTCTACTGACTAAAAACCACCCATGTTCCTTCTTAGCCCTTCATGTCGAGGCCGCGGTATCTGCAAACAACCCACAGCCTCACTTATTTACCTTACCTGCCTATATATCTTTCAATAATGTTATTTTCTTTGTTACAGCGCAAAATAAAGCCATCAATCGTTAGACAAGAAACGTTACCCGCCGATTTAATCTCGATGTTCCTATTATTAAGTGACGTTTAAGTATAACTTAACTTATTGTTAGCCCCTAAGTTATATCGTATACAACAATGTAAAATAGTACTTAATATATTTAAAAAAAAACGTTAGTTGTATGCCATAATGACATAATAACATTCAGCCGCGTCGAAGACGACTTAAGAAATAAACTGAAAAAGAAAATCTGACCTATCCAATAGTGAAAGTTTTATCACTTCTGGTTGACCAGTTTTTGCGTAAAAATGTGCCAAACAAATCAAAAGTTCATTTTTATTATTATTTCGACAGTGAATTAACTTATTTATTCGGCAAAACTATTTTAAATGGTTCAGGGACTTATCAAACTTTGCAGAAAATCAACTTATTTTTTTTGTATTTTGTCTGATTTTGCGACTGGATTTGTAAGATGTTAAGTTATTATTTTGTGATTTTATTGTTTAAGGTTATTTTGTACATACATAGATACATGATATTATATAATTATAATTATGTTGTACAGTTGGCAGGTTTCCTTAGAAAATTCTAACTATAAAAAAAATACTCTATTCAAAAAGGCTTTGTTCAAACTTTAACCAATTATGTAGATATAGGTACCATTTCCAAAACAAACTTTCTTCCTTCAAATTTTTTCTGCCTTTCCGTAGTTAATCTGTTTTTCTATTTAATTCTTATGTTATCTCTGTTTTGCTAACTGTACTTAGAATAAAAACTTGATGTGAATACATACGATCTCTGTGATTTTTGAAATAAATGTTTTATTATTACACAAATTTGTAGTATTTTTGTTAAATCTCAACTATCTAATAATGGCTATGAAGCACACGATCAGGTTTCAAGTTACGAACAGCCGCGTTGGTCTAGTGGTCGCAAAAGCGACTGCCGAACATGAGGTCCAGGGGTTTCCCCAGGTTCAGGACCTGGTAGTTCGCAGTAGTAACCACGGAGTTTGGATTTTTACTCAGCTACTCGGTACTTAAACATAACTGGATTGACGGCATGGTTGGCGCTGTGGCTAAGCGATTAGACTACTGCGTTGCGTGTCGCGGGTTCGATCCCCGCACGGAACAAATAATTATTTGCATGGTCTACAGATAGTTGTTTCGGGTCTGAGTGTGTTTGTGTATGTGAGTTTCAATGTTTGTAAACGCACCCACGATACAGGAGAAATTCCTAGTGTGGGGCAATGTTATTATCACTATTAGTTAGGTACAGCTCTGCTTAACCCTTTCGGGATGTATACGTTATTTCTTTAAATAAGAGTCCAAAACAAGCTTCTGAAATAGCCCTTCTTAGCCACAGTCCTGTTACTGGTTACAGTTAGTTAGTCTTAAGCAGAACTGTCCAATCTTTTTTTAATTTATTTTTTTGATATTTCTTGGCTGGCTTGGCTTTGCTTGCTCTTGGAACGATTTGACGATGTAACGAGCTTACCCAGAAGAAGCCTATTTACTCGCGACTTAAATAGATTGAGGTTATTATGAACTCGGGAAAACCGACGTAGGCAGGGAGTTCCACTCCTTGGCTGTGCGCATAATAAAGGACTTAGCAAAACGCTTCGTTCGAATGTGTGGAACATCGACTAGGTATGGGTGATAACCTGCAGTACGCCTAGTCTCCCGATGGCAGAAGGGAGATGGTGGAATCAGCCTGTGGAGCTCCTGCGCACACTCTCCGAAGTACAGTCTGTAGAAGACTGACAGACATGCGACTTTGATGTGGTGGGCCAGGATATGTAGCTTGGCAACTAGTTTATCGTCACCAATTAGCCTCCTGGCTCTGCGCTCTACAGAGTCAAGTGTGGCAGGTTGGTATTTGGCTGAGCCATGCCAAAGCTGTTTTCAACTTATATTAGTCATCCAGTGCAATCAGGTCATAAATCCATCGATCTACTTAGATGATTATTATATAGACACTTATCCCTCTATAATAACTAAGATTATAATAATAATAATGTAATGATGTCGCAACATTGTACTCGTTTACACGAAGGTTACCGAGGTGGCTGCACCAATTCTCCTCCAACCTTTCTAATAGGTTCAGTGAGCGGCTGTGATTGTGCGGTTACTTAATCGGTGCATCTACCTTAGTTCATTATGTATGTGCAGTAACAGATTATGGTAAGGTATTGTATAGTTGTGGTTTATGAAAATTGTAATAATAGGGATGTTTACTGACTAAAAAAAGTATGATTCTAATTAGTCCGTCTGTTAGATTATCGAAAAATATTGGATACGTATTTTTTGTTTTATCAAATCAATAAAAATTGACGAAGACAAAACGCGTCGAAGATTTCACCGGTAAAAAATGTTATACTAATGTCTTAGAATATGACGTCACACGAGTTTTCGAAGCACTGTGTCGTATTCATTGTTTGTTTACGTGAGAAAAGAAAAAAACGTGTCCATTTTTTGGAAATCTATCAGACGGACTAATTAGATTTTTTTAGTTAACTACCCTATTCTTGCGAATTCGGATAAAGGTTGGTATTTTATTCCGTATCATTTGTAAAGCTTTTCAAAAGTACTGGCTATAAAACAATGTTCATACAGTTGTTGTACAGGGTGGTGCCGACAATACGACAATAAATGAAACCGCTGATAGTTCTAGTTCATAGGAACATTATTAATCATCAAATAAATCGTAACAACAATTTTTTTTTTTTTTTACATCAATAAAACTAAATAGCTTATAACTGTAAACGAAATACATTACAATTTACAAACAAATATTGGTTTACTAACCTTAGGAATAATTTGCACCGATTAACGTGTGGAAATAAAATGTAACAAACGAATTTGGCAAAGACATTTAGGTAGTTTATTGTCGTATCGTCGGCACCACAACGGTGTTAGGATTTATTTGATAGTTTAATAATGTTCCTATGAACTAGAACTACCAGTGGTTTCATTTATTGTCGTATGGTTGGCACCATCCTGTATAGTTTTTAAGCTATTGCATAGCTTCTATCGCGGGCCTTGAGCGTGGGGACCGAATCCAGAAATTCCGTAACGAAAATAAAAACCTAACGAACTGACACTTGACAAATTGACACTTGACAATTTCTTGAAATCAAAAATTGTGAGTTGCCTGTATTTAAACCGGCCTGTATTATTCAGTCAAAAACTTCCTCAAAGAATTTCTGTGAGCGTGTTAATTAATTTTATAAGCGTAAGATAAGATACAATTAATAGAAATTATCAATAAATCACATTATTTGAGCTAACATATTAATAAAAATAAATTAAATTATATAAATCAAATGTAACCTTCATAGCTCTAACCACTAAGAAAAACTATGACACAAAATAAAAGAAAAAGTAAATGACATCTTGACAACTGACGTAATGTCAGATGAAAAGTAAACATTGAAAAATTATTAGATTTAATATTTTAAAACAGCAAAATCAAAGTTAATAAATCGAATAAGATCGATTATAAGGCTGCCAACAAAAATAGTTGTCGCCAAGGCGCGACATGAGACGTAAAAGGACATTTTATAAAAGATGAGGATGAATAGTAAAAGTGTAAGTATAAATACTATATTTAAATACTGCATTAATAAAATAAATAAATAATTATAATTGCATAAGTTGATAAAAAATGCTATGCAATAGCTTTACCGCGGCAGTCTCCAGTGCCACACTTCTTTTTTATGTTTCTGGCTGTCATTTGTAAATATTTGACAGTCGTATCATTGTCCCAAAAATTCGACTACCAAATAATATCGTATTTACCCAGTACTGGATTCATGAAAAAATACTTGTATTCAGCTGCATCCAGTTAGACTGGAAGCCGACTCCAACATAATTAGGAAAAGGCTAGGTAGATGAATATGACTGACTGACACTGCTATCCCTACGTCATTCACCAAATGCCTTTTTTTTTTTGGCGGGTGGAAAATCATCAAATAACCCCTCCTGCTCTTGGGCAGAGCGAAAGTGAGTGTCAGACTTCTACTGACTAAAAACCACCCATGTTCCTTCTTAGCCCTTCATGTCGAGGCCGCGGTATCTCTTGCGGACAACCCGCAGCCCCGACGGGCATCCACCTAATGCCTTGAAAGAACTCGACAAGTTAATATCAACAGAGCATTTCAGGCAGCCTTATACCTAGACATCTAGGTATTTATACGTAAGTGTATTCATTTTTATTTTATTTATTTATTATTACATTTAGTACAGCTTAAGCCATTTATACTAAATTAAGTAATCCTTTTACTCGGTCTTCTCGCAAAACCACAAACATTCTAACGGTATCGTCTTCCATTCATCAGCAAACAAATCCAATCCACGGTTGGTCTCCACGAGCGCGTTGAGCATCGTTAGCATACGCGGTATAGGGGTGGTGGACCGAGCTACAGTGCGACAAAATGGGACATTAAACAATTTATGCTTTCTAGAGCGATTATAATTATTTGGAACAAATAATTGACACAGCTCCGCATGTAAATCTGAGGCGTCGGTATGACCTTGTATAATTTTATACGCCGTTGTTATTTGGTCAATAGACCGCCTAACTCGAAGAGAATTAAAATTTAAACATCCTAAAAGGAATTTATTAGGATACATATAAGGATAGTATCCAAACATTCATCATACCATTGATCCTCGTTAATGCAAACATTCTTATCATAAAACCGCACAGCCTTGCCACCTCCCAGTTGTTCAAGTGTGAGGTATTCACAGCTCGGAGCGAATAGCTGGAAGTTCGTGCGGCGGAAGAAAGCCGCGCCTGTGCGATAGCGAGCCAAGGTAACGTACGCGAACTTACGGCGACGAATATTGGGAGGAGTGGAGACGACAATTGGTGTTTTTACCCTAGTTTTAGCAGCAGTGGTCCAGTGGTAATATTCCATTTTTGGGGATGGGAAATCCCACCAACTCCTCCCGCTCTGGGCGGAGCTGCTTTGTAACAATATTCTGATTTAAAAGAGTGTCCATGGAGTTTCTTGCCTGTTCTTCTCCATAGAGATCTACGCTAGAGAATGGGCAACTACAGTACTTTCACAGTTATTATGCCTTGTGACTGGGACTGTAGCTTCTTTTATTTAGTATTTGTTCGACTATTCAAAAGTGCCTGTAACTGGCCTACTTGAAATAAATGTTTTTGATTTTGATTGTGAGTGTCAGACTTCTACTGACTAAAATACACCCATGTTCCTTCTTAGCCTTTCGTGTTCCTAGAGCGCTTAATATCGTGAGGAATGTTTTGAGTATGAATGGAATCGGTAAAAGAGTAGAGGAAGACCAAAGAAACGATAGATGGACTGTGTTAAGAATGATATTTCAAGAAAGGAGGTGTCTCATGAGATGACGAGAAACAGAGAAGTATGGAAGAGGAAGACATGCTGCGCCGACCACACATGAATTGGGATAAGGGCAAGAGAATGATGATGTTGTAGTTAGTGTATTCAAAGCCGGATAGAGATTTTACATCATGAGGATTCCGCAGCTTGTACAAATTTTAAACCATGAATTTAAAATTTCCCGTGGCTTTCTCCAAGACCTGTGTCCCAGCTGTGGGAACATAAATAGGGTGATTATGATGCTGCTTCAGGTATCTAGGTATTTTTTTTAATATTTTTTTGTCATTTCAAACACAATGTAAATTGTTTGTGAATGAAATTGTATTGCATTGAATATCTAACAGACATTTCGGCAGGCAGAGACGACAAAGACGAAAGGTCATTTTAAAAAAAATAACATCTCAACCAACTTTACCCACTGTGTGTCGAGACATGTTACTAGCGCAAACTTTAAAAAAATAAAAAAAATAAATTCATTTATTTCATGTTACCATTTCACCTTTAGTAGAGACAGATAAAAAGTCACATAATATTATTATAATAATACAAATACCTACAATTTTAATAAACATAATAATTTAAGAAATCACCTTTTTTTTTGGCGCGTGGAAAATCATCGAATAACCTCCCGCTCTTGGGCAGAGTGAAAGGGAATGTCAGACTTCTACTGAGTAAAAACCACCCATTTTCCTTCTTAGCCCTTCATGTCGAGGCCGCGGTATCTCTTGCGTACAACCCGCAGCCCCGACGGGCGTGAAGAAATCACCCTAACATTATTTTGTCATCAGCTGGCTTGACCTTTCAAACTAAGTACCCATTATCATATTATTATTGTCTAGGCGACTAACGACATAATCATTTAATTCGGCAAACTTTCTTTTTTAAACATGCAAAGTAAAATTATGTAAGGAATTGCAGAACCATGATTACAAAATTAACTTATTGCCTACGGCTTCACTCCCAACCTGGAGAAAGAAATGATCATTGTATATCAGTGGAGGCGGCTCAGGGATTTCGGCCAGGACTTTTTTTTTTGGTGGGTGCAAAATCATCAAATTACCCTTCCCGCTCTTGGACAGAGCGAAAGGGAGTGTCAGACTTCTGCTGATTGAAAACCATCCATGTTCCTTCTTAGCCCTTCATGTCGAGGCCGCGTTATCTCTTGCGAACAACCCGCAGCCCTGACGTAGGACTTGATTGTCTTATAGGCAGACAGGCAAAAACTTTGTACCTACTTAAATAGACTCTGAATAAGGATGTTAACTGACTAAAAAAAATATGATTCTAATTAGTCCGTCTGTTAGATTATCGAAAAATATTGGATACGTATTTTTTTTTTTTATCAAATCAATAGAAATTGACGAAGATAAAACACGTCAAAGATTTGAGTGGGTTGTGACGTCACTCACCGGTACAAAATGTCATACTAATGTCTTAGAATATGACGTCACACGAGTTTTCAAAGCACTGTATCGTCTTCATTGTTTGTTTGCGTGAAAAAATAAAAAATACGTGTCCAATATTTTTTGGAAATCTATCTGACGGACTAATTATTTTTTAGTTAACTACCCTATTATTTGGTCGGCCTAACTTCCGGCATTTTATTTTATTCAAAAGAAAGAGGCTACGCGCAAACCTGTAAATAGGTAGCTGGTATCAATACAAACAAGTTTTGTATTAGACCAAATCTTCTTCAGCATTTCTGAGATCACCTGCTTAGACTTTTCCTATGTTGGGATCGACTTCCAGTCTAACCGAATGCAACTATACCAGTATTTTACATGAATCGAGTCCACAACACACTTTATCTGACTCAACAACACAGCTAATACCGGGTAAAACGAAACCCCTTGAGACTGGAGGCATCCACATGCACATTATAATTCCGTCAGCTGTTGCATAATTATTGAAAGAACAATTTCCAACTTCTACCAACACCTTATACGATCGTTTTGTTGGCAAAAAATCATTGATATAATATAAAAACTAAAGATACGGTCGTCCGAACATTTGCTCGACGCGTTCGCCATACAGAGAATCGGTGTAGTCTGCTCGTTAACGTAACCTTGTATAATCGGCGTGGTATTTTCGAGGTATAAAGAACATAAATAAAGCTTTTAATACAATTTACGACCGCTCCCGAAGAGAGCCGATCGTGGATTAGTTTACTTCGACTTAGGAAAGACCGTTTTAGGACCAAGTTCGAGGCGTCATTGTAACATGCGGTCCGCCCAGTCCTTACGCAGTAATATATAAGTCAATGCATGCACATTATAATTCCGTCAGCTGTTGCATATTGAAAGAACAATTTCCAGCTTCAACCACCACCTATGTCATATGAGGGTAGGCCGAAACTGCAGTCTGCCACCTTATACGATCGTTTTGTTGGCAAAAAATATTATACTCGTTTGACTAATTGTCTCCATTCCTTTCCTGTGCCTCAAACTCGCAGCCTGACCGGGTAACATTTGACAAAGGCTAAGTTTAACCGAACGATCACATAACTGCAGTTAACTTAACTGCATGTTTAACTTATTGACGAATTGCGTGTTATGAGGTCAATTGAAGTAACTTGGTGTGCTGTGGAAATATAAACGAAGTTTTTGATTTATTTAATGAATTTGTTAGACTGGAAAACGTTCAATAATAATATTATTAGAAGATTAATTGTAAATACTTTGTAAGCAGTGTGAGAGGGAATGGTCCCGACTTTTCTATACTCATCATCTGCCTAGCCTAGCCTTTTCCCAACTATGTTGAGGTCGGGGTTCCAGTCTAACCGGATGCAGCTGAATACCAGTATTTTACATGGAGCGACTGCCTATCTGACTTCCACAACCCAGTTCTGGATACATTTGGTAGGCCTAGGCAACTGGTTGTCAGATTATCGGAATCTGACTACCGCGGTTACGGCTGTTAAAGATCTACTCACTTAAAGATTAAATTGATAACATGTCATAAAACTATAATGACAGAATTAAACTAACCATCTAATAAAGGCTGTGGGAAATCACCTGCCATTTCGACAATATAGGTTACCTATGTAGTTTATATATTAATGGTCAATAACCTCACGACTAAATGAATGTAGGTCTTATGTATAAATGTCGCACTTAAAATATTCATCGTTGAATATATCTTTAGAACGTGGGAACTAATTATATATCTTTATTGGGAGATTGTGAAAGATTACCTCTAAGTATACAGTCGCTACGTAAATTTAAAAACCTCATTCGCCATTCCCTATTAAATATAACTTAATATTGTATAATTTTGTTATCTTTAAGTTTAAACAAATTGTTTTCTATTTTTTTCTTATAGCAGTTTTTTTATCATTTGATTTTATTTAATAGTCACACGTACTGCTATCAATGTTCCTAGTGATTAGGTCTCTTTTTACCTAAACTTTACGCCTACTTGTGGGCAGCGTTGTGGGTTACTTTATAACCAAATTTATTGTAGGTATGTTAAATTAATTGTAAGTCCTGCCCAACGCTATTTCAGGAAGTATCACGTAAACAAACAATGAAGACGATACAGTGTTTTGAAAACTCGTGTGACGTCATACTCTAAGACATTAGTATGACATTTTTTACCGGTGAGTGACGTCACAACCCCCCACTCAAATCTTTGACGCGTTTTATCTTTGTCCATTTTTATTGATTTGATAAAACAAAAAATACTTATCCAATATTTTTCGATAATCTAACAGACGGACTAATTAGAATCATATTTTTTTTAGTCACTAAACATCCCTATTAATTATTGCGTAGAGAGATAGGTAGGTACTCAGTTTGATGTAGGTAAATCTTGATTGATGGCTTCGTGATGGTCCGTTTACATCTTGTATTTCATAATAAAAAACAAGCGGGGCTGCGAATTGTTCGCATGAGATACCGCGGCCTCGACATGAAGGGCTAAGAAGGAACATGGGTGGTTTTTAGTCAGTAGAAGTCTTTTTTTTTTTGGGGGGGTGGGAAATCATCTAATAACCCCTCCCGCTCTTGGGCAGAGCGAAAGGGAGTGTCAGACTTCTACTGACTAAAAACCACCCATGTTCCTTCTTAGCCCTTCATGTCGAGGCCGCGGTATCTTATGCGAACAACCCGCAGCCCCGATGGGCCCCGCAGCCCCGACAGGCAGTCAGTAGAAGTCTAGACTTCTACTAGTCAGTAGAAGTCTGACACATGATTTTCCACCCACCAAAAAAAAAATCGTGGGAGTGTAAAGAAAGAGTGAGATAGGTACCTAAGTAATCCAAATCGATCGACCTAGGTGTAAAACCCTTGACCTACAAGTCTGCATTGTTAACCTTTTATTATTGAACCCATTCTCAAAGGTTCTGCAAGGTACTTCCCAACAAGCTATAATATAAGCGTGAAGTTACATCATTTGTTACACTTTTAAAAAGAATATTCTTTATTTAGGACGCAAAAATCCATAGGTACCAATTATATAATTATGTAAAAGTTACTGTATCTGTCAGTTATATAACGCCTAAACGGCTGAACGGGCTTCAATGAAATTATAGGTAGACCACAATCAAGACCTAGGTTAGAATACATTTTTAATTCGGTAGGAAATTCCCACGGGATAAATTCTGTTAGCTAGCCATCCTTGGACAAATGTAGTCTTATTTATTATTAGCTGGGTATTGGCCTCTCTTTTCTAGTGCCTATCTCCACGGTCTTGTGCCAGCTTTATCCAGGTTTATTTTCTGCCCAACCTTTCGAAGATAGCAGGTGTGACGTTATGCACTATTAAAATAAATCTTTTACCGTTTCAAGCATAAACTATCCACAGGATTTGAATAAAATTCACGCAGTTAGTTTAAAACCTGGATTCACACGTAGGATACTTTTTGTCCCGGTTTACGTGGGGCCAGCAAGCACCACGCAAGCAACGCCGTAGGCAAAACCTAGTATACAGGGTGTAAACGAACCCTTCACGCATCCGACAACCAAGCATTCTGTACATCAAACCAAGTACTCCTACGCAAAAATTTTTGCTGGGAAATGACTTTTTTTTTTGGGGTCAAAAATCACATTTTACGGTAAAACTCAAAGTAGCACTCTTAAAACATTGTGCTAGTGAATGCTTTGAATAGTAAACGGGTCATGGAGGTAATTTAAGTAAAGTTAAAACCTGAAATACTAGTATTTACAAAAACAGCAGTGAAAAATTTGGAACTTTGACCCCCAATATCTCCGCAACTAGGAGGTTCCCAGGTATGGTCTAGAACAAAAAAATGATCGCAGTGGTGGGGAGAACAAATGCCCTTCGTTTGCGTTAAGGGTACTTTTACACCCTTTATGTAGTAGATACTGTTATTATTACTCCACATACTATTACACGTATATGATTTTAAAGTGATTGACATACATATAGTGCTACTGACAGACTGACAGACAGCTCTATAAAGATATAACAATTATTACTTATGAGATAATTATAAGAAGCGTTGTGGTTTTACACAATGCTTGTAAAGAACCTTATGCCTATCACACAAGACAAAGCCAATTTTAGGCAAATATGCAAATGTCAGGGACTAAGGGAATGTTCAATTCCGATTTTAAAGGGTAAATTTTCTATTAAGGCTATTTTATAACCCGTCGGGGCTGCGGGTTGTTCGAAAGAGATACCGCGGCCTCGGCGCAAGGGCTAAGAAGGAACATGGGTGGTTTTTAGTCAATAGAAGTCTGACACTCTTTAGCTCTGCCCAAGAGCGGGAGGGGTTATTTGACGATTTTACACCCGCCAAAAAAAAAAAAGGGCCGAAAGATGATCGAATCTTGGTTATTCGAACAGGGTCATGAACAAAGTAAATTGGCAAATTAGTGGGCATTCTTGGCGGTGGAGATGTATCTACTCGAAACATTACAGGTTTCGTTAGCTTCTTTTTCTGATTGACATGCAGAGAAGACCAAAGAAACGATTGATGGACTGTGTAAAGGATGACATGGCGAGAAAGGAGGTGATCATGAGATGAAGAAGTATGGAAGAGGAGTATGGACGAAGAAGACATGCTGCGCCAACCCCAAATGAATTGGGATAAGGGCAAAAGAATGAATGATGGCATGGGAAAGTAACTAAAAATAAATTGTTACAGTTAACCCCTTTGAAATTCGTAATATATAAATAATAGATTATCGATTATTTGTTCCGTATGGTGTCGGACGTAAAGAATAGCACCATCCCATATCTTCCCGTGGGTGTCGTAAGAGGCGACTATGGGACTTACCAGAGAATGGGCAGCAGCGTTCTCTGTGCCTTCGTACCAACCATACTGCGATCGCCAACCCGCCTGCCAAGCGTGGCGATTATGGCAAATCCCCTCCTTCTGGGGGAGGCCTATGTCCAGCAGTGGACGTCTTATGGCTGAAATGATGATGATGATCGGGCTCTAAGAGCCATCGTCAAAAGCATCTTAATTAAAAACAATATTCAAATAAACAATAATCGGGGAACATACATAAAATAGATCGTCGACGAATTGATAACCTCCTCCTTTTTGAAGTCGGGTAAAAATAGATAATGACAAACAGGAAATGTCAATATTCACGCGTAACTGCGGAACGAGACAAAACATAATGTCTATAACATAAGCGCAGTAAATAGTCGTGAAATCTGTAATTATTGCGTCCGTAAAACGTCATTATGCACCGTTAGTTCAGCTGAGTAAAGAATATTTGAGAGGAGTCTAATTATTTTGCTGATGTACCCCATTGGTCAAGTGGTTGCAATTGCCACTGCTGATCATGAGGTCCTGGGTTCAATCAGGTCAACTGTTATTGGGTTTTCCCATCAGGAACTTAAGTAGGAGCCACAGATTCTGGATTAGTGCCCGGTTGACGGCAATAGGCTCGCCCAGAGGTGTACCTGAAAATAAACCTACATACTACCAGTTATGGTTGAGTCCCTTATTATAGGGGCGAGCCTATTGTCGTCAATTAATAATCCACGTACGAACCTAGGCAAGCACGGCCTGAGTGCTAGTTTTGTTAATCCGCGAGCATCAGCTAAACAACATGAATGGTTAAGTATAAACAGTTAGGATTCCCTAAAATCATAAAAGTTATTGACTTTCAAAATCAAAATTAAAAAAAATCAAAAGTCATTTATTCAAACTAGTCTGATAATCAGCACTTTTCGAACGTCAAAATTTACTTATTTACAAGAGACAGTCCCCCAAAACGTCCACCCTTCGACACTTCCTAGTCTTTTTGCTGGAAAGAAGAAGTGGCGGAACAAACTCCCCAGCGACACATCTGTCTGTTTGGTTAGAAGAACCAGACTCGATACAATAGAAAGGTGTAAGTTAATATTACGATTGACTACAGACAAAAAATCAATAATAATCGCATTTCATGGTCTGAGTCGCCACACAAGAGATCTTGCGTTTATTACATTGCATAATTACACATTGTATATACACCTACCTCTCTCAATGCTATATTTCTCCTCAGTATCAAAAGAGGTGTTTGCCCTGCAGCAAAACAATTATCAGAAAATAATATGTGGGTGAAAGATAACACATCTCACCTATGTTAGGTGTCATGTAATATTATTTTAAATTAATCTTGAAACATATTTAATTTGACAAGCAGTAGGCAGAATTATTGGTAGTTAAACCACCTACAACTCGTCAGGACAGTAGGAGTTTAAATCATCTTTATAACACTTGAATTGGCGTGGAGGAGTGTTTACAATGTCAAAGGTAATCAGTATGTTATCTACTATTCATATTAGATACTTTATGTATTTATTGTTTTAGCTATTGCATAGCTTCTATCGCGGGCCTTGAGCGTGGGGACCGAATCTAGAAATTCTGTAACGAAAAAAACCTAACACTCATTTATTTAATAAAAGAAAAAAAAATGTTTTTTTATCGGTCACCACGCTCAAAGTGTAACTTGAATTAATATCAAAGAAAAAAAAACAAAGGAAAAAAAATATTGCATTAATAAAATAAATAAATAATTATAATTGCATAAGTTGATAAAAAATGCTATGCAATAGCTTTACCGCGTGCCACACGTCTTTTTTTTTAAATGTATTTTTTGACTGCCTCGTTGGTCTAGTGGTCGCAAGCGTGAATGCTGAGCATGAGGTCCTGGGTTCGATTCCCGGGTCGGGCAAAGTGTTATTGGCTTTTTCCATCAGGAATTTATCAGTAACAGCCACGGAGTCTGGATTTGTGCCCGGTTGATGGCAATAGGCTCGCCCCCTATTACATGGGACTTAAACATAACTGGCGAAATGTGGGTGTACTATTAGGTACACCTCTGCCTAACCCTTCGGGGATTACAGGCGTGATGTTATGTATTTATTGAGTTTATACTGTCCCAATGATAAGACGAGTTGAAATTAGGTTTTTACTAAGGCTCTGCTATTATTTTCTGATTAATTTCGTTGCGGGATCCAAGACAGTTAAATTAATTATCTGGGACTTTGTTGACCTTCATTGTCTCGGCGGATTTCTGGTGGTTGCCTCTATTGATACTGGCTTCCAAGAGAACTGGGGTTCGGGAATAGCATGGCGGGCCTGTGTCCCACTGCTGGGCAAAGACCTCTTCCAATTCCGTCCATGAAATCTTATTTCGCACCACTTCAAACAATCCTTAAAACGACCTGCGACCAGCGTCCTGACGGAACACATATCTAGGACATTACATTAATTGTTTTTCTGTCATTACTATCACTACATAGTATAAAACCACAGAACAGTATAAAACAAAGTCGCTTTCTCTGTCCCTTTATCCCTATGTATGCTTAAATCTTTAAAACTACGCAACGGATTTTAGAGCGGTTTTTTTTAATAGATAGAGTGATTCAAGAGGAAAGTTTTAGTATATAATTTGACCGACATCCACGCGGGTGAAGCCGCGGGCATCAGCTAGTAGATCAGGAAGTCTTTAAACAGGCTCCGGACCCAGGTTGGTCGCAGCAAAGAAAACTTGCTGAGGTGGAGACACATAAATGACTCTGCACTGGAGTGTAAATGTGGTGCTGTTCCTCAAACAATGGGGCACTTAATATCGTGCCCTGCCTGTCCTGCTGGTTGTTCACTACAGGAACTGATGGACGCTACCGAAAGCGCCAAACTAGTAGCTCAATTCTGGGCCGACACAATTTAGATTGCCATCGACACGCTAAGAAGAAGAAGCTATAGTAGATAATAAAACACACATGTAGTCACTGAAGCATTCGTCAGATAAGTACATCATTTCGGTGGAAAGGTTTAATAGGTCAATAAGTCTATTCCAACTATTAACTACGCTCGCTCATCGTTGGCCTACCTTTTCCCAGCTATGTTTGGGTCGGTTTCCAGTCTAATTGGATGCAGCTGAATACCAGTATTTTACATTAAGCGACTGTCTATCCGACTGTCATAGTTCCGTATGATGTCGGACGTAAAGAATAGCACCATCCCATATCTTCCCGTGGGTGTCGTAAGAGGCGACTAAGGGACTTACCAGAGAATGGGCAGCAGCGTTCTCTGTGCCTTCGTAACAACCATACTGCGATCGCCGACCCGCCTGCCAAGCGTGGCGATTATGGCGAATCCCCCCCTTCTGGGGGAGGCCTATGTCCAGCAGTGGACGTCTTATGGCTGAAATGTTGATGAATGATGACTGTCTATCTGACCTCCATATAAAAAGACACCCATTGGTAAGACTGGTTGTCAGACTTTCGGCCTACAGAGCAGTAACGACTGAAAAGGTCTCCAAATGACCCACAGTAGGCATGATCAGGTCTCTTCGCTCGCTACTACAATGCCTAACTTTTTAAAGAACCTTGCGAATTCAAGGAAGTTTCTTCTGACATCAACTTATCAAATAGCTTTATTTAATCGTTACAACACTAGTAACTAAATCATTGTCAATTGCCAGACTGAACGGCGACTTCAAAAGCTTTTTATTATGCACTGACTTTTTGTTCGCCGTGAGACGATAGCATTATTTATAAAGTAATAATGGAGGCGACTGCATTATTATTAATAACATCATTCATAATAGTCGTGATAGGGCAACACTGAGCGATGATTTGCTGAATTCAGATCAGCAAAGTTGAGATTTTGTGAAGGACGAGCGGTAGGTTAAAGTGCGCGTTTTGACGTACCGATTCTTTTTTACTTTTTTTTTCTCTGTAAGCACTTTTTGTTCTTTTTTCAATGTATAAGTAATTTTCAACGTCTCTAATTATTAGTTCTACACAATTATTATTATTTCTGTAATCACATTTTGCTAACTCATCTTAGAAATATGTCTTGCGCTAGCAGAACAATTCAACTTTGTTTAGTGTCTGGGTCTCCAAGATACAGGCTGTGCCTAGTTCGGGACCCGCTGTTAATCCTGTGAGTTTTCTGTTGTGTTAGCTAAATAAATAAATGAACGAATGAATGCTGCACCCTATCAAAGCGCACGAGCAATTCAATTGAGCTGCTATTTTGGACGTAAGGTTAAGTATGCTCAGTTCAAGTACGTATTATAAGTATGCGTGACACAGTTATTTCAGTGTGGCGCCATTAAAATTTCTGATTGATTTCAAACGGCTGGTGCAATAGGATAGTGCATGTTTCAGTCACAGCCTTATTTCGCATATTATTGACAGTCTAATGGTTACTGTCAGACTGACAATATGTCATAGGTCTTTTTTTTTGAAATGTGGGAAATTATCAAACGACTCCTCCCGCTCTGGGCAGAGCGGTAGGGAGTGTCAGACTTCTACTGGCTAAAACCACCCATGTTCCTTCTTAGCCCTTTCTGTCGAGGCCGCGGTATCTCTTGTGAACAACCCGCAGCCCCGACGGGCGTCGGCCCTTGCGGGCACCATCCATGTTGCTAACATCTCTTTGAGGCGCGCGTGGAACACGAACGCGCCGTCGACACGGCCTGTCGTCGTCATAAGACGGATGGACGGCGAGCTAGCCCATTACTTACCGTCCACAGGCCCGCGTCTACGGTGCAACCACCCGCAGCCCCGACGGGATGTCATAGGTCTTAAGTTTGAACGCCAGACCCGCACCTATGTCACATGTCTTTGAATATTTTGGTTTTAGGACATGCCGGTTTCCTTACGATGTTTTCCTTCACCGTTTTGAGAGCAGTGGTGATGATATAAATTACACAAAGTAATGCTCCTATCTGGGTTCGAATCCAAGACTTACTGTTCGTAAGTCGAGGCTGCCACCACTGGGCCACCGCTGTTCACACAGGCTTTTAGTAGGTATCATTTGTTTCCCTTCGCTTGACGCTTTGGCCAAGTGACTGTAGCGTTATCCATAACTGATACAAAATGTCAAATACCTCATTCATTATAATAACTATTAATCATCAATATTGTGACATTCTCTAAATTATAAGTATTATAGCTTCCGTTCTGACTTATATGCAGGTGTCTCTTGATTTTGAAGTGATCTATATTGCGATAGTGTAAAGCATTATGACAATAATTAGTTTCTGATTGGATCTCGAATAAGTATAAGCAGTGATAGCGATACCGCGGCCCCAGACACAAAGGGCTAAGAAGGAACATGGGTGGTTTTTAGTCAGTAAAAGTTTGACACTCTCTTCCACTCCACCCAGAGTGGGGGGAGCCATTTGATGATTATTTTATCATCATTTCAGCCTTAAGCCACTGCTGGACACAGGCCCCCCAGGAGGGGGGGATTTGCCATAATCGCCACGCTTGGCAGGCGGGTTGGCGATCGCAGTATGGTTGTTACGAAGGCACAGAGAACGCTGCTGCCCATTCTCTGGTAAGTCCCTTAGTCGCCTCTTACGGCATCCATTAGAAGATATGGGATGTTGCTATTATTTACGTTTTGATGATACGTTTGAAAATAAAACACGGATTTTTGACTATAACTTGCCAAGCAATAGACGTAGAGAGATCAAAAAAGGCTCAGTGGTAGCTAATTTTTAACCTTATAAAATGTTGAAAAATAGTTTTAATTAGGTTATACAAACTGAAGATATTTAAAAAGTTAGCAGCATTTGACTGCTGTCTTAATTGACTAATATACACTTATCATTTTATTCTCGTTACTTTCAAAATACTGTTAGTATTGCTATAGTGCATTACAATAATATTCAACGAACAATGTAGGCCAAATATACGGAAAACATAATCCATTACAATTTTATTCTCGTTAATATTGGACATGCATTATTCGGTAATACAACTATGAACTTTTATTCTAGGGTATTTATGAAATGATAATGGAGTTCATCAATGTTTCGCCGATTAGTTTTTTCGAGAATATTATTGCAAAAGTTATTATTGTCATAATTGTATTTGTAAAGAAACTGTTTCACTATCATTATATTATCTTTTTTGTTTTTTTGTTCTGGGAAAAAGTAGTGAATATTATTGTATTGTCTTATAACTTTGTGGATTAGAAGAGAAAAATCACAAAAAAAAATGAGTAGATGTATTAGGCTCCGTAGGTTTCAAATATGGTATAACAATAAAACTACGGTAATGGCAGTTATCATTTTATTCTCAGGGGGCGGCGACTTAGATGTTGACACCTACCCGTTAGTCAGACCGTCTAAAGACACTCACAATAGCCAAAGCTATTCCCAAACCACTGTAACTCCTGTTAGCCAGAATCAACAGTGGCGACCACAAGAAAAGCGCCGAGACAATGAAGCCCGACGAAGTCCCAGAGAAACGATTTAACTGTCTTGGATTCCCCAACGAAATTAATCAGAAAAGAATACCGGAGGAGTAGGGAAAACAAACAAAAGCTTTTAAGACTGCCGAGGATAGAGTAACGTGGAAGACCATAGTGCACCGAGTGACAAGGGCGGATCCAGGGGAGGGCACGGGGGCACGTGCCCCCCCCAGACTGTTATGGAGTTTCCATCACAGCACATACTTTATAACCAAATCGAGTTATCAAAGCAACATATCAGAAAGAACATGAGTGAAACTTGCGCGTTTCTGGGTGAAATAGGATATTTCTGGGGGAAGGGGGGGGGGGGGGCACATGTAGTCTTATCAACAAGTACTTATTGGTAAAAAAACAAATTAACCAAAAAGCTCGTGTTGACTAGCTAGACTACATGTGTGCCCCCGCCAGAAATAAAACCTGGATCCGCCTCTGCGAAGTGATCAATGCCTCAGACTAGACACGACCTTCACCAATATTCACTAAGAAGAAGAAGAGTGAATGTAGAATAACATCGTGAGGATACGAGCATTCCCTAGATATTTCGCGACGGGGCATGGAAAGCCACGTCAGAGGCCCATCGGCGACATAAACACTGACATTTATAAACATTTTGTTTTTTTTTCTTTTTTTTTTTTTGGCGGGTGAAAAATCATCAAATAACCCCTCCCGCTCTTGGGCAGAGCGGTAGGGAGTGTCAGACTGCCCGTCGGGGCTGCGGGGCCCGTCGGGGCTGCGGGTTGTTCGCGGCACGACATGAAGGGCTAAGAAGGAACATGGGTGGTTTTTAGTCAGAAGAAGTCTGACACTCCCTTTCGCTCTGCCCAAGAGCGGGAGGGGTTATTCGATGATTTTCCACCAGCCAAAAAAAAAGGGAGTGTCAGACTTCTACTGACTAAAAACCACCCATGTTCCTTCTTAGCCCTTGCGCCGAGGCCACGGTATCTCTTTCGAACAACCCGCAGCCCCGACGGGACCATTTAGGCACTCATACGATAGACAAGTAGATCAGAAAATCTAGTAATTTATGCTGACAGTTAACAGTTCGATCAAGAAATGCCTCGTTGGTCTAATGGTCACAAGCGCGCGCGACTGCTGAGCATCAGGTCCAGGGTTCGATCCTCGCACAGAACAAATATTTGTATGGCCTACAGATAGTTGTTTCGGGTGTGTTTGAATATGTGAGTTTAAGTGTTTGTAGACGTGTTTCTAAACTGCTATCTAAACTAATCTTCGTGACAATAAATCCTTGAATAAATTCCCAGAATGATTTCACAAAAGGTACCGTCCGTTACAATTATTTTCGTGGAAAACGAAGCACGACCGACAAAAAGATCGTATTTAAAGATTATCGCGAATATGTTGACAAGGTTCTAATCATCACGACGGATTACCAATACGGATCCCTAAAAGGATTTTATAATAGTAAAGGAAAAATATTGTAAACTAGCTTTTGCCCGCGGTTTCGGCCGCGTGGTTGTCGGAAATATCAAAAATTACGATTTTCCATGCAAACTTTTAACCCCTGTTTCACGCCCTTGGGGGTTGAATTTTGGCATAAGAGGCATACGTGTGCGAAATTTTAAGTTTCTAGCCCTAAGGGTTTGGCCTGCCCCGTCGGGGCTGCGGGTTGTTCGCAAGAGATACCGCGGCCTCGACATGAAAGGCTAAGAAGGAACATGGGTGGTTTTTAGTCAGTAGAAGTCTGACACTCCCTTCCGCTCTGCCCAAGAGCGGGAGGGGTTATTTGATGATTTTCCACCCACCATAAAAAAAAAAAATTAAAAAAAATTTGTTTGGCCTGTGCGTTGATCCTCAGTCAGCCAGCTTTGCATTAATACAGATAATGAATGTGTTCTGAATTGCAGCGATTGATCTGCCAGGTTAAACTGTGCTTGGAAACGCTTGGCAACGATTTGGAATGGGCAACTACAGTACACTCACAGTTATTATGCCTTGTGACTGGGACTGTAGCTTAGTTGATTAGTTTATTTAGTATTTGTTCGACTATTCAAAAGTGCCTGTAACTGGCTCACTTGAAATTAATATTTTGATTTTGCTTGGTAGGGTCAGATTGTGGATGGGGCCTAAGAATTAAGAGAAAGAAGCTTTTTACCACAAAATCCCCAAACTGTAGCGTTGCGGATTTGTGTCAAAAGGTCAGCCAATAGTAGTATTAGCTCGAAATTCGAACTTACTTTCGAACTGTGCAAAAACCGAAAAAGTGTGGAAAAAAGCTTGCGAGTGGACACAGTGAATTTTGTGTGTCGGGAACAGAATCGTGTAGTGAGTGACAATGGTAGTGGTACCGAACGCAAAAAACGAACAAGAAAGAGGGTAGACCGATTTGTCTGCTCATAAACATCCACCCGCAATGACTTCAGTTTATTCGTGATCATGGTTCTTGTAACAGCGCCGAAATATCGGGAACTCGAAACAATCAGTAAACATGGTAAATATCCCGTTTTCACTGGGCTGTGGAAGTCAGATACGCGGTCGCTCCATTGAAAATACGGGTATTTAGCTCCTTTCGTTCAGACTAGAAACAGACCACAACACAGTTGGGAAAAGGTTTGGCAGATGATGATGATGATGGGATATGAAGAGTGGAGAAACCATTTGTTTTGACATTTTGAAAATTATTAGTAATAAGTACCATCAGGGAAATTAATAGATAAGGAAATTGACATTGATTGAGCAGTAACAGCATTCTGAAGGTGTTTGCAGAGAGCCTGGATGGTCCTACAATGGGGAGGTTTACCAAGCTACATGTTGGCAACAAAGCTTGTTAAACCTTCCCGTGTTTTGTGTTTGTTATTGTGGTTTTCTTTTTGCTGTTTAATGTTTCTGAATGTTACTAACATAGTTTTTAAGTAACACGTGATACTAACACTCTATGGGCCTGATAATATATATTTTTTTTTTGTCAATTAATTTCCAATTCGGGGATTACAGGCGTGATGTTATGTATGTATGTATGTAATTTCCCAATTTGTCATCTCACACAAATTTCATTTCTAAACTTAAAAGATAACAGTTGTTATTTAAAATCAGGGACATTTTGTAATGAATATCCCACCGTACACCGCCTTTTTTGGCGGGTGGAAAATCATCAAATAACCCCTCCCGCTCTTGGGCAGAGCGGAAGGGAGCGTCAGACTTCTACTGACTAAAAACCACCCATGTTCCTTCTTAGCCCTTGCGCCGAGGCCGCGGTATCTCTTTCGGACAACCCGCAGCCCCGACGGGAGCGTCCATCGCCTTACGTCTACAAAACCCTATTAAATTACATGTCATGAACTACAACAATTATCGATAGTGCGGTCACCTCTAGAGGTGACCGCACTATCGATAATTATAATTACCAACATGTTATGTTCACTAGAGGTGACCACTTGTCGATAAACTCAATATATCATTTGTAATTTGCATTTAATGACACATATCATCGACATAGGCCTATCGATAAGGCGTACCTCTATACGCTGGCTAATTAATTATTGAGATAGATTAACACTCATATGTATAGTGCTGAATCAAGTGCCATTTTTTAATTTGGACGACCCTAGTTTAAAAATGGACTTTAACATGGAAACATCGCTCACCATATAAATCCTAGAATTTCTTCTCTCCTACACGCGGTGCCCCTGTTGAACGAACGAAGCTCTGACGAAACACTCCTTAAGACGCACTGCCAGCGTTGCGTATTAAGACTAAACCCCTCTTTGTGAATAGTGTCAATAAACTACGGACCTCAGTTTCCAGCATCCCTCTATTCCGGGTTCTGACAGCGGTTCTAGTAACGGCGGGGCAGAGGGTGCTAAGAATCTCTGGATGTCACCCAGCTGCCACAACTCAACAACTCGGACCCTGGCGTGTTACTCGCCAGCAGGGCTATTGCGTATTTTTTTAAACGTCAGTGGCTATCATAGTGTCCATCGATTAATTGTCAAATGGTTATGGTTTGGTATAAAATGGAACCATGGCGTGTAATCGATGGACACTGTGATAGCCACTGACATTCAAAAAGATACGCAATAGCCCTGCAGGACGCTACGCACGGACGACCGATTTCTTGAATTATCCTGGATTAGGCTAGCGCAAGAGCATAGGGCTTGGTACAACCAAAGAGAGGCCTATACCCAGCAGTGGGTGAACTCGGGCTGTGGATGATATTGATGATGAATTGGTGGATCTTCGATTAAGGTACTTCCTCCGCATATGTACATTACCTCCTGTGACAGCCGTCCTTGTCAAACCCACAGTTGCATTCTGCTTTCAATGCTAGAGATGTCAAATGTCACTGTAATCAATGTTACAGATAATGTCATTCTATATTGAAAAGTGGGCTTATGTGTCAACATATAATAAAACAAACTGAGCTGTCAAGTTCCCCCGTTGGGGCTGCGGGTTGTTCGAAAGAGATACCGCGACCTCGGCGCAAGGGCTAAGAAGGAACATGGGTGGTGTTAGTCAGTAGAAGTCTGACACTCCCTTGCGCTCTGCGCAAGAGCTGGAGGGTTTATTTGATGATTTTCCACCCCCCAAAAAAAAAAAAGCTGTCAAGTCCAACTCAAGTTTAGTCCACGACTAACGATACCAGTGTAAGATTAATTTAACCGACGATAATAACGATTTATTGCAACAGGAGAGTATTAAAATGTATACTGTTAATCATACAGTATCTTCGTTTGCAATCTAGTTGAGATTTATATTGAGCGGAGGAAATAAACAACATCATTATTCAAAGGAAAAAAACACTACGGTTTATGTTATCTAGGCTCTGGGACTAAGGGTCATGCCACATTGATCGACAGCGTTCGACTTTTTGTCCATACAAAAATTTTGCAAAAAAAAAACAAACTTTTTAGCTGTAGTAAGTATATCAACACACAACAACAACAAATTCTTGTCATAAACTAATTTTACATTGAAACTTTACTTCTTGAACCAAACTATTAAACCAATTTTTATCAAAATATGGTACCAATTGGAGCGTATTTCAAAATACTTTCAGATAAAAAAGGTTTTCTCAAATTGATTCATATAAGACGGAGAACTTATGAGGTAACAAACATAAATAATAATTTGATAATAATGACATAACAGTGAATAATTTGCACGCTTGCTTGCAGGCAGAATACAGTGACTTTTTAGGATATAAGATCTTTCCTTGTAACTTTTTTGTATTTTCTTGCAAATAAACATTTTTGATTTGATTTGATTTGATTTAAAAAAAAATATAATAGACTCCTTTTTTGAAGTCGGTTAAAAAGACTGGACTGCTTCCATGCGACCATGCGGTAGCGCTGCGCGTCTCTTGTGCGCAGAGTGCGGGTCAGCTCCAATACTGCTCTGAATATGATTGCAAATAGGTTGGACTGTCCTTATGTGCGACACTGCTGTGACAAACAAGTTACTTAAAGTGTCGCACGTAAAAGAACTATATATTAATAAATTGTATTATGATTATGAATTATTTTGATTATTATTTATTATTTTATTGTGTATTTGAATTCTATTTGTTTTATATGATTATAATGGTTTGTCTAATATGGGTTTTGACACCTGAAATAAATGAATTTAATTTAATTTAATTTAATTTAAAAAAAAGAGATTAGTGAAGACACACAAATTAGAACGCCGCCGTACGTATTCTGTCTAAATCAATTTCCACGTTGTAATGTGAAACTTATACTTGTACTAGCTGTGCCCTGCATGTTTTGCATTGCACCTTTTTCTACCTACCCTACCTTCGGGTGGGGTTAGGAGGGTGAAAGGTACTTTACGACATATTCTCATACATACTGAATATACACACAAAATTTCATAAAAATCGGTCAAGCCGTTTCCTAGTAGTATGGCAATGGTAACTCACACTGTGACATAGATATACTTATTTCAATTACAATTCGGCAATGGACACCAGCCAAACCAAAGAGTGTGGTGTAGCAAATTTTTGAAACCATAGAAAAACTAAATAAAATTTACGATGCCAAGTGTTTCCGAAACCTTTTAAAATGTAATTTGCAGTAGCTATACCAAATTATTTATTATTATTTATTTATTTTTTAAAAAACGTTGCCCCACACTAGGAATTTCTCCTGTATCGTGGGTGCGTTCACAAACATATAAATTCACATACACAAATACCCAGACCCGAAACAACTATCTGCAGGCCATACAAATATTTGTTCCGTGCGGGGATCGAACCCGCGACACGCAGCGCAGCAGTCCAATCAATCAATCAAACCAAACCAATCAAACCAAACCAACCAACCAACCAATTGAACCTATCTAATAAATTAGTTCTGCCAATTCTTTAGAAGGATTGGTTTAACTTATAAGAGGCGTAGCCAATGTGTTACTGTAGTTGTTTCTTTTACTTATCCGCTGAATTCGGTTACTTCAATACCCGTGTAACTGAGCGCGCAGCCTCGCGAGGCAGCCTCGCGAGGCAGCCTCGGGCGTAAGCTACGCGACACGATCATTTTCATTTTTTCATTGGTTTTCTTTGGCGAGGCACGTCCTGGCCGACCACATGAATTGCCTCGCCTTACAACATGTAAATATTATTATGTTTACTTCTAATGTACCTATTATTTAATTTTGCATGCTAGTTTTAGCGAATTGTGTGAGCTTCTGTTACAAAAGCTGATCAATATTGTACTACAATTCTAGCAAATAAATAAGTATTACATTCATAAATAGGTACATCAATTATCACTTAATAAATGGTGAGGAACTGGCATGTAGATGCATCCACCTCTACAACACCGGCGAGTCCCACCGCTTGGACAACACGCTCAGGATACTGTTGGTGCTGCGCCGTAAGCGACTTAGTAGCGAGGCGCTCCGCTTTCTAATAATAAAGAAAAAAAAAATATATAAAGATAAATAAAGTTCATTTCAGTTCATTTAATTTCGCGCGCTTGCCTCGCGACATAACAGCAAGTCTGTAATCTCCGAAGGGTTAGGCAGAGGTGTACCTAACAGTACACCTACATTTCGCCAGTTATGTTTAAGTCCCCTGTAATTTGGCGAGCCTATTACCCAGCTACAAATCCAGACACCATGTCTGATACTGAGAAATTAAACCCATGAGATGGAATCGAACCCAGGACTTCAAGCTCAGAAGCTCAGCAGTCGCGCTTACGACTACTAGGCCAACGAGGCAGTCAATTAAATGAGTAGACAATTTAAATATCTTCTACAGTCGGTGAACAGCATTATCTGACCCCTCGTATAAAAAAGGGTCAGGTTATGCTGGGCCTGACTGTACATACGAAAAAAAAAAAAAAAAAAAAAATGTAGAAATGAAAATATCTGGCTTGCTTTCTATAAGAGAGAGAGAGAGACAGACAGAGAAACATGCGACGCCGCACAGCTTACAATAGCTTACTATAGCAAAAAGTGTCGTGACAACTTTTCGTAAGAATTTTTTCCGTCTAGCCCCCTTTCACAACGCGCGATAAGGAACTTCGTTCCAACAAATACATTACATATCCGTGACCTGTTACTAAATAAAATAGAAAATAATTTGTTAGTTGACCTCATGTGAGCCAAATTACATGTTATAAGTACATCGTTAGTTAATTGCGTTAGTTCAAGGTTCGATGCTCGGCTTATGTAATGATTAATACGATACTTTGTGTAACAAGTGTGTTTTGTAATGAGATTTTCATAATTTTCCTCATTAAGATGACTTAAAGTGTCGCTATCTGCTGAATACATTGCATTTTAATCTGTTTTTTGCGAAATCACAACGCGATAATAGTCACATAATCAAAACAAATGAAATAATAGTTAAAAACAACGATTTTGATATTCAGAATGCAGAGTTTTCATGCTCTTGTTTTTTATTTAATAGTCGCAACATTTTATTTTAGTAGATTTTTTATTCGGGGCTGCGGGTTGTTCGCTAGAGATACCGCGGCCTCGACATAAAGGGCTAATAATGAACATGGGTGGTTTTTAGTCAGTAGAAGTCTGACACTCCCTTCCGCTTCGCCAGGAAGGGTTATTTGATTGATGATTTCCCAAACCCCAAAAAAAGGGCCTTTTGGCATAATTAGTTTTAATTATATTTAATTTGTTTTGTTAATTTTTAAAGGATTTCTTAAAAAATATATAAAGATAAATAAAGTTCATTTCAGTTCATTTAATTTCGCGCGCTTGCCTCGCGACATAACAGCAAGTCTGTAATCTCCGAAGGGTTAGGCAGAGGTGTACCTAACAGTACACCTACATTTCGCCAGTTATGTTTAAGTCCCCTGTAATTTGGCGAGCCTATTACCCAGCTACAAATCCAGACACCATGTCTGATACTGAGAAATTAAACCCATGAGATGGAATCGAACCCAGGACTTCAAGCTCAGAAGCTCAGCAGTCGCGCTTACGACTACTAGGCCAACGAGGCAGTCAATTAAATGAGTAGACAATTTAAATATCTTCTACAGTCGGTGAACAGCATTATCTGACCCCTCGTATAAAAAAGGGTCAGGTTATGCTGGGCCTGACTGTACATACGAAAAAAAAAAAAAAAAAAAAAATGTAGAAATGAAAATATCTGGCTTGCTTTCTATAAGAGAGAGAGAGACAGACAGAGAAACATGCGACGCCGCACAGCTTACAATAGCTTACTATAGCAAAAAGTGTCGTGACAACTTTTCGTAAGAATTTTTTCCGTCTAGCCCCCTTTCACAACGCGCGATAAGGAACTTCGTTCCAACAAATACATTACATATCCGTGACCTGTTACTAAATAAAATAGAAAATAATTTGTTAGTTGACCTCATGTGAGCCAAATTACATGTTATAAGTACATCGTTAGTTAATTGCGTTAGTTCAAGGTTCGATGCTCGGCTTATGTAATGATTAATACGATACTTTGTGTAACAAGTGTGTTTTGTAATGAGATTTTCATAATTTTCCTCATTAAGATGACTTAAAGTGTCGCTATCTGCTGAATACATTGCATTTTAATCTGTTTTTTGCGAAATCACAACGCGATAATAGTCACATAATCAAAACAAATGAAATAATAGTTAAAAACAACGATTTTGATATTCAGAATGCAGAGTTTTCATGCTCTTGTTTTTTATTTAATAGTCGCAACATTTTATTTTAGTAGATTTTTTATTCGGGGCTGCGGGTTGTTCGCTAGAGATACCGCGGCCTCGACATAAAGGGCTAATAATGAACATGGGTGGTTTTTAGTCAGTAGAAGTCTGACACTCCCTTCCGCTTCGCCAGGAAGGGTTATTTGATTGATGATTTCCCAAACCCCAAAAAAAGGGCCTTTTGGCATAATTAGTTTTAATTATATTTAATTTGTTTTGTTAATTTTTAAAGGATTTCTTACCAAAAAAAAACCCAATTTTCTTTCTTTCAGAATGTACATTCATCATCATCATCATCAGCCCGGCTTCACCCAATGCTCGGCCTCTCTTTGTTTGATTTATTTACTTCTTTTACAGTGCATGGTACGCACAACGACCAATGAACGCAATGCTGATCTTCCATTGTACGTAAAGCAAAGCAAGATCAGGTTAGGTATCCCGTCAGAGCTGCGGGTTGTTCGAAAGAGATACCGCGGCCTCGGCGCAAGGGCTAAGAAGGAACATGGGTGGTTTTTAGTCAGTAGAAGTCTGACACTCTCTTTCGCTCTGCCCAAGAGCGGGAGGGGTTATTCGATGTCTAACCCTTAAGGGAATACAGACGTGATGTTATGTTATGTTTATGATATACAAGATGGCCGAAACCATAATCATCATCTGCCTAGACTTTTCCAACTATATTGGGGTCGGCTTCCAGTCTAACCGGATGCAGCTGAGTACCAGTATTTTACATGGAGCGACTGCCTATCTGACCTCCACAACCCAGTTAATACTAGGTAATACGATACTCTTTGGTAAGACTGGATGTCAGAATTTCAGGTCACTGACTACCTGTAACGACTGCCAATGATCTATATATGGCAGCCGGGACCAACAGCTTAACGTGCTTTCCGAGGCACGGAGGAAACTCGGTATGTCGGGCGGTCACCCATCCACAGACCGACCTAGGCAAGCACAGCTTTACCTTAAGATCGACCCGAGTGGCAGTTCTTATTAAGCCACGAGCTGGGAACAGTATAGGCTCATAATAATTAACAACGAGTCCCTTATACGAAGGCTGTTCAAGATAAAATCTCATTAACAGTCCATAATAATTATTAATTCCTGTTTATCTTATTAATAACGTAGTGACATGCTACCACTATGATTAACTGGTGATCAAGTCGGTTTAGAACTCGTAATTAACGATTGGATTAATTAGATTCTGCATGTGTTAAGAAATAATTGATTTAATGTGCAAAAAGTATTTGTGACTCTATGTGAAATTAAGGGATGTAACGTACATCTCCATCGGGACTGCGGGTGGTTCGAAAGAGATACCACGGCCTTGGCACAAGGGCTAAAAAGGAACATGGGTGGTTTTTAGTCAGTAGAAGTCTGACAGTACCTTCTGGTCTTCCCAAGAGCGCGAGGGGTTATTTAACCCCAAAAAAAAAGGAATGTAACGAGTACATTCATTGATTTATTTGATAAAAGTTGTACAATGTAAAAGACAAATCCAAGCTGTTGAAACATTAAATAATACAGATTGGTGCCGACAACACGCTAATAAATGAAACCACTGGCAGTTCTAGTTCTTAAAAACATTATTAAACTATCAAAAAAATTCCAACACCGAAAAAGTTAAAAAAAAAAACAAAGAAACCAAGTAGCTTAAAACTGTAAACGAAATACAATACAATTTACAAACAAATATTGGTTTACTAACCTTTGGAATATTTATTTGCACCGATTATTTAAATACATAAAATGTAACGAACGAATTTGGCAAAGACATGTAGGTAGGTTATTGTCGTATCGTCGGTGGTGACCGTATGACTCAAAATCTAAATGTTATTTTTTATCAATTTTTTACTACAATTATTGTTGCTATTGTTTTTCTTTTATTATTGTTACCAATTTCATACATTTTATCAATTTTATATGTTATACAATTTTATACATTTTGTTAATTTTATACGTTATAAAATTTTACCAATGTTACTAATTTTATACATTCAGTCATTTTAACTTTGTATAATTGTTTCTAGTGTATCAATTTTAAAGTATTTTTGGCATTTTATTTTTGTTGGTGTTGATTTACCTTTGTTACTGCTATCAATTATTATTGGCATTTTGTTCTTTTTCATTAGAGTCGCAACATTTTATTTTAGTAGGTTTTTTATTTTATTTCTTGCAAACTATTTTAGAATTTTAAAATGTGTTTGTTTATATTTTCGAGCGTATGGCACTCGTGGGCAGCAGCTGAAAATCAGCGTCAGGTGGTGCACATTGTGTTGCCATCTGGCATTATGCTGAGCTGAGGCCCTTTTGGCATTATTAATTTGAAATATATTGAATCTGTTTTGTTAATTTTTAAGGATTTTTTGCCAAATAAACACAATTTTCTTTCTTTCTTTCTTCAAAAATAAAAATATTAATATTTTTGACTTAAAAGAAAAAATATTATTTCCACAAATATTTATGTACTCACAAAATACTATACCTAATGTACATATGAGTGTGCAAACACATGTGCACTCTCTGTTCCTTTTCTCTCATAGTCCGAAAATAAGAAGAAATAAATCTTAGGAATTATTGTTATACTTAATTCTATTAAAAATGCTTAAGTTTGTTAGCATGAATGGATGCAGCGCTGTATTAAAATTATCTTTCAATTAAATATTACATTATTATTATAATTATTATTATAATAATAATTAACAATTAATTAATATTTATTATTACCAATTAAATTCGAATTAC
This sequence comes from Diarsia brunnea, assembly GCA_949774965.1. Taxonomy (NCBI): domain Eukaryota; kingdom Metazoa; phylum Arthropoda; class Insecta; order Lepidoptera; family Noctuidae; genus Diarsia; species Diarsia brunnea. The sequence goes on along the minus strand of OX459022.1, from coordinate 11,853,474 downwards.
CAATTTAGTTCCACAATTGTCCGTGGGACTTCTTTCGTGAAATGGACTTTACATTATAACGTTCAACCGTGGGCGTGATCTAGTAGGTACCTAATAACGTTTAAGTGTAGACTTGGATAAAGGTAACAAACAAAACAATGCCGTGTCAGTAACTCATCACCTTCCAATCTTCCATGGGAAGGAACTTGCAAGCACAAGTCACACTAAGTTATGCAAGGACGATCAGTTGAATAGAGATGACTCCTATCTGTCGGAATGTTCGTCAAACTCGTTCACACTATAGGTCATGGATTATAATAAAATACAATACGTATTACACACATTAGGCCTTTTTTTGGGTGGTGGGAAATCATCAAATGACTCCTCCCGAAGCCCAGGAACATGGGTGGTTTTTAGTCTGTAGAAGTCTGACACTCCCTACCGCTCTGCCCAAAGCGGGAGGAGTTATTTGATGATTTTCCACCCCCTAAAAAGGGTCATCTATGGTCATTATAAAGGTTTCAAGGAGCCATGTCTAGTGATTAATGTCAATTTCCGTTAACACGACCATAACTAGGTTTAGAAATCTTAGCTTGTCCATTTTTTATTATGTTATTAGGAAGAAAGAAAATATATTTTCACACCACCTGCTCGAAAATCTCAAATTATATGTCAAGCAACCTTAACCTAAAGTGAGTCATTAGTGGCCGGGGGCACAGCCGGTCAATAATGTTGTACTGGATTTCATTATGACCCGCTGGTCAATAATGTGATTTGAATTTTTGGAATCTCACATGCTCAGCTAAATTGGCAGTATAGTACTAACAAACACCCTTTGGTGCAAGAAAGAGGAAAGCTATTCTCGATACCCTTACTACGCGTGGATGATATTCTCGATTTCCTACAAAATCTGTCTCAAATGTTACCATTAACTTCAATTAATATGTAAGTGCATATAACTAACTAGTTCTAAATATGTTATTCTTACTGTTTGTTTATTTAATAAATACTTTGTTTTCCGTACTATGGCTATTATTTTCTCACAGTAGTTGTAAAAAGTAGAGTATCCTCCTCTGGGCTAAAGGTGTCTTTGCCTTGGGCTATCTTGAATCCCTCGCTGCATTCAGGATTCTTGTAATAACTCCCTCCCTGCGCTCGGGAGTTAAATCCCGAATCCTTCATTGCGCTCGAGATTCAATATGACGCCTGTGACATAAGACACAACTTTAGCCCCTCGGTGCATAATTTACTATTATTTGTTGTGTTTAAGTCCGTCTATGGGCCACGCCTGTGCATGAAGTTTAAATGGGTGTGTTTGTGTATGTGAGTTTGTGTTTGTAAACGCACTCACGATACAGGACAAATCCTAGTGTGAGGCAACGTTTTTTTTATTTTTTTAAGAACAAAATATATAAGTACGTAATTTATGACGTGCTTAGTGAAGATAAAATGAAAAAAAAAAAAATCTTCAGAACAAAACAAAACACTGCCTCGTTGGTCTGGTGGTCGTGAGACTGCTGCGTATAAGGTTCTGGGTTCGATTCCCGGGTCGGGCCAAGTGTTATAGGGTTTTACCATCAGGAATTACTGAGTAACAGCCATGGAGTCTGGATTTGTGCCCAGTTAATGGCAATAAGTCGCCCATAACATAGAACTAACAACTGGCGAAATGCGGGTGTGCCTACTACATTTGCTCGACGCGTTCGCCGAATCGCCGTACAGAGAATCGGTGTAGTCTGCTCGTTAACGTAACCTTGTATAAGCGGGGCGTGGTATTTTCGAGGTATAAAGAACATAAATAAAGCTTTTAATAAAATTTACGACCGCACCCGAAGCTAGCCGATCGTGGACTAGTTCACTTCGGCTTAGGAAAGACCATATTGAGACCACGTTTGAGGCGTCATTTTAACATGCCGTCCGCCCAGTCCTTACGCAGTAATATATAAGTCAATGGTGAAGACACGACCGTGTTTTAAATCTGATGGAATGCGATCGTCAGATGTTCGTTACAATAGGTCACGAACTTGAGTGTGTTTAAACCTGAGTGCCATTGTTAAAGTGATTTTAATACGATTAACACAAGGTCGAAAAGGTGTGCTATGATTTTGATGGATTGAAGAATTTTGGTAGGTATAGTGGCAGATGAAATCAGTCAGGTGTCTCATTGGTTTCATGGTCGCAAGTGGTTTATCACACTCACCGTTACCTATGTTTTTTTTAATAGCCATAATGCCTAAGGAGGTGTCTCACGAGATGATGAGAAACAGAGAAGTATGGAAGAAGAAGACATTCTGTGCCGACCCCGAATTAATTGGGATAAGGGCAAGAGAATTATGATGATGATGAATGTCCCACTGCTGGGCAAATGCCTCCCCCAATTGTTTCCTTGTGCTCTTTTCCCGTGGCTCCTTGCACCACCCCTCGCGGTAGTCGACCAGATCGTCTCGCCACCTCTTTCAAGGCTGGGCTTGGCGGCGCCGTCCGTCTTCCGACTACTATCGTGTGGAGACTTTTTGCCCAGCGGTAATAGTGCATGTGGCTGACCTGACCTGGCCAATCCTATTCTAGCTTAGCAGCCTTCATGTCAACGTCCACTATGCCCGTTTTGGAACAAAACAACTATCATTTACTACTATTTATTTCATATTCTTCACACAATTAATCTTCTTTTTTGCCTTTTTCACCTCACCGTCCAGTAATCGCTTTACGACAAAATTATTAGAATCTCATCATTAAGTGTAATGAGACCTGAAAAATATATAAATGTAATGGCAAAATATGTCTATTTTAACGTTTCGCAGTATATTATTACTTCTTACTAAATGTTTTTAGGACTCTAATAAAGTAAATTATAGGTTTTTAAATGTATATAGGTACTCATGTATTTTAATCAAAATTGTCTTTAAATTATTTTTATTATCATTAAATTCATAAAGAAATCGGTCGTTAAAAAGTGAAATTAAAAATGGAGGCAAAGAGATACTCAATAAAAGCAGTCATATATAAAATGAAATGAAATCAAAAATGTTTATTTGCAAGAAAATACAAAAAAAGTTACATGGAAAGATAATATATCCTGCATTCGCAATATCAATACTCAATTCGATTCCCGGGAACTCTCATGCAGTTGCTTCAAGCCTGTGAAAATGTCTCAGATCCAAGATACATTGCCAGGACCAAGATCTTAACACTCTTTTCGAGGGATGGAGTAAACTCAGCACTTATGCAGTAGATGGCCATCCATTGACTGACCTAGCCAAGTGATACCTACTTAACCTTGAAGACCCGCCACTGACCCCCTAAGTAATATTAGTATTCCTGATGTGTAAACCCCATTCTCCAAAGTCCAAGTCATCAAAACATCATTATTGCTAATTAGTTTCTTTTTAAAACAATTAGTACAATCAATAGCCCACTTACGAAGACAAGTAACATGTAGTGAATTACCACAAAATCTTCTAAAGCGTGCCAAGGTCGAAGAGAGAGGACTGCATTGTTTCGCCAAGACTCCGAACAATGAATGTGGACAAAACGGTTGAATTGTTACATATAGAAGTGTTTGCCCAACGTTTTGGATTTATTGTCCGTCTCACGGTTTAGAGGGTAGCAACAGAAAGGATTAATTGGGGGCTATTAGGACTGAACTAGATTAAATACATACATGCATACACTATCGTCTTCTTCATATCGTGTGGGCAGTAAGGTCTAACGACCCCACACACACCTGAGTGTCAGAGTTTCTAAACCGCCTTAAGAATCTGCTCTATCTCTGAAATCTGCGGGTTGTTCGAAAGAGATACCGCGGCCTCGGCGCAAGGGCTAAGAAGGAACATGGGTGGTTTTTAGTCAGTAGAAGTCTGACACGTTTGATGATTTCCCAAGAAAAAAAAAATGGTCTTTGATATGATTTAACTACCGCCATTTGGCGACAGGGACCACCGGTTTATACGTGTCTTCCGAAGCACAGAATCATCTTTTTGTCAGACAATCAGGTGATTCAAGCCAGCAATGTACTAGTAAGTATATGTAAAGTTAAACATTCGAGAGGAGCTCGGACAGCCGCTCCGACCAATCTTCAGGTAAAACTGCGCTTGTCAAAGTTGGTCTGTGGATGAGCTCCCACCCATTACATCACCCATTAATCGTTTTACACGTGCAGCCTATGGGTCAAGCATACGAAAAAATCGTACGAAACCCTCCGTGTTCTCTATAATAATGCCCTCACGATGCTGATGAAGCTGCCTCGCTACTATAGCGCGTCGGGTATGTTTGCGGATGCAAATATAGATGGATTTGCGGCGATTATTTGCAAGAGAGTTGTGTCCCTGATGCGTCGCATACGAGGCAGCTCCAACAGCTGTACCTTCAACTGCTCGCATGGAGGATGGATCTGAATCTGGACTGCCCAATAATGCGGTACTGGACCAGGCTGCATGTTGAGCATTCCAGTAGCGCTATTGCGTATCTTTTTAAATGTCAGTGGATAACATAGTGTCCATCGATTAACTGTCAAATGGTTACAATTTGGTACAAAATGGAACCATTTGACAGTTAATCGATGGACACTACGATAGCCACTGACATTTAAAAAGATACGCAATAGCCCTGCTGATCCAAACCTAAGTTTAGACCAAGATGACATTTTAATATTGTTTGTAATTATTTTTTTTATGTTTATTTTAATCTTTGTGTGTGTGTGTTAATCTTATTGTGAATTTTAATCTTTGTGTGAATGTTTATCATTTTATTAATGTGAAATTGTAATTTACGTGTATATTGATGACTTTTGTTTTGTATTATTTTAATTCTTATTACTATTTTGATTTCGCGTGTATGCATATGAACAGTGTTTCTGAAATAAATCGATTTATTATTATTATTATTTATTACATACCTACCGAGTTTCTTCCATGACACCAAAAGTACGTTAAACTTTTGGTCTCGGCTGTCATTTGGCATCTTTGCCAGTCGTTACAGGTAGTCAGTGACCTGTAAGTCTGATAACCAGTCTTACCATGGGGTATCGTACTACCCAGTGTGAACTGGGTTGTCGAGGTCAGATAGGCGGTCGCTCCATGTACCACTGGTATTTAGCTGCATCCGGTTTCATTCTAAGCTGATCCTAACATAAGTGGGAAAAGGCTAGGCAGATGATACGTAAACTCTCGTCTGTAAGTTCAAATATAGGTAGTTATATGTTCTAAAATCATCATTATCACCATCAGCCTATAATGTTCCCACTGCAGCAGCAGGGACTCAGGCCTCCTCTCTAGGAGAGGGATGGGCTATAATCCACCACGCGGGCCCAGTGCGGGTTGGTAGATGTCACATGTCTTCGATTTTTTTGGTTCTAAGACATGATGGTTTCCACACGATGTTTTCCTCCACCGTTATCTTCTAAAATACTGCTATCTAATCCAAATCTTGCACAAAAGCTGTACAGTCAGCTGCATCAGTATGTATACACTCATCAAATATCAACGAACAAAAATAATTTTCGCCAATCGTGTTGATTTAATTTTCATGTTACGTAACGAAACTACCCATTTTTTAGGTACCCATATTATTATAACGCAGGTCTCAAAGTTGCAATCGTTTTTAGGGTTCCGAAGCCGAATGGCAAAAAAACGGAACCCTAAGGGTCCGTTCACAACGACCGGCTTGAAGAGGAGATTTTTTTTATTACGTTTAAAACAGAGTTTTGAATCATTGTAATTAGATTTATTTTGACATGTCACTACGCTCAAGAACAAAAAGAAGTGACATACAAATAAATCTTATTACAATGACTCCAAATTCTGTTTTAAACGAGATAAAAAAAAAACCGTTCACCTCTCCGAGCCGGTTGGTGTGAACCTGTCTGACCGTCCGTCCGTATGTCACAGCCACTTTTATTTTACGAGAAATCCGCGTTTGTACTTTGCCAATTGTAAACATATTATGCTCGTGACCGTACAACGTTACAACAAAACTTTAATTCAATTGACCCGATAAACATCGGTCACTTCAATCTTCTTAGACTGCGTCTACGCATAACCAATTATGAAGGCCTATCAACTCATCGCTCTCCATTCAAAACTCAACTCTATCTTCATTAAAATAAAGTTGGAGGTTGTTGGTAAGGCCCCCGTGAGAGAGGTCTGGGTAAAATGGCCATGTAGTGGTTTTAATTAAAGATAGTTTAATGTAACAAGTCTTATCTAACGCACTGTTTCGCCCCGCGGCGTCGCTTGTTTCCCGTGAGAATTTAGTCTTCTTAAAGCTTTAATTTTGTAACAGGGTTGGCGGAAGTCTGTCATAGGTCATACATATAGGGTGTAAAAGTACCCTTAACGCAAACGAAGGGTATTTGTTCTCCCCACCACTGCGATAATTTTTTTGTTCTAGACCATACCTGGGAACCTCCTAGTTACGGAGATATTGGGGGTCAAAGTTCAAATTTTTCACAGCTGTTTTTGTAAATACTAGTATTTCAGGTTTTAACTTTACTTAAATTACCTCCATGACCCGTTTACTATTCAAAGCATCCACTAGCACAAAGTTTTAAGAGTGTTAATTTGAGTTTTACCGTAAAATGTGATTTTTGACCCCAAAAAAAAAGTCATTTCCCAGCGAAAATTTTTGCGTAGGGGTACTTAGTTTGATGTACGGAATGCTTGGTTGTCGGATGCGTGAAGGGTTCGTTTACACCCTGTATGGAGCCTTTTACATTTTTGTATCGTTTTGCTGCCTCGTTGGTCTAGTGGTAAGCGCGACTGCTGAGCATTAGGTCGTGGGTTCAATTCCCAGGTCGGGCCAAGTGTTTTTGGGTTATTCCATCAGTAATTTCTCAGTATCAGCCACGGAGTCTGCATTTGTGCCCGGTTGATGGCAATAGGCTCGTCCCCTATTACATGGGACTTAAAGATAACTGGAGAAAGTTGAGCATGCTACTCAGCGTCAGCTAGTACTCACTGTGTTGCCATCTAGTATGCTGAGCTAGTTTATTTTGAATATTTTTAAGGTGTTTTGCCTGTCGAGGCTGCGGGTTGTTCGCAAGGGATACCGCGGCCTCGACATGAAGGGCTAAGAAGGAACATGGGTGGTTTTTAGTCAGTAGAAGTCTGACACTCCCTTTCGCTCTGCCCAAGAGCGGGAGGGGTTATTTGATGATTTTCCAACCCCCCCAAAAAAAAAAAAGGTGTTTTTGTTACCAAATACCAAATAAACACAATTTTCTTTCGTTATTTTTAATTTCTACCTAACCCTGTTAACGGACCCCTCACGAGGCCGTCAACCAAAAATTATGCATCAAACTAAGCACCGATTTTGAGGCACTGTGTCCGGTTGCTCGTGCGGCAGTGATAAATAATTATGTGTAATACCTACTTAGTTTATAAATACTAACACTTAGTTGATAAGTTTGTTTGTGTACTAACCATTGGACCAATGTTGTCAAATTAAATAAAATATATTATTATTATGTCCTTTATTTACTTTCTTACATATAATTTACATTTTTAAATATTTTATACAAAACTTATTATTATTATTAAGCACCCCTCTCCCCACAAAAAAAAAAAAAAAATTTAAACTTCATGTACAAGAGTGGTACATAGGCGGACTTAATGCCACAAGGCATTCTCTACCAGTTAACCAATAGGACAAATAGGACAGCACTGCTAAATATTGCTGGGAAACGACTATTTTTTTGAGGTCCAAAACCACATTTTACGGTAAAACTCAATGTAGCACTCTTAAAACATTGTGCTAATAAATGCTTTGAATAGTAAACGGGTCATAGAGGTAATTTTAGTAAAGTAATTTCTTGAAAAACTAGTACCTATTCAAAAACCAGCTGTGAAAAATTTGGAACTTTGACCCCCAATATCTCCGTAACTAGGGGGTTCCCAGGTATGGTCCACAATAATAAAATGATCGCAGTGGTGGGGAGAACAAGTGTCTTTCGTTTGCGTTAAGGGTACTTTTACACCCTTTATAATTATGTGCTAGATTATGTAAGTTGTCATAGAGGTAATTTTAGTAAAGTTATTTGTTGAAAAACTAGTATTCAAAAACCAGCTGTGAAAAATTTGGAACTTTGACCCCCAATATCTCCGTAACTAGAGGGTTCCCAGGTATGGTCTACAATAATAAAATGATCGTAGTGGTGGGGAGAACAACACAGTACGTTTGCGTTAAGGGTACTTTTACACCCTTTATAATTATGTGCTAGATTATGTAAGTTGTCATAGAGGTAATTTTAGTAAAGTTATTTGTTGAAAAACTAGTATTCAAAAACCAGCTGTGAAAAATTTGTAACTTTGACCCCCAATATCTCCGTAACTAGGGGGTTCCCAGGTATGGTCTACAATAATAAAATGATCGTAGTGGTGGGGAGAACAACACAGTACGTTTGCGTTAAGGGTACTTTTACACCCTTTATAATTATGTGCTAGATTATGTAAGTTAGTATGTTTTTGTATTTTCCTCATTTCTCCGCTGCTCCGATTCCTCAATCACACACACAAGCAACTTCAATAAGTTATGTAAAGTAATTCAGTATACAGCCGTAACTCAAGTTAGGCCATTACTGGATTCCGTGGGGTTCACTAGGTTAATTCTGAGACTACCTATTGTGGTAGTATACATATTAATATTAAAGTAAATTGATTTATGTAGCTACGTTTACGATTATTTGAGTTAGAATTAATAACAATACAATAAATATTATAACACACACAACATCACACCTGTAATCCCCGAAGGGTTAGGCAGAGGTGTACCTAATAGTACACCCACATTTCGCCAGTTATGTTTAAGTCCCATGTTATAGGGGGCGAGCCTATTGCCATCAACCGGACACAAATCCAGACTCCGTAGCTGTTACTGATAAATTCCTGACGGAAAAAGCCAATAACACTTTGCCCGACCCGGGAATCGAACCCAAGACCTCATGCTCAGCAGTCGCGGTTGCGACCACTAGACCAACGAGGCAGTCATAGTCATATATAGTATATTATAGTAATTACTAATTACTTATCTGTGGTGACTCAATCCCAATTCGTAAATGTGTGGAACTAAATTGAATTATGGTAAAGCCTTATTTAATGGGGGGGGGTATCATCAACAACAGGGCATACACCTAGATCTAGGATCCTGTACCTACTAAGAAATTCCCAGTATTTTTTTACCCGACCTGGAAATCGAATGTATGACCTTGTGGTCACCAATAGCGCTATAGATCACTGGACCAATGAAATGAAATGAAATAAGCTTTATTTGCTAGAATAGATAATGAGACAGCACATCATTCCAAACAATCATAAAAAATGCATAACATCACGCCTGTATCTCCGAAGAGTTAGGCAAAGGTATACCCATTAGTACACCCTGTTATATTTAAGCCCCATGTAATAGGAGGCGAGTCTATTGCCATCAAACAGGCATAAATCCAGATTCCGTGGTTGCTACCAAGAATTCCCTGATGGAAATACCCAAAAACACTTTGCCCCGACCTAGAAGTCAAACCCAGGACCACAAGCAATCGCGGCCAATAGACCAACGACGCAGTTTTGAGCCAGAACCTAATTTCGTTTGAGAATATATTAAAAATCGACCATAATTATACATATTAGGCAAGCTCCTAACCGCAAATACCAACATTAATACGTGGTACGCAATTGGTATCATCTTGATTGTAATCCTAATAGTTCACTGGATGATTTTCATCACGCAATGTTTTATATAATCGAAATCGTGATTGGTATGTCATTGGGAATATGTATTACAGGATGCTTATGGTTACAATGTAGGCATAGTGAGGTGGAATGAGTCAGCAAGATTGGCTGGTGAATGAAGGATCTGTGGCTGAAGTTTCCTATGGTCGATCTAAGAGAATCTTCTGGGTAGTTGACAAAATAAAATCGAATTAGTTCGTCAGATAGATTTCCAAAAAATATTGAGCAAATATTGTTTCTTTTTTCACGTAAACAAAAAATTAAGACGATACTCGTACAGTCTTTAGAAAACTCGCGTGTCGTCACATTGCACTACATTTTTACCGGCCAGTGACTTCAAAAGCCGCCACTCTCAGATCGTTGACGCGTTTAATCTTCGTCAATTTTTATTACTTTGATAAAACAAAAACCAAGTATCCAATATTTTTCGATAATGTAACTAACGGACTAAACAGATTTTTTTTTTGTCAGGGAACATCCCTATTACAATAACACAACTTCGATCTTAACAATCACAGACAAATATCTATAATTAGTGTACTAAGTATATTTTAATTGGCTTTCTATTTCGTGCCTAACCTATTGTCAGGGTTTTAATACCTGTCCCGTCGGGGCTGCGGGTTGTTCGCAAGTGATACCGCGGCCTCGCATAAAGGGCTAAGAAGGAACATGGGTGGTTTTTAGTCTATAGCAGTCTGACATTCTCCTTTCGCTCTGCCCAAGAGCGGGAGGGGTTATTCGATGATTTTCCACCCGCCAAAAAAAAAAGCTTCATCGGGATGGAAACAATGTCGTCTGCCCATATCGCCGCCGGACGACCAACACATCTCTTTCGAGTACTTGAACGCCACTCTGTCACAGCTTTGCTCCACCTGCCATCTTACTATGTCTTACTATGGCTTCGACGGTCACTTCAATAGGATATAACTATTTTTAACCGACTTCCAAGAAGGAGGAGGTTCTCGATTCGACTTTAAAAACACAAAAAAGTGAAAACACACAAAATCAAAGCACAAAAAAGTAAAAAATAAACTTCACAAGAAAAAGCAGCTTCTGAAGTCGGTGGCAAAAAAACGAAATCAAACAAACAAAATGTCACCAACTTCAGAAGCTGCTTTTTCTTGTGAAGTTTATTTTTGTGTTTTTCACTTTTTTGTGTTTTTGAAGTCGGTTTTTTTTTGCAAAAAAAAAATTTTGATGCCTGGAGAACTCCTATCGAATAACATCTAAACGTAATTCAAACTCGTTCGCTCATTATATTCGCTCACTGAGTTGGTAGCAAGTCAAAGGTCAACACGAGGTAACACATTCGCAGATTCTGAACACGCTATAATAAACGCATAACGATATATCGCACGCACCGATCGACGGTCAAAGATTAAATGTGGAGATGGACAGAATATGCGGTCTTGGTTTATGCCTTGAAAAATTGGTCTAGTGCGAGCAAGCGGGACTGCTGAGGATGAAGTTCTCGGTTTGATTCCTGGGTGGGCAAAGTGTTATTGGGTTTTTCCATCTGGGATTTCTCAGTGGCAGCCACGGAGTCTAGATTTGTGCCAGGTTGATGGCAATTGACTCACCCCACATTATATGGGACTTAAACGAAACTGGCGAATTGTAGGTGTAATAAAGGGGATTATGTTAATTTTTATTTAATACTGTTTGTGGTACATATTCCCATTGTTATCTTGAATGTCGAAAAAATGCAGCCTCAGCGCCATTTATTCAGTACCCAAAGGGTAAAGTGACCCTATTACTAAGACTGCACTGTCCGTCTGTCTGTCACCATGCTGTATCTCATGAACCATAATAGCTAAACAGTTGGAATTTTCACAAATAATCTATTTCTGTTGCCGCCATAACAACAAATACTGAATACAGTAAATATATAAGTGGGGCTTAAATATAACAAACGTGATTTTTTTGATATTTTGGCATGGAACCCTTTACGTGCGGGTTCGACTCGCACTTGTTTATTTACTTATAAAATCATCGTCCATTTTCCTCTAAACATCACATCTCGCGTCTGTACGGTCTACATAATCATCAGCTTCTGTACGTATTGCTTTATGACATTTGATGCAGAATGTGGGATGCCGTGCGCTCGTCAAGTACGCATGTAGCGACAGCAATGGCAGCTTACGTTACGATATAATTAAATTATTATTTGTATTGCTACATATCCTGTTCGTAATGTCGTGGTGCACGGCAAGGCTGATGGAATTAGGTATTAGGACATTGCGTTAACCTATCGTGTAAAAACTCTGTGTAAGTATACTTAGTTTACGGTCATTATCATCGTTATTTCAGCTGAAAGACGTCAACTGCTGGTCATAGGTCTCCTTCAAGTGTCACCACATTGACCGGTCCCGTGCGTCTCGCATCCAGTGGATCCCCGCAATCTTCTCCAGGTCATCACCCCACCTAGTGGGAGAACTTCCAACTCAGCGTCTTCCGGTTCCCGTTGAAAGGTTTTATTCGTTACTTTAAAATATGATACTTAATTAATGAAGGTTTTTGCATTACATAAATTGAGAAGAAGCTCTACCCTTTTTTTTGTTGGGTGGGAAATTATTTGACTCCTCCTCTGGGCGAAGCGGAAGGGAGGGAGTGTCAGACTTCTACTGATTTAAACCCACCCATGTTCCATCTTAGCCCTTTGTGGTATCTCTTTCAAAAATTCCCGCAGCCCCGGCAGTCGTCGGAACTTGCCAACAAATGGATGGAATTCCTACGTAACGTGCACTATAAATTTTATCACTCGAGAATTTCTTATTTAGAACTACTCAAACAGCACATTCTCTTGAGTTTAGAGTCCAGACGTGCGCTCCTCATGGCCATGATGCTGCATGGCATTTGTAATAATAAGTTTGATTGTAATGAACTTACCAATAAATTATGTTACGTAGTACCTAGAACTGTTATACGGCGGGAGGTGCGCGTTCCTCGCATGTTTCACACTGTGATAGCTCATTTACACTCTCGCCTCGTGGCTCGTATCGCACCTCGCCTCGCTTGATTTTTGCGAGATATTGTGTCTCTGTTCACACTCTCGCGAGGCGTTCAGTTCGCTTTAAGCCAGCAATGATGGAAGACGTTGAATTATTAGCAGCAGCAACTCTTTCCCTTCTTAGTTTTTACAAATACGTGACTTCATTAAAAAAAAAAAATTAAAAAATACGTCGCCGAAGAAGATGGTAGATGGTATCTATACATCGCAATAGAACCCAAGTGAGTTATCAACCTACGAGGTCGAACGTCAGTAACCCATGTGACAGCGCGAGTGTAAACACGACGCTCGCGTCGGGCGCGAGGCCCTTTGACTCGTGCCTAAAAAACCGCCCCCGACGCGAGCGCCGCGAGGAGCGGGACGAGCTGCGAGGCGAGTCACAAACACACCATTCACACACTCGACTCGTGCCTTGCCTCGCGGCTTGTCTCGTCACTCGCGCGAGAGTGTAAATGAGCTATGAAGTGCAAAACAAACGCCGGTGAGCGGGCACCTCTCCGCCGCCTTGTAGTAACTTGTAGTAACACACACTTTACCGATTCAGATATTTTTGCATTGTCTCCTGCAAAATTTAAAAAAATGGCTATAGCTTTGCTTACCGACAACCTTTTATAACTTGCTTTTCTTTTTTCTTTTAATTCACAAATTAATATGTGGCCGTCCATCCTTTCCTCTTTTAGAATTGTTTTATTTGAAGCCGTGGACAATAGTGTGGGTTTATTAAATGAATCTTATAAGCTCTGATATACAAACTGTAACGTGTAACTGTTTTTTGTCCCTAAATAAATAAAAATAAAATAAAATGGAAAGCGTCCCCTTCCATATGTTGACATATGTTTTGTATAAATAAAGCACTCAATGTTTAAATCAAACTGTTTTATTATAATTAAATAAGCAAAAATATAGTTTTACAAATTAGTACGTGTCACGGAGCCGGTGAGAGGGAGAGAGATCCGTTCAGTTGGTACCAAGTAAAATACTAAGCGTTGACACACGGTCTTTATGCGTTCTTTCCAACATCTCTTTGAGGTGCGTGTGGAATACAAACGCGCCATTGGAAAGGCTCCTGGATAAGACAATTCCAGGTTTCCATAATCAGTTAAACTTAGGTACCTACCTAAACAAAATGCTAAACATAATCAAAAACATTACAACCCAAAGGCCAACTGTAATTACGAGAAAGTTAATTTAATTTAAACTTTTACGTTTGTGATGACAAATTAAAATCACGCACGAATGTCGTTTGTTTTATGATTATGTTCAACACTTATACAATGTTTATTATGTTTGGTATTTTAGTAATTTACTAGTCAACCATAGTTCCATACTCATCATCATCTGCCTAGCCTTTCCCCAACTATGTTAGGGTCGGCTTCCAGTCTAACCGGATCCAGCTGAATACCAGTATTTTACATGGAGCGACTGCCCATCTGACCTCCACAACCCAGTTAATACTAGGTAATACGATACTCTTTGGTAAGACTAGATGTCAGTATTTCAGGTCACTGACTACCTGAAACGACTGCCAAAGATCTAAATATGGCAGCCGGGACCAACAGCTTAACGTGCTTACCGAGGCACGGAAGAAACTTGGTATGTCAGGCGGTCACCCATCCACAGACCGACCTAGGCAAGCACAGCTTTACCTAAAGATCGACCCGAGTGGCAGTTCTTATTAAGCCACGAGCTCCTCCTAACATTTCTCCTAACGAGTTCCCTACTAACGGGTACGTATTTGAATATCGAAGATTAAAATACCTACGCTTAAAATATCGATGTTCAAAACATCGAAAATTTAAATATCGATTGTATCAAAATGTCGAAAATTGTTATACCTACGCTTAAAACATCGAAAATTAAAATTCCGAATGATTCAAATTTCGAATGATTCAAAATATCGAATGACATTATGCCTAAGTTCATAATATCTACGTTCAAAATACCTACTAGTTAAAATACCGAAAAAAATTTATACAGGGTGTAAATCAACCCATCACACAGCCGTTAACTAAGCATTCTGTACATCAACCTAAGTACCCCTACGCAAAAATTTTTGCTGTAAAACGTTTTTTTTTTGGGGAAAAATTTGTAACTTTGACCCCCAATATCTCCGTAACTAGGGGGTTCCCAGGTATGGTCTAGAACAAAAAAATTATCGCAGTGGTTATATTGTACATTTGCGTACAAATGTGTTTTATTTTGGGTTTTTATTATGTAAAAATAATTAAAGTACCTACATTACATGAGGTTTTCCTTGTTTTTTTTTTGTAACCCACCTAGTAACTGATTACCATCTAGCAAACAAGCTTGCAGCAATCATGCAACATGCAAGCAAGCATGGTTTCTGTCACGGCTCCGGCGCTGCAGGGCTCCGGCAGTCCCACGCGAGCTTAACGTCGCAGATGATCTAAACGCTCACCACCGCAGCTTCGGCTTGTTGGCCGGCTTCGCCGGCCAGCCTCAGCTGCGGCGGCGGGCGTTAAAACCACCTGCTCCTCAGCTCGCGGGCTGCCGCGCCCCTCCGCGCCTACGCGATTCTAAATTACACTCTAGGGGTAGGGCATACAAGACTACGTGGAGTCGATTTTGCAGCGATACGTTTCTGTCACTAACTTTAGTAGCATAACATATTGACTTTCAAAAATATATTTTAATTTAAAGACCTAAATAATACCTTCACGATTGACCTATGCTTGTACACTGGACACTGACTTTCATGGATAAAATAGGTCGAAATTGTTCCAAAACCGAATTAGGGTACCCCGAATTTACGTAGTCTTTTGGCTGTTACCCCTAGAGTGTATATAAAAATCCGGAGGCGCGAAGGGAGGGCAACCCCCGCTCGCTGTAACAAAGCATAGGCACCCGTGGGAGCCGTAGCGGCTGAGGCTGGTCGCCGCAGGCGACCAGCAAGCCGAAGCTGCGGAGGTGATCATGGGTGCCTATCCTTTGTTACGCAAGGGCGAAGGGGTTGCACTTCCCGTAGCGCCGGAGACGTTGCAGAAGCAACCTTTTCCACTCATACTACTTACATCAAAAATTAATTTTCGATGTTCAAATAATATATGTACCCATCGATATTTAGGACGTTCGATAGTTTGTACTTCGATATTTAAGACATTCGATAATCTGTATTTCGATGTAACTTTTGTAGATATTTAGATTTTAGATGTATTGGACGTAGGTTATTTAACCATTCGATAATATAAACTTTCGATATTTTATGTTTCGGTTTTATGGTCGTTCGATATTTCCATTTTCGATGTTTTGAACATCGATATTTTAAGCGTAGGTATTTTAATCTTCGATATTCAAATACGTACCCCTACTAACATTATAAAATGCAAAATTAGATTGTCTGAATCTCAATTACCTTTCTACACCTTAGCTTGCCCGTATGGTGTCGGACGTAAAGAATAGCACCATCCCATATCTTCCCGTGGGTGTCGTAGGAAGCGACTAAGGGAATTACCAGAGAATGGGCAGCAGCGTTATCTGTGCCTTCGTAACAACCATACCGCGATCGCCAACCCGCCTGCCAAGCGTGGCGATTATGGCAAATCCCCCCCTTCTGGGGCTTATGTCCAGCTGTGGACGTTTTATGGCTGAAATGATGATGCCATCATCATCATTACAGCCATAGCAGTTGGACGGATTTCAGTCACAGACCATGTCATGTCAAGTCATCTGGCTAGCTTTTTCCCAAGTATATTAGGGTGCCCGTCGGGGCTGCGGGTTGTTCGCAAGAGATACCGCGGCCTCGACATGAAGGGCTAAGAAGGAACATGGGTGGCTTTTAGTCAGTAGAAGTCTGACACTCCCTTTCGTTTTGCCCAAGAGCGGGAGGGGGTTATTTGATGATTTTTCACCAGCCAAAAAAACACGCTTAGCTTTATTATCTCCGATATCATAAGCTATATTTCAGACGTTCCCGTGGGATAATTTTTGACCAAAACGCGAGCGAAGCTGTGGGGAAAAGCCAGTTACATATTGTTAGGGAATAAAGGCTGTATTTAAGCACATTTCCACAAGAAGTACATTTAGTTTATTACATTTTTAATTTTGTTAAAATCATATTATTGGCTGATTGAATCATTTCCTTTGCCTATCACGCGACAACGATTGTTTGTAATACTTGTCTGTGGATTCAACGCTCATAAAAGAGGTTGAGGACATTGGGTCCGGGATTATTCGAGCCCGGACCACCAAGAGAACAAGTTGTTTATTGCCAAGTAAAAGGACCTACTGTAAGTCAGTCTGATTTAATAAGTACCTATTCTTTCAAATATCATACTTTGTTATAAACTGTGACCGTTATTTTTATTCTTAAGCTTTAAATTCTTTGGTGTAACTATTGCTAGTTTTGTAATTTATGTAGAAAGGTTGTACAATGCATTAGATTCCATAGTATTGTGTGGTCTATGTGAGACGGTTATGTGAAATCATGATAATCGATACAAAAGTGTGATTTGAATGTTCCATTATAAGGCTTTTTATTAACTTTGCTCCTCTGACATATAGAAATAGAAACAGATAATTACAGCCAATATGTAGTTATAGCATAACTACTGATTTATCTAATAAATCAAAAGCGGGAAAATTCAACGCCCATATTTTATACAAATATAATTTTAGATCTACCTGCTACTTGAATAAAATAACGGTCACATATTGAATAAAAGAAATACATGTTTCACTGTGTGCTTTAGTCGTGTTTAAATTATTATGGTGATGCAGGCATGGATTGCAAGGGTTTTGTGTATCTTGCCGGGGCTACACTCCGGGATACACATCACACTAGTGTTCCAACATGCATGCATCTTTCTATGTTCAACTTTACGAAGATACAGATTTTGATCATTAAACGGATGCATATTCTTCATTGTGGGGTGTTCCTGTAAATCCTTTGCCATGGCTACTCTATGGAGGTATTAGAGGAACACCGCGGGATGTCCACTCTCACCTTGCCGGGGCTACACTCCGGGATGGGTGTGGATATTTCCTTTGTTTAGATATGCATTGGTTTTGGTGTCATACGACATGTATCTTGCTGTTAGTGTTTTTTTTTTCTTCATTAACAAATGTACTTATGCACAGCAAACAGTGAAACGTGATAATTATATACACATGAAAGGAATTCCATACCATCATGTCAATGATTTAATTTAATAAGATTAACTATTCTCGAATGATATTTAATAGAATAACTATGTTTATTATTGCTTTACTGAACATTTTATTTCGCTGGATTTTTTATGTTATTTTAGTCCTTAGATAACTTGTGATATTTTTTTTATCTTTCTCCACCATTATGTACCTACTAAGGTTTTATGAATACTATTCTAATCATATCAATATTTTCCTACTATCCTGATCGATATCGATTGGACCGTGACTTGACAATATTAATAAAAGATTGTGACAATGTCGGATAGGAGGTCTGCTAGAGAGGCCTATACACCTCCACGTGTAGTAGAGTGTAGAAGTAGATCTAAGGAGAGGAACACGCGGGTTCGATGTCGCGGACCCAAACGTCCTCTGACACGCTCGCGATCAACTACACGTAGGGACACCTCTAGAAGTTCAACATTGGCTCGTTCAGATTCTAAACACTCACGTTATAGAAATAGATCGCCGAAGCGAATGCGAAAGCGCCGCACCAGAATTTCTCGTTCTATTGGGCGGTCACGTAGCATGGATTTACAGTCTTCCAAAGCATACAGAGGACGTTCGCGCTCTCGTCTAAATAAAAAACGCTCACGCCATGAACGGGTACATGTGGAAAAGAGACGACATGTTAGCATAAGTTCAGTAACGAGTACTACAACAATATCAAGCTCTTCCGAATCGAATAGCAGCAGGCATAGACGTAGCCCAGCAAAATCAAACCGTGCTAAAAGTCGAAAGCAAAGCGTTACTTCTAAATCAAAAGAAAGTAGTGTAATGGAGAAGTTAATAGATGCGCTAAACAAACGTAATGAAAGTAGCTTTATAGGCGCCAAAGATGTTATTCCAAACTTTGATCCAAGTCAAAAAAATCAAACGATGACATCGTGGCTAAAGAAAGTAAACGAAACTGCTCGCATATATTACTGGAATGATAAAGAAATTATTTATAACGCATTACCTAAGCTCGCTGGTCTGTCACGCAGATGGTATGAAGGCTTATCGTCGGTTAAGCTTAACTGGAAGGAATGGCAGGCCAAATTACTAAAAAGCTTTCCTGACGACCAAAATTATGCGGATAAACTCATCGAGATGTTAGACAGGAAGAGTAAGAGGGATGAAACTCTAGAAGAATACTTTTATGATAAAGCAAAACTTGTAAACCATTGTGGAATTAAGGGGAAAAACGCAGTGGACTGTATAGTACAGGGCATATATGATAATAATATCCGTCTGAATGCGTTAGGCTCAGACTTTAGGCGACCGAGTAGGCTACTCAAGTATTTACGGAATATTTCTTGCAAAAGTATAAAGGAAGTAAAGAAAACCCCCATGCAAGTTAAAGAAAACATACGAAACAATAAACAGCCATCGTTTAAAGTCCGTTGTTACAACTGTTCGGAGCCTGGACACACTGTTCCAAAATGTCGAAAGGCTCTCCAAAAGTGTCCAAAATGCAACAGAATGGGCCATTTAGCTGAACATTGCAAGCATGATGCAGATAAAGATAAACATCTATTAAATCCCGTCAATAAGGTACAGTTGATCGAAACCAGTAAAACTAGTCACAATATTTATACAAAAAATATAACAGTAAACGGCATACCTAAAACTGCATTTGTCGATTTCGGTAGCGAGTGCACGCTTATCCAACAGAGCACGGCAGACGAATTAAAATTAGACACCTCGACTGTCGGACTCCCTGTATTAAAAGGCTTTGCAGCTGGTGTACTTTTACCGTTAGGTAAGGCATCCGTCGAGATAAGCGTGGACTTTGTTACTGCCATAATAGAAGTTTTTATCGTACATAATGAGTTCCTTAATACAGATGTACTGGTTGGTCAGACTCTAACTGAGTTATCTGAGGTTAGAGTTTACAAAACAAATAGTAATTTGGTGTTATACTCAGCGGTGGCCGAAGCAGAGAAATTGGAAGTTTACGTAGAATCAGACGTAGAGATTAATGGGCTAGTCGGCGTAGATGTAGAAAGTAAACACACGGGGCTAATATATTTAACAGGAAACACTTGTTTTAAGACAGGTGAAAAAATTGTGATTCCGCAAGGTCTATATGCAGTTAAAAATGGCCTAGGAAAGATATTAGTCATAAACTTATCTGGGGATAAACATGCGTTGAATAAGGGAAAGCTTATTGCAAGGGCTAATTTATTACCGATCTCTCTAGACATTTATAGTGATTTCCAAAGGGCTGACAAATTAGGGATCTACAAATTGACGGTTGACAAACCTAGCAATAACAAACCTGATCCCCTGACGATAGACATGCTAAAAATAGGTTCTGAAACTACTGACAAACAGAAACAACTACTTTTAAAGTTGGTTAATGAGTATCGTGATTGTTTTGCTTTAAACGTAAGTGAGCTGGGAACGTCGACTATTTCAGAAATGCATATTACACTTACTGACAGCTCTCCTGTCTCTTACAAACCATACAGGTTACCATATAGCGAACGCATAGTAGTTCAAAAACTTGTAAATGAGCTTCTTGATAACAATATCGTTAAAGAATCTAATTCCTCTTACGCAAGCCCGATAGTTCTAGTCAAAAAAAAGAATAATGATTATCGTTTATGTGTAGATTATAGGGCACTTAACAAAAAGACCGTCAAGGATTCTTACCCTATGCCAGTCATAGATGACCAACTCGACAGACTTAACGGCAAAAGATTTTTTACGAGCTTAGATCTAAAATCGGGCTACTACCAGATTCCGATGGCAAAAGATTCAACCCATGTAACAGCGTTCGTAACTCCTGACGGACATTTCGAATATACGCGAATGTAATTTGGTTTAGTCAATGCACCAGCCGTATTTCAACACATGATAAATAAAGCCCTAGGGAAAAATAGATTCGACCTAGCTTTACCCTATATGGATGACATCTTAACACCCGCTACTGATGTAGACGAAGGTATGGAAAAATTAAGGAAAATCTTTGATTGTCTCCGGAAAGCCGGATTGACCTTAAATATCGAAAAATGTTTCTTCTTTGAAACGAAGTTAGACTACTTAGGATATGAAATCTCTAAAGAGGGCCTGAGGCCCGGTAGTAGAAAAACCGAGGCAGTAGCTTTATTCCCGACACCAGGCAGCGTTCATCAGGTCCGTCAATTCGTTGGTCTCGCAAGTTTTTTTAGACGATTTGTTCCAAACTTTGCGAGTATTGCTAAACCTTTGACCTCCCTAACAAAAGCAAATATCCCTTGGGTTTGGGGTAGTCTCCAAGAGGAAGCATTTAATACAATTAAAACTAAGTTAACCGAACGCCCCATTTTGGCTCTGTATGATACAACTTACATAACGGAGGTCCACTGCGATGCCAGCAAATTAGGGGTAGGCGGAATTCTGCTTCAAAAGCCTGACGAAAAATCTCCCCCTAGGCCAGTGGCATACTTTAGCAAACAAACAACTAAAGACGAAGAATACCTTCATTCTTATGAATTGGAGACTCTTGCGGTTGTCCTGTCACTAAAGAAGTTTCGTGTATATTTAATTGGTATACCGTTTAAAGTGTTCACGGACTGCAACGCATTAAGGACTACACTAACAAAGCGTGACTTGATGCCGCGAATAGCACGATGGTGGTTACTATTACAAGAATACGATTTTAGCATTGAATACAGGCCAGGCGACAGCATGAAACATGTTGACGCATTAAGCCGAAACCCGATTGCTTATCGAGACTCGCGTGAACTGTTAGATGCTAGGGAGTATGATGTCATGAATATCAGTGCCACCGATTGGCTTCAAACTGTTCAAATGTCTGATCCTAAATTACAACACATCAAACTGATCTTAAAAAGTAACGAAAAGGAGGTTAAAGATATTCACACAAATTTTCTCCTCCAGGATGACAAGATCTATAGAATAGTAGGGAATCAAAAAAAATGGGTTGTACCTAATGGGGCACGCTGGCGTATTTGTCAGTTATGTCATGATGAGATGGGGCACTTTGCGGTCGAAAAGACTCTAGATAAAATAAAACAGGACTATTGGTTTCCTAAAATGAAACGTTTCGTTCGCAAATATGTGGAAGCATGTCTTAATTGTGCATACAATAAAGCATCTACTAGCAAACCTACTGGTTACCTACATCCAATTCCCAAAGGTAGCGTCCCATTTCACACTCTTCACATGGACCATCTAGGACCATTTGTTAGGAGCAAAAAGGGGAATTCTTACATTCTGGGTGTAATTGACAGTTTCAGTAAATTTATTTTTATAAGACCAGTAAAAGATGTAAAAACTAAAACCACTATCAAGACTTTGCAGGAAATATTTGACGTAATAGGTAGTCCAAACATAATAATTACCGATCGCGGTACTAGTTTCACATCAGCGGCATTCAAAAGCTTTGTAAAATTAATAGGTGCTAGGCATGTACTGAACGCTGTAGCAACACCACGAGCCAATGGGCAGATTGAGAGATATAATCGTACAATTCTCGATTCCTTAGCCGCAACTAATTATGATCAGGCGGAGCGCGACTGGGATGTCAGAGTAGGTAAATTGCAATGGAGTTTAAATAATATAACCAATAAAACCACGGGAAAATCTCCTTCTGAAATAGTATTTGGACGTCGCACAATCTGTCCTGGGGAGGGTCCCATTTTAAACGAGCTAGCCGATTTAATAGATACTTCTGAATCGGGTCCATCTAGAGATGCAATACGGTCGGCTGCTGTTGAGAATACCGAAAAAAATCAACAATATATGAAAAAGAAATTTGATAGCGGTAGGGCTCCAACAAAATTCTTTCAAATAGACGATTTAGTCATGATTCCCATTCAATTCAATTCAATTCAATTCAATTCAATTTATTTGTCAAAAACACGTGTAGGTTCACAATCAGTTGTAATGATTACATAAAAAAATCTCGTTTCAACATGTTTTGCCTATAGAGGCGTACAAATATAACATAATAATTAACCAATCAAAACAATCATCACAATCCAGCAGATGGAAAAAGTAAAAAGTTATGTCCAAAGTTTCGGGGTCCCTTAAAAATAACTGCGGTTCTAGAAAACGATCGATATGAAGTCTCTAGTATTGAAGGACATTCGAAACGTAAATATAAAAGTATTTATCCAGCAGACCAGTTAAAACGTTGGATAACTTTTGCACCTAGTAATGACACTGACGGCGAAGACAATGACTTTACGAATAACGAGGCTGATGAAAGAGTTAGTTACTGTTCCGATTCAAATTAAGATACAATTGTTACGTTATGACTAATACCGACTTGTCTACTTAAACTATCTGCTAGACTCATAACAAATACAGTCTCTCCTCCCCAAATCCTTCCCAGTTACATGATTACAGAATAAATCTTACGTGACGGACTGCAGCTACTCTGGAGCCGTTTGTAAGTATTAAGTGAACCGAGGCCGAAGTACAAGCGGTAGTCAGTAACAATGACGTATGCCGAAGTACAAGCGGTGTTCACGACCCTTAAAAAGTGGACCGAGGCCGAAGTACAAGCAGTAGTCAGTAACAATGACGTATGCTGAAGTACAAGCGGTGTTCACGCCCCCAAAATAAAAAAGTGGACCGAGGCCGAAGTACAAGCGGTAGTCAGTAACAATGACGTATGCCGAAGTACAAGCGGTGTTCACGCCCCCTAAAACGTGGACCGAGGCCGAAGTACAAGCGGTAGTCAGTAACAATGACGTATGCCTAAGTACAAGCGGTGTTCACTCCCTCTCTAAACTTTTTCTGTCATCTAATTTTAAATAATCTTTTCGTTATGTAATTTATTTTCATCATGTCGTAATTGAACTATGAATCTTTGTGGTTTGTAGTAGTACCAATAGAACTCTACTAATATATTTCTGTTTTCAGGTTTCTACACTACCCCAATAGTCCCGTTATGGGCTCATTGCACAAACGTACGCTCAGCCGTAAGCGTGTGGGCGCGGGCGCGCTCACCTCTCCGTCGCGTCGCCGCGCCGCCGCCGCCGCGTCGACACCGCGAGGCACGAGAACCGTTCCGGTTCTAAGTGTTTGATTGAAGCCTGGTTAACAAGGAGCAGATGATGCGAGCCATTGATGACCCGATGCGAGGCGAACGTGTGTGTGATGACTTTTAACGGGATGACCTTATTCATGTACTTAAATCAATTACTTTAAGAATTTATTAAACATATTGGGAATAAATTTTACAATGTATTAATTAAGTTATTAAATAACTACTGGAAATTTTTGTTTTAGATGTTTTGTTATTATCTGTTGAACGTTAACTGAATTATATAAGTACTTAATTGAATTGATTATACAATGTATTAACGACGTTACTATATTTTCATGATCTGTGTTATTTAGTTAGAAGTTATTGTATTACTTGTTTTTTTTTATTTTTTCGTGTAATTATTTTTTTTTAATTAATTTTATACTAGTTACTTTGCGTAGGTATTAGTTCTGTTTTTAAAAACATTCCTACGCATTTATGAATGTATTTTTTGTTGTATTGTGTTAGAACACTAGGTTCTTGACCAAACTATCTGTTTTGTATAGAGCCACACAAATTTACTCGATTGGCCGGAAAGCAATGGGGTCATTCCTTCTTCAGGACGGCCGTCTGTTAGGGAATAAAGGCTGTATTTAAGCACATTTCCACAAGAAGTACATTTAGTTTATTACATTTTTAATTTTGTTAAAATCATATTATTGGCTGATTGAATCATTTCCTTTGCCTATCACGCGACAACGATTGTTTGTAATACTTGTCTGTGGATTCAACGCTCATAAAAGAGGTTGAGGACATTGGGTCCGGGATTATTCGAGCCCGGACCACCAAGAGAACAAGTTGTTTATTGCCAAGTAAAAGGACCTACTGTAAGTCAGTCTGATTTAATAAGTACCTATTCTTTCAAATATCATACTTTGTTATAAACTGTGACCGTTATTTTTATTCTTAAGCTTTAAATTCTTTGGTGTAACTATTGCTAGTTTTGTAATTTATGTAGAAAGGTTGTACAATGCATTAGATTCCATAGTATTGTGTGGTCTATGTGAGACGGTTATGTGAAATCATGATAATCGATACAAAAGTGTGATTTGAATGTTCCATTATAAGGCTTTTTATTAACTTTGCTCCTCTGACATATAGAAATAGAAACAGATAATTACAGCCAATATGTAGTTAAAGCATAACTACTGATTTATCTAATAATATAAACAGCAACAAAAGTTTTCCCTGTTCGCACAGACCAATCTGTAGGTATCCACATTTACAGGACTGGACCAACGGTACTGGTCTTCAGGAAGCCCTGGCTAAGGGAGTGTCCGCTTAGATACCGCGGCCCCGGACACAAAGGGCTAAGAAGGAACATGGGTGGTTTTTAGTCAGTAGAAGTCTGAAACTCCCTGCTTCCACTCCGCCCAGAGCGGGAGGAGTCATTTAAAGATTTTCTACACTCAAAAAAAAGGGCGTGTTCGCTTTTTTGGAATAGGGAGGTACTGATGGATACTGTCCATCTGAGAAGAATGGAGGGTTATGTTGAACTCTCTCTCTTCAAGGGCCTCTCAAACTAGTGAAGGTTGGCAGTCAGCTCCGCATGTCCGATCCGGTCTTTTGACAGTCTAAAAAGGTCCGCGGCGCTCTTAATTCCCGTCCATTCCCATCATCATCATCAGCCTATAATGTTCCCACTGCAGGGACTCAGGCCTCCTCTCTAGGAGAGGGATGGGCATGTATGTCGGTACGAGTATGCCCTCATTCACATACATACCGACTAAAGTGAGAAAAATATATGGCTGTAGGCTTGATTAATGCTTAAGTATACATTTTTTTTGCTAGCTGACTTGTGACAAAAATGTAATTTAATTCAATGGATTCTTTGTCAATTTTATCTAATTAACACACTATTGTATAGAATCTGGCTCTTCTAACCTAATAGACAGATGTGTTGCTGAGGAGTTTGTTCCACCACTTCTTCTTTCCAGCTGAAACACTAGGAAGTATCGAACGGTGGGCGTTTTGCGGGACTGTTTCATAAAAACTTCAACGTTAAAAAAGTACTAAGTTTATCGAATTACTTTTGATTTTAAAATCCCACTTTTCCACTTGTGTTCTTTCCTATCCTTTGAACCCCGTAAATCCACGTGCAACTGTTAGCCATACCATTAATCACCGTCTCACAGTGCGTAATGACATCAATTTTCATCTAGTTGTCATTCAGAACATTGCGGAAATTGGTAACGAAGTAATAAATAAAAAGTTATTGGGTATAAATACCGAGACTTTGTTGTAGACACGTCTGTTATTAATGAGGGTACTAATTTGCGGCCGTTATGACTTTGTAATCACTACATTATTATAAAACAAAGTTCTCCGCCGCGTTTGTCAGTCTGTGTGTTCGCGATAAACTCAAAAACTACTGCATCACTACTTATCATAAAACAAAGTCCTCCGCCGTGTCTGTCTATTTGCGATAAACTAAAAAAATACAGTTCCGATTTTCATGCTGTTTTCACCAATGGATAGACTGGTTCTCGAGGTAGGTTTAAGAATATAATTTGTCAAGTTTTTGACACCCACGCGGGTGAAGCCGCGGGCAAAAGCTTATGTATTTACGAAACTATCACGCCATTTATTAGCGACGCGGAATTTTTGCGATCCAGTGTATTTGTAGAAGGAACTTGTCAACGTTCTAAAAACGACTAGGTTTAGTTCACGGCTCAATAATTAGGTACATTTTTTTAAGTACATACAACTGGCGTATCTTGGTTAAATCAAGCGTTGAAGAAGAGGAGGTCTCTCGGGTCCAACGCATAATGTATTCAAAAGTGACATGATGACGTAGCACTTCACAAGTCAACACTACATTATATTATGACATCACTTAGGAATGTCCACAGCTATAAGGATATGATATTCAATGCTTACAAGAAAACATCGTAAATTGTCCTCTGACATTAATCTGTTTAGAATTATATTTGTAATAACCGTTTCTAGAGAGATTCATGGCTAGTAGGGAAATAATAACAGCCTACCTCACCTACTTTTACACCTTCTACTCACCACATCATCATCATAAGCCTATAATGTTCCCACTGCTGGGACACAGGCGTCTTCTATGAGAGGGAATGGGCTATAATACACCACGCGGGCCCAGTGCGGGTTGGTAGATGTGACATATGGTTGAATTTTTGGTTCTGAGACATCAGAATCCTCACGATGTTTTCCTTCACCGTTTTTGAGAGCAATGGTGATTAAATAAATTATAGAAAGTAATGCATGCCTGAGTTTGAACCTGCTTCTAAACTAGGGGGATGTCCTACTTGTGTCAATTTACTTTGTCTCTACAGTGACACAGACAACATTTTTATAAAGTTTTTCGAGTCGCTGGCACGACATTGTTTGCCACTTCCACCTGGTTCCAACGGTTTTTGTTGGGCTAAGAGCCCAGGATAGGAGGTGGAGCATAGTTTGCGACACAGCTCCCCAACCACACCCCGCAGCTGTTTCATTGAGGTAACCCCACTTAACCAGGTTGAAGTGCACTTGAGTTTGAAGACTGTTCAAAGAGTTCAAGGTGGGCCACGGAAGGTAAGACCTTGCAGGAAGATACTCACATGGTTGTAAGTGGGAAGCCCGTCGGGGCTGCGGGTTGTTCGCAGTTACCGCGGCCTCGACATGAAGGGCTAATAAGGAACATGGTGGTTTTTAGTCAGTAGAAGCCTGACACTCTCTTTCGCTTTGCCCAAGAGCGGGAGGGGTTATTTGACGATTTTCCACCCCACAAAAAAAAAAAAAAATGGTTGTAAGTGGAACCGGGGCTGCGGGTTGTTCGAAAGAGATATCGCGGCCCCGGACACAAAGGGCTTAGAAGGAAGATGGGTAGTTTTTAGTCAGTAGAAGTCTGACGCTCAGAGGAGCCATCAATTGATTATTTCCAACCCTTCAAATAAAAACTGGTAGTTTGTGGCAGGGAGACAGCTTTTATGACCTAGCTTACTTTAATTTTCTTACTGTTATTCGTCAATTAATTTGCCCTACTGTTGTGTACCAAATAAATAAAACGTAACTATATGGTAATTATACTATTTTATTTGGTATGAAAAATACATAGGTACTACATACCTCCATAAAAAACACTTTTTATGCCAACTTCTCAAAGACATCGCATTATTTTTACAAATAAAGCAAAACACCAAAAGTATTCACCAAAAGAAGAAAAATGCTGTGTGAATAACCCTCTGCTTCGTGAGGGTTAGGGGTGGTGGTGTTCCGACTCAAAAATAAGACATTTTGAATTTACTATAATATTTAATCCACATGTAGTGCTTACAGAGTGGTTTGCTTGAAAGTGACTGACAGGTTTTCTTGTTTCTAATATTTATACCATCGGCGGAAAATCTCGACACCGCGATTCAGAAAACCGTCATAAACCGATCATCGCCATCTAGTTACAAATGTATAAACTAATATAAATTTGACACAATGACAATACACCTTTTTGTTCTTATGCGGTTCAACATTCCGCCCACCAAGGACATTTTATGCAATATTATGTCCTTTCAATATTAAATGTTACATTAAAATAAAATAAAAAAACAAACTTATTTTTACTAATCTAACAGTTTCAATTACCCTAAACAAGATTTCATACAAATAACTCTAAACATAAACAATAAATTATCTCTAAACAATTCTTAAAATTATCACCTAATGCTACCAATTACATTAAGCAATAGGCAAGACACACAGCTTTGACGTTGGTCTTTTAAATATAGAACCATTACTGCGAAGTGTGACCACTCGTGTAAGGTTATCTAACCCCGGATGTTTGTCAACCACTCTGCCAAGAAGCCACCGACAAGGAGGTAAATTGTCCTCTTTAATTAAAACTATATCCCCTATGTTTGGTTCAGGATTTTGTTTAGACCATTTGTGACGATGGAGCAATGTGGTTAAGTATTCGTCGGACCAACGACGCCAGAAATGTTGTGTCTTCTGTTGCACTAAATGCCACCTATTTAAGCTTGAGATATTTGCCTCTTCGTAATTTTGACCCACAAGAAAATGCCTTGATGTTAATGCGTCAGTAGTGTTATTGAGGTCCCCCATGAAGATTCCTCTGATGTGCGTCGGCGATTAGAAGATTGGTGAAATAACTATCACTTGGAACCAGTCTTGGATTTTTACGACCCGTGTCAAGACCGGAACGATCCAATTTACCGCCCACCCTTAGGAATTTAACGGATTCGAGGTAAAGATCTGAATACTTAAACCTCTTTCGTTTAGGCCTTTGTTTTTGCAGATCCAGAATTTCCTTTTCGAACTTTTGATCTTGACATACTTTAGTGCATGTCTCCAACGCTAGTTTGGAATGTCGTAAATCTGGTTGCAGCCTTGACCAATCATTAGGTCATCGTTGAGCGATATTCCATTTTTTCCCTTGCAGGAAGCAACAAAGACAGCCCTAACCTTGGTTGTGTCTTTATCGTCCCGTATAACCGCATTATGAGGCAAATTCACTGCAGATTGATTTTGTACTTCTGCCTTCGTTATTGGCCTCATGTGACCAAGTTGCAAGTATTCCTCGTATTTTGTTTTTAAATCTGGATTATTGCTCAGTTTAGTTTCTAAAGCGCAAAATCTGTTAATTGCTTCATTTCTTGAATCACCATATTTACAGCTCGGTTCTTTACTTCTAAATGGTAAGTTAACTACGTAACGACCGTCTTTGTCTCTTACCGTGGTATCCTTAAATACCTCTTCGCATCTTGTTTTATCTTCGGTAAGTATACGTTTTTTACTTTGTGGTTCCCTTTCCAGTTGAGCATGCATGTCAAGGTGAGCATGCATCACTGCAATGTGCGATGTACTCTGAGCAGCAGAAGCTAGTGTGCCTGATAAAATCCATCCCAATGAGGTACACTGAGCTACAATGCTACCACCCGGAGCTTTCTTTAACCCGTTTTGTAAAACCTGACTATAAATCTCAGCTCCTAACAACATGTCCACTTTATCCGGTAAATTGTATCTAGGATCCGCTAATTGTATATCGTTAACTTGTGCCAAATCTAAATATACCGTTTCTCTACTAGGTAATAATGACGTAATCGATTTGAGAACGTATGCTGCAACTACAAGTTCAAACGATGGATCAACCCTAGACTGAATTTTAACCTCAACAACCGAATTTAAGAATAACTTGTTGTTAGCATCAATACCAGTTATTAAACCTTTAGCTGGTTTCTTCTGTAACCCTAAAGTTTGTACAGTGTGCTCTGTTACAAAAGATGCCTGTGAGCCCTGGTCTAACAAGGCCCTAAGTGTATACTTTGCCCCATTTTTTGATACAGCCTTCACTAAAGCCGTAGCTAATAGGACTTGATTGTTCGATGAACCCTTTGAAAAGCAAGTTACTACTTTGTTTTTAGCTTCTTCCCCAATTGTTTGTTTATGTTCCTTCGTCTGCGAAACACCACTATCGCAAGACGAATAACCATTTTCTCCCTTAGACTCCTGTTCACCTTTAGGGTGCAACAAGGAGTGATGCTTTCGCTTACATATTTGACAAGTGGCTGTACACTTACAAAACCTGGCAGAGTGGTTGTGCCCCAAACAATTAAAACATAAATTGTGCTCTTGTACGAACTTACGCCGAGTATCCACATCTTGGCCACCAAATTGCTTGCAATTTCTTAATTTGTGCTCCTTATTACAAAGCGGACAAACCATGACCACGTTGTTCGTCGTGTGAAAAACCTTTGCTTTGTTAACATCATTTTTATATTGCTTAGGTTCCAAAAATTCAAATGCCCTATACCTGCTTGTTAAGAAATTTTTGAACTGTTCAAATGTTGGTAACATATTTGAATCGGTGCTGCTAGTGGTCTTCAGTTCCCAATCCCTTCTACTGTCTGGATCTAGTTTTAACGTTATGATATCAATAATTAAAATATCCCATGAAGTAACGTCAATATCTAGATTAGTGAGTGCATTCAGACAATCTGATGTTGTGTCTATTAACTCCTTTAAAGCACTAGCTGACTCTTGAGCTATGTTCTTTTGAGTGAGCAGTCTTTTCAAAATACAATGAGACAAGTATTTTTTATTGTTGTATCTTGTCTCCAGTTGAGTCCAGCACCGTTCATAATTTGTTTCCGAAATTGGAATATGACGTAAGAGCTGCTCCGCTTCCCCAGTCAAATAACCTTTCAGATAGTGCAACTTTTGTACATTGTCAATCGAACGATTATTATGTATAGCCGATAAAAACAAATCTCGGAAAGTTGGCCATTCCACATATTTGCCCGAAAATGTTGGTATAGTGATCCGAGGCAACTTTATCGACATGCTTTTACCATCCGAAACATTATTTGATGATAAACCCGCAACCGGGGAAACATCACTTCCCTTAAAGTCATTTAATATAGTTTTTAGTTCGCTTTTTATGTCTAAATACAGTTCTTCAGTATTAAAATATACTTCGTTTATGGTATAGGGTGAAGATTGCAATTCCTTCCGTTCAAAATCTTTTATAATTTGTGTATGCGTTAAATTAAATTGCGCCCATAGTTCTTCAACAAATTCCAACCTGGTTTCTACATACTGCTTTGTTATCCTATCCTTTGGTGCTTTTTTAAAATTGCTTTTAGCTCTTAACAACCGCTGAAGGATATCGTCCTGAACTTTGACATGTGATTGCAAAGACATTTTGAAGTTCTAAACAATATGCAAAAAGTTTGAATTTGAGTATTTTCGAAAATTGACACATAGACTTGTAAAGTCAATGTAAACAAAGAAATTATTCTAAGTGTTTGACAATTTGAAAATCTACTGAAAATTGGACATAGGTTCCCCGTCTGAACACAATTGGCTTAAAATCTAACTAAGTCTAAAAAGGCACACACGAAATTATTCTAAGTCCCAAAATTTTGAATGAAAAGTTAAAGTTTAAATCTTCTAAGCAATAAAGTTCACTTTTGCTTGGCACATAAGAAATCACAATGTACTCACGATTTTTGGCACTCTCACTCACTTCCTTACGACCTCAGTCGTCTGCAGCTTGCTTGCTGCTGTTTGGTGCTCCAGTACTCCTCCGTACCTGGCACTCCTCTTTCTCTGCACCTGGTACTCCCGTTCCTCTGTACCTGGCACTCCTCTTCCTCTGCACCTGGTACTCCTTCCTCCGTACCTCCCGCAACTGGATCCGTGGCTGCTATCTTCCTCTCACCTTCCAGGATCACTCAGCTGGAGCGTATGGGGATGATGGTTCTCCGTCCTCTGGAGAACTCACCTGATGACGCTGGAACAGCCCTTGCCACATACGGCTCGAAGGACCATGAATAACCCTCTGCTCCGTGAGGGTTAGGGGTGGAGGTGTTCCGACTCAAAAATAAGACATTTTGAATTTACTATAATATTTAATCCACATGTAGTGCTTACAGTGGTTTGCTTGAAAGTGACTGACAGGTTTTCTTGTTTCTAATATTTATACCATCGGCGGAAAATCTCGACACCGCGATTCAGAAAACCGTCATAAACCGATCATCGCCATCTAGTTACAAATGTATAAACTAATATAAATTTGACACAATGACAATACACCTTTTTGTTCTTATGCGGTTCAACACTGTCACTAAAATTAATCTAATCATTGTATTGTAACTTGTGAATACTAAAAACTAAAATTATTTTAAGTGCGACAATTGGTAAAGGTCGATATATATTTTTGGGTAAATTAAAACACAAATTACTAAAAAGAACTTGTTGAATAAAGTCCGTCTCACGCGTCATTGTAATCAATGGAATTAATAATCTTGCCTCAGATAATTTCTTAGCGGGGCATTCTAGATCGCCTATTTTGTGGTGGCTCGGTTTTTTAAAATGCAAGCTTGTTGCACACTGTGGTAGTTCTGCATTTTAATTGAACTCGTTAGACTGATGACATTGTTCTCCACAATGTCCACACGTATAGGTCACTTCTCGACAAGTCTTAGCAGCATGTCCGTACTGTTGACACCTAAGCACCTGGTCACAAGCGTAAAATCCCTCACTGGGCAGGATGTCCAATTAATGTATACTCGGTTTTGGTTTATAAGGGCCTTTCTTATGCTGGCAGTAACTTGAAAAATAATTTCACGCCCCCCCCCCCCCCCCCCGTCTTATTCTTTACCCGACTTGTGAATCTACACTAATATTATAAAGAGGAAAGATTTGTTTGTTTGTAACTAGGCTCCGAAACTACTGGACCGATTTAAAAATTCTTTCACCGTTAGGAAGCTACACTATTCCCGGGTGACATAGGCTACTTTTTATCCCTGTGTTCCCACGGGAACGGGAACTACGCGGGTGAAACCGCGTGACGTCCGCTAGTTATTATTAAAGTCACAAGGTAAATTAGGCAGCTTGTCGGCTAAGTTTTGCTTATAATCGTAGACTTCTTGATCACTTGAAACGGTTGGTATTCCTAAAACAGCAATTCTTGGTCTTTTTGTATCGGGTTGAAATTTCATTTGCTCCGGTCGTCTTAGTTTTTGGATCAGAGATTTCGTGTCGTTATTTAGGCCGATTAATTTGTTCTTATTAGTTTTAACCATGTCAGCAAATGTAAGTTTTTCTGACGCAGTTGTTTTGACGCAGTTCTCTTGAATGTTATCTTGAACTGTTTGCTGATTGTCAAGGCTAGTGATGTTCCGTTTTACTTTCAACACTCGAGCAGGATTTTGAAATTCTTTCACCTTGAGCCTCAAACCCTGGCCGTAAACTGCCATTTGTGACACGCCATGTCCTATCTTTCGCGAAAGGGAATTGGCCGTCAGCTTCTGTTCGGAGTTCAGCTTTCCTTCCTGAGCAATGAGACATAGTTCATCACTGGTTTCCACTACTTCTGATCTTCCTTCTGCTGCATGACAGGGTCTTTCAGGTTTGGTCGCTGGGCTGCACAGAGGTGGAAAACTTCGAGGGCTGTTTTCCATATTTGAAATAACTATTTCGATAGTTCTTAGATAATTATTTATTAAAATAATAATTAATAATAAACACAAAAAATGCGATTTAGTATCTAGTTCACAGATCACTAGAATACTATTTTCACGTCTTGTAGGTAATAAATAAAATAATAAACACGTCCGTTCTACTTGAGTGCTGGTAGAGAATTCGAATTGGGAGTACTATCTGCTTCTATACCCTTTTAATATATATAACGATAACTTACAAAATGTGTTGAAATTATTATGTTATTCCAGAAATAAAGATCATTTGGGTATTCCCCGAAAAACAATAAAATATTCAGTACCTAGTGAAAACCAAGAACTACTTAATTAGACTTTATAAAACTCATTGATAACGTGTGACACTTGTTTTCGTGACATTGACCCCATAATTCGAAGTAATTTATAATACGAGAGTCCCAAATTGATATTTAAGCGTCATGTTGGTATTGCGTAAATATAGCAATACCAGATTAATAAATACAGTAAATATTTTAAGTGAAACAATATGAAGAAATCCGTAGTCATAAAAGATAGAGAAAACTTTGTTAGGGTACTTTAACCCTATTTAAACCGACTTCTAAGTCGATATTTTATAGCAAAAAATGGGAGAGGCCCATAAAAATTAAAGTAGGTCAATATATCTTTATCAAATATCGATTACTCGTGGCTAATTATTAACAGCGACACAGGTAAGCTCACGCTTGCCAAGGCCAGTCTGTGGATGGCTGACCATCCACTTTTTACAGAGTTTCCTCCGAAACTCTGGAAGCACGAAAAGCCACTGGTCCCTTTGAGAAGTGGCTAGAGCGGCGCCACGGCGCAATGCGAGGATCGCTCGGAGGACACGGTGGAGCGTACAAATTACAATGGAGGTCCGCCCTGCTTGGGCGGAGTACCGACGTGTCCTTCTAATACAGGCATTGCTTGCCTCAATGTGGGCTCCAAACACATTAACATGATTGTAATGTAATACCTAATTGGCACAATCAACTATTTTGTATTTTGTCCTCGTTTGGCCTCGAAGCGATCGACGGCGGTGACCTGTAGGGCTAGCCAAGTTACAACCGCTTCGTTTCTATTCTCTTTCTACAATAGATAACGCTTCGGCGCAAGCGATTATAGAAAGCGCTAAGTTGGTAGCCAACTTCACACAACTGAGTCGATCGCTCATTCTCTAATAAATATAGAAAAAACCTACACTTTAGTCTATGGTGAGCGTTTCTACTAACGTCAAACTAATGTCAAAATCGCAGTTGTTTACTTTATGCGCGGGTTGAAGTTTTGTTTTGAATTGTTATGAAAGGAATAAATTGTATTAAGTGTTAATAAAGTAAGTGAAATAAGGTACAAGTTCTTCTTACAATTGGTTTAATATGATATCACAGTGCGGAATGTAATTTTAAACATTACTGTGTCGTGAAATAATATGATATTGTGCATTTCGATGAAAGATACTTAAATGAAGTGATAACTTTTATAATATTGGATCGAGATCTCGACCAGACCCAGAACAGTTCGCAGGTAGCTTGGAATTAGTGGGAAGGTACGTAAATTATTACTTATTTTGTGACCTTCCTTTGTTAAAATCTAATATACTCGTACTTGGGCACTTGAAAGTTTACAATATAAACAATGACGTGTTGCGCGGCATGGACCTATACTAGGTACTTCTTATGAAACAAACAAAATAATTATTGTGTTTGACCCTTAGCGCACCACAATATATTTAAAGTATGCATTTTAAATGCTAAATAGGCACATAGAATCCAAAATTATGAGAAATAAACAAAACACTTCTCGGTCTCAAGACAGCTGTATCATATAGACGCCATTTTTAAGCGTTATCTCCAGGGTCTCGGCAAACGCTAACGTATCGTTCAAATACTTCGCCAACGTTTCGTTTGCGCTTGTCAAAAGTGTGACATGGCTAGCATTTAAGGGATGTAGCGATCAACGTTGTAGAAAGGATCACATTTCATTCCATCACTTTGAACGATTCGATAAGTTGTAAACATGGCTACGAATTTTCTATTCGTTTGTTCTGACCACGTGACTTAGCGTTGAGATGACGTCATCCCCATACATTTGAGTCGTTTTCTACTAGCGTCAACGTTTGTAGATTGTCAACTTGGCTAAGCCTACTGGCATAAACGTCATTTCGCCGAAAATCATTTGGCGTACACTCATCTATACATATAAAATGCTTTGACCTGAATGACTGACGGATCAACGCACAGACTAAACCGCTGATCGTAGAGACCTGAAACTTGGAGGGTGTGTTCTTTGTATGGCGTAGGCATCCGATAAGAAAGGATTTTCCGAAATTCTACCCCTAAGGGGGTGAAAAAGGGGGGCAAAGTTTGTATGGGACAACGTGATTCCTTGGTCCAATCTATTTCAAATTTTGCATTAACCTTTTTTAACAGAATTTATGGAAGACGTGTTTCGTATTTTATTGAAATTCATCTCTTAGCGGGGTTAAAAAGGGGTAGAAAGTTATTTTAGCGGTGATTTGCCTCGAAGTTGATATCAATACTCCTTAGTGTTTTTGATTTAAATTACACTTTATTTTGACACATGTTTGAAAACTCAATCCGATCTTATTCAAAAAAGGTTAAACTCACTTAAAACCTTGGTGCAAATACTCTTTAAAATTGGAATGTCTCGAAAATCACCGTACTATATTAGTACCACATTTGAAGGATTCTAAGCTTTAGAGAGGTTATGCACTTTTCGGTTTATTTATTTTGGTCCGTTCAGACTTTCAGTTCGAAATTTGAAATGGTAAGGACTGGAACATTTTGGCGATAGGTACTAATATGCGAATCATTCCATAATCAAAACAACATGTAATAACACTCTTTTTTGGTGCAGTCGTGTAAAAAATTTAAAAGAATATTACGTATTAGAATTATAATAAATATTTGAATAAAAAATTTACCTTATACTTTGATTTTTCTTCAAAAATTCCTTGGAAATCTCTGCTAATTGCTGTATAATTTGTTTGGAAGTTCATTTTCACTATCTCAGTAGAATATTTTGAGCGTAGTGAATTTAATATATTTTTCATTTGATCTTTATAAGATATTAGAAATAATAATTATCAAATGGGAGGAGTTACAGTATTGTTAGCAGGCGATTTCCGGGAGACATTACCAGTAGTGCCCAGAGGAACGCGAGCGGACGAAGTTAAAGCGTGCGTGAAGCGGTCACATTTGTGGCCTTCAGCGACAAAACTGAGCCTTTCCAAAAATATGAGAGTCCATCTGAGGAGAGATGTTACTGCCGGACAGTTCTCAGACCTGTTGCTTAAAATAGGAAATAGTGATTTCCCGGAACTGAATAATAATATCATCATTCAAAGGAGATCGAAAATGCAAAGGGTAATAAAAAGCAGCTATGGGATGCAATTAAAAAGATAAGTGGCTCAAGTAAGCCAGCAGACTTCTCTTCCTGTCTTATTACATCCCAAAACAAAGACGAGGATTTAAATAATGTTAATAGTTTCTTTGCTAACGTAGGTAGGAAGCTGGCAGAGCAATCCACCACTACCACAACGCCGACCAGTACAATGTCACATGACTCTTCATTTAATTCTGCCGTAAATTCATTTGTCATGCTCCCTCCCGATGAAGAAGAAGTCTTTTCACTCATTAATGGGTTAAAAGAAAACTGTGCCGTAGGAGTCGACCATATATCTAGCAAGTTTCTAAAGAGGTACATAAACTGTCTAACCTCTCCTATTACCCACATCTGCATACTTGCTATAACGACAGGTGTGTTCCCCAGAGCTTTTAAATTGGCGCTTATCAAACCGATACACAAGGGAGGGGAGAGAGACTGTGTCGATAACTACCGGCCTATCTCCATCTTACCGACTCTGTCCAAGATCCTGGAACGGCTTATAAACCGTCGGCTAACAAATTATTTAGAGTCGAACAGTCTTCTATCGCCTGTCCAATTTGGTTTTCGTCGCAATAAATCAACCAATGACGCGGTACATGAACTTTTGGAATCTATTATTACTAAGCTAGACCAAAGAAGTAAATGCATAACACTGTTCCTGGATCTTGCTAAGGCATTCGACACGGTCTGTATCCCTCACCTACTAAAAAAGCTGGAAAGGCTTGGTGTAAGAGGTATTACCTTGAAGCTAATGGGGGACTACCTTTCGGAAAGAAGGCAAAGAGTCCGGATTGACCGTAGGCTGAGCAATGAGGTACGTGTTGAATACGGGGTGCCTCAAGGCAGCATACTCGGTCCCACCTTGTTTTTGGTGTATATCAATGACCTCTGCCAACTTCAGCTCCATGGTGGCAAAATTGTTACTTTCGCCGATGACACCGCCCTCTTTTTCTATGGGCAGAGCTGGGAGGATGTCTTTCATACTGCTCAAAAAGGATTTAACCAAGTTTGCGAATGGCTGCGATTAAACATATTAACTTTGAATGTTACTAAGACGAAATATGTCACGTTTGCCCACAGGTCAAATCAACTGCCTCCTCCTTATCTTGGTATTGCCTGTCATGCTTGTGTTCCGGGAACCTCCTTGTGCTGTTGTCCTACCCTCCAAAGAGTCAATGACATCAAATACCTTGGTATCGTCATAGATCAATTTCTGACCTTCAAACCGCACATAACAGCCCTGGTAGCCCGTTTGCGTAAACTAATTTACATCTTCAAAACTCTTAGACACGCAGCAGACCGACGGGTTACTAAATTGGTCTACGATGCTTTATGTCAATCCCTTATAGACTACTGTATTACTTCCTGGGGTGGTGCCGCCAAGACTCACCTAATTGATGTTGAGAGGGCTCAGCGCGCTGTTCTTAAAGTTGGCGCCGGGCTTCCTTATTTATTTCCTACGGTAGAACTTTTTAAGGAGTGGGATGTGCTTACTGTGAGACAGTCCTTCATATTGCGCACAGTGCTAAAAAAACACTCCTTATTGCACTTCAACCCGAATCTTCAAAAAGATAAGCGCCGAAGAGGCAGAGTATGCCAAACTCAAGCCTTCAACTGTTCTCACTCCCATAATTTCTTCATGTTTCTCGGACCATACCTGTATAACAAACTAAACAACATTCTTAATATTTATCCTCTAATGAAATATAAATGTAAAACCTCAGTCACTACTTATTTGAAATCCTTGGACTACAAAGATACAGAAAAACTGTTGATCCCACTCAGATAGAACATCTCCACTAACTATAACCATTCCCTATACTGTTTTTGCATAATTTTGTGCCCGAACCACAATCATTCTTCAATCATGCTCACACCAAATATTACATCAACCATTCTTACACTACAGTCACTCATACAACCTCCTACGCATACATTCCAAATCTCACACTACACTCTCCAGCTACTCACATGCGTTCAATATTTCCACAATTATTCTGTATTTTAATTTTATTTTAATGTTTTTTTTGTTTTTTTTTCTGTGTGTTTAACGTAACTTCCTGCACTTTTCTTATATGCAAAACCATTTTAATTAGAGTAGTCACAGCCGGCAAATGGCTGCGGGAGGGCCCTGGCGACTTGTAATACAGGTTTTTTTTTAGATACCTACGTCAAGCACCAGTCTCTCACAATGTTAATTCCGTGTTCGTGCTCCATTGTAACCCTAGCTTTAAGTAACTTGTGTGGAGAAAATAAATTTTATATTATTATTATTATTCCCTTTATTAACTTTTTAACAAATTTAGTACATTTTTAAACATTTCTATATCAATATAAAAAAACATTTAAAAATATAAAAAATTGTAGCCCACCGGTATCGGGAACAGGGTCCAAGCTACCGGCAGTCAGGGCTCCAGAGAAAGGAACCTCCTAACAATGCGAGCCGTGTCCAGTAGTACCGCTCTCTGCATCAAGCCCTTGATCCAGCTGCCCAACGAGAGCCTCCTCAGGTGTTGATCGAGGCTCTTGGCAATTAAGCCATTGGCTGTAACGACTATCGGCACAATGATCGCTGAGTCCACATTCCACATGTCAACAACCTCGCGAGCCAAGTCAAGATACTTGATTTGCTTATCTTTCTCGGCTTTCACGAGGTTCTCGTCATGCGGAACGGTTATGTCAACAATCATTGCGCGCCGCTCTGATCGATCCACCACCACTATATCAGGCTTATTAGCCATAATAGTCCTGTCAGTGATGATGGATTGATCCCAGTACAGTGTGATATCGCCATTTTCGAGAACTGGGTCGGGCACATACCTGTAGTACGGCACTTCCGATTCCACAAGGTTGTATTTTAGAGCAAGTTGCTGATGGATAATCCTGGCTACAAGGTTGTGTCTATGCAAGTATTCTCCGTTAGCCAGACGAGAACACCCAGAGATAATGTGACGGATTGATTCACCCGGACGGTGGCATGCCCGACATATGTCAACCGTACCGTCCTTCACAATAAATCTCCGGTAGTTATTCGTCATCATAACTTCGTCCATAATTGCACAGACTAAACCTTCAGTTTCTCCGAAGAGTTCTCCGGAACGTAGCCAGGCTACGGACGCTAAGAAGTCTACATCAGGCCCGTGTAGGGCCCGGAAAAAGCGTCCGTGAAGCTCCTTACTCTGCCATACTTCCATGCGGTCGTTAGTGTCAAGAACTACAGGTTTGCGCCAGTTCTCTTTAGCCAAGGCGAGCGGGGTAAGGCCCTTGTCCACCGCGACAACGTCTCGATGCATCCCCATGTCGGCTTCCAGGAAATATTCCCTGAGACTGCATATCTCACGATTGTGGAGAGTCTTAGCATTTAAAAAGCCTCGACCTCCACACTTCCGTGGGATATACAGTCTCATAACCGAAGAACGTGGGTGATGCATTCGATACGCCGTCAACAATGTACGGACCCGCCTATCCAAGGCGTCTAGCTCTGTTTGAGTCCATTTGAGTATGCCGAAAGAGTACATCAAAACCGGCATGACCCAACCGTTGAAGGCACGCACCTTATTTCCGCCTGATAAAAGACTATTAAATACTTTTCGCAGGCGGCCAAAGAAGCGCTCCCTCAACGATTGCTTCATGTCGGCAACGTTGATGCCCAGCGCTTCCGATATACCCAAATACTTATAGGTTTCGGTTGCTGAGAGGGATCTAAGATTTATGGAATCTGTGAGCTGGGTTCCCACAGACTCCACAATCCCCCCTCGCTTTACATGCATGACCGCACATTTGTCCACACCGAATTCCATCCTGATGGCGCTACTGAAAGCTTCAGTGACCTTCAGTAGCTCCATCAGTTGCAAATCGTTGGGGGCAAAAAGTTTCAGGTCATCCATGTAAAGGAGGTGAGATATAACTTGACCACCTCTCTTCAACCGATAGCCTAGACCTGAATCCTCCAGCAGCGTGCTAAGAGGATTCAAGGCTAAGCAGAACCAAAGAGGACTCAAACTGTCGCCCTGAAATATACCTCGCTCTATCCTTATCGGTTCGCTATTCCTCTGGATTTGCCGACATCCTGGATAACGAAGGACTGTCCTCCATTGCCCCATACACGACATCAGGAAGGTGCGCAGGGTTGCATCAATTTTATACAACTCTAGCACCCTCATGAGCCATGTATGTGGCACCGAGTCATAGGCCTTCTTATAGTCTATCCAACATGTCGACAGATCCTTTCGGCAACGGCGAACCTGCTGGCTAATGGCCATATCAATAAGGAGTAGCTCTTTAGTACCACGGGACCCGCTCCTACATCCATTTTGAGAAGTGGATATGATAGAATTGTCATTAATGTGTTTGTTTATTTTGGTTCTCAAAATGGATGTAAGAACTTTATAGACTGTCGGAAGACAAGTAATCGGTCTATAATTTTTGGGTTCCGCGGTACTACCTGATTTATAGAGCAGGTGGGTTATACCTGTTGTCAGGAATTCGGGTAGCGACCCTGACTCCAAGGCTGACTGGAAAAGGGTCGCCAGGCGAGCGTGCGACCTTGTGAACCACTTTATCCAGAAATTGTGCAGCCCGTCCGGCCCTGGAGATTTCCAGTTAGGCAACGGACGAACTGCACAAGTAACGTCTTTGGGGCTGATAGTGATTGCCCCCATTTCTGATACTGGATCGCACGCTCGCTCGACTTCTCGAGTCCATTCACCCTCAGTATGGCCGACAGGCACCGACCAGATGCTGCGCCAGAACGAACACATGGCGTCATCATCCGGCAGGAGCGTGTCAGCCACACCTTGGTCCGGTCGCTCCCAAGCCCTGTAAACCCACCTTTCATCGCTTTGGAATGTGCGATTCTGAGTGTATCGCTCCACCCGCCGCTTATACCTACGAATACGGTTTGCCCATGCATACACTTTCTGCTTCCAGAAGTCGATGCGCTCTGTGATACGGGACATGTAGTCTCGAGGACTGATATCAGTCCCTGCAAATGCCCGCCTCACAAAACGCATCACTCGAGGGCGACTGTTGCCCTCCCGGAAGCAGATTAGTTTGCCGATGAATGCTCTGGCCCCAGTAATGCGTCGTTCAATCCTGTACTGCCAAGCCGGTACAGCGAGTTTTGGTCGTGTAGCCCTGTCATCTGGAAATTTGACATGAGCTACACGACATGCCGTTACAGCCGCGCAATACAGGATTGAATGAGCATCAATAAGGTTTTCGCAATTGTCAAAATAACTTGACAACTGCGAATCCAGAGCAGCCACCAACGCCCTATTTTTATTGTGCATGGGCAAACGAGGTAAACGCGGCCTAAGTTCGGGGGTCATGAAGCGATATTCCCGAACCACACCCTCCAAAGCACTCCTTATCTCCTCATTGCACTGGGTACTTACATCAGTAACCACGTCATTACTCACATCGTTTTCGTGGTTAGATGTTGTGGTTGTAGCAGACTGTGGCGGTACCACAGCCTGCGACGGTGTAGCAATGACATGGTTACTCTGCATTTCAGTTTTCAGGCGATCAAGTACTGTGTCATCCAACATACGATTACGCTGGATGACTCGCACCTGATCCGACAATCGTTGCGCCGACACGCTGACAACTGGTTCAAGCACCTGAAACAGAGAGAGCATCCGAACACGGTACGCGGTCAGGTTGTTTCCTCCCTCTGTAGCCCCATAATATGCGCGCATGACGTTCTCGTTTATGGTCTGAGTCCATCTCATGCGCGACACATTTCCACCGGCAGCGGGGACCCCGTTCGGGGCCGGTTGGCCTCGAGGTCCCAAGCCCGCTGGTGGCCGTCCTCTTCCTCGTCGTCCGCGCCGCGGTGGTGATGGTGATTGCGGTGGTGTTGATGATAGTATCGACGACGACGGGGAGAAAAACTCGTCGCTGGAACTCGACGCAACTACAGCTACGGGTGACACGGCGTTCACGGATGTGGCGCGTCCCGGCGGCTGCGAGGCGGAGCTCAGCGACGAGCCCGGAGATGATGGGTGTGCCTGCTGCAGTCTTGCTCGGCGTCTGGTCAGCATTAGTGACTTTATTTTGACATTAATTTTCCGTAATGTGTCTTTTTCATTTTCGGTGGTATATTTTCAGTCCAGTGAAAACGGTTCTTTTTTTATTATTATTATTATTCTCCCTACA
Organism: Diarsia brunnea; assembly: GCA_949774965.1. Classification (NCBI taxonomy): domain Eukaryota; kingdom Metazoa; phylum Arthropoda; class Insecta; order Lepidoptera; family Noctuidae; genus Diarsia; species Diarsia brunnea. Next base: position 11,810,064 of record OX459022.1, on the reverse strand, counting down.
GAGTTAGGTACAATTGTTTCCACTGTAGAAGAGCTTTTAAATCAAATTTACCCAAACATTAATAATATTCACGATAAACCTGCAGAATGGTTATGCGAGCGTGCCATCCTAGCTCCATAATACGAACAAGCCTCAGTCTTAAATGAAATACCTACTTTTGAGATCATTCGAAGGGGTCGAATACCAATAAAAATCCGTCGACTCAGTGATAAACACCGATGATGCCATTCATTATCCGGTCGAGTTCCTGAATACACTGAAGCCTCCCGGTCTCCCAACTCACATATTAAAATTGAGAGTTGGCGCGCCAATTATGTTGCTACGCAATATAAATCCACCCAAATTATGCAATGGCACCAGATTAAAAGTGAAAACATTGCATCGCAATGTAATCGAGGCAAATATAGGTACTGACCGGTTAATCCCGAGGAGAGTCTGTATTCATTCCTATTTGATGGTGTTAGGGGAATCCCTAACACCATCAAATTACCCCTTCGAATTTAAGAGAGTGCAGTTTCCCGTCAAAGTCTGCTTCGCAATAACCATAAACAAAGCTCAAGGTCAAACTCTTAGGGTAGCGGGAATAGACTTGAGGGAAAGCTGCTTCTCCCACGACCAGTTGTATGTGGCATGCTCCAGAGTAAGCGCACAGAGTAGCCTGGTGATTCTAGCACCCGAGTTAAAAACAAAAAATATTGTTTACAAAGAAATACTGCGGTAGGTGTAGTATTTCGATTTCGAAAAGACAATACCGTGTGTAACTTTCACCAGATCAAAGGCTTCGTGTTCATAAAATATAACAAAATTAATAACGTAAAAAACAAATTACAAAATCTTATTAGAACCACTTTCGACTTCTTCGCGGACGAAGTCGCGGGCAAAAGCTAGTTTATCATAAATTCAAAACGCATAATTTTATAAGTCAGAATCATCTTTGAGGATAAACTTCATTTCCAGAATCATTAAAAAGTAGAACCATCATAAAATTGTCGAAAGTTCACAATCATTTCATTTCATACATACGTGCAACATGCAGCATGCACGTGAGGCGTGGTTTCTGTCACGGCTCCGGCGCTGCGGTGCTCTGGCGGTCCCACGTCCCACGCAAGCTTATCGTTGCAGATAGTCTTAAAGTTTTAAGGCTCCTCTCTCGAAAATGCTTAAAAACAGCGTGCAGATGAAGCAGTTTTTCACCGGCACTTACAGAGAAATTACATCTGAGAAAAATTGATAGTAATCTACATGATATGACACGTAATTTGGTTTAACCATAATTTTTGTATCGGTATCACATAATAAGAAAAAAAATCCACAAAATCACCTCCAAATCGTTGAATGGAACCATTTTACTCCTTCATTTTTTAACAAAATAATATAAAAAAATAATTTGGTTTTGTTACTTTTTAAAAACATGTATTATTTTAATTGTAATAAATGAAAAATGCGTCCGTTTAAAGTCCGTATCTACGACCGAGAGGGGTAGTTTGTATGCACAAGGTCATTGGCGTGAATACAAGCCTTAACACACACCACCGCAGCTTCGGTTTGGTTTGGCCGCAGCGGGCCGCCTCGCTCCTCTGCATAGCTACGCGGGCTTAAATAACACTCTCGGGGTAGGGCAGAAGAGACTTCGTGGAGTTGGCTTTGCAGCGATTCGTTGCTGTCACTAACTTTTATAGCACAAGCATTGATATAAAAACTAAAGATACGGTCGTCCGAACATTTGCTCGACGCGTTCGCCATACAGAGAATCGGTGTAGTCTGCTCGTTTATGTAACCTTGTATAAGCGGCGTGGTATTTTCGAGGTATAAAGAACATAAATAAAGCTTTTAATAAAATTTACGACCGCACCCGAAGAGAGCCGATCGTGGACTAGTTCACTTCGGCTTAGGAAAGACCATATTGGGACCACGTTCGAGGCGTCATTTTAACATGCCGTCCGCCCAGTCCTTACGCAGTAATATATAAGTCAATGAGCAAAAAATAAATAAAAATATATATATATATTTTAAATTTCGAAAAGATTTTAATTTTGCCAAGGGAAATTATTATACCACATAAAATTCTGACGTCTTGAAAGTATGCCATTGTAAAGTCGTTAAACATTCGGCTAAACGATAATTCTATTAAATACGTATTTTGTTCAAAGAAGAATATGCCAAGTGTGTTATGCCAAATAGATTTCAGAGAATCAAGTTTCTGCCAGATGGATGGATGGATGGTGGCTTATCATGTTAGGGTCGGCAGTGTAACAGCTGAATACCAGTATTTTACATTTAGTGATTACCTTATTGACCTCTAAACCCAATCTATATCTTCTATATCTACGAGTAATAAAAATATATATATAATATTATAAATCTGTAGAAAAATCGTTTTTGTACATCGAAAATATTTAAAAAAAAAATTGTCAGGGTATTAAAGTATAACAAACAGAACACATTTCCAGCATTTTTTAAATTTTTGTCTGTTTGTCTGTTTCGATGACTAAGCATCACGTCAAATTTACAAAACGAATGTAGGTAACTTTTATACATAAATATTGTGCGTAACTTGGGCTATTACTTAGTCTTTGTTTCATCGTAATCGGTGGTCTCTGTCAAAAGATATATGAATTTATAGTTTTCAAGAAGAACTTATGATCATTATTTATATATGGTCACTAAGAATGAGACAAGCAACGACATCTATTGAACGAATATGGTACTGGTACTTCTTAATAAATGCCTTCACAAGATAACTTTAAAAAAGTTATGGTAGCAAAAGGTACTCTGTAGGTAGGTATTAGTCTAAATGACGCTGCTTTCAATATCTACATAGCCTAAACCCTATAGTGTGTTTGATCGCTCTTTTTTAGCAGTTTATCTTCGTCTTCGACAGATGGCGTTGTTCATTTGATGTTATTTTCTGAACCGCGGTGTTCTTAAACATATGTTTCGTGAATAGTCAACAAATAAAAATTTACCAATTATACAGTATTAAAATACTATTTTTATTAAACTAAATTAAAATTAGATAAAACCCAAGACATATTTTTTTTTGTACCGCGTGGGAATCGAACCTGCGACACGCAGTGCTACTGTTAATCGTCCAGCCATTGCGCCAACCATGTCGTCATATAGATGTGGTGTGTTGTTAGCCCTATGTGTCGAGGCCGCAGTATCTCTTTCGAACAACCCGCAGCCCCGACGGGCGTCAGTTCTTGGGGCCCCTTCAATGTTGCTGACATCTTTTTGAGATGCGCGTGGAACACGAACGCGCCTCCATCGTCATAGGACGGACTACTCACCGTTCACAGGCCCGCCCCAACGGTGGCCGGAAGCCATCACGTGGCCCCGACGCCCGGAGCGTCTCCCGCGGCAGCTGAGACGAGACGTTGTCTCCCTCTCACGTTCCGCCACCTCTTTCGCTAGCATTACTGCTTCGCAGAAGGTAGGTGACGGTGTCCCATTCTTTCTCGCCCCGGACCATGGCTTGCACCAGGGCCAATCGCCGCTACGAAAACATGGTGGGGCTCCGCCCAAGCAGAGCAGACCTCCACGGTGTGCTCCACCGTGTCCTCCGGCCGATCCTCACATTGGAAGCATCCGGGCGTTTCCTCCCGCCTGATTCGGTGCAGGTACCTCTCGAAACAGCCTCTAATCCCCTTTTTGGTCAGTGGGTCGTCTTAGGGGCGGTTTTTTTTTTGTGGATCGTAAATTATCAAATGACTCATCCCGCTCTGGGCGGAGCGGAAGAAAGTGTCAGACTTCTACTAAAAACCACCCATGTTCCTTCTTAGCCCTTTGTGTTTCGGGGCCGTGGTATCTCTTGCGGACGGACAACCCTTAGCACCGGCAGACGTCCCTTTGGGGCCCCTTCATTGTTGCTGACATATCTTTGAGGCGCGCGTGGAACACGAACGCGCCGTCTGTCGACTATAATGTACCTATTTCTTTCTTCAAGATCCGTTCGGCCGCTCTGACGTGGTTGATTAACAAACACCCATCCATCTTAACTTTAGTATTAGACAAAGTCAGTTCTTTGCATTACTCTCTTCTTATTTTCTACAGCGTCAGTAAGTTAACGCAGGGCAATGATTTTATGTACTTTTATCTAAGCGACGCATTTTAGTCTTCGACAAACACGCGAACAAAGTCGCGGGCACAGCTAGTGCGTACTAAATATTAACTACTAGCTGATGCCCGCGGCTTCGCCCGCGTGGATGTTGGTCAAATTATACACTAAAACCTTCCTCTTGAATCACTCTATCTATTAAAAGAAACCGCATCAAAATCCGTTGCGTAGTTTTAAAGATTTAAGCATACATAGGGATATAGGGACAGAGAAAGCGACTTTGTTTTATACTATGTAGTGATGATAGTGATATTAATTCTATCAATTTCGGTCTCTTATCTTCTAAATTGAGGTTGAATGTGATGAAAACAAAGGGGTCATGTGACGTTTTATTGATGTACTTACAGAATATTTATTTTTGTTTGTATTAGGGAATACCCTAAATATCTTTCTTTAGGGAATAACATTATAATTTTAACACATTTCGTAAGTTTTGGGGTATATAAGCCGATACACTGCGAATGTCTTATACCTTGCTTGACTCCGGGAGCAGCGATACGAATTCCAGAAACAAAAGTGAGTACACTAAACTTGTCTTATTAACTAAGGTATTGATAAACATTATATAACACATACTTATATAATATTTAATATTATTTCTGTCGTTATTGTTGTCGTATAATTTTGTATAATAAATTGTAATATGTCTTTTTTATCAAAGTTTTGTTATCCCACGGCCTCAAAGGCCTCCCTTAATAAATGACTTTCCAGTGGTCTTTATTTTCTGCCTTCTCCGACGAATCTGTTATTAATGAGTCCAGATTGCATCGCCAGAGTTTCTTGGCCCTGCCTCGGTAACTACGGCCATCTACAGGTACCCGCTGTGTGACTATCTGAATAACATGGTTTGGTTTATAATTCGTCCTGATTGAAGAAGGCCAATCTTTCTCTACATCTGAATAAAATAATAACTGTGATATGTTTTTTAGCAACCAAAGAAAGACGAAAGATGATGCGGTTCGGAACTCTCGTAATTTTCATAATGGGTCTGATGGCTGTCAATGCCGGCATTACATACTGCTTTCCAACGAATGGACCGGTAAGTTTATTATTATAACTACAAGCTAAAGTGTTCGTTGTCACCGTGTCTCACGTAGTCATGTCATAGTTACACGGCTTATTTGTCACACACACGGCCTATTTGACACACACACGGCTTATTTGACACACACACGGCCTATTTGACACACACACGGCTTATTTGACACACACACGGCTTATTAACATTTTAGCTTCTTCTTCTTTGACTGCCTCTTTGTTCTGGTGGTCACCAGCACAACTGCTGAGCATGAGGTGATGGGTTAGGTTTCTGAGTCGGGGAGTGAAGTTGGGTTTTCCCATAAGGTATTTGTCAGTAGCAGACAGGCAATAGGCTCACTCCCTATTACGTGGGACATCAAAAACATTACTGGTGAAATAATGGTGGACTATGTATTGGAACGAAGTTCCTTATCGCGCGTTGTGAAAGGGGGCTAGAGGGAAAAAATTCTTACGAAAAGTTGTCACGACACTTTTTGCTATAGTAAGCTATTGTAAGCTGTGCGGCGTCGCATGTTTCTCTGTCTGTCTCTCTCTCTCTTATAGAAAGCAAGCCAGATATTTTTATTTCTACATTTTTTTTTTTTTTTTTACATAATAAAAAATAATAACAATAACTTCGTTCCATCCGGGTGTTCTTTGACACCTCTCAAGTTTTTTAATTTATTTATTTACTCATTAACACATACAATTGTTTTAACAGGTAAGACCCAAGCTAACAAAAGTAGTCATAAATTACTAATAGTCCAGTCCCAAGTAACGGGTCTGGGTAGAAATACAAGTTACACAGTGGACAACATACTAAGTGTCACCCTCTGGAATTCCGACAAAGAACAAGAAAATACGTCCAAACACCGAGACACACTATTCAGTGTTCTCATTGCACGAATCACTGGCGCAAACTTTAATAAGTATTCTTCTCCCTGATCCTTCACGTATTGCAGGCGTGATGTTTTGTTATGAATGTAAGTAAAGTAACGCTTGATTCCATCAAGCCAAAACTTACGTTTCCCACCTGACTCTATATTTAGATGTTAAACGTTGATTAAGAATATAAATGGCTATAAGAGTAGAGGAAGACCAAAGAAATTATGGATGGACTGTGTGATAGATGACATGGCTAGAAAGGAGGTGACTGCTGAGATGATGAGAAATAGAGAAGTATGGAAGAAGAAGACATGTTGCGCCGACCCCAAATGAATTGGGATAAGGGCAGGACCTTTTTTTTTTTTGGCTGTTGGTAAATCATCAAATAAACCCTCCAGCTCTTGCGCAGAGCGCAAGGGAGTGTCAGACTTCTACTAACTAAAAACCACCCATGTTCCTTCTTAGCCCTTCATGTCGAGGCCGCGGTATCTCTTGCGAACAACCCGCAGCCCCGACATTGATGATGATATCATGTCTGCGGAGTTTCTCTAGCTGAAATACTTGACCCTGTATTTACACACTATTTTTTTTCTCCCAGAACGGAGATACAACACAGACTTGCTTATATCATGGAGAAGTTGTTCTAACCGCACCCGATGGAAGACGTCTCGTACTACCCAAACCTGATATTTTTCGATATTCCGATTATCAACAATATTTTGACCAAGGATATACTTCTATTTATTACGCGAAATGAGGTACGACCACTTATTCTACAGGAGCCGTTATTTTCCAACAAAATAATAATAATATGTAAAAGTATATCACCAAAAAAACGTTGACGAAGAGAGGTGTTCGGATCGTGGACGGCGTTCTGTAGTTCTTGCCTAACTTTATATAATATTATATATATAAAATTATATAATATATGTCAAATCAAATCGTTTATTTGTGATGCATGGGTTAAATACAGGTGTTCATTATGTTGTATACGTTTGTTTTTATTAATTAAACTATATTTTAAAATACTATTTCGACATTCTCTACAGCTTTTATGTGTATTTCGAGTAGTTATAATCGGATGCTTCGATCCACCATAATTGGATCAGTTGATAAATTAATTAGTATTTCATCTTTATTTTGTTTTTTTTGGGCGGGTTGAAAATCATCAAATAGTGTCAGACTTCTACTGACTAAAAACCACCCACGTTCCTTCTTAGCCCTTCATGTCGAGGCCGCGGTATCTCTTGCGAACAACCCGCAGCCACGACGGGACCCGCAGACCCGACGGGATTCGTATTGCACCTCTGACTAATTTTATGTTGAATGGAAGGCAAAACTTGGTACTGAATTTTCATAAGCTGTTTTCCACTTGTTTAGGCTTGTTTCTTGGGAATTTATTATTTGAACAACTATGAATATTATAAAACAAATTAAAGTCTAACTTTATAATATTTTTTCAATTTAATAGCTATGGCTGTAACTTACCGCAGAGGATGTTAGGAATATTTAAAGATTTCACGTTTCCTTATTGTAATGTTCTCTTAAAATGGCAAAGGAATACACGGTCTCGTAAACGAAGCCGTGGGCATAGCTAGTCCTAAATAACAGCAATTAAATGTAACATAATAGTCCTCTAAACAGTTGCCGGTCTCGGCGGATATTACCCATCGGCGCGGTAGGTATTGTAGTGCAGGCGTGTGTGCGCAGACACAGGTGCACTCTCTGTTCCCTCAGTCTCATAGTCCGATGGGACAGCGTCCGACACGACCGAAGAGATATCAGGCGCAGCCAATGGCTTAACGTGCTTGTGTAGGTACGGGGAAATCTTGCCGACCTCCTTCAAACTCCGGGCTGCTACTGAGATATTAGTATTGAGAGACCGGCAACGGTCTAGAGGACTTATTATGTTACATTTAATTTGTGTTATTTAGGACTAGCTGTGCCCACGGCTTCGTTTACGAGACCGTGTATTCTTTTGGAATTATAAGAGAACATTACGATTATGGAAACGTGTTTTTAAACATTCCTAACATCCTCTGCGATATGTTGCAGACATCGTTATTAAACTGAAAAATTATAAACTTTGACTGAAACTTATTCTATAATATCCATAATTGTTCAAATAATATATTCCTAAGAAACGAGCATAAACAAGTGGATAACAGCTCTGGAAAACTCAGTACGAAGTTTTGCCTTCCATGCCGTTTCTCGACACAAAAGACGAATTAATTTATCAACTGATCCAATAAATGGTGGATCAAAGCATCCATAACATCACGCCTGTAATCCCCGAAGAGTTCGGCAGAGGTGTTCCTAATAGTACACCCACATTTCGCAAGTTATGTTTAAGTCCCATGTAATAGGGGGCGAGCCTATTGCCATCAGCCGGGCACAAGTCCAGACTCCGTGGCTGTTACTGATAAATTCCTGATGGAAAAAGCCAATAACACTTTGCCCGACCCGGGAATCGAATCCAGGACCTCATGCTCAGCAGTCGCGCTTGCGACCACTAGACCAACGAAGCAATCATCAGGCATCTGATGAAAACTACTCGTCATAAACAGAAAAAATGTTGGGAATGTCGAAACAGTATTTTAAAATACAGTTTAGTAAATAAAACAAACGTACAACATAATTATATATAATTTTATTTGGTGTTAAAATGATTACATACACAAACTTTTCTCATAAAGTTAGGTAGAAACTACAGAACGCCGTCCACGACCCGAATAGGTCTCTACCTTCGTCTACGTTCTTTTGGCGATATACTCCAAAATTTGTTGAGGAATAACAGTCCCTTTAGGATAAGTCTTTATATTAAATGTATTCCCGGGACGAACACGGACTTGAAGATATCCTTGTTGCATATATTTTTGATAATCAGAAAATCTAAAAATGCCAGGATAAGGTACTACGAGTTGTCTTCCATCGGCTGCGGTTAGAACGACTTCATAAGTTTTGCAAATCTCTGTTATATCTCCGTTCTGGCAAAAGATAAATATTATGTCAATTTGGTATTAAACAGGGTCAACTTTGTTAGCTATAGAAACTCCGCAGATATGACAGACTCGCTTCGCTCTGCCCAGAGCGGGAGGGATTGATTTGATGATTTCCCACACCCCAAAAAAAAAAGGCGAAACTCTGCTATAAGTAGTCCATGATGATAAAGATAAAAAAAAAAATATTATATAATATATTTATTATTAATAAAAAAAAAATCCTCATGCATTTACGTACCGGTTCAGTCTTTGCAGTGCAAATTTCTGGGACGGGGCTGGCAATGGCCATCATCAGAGCCATCATCAAAATTGCGAGAGTTCCGAACCGCATCATCTTTCGTATTTGGTTGCTGAGAAACATATCACAATTATTATTGACTTCCGATTTAGAGAAAGATTTGCCGTTTTCAATCAGGGTCGAACTATGAACCAAACCATGTTCACAATCAGAATCTTTATTTTTTAAACATAGGTATTTACTTAATGGTGTAACTGCGGTACTCAGAGATATTTAATGATTACTTAAGCCGTCACTCAGTAAAGATTTGACATACTTTTGTATGACAAAACTGTCGAAACAAGACTAAGTGATGGCCTAAGTAATCATTAAAGCTCTCTGAGTGCGGCAGTTAGATTAATATATTTGGGCGCTAATGCACTACGTTTTGGCGTGAAGGGTTACGAATTTTAAATGTATTTATATTATGTGATTCAGATAGCCACACAGCGGGCCGTACCTGAAGACGGCCGTAGTAACCGAGGAAGGCCCAAGAAACTCTGGCGATGCGATCTGGACTCATTAATAACAGATTGGTCGGAGAAGGTAAAACATAAAGATTACTCGAAAGTCATGTGGTGAGGGTGTACTTTGCCCGGCCAGTGGGATAGCAAAAATTTGATAACATATGTAATTTATTTAAACTCGGACAACAATGATCCATAATTTTGTTAGTAAGTATACTCAAAAATAATGTTAGTAAGCAAAATAAATAAGTAATCAAAAGGGCAATGTAGTAACCAGTAGGTACTATTAGATTAAACAATTAACAATAAAATAGACATATTACAATTACACAACAGCGACAGAAATAATATTAAATATTAATAAGTAGGTATGTGTCATGTAATGTTTATCAATATCTTAGTTAATAAGATAAGTGCACTTACTTTTGTTTCTTGAATTCGTATCGCTGCTCCCGGAGTCAAGCAAGGAATAAAAAACATTGAGAGTACAATCAGTTTAAATACCCCAAAAAATGACGATATTTGTGTTGAAATTGTAAAGTTATTCCTTAAATAAAGATCATTTGGGAAGTCCCCGTAATAAAATTAAATACAGCACCTAATGAAAACAAAAACTGGCCAAGTGCAAGGCGGTCTTGCACATGAAGGGTTCCGTACTATTGCAGTAGATATTGAGAGATTTTCCATGTTATTTTAGCACCATAGACTTTTTATATGTTTTCCATATTATAATTTCTGTATTTTTTCAAAGGTTTAGGGCTCAGTTGTTTCGGAGATAAGGGCGGGAATGGTCGGACAGACAGACAGACAGACAGCCACACGAATTATGATCCTATAAGGGTTCTGTTTTTAACCGACTTCCCAAAAAGGAGGAGGTTTTCAATTCGATTGATATTTTTGAAAGCAATAATAAGGGAATCTTAAAGGTTAAAGATTAGGTTTCTAGGCTGAATGTTAAATGCATAGTAAATATTTGTATATGATATTAAAACTTAAAATGAAAAAATAAATAAAAACAACCTTCTACTCTTTCCTTTTGTGGTACGGAACCCTAAAACCGAATTAATTAAACTTTATAAAACTCATTGATAACGTATGACGCTTGTTTTCTCGACATTTTGACCTCTTAATTCAAAGTAATTTAAAAACGGAGAGTCCCATAATGATAAACGGACACACCGTTTATCAAAATAATTGCTATTTTTACGCAAAATCGCTTAATTCGCGATTATTAAACAGGTTGATGGCAATAGACTCGGCCCCTATTACATGAGACTGAAACGGCTACAACTCTGTATAATAAATGGGTACAACTCTGCATAACTCTTCGGGGATTACAGACGTGATGATATATTATGTAAACAGAGTGAATCTTTTAAGCGGAACAATATGAGAAAATCCGCAGCCATAATATACAGGGTGGTTCCGACAATACGACAATAAATGAAACCACTGGTAGTTCTAGTTCAGAACATTTTTAAACTATTAAATAAATCCTAACACCTTCGTGGTGCCGACGATACGACAACAAACTACCTAAATGTCTTTGCCAAATTCTTTTGTTACATTTTATTTCCACTCGTTAATCGGTGCAAATTATTCCTAAGGTTAGAAACCAATATATTAAAAAAAAAAAAAAAAAAGTTAGTAAACCAATATTTGTTTGTAAATTGTAATGTATTTTGTTAACAGTTTTAGGCTGCCTGTCCACAGAAGCGGAGCGAGGCTGCGGAGCGGAGAAACGGTTAAATATTAACCAATAGGATTGCATACTGGGGCCGCGCCGGAGCGAAGATTTTATGCAGTCTAATTGGTTAATTTTACTCCGTTTCTCCGCTCCGCAGCCTCGCTCCGCTTCTGTGGACAGGCAGCCTTATGCTACTTAGTTTTATTGTTTTTTTTCATTTTTTTTATTTTGGTGTTAAAACTTTTTTGATATTTTAATAATGTTCCTATGGACTAGAACTACCAGTGGTTTCAACTCTATTTTAACAAACTTCTAAATATTTTTTTTTTAAATAAAGCTGATATTTTGTTTAAAAATATTTTTAAACAAAATATACTACATTTATTGATCAAGTGTGAGGAGCCCATAAAAATTAATGGAGTGGGTCAAACTTTATCAAATTTTGAATGCTCGTGGCTTAAGGGTTTGGGTTAAGCCGTGCAAGGTTGGTTGGTAGTTGGGTGACCACCCATTACATACCGAGTTTCGTCCGTACCTCGTATAGCAAGTTAAGCCGTCGGTTTCTGCTGCCATATGTAGATCTTTGGCAGTCGTTGCAAGAAGTCAATGGTTCAAAAGTCTGACAACCTGTCTTACCAACGTCTGATTGACACTCGTTCAATGTAAAATGCTGGTACCCAGTCGCTTCTATTTAGATAGAAAACTTACTCCGACATGTTCATGTAGTTGGAAAAGGCTTGGCAGATGATAACGTCTATCCAATATTAAACCACCATTGGCATCGCTAAGGCTTCTTTTTTTTCGAAGATGAGAAATCTTTAAATGACCCCTCCCGCTCTGGGCAAAGCGAAAGACTTCTAATGACTAAAACTCACCAAAGCGTCTTTTAAGCCCTTTGTGCTCGGAGCCGAAGTATCTCTTCCGAACAGTCCCGCAACCCATCGCTAAGGCCCTTTTTTTATGGTGGGTGGAAAATCATCAAAAAACCCCTCCCGCTCTTGGGCAGAGCGGAAGGGAGTGTCAGACTTCTACTGACTAAAAACCACCCATGTTCCTTCTTAGCCCTTCATGTCGAGGCCGCGGTATCTCTTGCGAACAACCCGCAGCCCCGAACAACCCGCAGCCCATCGCTAAGGCCCTGAAATCCACAATAAACATCATCATCATCGCCATATTCCAAATGCTGGGACCCAGGCCTCCCCTCTAAGAGGATGGACATGCAGGCCCAGTGCAGGTTGGTAGATGTCACATGTCTTCGAATGTTTTGGTTCTTTGACATGACGGTTTTCTCACCATGTTTTCCGTCGCCGTTTTTAGAGCAGTAGTGATGAAATGAATTACACAAAGTAATGCGCCTGCGAGGTTCTAGTCCACGACTTGTCTGAATTTTGATATAATTATAATATATGTTAGTAAGGTGGATGCATGGCAACATTGGCAACCCGGGTACCCGACTGCTATTTCCTGTTGTAAGTCTTTTCTGAAAAGCGACTCTTTTGAAAACGATGACCACGTGTCTAGGTCCCATTCATCATCTGCCTAGCCTTTTCCCAACTATGTTGGGGTCGGCTTCCAGTCTAACCGGATGCAGCTGAATACCAGTATTTTACATGGAGCGACTGCCTATCTGACCTCCACAACCCAGTTAATACTAGGTAACACGATACCCTTTGGTAAGACTGGTTGTCAGACTTTCAGGTCACTGACTACCTGTAACGACTGCCAAAGATCTTTATAGGGCAGCCGAGACCAACAGCTTAACGTGCTTTCCGAGGCACGGAGGAAACTCGGGATGTCGGGCGGTCACCCATCCACAGACCGACCTAGGCAAGCACAGCTTTACCTAAAGATCGACCCGAGTGGCAGTTCTTATTAAGCCACGAGCTCCTTTCTAGGTCCTCTAGGTCCTCCTGTCTAGGTCCCATTATAGGTAGGTAGTATTAACAACAAACTTACTATTCACATATAAAAGGTATTTATTTATTTAAATACATATTTATTACTTACAATAATCTACATAATCGTCGATAAAGCTACATTAAACAAATATAACAAAATAAATGTTATGGCTATAAATTATACATTCAATGGGACTATAAAGTTTATTATCTATAAGTATTTAGTTATAAACATTATTTATAATAACATTTTTCCTGTAGTTGATTAACATAAGATTTTATATAACATTATATAGGGTGTAAAAGTACCCTTAACGCAAACGAAGGGCACTTGTTCTAGGGCACGCCACGATAGTGGCGGTAAGTCCCCTCTTTGAGGAGTGGCTGGAGAGGCGCCACGGCGCCCTCATCTTCCGTCTGACGCAGGTACTCACCGGACACGGTTGTTTCGGGAGATACCTGCACCGAATCAGGCGGGAGGAAACGCCCGGTTGTCACCATTGTGAGGATCGGCCGGAGGACACGGTGAAGCACACCGTGGAGGTGTGTCCCGCTTGGGCGGAGCCCCGCCGTGTTCTCGTAGCGGCGATCGGCGGCGGCGACCTCTCGCGTCCGGCCCTGGTGCAAGCCATGGTCGGGGCGAGGAGGAATGGGACGCCTCCTTCGCCTCCTTCTGCGAAGCAGTGATGCTAGCAAAGGAGGTGGCGGAACGTGAGAGGGAGAGAACCTCTCGTCCCAGCCGCCGCGGGAGGCGCTCCGGGCGTCGGGGGCCACGTGATGGCTTCCGGCCACCGTAGACGCGGGCCTGTGGACGGTGAGTGATGGGTAAGCTCGCCATCCGTCCGTCTTATGACGACAACCGGCCGTGTCGACGGCGCGTTCGTGTTCCACGCGCGCCTCAAAGAGATGTCAGCAACATGGAAGGGGCCCGCAAGGGCCGACGCCTGTCGAGGCTGCGGGTTGTCCGCAAGGGATACCGAAGCTTCGACATGAAGGGCGAAGAAGGAACATGGGTGGTTTTTAGTCAGTAGAAGTCTGACACTCCCTCTCGCTCTGCCCAAGAGCGGGAGGGGTTATTTGATGATTTCCCACCCCCCAAAAAAAAAAAAAAAAGGGCACTTGTTCTCCCCACCACTGCGATATTTTTTTTGTTCTAGACCATACCTGGGAACCTCCTAGTTACGGAGATAGTGGTTGTCAAATTTCTCACAGCTGTTTTTGTAAATACTAGTTTTTCAGGTTTTAACTTTACTTAAATTACCTCCATGACCCGTTTACTATTCAAAGCATCTACTAGCACAATGTTTTAAGAGTGTTACTTTGAGTTTTACCGTAAAATGTGATTTTTGACCCCAAAAAAAAAGTCGTTTCCCAGCAATAATTTTTGCGTAGGGGTACTTAGTTTGATGTACAGAATGCTTGGTTGACGGGTGTGTGATGGGTTGATTTACACCCTATATAGAGAAAAAAAAAGGAGCTCGTGGCTTAATAAGAACTGCCACTCGGGCCGATCTTTAGGTAAAGCTGTGCTTGCCTAGGTCGGTCTGTGGATGGGTGACCGCCCAACATACTGAGTTTCCTCCGTGCCTCGGAAAGCACGTTAAGCTGTTGGTCCCGGCTGCCATATATAGATCTTTGGCAGTCGTTACAGGTAGTCAGTGACCTGAAATTCTGACATCCAGTCTTACCAAAGAGTATCGTATTACCTAGTAGGTATTAACTGGGTTGTGGAGGTCAGATAGGCAGTCGCTCCATGTAAAATACTGGTATTCAGCTGCATCCGGTTAGACTGGAAGCCGACCCCAACATAGTTGGGAAAAGGCTAGGCAGATGATGATAGAGAAAAAAATAAGTGCAATATTATAAATGTATCCAATTTTAACCCTGTCAAACCTGATTAATAAACGAAATGTTAAATTTTCAGGAAAATTGCGTTCCCCCAAGTCTCATACAAGTTAAAATACTATCAAAATCGACCTTACTTCTGATTTTTTTTATCGAGCAAAATGTTAAATATTGTGTTTTTAACCAAAAAAGTCACTAGAGCAAATATGTATCTGTACTATATATTTTATTGAGAATTGAAATGTGGTGATTACTATGAAAACAACTCGATCTAAATGCGTAAATTTCGGAAAAAGTGCCCTTAAACTTATACTGTTGCTTAATTAATTTATTTATTTAGTACTTGGAAGACTTACAGCTAATAAAAACAAACAAAAAGAAGAAACCATTGTCACCAGAAAGCCAGTTACAAGTCCTCACGTATAGATTTATAATAAAAATGAATTTTGATGTGAGCACAAAACAAAAAACGCCTTATGTAAAATAAATACAATATTAAAAACAAAACTTAGTTCGCAAAAATTACGTGAATGAAAGTATGAAACTATATGTAAAGTATTGTAATTATCATCATCAGCCTATAATGTTAACACTTCTGGGGCAGTCCTACTTTCTATGCAAGGCAATAGGGTTATAATCCACAACGAAGGCCCAGTGCGGGTTGGTAGATTTTTAAAAACCTCAAAATCCAAATCAAAAAGTCATTTATTGAAACTAGGCGGATAATCAGCACTTTTCGAACGTCAAAATTTACTTTACTTTACTTATTTACAAGTGACAGTCCCCCAAAACGCCCACCCTTCGACACTTCCTAGTGTTTTTTCTGGAAAGAAGAAGTGGCGGAACAAACTCCCCAGCAACACACCTGCCTGTTTGGTTAGAAGAACCAGACTCGATACAATAGAAAGGTGTAAGTTAATATTACGATTGACTACAGACACAAATCAATAATAAAATTATTGTCAATTTATTGATCTTAAAATCAATCGTTCTTCAACTTAAAAGTCAATACACGGCACGGTTGGCGCAGTGGCTGAGCGATTGGACTGCTGCGCTGCGTATCGCGGGTTCGATCCCCGCACGAAACAAATATTTGTATGGCCTACAGATAGTTGTTTCGGGTCTGGGTATTTGTGTATGTGAGCTTAAATGTTTGTGAACGCACCCACGATACAGGATTCCTAGTGTGGGGCAACGTTTTTTTAAAAAAAAAAAAAACACCTACACAGGAATGATACGTTCTTACATCTGACGAACAGTACAGAGGATTAAATTGCACTAAATTTGAGTTACTGTTGTACACACTAAAATAACGGATGTAATGTATAAGAAAACTCTTGAAGCTACATTTTTGTATGACTTATGCAATAACTCGTATGATTGTTTGGGTATTAGTAACAAGTTGTGTTATATAGTTCCGAGAACATGCCATGGACGTGAGGTGCGCGTACGACCTGTATTTGCCACTACTTCCAGTCGTACAAATGCCGGCTTGCGTGCGCCTCTTCGTCGCATTACTGGCAACTTTAATAAGAATTTCTGTAGTTTAGATCTGTTTTCTTTACCGCATAGAAAGTTTCGACTCAGTTTACTTAACATTTTGAAAAATTAATGTGACACAGTCTTTACTCTTATGTGGCACTATTGCAGCTTAATGCTTTGTTTATGCTCTGTTGATATAATTATGTGGTTTATTTTTATTTTTATGTTATGTTCCTCTTTTTATTGTTTACAACGCTAGTGTTAAAATTTGCCAAATTGTCTCATGAACTATCTGTGGAGAACGTGGTTGATTTCACATTTGCATTATTTCTGTATCTTATTTTTTTATGTAATTCTTAATGTGTAATTGTTTGTTTTCCCAAATAAATAAAATAAAAATAAAACCTTAATTTGTTCAATGTAGGTACACAATTAACAAATTGACACGAACCCGCCAGCTGCATTACTTTGTGTAATTTATTTCATCACTACTGCTCTCAAAAACGGTGGAAGAAAACATCGTGAGGAAACCGGCATGTCTTAAAACCAAAAAATTCGAAGACTTGTGACATCTACCCATCCCCACTGGACCTGCGTGGTAGATCATAGCCCATTCCCCTCTAAGAGAGGAAGCCTGTGTCCCAGCAGTGGGAACATTATTAGGCTGATGATGATGAGGAAATGGTTCTTATCTCAAAGCAGATATCACTTTTTAATTTGGTTAAGTGCACATGATATTAATACTCGTAACTACATACCTCTGCTTACCAATCAGGTATTACAGTCGTGATGTTTTGCTATGAAGAAACAGGCTTCGAACCTACACCTCACAAACAATAGGCAATAATTACTCATTAGAGGATACTTGAAGTATGAACACAAAAGGAATGTATTTACAATAATAACATCGTATATTACGATAAGGAGGTAAGCAGTGGGCGAGGTTTGACAAGTTGTTTGTGCAGCGTTTGTGGGCTAAGCAGAGGTGTGAGATATTGGTAGGCGCGATTGAAGATTGTGTTAAGTACGGTATACCTTAAACATTTTAATCAATTATTGAGATAGTCATTTGTAATAAGTATACAGCCAGCGAACTTGTATTTACTTTTAAGGCTTGTATTCACCCCGTCGCGTCGCGGCTGCGGGTTGTTCGCAAGAGATACCGCGGCCTCGACATGAAGGGCTAAGAAGGAACATGGGTGGTTTTTAGTCAGTAGAAGTCTGACACTCCCTTCCGCTCTGCCCAAGAGCGGGAGGGGTTTTTTGATGATTTCCCACCCCTCAAAAAAAAAAAAAAGGCTTGTATTCACCCCGTCGCGGCTGCGGGTTGTTCGCAAGAGATACCGCGGCTTCGACATGAAGGGCTAAGAAAGAACATGGGTGGTTTTTAGTCAGTAGAAGTCTGACACTCCCTTGCGCTCTGCCCAAGAGCGGGAGGGGTTTTTTGACGATTTTCCACCAACCATAAAAAAAGGCTTGTATTCACGCCAATGACCTTGTGCATTTGGGCGGAGCTAACTACCCCTCTCGGTTGTAGACACGGACTTTAAACGGATGCATTTTTAATTTATTATAATTACATGTTTTTAAAAAGTAACAGAACCAAATTATTTTCCTTTGTATTGCAAAGCAGTAGATATTTTTTTATATTGTTTTAATACAAAATGAAGGAGTAAAATGGTTCAACTCAACGATTTAGAGGTGATTTTGTGGATTTTTTTTATGTGATACCGATAGAAAAATTATGGTTAAACCAAATTACGTATCATATCATGTAGATTACTAACAATTTTTCTCAGATGTAATTTTTCTGTGAGTGCCGGCGAAAAGTTGCTTCATCTTAAACCTTCCGTAGTCCACCTTTTTTTTTTTTTATATATGATGAGGTAAGGTGTAGATACCTTATTTTACACTCACATTTCGTCAGTTATGTTCAAGTCCCATGTAATAGGGGGCGAGCCTATTGACATCAACCGGGCACGAATCCAGACTCCGTGGCTGTTACTGAAAAAATCCTGATAGAAAAACTCATTAACACTTTTCCCAACCCGGGAATCAAACCCAGGACCTCACGCTCAGCAGTGGCGCTTACAACCACTAGACCAATGAGACACTCACTGCGGTACTCAGAGATATTTAATGATTACTTAAGCCGTCGCTTAGTAAAGATTTGACATACTTTTGTATGACAAAACTGTCAAAACCTTTACTGAGTGATGGCCTAAGTAATCATTAAAGCTCTCTGAGTGCGGCAGTCAGTGGAACAACGTCCTTCTAACTACATAAAGTCTTATTGGCAAAACAGTATAGGTATTTGTAACCGCGATGACATCGAGTAGGATCTTTCTATAATTGATGCTGGCAGCCCACTCGAATGCAAAGAGTCCTACGCAGCCTCGTCATCTTATACTAGAGTGTGCTCAGCTGTGTTTAAACTATGTATTAGTTAAATGGCACATTCCTTAGGACATTTACATTTGCTGGCAATTATTCTGGGATGAGTAATTTTAACTTTGTATTACATTACATACATAACGTTCACGACTTTATCCCATGGGGGTATGCAGAAACCACAGAACGCCATCTGCTACGATCCTGTCATACTCCTTTTGCCTCGTCCACATTCATACATCTGGTCATACACGCACGTGCGAGTACTGCGCACCTGTCCTTTCTGAAGAACCTTACCAATAAGATCAGTGTATGCCTTTCTAGGGCGTCCCCTTCCGTCATTGCCACTCACATTGCATTCTCCATATTTTACCGCTTAAGCATGAACTTCATCGTCATCTGCGTAGCCTTTTCCTAGCTTTGTTGGTGTCGGCTTCCAGTCTTACCGGATTTACCTGAATATTAGTACTTCACATGGAATGGTTGCCTATATACCTTTTTTTTTTATGGTGGGTGGAAAATCATCAAATAACCCCTCCCGCTCTTGGGCAGAGCGGAAGGGAGTATCAGACTTCTACTGACTATAAACCACCCATGTTCCTTCTTAGCCCTTCATGTCGAGGCCGCGGTATCTCTTGCGAACAACCCGCAGCCCAATCACCCACAGCCCTGCCTATTTAGCTTCACATTCCAGCTAGAGCAAAGTACCAACACAATATCCCTTAGGCTGCAGTCTGTTTGTCAGACTATCTGATTTACGACAAATACATTTTTTTTCAAAATCTACCTTCTCTTAACCTGGATCACGTCTGATGGAAAGCGATGGGTGAGATCTATAATAGATCCAGCATACCCAGAAGATGCCTGTTCACTCTTGCTTCTAGAAAACCTACGAATGACAGCGAACCGACTGGTTAACATGACTTCTGAGGTACCTACATGCAGTGACTGAAAGCGGTTACGGTTAAAGGTTAAGGTACCTCAAAAATATACCGGTACCGGTTTAAAATAAAGGTTGATCTATACCGGTACCTTTATAAATAAAGGTTGGGCCAAGCCGTTATTTAACCCTTACACGATTTCGGTACCGAAATGCATGCGAGACGGGGCGCGGTGGAAAACGTTAGAACTTGTGTATTTTGTACATATTGTTTGCTGCTCTTAACTTGTAGCCTGACCCGTGCATCTGTTATAATTTAGCAAAGAGCCTCTAAAGTCCTTCTATTTCTATGAACAATCCTACTAATATTATAAATGTGAAAGTTTGTGAGAATGGATGTGTGGATGTTTGTTACTCTTTCACGCAAAAACTACTGAACGGATTTGGATAAAATTTGGAACACAGATAGTTTATAACCTGGATTAACACATAGGATAGTTTTTATCCCGATTTTATCTTCCCGTGGGATAATTTTCGAGTTGTAGCGGGCGAAGCCGCTGGCAACAGCTAGTCTACTATAAAATAACCATCATTAAAACGAATCATCACACATCAGATACCTAATCATTCACATCTTAAAAGATTACAAACGAACAAACAATCTGACCTATAAAACCCATCAATAACGTAATCATAACAATAATGATCTATAATTACAGTAATCTTATAATTGTTGCGCCATCTTGGTTTCTCACGGACGCCCGTAATCGCTCATACCTTACCATATTTGGTGCAAATGTGAGAGAATTAGGACGGCCTTCCACTTATATGAAAGATATTCAAATTCTTTATTTCAGACATGAGTTCATAGTGTTAGTATCAACAAAATGACTTAATGACTAGAATTAATAATAAAAAAAAGAAAAAAAGACGTGTGGCACTCGGAGGAGACTGCCGCGGTAAAGCTATTGCATAGCATTTTTTATCAACTTATGCAATTATAATTATTTATTTATTTTATTAATGCAGTATTTAAATATAGTATTTATACTTACACTTTTACTAATCATCCTCATCTTTTATAAAATGTCCTTTTACGTCTCATGTCGCGCCTTGGCGACAACTATTTTTGTTGCCAGCCTTATAATCGATCTTATTCGATTTATTAACTTTGATTTTGCTGTTTTAAAATATTAAATCTAATAATTTTTCAATGTTTACTTTTCATCTGACATTACGTCAGTTGTCAAGATGTCATTTACTTTTTCTTTTATTTTGTGTCATAGTTTTTCTTAGTGGTTAGAGCTATGAAGGTTACATTTGATTTATATAATTTAATTTATTTTTATTAATACGTTTGCTCAAATAATGTAATTTATTGATAATTTCTATTAATAGTATCTTATCTTACGCTTATAAAATTAATTAACACGCTCACAGAAATTCTTTGAGGAAGTTTTTGACTGAATAATAAAATTAAATACAGGCAACTCACAATTTTTGATTTCAAGAAATTGTCAAGTGTCAATTCGTTAGGTTTTTTTTTTTTTTTTCGTTACGGAATTTCTGGATTCGGTCCCCACGCTCAAGGCCCGCGATAGAAGCTATGCAATAGCTTAAAAAATATTTAAAAATCAGATGGTATGGATCTTTACCCAATGGCGTAGCAGAGAAGAGTCACGCTTAGGAGACCGATGGTGGCGGTGCGTAGCCAACCGACCACGGAGACGGTCCGTTTTCTAATGATCGCGTAAAAATCACCTGTGGGTGCCTCCGCAAACCTCGTGGACGCACGACAACGCCACGACAGCCCCAACAGTATCCTAAACGAAATATAATATGCAAGAAGAGGTTTTACTATAAGTCACAGCCTTGCTAAGAGCATGCCACAGTATCACCGCATGAAAATCTCCCACGGGGACGAGTTGCCATGGCTGACCTGAAAGTCTTTGAATAGACTCCGGACACAGGTCACAGGGCCTAAGCAAGGAAGACTTGTTCAGGTGGAGTCATAGATGACTCTGTCCTGAAGTGTAAATGTGGTGATGCCCCAAACGATAATAACGCTTGATATCATGCCCTGTCTATCATGTAACTTACACGTAACAGGAGCTGATGAACACAACAGAAAATGCCAAACACATCGTCAAATTTTGGGAGGAGTCAATTTGAATGTTGTCATCAACACGCTAAGAAGAAGAACCGTGTTGCAATGGAACTAAGATGGTGCTTAGGATGGTTAATATATAAAATAGACTACGTTTTTTGTTAAAATGTCTAGAATTACGAGCTGAGTTGTTACATTCTTTTTTAAACAAATTAGCTTTATGCCCTAGCACGCGAAGTAGGTGCTCCATCGTTAAATAAGTATATCTATATTTGTAGGTGATGTCAGTCATTCCCTTTCTAGCTATATCATATTTTACACAGCCCATTAATCGCTCCTCTGGCCTACCCGCACTCATACAAAGCGAAACTATGTACACGCGCATAGCATAGCCTATGGAGCGTTACCTTTACTGTGGCTTGCGTTTACGCCGATGTAAGGATGCTCAGCTTATTAGAGGAGTGTGAAGTGGGTTTATAAGGTGTTTTTAAAGTCATGTTCTCAAGCTTTAATTGAGAGATTACAGAATAACTCAAAAGGCTCTCTCAATGAACTTTAATGGACCAATTTTGTTCATTAATTTTATAGAGGTGTTTTAATAGAAATCCGACACTTACCTCAGACTTTGTTATTGACTTATAAATATTTGACTAGTGTTTACAATAGCGACTGATGTGCAAGAGCTCTGGGTTCGATTCTCAGTTAGGGCAAAGTATTTTTTATTTGTCCATAATGAATTTCTCAGTAGCAGCCACGAGCTCCGATTGTGGGTAAATAGGCTCGTCCCCATTACATGAGACTTAAACAAAACTGGTGAAATATCGATATACTAAGGGGTACAATCGGAGGAGGAGTGAGACAAGGGGACCCACTGTCTCCAGGGCTATTTATTGCAGTGTTGGAGTCAATTATAAATCAATTAGACTGGAAAAAATACGGCTTATATATAAAAGGAGAATACCTGAGTCATTTAAGGTTCGCAGATGACTTGGTACTGCTATCTGAAACCGGTGGCAACTTAGAGCGCATGATACAGTCATTACACGAAGCTAGCAGACAAGTCGGATTAGAAATAAACTTAACAAAAACAAACACTATGACAAACAGTTATAAAAGAACCATCTTACTAGAAAACAAACCATTACGGTACGTGGAACAATAATCTACTTGGGAAAGCAGATAACATTGGACAGCAATAGCAACGAACTAGAGGTGGAGCGCAGAACAAAAATTACGTGGAATAAGTTCTGGAGTTACAAAGAAATAATGAAAAGTAACATGCCAACAGAGGTAAAAAAGAAAATGATGGACACTTGCATTTTACCATGTCTTACATATGCTTGCCAGACGTGGAAATTTACGAATAACATCAAGAATAAAATAATAACGTGCCAGAGGGGAATGGAACGTAGCATGCTCAACATAAGAAAAGCACACAGAATCCGTCATACAAAGATAAGAAGCATAACCAAAACAGTAGATGCGCTCAAATATGCTCAAAGATTGAAATTCAAGTGGGCTGGCCACGTAGCACGACTTAAAGATAAGAGATGGACATCAAAAGTAACTACATGGGACGGTCCACAGGGCAAGCGGCGCGTCGGTCGACCGTACACGCGCTGGGAAGACGATATTAGTAAAGTCGCTGGACCGCACTGGATTTATGTCGCTAGAGACAGAGACAAATGGAAATCTTTGGAGGAGGCCTTCACCTGAGAGGGGTCCATGCATGTAAAAATTAAAATAATAACTTGCATAATAATAATAATTTAAATAATAAATATCTTAAAAATAATAATAATTTACCCATATTATGAATTTATGATGTTTATTGATTGTTGCAATTTTTATTTTTTAATAGATATATAATTTATAATATAAATGAATTGATTTAAGTAATAATAATCAACACAAGCATGTAATTTAAAATTCAATAGTTATTGTAAAATTATTTTGTAAATGCATGGAATAAAAGGCTATTTTATTTTTTTTTATTTTATTAAGGGGTACAATCATGTCTGCCTAATTCTTCGGGGTTTAGAAATGTAATAAATAAAAATAAAATTGTGTTTTATTTCAGGCAAAAATACCCATAATTACAGAATTATACTAATAAAAAAACCACAGAAATCATTGAAGTCGGTAAAACATCTTAGTAAAACTCATTCGAAAAATACATTATACATCAAAATATCAATAAAATGTCAATAATAACTAAAAATCATACAACATTCTAAAAGTAAAAAACACATTAAAATAACATTAGAAATTAATAGTAAACATCAATAAAATTCATTAAAGACCATCATTTTCTGTTCCCGCTTAGGTGAACAGAAATCCAGTGCACAAATATAGGGCTTGTCAGGTTGCACGAGACAACCCTCAAAATGCTATTACTGGAGCAGTAACCTATAACACAAGTTTAATCTTAGCTTGGGTGTCAGTGGTACAATCGGAGACTTATGCAATTTACATAACCTTAGTGCCGGGGCACACGATGCGTTGCGACGCCGCACCGCAAAGATTTCGACGAATCGCCTTCAATTTCACTGGTCGTAGTGCCCGACGATTCGTCGAAATCTTTGCGGTGTGGCGGCGCAACGCATCGTGTGACCTGGCACTTACTGTCCTATTCTGATTTGTAATAACCAAAACAATTTTATGTAAATTGCAATTCTTTTTGGAAATAAAGTTATTATTATTAAAAATAAATAAAAAATATGTTATAAAAGAGGTTGGCAGGTTGCTTTCAATCTTATACCACTATATTCAACTTGCTGAATTAGCAGAATGCAGAATCCCATCTACAGTCGTGGTTACGATGATTTAGTTATATTTTAAACATCATCATCTGCCTAGCCTTTTCCCAACTATGTTGGGGTCGGCTTCCAGTCTAACCGGATGCAGCTGACCTCCACAACCCAGTTAATACTAGGTAATACGATACTCTTTGGTAAGACTGGTTGTCAGACTTTCAGGTCACTGAGTCTGACTACCTGTAACGACTGCTAAAGATCTATATGGCAGCCGGGACCAACAGCTTAACGTGCTTTCCGACGCACGGAGGAAACTCGGTATCTAATGGGTGGTCACCCATCCACAGACCAACCAAGGCAAGCGCGGCTTAACCTAAAGATTGACCCGAGTGGCAGTTATTTTAAACATAACAAAACATGTCGCCTGTAATCTTTAAGGATTAATCAGAGGTGTACTTATAGTAATGTGCGTGTGAACTGCCCGTATGGTGTCGGACGTAAAGAATAGCACCATCCCATATCTTCCCGTGGGTGTCGTAAGAGGCGACTAAGGGACTTATCAGAGAATGGGCAGCAGCGTTCTCTGTGCCTTCGTAACAACCATACTACGATCGCCAACCCGCCTGCCAAGCATGGCGATTATGGCAAATTCCCCCCTTCTGGGGGAGACCTATGTCCAGCAGTGGACGTTTTATGGCTGAAATGGTGGTGGTGGTGGCTTGTGAACTGTGGGACCACACTGGGAATACGCGAAATGATAATCCTAAGATTAGTAGTTGACTAAAAACAATTGTAGATCAAATCTGAGAATTTGTAAGCAAATATATTAAAAACTACGACCCATAAAGTGTGTCCCTCAGTTCACACGCACATCTTATAGTACACCCACATTGCGCCAGTTATGTTTAAGTTCCATGTAAAGGGGAGCGAGCCTATTGCCATCAACCGGGCATAAATCCAGACTCCGTGGCAGCTACTGAGAAATTCCTGATGCAAAAACCCAATAACACTTTGCCCGACCCGGGAGTTGAACCCAGGACCTCATGCTCAGCAGTCGCGCTTGCGACTAGACAAACAACGCAGTTGTCTTTTGTACTCTTTTATATCAACCAGATGGCACCAACAGTGAAACCCAGTGAATGTGTTACAAAATATACTGTGGTTACTAGACGCAAATGAGAAATAAATGAGTTAGCACAAATTGCTAGCCTCAAATGACTTTCCTTGATTAATCTTGCTACACTCTTTCTAAATAAATTCTTTTCGTGACCTGTTGTCGACTGGTTCGGTATAAAGTGTTGGGTCAGACAAGGAGCCCTACTTTCTGATGAAGGAAAATATTGCTCATATATACGTAAAACGGGGCGAATAGAAAACGCAAGGGTGAATTGAAACAAAACTTTTTTTTTTTTTGGCTGGTGGAAAATCATCAAATAACCCCTCCCGCTCTTGGGCAGAGCGAAAGAGAGTGTCAGACTTCTACTGACTAAAAACCACCCATGTTCCTTCTTAGCCCTTTATGTCGAGGCCGCGGTATCTCTTGCGAACAACCCGCAGCCCCGACGGGGTTATAAACTATCTGTGTTCTAAATTTCATCCACATCCGTTCAGTAGTTTTTTGCCATCCATACATCCTCACAAACATTTGCTTTTATAATATTAAGAAGGATTTACGCCAAATACTTGTTTTCTTTTAAATCAACGCCTTTTTCAAAGCATTCAATTAGGTACGGAAGTACAACCTCAAAACATATCGATTTGTTACTGGATAAAACCGCAAAAAAATCAACAATTTAAAAAACATCATTAAAATCGACCCTCACTATAATAATCATATTGAAATTAGATCCCAAAATAACTACGGAATTATTAACACCTCCGTTTCCATTTATGGCAAAAGTATTATAAACAAATTGCACTTATTGTAGTAAATATACAAAATTGCGGTAGCTCAGTGTTGAAAGAAACTACAAAAAAAAACCTTATTTGTATCTAAAAGTAAATAAATTCAATACTACAGTAATTATTCGGCGTTTATTTCTGACCCTCGGTTTGACAAGAGAATTATTGTTTATTATCACACAAGTGCAATTATTTCGTCGTATTTGGTGTTAAACCTTTTTTGTTGCACCTACTTCCTATTATCATTAGAGATGGTAAGGTCACATGGGTCAATAAAGTGTCGGGTTCAGTATGAAGAAAAACACAACCATTTGCGTCGTCAATTTTCTGTTAGTATGGCAAGTGGCACATTCGAAAAATCAGAAGATCTAAGTAAGATAAAAAACGCAAGATTATTTTATTAAAAACTGATGTATCTTTTTAACCGACTTCCAAAAGGAAGAGGTTATCAATTCGTCTGAAGAAGTCGTTGGCAAAAAAAAACATAAAAACAAAAGACACAGTTTTCAGAAGCCTAAAGTGATTTTTCTCTTCTTTTTTGTGTTTTTAAAGGCGGTTCTTTTTTGCAAAAAGTTTGTTAATCAATTGAAAATGAATGTCTCACATTGTAATTTACTCAATTCTTATCAATTTTCCTGAAAACCTTACAATAAAATTTTCGCAAATACACGTTTTCATAACTCCGTGATTCATCCAATCACAGATTTATGAAAACGAGTAAATTAACAATGGTTAGGTGTAAATCTTGTCGCAACTCCCATTAAACGTGGCTGTGACATGACATAACATAACGCTTGTAATCTCCAAAGGTTTAACCAGAGGTTTACCTAGTAGCACACCCACATTTCGCCAGTCATGTTAAAGTCCCATATAATAGGCCGTGGCCGTGAATGAGGCTTAAACAGTCAATCAGCAACTCTACGGAACCCTAAACGTGGGCGATACATAATAGTCTTCGTAATTATAATCATTGTGTTTGTAATATGATTGTAACAGTTTGAATACAGTATTGTATAAATTACGATACAAGAAATACTGAGGATCGGTCATATTTGGTATTGGAATGTGTGAATAATCGTCATAGTATCTCTTTACACCTTTAGAATATTAGAAACTAGCGACCCGCCCGGCTTCGCACGGGAGCAATGTACACTCCAACAAGCTAATAAGTATACATGCTGAAATCTTTATAATCGTTTGGCATTAAGTGACCGTTGTCAAATGCTGGTGCTAGGCAACTGGGTTTATCCCAGTTGTATACGTCCCTGTGTGCCTATTGGCCTTGTCCTGTTCTGTCTCCTGCTGATATGGAGGGAAGTGGAAATTATGTATTACTTACTTCTCCGCTATTCTTTTCAGATTCATTTCGTTGCGGGATCCAAGACAGCTAAATCGTTTCTCTGGGACTTCGTCGGGCTTCATTGTCTCGGCACTTTTCGTGTGGTCGCCACTGTTGATTCTGGCTTACAGGAGTTACAGTGGTTTGGGAATAGTGTGGCGGGCTGGTCCCAAAAAAATAAAAAAATAAATGCTGTATCGTTTGACATCAGTATCTAAATAATTTTAAAATTAAATGCAAGTTAGCTGTTCGTTTACTTAATAGCTTGTTCGACTGTAACATACTACTAACATATAAACTTTTCTCTTGAATCACTCTATTTATTGCTCACAACTGCATTAAAATCCGTTGCGAAGTTGAAAAGATTTAAGTTTACAAACAGCGGAATCGGCTTTGTAAACATAAATATTCTAATATTAAACAGACCGGTCTTGCTTTGTCTGATAAAGCCAGAACCAAAAATCTGTGACCATAGTGTATTAAGTTAAACAACGTAACAAAGTCATAATCATTCTTCTTCCCTTATCAAATTCATTTGGTGTCGGCGCAGCATGTCTTCTTCTTCTATACTTCTCTATTACTCGTCATCTCAGCAGTCACCTCCTTTCTAGCCATAATATCATCTTACACACAGTTCACCTATCGTGTCTTTGATCTTTCTCTACCAACCAACGTAACATACCCAGAGACAACAAGAAAATCTGCAACAAGGAAGATGTGGTTCGAAAAATATTAGGAAGTACTATAGCTAACAAGTTTTATCCTTATCAGGAATAACCGTTGTTTCTGGTCATCATCATCTACCTAGCCTTTTCCCTAATATGTTGGAGCTATAGGGGCGCGGCTTACCATCTTTCTGGATGCAGCTCAGTACTAGTATTTGAACATGGAGCGACTGCCTATCTGACCTACACAACTAAGACAAGTAACACAGACAACGACTGTTAAATATCTGCAATGACAGGCGCACGGTACCAAGAGTCACGGAGGTCACAAATCTACGGACCACCTAGGGTTCAACTGAGAAATTCCTGACGGAGAAAACCCTGCCCGACCCGGAAATTGAACCGAAAACCTCATGTTTAGCGAACGACCACTCCACCAATGAGGCAGTCCAACTTTCCAACCTATATAATTTTTTTGTACACATTTTAACTTTAATAAAACGCAACTTGATCTTTAAATACTAATGACGTCATTTAGTACCTTCATTAGCCCAAAACAAAGAAGCACTTTAATAAAACTATAACCCAAATAATTGCATACAGTGGACCTTGACTGAGCGATCATTAATTGAGCTTTTTGTTTTAAAAATAATCCAAATATACTTTTAATTTGTTCGACTTTATACTGCATTCTTTATTTTACTTTGTTCGCTTTTAAGTCGGGCTATACAGGGTGTAAACAAACCCTTCACGCATCCGTCAACCAAGCATTCTGTACATCAAACTAAGTACCCCTACACAAAAATTTTTGCTGGGAAATTACTTTTTTTTTTGGGGTCAAAAATCACATTTTACGGTAAAACTCAAAGTAGCACTCTTAAAACATTGTGCTAGTGGATGCTTTGGATAGTAAACGGGTCATGGAGGTAATTTAAGTAAAGTTAAAACCTGAAATACTAGTATTTACAAAAACAGCTGTGAAAAATTTGGAGCTTTGACCCCCAATATCTCCGTAACTAGGAGGTTCCCAGTATGGTCTAGAACAAAAAAATGATCGCAGTGGTGGGGAGAACAAATGACCTTCGTTTGCGTTGAGGGTACTTTTACACCCTATATAATATTGTTATTTTTAATAAATTCCCAATTTCAGATAGGAAATACAGTTAAAGGCAGGCGCCAGATTGGGTCAATGAGAGCAAGACCTCGGCTAATGTTCGTTCGATCGATCCGTGCTGTATCAGACGCTCGAGCGAATGTATTTAATTTTCAGTTTTTAATCTGCTCCAGTCACTGTGCTGCGTCTATTCCAGTCTGACGTTATAATTATGGAGCGTCTGTCTATCTGAACTCCAAAACCAATTAGTCTAGGTAATACGGTACCCCTTAGTAAGACTGGTTGTCAGACTTGCAGGCCACTGACTACCTGCCACGACTGCCAAAGATCTACAATTGACAACCGGGACTAACAGCTTCACGTGTTTACAACAGTAATGATTGAACTCTATTTAGACTAGAACACAAAAACAATATTGCTCTAAAGAAACATCAGACATCAACAACATACATATCTGCATATATTATTATTTATTTATTTATTTACCACTAATTATAGCAACATTACAGATTAGATCCAATGCGATGCTATAAGAAACAAAAAAAGAAAACATAAAAAAAAAGTAGTCAAATTAAATTAAACTATAGAAAACCCATACAGAACATATCCGTTAAACATGACAAAGTTTAAAGTGGGGTGCAACTTTAAACTTTGTACTTTTTTCAATGATGAATTGCGCCCCTTGAAGAAATTTCGGCAGGTTTTGCCCAAACAAATCTTCCGATAACGCTATAATATTAATAATACGTGCGGCTCGCGACATAGGGGTAAACTTGAGTAGGTTAGTCCTAGCCGCTGGCACGTCTAATAATGCGGGGCGGCGCGCGGCGGCGTGCCCCCACGAACCCGTTCGGCACACGCAGCCGCAGCTCAGCCAACACCTCGGGGTGATGCAGCAACCCTAGCAATACGCTCACCACGTACTTGACTAGCGCCACGTCCCTTCTTACTGCCAGCCTGGTGTACCCAACCATGCCCAATACGAACAGACTTGGGTACATCAGGGGATAAAAGGGATAGACTCCGTACTGCTTAAGGTAGAGAAATCTACAAAATTTATTTTGCATTTTTTCCAACATGAGGCTGTATTTTGCTTCATGTGGATTCCAGATAAATGCATTTGTTTCTAGGTGACTTCTCACCAGCGCATTATATAAAACTTTGACAGCTGCAGTATCAGTAAAATCCTTACACTGCCTTATGATGAAACCAAGATTTTTGAAAGCCCTACCGCACACCTCCACTATGTGTTTGCGAAAAGTCAGCTCCGGTACCATCTGCACACCCAGATCCCGTGCATGCCTGACACGCGGCATGTCTACTCTGTCCATGAGATACTGATGCCCTACAGGAGCACGCGCACGAGTGTAGCTCATTATACAGCATTTATCCACGTTAAATTGCAGCTTGTTAGATTTACTCCATTGTACCACACTGTCGATGTCAGACTGGAGTCGATTACAGTCAGCAGCGTCTTTAACACTTAGGTACAACTTCAAGTCATCCGCAAACAGTAGACACTTGGCCTCTTTGACAACTCTAAGCAGGTCGTTAACAAATAAAATAAATTCTAATGGCCCAAGATTAGTGCCCTGACTCACCCCGGAATAAGTGTAATAAGGATTAGATTCCAGTCCCGCATACTCGACGTACTGTCGGCGGTCACCAAGGTAACTAGCAAAAAACTTAAGTAGTAATTATGTAGTTACCAGCACCTAAAACAGTTCAGAACCAACCTATCTAACTCAAAACTATAACATTTGAAATGTGTACACATTCACATAACATCACGCCTGTAATCGCCGACAGGTTAGGCAGAGGTGTACCTAATAGTACATCCACATTTCGCTATTTATGTTGTAAGAGGGGCGAACCTATTGCCACCAACCGGGAAAAAATCGCGACTCCGTAGCTGTTACTCAGAAATTCCTAATGAAAAATCAAATAACACTTTGCCCGAGCTGGGAACCGTACAAGACAAGACCTCATGCAACTACAACATTACTACGTACTATACTACAGCGGTGGCCCCGTGGTGGGGGCCCCGACTTACGAACAGTAAGTCGTGGGTTCGTGAGGAAACCAGCAAGTCTTAGAACCAAAAGATTCGAAGACATGTGACATCTACCAACCCGCACTGGGCCCGCGTGGTGGATTATAGCCCATCCCTCTCCTAGAGAGGAGGCCTGAGTCCCTGCAGTGGGAGCATTATAGGCTGATGATGATGACTTACTACACATATATCACATAACATCGTATTGCTTCTCATTATTTGTTTATATAAAATTAGCCCGTTCATCATCATCTGCCTAGCCTTTTCCCAACTATGTTAGGGTCGGCTCCCAGTCCAACTAGATTCAGCTGAATACCAGTATTTTACATGGAGCGACTGCCTATTTGACCTCCACAACCCAGTTAATACTAGGTAATACGATACTCTTTGGTAAGACTGGATGTTAGAATTTCAGGTCACTGACTACCTGTAACGCAGTCGTTACAGGTTGGCAGTCCAAAGATCTATATATGGCAGCCGGGACCAACAGCTTAACGTGCTTTCCGAGGCACGGAGGAAACTCGGTATGTCGGGCGGTCACCCATCCACAGACCGACCTAGGTCAGCACAGCTTTACCTAAAGATCGACCCGAGTGGCAGTTCTTATTAAGCCACGCTATTAAGCACGAACAAAATTAGCCCGTTAATACCTAATAATGTACATTACAAAATGCTCTTCGACCATGTCAATACCACCATCATCTATATAATATACTGCCGCCATTACCACAGACAAGAGACGAGCAATAAATAAAATTGAACACTCTAATTACGAGCACCGAACCTTGAACCGATCGGTATGCTAGTCAAATGTCAGTCGCTGATACATTTGTGGTTTTGAACCATTCAAATGGGCTAAAGTTCGCGTGAATTTGGCAGAGAATTATGTTCGGTAATCTATACTGGTAAGGTCTTGCTCGTACTGGGGCTTAAGTTCCAAAAATTCTTCTAACTTCGGCCAATACATTGAGTATTTTGTGTGCCCGGTTGATAGCATTAGAAGAAAGAAAACCAAATATTTGTCGTAAAAGACATGTGACATCTACCAACACGCACTGGGCCCGCGTGGTTGATTATAGCTTATTCCCTCTCAGAGAGGAGGCCTGGAGTCTCAGCAGTGGGAACATTATATTATTATGCTGATTATGCTTATACTATGCATAACAAATATTTAAAAATATAACAGAACGGGACAACAAAAAATCTTGCACATCGTGACTGCGACAAGCAGGTTACCACTCGGCATGATTCTGTGCTAAGGGGACGTCGGGACTGCAAGAAGGAACATGGGTGGTTTTTAGTCAGTAGAAGTCTAACACTCCCTTCCGCTCCAAAAAAGAAAAAAACAAAAGTGGGACCCACAGCACAGCGCTGGCTTTCAGTAGTCACCCGTGAAAAAACGTACGAAAGCCAAGACAGCATAAATATTTGATTTAGGCGCACCCGCTATTAACTCGCGGTCCGTTCATCTTTTGAAGACAGGCCGTGTCGACGGCGCGTTCGTGTTCCACGCGTGCCTCAAAGATGTCAGCAAATGGAACGGATCTGCAAGGGCCGACGACGCCATCCTGCAGGACTGTTCGAAAGAGGTACTGGGCCACCAGAACACAAAAGAGCTAGGAAGGAACATAGAGTGCGTTTTAGTCAGTACAAGTCTAACAGCCCAGAGCGGGAAGGGCCATTTGATGATTTTCCAACCGCAAAATAAGGCTCACTCGGTTTTACATGAGACTTACGAATTTAGTACACATTTATGAAATTGAAATCAACGAAGAAGGTCCCCCGTTCTTCGGAAACAGATCCTCTGAGAAAATACATACATAAACTCACGTCTTTTTCCCATGGGGGTAGGCAAAAACCACAGAAAGCCGCCTGATACGATCCTTACATACTCTTTTTGCTTTGTCCTCACTGTACATCTGGGCATACACGCACGTCGGTTGCAAGTACTACGCACCTGTCCTTTCTGAAGAACGTGACCAATACTGAAATACCGTTGGCAAACCCATTGAGCACACGACTTGTCTACCACTATAAATTGGAAGCAGTTACTCTGTCACTTTACTACAAATTAGGGATTACCATACTCCTTTTAACCTAAATTACGAAGACATACAAATCATGTGAGGAATCAGCAAATTGCTCGGATATTACAATCATAGCTGTGCGAAAATATCTTGAGAATAGCTGGGAAATACCAAATAATGATGGTAAAATTGCCATGACTTGTAAAGGTTGTGTGAATGAATGGGGCTTGAACAACCCGTTCACGTCATACCACTGTAGCACTCACTTTAGCAACAAGGATGAAGACATAGTAAAACAATTAGATAAACTTCTACTTGTGTATTAAGATCAATATAGCGTAACAAAATATGAGTGACCTTATTAAAGGCCGGAGAATCATAACATCGCGATTTAAAATCGTGACGTAATTGAACAACGCCATCTATTGGCACAAATTAACACTAATATTATGACTTTGCTCAAACAGGGCTGTATGGCTATATAGTCCTGTGTCATAATAATATGTTTGCACACTTGTCTGTAAACCTACCTCCTACTTTTAACTCCAATAATCATCATCTTGAGGAGATCGTAGCCTAATAAGAACTGCCACTCGGGTCGATCTTTAGGTAAAACTGTGCTTGCCAAGGTCGGTCTGTGGATGAGTGACCGCCCGACATACTGAGTTTCCTCCGTGCCTCGGAAACCACGTTAAGCTGTTGGTCCCGGCTGCCATATAGATCTTTGACAGTCGTTACAGGTAGTCAGTGACTTGAAATTCTGACATTCAGTCTTACCACAGAGTATCGTTTTACCTAGTATTAACTGGGTTGTGGAGGTCAGATAGGCAGGCGCTCCGTGTAAAATACTGGTATTCAGCTGCATCCGGTTAGACTGAAAGCCGTCCCTAACATAGTTTGGAAAAGCTAGGCAGATGATGAATCATCATCTTTCTCCTGCTCTTATCCCAGTTTATTTGAGCATGCAGCATGTCTTCTTCTTCCATACTTCTCTATTTACTCTTCATCTCAGCATTCACCTCCTTTCTAGCCATATCAATCTTCACACAGTCCATCCATCTTTTCTTTGGTCTTCCGCTACACGTATTATTATTCATTCATTTTCAGAATCAAAAAATATTCCTTAACTATTGTTAGTAAATCATGCTAATAATCATATTAACCATCAACATTCACACTCACCATTTTTCTCACTACATTTATCTTAGACCGATTGACACGCAAAGCGTAGCTAACAAAAAAAAACTAATTAGTCCGTCAGATAGATTTCCAAAAAATATTGGACACGTATTTTTTGTTTTTTGACGTAAACAAACAATGAAGACGATACAGTGCTTTGAAAACTCGAGTGACGTCATTTTCTAAGACATTTGTACGACATTTTTTACCGGTGAGTGACGTCACAACCCCCCCACTCAAACCTTTGACGCGTTTTATCTCCGTCAATTTTTATTGATGTGATAAAACAAAAAATACGCATCCAATTTTTTTCGATAATCTAACAGACGGACTAATAAGAATCATGTTTTTTTTAGTCAGTAAACATCCATATTATTATTCACCTCGCTTTTTTTAGCTCGTGGCTAAGTAATACAGATGCTCGTCTATCTATCTTTAGGTTAAGCTGTGCTTGCCTAGGCATGTGAATGATGGGTGACCACCCAATACATTATTGGATTGAGATTATTAAACGAGCTGTTATTTATTATTTATTACTAGCCATTTATGTCCCACTGCAGGGCAAAGGCCTCCCCCTTCCCTCTGTCCACTTATCCCTATCCAATGCTGTTAATTGCCAATCCCTGCGAAGATCCCTGTCGAGTTCGTCCCGCCATCTTCTTCTGGGCCTGCCGCGTTGCCGTCGATCCTACCTTTTCTTTGGGGGATGAGGAACTTTACACCCTGTTCCTCATACTCCCTAAAGACGCTATTAATCAGAAATATACCAATCATCATCATTCGCCTGCCCTTATCACAATAAACTAAAGGTTTTCTTCTATACTTCTCTATTTCTCGTCATCTCAGCAGTCACCTTCTTTCTTCCCATATCATACATTACACAGCCCATCACTCGTTTCTTAATAGCAATATTTTGTAGAAATTGATATTTTAATGGTTCACATAAGAGCACCATTATAGCGCTGTAACACCTTCTATAGAGTATCTAAATCAAATAAAGTGTCATAATACCTTCATATAGTGCATAAATATTAAGACACGTCTGAAACTATGGCCGTAACCCTCACTAAAACTAACCAGAGCATAAACAAGTGATCTAAAATAACCAAGTAACCCACTTGAACCCATTAATAAAAAAACCCATTTAAATGACACAACTGCCATTAACATTAGCAATCCAACGCTACATCTATCCAAAAGTGAAAGTCTCATCGTAATCGGTGCATCCACGCGCAATAAATCTTTACTTATTGTTTTTAATGTAGCATTTTGTTAAGTAATGTTACTTTAATGAACGTTTTACGTTACTAATTGGTGTGTAATGCTTTGAGATGTAAAGTACTAAATTCTCATGATGTTACCGAAATTTTGTTGGTTAATGGGTAACAAAGTCGTAATAATTCATTACTTGAAGACAACATTTGGACACCGCTTCTGCGTTTATCAGATGCAACTGAATGCTTTTAAAAGTGTTTTTCAACGCAATAAAATACCAGCTTATCAAGCAAGGAAAGTTGTCTGACTGCCGCACTCAGAGTCCTTTAATGATTACTTAGGCCATCACTTAGTAAAGGTTATGACAGTTTTGTCATACAAAAGTAAGTCAAATCTTTTCTAAGTGACGGCTTAAATAATCATTAAATATCTCTGAGTACCGCAGTGAGTTAGTCAAGTGTTTTTTTTATTTAGTCGTCAAAAATGCCTACCAGATACATAATTATATTGCGGTGCATACCAGACGGATGGTTTGGTTATGGGCTTGTAAAATACACCGCCGCCCGTGAGCCCACTGTCGCTTTGGTGGATGAGCCGCGTACTAATTCTCAATAGTAAATAAATACATAAACATTGAACTCACCACCTTTTCCATGGAAGTAGAGGCAGGCAGAAACAACAGAACGCCTTACATATTCTTTTTGACTCGTCCACATTCATACAATCATACATCAAGTCATGCATGCACGCCGGTTACGAGTATTCAAACCTATCCTTTAGAAGAATCTTACGTCAGTGTATGTCTCTCTAGACTCTATGGCAATCCCAAAAAAAAACTAATGTTGAAAGGAAAACATTAAAACGTTTCGGAATAATTACCTGAAAGACACTAAAAAATATTACTTTTTTATTAAATTGTTGTTTCGATTTGAATTTGTATTATGTAAATTGTAACCGGTTAAGTTAGTAATTTACTAAAAATTACTCATTAGTTTAGCCCATATTTTCTCATAATCTTGATCAATACAAGATTAATGTGAACACCATCAATATTTAGAATAACTGAACACTAATGTGTTAGACAAGCAGGCTAATGACGACCTGACGAATAGCCTAACATTATAGCCTGGCCATATAGCCTGGCTACATAGCCTCAGGTGAACAATGAACGTCAGTTTAGGATGAGTAATTGACAGGCCAATGAGAAAAGGTCGGGTTATAGACGAGGAGATGGCGGGAAGTTTATGATTTTTATGTGAAAAAGTAATTTTATTGGCTCTAACTAAAGAACAGACAGACAGATTTCTTTAGTTTTGTTTGTAAGCAAAACAATGTGCTATTTGTTAGGCTGTTTTTTTTTGTTTAGTGCAACATTAACTGTACACTATCTTAATGCCTGCGCCATTAAGCCGTTTTAAAAGTTAAACACCCATTTATTTGGAACAAGGCTACTTAAACATGTTATGAGGGCTCTGCTATCCTAACTAGGTTTTAAAATTAAAATTAAATAAATAAATAGCCTCTCAAAATTCTGATAACAAAAATACTTCAAACTAGTTCTGGTATCTTTCGATAGCTGACAGATAAAATAAATTTCAATGCCTGAAACCCTCGAAAGGGAAAGCAGGGGTGTATTCTAGTAACCCTACATTTTGCCAATTTTATAACGTTGTTTTTGATAGAAATCCTATCATAATTATCAAGCATGTATACATTTCATGAAATTAGTTTAGAACACGACAATCTCCATGGTACCTTTGAGGCTACGACAAAACATTATAAATGGATGGGTCCAAATTATGTATCGCTAGCTCTCAGTCTACAAAGGTCGTCGGTTCGACTCTGAGTGTTGCATTCTTGGGCAAGGTCAGTGATGCGAACGATAAGTCCCTTTCTCACGTTAAACATCACGCTTAGATCAATGAAGGTAAACAGTTGGGTGGATAGGGTGTGGTTTGTAATTATTTTTGATATTTTATTTTAATTTCATCACTAGTTGTGCCTCGTGGTTTCGTACACCATTTCTTGTTTGGCTAGGCTCTTAAGGGCCGTAGGTAATGTGGTAGCTATAACCTTCCTTCTAAACCCTTTAAATAGGTGGCGGGTAGTAAGCCCAATTCCAGTCTTCGTAGAGTCTGCTCCTAAGAAATTCCACTGAAAAACACAAAAACCACATTGACTATGAATTAAATTAAATAAAACTAAGGTTTTGTTTGGAAATGGCAGACCAAGTTTTTTTAAAAACTATTTTAATGATGTGATGTAAATCAATGTTTATGAATACAGAGGAGAGGAAATCTTAAGAAAATATGAATGGATTTATTGAGGATTCTTCTTAGAAAAAAAACAGCCAAGTATGAGTCGAAATCACGCACCGATGGTTGGCTGGACAAACCTGTAGGTATCTTAGTAAAAGTGATGTAACAATGTAAAAATTTATGCTTTTCGCCACTTTTCCTTTATCTGCGCTATAAGACGTTGCTTCCCACCAAATTTAAAGATTCTGAGTTCACAGGAAGTACCCTGTAGGTTTCCCTTGCGAATGTCGATTTGCAGCATAAACGGCTGTATCTTTTGACTGCGTTGGCTTAGAAGTATGATTTTTTCACAGCCAAGGGACAGTACACTTGAGTATTTAATATGAATGATGATGAAATAAAGACAGAGTTGACAAAACATCAGTTTGGTATCATCAATCGTCGTAATAAGATGACGATACAATATTATAATATAATTACTTTTGTAGTGCAATGCATAACAAATTGTTATTTAATTGGGTATTATGTCATAACAAAGTGATGTGGACGGCTTTATGTTACACATGCAACAAAACTGTTAGGATGCCACAAATTCTATACAATTTTTTACAGATGAGAGTTATGGAATCAGACTTGGTGGAAATCCATGACATATACGAATAGCCACTAAATACTTACCGAATATATAAATAAAAATATACAGAAGTTGTATGAAATTACCTGTAAAGCAAGTTAACGAGAAAGTTCTCGTTAACTTGCTTTAAGGATAATTTCGATTAAGAAATCGTAGGTGGTGAAACAGGGCCTAAATATTGTGCATAATATTTTGAAAGATGGTTTTCCTGTATGTGCAAATTTGAATATTTCAATGTGAAAGAGAAAAGAGGTGAATAATACCGTGACGCCTTTTTTTTTTTTTGGGGGGGGTGGGAAATCATCAAATAACCCCTCCCGCTCTTGGGCAGAGCGGAAGGGAGTGTCAGACTTCTACTGACTAAAAACCACCCATTTTTCTTCTTAGCCCTTCATGTCGAGGCTGCGGTATCTCTTGCGAACAACCCGGGCATCGGCCCTTGCGTGCCCCTTCCATGTTCCTGACATCTCTTTGAGGCGCGCGTGGAACACGAACGCGCCGTCGACTCGGCCTGTCGTCGTCATAAGACGGACGGACGGCGAGCTTACCCATCACTCACCGTCCACAGGCCCGCGTCTACGGTGGCCGGAAGCCATCACGTGGCCCCCGACGCCCGGAGCGCCTCCCGCGGCCTGGGACGAGAGGTTCTCTCCCTCTCACGTTCCGCCACCTCCTTCGCTAGCATCACTGCTTCGCAGAAGGAGGCGACGGCGTCCCATTCCTCCTCGCCCCGGACCATGGCTTGCACCAGGGACGGACGCGAGAGGTCGCCGCCGCCGATCGCCGATACCGTGACTCCTTACAGAAGGGGAGAATGTAACGTGTTGCGCCGACCCCAAGCAGAATGAGACAAGACCAGGAAGATGATAAAATCATAGCAATACCGTCTGGTCTCTAATAAGCAATTCTAATGTCATTAGTAGGCTCATTTATTGTGTCATTCTCTCATTGAATCAACCTGTACCACTTGCCCACTGACCGTAAGACCTCGACCTCGCATCTTTGGCAAAAACACCTTATTATTTGATATACTCTTATGAGGTTACAACTACATATTATATGCTACATTATATATGACATGCTTGACTCACTCCGGCATAATAACGACCACGCGGGTCTTACACAAGGTTAAGCTGCACTTGGTTGTGTGTGTGTGGATGGGTGACCGCATTATACATACCGAGATTCAAACTTGAACAAGAATGGGGGTGCAAGGGGGTGCAGTATATGTGTATTGAATACAAGAAGATTTTTTAGTCACCGTCGAAATTTTTTCTAGGCATATAAGGTATCATTCACTAACACAATTTTTGAAAAAAAATCGATACGTAACATTTTCATTTTAAATATTTTTTTGAAAGATTCTTTTTTCTCCGTGAAACGTCAAAACTTTGTGATGTGCTAACTCATCAGGCATGTTTGCTGAAGGGAGGCTTGATGACTTTTATGCCGTCATGCGCAAGCGATGTGCATCTATGCTACGAC
Organism: Diarsia brunnea; assembly: GCA_949774965.1. NCBI lineage: Eukaryota > Metazoa > Arthropoda > Insecta > Lepidoptera > Noctuidae > Diarsia > Diarsia brunnea. Next base: position 11,769,379 of record OX459022.1, on the reverse strand, counting down.
GATTCAGAGGCAGCCCTAAAAATATTCTAGCTACACTGGGGAACAAAATTGATGGGCCATTTATTAGGCATTGGGCGGGTATGACATGTGCGCGCAGACGTCCATGTCGCCAATTAAAATACTTTTGTAATTTATTATTTACTAACAATAGGTTAAGTTTACTAACACTTTATGGATCTATGGTCTGATCTAAATAAATTAATTAAACTAAATTAACTCAATATTTTTGTATTGAGTGATACTAAAAGAAAAAACCCGTATTCAATGATTTTCTCCAAAGATTAATATATCAGAATTTGGACGGTGACTAAAAAATCATCTTGTACATAAGTGTGTGAATTTAATAATAGGGGAGCCCTAGAAGGGATTTTGTAATTTACGCGAACGCCGCAGATTAATATTAAGGGCCTTTTTTTTTTTTTTTTTTTGGGTGGTGGGAAATCATCAAATAACCCCTCCCGCTCTTGGGCAGAGCGAAAGGGAGTGTCAGACTTCTACTGACTAAAAACCACCCATGTTCCTTCTTCGCCCTTCATGTCGAGGCCTCGGTATCCCTTGCGGACAACCCGCAGCCTCGACAGGCGTCGGCCCTTGCGGGCCCCTTCCATGTTGCTGACATCTCTTTGAGGCGCGCGTGGAACACGAACGCGCCGTCGACACGGCCTGTTGTCGTCATAAGACGGACGGACGGCGAGCTTACCCATCACTCACCGTCCACAGGCCCGCGTCTACGGTGGCCGGAAGCCATCACGTGGCCCCCGACGCCCGGAGCGCCTCCCGCGGCGGCTGGGACGAGAGGTTCTCTCCCTCTCACGTTCCGCCACCTCCTTCGCTAGCATCACTGCTTCGCAGAAGGAGGCGACGGCGTCCCATTCCTCCTCGCCCCGGACCATGGCTTGCACCAGGGCCGGACGCGAGAGGTCGCCGCCGCCGATCGCCGCTACGAGAACACGGCGGGGCTCCGCCCAAGCGGGACACAACTCCACGGTGTGCTCCACCGTGTCCTCCGGCCGATCCTCACAATGGTGACAACCGGGCGTTTCCTCCCGCCTGATTCGGTGCAGGTACCTCCCGAAACAACCGTGTCCGGTGAGTACCTGCATCAGACGGAAGGTGAGGGCGCCGTGGCGCCTCTCCAGCCACTCCTCAAAGAGGGGACTTACCGCCACTATCGTGGCGTGCCCTAATATTAAGGGCCTTACGTATCGATAAGTACCTGCAACCAGTATAAGCTCTTAATATAGAAGGGTTTCATGCGCGCCGTCGACACGACTTGCCTTCGTCATAAGACGGACGGACGCGACGGTGAGCTAGCCCATTACTCACCGTTTACAGGCCCGCGCCTACGGTGACCGAAAGCTATCACGTGGTACCAAAATAAGGCATAATAACTGCAAAAGGACTGTAGTTACCATATCCACATCCTAGATCTCTTTTGAGAAGAAAGGGCCAAAAACTACATGGACCCTTTTTTAATCGCAATGGCATAGAAATTCACACAAAATAATCTCTCTTTCGTCTATGAATCGCGGGCACCTTTCTACCAGACTGCTAAAGGTATATAGTCGTGAATATATCTAGCAACTACATCCGAATGGTTGTGTAACCCGCCCGTCTAAACATTGTACTATTGTCTTTATTTTCCCGTGCAAATCCGTTTAAAGTTGAAATAAACTGCGGACTTGGGTCCGTTTTATTTACTAACTCAGAACAACTAACTGAGAGCAACGATGGCCCAGTGGTGGCGGCCCCGGCTTACGAGCAGTATGCCACGGCTACGAGCCCGGACAGGCGTATTACTTTGTTTAATTTATTTCATCACAACTGCTCTCAAAACGGTTAAGAAAAATATTGTGAGAAAACTGGCATGTCCTAGAACCATAAAATTCAGAAACTTGTAACATCTACCTACCCACACTGGGCTCGTGTCATCCATTAATCCCTCTCATGTAGAGAGGAGGCCTGTGTCCCAGCAGTAAGAACATTATAATTATGCTGATTATGCATGCAAAGATTTCCTTCATAATCTTATGATCTTTCTTTACATGAAACCACTGTGACACTTACCCTTTTTTTTTTTGGCGTGTGGAAAATCATCAAATAACCCTTCCCGCTCTTGGGCAGAGCGAAAGGGAGTGTCAGACTTCTACTGACTAAAAACCACCCATGTTCTTTCTTAGCCCTTGTGCCGAGGCCGCGGTATCTCTTTCGAACAACCCGAAGCCCCGACGGGCTTCTTTTCTCTTTGAGGCGCGCGTGGAACACGAACACTTACCCTTGAAGGGGGTTACCAGCAGGCAAGTAGGTAGGGTTTCGTTAATCATCACCTGCTTAGCCTTTTCTTAACTATGTTTGGGTCAGTTGCCAGTCTAACCTCTGCCTAACCTTTCGGAGATAACAGGCGTCATGTTGTGTTGTTGTCATCAGCATTCTCCTGCCCTTATATCACATCTATTTGGCATCTATTTGGGGTCGGCGCAACATGTCTTGTTCGTCTATCATCATCATCATCAGCCTATAATGTTCCCACTACAGGAACTGAGGCCTCATCTCTAGGGAATGGGCTAAAAAAACCACCACGCGGGCCCAGTGCGGGATGGTAGATGTCACATGTCTTCGAATTTTTTGGTTCTAAGACATGCCGGTTTCCTCACGATGTTTCCCTTCAACGTTTTGAGAGCAGCGGTGATGAAATAAATTACACAAAGTAATGCACCTGTCTGGGTTCGAACCCACGACACTCTCACACACTTCTCTATTACTTATCATCTCAGCAGTCACCTCCTTTCTAGCCATATCATCCTTCACACAGTCCATCCATCGTTTCTTTGGTCTTCCTCTACTCTTATAGCATTTTTACAAAACTGTATTGGTTTATTTTGTCTCGGCATGTACACATGATACTTTAAACTATGTCTGAGCGTGTCGATCGCAAATCTTAATGCAATGTCAGGTATGTCACGCTCATCTGGGCCCTGACCTACGAGGCTGCTAGGTAAAACAATTATAATATAAGCAAGTTTGTAGTCAGACACATTCTTATGTCTAAACAACATAACATCACGCCTGTAATCCCCGAAGTGAGGCAGAGGTGTACCTAATAGTACACCCACATTTCGCCAGTAATGTTTAAGTCCCATATAATATGGGTCGTGCTAATTACCATTAACCGGGCACAAATCCAGACTCCGTGGCTGTTACTGATAAATTCCTGATGGGAAACCCAATAACACTTTGCCCGACCCGGGAATCGAAACCAGGACCTCATGCTCAGCAGTCGCGCTTGCAACCACTAGACCATGGAGGCAGTCGTATATATACAATGTGAGCTGTAAACAAAATCAAAACATTTATTTCAAGCAGGCCAGTTACACTTTTGAATAGTCGAAACAAATACAAATTAAAATGAAGCTACAGTCCCAGTCACAAGGCATAATAACTGTCCCGTCGGGGCTGCGGGTTGTTAGAAAGAGATACCGTGGCCTATGTGCAAGGGCTAAGAAGGAACATGAGTAGAAGTCTGACACTCTCTGCCGCTCTGCCCAAGAGCGGGTTTGATGAATTTCCACCCGCCAAAAAAAAAAGTTATTAGATGGTAAAAGCTCCCGTGCGTAAACGTGAGTTCTACACATAGCAGTGTCGAACCGAAGGGGCACGCGTGCCTATTATTTAATAAATAATTAGTATTACTTAAACTACACAACACACTTCCGTAACATTTCTATAAATTTCCAATTGCAGAACTTAAAGCAATTATCGCTTACAAAAAAAGTCGCCAAAAATATATGACACCATGCAAATTGATCACTATAGGCTACAGCTATTAAAAATCATGCACGGTTCGATCATTTAACACACATTTCTATGTCAGTGTGACACGGAGAAATTTTTTAAGAGGTGGTGTTGACAAGTCGGGTTTATTCTTGGCAAGCGGTTGCATACATAAATATTTAGATACGCTTGAATCCCGTAAGGGTAGGCAGAAACTGATAGAATGCTGCCTGCTACGATTCTAAAGTCCGGTTTCCGGAGCGGACCTATTCATGACTTCATTTACCTCGCCTAAGAAAATTGCTTAAATGTGCTTCCTCCAACAAAGAGTCGAACGGAAATGACTTAGCGGGCAAAAAGAGTAAAAATGAGCTCGCTCTGCTCTTCTTTTTGCACTTTTCATTTGCGGAGGGAATCACACGACTAGACACTTGAAAAGCAAAAGAAAGTGTCTTGTCATGAAAAGCTTTGCCTAGCTATTTCCGACACATTACTCTTTCGCGGTGGAAACCGTACTTTACCAAGGTACTTCTTTGTCTTCGTTTATTCGTCTGGTCATACAAGCGCAACAGTTGCATCTGTTATCTCCCTTAGACCTTTGTAAACTTTTACATCATCAAAACATCTCGCCTGTAATCCACGAAGGGTTAGGCAGAGATGTGCCTAAGAGTACACCTACATTACACCAGTTATTTTTACAGATCCGGACTGCGTGGTTGTTTCTGATATGTTCCTGATGAGAAATTCCAATAGCACTTTATTCGACCAAGAAATCGAACCCAATCTACAAACGAATGAAGACTTCTTCACCAGCTACTGTTAAAGAATCGATTCGTGTAAACCTACACTTATAATAATTTCCAAACTTCTCACCGCGTACGTCAGTCTTAACACTTATATTAAAATAGCTATTATGTTGGTACACGACCTACCAACAGAAGCTAAATTGCATTCACCTGCTTCTTGCTTTGACAACGGAAGTTATTCTACAATCATGGTAATGGTGCGGTAACATTTCAAGCATTTGTCATACGATATTTTTAAACATGTTCGAGGTACTGAACATCTGTTTTTTGTTAAGACTTCATCATCTGCCTAGACTTTTCTCAACTAAATAAAGCGCCTTCCAGTCTAACCGGAAGCAACTGAATATCAACATAACATAACATAACGCCTGTAATCCCCGAAGGGTTAGGCAGAGATGTACCTAATAGTACACCCACATTTCGCCAGTTATGTTTAAGTCCCATGTAATAGGGGGCGAGCCAGTAACCATCAACCATTTAGCCAACCAATCAACCGGCCACAAATCCAGACTCCGTAGCTGTTACTGATAAATTCCTGAAGGAAGAAGCCAATAACACTTTGCCGGACCCGGGAATCGAACTCAGGACCTCATGCTCAGCAGTCGCGCTTGCGACCACTAGACCGACGAGGCAGTAGACAAATTGGATCGTGGAGATCTGATAGGCATTTTACATGGAGCGAACCATGTTAAATGTTCCCAACATAGTTGTGGAAAAGGATATGCAGACGGTGAGTTCTAAAAGAGATTCAGTTCTTGCGGTACCGAGCGTTAAAAACGAACAAGAAAGAGGTTAGACCGATCAGTCTGCTCATAAATACCCACTTGCAATAACTTCAGTTTATCCGTGATCGTGGTGTTTGCAACAGCGCTGACATATCGGGAACAGTAAACATAGTAAATATACCGTATTCAGTTTCTTTACATAGTAATTACAAAGTCGCTTCCGCTGTTTCGATCTTTGAAACTACGCAACGGATTTTCAGCAATAAATAGAATGATTCAAGAGGAAGGTTTATGTCCCGTCGGGGCTGCGGGTTGTTCGCAAGAGATACCGCGGCCTCGACATGAAAGGCTAAGAAGAAACATGGGTGGTTTTTAGTCAGTAGAAGTCTGACACTCCCTTTCGCTCTGTCCAAGAGCGGGAGGGGTTATTTGATGATTTTCCACCCGCCAAAAAAAGGAAAGGTTTATGTGTAGTGTATACACTGCCCCTTAGTTTCTACATTGCACCCGTGCGAAACCGGGGTGGGTTGCTAGTTAATGATAAAGATGTTCTAAGATAATACAAAGTCGACGCAAGTTCACACACACCGTGGTCCTCCATGCAAATGTGAAACACATTGCATTCATTCATCAGGTAACACATTATTTCATTTAACTGATGATTTTTTGTACAAGCTTGTTTTGCCACTCAACACCGTTGGCATATTATTGATGGGGAAACAAAAAGTTGGCAAGTGTGAGTCGTGGGATAGTCTCAGTAGAATGTACAAACTATTTTAAGCAGGAGGGTTCTGTAGATGTCCGTCGGGGCTGCGAGTTGATCTAAAGAGATACCGCGGCCTCGACACGAAGGGCTAAAAGGAACATGGGTGGTTTTTAGACTGTAGAAGCCTGACACTCCCTACCGCTCTCCCCAGAGCCGGAGGAGTCATTTGATCATTTCCCACCCTCCAGAAAAAGGGGTCTGTAGTTTTATTGTAATGGCGATGTTTGAGTAGTCCGTTTCGTTTTGTACAACCGGCTTTATGAGGTACCGTCCACTGCGACTATTGGAGCCCTAAGCAAGGATGCGTAGCCGGAAAACGAACAAACCAGACAGGTATCGTTTACACGCGTGTCGTTTGACGCTAGTCTTGTCGCCAATGTGAACGGGACATCTTCAAGGTCCGACGAAGTATGAATGCAGATCATAAGGTCCTGAGTTTGGTCCCCAAGTTGAGCAATGCTCGTATATTTTTGTCGGAAATTCTCACAGCCTTCGATTGTGAGCGTTTGAAGATAATAGCAATGGTTTCGTCAATACATGCGAGTTAATAACATCATTAGTGGATTTTTTTACTCTGTTACTACTAATTATTTGTAATTAGTTCAGTAGGCGACTAACAAAAGGTATTTACAAGGCAGATGTGAGTGGTAACGCCTGGAGGGCACGACCTAGAAGGACCATGCACTTATTGGTAAGGTTCTTCAGAAAGGTGAGGTGAGTAGTACTCGCAACTGGCATGCGTGTTTAGGGGGTATGAAGAACAGGGTGTAAAGTTCCTCAACCCCCATAGAAAAGGGAGGATCCTCCGACCAGACGGGTGTTGTGTCTGGTAGGCTAACTGCCCGACGTATGTAAGTCGGGATTTTCTATATAGGCTAATATCGCGGATAAAGTTGATAGCGCGATGTAGGAATAGCCAAATTAGTTTTCATGTGTTGCTATAGATGTCGCTGGCGCCACACGTGTATTACCAGGTGTATAAACTTGGATGGGGCTAAAGGAGTATAGGTAGCTAGGTATATAATGTGGCCTTTTTTGGTTTCTGCCTACCCGCATTAAATACTCAGGCATCAGACATCAAGCCCAATACCAACACCAAAACGTGCATTGCGAGGCAAGGAGGTATCACACCACCCATTACTAACCTCTGACTAATCCAGAAGGAAAAACCCAATAACCTTTTGCCGGACAAGAGGCGAGGCGGAGACCAAAACCAAGAACTCATGCTCATTACGTACACACCTCTGCTAGACCGTTTAGGAATTACAGGCACGCTGTTATGTTATGTTTCATCAAAATGTGTTCGCTTACTATTACATGAGGCTTACAGAAAACTTGCGATATGTGTTTTCTTTTTAAAATGAAATCTATTTGTAAACATAGGTTTTACAGTGGTCATCATCATCTGCCTAGCCTTTTCCCAACTATGTTGGGGTCGGCTTCCAGTCTAACCGGATGCAGCTGAATACCAGTATTTTACATGAAGTGACTGCCTATCTGACCTCCACAACCCAGTTAATAGTAGGTAATACGATACTCTTTGGTAAGACTGGATGTCAGAATTTCAGGTCACTGACTACAATATTTAATTTTAGTGGTGTTACAATTAAATATAGAAATTCCGTCTATTTTTTGCGTTGAAGCGTACAAGTTAAATTGATGTTTATAATCAGTTTCTATGAAAATTCAATTTACATAATATCAGAATGGTTAGAAATTATCAATTAGATTATTTTTTCCCCTCTGCTTGCACCTTACAGGAATACAAGCATGATGTAGGTATGTCCCAACGAACCATAAAATTAAATCTTCACGCTTCCTCTAACTAATGAGACGGCTAGAGTAAGTGGACACTTTTCAATGGGTTGTGGCAACAAATCAAATTAATAGACCATAAATTATGTCTCCTTAGAAATTTGCTCATACAAACCGCATCTATCATACAAATATGATGGCTTCGTATTTATAAGAATAATTGGAGTTTGTTTATAGTGGGACTGAGTTTGTGAGGAAATTGCAATAACTGGATTTAAAGTAGGTTTGAGGGCTTGCCCTCGACACGAAGGGCTAAGAAGGAACATGGGTGGTTTTTAGTCAGTAGAAGTCTGACACTCCCTACCTCTCCGCCCAGAGCGGGAGGAGTCATTATTGATAATTTTCTACCCTCAAAAAAAAAACAAAAAGAACTTGAACAATCGTTTTCAAAGAATTTTTTGTTAAACAATGAGTTTTTTCGGAGGTTTGACCTAAAAATTACCCACATTATTACCCGACTGCGGCAAAGCCCACAAAGAGAGTTATACCAGTTATGTCTAAGTCCCATAAAATAGGGAGCGAGCCTATTGCCATCAACCGGGCACAAATTCAGCCTCCGTGGCTTCTACTGAGAAAAATCCAAATGAAAAACCCAATAACACTTTTACCGAACCAGGAATCGAACCAGGACCTCATACTCAGCAGTCGCGCTTTTGAACACTAGACCAACGAGGCAATATACAATAAAAACTATATTACAACAAAGAGGCAGTCAGAGACAACATACAATCCCGTCGGGGCTGCGGGTCCAGTCGGGTCTGCGGGTCCAGTCGGGGCTGCGGGTCCAGCCGGGGCTGCGGGTCCAGTCGGGGCTGCGGGTCCAGTAGGGGCTGCGGGTTGTTCGAAAGAGATACCGCGGCCTCGGCGCAAGGGCTAAGAAGGAACATCGGTAGTTTTTAGTCAGTAGAAGTCTGACACTCCCTTTCGCTCTGCCTAAGAGCGGGAGGGGTTATAAATTGATGATTTTCCAAACGCCAAAAACAAAAAAGGCAATATACAATTAAAAACTTTATTACAAAGAAAATCGTAATTTTCAAACACATTCCCATCACTAAAAGACTTATACAGTTACAAGCGGGTCAAAGATCATTTAACTAATATTTTCTAATTAATTTTAATAGTGCGAATGTAAACGCCATCGTCAATTATAATTACAATTATATTTAAATAGTTTCGTTAACTTTGATTAATTTAATTTGATTTGCGTGTGAGTTCGCCCGCGGTATACCAACCGGTCACACCAATCATGATGTAGTCGAATTTCGAGGAACTGGTGGCTTAATAATAAGTTCCATTTGGGTCGACATTAAGGTTAAGCCGCACTTGCCTAGGTTAGTCTGTAGATGAGTGACCACCCGTTACATACCGAGTTTCCTCCGTGCCTCGGAAAGCACGTTAAGCTGTTGGTCCCAGCTGCCATATATAGATATTTGGCAGTTGTTACAGGTAGTCAGTAACCTGAAAGTCTTACAACCAATCTTAGCAAAGGGTTTCGTATTCCCGTCGGGGCTGCGGGTGTTCGCAAGAGATACCGCGGCCTCGACATGAAGGGCTAAGAAGGAACATGGGTGGTTTTTAGTCAGTAGAAGTCTGACACTCCCTTTCGCTCTGCCCAAGAGCGGGAGGGGTCATTTGATGATTTTCCACCCACCATAAAAAAAAAAAAGGGTTTCGTATTACATAGTATTAACTAGGTTGTGGAGGTCAGATAGGCAGTCGCTCAATGTAAAATATTGGTATTCAGCTGCATATGATTTCAGTTTTTCGAGGGAGCGTGCATTAGTTAATCAGTTTTTCGAGGTAACGTGCATTCATTGTTAAGTGTTTCGTATTTATAAACTTACGGAGACATGTTATTAGGTATTACACTTTTCTAAAGGCCAGTTTTTCAATCGCCAGTTAACTTTTATCCGACGAATAGTTTGTCATTATGACAGTTTATGTATAGACAATCTGTCAAAACATCACATTTTATTCCTCAGGTAAAAGTTCACTGGCGATGGAAAAACAGGTCCTTTTTTTGGGGGGTGGTAAATCATCAAATAACCCCTCCCGCTCTTGAGCAGAGTGAAAGGGAGTATCAGACTTTTACTGACTAAAAACCACCCATGTTCCTTCTTAGCCCTTGCGCCGAGGCCTCGGTATCTCTTTTGAACAACCCGCAGCCTACGTAACACAGTCGGTTAAACTGGAAGCCGACCCTAACATACCTAGTTGGGAAAAGGCTAGGCAGATGATAATCATTGTATTCTTGCCTTTGTCCAATTCTATTTGGGGTCAGCGCAACCCGTTTTGTTCTGCCATTCTCCCCCTGTCAGATGTCATGACATCATTTACTTCTTTCTCTTTCATTTCATGATGGTGATGATGATATAAAAATCTTACATTCTCAACTGCAACACAACTAAAGAAATGACGTCACAACTAAATAGTTATCTTATGAATATGATACAATTTACTTTAAACGCAATAGTAATAATAATTGTGTTATACCATAATCGTACGTCCGTGAGATGCATCTTATAATCTCGCTTCCGCTCCGTTCACTTAACTGAACCAATTATGTGTAATACTAGTATTTGCCCGCGATTTCTCTCGTTTTAAGGACGGAGTTAATCCCGTGGGTCTTAACCACTCATGGGTAACGGTAGCTGCTTCCCATGGAGGTAGACAGAAACCACAGAACGCCACCAGGTTGGGAAATCATCCAATGACCCCTCCCGCTCTGGGCAGAGCGGAGTGTCAGACTTCTACTGACTAAAAACCACCCACGTCTTTTGTGCTGAGGCCACGGCATGTCTTTCGAACAACCCGCAGCCCCGACGGGACCTGCTACGATCTTAACATGCTCCTTTTCCCATTCCACGTTCATACAGCACGCACGCCGGTCACCTTTTAAGCAAGGAGATGCTTGTGTTAGATGACTCCGCACTTCCACTTAATATTAAACAATGTATGCAATTGAGAAACTAAAGAATTTACAAAAATACGAAAAGTAGCGCACTTGTGTGATGTGTGCGAGTGGGGTTTTGAGTGTTTGTATGTGTGTGTGGGGGTGGATGTGTAGTAGTGTGTGTGTGTCATGTGTTTATGATTTATTTTCGTTTAGGTTTAGGTTTGACTTGGCTTACATGCCGTCGAGTAATATCCCTCAAGCATGCTGGTTTCCTCACGATATTTTCCTTCACCGGAGCAAGTGATAATTATACAATACGCATCCGAAAAATCAGAGGTGCGTGTCTGAGGTTTGAACTCAGGACCTTTGACTTGGCAGTCCACCGGTCACACCACTAGGCGTGTACGTCCATGAGACGCATCTCATTATGTTCATTCCGTTCACTGAACCAATTATATGTGTTACTAAACGAAGGTTTAGGGTCAGAATAGATTGTACAGTCAGTGAGAAACGTAGCTCATCATCTAATAACAGAAAATTTAAAGTGTTATGTAAAATTGACAGAAGTAATCCACCAGTAGATAATACCTCCATTCTAGCCTTGTCTATGTTGATCCATAGATGGAGAGTCAGAGAAATAGAGACAAGATAACGTAGGTCAGATAGTCTGTCGCTCAATGTTGTATTCAGCTGCATCTGGTAAGACTTCAACCCGACCCCAACATAGCTGGAAAAAGGCTAAGCAGATGATGATGATGAATATCTCCCTTCTAACATGTTTATACTCTGTCTCGAGTGTAAGCTAACACCAAAGTAAGTAGTTCTTATTCGAAGATTGGTTTTGTTTACACCCCATAATTCCAAAATCAGCGTACGTATACTTGGTTTGCACAAGCAGGGCCTTTAGAGCAGTTATTGTTCTAAAATAAGTTCAGCAAGTCATTATCGAAATGGGCGGAAAAATCGTAGTGTACACACGGCTACACATCAAGCTATACATTTCCAGTATAAGCTGGTCTCGCATTATATAGGATTTCCGTACAGTGCGAGTTCAGCGTAAACTGGAAATGTATAGCTTGATGTGTAGCCGTGTGTACCTACTTATTTCTGCACGTGACTGTACTAACAGGGCCAGTTATTTCATCAACAATTTATAGTTACGTCATATTAATTTGAGATGTTACTTACGCATCAAATTATATGTACTGCGTAGGTAAGTTGATTAGTATTGCTACAATTTTAATAAAAGTATTGTTATTGTGAAAGATAAATAAGAACTGCCACTCGGGTCGATCTTTAGGTAAAGCTGTGCTTGCCTAGGTCGGTCTGTGGATGTGTGACCGCTCGACATACCGAGTCTCCTCCGTGTCTCGGAAAGCACGTTAAACTGTTGGTCCCGGCTAGAGATGGGCAGTGGGAAAATACCCAACGGGAAAATACCCAGGTTTTTACCCGTTTGGGTAAAAACCGGGTATTTATGTGGGTAAATACCCAATAGACGGGTATTTTCATTATTTAACGTAATTATCACGATCTTAAATAAAAAATACATTTTTAATTTATTTTAAGAACAAATGCTGCGAAAAATAGGTACTTTGCGATGCGCACATACTTTGCGCCAGCGTATATAGGGCACTAGCTGTTGCCTGTTGTTCGAAACGTCAAAATGTGTAGGCTGATTCAGGAACTAAAATAAAACCAGCAGTTTATTATAACAGGAAAAAGTCGTCTTCTTGTTTCTAACCGACTTCCAAAAAGGTGGAGGTTCTCAATTCGTCTGTTTGTGTTTTTTTTTTTTGTATTTTTGTTATCGCGTATCTCTGTCATTAATCAACCGATTTACAAAATTCTTTTTGTGTTCGAAAAGGTATACTCCCGAGGTGGTCCCATTGTCACCAAATCAGGATCTGATGATGGGATCCCAGGGAAATCGAGGGTAACCCTCAAATTGTATAGGCGTGTATTACGTGTTTCGTGCTTTTTTAAAAGTTTTTTTAAGTATTTGCATCTAGCAGTCATCACTTCATGTTGATGAGTTGATGATCGAAGGTATAACTCCTCAATGGTTAGGAGTTGAAAGCGAATATCTTGAATGTTAAGGGTTGGGGTTCTTGGTTGAATGTTAAATGCATAGTAAATATTTGTATAGGATATTACAACTAAAAATTGTAAATACAAAAAAGTTTTTGAAGTCGGTTTTTTTTCCAAAAAAGTGCAAAAAAAACCGACTTCAAAAACACAAAAAAACGAAAAACAGAAAAAAGTGAAAAATAAAGATCACAGGAAAAAGCAGCTTCTGAAGTCGGTGGCAAAAAAAAAACGATATCAAACAAACGAAATGTCACAGACTTCGGAAGCTGCTTTTTCTTGTGAACTTTATTTTTCACTTTTTTCTGTTTTTCGTTTTTTTTTGTGTTTTTCACTTTTTTAATCATAAGTTTTTTCTGCGCATTGTGATGGAATGTTACTTATTTGCAGAAAGAACGTCTTTTAAAACTTTTGAGAATCTTTGACCAAAAAAAAAATAAAACAACGAGAGATACTTACCAACAATTATTTATTACACTTTATAATAGTTGCAAAAGTGTTTTTTTACAATTGAATATTTTTAGGGATAGAATTTCCATTAAGAACCGAAGATTAGGAAGTTTATATTTTTTTTGTACTTAGATAGTACCTACTCATAAATAGAAAGCTTTTTGCAAATTGTCAAGTCACAAAAATTCACGGTTTACAAGATATAATTGTTTAAAGTTTCCAACTTTCCATACAAATTGGACAATAACACGCCATTTGTAAATTTGTAGGTTGGACGAATTGACATTGTAGACGTCAACGTTGACATTTCACGTTTGGTTATTGGAAAAAGTGAAGTTTAGTAATTTTTTGTCGTGTTTTTTAATAAAATCAAATTTTATTTTTATTATATATTTTTGAATGTATTAGGAGTGTGAATAATAATTGTTGCTGTATTATGCAATTACATTGCCATTCTTACACTAAAAATAACGAACGGGGTGGTTAGGTTCGTAGGTCGGGGTCCAGTGAGCGAGCGAAGCGAGCGATCTGAGACCCCGACATACTCTGCGAACCCGCTACTAAGAAAACTTGGATGCAAGAGCGAGCGAAGCGAGCTCGGGACTTCGGGGCACCCCGACACGGACAGGTTAGGTTAGAAGGGGATGGCAGGGTCGAGTGAACGAGTGAAGCGAGCGAATAGACCCCGCCATCCCTGCACGGGTTAGTTTCCAATCATTTGTTTTTCTCAAGAACGGTGCGTCCCCTTTACGTGGGAGTGATGTCAGGGCACAGAGGGCACCCCCCTCACCCTTTCGCTGTCAAACGATACAAAATTTTTACCCGGTTCGCGTTTTAGCGCTATTCTAACCTCAAAACTTTAACCATGGATATCTCCATAACCATGGGGTTTCCGTAGGTGGGGGTGGTACTGGGGGTTTTAGCCCTCCCCCCCATTCCCGCCCCCGCCCCTCCGCCTTATTAAACTACGGTTCATAATGGAATTTTAACCATTTTTAGTCACTGTCACTACTGTCATGATCATTAAATATATTATTAGTTGTCAATCCAAAGTAAATCACGTATTTAATCACTAGGCAATCAAAAGTCCACAAAACAAAATCCAAGTCGTCAATTAAACCAACAAATGAACACAAGTGCGCACAGTACGAAGCCAAAACAACGTGTGAGATAGATAGATCACCAACGCGTACGCCACTACTACTACCTGCTTCCCCGCCCCCCTACCCGCGTACGTACCCGGGTTACATGTCGCTAAGAGCGGATGAACACACACAAATAGACAGGTTTTTTTAAATTTCATTTTATTTAATTAGATAGCATGGAGTATATATTATTATAACGTATTGATGAATTACGAAAATAAACAAAGTTAGATTAGCTCGAACTAGTAGTAATAGTACTTAAATAGTACGTACTACTTGATATATACATGTATCTACACATTACTTAGATGTTACATATGCTAAAAATGAAAATACCCGAATATTTACCCATTCGGGTATTTTCCCCGGGTTTTTACCCTATTTTTACCCACATTTGGGTATTTTCCGGGTAAAATCCCATCTCTACCCGGCTGCCATATTGATCTTACAGGTAGTCAGTGACCTGAAATTCTGACATCCAGTCTTACCAATGAGTATCGTATTACCTTGTATTAACTGAGTTGTGGAGGTCAGATAGGCAGTCGCTCCATGTTAAATACTGGTATTCAGTTGCATCCGGTTAGACTGGAAGCCGACCCCAACATAGTTGGGAAAAGGCTAGGCAGATGATGATATTGTGAAAGATTTAAAATGAAGTAAAGGCATTTGTGCACATCCTTAATCTTATTTCAAACTAGCTACGCCCCTCGGTTTCACCTGCCTAAGTTAAGGATCTCTAATATTTTTGAAACCAGTTATAGTCTATATTACTCCCTGACAATTTCACTTTCGATTGATGGAAACAAAATAAAATCGGTTTAGTAGTTTCGGAGCTTCGGCACAAACAAACAGAAAAATCTTTCTTCTTTCCTGTATTAGTAAATAGATAGATTGAGCGTTATTTGAATGTAATCATTTTCTGAATTTATGTTGATATAAATAATGGGATATTTTGTTTTATTATTTTTTTATTTTATTTGAAAATTGTTTGTTGGTTGAGGCGCTTACAGGCACCAGACAATTTAAACTATGTATGTTTTTTTATGTAGGTACTATGTTATATTTTATTCAAATTTTAGACGTTTCGTTTTTGTGTTTATTTTGTGATAAATGACAATGCGTATAAATTAGCTGAATAAATGAATTAACAATACTGTAAACTTAACTCAAGAGATACCGCGGCCTCGACATGAAGGGCTAAGAAGGAACATGGGTGGTTTTTAGTTAGTAGAAGTCTGACACTCCCTTTCGCTCTGCCCAAGAGCGGGAGGGGTTATTTGATGATTTTCCACCCGCCAAAAAGAAAAAAGGTTATGCTGGCGTCTGTACAAACTTACAGATGTAATGAATAAACGTGTAAAAACAATCTAAAAGAAGGTCTCAAATAAGGAAATTGATTTACAAAAAAAAAGTTAATATAAAGTTATAACTGATCTGACCTAGTTATATCAAATGTGATCACGATTTCAGATCATCCAATACATCATCATCATTGGTTATCACGATTTTTGTATCCTCAGGGCAACATAATGTTCAATTAATTGACTTATTTGACGGCACGGTTGGCGCAGTGGCTGAGCGATTGGACTGCTGCGATGCGTGTCGCGGGTTCGATCCCCGCACGAAACAAATATTTGTATGGCCTTCCTGAGGTAGTTGTTTCGGGTCTGGGTGTTCTGTGTATGTGAGTTTAAATGTTTGTAGACACACCCACGACACAGGAGAAATTTCTAGTGTGGGGCAACGATTTAAAAAAAAAAAATATTGGTAAGTGATTTATTTCAAATCAAACATTTGAGCGACCTATCATTAATTTAAGAACTGTATTCACTACCTATGTTACAGAAATAAAGTTGACTTTGACTTTGGGAGATTTAAAAAAAAAATTAAAATTTTAAGAATGTCACCTAAACTTTGAATTGAAATATTCCAAAGAGTTATCGAGGTATTCTGAGGCCTCTTGAAGGCTCTTCTAGCTACGACTATCTATTCTTATAGATTAGTACCCTATGTATAAGAAGGTATTTATTTTCCAAGAAAACTAAAGATAATATCGCGCCATCAAAATTGAAAATCACCCAGTAATTTCAAGTAGGCTAGTTACAGGCACTTTTGAACGTAGAAACAAATCACACTAATACACACATCAAAAGTGTCTAGGGATCAAGCATTTTTATGCGGATTTCTTGAGATTGAGATGTGGCTTTGTAATAAATTTATGATTTTATAAATTTATATGGATCCTTTTTGGTGCATTTCATAATTTGAATCAGGAACTGTGAATCAAATTCGAGTAAAAGATGAAAATCAGCTGTCAATATTTTCCCTATAAAAACATACAACGCATTGAAGACATTATTAGTGCTACTGTTTCCCTACTACTGATTAAAACCAACGTTATTATGGAGCGGCGACGTCATTTAAGCAGGGAAGAAATGCTCAGAGCCGTGGGAATGATAGAAGCTGGTTCCCGGCAACGTACTGTGGCTTTAGCTCTGAATACAAGTCAGAGTGTTATCAGTCGACTTTGGACACGTTACCGAAGCACTGGTACCGTGGCTGAGCGCCATGGAGGACGGTATCGCTGCACCACACGGAGACAAGACCGATACATTCAAATCTTAACTCGAAGAGCTCCAACAATAACCGCCATGATGTTAGCCGTGAGGCTTCATCACTCTTCAGGGAACTTAATTAGCGACCAAACAGTCAGAAACCGCTTGCATGAAGTGAACCTTCATTCCCGAAGACCGCTACGGGTACCACCTATAGCAATGCACAATCGTAGGATTCGATATCAATGGGCTCTTGAACACAGAAATTGGGCAGAAGAACAATGGCGTTTCGTGTGCTTTTCTGATGAGTCTCGTTTTGGTATGAGACCGGATACAAGACGTATACGACACTGGAGAACCCCTGGACGCCAACAGCGATTAAAATCCTGCCAGGAAGTCCATCCTTATAGTGGTGGAACCATCATGGTATGGGCGGGTATTTGGATCGGCGGAAGAACTGAGTTGATTTGGATCAGAGGCAACCTCAACGCTCAAATTTATGCTGAGACGATTGTATCAGACGTCATCGTTCCTCTACAAGTGCAAATCGGTCCCTTATTTCAGTTAATGCATGATAATGCACGACCGCACACCGCAAGAGTTGTAAGACAGACTCTCGCCGCAGCTAACATCAATGTCCTGCCCTGGCCTGCTCAGTCGCCAGACTTGAACCCGATTGAGCATGCATGGGATATGCTACAGAGAAGAGCTCTGCCGAATATGGAGGGTATCCAGTCGCAAGAAGACCTTTTTTTGTTGTTGCAACGAACATGGGCGGCCATTCCACAGCGTGATTTGGATGAACTCATTTTGAGTATGCCAAACCGATGTTCTTGTGTTGTTAGTGTTCGCGGTAGAAACACGGATTATTAATTGTTTAAGTTACCCAATAAAATTTTAAAGAAAACTGTTATTTCAGTCTTTTTTTCGAACTTTAATGTTAGTGGTTCAAATGTCAAAAATCCCTTTATTAGGAAAATGGCAAATTTCTTTATTAATGCAAAGGTGACTTGGTTTATCGTTACTGTGACAAACGAAAACACTTTATTTGATGAATCCTTAAAGAAAATTTTAATTAATATCAATCAGGAGAAAAGTTATTGCAAAAATATATGTTGATCCCTAGACACTTTTGATGTGTGTATTATAAAGGCGAAAGTTTGTGTGTGAGTATGTATGTTTGTTACTCTTTCACGCAAAAACTACTGAACGTACTTGGATAAAATTTAGAACACAGGTAGTTTAAAACCTGGATTAACACATAGGATACTTCTTATCCCGGTAGTATGATCCCGTGGGTCAGTTATCGAACACCACGTGGGCGAAGCCGCTGGCACAAGCTAGTACAAAATGAAATGAAGCTACTGTTCCAGTCACAAGGTCTAATAATAGTGAATATACTGTAGTATTGAGAGTGTCAATCCTAACCCTCAATTATTGGCCTCGCAAAGAAATACACACTATCACCATCTGTCGAGCCGTTTTTCAAAAAATTTGGATTGGGTTTCCTGCCTTGAAGTAAAAATAGTAACCTGAAAAGTAACTGCCTCGGTGGTCTAGTCGTCGTAGTCGTAAAAGCGACTGCTAAACGTGAGGTCCTGGGTTCAAGTGTTATTGGGTTATTCCATCCAGAAATTCTCAGTAGCAACCACGGGGTCTGGATTTGTTCCCGGTTAAGGCTCCTCTCTCGAAAAAGCTTAAAAACAGCGTGCAGATGACGCAGTTTTTCACCGGCACTTACAGAGAAATTACATCTGAGAAAAATTGTTAGTAATCTACATGATATGCCACGTAATTTGGTTTAGCCATAATTTTTGTATCGGTATCACATAATAAGAAAAAAAATCCACAAAATCACCTCCAAATCGTTGAATGGAACCATTTTACTCCTTCATTTTTTAACAAAAGAATATAAAAAAAATATCTACTGCTTTGAAATACAAAGGAAAATAATTTGGTTTTGTTACTTTTTAAAAATATGTATTATTTTAATTATAATAAATGAAAAATACGTCCGTTTAAAGTCCGTATCTACGACCGAGAGGGGTAGTTTGTATGCACAAGGTCATTGGCGTGAATACAAGCCTTAAAGGAACAAACCTGCATGGGACTGAAACATTACTAGCGAAATGTGGGTGTACTATTAGGTACACCTCTGCCTAACCCTTCGGGTATTACAGGCGTGATATTGTTGTTATGATATGTTATGTAACCAGAAAATATCCCTGAACAAATCTGGCTTAATCTGATATTATTGTAACTTATAACTGACACACTTAACATTCTTCAATTTGTCCATCCTCAGAATCATAATGGCTTATCATAATAGTCATAAAATTGTGGGTGCGTGACCAAAGTGAATAAAAAAAATACTGTATACTGTGTGTACTTTTAATATTACCCAAAGGATTATTTTAACTAGCATGTGCCAGCGGCTTCGCACGCCTATGTGTTAATCCAGGTTATAAACTATCTGTGTTCTAAATTTCATCCACATCCGTTCAGTAGTTTTTGCGTGAAAGAGTAACAAACATATACACTCACACACAAACTTTCGCCTTTATAATATTACTGTGATCACAATTTCAGCAAGAAGCGTTCAAGAGTAAATAATTAAACATTAGAACTCACATTTTTCCTGAAATAACTAACTCAATTTCCATTGCTCAATCGAAAAATACCCTAAATCGAGCCTCAAACAAAACAAGATAAAAACGGCTATCGAATAGTTTTGGAGACAATCGCTTGTATAGATAGACTGACAGACAAGGCAAATACTTCATAGTTATCCAATCCTAGAACTATTCACCTGCTGCTTAACTTTTCTAGAAGCTCAACATTTTTCACGAAATCTTCTCATTATGTACCATTCGTTAAGAATTTATTTCATCTTCATTCTCCAAACGAAATACCCTTAATTGACACCCCAACGATTCATTGGTTGACCCACTTAGATAGAATTCAGAGCAAATAAGAAAATAAAGATTTTTTTTTTTTTATCTGTCGCAAATACATGACGTGCATACAAAGTAATATAAAAAATAGAGAAAAAGCATACCAAATGTTAATAAATTAAAAATAGAGAAAAGGATGAGAGTGAGCTACTCGTATAATAAAATGAAAAAAAAAACATCCACTTTTTATTGCCCTTCCGTTCAACACATTGTTTCAGGGAAACTCACGTGTGGTAGACACATGATAGAAAGATTGACAGACCCACAAACACCGAACGTAAACCATAAGTTCTCAAAAGCTACCCATCCAATTCCAAAACCAACAAACTGCAGCTTAACTTCTAAAAGTGCAATCATTTCACAGCATCTCCTCACTATTTCCCAATCAATTCGCTCATCAAGAATTTACTCCATTTTCAATCGCAAAAAAAAAACCCGGAAGCGGCCCCCCCAACGCATCCTTGGTTGCCCAACGAACATAGAATTCAGAGCATGTATATAAGAGTACATAGACCGTTGCAACCGTCAGTCGCCCAAGTACAGTGCTTACGTTCACGCGTTTGTAGTATTTCTGTGTTAGTGTGACTGTGAAGTGTTGTGTCAAACGAAGCCGTATTTGAAAAAAAAAGTTAGTTTTTGTTTTTTATTCTTTTTTTATTTCTAAGGAGGTTCGATGGTTAGAATTTATTTTTCTAGTTAAAGAGTTTCTGGTTTATAGTTAGGTATTGCATGTGTTTGTAAATATGACTTGCGTGGTTAGGTTAGACGGAGTCCTAGTAATAATTACTAAATAAATGTAAATAACAAAAACTATTTAAAAAAATTAATACACCTGCTTGTCAATAAACTTTTGTAAGCAATTACTGATATGGAAAGTGTTGTTTCTAATTTTGATTAACTAATTTATGAAATTACTCATATTTTTCATGAAAGTGCTAATAAAACAATTAAAGCTATTAATGAAACATTAAAATCTGCAAAACATTAATCATTTTCTAAAAATACTACAGCAATTCTTGCCATTGCAAATCAAAATTAACTACACAACAATATCAATTCACTAACAAATAATAATATACAAATAAAATATAAATACTTATTTATTACTTCCTAACATTTTCGTCTGTATTCATAAACTCATCAATAGATTAACTTCCGAGCCAAAGTTATTATATTACTAAAAACTTATTAACATAACGATGGAAACCGAATGATTTGAATATAATAGTAATTGCTGATTAACTGCTATTCAAAGTTATTTACTTAAAATCATCGTTAGACTTTACGTTTTATCTACTTAAAAAAAAATTATAACATTACGGCAGTATATCCCAAAAGGATGAACAGAGGTGTTCGTACACCCATTAAACTAATAACATTTTGACATGACATGACCCATGTAATTGAGAGTGAGTTTTCTACCATTAACGGCTTGAGAATTTTTTTCAACACAAAATACTGAAAATTCATTACAAGGTACAATTTTGCATCCCCGTCAAAAAACAGTTTATTGTCATATAATCAATTTAAATTACGGTATCTGGTAATTGAAATACGCTTTATCGAATAAAAAGTGCTTTAAAAGTTTTTTTATAATACCTTTAAAGCACTTTTTAGCAAAAATACAATTTAAGTAATAACATCATTTCCCCAGCCTTTTCCCAACTATGTTGGGGTCGGCTTCCAGTCTAACCGGGTGCAGCTGAATACCAGTATTTTACATGGAGCGACTGCCTATCTGACCTCCACAACCCAGTTAAAACTAGGTAATACGATACTCTTTGGTAAGACTGGATGTCAGAATTTCAGGTCACTGACTACCTGTAACGACTGCCAAAGATCTATATATGGCAGCCGGGACCAACAGCTTAACGTGCTTTCCGAGGCACGGAGGAAACTCGGTATGTCGGGCGGTCACCCATCCACAGACCGACCTAGGCAAGCACAGCTTTACCTAAAGATCGACCCGAGTGGCAGTTCTTATTAAGCCACGAGCACCTCAATTTAAGTAATAACAATAATAGAAAATAGTTTATTTAAGTGATGTATGCAAAGCGACAGCCTATAATATATTCTACGAACATGAAAAATATATAATTCATAAGAAGAATTCATGTTCATTATTTTGGCCTGACGATGATAGCGAGGAACTACGGGCGGGCTACAAATGCTACAATGGTAGTTCTAACAGAATTATGATAGCATAGTAATAAGAAACACGTTGCTTTTTGTTAAAGGGTCACAGATGCAGTTTACATTATGAATTGCAAATTATTTGAGACATTTTTACGTACATTCGTAACGAAACGTAAATAATATTGTATTATCCTATTATGATTCTGCGCAAATAGCCAAAGCCACCTCTAACGGTCCCAAACTAGTAATGACCAAAAACCACCCATGTTCTTCTTAGCCTTTTGTGTTCCGGGGCCGCGGTATCTGTTTCAAACAACTCGCAGCCCCGGCAGGCTTGTGCCAATCCTTTTTTTTGGCGGGTGGAAAATCATCAAATAACCCCCTCCCGCTCTTGGGCAGAGCGAAAGGGAGTCTCAGACTTCTACTGACTAAAAACCACCCATGTCCCTTCTTAGCCCTTCATGTCGAGGTCGCGGTATCTTACCAACAATACAGGGTGTAAATCAACCCATCACATAGCCGTTAACCAAGCATTCTGTACATCAAACTAAATACCCCTACGCAAAAATTTTTACTGGGAAACGATTTTTTTTGTTGGGGTCAAAAATCACATTTTACGGTGAAATTCAATGTAGCACTCTTAAAACATTGTGCTATTGGATGCTTTGAATAGTAAACGGGTCATGGAGGTAATTTAAGTAAAGTTATAACCTGAAAAACTAGTATTTACAAAAACAGCTGTGAAAAATTTGGAACTTTGACCCCCAATATCTCCGTAACTAGGAGGTTCCCAGGTATGGTCTAGAACAAGAAAATGATCGCAATGGTGAGGAGAACAAGTGCCTTTCGTTTGCGTTAAGGGTACTTTTACACCCTATATACTATGTAGATACAATACTAGAAATTTCAAAGCAGCTACCAAGTTTATAGTTTTTCTGCTACCGCAAGAGATTGCTTGCTACTTGCTAATTATAGTCACTAATATTTTTATGACTGCACTACAGTAGAATTAACATATATGTAATGGACATTACAAACATATATAAATGGACATCAAATAAATTACATATAATTCTAAAATATTTATCGTTTTTGTAATATCTTTAAATTATAGGTTATTTCTATATAGTAGGTGATAAAAATGAAGCATAAAAACGTAGGAAGATACACAAATAGATTTTAGATTTGTGTTTTTAGCCATTGGTTGAAAACAACCACTGTTGAGCTCGTGGTTTAACAATAACTGCCACTTGGGACGATCTTTAGGTTAAGCCACGTTTGCCTAGGTTGGTCTGTGGATGGGTGACCACCCATTACATACCGAGTTTCCTCCGTGCCATGGAAAGCTCGTTAAGGTGTTAGTCCCAGCTACTATATATAGATCTTTGGCAGTCGTTACACGTTGAGTGATCTGAAAGTCTGACAACCAATCTTACCAAGAAAAGTATCGTATTACCCAGTATTAACTGGGTTGTGGAGGTTAGATAGGCAGTCACTTTATCTATATCTGCCTGTATATATATATAAGGCAAAGCTGACTGACTGAGGATCAACGCACAGGCCAAGTCCTTATCGTTTCTCTGGGACTTCGTCGAGCTTCATTGTCTCGGCGCTTTTCTTATGGTCACCACTGTTGATTCTGGTTAACAGGAGTTACAGTGGTTTGGGAATAGTGTGGCGGGCTTGTCCCAAAAAAAAATCATTAGGGCTAGAAGTTTCAAATTTCACACACGTATTCCTCTTATGACGTAGGCATTCGTTTCGATTCGTTCGGAGAGTACATGCGTGAGGCTATGTTATGTTAAATTACTATAATGACAAATTAAATTATTACAAAACGGTATTTTTTTCTGTCCATTACAATACAAATTGACATGTCAGAGTACAAATACGCAATCGTCTCGTACACTTATGTAGTTTATATCAATGGAGTGTGTTGAAATATCTTCACACAGATTCACATAGGTCGCAGTAAGTTACATCTTCTTGCGGCAATACTCCGTAAATGTAGAGTAAATCGATTAGAAACTACATGTAGCTATTAAGCTTACAGCATCGGTCAGGTGAACTGACTAAAGGAGTTGAAAAGTTAATTATTATACCTAGGTATGTTTCCCTCTTCGAATAATCGACGAAACTTTGATTTAAACTCAGTAGTTTTGTAGTAAAGTTTTTCATGATTAAACTGTTATAAAAACACATAACACTCTTTTTGGGCTTAAATGAAAAGAGAGTGTCTTTTCATTTTAGATTTGGATTTTTACTAGATACTACTACAAATTCAAAATATTTTATTTCTTAAAGGCACTTCTAAAACGTCGTGAAAAAGTCCACGGCCTGGTTTGGTCGTTTACTATGAAAAAAAAAACAGGCAAGAATATAATCATATTATAATATAATCAAAATATTAAAAATAAAAATAAAAGTCCTGACTAACTGACTGACTCATCACCGCCCAGCGCAAACCCTTGAACCTAGAAAGTTGAAATGTTGCACAGAGGTTCCTTTTATAATGAAGACAAGTAATTATGAAGGATTATCCTAAAGTCAACTCCAAAGGGAGTTAAATAGGGGATGAATGTTTGTTTGGGAAATCGTTATTTTTATCGGGTGAAGCCGCCGTTAAAAGCTAGTCATCAATACAGCCCTCTAAGCTCAATTATTCCCATCATCATCATCATATCAGCCCGGAATCACCCACTGCTGGGTATAGGCCTCCCCTTTCTTCCGCCACATGTCTCGATCCTGTGCGTCTCTCATCCAGGTGATGAGTATTTCATGAAAACATCATTCACTTGATTATATGAAATTAAAAAGGTTCATTCTGTAAATACATACGTGGCGAATCATATTGTGTTCAACATACAGCCTGACACTGGCCTACGGCGCTTCTACCTCAAATCATCAAGAAATGCCAAAAAAATTACATCAAATCAAACTCGAAATTATACAGGGTGTAAATCAACCCATCACACACCCGTCAACCAAGCATTCTGTACATTAATCTAAGTACCCGTACGCAAAAATTTTTGCTGCGAAATGACTTTTTTTTTGGGGTCAAAAACCACATTTTACGGTAAAACTCAAAGTAGCACTCTTAAAGCATTGTGCTAGTGGATGCTTTGAATAATAAACGGGTCATGGAGGTAATTTAAGTAAAGTTAAATCCTGAAAAACTAGTATTTACACAAACAGCTGTGAAAAATTTGGAACTTTGACCCCCAATATCTCCGGAACTAGGAAGTTCCCAGGTATGGTCTAGAACAAAAAAAATGATCGCAGTGGTGGGGAGAACAAGTGCCCTTCATTTGCGTTAAGGGTACTTTTACACCCTATATAGCTGGTGAAATGTAAGAACACTTAAGTTACCTACACTTCTGCCAAACCCTTCAGGGATACCGGCGTAATGTTTCGTTACAACAAATAATCTTAAAACAATGAAAAAAAAAGTTCAAAAGGAACTGGAGGTCGGAGGTATTACAACAAGAAAACAAAGATGTAAAACCGCTTACGAACAAGAAGGGACTAAAGGTACAAGGTTTAAGTTTAAGCCAAGGCCGGGACGTGTCAAGTGCCTTCCACGTTTGCTTTAGAGCCGAGTCTGTCAATACACTCTAGTAGTTACGTTGGTACGAAGACAGGAGAATAATTATTGTCTATGGGTCTGGCTTTCAGATTTAGTTTTGGACAGAAGTTTTTAGGTCAGCTGATGTTTTTTTTAAAAGGTAAGCACGGGTACAATTTGAGTTTAAAAAAAAAATATTTGCTTTGCATTGGTAGTCAAGACCAAAGAAACGATGGATGGACTGTGTGAAGGATGATATGGCTAGAAAGGAGGTGACTGCTGACATGACGAGAAATAGAGAAGTATGGAAGAAGAAGACATGTTGCGCCGACCCCAAATAAATTGGGATAAGGGCAGGAGAATGATGATGATTGGTAGTCAACAGAAGTTTTAAAATAATGGTATAATTCATTCTAATTGTTAGCATTGTTCGATTAATTGACCTAAATTAAGTTCCAAACAATATGTGCAAGCTTAATGCCATCAACTGGGCAAAAATCCAGATTTCGAATTGCCACTAAGAAATTTACTCCCGGGAACAAATCCAGGCTCTACACTGCTACCCAGGATATACAAAGGCCCAAATAAATTAAAGAAAAGAGCGAGACTTTTCCGAAACATTTGGTGTGGGTTTGTCATTGATATAAAAACTAAAGATACGGTCGTCAGAACATTTGCTCGACGCGTTCGCCATACAGAGAATCGGTGTAGTCTGCTCGTTAATGTAACCTTGTATAAGCGGCGTGGTATTTTCGAGGTATAAAGAACATAAATAAAGCTTTTAATAAAATTTACGACCGCACCCGAAGAGAGCCGATCGTGGACTAGTTCACTTCGGCTTAGGAAAGACCACGTTGGGACCACGTTCGAGGCGTCATTTTAACATGCCGTCCGCCCAGTCCTTACGCAGTAATATATAAGTCAATGGGGTTTGTCTGTTATTTATCATGTAAGCAACAAGCAAGCGTATGGTGTCGGACGTAAAGAATAGCACCATCCCATATCTTCCTCTCTCCTCCCTCTCTCGCCTCTTACGACACCCACGGGTGTCGTAAGAGGCGACCAAGGGACTTACTAGAGAATGGACAGCAGCGTGCTCTGTGCCTTTGTAACAACCATACTGCGATCGCCAACCCGCCTGCCAAGCGTGGCGATTATGGCAAATCCCCCCCTTCTGGGGGAGGCCTATGTTCAGCAGTGGACGTCTTTTGGCTGAGATGATGATGATGAAGCAATAAGCATGCCCTATTGCGGGTTTCAACATGTTCTTCGTTCAAACTAACGTACTGTATGAAATATAACGTAACATCACGCCTGCAATCCCCGAAGCTTTAAGCAGAGGTATACCTAACAGTACACCCACATTTTTCTAGTTATGTCAAACTACTAAATAGGTACAGTCGAACAAGCTATTAAGTATACAGGCAGATATCTTCATAATAGGGATGTTTACTGACTAAAAAAATATTTATTTATTTATTTATTGTTCACAAAATCCACAGCTCTTTGAAATTTGAATATGATTCTAATTAGTCTGTCTGTTAGATTATCGAAAAATATTTGATACGTATTTTTTGTTTTATCAAATCAATAAAAATTGACGAAGATAAAACGCATCAAAGATTTGAGTGGGGGTCGTGACGTCACTCACCGGTAAAAAATGTCATACTAATGTCTTAGAATATGACGTCACACGAGTTTTCAAAGCACTGTATCGTCTTTATAGTTTGTTTACGTGAAAAAAGAAAAAATACGTGTCCAATATTTTTTGAAAATCTATCTGATAGACTAATTAGTTTTTTTTAGTTAACTACCCTATTCTGGTACACTGTAATTAATTGTAATACATTAATTGTAATTTTGTTTTCTATAGCGTTTATGATTTGACATTAGTCTATAAATATAACTCTGTAATCTTAAAAGTAAATGCAAGTTAGCTAGCTGTCCCGTCGGGGCTGCGGGTTGTTCGCAAGAGATACCGCGGCCTCGACATGAAGGGCTAAGAAGGAACATGGGTGGTTTTTAGTCAGTAGAAGTCTGACACTCCCTTTCACTCTGCCCAAGAGCGGGAAGGGTTATTTGATGATTTTCCAACCGCCAAAAAAAATAAAAAAGTTTGCTAGCTGTGTACTTATTACCTTGCTCGACCGTACATACATATATACATATATATACACATACATTATATAATATACGTATATAAAAAAACACATACATAAAATTCCTATTAACCTTTCAGCCCCTATGATGAATACTAAATAATGTCTAACTAGCGTGCAGTCTTATAATCCAACTAACAAACGCGGCTATTCACAAATGGCGGCAGTTAATACTCTTCAATATACAAGTCAATGTGAAGAATAACGAACGCAATCAGCTCGTCAATACGCGACGTTACGATCTTGTAATGAATTGAACTTGTAGGGTTGGCAGTTGACTTTAAAAAGATTGATAAATCATTTGGAATCGTGCATTCACTCTTCCCGCGCAGGCTCTTAAATTGTAAAGAATCTCATCATCATCATCATCATCAGCCTATAATGTTCCCACTGCAAGAACTCAGGCCTCCTCTCTAGGAGCGGGATGAGCTATAATCCACCACGTGGGCCCATTGCGGGTTGTTAGATGTCTCATGTCTTCGGATTTTATGGTTCTAAGACATGCATTCCTCACGATGTTTTCCTTCACCGTTTTGAGAGTAGTGGTGATGAAATAATTCACACAAAGTAATGCACCTGCCTGGGTTCGAATCCACGACTTACTGTTGGTAATCGGGCACTGGGCGAAGACATGTGACATCTACCAACACGCACTAGGCCTGCGTGGTGGATTATAGCCCATCCCTCTCCTAGAGAGGAGGTCTGAGTCCCTGCAGTGGGAACATTATAGCCTGATGATGATGATATCCACATTTCACCAGTCACGTTTAAGTCCGATGTAATAGGACGCGAAACTATTGCCTATATATTACCGCAAATCTAAACTCAGATCTGCTACTTAAAAATTTCTAAAATTACAAACTTACTAAGCGATGCGATGCGATGTGTATGATTCTCCATACAAAAGTATTCCTCCATTTTTCTTGAATAATGCCTCTAGATTTTAGATATTTTTTGTAATATAATAATAATTTATTTGACACAAAAAAGTACACATAAATGGAAAATACAAAATCAATGTTCACATAATATAATCGGTCGGTACATAATCGGTGAGCAGGGCTATTGCGTATCTTTTTAAACGTCAGTGGCTATCATAGTGTTCATCGATTAACTGTCAAATGGTTCCATTTTGTACCAAACCATTACCATTTGACAGTTAATCGATGGACACTATGATAGCCACTGACATTTAAAAATATACGCAATAGCCCTGCAGAGCTGCAGCTGTCCCTATAACACTCTATGGCAATAGTTTCTTCAAATACCTATTTTTTGGACCTGTCACCTCTAAAACACTTTGCCCGACCCGGGAATCTGCCTCATGACTTCACGTACAACAGTGACACTACCTACCACAACCCAATTAAATTGTACAGGAAAACTGACCCAATATAAAATTATTTTGCTCGTGACAGCCCTAACAAAAACAAATTACATTACTTGTAATGAAACACGTCGGCTTCTCTAAAAGCATTAACTTCGTGAGTCCACAATTTACGAGAAGCGTAACTTTTTGATAGGTAATGAGAAAACTTACTAA
Source organism: Diarsia brunnea (assembly GCA_949774965.1). Lineage (NCBI taxonomy): Eukaryota > Metazoa > Arthropoda > Insecta > Lepidoptera > Noctuidae > Diarsia > Diarsia brunnea. Next base: position 11,740,005 of record OX459022.1, on the reverse strand, counting down.
ATATTTGTTAAGCCACGGGATATTGCAGAGGTCGTATTTAATTATTTTGGTTCCTATAAAATACTTGCCTAATGCTCGATCTTTAGATTAATAATAAAAATAATACGACAATATTTTTTTTTTAATGTTTTTTTTACCATTTTTGTATTTATTTATTTATTAAGGAAAAACAAACAGTAACATATTACAGGTTAAAACAAGGCTTAAATATGAAATATTTAAAAATGTAAACTGTATGTATTATATGATAATGAATAAAGGACATAATAATAATATTTCTTTATTTCGGATATCAGGATACATACTTAATAAACTTCACAGCACACAATGGAACAACAAAATTATTAGACTCAAAATCATTATCAGTCATCATCATCTGCCTAGCCTTTTCCTAACTATGACTTAGACTGGAAGCCGAGCCCAACGGCTTCCAGTCTAACCGGATGCAGCTAAATACCAGTATTTTACATGGAGTGACTGCCTATCTGACCTCCACAACCCAGAATACTTGGTAATACGAAACCCTTTGGTAAGACTGGTTGTCAGACTTTTAGGTCACTGACTACCTGTAACGACTGCCAAAGATCTATATATATGGCAGCCGGGACCAACAGCTTAACGTGCTTTCCGAGACACGGAGGAAATCATTATCAGTATTAAAATTAAAATCGGACTCAAAAACAAAATTAAAATCAAAAACAAAATCAATCAATGTCAAATCACAATAAAAAAAAAGCTTTGCTTTTTTGCTTGTCTAGATTAGTTCGTGGATGGGTGACCAGTCTGACCAAAGGATATTGTATTACCTAGTCAGTACTAATTGGGTTATAGAGGTTTAGATAAGCAATCGCTAAAAAAAATACTGATATTCAGCCACATCTGGTATAACTAGAATAGAAGCCGACCTCAACGTAGTTAGGAAAAGGCTAGGCAGATGATGATCAGACAATCAATAGGGTAGTTAACAAAAAAAATCTAATAAGTCCGTCAGATAGATTTCCAAAAAATATTTGACACGTATTTTTTCTTTTTTCACGTAAACAAACAATGAAGACGATACAGTGCTTTGAAAACTCGTGTGACGTCATATTCTAAAACATTAGTATGACATTTTTTACCAGTGAGTGACGTTACAACCCCCCACTCAAATCTTTGGCGCGTTTTATCTTCGTCAATTTGTATTGATTTGATAAAACATAAAATACGTATCCAATATTTTTCGATAATCTAACAGACGGACTAATTAGAATTTATGATTAAACGAACTTACCTGTACGTGAAGTTCGATCATAATTATACGATGGCTTCGTCCGAAGAGATTAGCATAAACACAATGTAGTAACACGTACGGTGTTGCCTTTGCGCACTGAAAGTTAAAAGCCCTATACCTAAAACTAAAAAAAAAAAATCGTTATTTCAAACATTATTTAGGTGAGGGTAGACATGTTTCCTCTACTCGATACTTCATTCTATTGCTCATTTAGTTCAGAGCCTAGATTCTCAATTCCTGTTTTTGATATTTCAGGAAATGTCAGGGTATATTTCTTTTTGGGGAAAACAAATATGGGTGGGTGGGTTGCTAATCTCTTCGGACGAAGCCATCGTATAATTATGATCGAACTTCACGTACAGGTAAGTTCGTTTAATCATAAATTATACTCAGCTTCGTCCTCGAGATTAGCATAAACACAATGTAGAATTTGAGAGCTACTGAAATATCAAACACTTTTGTGTAACAAATCAATAATTTTTTTATCAAATTTGTGTTTAATCATAATTAATGATGATTATTTAACATAACTTTAAGAATATAATAATTTAAGTTAATAATTCTGTTTACAATTGAATTTTTGTTAATTCACATACATACATAACATCACGCCTGTAATCCCCGAAGGGTTAGGCACAGGTAATTCAGTTGAAATTAAATAAGATAAAATCCATGTCCAACAGTGGACGTCTTTCAGCTGAAATGATGAGTTTCTATGTTACTCATATAATTATCCAAAACCTTAATTAACTTTAAAATCGTCTTCTTCTGTAATTTGTACATTTCTATTATAGGATTTCATAAAAACCTGGGACGAAACGCTCCACATCGCAGTTTTTCTGTTTCTAAAAATTATGGGCCTTAGATGTGGCAGCATGTCGAGTGCTGTGAGCTGTAAAGATCGTTATATCTATACCACATTCTCCAACGCAGTCTTAACCCCCCGACTCAATGTTGGCGCAGAAACTAATTTATTTCGTTTCCTCACACCGATAAATAGGTTATTTACACTACTACTAAGTAAATTAGTCAAATTCAGATATGTTAAAAGGGTCAGAACTGGACAGATTTCCGATGTATCGCGGAAAAATGGTAAAATAAGATTTGGTTGCACGGTTCCTATCTTTGATGTTTTTTATAATAAAAGGTATTTTAGTAGTGATCTTCTGCATGAATTTGAATGTTATTTATATAACACGATTTGAATGTTATTTATATGACATGTGTGATGTGTATTTTATTATTATTATTATTTTATTTTTTAACCATTTTTTCTTGACTTGTAAACGTGTATGTCTTTGTATGTCCTCAATTAATTGTATAATAATGAATGTGTAATGTAATATAAATTTTAACTTAACCAATAATATTGACATACTGTTAAATAATATAAATATTGTACACCCCATGGGTATGTTACAGTGATACAAACAACACTATTTGTAAGATCTTATGTTTACCTGTAACAAACAATAAATAAATGAATTATGAATTATGAATTATAAATTTTAGTTAAGGTTTGCATTCTGTGTGCGGTAACCAAGGATAACAAAGTAACTAGTTTGCGTAAAATTTATCTAAGCCCAATGGACAAAATTTTTGGAACTTTAGATGTATCCCAAGTTGTGTTATACTTGGGTAAGGCTGATCGAAGTCTGAAGACACCTTTAAATAAGCGTTTTACAACTTCGCTATCACTGACTTTTGCAATCAGAACTAAGCCTAAAACCGATCGACTACTGTTAAAGTCCCATATTGGGCACATAAAATTACATCATTAACTGATGCCCCAAACAATGACATGTCGATATTTTTAGATAAACAAAAATTATACAATTTCTTTAAGACATGTCGTATCGTATTGTTTTATCGATGTGTGGGAGAGGGAAGCCAACATTATGCCATTTGCCGGTGATGGAACATTTCTTCTCAACAACGAGTTCCGGACAAGAGACCGGGAGCCAAGGTAAAGGCTTAGTATCAACTGTGAGTGAAGTGACAATCCCAAAGACTGCCCACATCATCTGTATACTAACAAGATAACAGTTCTTATAACTGTTCGCAATATTAGCCTCGCACGTGATATCTGCAGGAAGGTGATAAAATTGTTTGTCAAGTACATTAGGATCAAAATACAAAACGGATGAAACAAGAAGTTTTTTAAATAGAGGGTACCATGGTTGGGTGGGCTATAAGGGAACCACTACAATACCAGTAGCTTTATCTTAATCATTTTTCGTAGCGTTTTGGGACCATTGAAAAAGGAGGGAATGCGTAAAAGTAAATTTGAGATAATAACGAGGTAAATGCATTCATGGCTTTACCGTCAGTATCCCGAACTAGGATATGTACCTAGTTACAATATATTTTGTTACCACGACCTGCAAAAATGTCTACTTGAGGAAAACCAAACTTATACTGTTAAAAACTGAGTCGCTCAATTCCCACTCAACATCTGGATGAATTCTATGTGATTACGCGTCGGTTATTGTATTATCTGCCGTACGAATGTATGATGCATACACAAAATATTCCTAGATTGACATCATTCCCATAGTTCCTTTGTTATGCATGTTAGATGTGGATATTTATGCCTCCCATCCGATTTATGTAGGATATGGCTGCTGTGTACCACGCGAAGTAGTGTTTGACAACATGTCATCGTTACTGCAAAAACTTTTAAACCGAAAAAAGGCAGCAACGATCTCCAAATAATTAATATGGTTTGATCGTTCTTCACGCATCCACGCCCCACTAGCTGTCTCCTTTCCACACGCCGCGCCCCACCCCGTAGTCGAAGCATCACTAAAAATTTCTATGCAGTATAGTATTCATCTATTTAATTTTACTAATAGGGTTATTTACTGCCTTAAAACCGCCAATCAATATCTGACGATAAATATGACGTAATGTTCATGTAATTGTCGTATATTAATGGGACATTTTTTAAATTAAAAGCTGGCATCTTTCAAATTGTTTTGTGCATAGCCATCCGTATTTGACGGCAGCCGACGGCAGGGCAAGCAGAGCACAATAAGCTCACTAAACTTGCAAATTCTCTAATTTTTACAGTGTGACATGTTAATAAAGTTATGTAATTTATTTTTAATTTTAATAGATTTTTCTATAGGTAAACTGATTTGAAATCTTTTACTATCCATTATGTAACCAAGATATTTACATGATATCGTAGGCAATAAGTTGCGTTTATCTTTATTTATAATAAACCCTAAGGCTGACAAAAGTTGTCGAGTAAGTAAGTAAGTATTGCCATTAAGCAACGAATTGTCTAAATATATACTAGACACATAACCGCAGGATCTCCGAGACGATCGGTTTCATTGTCTTAGTTAATACATAAGGTGCCGTGCTTAGGCTAAACACACAAAACACATTAAATTCATACAAAACACTGCCAAATTCGAATCTAAGATATTTTTTATGATCATCATGAATTGTTATTAAAAAATATGCGTCTTTTAAATCTAATGTTCCCATAAAACTGTTTTCCGATACAAGTTTAATTACTGTGCCTAAATCTTCGAGCTTAAAATGTTGTGTTTCTATTGATTGATTTAATTTTTTTTAAATTAAGTATATGAATCAATGTTTACCGTTAGGTTACCAAAAATATGTTTGGTAGAAACTTCCTTCACAAGGATTGCAATGAGTGATCATAGCTCCAATGCATTTGAATTCGTCGAAATTTTTTGAAATCTTGTTTTTCTAATGTTGAGTGGACTCTTTTACTATGGATAGTATCAGTATATTATCCCTATCAGCTCGTGATAAACAGTTATAACACGAGCTGAAAAAGGTATTTTACACCCAGAAATCCATGAAAGAACAGTCGGATCATAAGTTAGGTGTCATAAAAAAGTGCCAGTCTACCACCATAATTGCTTACCCCGGTATCAACTAGCGACGACTGCGATAGCTGCCCAGTGCGGCGGGCTTTGTCTGTTGCCGACTTCGGTATGACCCGCGCGAGGATTTCTCTGGGCAGGCTCCCTCGTCCTCGGAGTCCCGTTGTTGGAATGTTGATTGAGACGGAGTCGGCGCTGACTTCGGTCTGTTGATGGGTGGCCTTGATATGGTTGATTTTAATCTGCTCGCGCAGATGGGTCGGTGTGTCTATAGATATAGACATGTACCGCGTACGGCTTAGTATCTACGATGAAGTGACAATCCCAAAGACTGCCCGCATCATCTACATTTGTTCACGTATACTAATAAGGTAACAGTTCTTATAACTGATCGCAATATTAGCCTCGCACGTGATATCTCTCTTTGACAACTTCTGATATAGCTGCTTTTATTTCTAAATTCAGTTACGGTGAGTCAATTTGCGAAGTTCGTTAGTAGCTACATGCTGTAACTGAATAGCCAGGTCTGTTTGAATTTCTTTGTTTCCAAAATTTACGGATTCAGCTCATGTCAGTTGCAATAAGGATTTCAGTTAACGAGGAAGAAAACCTGTGACTGTGAAGTACTTGTGGATGGGATTGGGTCCGCAGCGCTAGTTGAGGGAACTGGGCCTTGGACCCAGTTCCCTCAATCCCCATTGATCGAAAGCGTGGGATCCGCAGCGCTCATGGATGGCTCATCAAGACATTCTGGTTCCAATTCCACTACTTCCTCAAAACGGTTCTTCATCGTAGTAATGATGATAATGATTAATTAAAATAACGATATAAACTCAATGCTAGTTAAATTGTCATAGCAGGGACCTTATTATATTTTATAAGTTATGTATGACTTGGTATATTACCTAATTTATGTTGCCGTGTCCTAACCGGGTTTCATGTTGGAATCAAATTCATTGTAACAACTTTAAAACACATGAATGCAATAAAGAATTTGAGTTTGAGTTTGAGTATTGACCACGTGTAGAGGGTGTGTTCTCTGTAGTGAGTAGGGTAATTTGTTTACCACAATAAGATAAGCGCACGTAGGTGGGTCGGTGTGTATATAGACATGTACCACGTACGGCTTAGTATCTACGATGAAGTGACAATCCCAAAGACTGCCCGCATCATCCGTATAGGTTCACGTATACTAACAAAGTAACAGTTCATAAAACTGATCGCAATATTAGCTTCGCATGTGACATAAATCAAATTAAGTTTTAAAATATAACATTTATGAGTCTGAAGTGTTAACCCCAAAAGTTAACCGCAGCGACTTGAGAACTTTGATGTAAATAATTAACACTATTATTATAACTGACACTTGACTAACCTCTAGAAATCTAGAATCCGTCGTCGATAGCTTCTCACGAAGTTTCTTCTCCCATTTCTTGTTCTAATATATTCGTAATCTATTTTTCTTTTTCTTTTCCCCATGACACTTTTTTAAAACTTAAACAACGCTCACTTTAACACAACTCACTGATAATTATTATTTAGAATATTGCGTGCGCTCCGGCAGAGCACTGAACTGTGAATGAGCAATAGAATGAAGTATCGAGTAGAGGAAACATGTCTACCCTCACCTAAATAATGTTTGAAATAACGATTTTTTTTTTTTAGTTTTAGGTATAGGGCTTTTAACTTTCAGTGCGCAAAGGCAACACCGTACGTGTTACTACATTGTGTTTATGCTAATCTCGAGGACGAAGCTGAGTATAATTATATTTTTAAGCTATTGCATAGCTTCTATCGCGGGCCTTGAGCGTGGGGACCGAATCCAGAAATTCCGTAACGAAAAAAAAAAAAAAAACCTAACGAATTGACACTTGACAATTTCTTGAAATCAAAAATTGTGAGTTGCCTGTATTTAATTTTATTATTCAGTCAAAAACTTCCTCAAAGAATTTCTGTGAGCGTGTTAATTAATTTTATAAGCGTAAGATAAGATACTATTAATAGAAATTATCAATAAATTACATTATTTGAGCAAACATATTAATAAAAATAAATTAAATTATATAAATCAAATGTAACCTTCATAGCTCTAACCACTAAGAAAAACTATGACACAAAATAAAAGAAAAAGTAAATGACATCTTGACAACTGACGTAATGTCAGATGAAAAGTAAACATTGAAAAATTATTAGATTTAATATTTTAAAACAGCAAAATCAAAGTTAATAAATCGAATAAGATCGATTATAAGGCTGCCAACAAAAATAGTTGTCGCCAAGGCGCGACATGAGACGTAAAAGGACATTTTATAAAAGATGAGGATGATTAGTAAAAGTGTAAGTATAAATACTATATTTAAATACTGCATTAATAAAATAAATATATAATTATAATTGCATAAGTTGATAAAAAATGCTATGCAATAGCTTTACCGCGGCAGTCTCCGAGTGCCACATGTCTTTTTTTTTAGTCAGTAAACATCCCTATTAAGCATATCATCCGGTTCAGTGCCGGGCATTTTTTTTTTTTTTTTTTTTTCATTTCTCAAGGTCAAGGTTCGCCACACATACCGGTAAGCTTTCAACATTCAGTTTTGCCGGTTTTTGGAGTTTCTTGCCGGTTCTTCTCCATACGAAACGACTAAACGTGCCCATCGAGGCCTGTTGGGGCTGCGGGTTGTTCGCAAGAGATACCGCGGCCTCAACATGAAGGGCTAAGAAGGAACATGGGTGATTTTTGGTCAGTAGAAGTCTGACACTCCCTTTTGCTCTGCCTAAGAGCGGGAGGGGTTATTTCCACCCGCCATAAAAAAAGGCCTATGTGACAACCTTTTCGAGTATTGAAATCCTCAAAAAGACCGTCCCACACTTCGAGAAGCAAGTTGCTCACATACAAACAAACCAACATTTCTACAAAATAGCTAACAGAACTGAATTATCTATAACACATCGCGCCCGACCTCTTCACTAGAACAAACCACAGACAAACAATAGAATCGCGTGAGACTATTACACAACGAAGGTGAGGTTGGTAGGAAACGCACAGATATTATAAATTCGTCTCAGCTGTGACAGATGGACGGACGGGCATTTTTAGTAGTAATAGAGGTATTTAGAGGAAATTGTGATGAGCTTGCTTAAGGATGGACACATCTAAGCTATTTTTGGGGGTTTTAAGGCTGCCTCGTTGGTCTAGTGGTCGCAAGCGCGACTGCTGAGCCTGTGGTCCTGGGTTCGATTCCCGGGTCGGGCAAAGTGTTGTTGGCTTTTTCCATCAGGAATTTACTAGTAACGGCCGCGGAGTCTGGATTTGTGCCCGGTTGATGGCAATAGGCTCGCCCCCTATAACATGGGACTTAAACATAACTGGCGAAATGTGGGTGTACTATTAGGTACACCTCTGCCTAACCCTTCGGGGATTACAGGCGTGATTTTATGTTATGTTAAGGCTGAACCTCCAGGGTAGACCGCGAAACAAATTTTCTTACGTTTTATTGCAATTCGCCGGTCAGTTTCAGGTTGTATTTTAAATAAAATAGAAAGAAAGGAAAGAAAGAAAAATATTTATTTGGGACAAGTACAGGAACTACAAAAATAATAATAAAAAAAAAGAATCTAAAACTAAATAATAAAAAAAAGACCTGTGCGAGGCCAAAAAGGCTCCTATCTCAGCATGGTGCTGCGATAGATGAGAGACAAATACCGCAGCGCTGGTATTCTGATAGGACCCACTGTGAAATAGGATTTGCGACCGTAACAAATCTGACTATACTGAATACAGGGCATGAGAAGTGTTACGGGGTCTGAAAGGATACCAGATGACCCCTCCAGTCGACCATCTCAATTTGGCACACGATGCACCAAACACCACGGGGTGTTCGGTGCATCTGTTGTGTTACTTACCCCTTTTATAAGACAATCTCAGCGGTTTTTTCACCCAATTGTTTCATTTTCATTCTTTCCAGAATTTAAGTTCTTGAAATCAGAAATTGTGAGTAAAACGGCCTGTATTATTCAGTCAAAAACTTCCTCAAAAAATTCTGTGAGCGTGTTAGTTAATTTTATAAGCGTAAGATAAGATACTGTTAATAGAAATTATCAATAAGTTACATTATTTGAGCTAACACATTAATAAAAATAAATTAAATTACATAAATCAAATGTAACCTTCATAGTTCTAACCACCATAAAAAACTATGACACAAAATAAAAGAAAAAGTAAATGACAGCTTGACCACTAACGTAATGTTAGATGAAAAGTAAACATTGAAAAATTATTAGATTTAATATTTTTGCAAAGTTAATAAATCGAATAAGATCGATTATAAGACTGTCAACAAAAATAGTTGCCGCCAAGGCGCGACATAAGACATAAAAGGACATTTTATAAAAGATGAGGATGATTAGTAAAAGTGTAAGTATAAATACATCGTGTTCCAAATACTCAAAACAATACAATTTCACAGTTTTAAACACGTGTGCGTATTGTGCGTGTTTACTTCCCGAAGGGTGAGACCGAACCTGTCGAGGCTGCGGGTGGTCCGCAAGGGATACCGAGGCCTCGACATGAAGGGCGAAGAAGGAACATGGGTGGTTTTTAGTCAGTAGAAGTCTGACACTCCCTTTCGCTCTGCCCAAGAGCGGGAGGGGTTATTTGATGATTTCCCACCCCCCAAAAAAAAAAAAAAGGGTGAGACCGAAGGGTGAGACCTCTGGCCAGGGTGTTCCACACACCCATTTCTTTTGCCACAGTCTATGTTTATTTCCCATGTAATAACAGGCAGACTGCCTCATTGGTCGGTGTTGAGTTCGATTCCCGGGTTGGTAAAAGTGTTATTGGATTATTCCACCAAGAATTTATCTACCGTTGGGATGTGAATTAAATTTAGCACACAGATAGTAATATAACTTGCAATTACACATAGGATACTTTTTATCCCGGTAGTACGATTCCGTGGGACTATTACCGAACACCGAAGCGGTCTTAAGCTAGTTTAATATAATTTAGGTCAAATTCTAATATCAATAAATACACATATTGTAGGTCCAACTAGACCACCGACCTTCACAATCTCATCAAATCAAGTTAATATTCACACAGCCATCAGATAAACTTACATTTAAGTTATACTTAAGTTAACTATACTTACGCGGTTACCGTCAACCGGTAACCTTCAGGTAACCGTTCAGTTCACGACTTTGACTTATCAACCACCGACTAAGTTAGCGAGATTGGTAATTTTCTAAGTTATTTCCATGTTAAGTTTAAGTTTATCGTGGGACTTAACTTAAGTGTGTAACTTAAGGTTATTGCTCTCATGTGGTCTACGAAATTAAAATTAAAATTTTCCTGTTAGTCTTTTCTACACACTGTGTCTATATTTCTAATCTAACTTTCCTCTCGCAGGTCTGCTGGAAGAAATTTCTTATGAAATAAGCAGTACCTTTGTGCTCTTCTATTTTTGATGTATTTTTTTTCCTATTTTTGTATTTTGGGTGTACATCTTACTAATATTTTAAACCTGAAAGTTTGTTTGGATGGATGGATGTTTGTTACTCTTTCACGCAAAAACTACTGAACGGATTTGGATTACATTTGGTACATAGATAGTTTATAACCTAGATTAACACATAGGACAGTTTTTGATCTAGGTTAACACATAGGATAGTTTTTATCCCGATTTCATCTTCCCGTGGGATAATTTTCGAGTTGTAGCGGGTGAAGCCGCTGGCAAATAAATAAATAAATTTAAATTTTCTTGTTGAGATAACTATTCTAAGAATGCGGGTAAAACCAACAGCATGTTGGGTTAATGACATTTACGAAGACCAGGGAAGAATAAATGTTTTACTGAGTACCTGTAATGACTGCCAAAGATCTATATATGACAGCCGGGACCAACAGCTTTACGTGCTTTCCGAGGCACGGAGGAAACTCAGTATGTAATGGGTGGTCACCCATACACAGGCAAGCGCGGCTTAACCCAAAGATCGACCCGAGTGGCAGTTATTATTAACCCACGAGATTCTATTAATTTAAATATTTTTTATTCGTTATAAAACTTTCGTTCTACTTCACGGCACGGTTGGCGCAGTGGCTGAGCGATTCGACTGCTGCGCTGCGTATCGCGGGTTCGATCCCCGCACGGAACAAATTTTTGTATGGCCTGCCTTTTTCGGGTCTGGGTATTTGTGTATGTGAGTTTATATGTTTGTGAACGCACCCACGATACAGGAGAAATTCCTAGTGTGGGGCAACGTTTAAAAAAAATAAAACTTAGGTTAATGAACACTATTTTAATAATTAAAGTTTATTTGGCACTTTTTTACATTTTTCCCGTAAGATACTGATGATACTGTCTACATCGTCCCACTACTGGGCAAAAACAAATCACTGGAAGTCATTGGGAGAGCCCATGCAATGATTTCCAGTGATCTATCCTACGCCAACGTGGTCCACTGGTCACTGGTCTTGTCCAGATCATCCCACCATCTTCTTCCCGTTAGAAACAGTTAAAATTAAAGAATACATACAGGAAGGTTTTGAGTATGAGTGTGGATGGGTATAAGAGTAGAGGAATACCAAAGAAACGATGAATGGACTGTGTTAAGAATGATATGGCAAAAAAGGAGGTGTCTCATGAGATGACGAGAAACAGAGAAGTATGGAAGAAGAAGACATGCTGCGCCGACCCCAAATGAATTGGGATAAGGGCAAGAGAATGATGGGCCACTATGCACGAATGCCGTTTCATTTTGCAAATGAGAGCTCCAGATAGCTCGTACGTTAATCGTAATAAGATTCGCGATATAAACGACAAAACAATTACAGTTTCATTATCATCAAAATATCAATAAAGTTTTCTATGTAACATTTAATGGAAAATAATGATAAATCTGATATGAAAATATGACGATTACCATCAAATATTAATTAGATTTTGATGATTTTAACTCTGCAGTATCCTCAGCCTTTAGGTTTACAGTAATAGACACAAAATTTAATGCGTAAACGTGTGATTTACAGTTGATATAGTAATTAAAGTCAGGTATGTAATAAAATACAGCTTAATCTTCATTTTCACTGACACTAAACATCACCAACAGTTGGAATTTCAACTCTATGTACTCAGCAAATGGTTGAAAATTCCAACTAAGATTTACTTTAGTCATTAATTTAAGTGTTTCTGCTAGTGTGAGCTTAAAAGTATTTAAAATATAGTTACGGCTAGCAATGCAAGTCACATTACGAATTGCGAAACAAGCTGTAAAATTCGCATTGATCTAACTGATTTGTGTGAAGATTATTTTGAAATTCAATTAAAATTTATAAATGTTAGAACACTTTGTTGCCATACAGCAATGAACCAAATTAACCTTTTATTTAAGGTCTAAATAGGAGTAAAACCAACCTTATTGCTAAGAAATTACAGTAGGATATCAGAAGACAGTCTCCTCTCGGCGAGTGAGAGGGGTTATAATCCATCGCACCACAGTGACAGTAGATTGTCGGTTTTTTTTTAAAGTGGGAAATCATCAAATGATCCCACCTGCTCTGGGCTGAGCGAAAGGGAGTGTCAGACTTCTACTGACTAAAAACCACCCATGTTCTTTCTCAGCCCTTTGTACTCCCGGGCCGCGGTATCTCTTCCGAACAGAACCGCAGCCCTGACAGGCGTCGGCCCCTGGAACTTCCTTCTGGGGTCCAAGGACAGCATCTCTCTTCGAATTTTTCGTTCTTTTTCTATATGGAAGTAGAATTGACACGAAAAGAAGAAGAATTATACCGGAGTGAATATTAACTCATCTTCTTTACAACCCAAAAACTTTTTGTTTTTGTACTAAAAAATTGTTTACGGTAATTTTCGCTACCGACACTTATACGAAATCATATAATAATAAAGGACCTGTGTATTATGAGACGCGTGCGATGGAATATAATAATATAGCGACAATTAATATGGATAACGACAGCTGTTGAATGTTGTATAAGTAAGTAAATGTTTATTTTGCAAATATGGGTACAGTACATGTTGATATTTATAAACAAACTAGCTGTTACGGCATGCGTTGCAATGCCTTTTTTTGTACCTACTTACCTACCTACTACCTCCTACCCTACCTCCTACCTACCTACTACCCTACCTACCTACTACCCTACCTACCTACTAACCTACCTACCTACTACCCTACCTACCTACTACCCTACCTACCTACTACCCTACCTACCTACTACCCTACCTACCTACTACCCTACCTACCTACTACCCTACCTACTACCTACCCTACCCACCTACCACCCTACCTACTACTCTACCGACTACCCTACCTACCAACCATATCTACTCTACTATCGTACTTACTACCCTACCTACTACTCTACCTACTACCCTGCCCATCTACCTACCACTTCCTCATTTTCTAAACCTTCCCTGAACTTCCACAAATAGTTCAAGACTAAAATTAGCCAAATCGGTCCAGCCGTTCTCGAGTTTTAGCGAGACTAACGAACAGCAATTCATTTTTTATATATAGATAGATGAGAGGCAAGTTCAGCCATATTAAAATTATAATTTTACTCTAACATAATAAAAGCAATTATTAGCACAAGTTAATAGATCACTGCAACACAATTTATACAATAGTGATTTACTGCGGTACTCAGAGATATTTAATGATTACTTAAGCTGTCACTTAGTAAAGGTTTGACATACTTTTGTATTAGAAAACTGTCATAACCTTCACTAAGTGCTGGCCAAAGTAATCATTAAAGCTCTCTGAGTGCGGCAGTGTGGTACAAGTTCACATTTAATTGTTTTTTCTTATCTAACTATAGCTTCGGTTAGAATACCTGAACAGTTAGTTACAGTAGTACACCCACATTTTGCCAGTTATGTTTGAAGTCCCATTAGTAATAGAAGGCGAGCCTATTGTCATCAAACAAGCCGAAACCTAGACTGTAGTCTACAACTGGGAAATCAAATTCTACCAACATTTAAATGCAATTAATATGCCTACATTGATTAGCTATCGTAAAACATTTCTGCATTAATTGAACATTGCCAACTAATAGAATTACTGATGGAACATGTTTATAGTTCATTATTATTCGTTTAAATGGTAATTGAATTTACTCTATAAATTGTAATTATATTGACACTTCAATCACGTCTGGTTTATACAGACAGAAGCTAAAGAAATCTGCTTGTGAAAACTACCACTTCGTTTATTCTTTTCATAGCTTCATAACATAACATAAGATCACGCCTGTAATCCCCGAAGGGTTAGGCAGAGGTGTACCTAATAGTACACCCACATTTCGCCAGTTATGTTTAAGTTCCATGTAACAGGGGGCGAGCCTATTGCCATCAAACGGGCACAAATCCAGACTCCGTAGCTGTTACTGATAAATTCCTGATGGAGAAAGCCAATAACATTTTGCCCGACCCGGGATCATCGGGCGACTACTAGACCAACGAGGCAGTCAGCTTCATAATAAGTCCTAAAAAACACAAACAAACAACACATCGCCATTGTCAAACCAATAAAAAAATCATGAACATCATCATCACGAATCATCGTTGAAAAACATCGTAAGGAAACCAGCCTGCCAGAGACATATTAATTTCTTGAGGGCATGTAAAGTCAAAGTTCGTTACCCGGGTTAGTGTCTGTTAAGATGCCCGAGTTCCTGTAGGGGCTACGGGTTGGTCGAAAGATATACCGTGGCTACACAAAGGGCTAAGAAGGAACATGGGTAGTTTTTAGTCAGTAGAAGTCTGACACCCCCCCCCCCCTACCGCTCCGCCCCGAGCGGGAGGAGTCATTTGATGTTTCACCACCTTCCAAAAAAAAGGATTCCCGAGTTGTGTCTAAATAAATTAAATGAATAGTAAAAGACTCATTTTACATGATATTAAATAGGGGATGGGACTGGGTCAAAAAAATATGATTCTAATTAGTCCGTCAGTTAGATTATCGAAAAATATTGGATACGTGTTTTTGTTTTATCAAATTAAAAAAATTTGACGAAGATAAAACGCGTCAAAGATTATGAGTGGGGGGTTGTGACGTCATTTGTAGGTAAAAAATGTATTGACATGTGACGTTTTCGAGGAATTCACGAG
Organism: Diarsia brunnea; assembly: GCA_949774965.1. Taxonomy (NCBI): domain Eukaryota; kingdom Metazoa; phylum Arthropoda; class Insecta; order Lepidoptera; family Noctuidae; genus Diarsia; species Diarsia brunnea. The sequence continues at coordinate 11,724,742 of OX459022.1, read as the reverse complement.
TCTTCGTTTTTTATTTATTTAAAAAAAGAAAAAAATATGTGTTCAATATTTTTTGGAAATCTATCTGACGGACTAATTAGTTTTTTTTTGTCCGATCCCCTATTGCGTCTTGTTAAACTGAAAGCCGACCACAAAATAGGATAAGGCTCAGCGGATGACAATGATAATTCAACCTCTGCAACAATAAACGCCACATCTTCAGTTAATACTAAGGCCAAAGGAAATCTAGACTATTAAAAACACCATAATACTAAAGAAACAATAGACCACCATAACATCAAACCTTGAACAAACGGAAATATTAAATCAAAACATGGCTACTTGCCTAGATCAGTTAGACGGTCGGCCTCAGAAACACAACGATAAATTTTTATAACCTAGTCTGGCATTTGATGGATATCCTCTGTGAGACGATCGAATTAGATTTCACAATGGTTTGCATGTTGAATTGCGGATTGAAGGTTTTGTGTGCGAAAATGCGACGTAAATTGTATGATTCGTAGTTTCTCAGCAAATACTACTTGTACATTTAAACGCATCGTCAGGGAATGAATACAATAATATAAAAATTAGAGGGTTGCCCTCGGTTTGGACATGGTGACAATGGCACCACCTCGGGAGTATGCTCTTTTGAGTAAAAAAATATTTTTCCAATCGGTTCTTAAATGACGGAGTTATGAAGAAACAAACATACAGACGAATTGAGAACCTCCTCTTTTTGGAAGTCGGTTTTAAGCAACCGCGGCTGCGGAATTGTTTAATAGAGATACCGTGCCCGCGGATCACAAAGGGCTAAGAAGGAACATGGTTGGGTTTTAGTCAGTATAAGTCTGACACTCCCTTATGCTCCGCCCACAGCGGGAGGAGTCATTTGGAGCTCTCTAAACTCACCCCCTATTACATGAGACGTAAAAGTAACTGGTGAAATGTTCACCTCTGGCGAAGCCTATGAGCATTACTGGAGTTATATTATGTTATGTAGTAGTCGAGGAAAAAGAAATGTCACAATACATCAATTTCTCAAAAATCCCTGTCAGAAATCTAAAAAGACATGCCGGTTTCCTCATGATGTTTTCCTTCACCGTTTTGAGAGCAGCGGTGATGAAATAAATTACACAAAGTAATGCGCCTACCTGGGTTTGAACCAATGACTTAGTGTTCGTAAGTCAGGGCCGCCACCACTGGGCCACCGTTGCTCACCTTTTAACCCTTATTGTACACCTATAATAAGGATTAAAATGCTGTAACATGCCATCCCATACAAAACAGAAGACACAAAATATGAAAACACCAATTACCCTCAAAACATGCACTTTAAAAACATTATAGAGTAATTTACGATTACAAAACTTTAAAAAAAACATGAGTATTTTTACCGAAATGATTTGCATAATGTTCTAACCATTTGTTGAGGTCAAGGTGACGAGTGGTGCATGAAGATTGGAGAACTCTTTATTACTAAGAGTAGCTATTCTTTAAAAAAACATTAGTGGCTTTTTGAAGATCTTATGCAAAAAAAGCAGAAACAATCTAGAGCTGTTTACTTGGCTCGGGAATTTGCTGCACCATTTTCTTTTGAATTATTTTGGACAATGTTAGGGCTCTCACTAATATGTAATTCATCATCATCACCAGTCTGAATTTTCAAAACTATTTTGGAGTCGCCACCCATCTACAGACCAACCTAGACAAGTGCGGCGTAACCTGAAAGTTGATCCGAACGACAGTTATTATGTAGCGAATTCTTCAATATGAAATTATGATAAAAACTAACGTCCTTACCGCACTGCGGTTAACCTGGCTATAACCTACCTCAACAATTCAGTTATCAAATACAAAAAGATTTTTTCAAATCTGACAAGTAATTCCAGAGATTAACGCGTTCAAACAAGAACATAAACATTCTCTTTAGCAATTTTGTCAGTGTAATATTAATATCGAAAAATCTCCAAAGAAAAGACTTCAACGCGTTCACGAAAAATTTGTATCGCTGTACCTAAATCAAATTGTGCCTGATTCACACAATGCTTTGACCTAGAAATCTAGATATTGCAAGTCTTTACACATAACTTAGTACGAACGCAATGCATTGTGATAAACTAAAAAAAAAATCCCTGATACGCAAAATTTTCCAAAAAATATTATACAAACCCTAAATTGGTTTAAGTATTTTTTTTAGTTTTGCAAAGTATTGAGTTAAAATAGTTGTTTTTTGTAGCGTAAAATATTCTTTTGTACTAATTTCTTATTTTTTTTCACAGGTACAAACAACACAGTACAAAATGATTCCCTCAGTCCAAAGAGTAAGTGACTATCTATTATTATTAAATCTCTACTCGTAAAAACTAAAATACAAGAGAAGAGGAGACAGCAAAGCGCTTCGCCCTTTTTCAGTTTATAATATAAGTTAAAAACATTTTTATGCCTATGTGGGGTCACACAGGCTTCTTCTGGATACGCTGGTTCCATTATAGACCGCATCCATCGTTTTCCATCAGGCGTGCGTGGCTGAGGTCAAAAACAGACACATTTTGCAAAAAAAAAAAATAGTTATATTCATGGTAGTGAATATCATTGAACTATATTTTGATTTTTAAACCCAATGCTGAGCCGGGCGTTAGAAATTCCTGGCAATATCTACATAAGGTACTTATTTAAATGCCTTGTGTTCGTGAAAACGGGTATTATTACTTCTTGTGTAGTAATTTTAGAGTCAAGTAGTACTCTAAAGTTTTAGTATCTGCGGGACTCAGAGATATTTAATGATTACTTAAGCCGTCACTTAGTAAAGATTTGACATTCTTTTGTATGACAAAACTGTGAAAACCTTTACTAAGTGATGGCCTAAGTAATCATTAAAGCTCTCTGAGTACGGCAGTTAGTATTGTAATTTATTTTCACAATTGTTCCGGCCACAATCACCTCCACGACCCAGTAATAGTCAGTAATTGTCATAGTAGGGACCTAATTATATTTTATAAGTAATGTATGACTTGGTATATTATGTTGCCGTGCCCTAACCGGGTTTCATGTTGGAACCAAATTCATTGTAACAACTTTAAAACACATGAATGCAATAAAGAATTTGAGTTTGAGTTTGTACTAACTGGGTTATGGAGGTCAGACAGGCTGCAGTCGCTCTACGTAAAATACTGGTATTCAGCTGCATTCAATTAGACTGGAAGCCGACCCCAATATAGTTGGAAAAGTCTAGGCAGATAATGACTATGGTTCCGGCCATCTTGAATATCATAAACATAACATAACATCACATCTGTATTCCCGGAAGGGTTAGACAGAGTTGTCCCTAATAGTACACCCCTTTTTCGTCAGTTATCTTTAAGTCCCATGTAATCATGTATCCTGTCGAGGCTGCGGGTTGTTCGCAAGGGTTACTGCGGCCTCGACATGAAGGGCTAAGAAGGAACATGGGTGGTTTTTAGTCAGTAGAAGTCTGACACTCCCTTTCGCTCTGCCCAAGAGCGGGAGGGGTTATTTGATGATTTCCCAACCCCCCAAAAAAAAAAAAAAAGTCCCAAATAAGGGGCGAGCCTATTGCCATCATTCGGGCACAAATCCTCTCTCTTTCTTATGCTACTGAGAAATTCCTGATGAAAAACCCAGTAACACCATGTTGAGTAATAACTTTAAAAAAAACATACTACCGAATTGAGAACCTCCTCCTTTTGTTGAAGTGGGTAAAAAAAACATTCCAACCTGCACTTACCGTATCAATTACTTTAAAACAATATCTCTATTATGCACCAATCAATAGTTGAAACAATAAGAGGTTTTTACGTACCTTCGAAACAGTCAAATTAATAAAATTATAAACACAACACGAGAGGAAGGCCAAAATTAAGTTAAAAAAAAACATTCTCACGCAAATCCATTGTTTTGGCAAAGTATGAAAACAACCATTGAACGTAAAATACTGGGTGTCGGAAGAAACAATCGAATTTATTTAACAATATGGACACGTGTGCGTCAGCGCGCTTCGTTAAAAGGAAGTAAGCAGAGAATGTATTCAGGAAATAAAATAACATCACGCCTGTGATTCTACAAGTAAATGTACGCCTGTAATTCTACAAGTAAATGTAATTCTACAAATAAATGTATAGTATACGTAAACTCGCGCCCTTTTCCCATGGAGGTAGGCAGAAACCACAGAACGCCACTTGCTACAATCCTTACGTATACCTTTTGCCTCGTCCACATTCATACATCTGGTCATACACGCACGCCGGTTACGAGTACTACGCACGTGTCTTTTCTGAAGAACGGCACCAATAAGATCAGTGTATGTGTCTTTTCCAACAATATGATAAGACTACACGGTTGGCGCAGTGGCTGAGCAATTGGACTGCTGCGTTGCGTGTCGCGGGTTCATCCCCGCACGGAACAAATATTTATATGACCTGCAGATAGTTGTTTCGGGTCTGGGTGTTTGTGCATGTGAGTTTAAATGTTTGTAAACGGATCCACGATACACGAGAAATTCCAAGAGTGAGGCAACGATTTTTATTTTAAAAAAAGCCTATAATGTACCGCTTCTAGAATACTTTGGTCTCGCAATTACTTGTTTGTTGTGATGTAAAAAGAGCCCTGTACACAAATCTGGTCTTATCTTGAGCCTACTAATGACTTAAATTAAAATTCTGTATTTTGTTTTTATTTTGATCTAGAGATCAACCCGCTAGCGACCACTGGCTTAAACTCTTCAGGAAACGCAGACGTGATGTTATTAAAACCGGTTATGGTCCCATAGTAATATCCTGAAACAATAGCTTCTACTACGGGACCGAAACTCGGTTTCGAATGCTGTTGTTGTGTCATTAAAATAACGTATTATATATTGTCTCGTTACTGTTGTTGTTACTGCCTCGTTGGTCTAGTAGTTGCAAGCGCGACTGCTGACAATGATGTCCTGGGTTCGATTCCCGGGTCGGGCAAAGTGTTATTGGCTTTTTCCATCAGGAATTTATCAGTAACAGTCACGGAGTTTGGATTTGTGCCCGGTTGATGGCAATAGGCTCGCCCCCTATTACATGGGACTTAAACATAACTGGCGAAATGTGGGTGTACTATTAGGTACACCTCTGCCTAACCCTTCGGGGATTACAGGCGTGATGTTATGTTAAATATTGTCCAGTTCAAAACTATGTTACTTAAACTTTGCACTTAACTCATACTACTACAAAGTCGTGTAAATAACCAAATGCCTTATTCACTATGACAAACTGCTAGTAATTGATTAGAAACGCTTACGGCGGCAAACTAATGGTACCTCTACTCTCCGTCGGGGCTGCGGGTTGTTCGCAAGAGATACCGCGGCCTCCACACAAAGGGCTATGAAGGAACATGGCTGATTTTTAGTCAGTAGAAGTCTGACACTCCGCTCTGCCTAGAGCGGGAGGATAGTCATTTGATGATTTCCCACCGTACAAAAAAAAACAAAAATGGTATCGTTACTTATAGCATTAGCTTATTAACCATCATTATCTGCCTAGCCTTTTCCCAATGTTGGGGTCAGCATCCAGTCTCACCAGATGCTAGTATTTTACATGGAGCGACTGACCATCTGACCTCCACAACGTACTTTCCGAGGCATGGAGAAAACTCGGTATATAGGGTGTAAAAGTACCCTTAACGCAAACGAAGGGCACTTGTTCTCCCCACCACTGCGATCATTTTTTTGTTCTAGACCATACCTGGGAACCTGCTAGCAGTGTTGCCATATATACAGATTTCTCCGTATTTATACAGATTTTTGATGTGTAATACAGATTAGCACTGGATACAGATTTATATACAGAGTTTTCTAACTCGATTAAATTACTATAATAATCAACTCAAAACAGAACGAAGCAATAAAAAGTACACACATCATTGAATACACAGAGACACAGAGTGGCGGTTTTTGCGTAATAATAAAGATCTAGCGCCTGATGATTCAGAAGACGTCGAAATCTACTGGTGTAAAGTCACTGCAGTTCGTGATCCTGCTAATTACAGCAATCAATTATATCCTACACTGTCTAAATTTGTTTCTGCAATCTTAAGTCTACCTCATTCCAGTGCCGCCGTAGAGAGGATCTTCTCTTCTATAAATTTATTATAGACAAAACAACGCAATAGACCTAATACAAATAATATTGAAGGTCTTTTACATACAAAGCAACTGATTGGTGCAAAACCTTGCTATAGCCTAGAGGTTGATAATAAATTACTGTTAAAATTTAACAAAAATATGTATAACTGAAAATAATAAAGTAATTATTATTTTCAGTTATGCAAATGTTTGAGTTTTAATATGTTGTTTGTTTAAATTAATGTTTTTAATTTTACAGTAAGTATATTTAAGTACTTAAATAAAAAGTCAATTTTATTAATTAGTGTATTGTTATTATTTATACTGAAAACGGGATATTTACCATGTTTACTTTTTTTTTTTTTGTTTGTTTTTTTTTTGTTTTCTTTTTTTTTGTTTACTTTTTTGTTTGTTTTCTTTTGTTTTTGTTTTCTTTTTTTTTTGTTTAATAGTGCTAGTGACCATGCCAGTTTAAAATCTTAGTGTATTGTTTTATTTCATATACGATAATCATCCCATATCACGTTAGTTCTTCTTCTTATTCGTTCTTTACTCGTAAAAGAAGCAATGATGATGATTAATAATTCGATTTTGGTTTATTTGATTATACAGATTTTAAGTTAAAATAGCATACAGATTTTATACAGATTTTAGCAGTTTCTACTACAGATAAAAGGTTCAAGACATCTGGCAACACTGCCTGCTAGTTACAAAGATATTGGAGGTCAAAGTTCCAAATTTTTCACAGCTGTTTTTGTAAATACTAGTTTTTCAGGTTATAACTTTACTTAAATTACCTCCATGACCCGTTTACTATTCAAAGCATCCACTAACACAATGTTTTAACAGTGCTACTTTGAGTTTTACGGTAAAATAAAATCGCCAAAAAAAAATCGTTTCCCAGCAAGAATTTTTGCGTAGGGGTACTTAGTTTGATGTACATAATGCTTGGTTGACGGCTGTGTGATGGGTTGATTTACACCCTGTATAATGAGTGGTCACCCATCCACGAACCAACCTAGACATGGCTTTACCTAAAGATTGAAACGAGCAGCAATTATTATTATGCCACGACCTCCGTAATTATGTATGAACTGAACTTATCTTAACGTTTGGATCTAAAATTCATTTAAACCTACTATTTCGTGTGTCTCTCCAGCCATATTTCTAAGTTCACACGTTATAAGCTTAAATCAGTACGCACAGCGACGAATCAGGGTATTGATACCAGTGTAAGTGTATCTTTCATTGTACAGGAAATCTATACAAAGCAAGGTCGTGTTACATTAGAAATGTATAGTTTATGACACGCTGGTTGTACAACTCCTCTAAAAACTCCTGATTTGGCGCCGGTTTCTGTTAAAAGTAATCGTTTTCACATCAATATTTCAAAGCTAGTATATTTAAATAGATAAGAGGCCAATTGAAGTGCCAAAAAACAAGTCCGCATAATAATCACATAAAAAACATTTTGATATATTACATTTTTTATTTATTTCAATTGAAAGTTGTTTTTTGCAAGATTATTCAATAATTGTGAAAGTGTACCGATTCAATTTATTTTTTTGTGCGTTTGTATGCATGTGTGTTTCGTGTCTCTAAATTGCTGGCGGTATAATGATGTCTGTATTTTTGATTGATTGGTCTATGATTAGGTTTGGAAATAAGTTGCCTTTAGATGTTTATGAAATTAAGCAGAATACAGTGATCAAATCTCAAGGTGTGTTATTATTGTTGTATAAAGGTATATCTGTATAATACAGTAATTGCCACATTAGTTGAATTACTTAGTCATTTTAATTTGGATATGTTGTCATTCTTTTTTATAGCGTGTCGACGGCAAATCTATACTCCTATACTAATATTATAAAGACGAGAGATTCGTATTTTTGTTTGTAATGAATAAACTTAAAAACTACTGGACCGATTAAAAAAAATCTTTCACCGTTGGGAAGCTATCCTATCTCCGGGTGATATAGGCCACTTTTTATCACAGTATTCCTATGTGACGTGACGTGACGTCCGCTAGCCTTAATTAAATAAGTTTGGCCCAAAATTTAGCTATGCGATCTCCGCTCGCTGATGCAGTTATAAGATCGTCAAGTGAGCAGGTGTCATTGGTATAGTTAAATAATGATGTAATTTGTTTTCTTTTGTCCTTTTTGTATTGTAAAAACAAATCATCATCAACAGTCTGACTTCACTTTACTGAAGTCATCACCGCACATTACTAAGTGTCCTTCCTAACTCCATTTGAGTTCAATAACGTGATTTTCATTATCTAACTGCGGTACTCAGAGATATTTAATGATTACTTAAGCCGTCACTTAGTAAAGATTTGACATTCTTTTTATGACAAAAGCTGTCCAAACCTTTACTTAATGATGGCCTAAGTAATCATTAAAGCTCTCTGAGTACGGCAGTGAGACTTTCATAAAACATAATATATATGAAACCATTTACTTGTACAGTATCTTTTTACATGTCTTATTATTTGGCCCAATTTGAAAAAATACCCAAATTACAATAATATATAATAGATAAATCATATCACATTATTACAAAATGAGAAAAGTGGAAAAACAAACGAGGTTTTAAATTATCTCTCCAAATAGAATTTAATAGCAAAGATGCCTATTAATAGCCGGAAAGACGATCCTTAAATCTAGTTTCAGTGTAATTCGAATTAGATCAGTTTAGCAGGCATCCATAAATGCAGTTATTACCAAACCTGAATCTACTTAAGAGTAACACCCATCCAAATACAAAAATACCATTCAAAATACTTTGAACTAAATACAACAAATTAAAAGCAGCTTCCTTAACTCGGCCACAAGATGGCATACCTATCGCTTGACCCTTAAAGGAGCATTTTTTATCTGTGGATGGATTCTAGTCTTTCTAAATGTCAGTTGACGTCCTCAAACATTCTAAATCAATGAAATATCTTACTAGGTTACGTGTTTACGATAGATTTGGGAAGATAAATGACTTCAGCCATGTTTGGAGTTAAGTAGGTATGCATTTTAGATCAGTCTGAAGTATTTTCGAAGTAAGGCAATTGCTTCATCTTATGCAGAAAAGGAGTTAGCGCATATCATTATGCTTGTATTATATTTCGTATGTATACACTTGACATGACTCCTCCCGCTCTGGCCGGAGCGGAAGGGAGTGTCAGACTTCTAGTGACTAAAAACCACCCATGTTCCTTCTTAGCCCTTTGCAGCCGGGGTCGCGGTATATCTTTTTCATCAACCCGCAGCCCCACGTATTTCTCCACTTCAATCAACTTATCTGTGCAGACGACCAAACACAAAACTAAAATAAATGTACCAAGTTTGACATGTCGATGCCAATTATCTTGACAAGCAGCGCCACTTTCTACTGCAAAATAAAGTGGTCACACTGAACAACGACTTTCGAGAGAATTGACCGAATCTTTTCGTTAGCTTATGTTACCGCTGAATCGCTGATAGAACGCTTTGGGTCTTCAGGGGATGTCAATAATAACAAACACTTAACTGGTGTCGTGTCATAATTAAACCATAAACAACTTTAATAATGAAAATTTCTTGTGAATCCTCTAAGGTCTATACAACATTAAATCTGAAAAAAAATGAGAACGTAATTCATAAGAGCAATGTACGTAACTGAATATTGATTTAATTTTGTTATAATTAAAAAAAATGGCAAATTTGACTGACTGAGAATCAATGCACAGGCGAAACCCTTTTTTTTTTTTTGTGGTGGGTGGAAAATCATCAAATAACCCCTCCCGCTCTTAGGTAGACGAAAGGGAGTGTCAGACTTCTACTGACTAAAAACCACCCATGTTCCTTCTTAGCCCTTCATGTCGAGGCCGCGGTATCTCTTGCGAACAACCCGCAGCCCCGACGACAGGCCAAACCCTTAGGGCTAGAAACTTTAAATTTTGCACACGTTTTCCTCTTATGACGTAGGCATCCAGTAAGGATTTTGTAAAATTCAAACCCCAAAGGGGTGAAACAGGTGATGATAGTTTGTATGGAAAATCGTATTTTTTTTTTATATTTCCGACATCCACGTAGGCGAAACCGCGGGCAAAAGCTAGTAATTTATAAGTATTCAGCTGCATTCGGTTAGACTGGAAACCGACCCCAACATAGGGGAAAGGCTAGGCAGGTGACGATTGTTCTAACTTATGAAAGACCTTTAAAAACATTAAATCACTTGGTGATTGATTTAAATCTGATCACTTGCAATGAACATTAATCTTATTCACACCAATAAATTAAATCCCAGAGAACCAATTAATCTTCTTCAAAACCAATTTTTATGAAATTGACGCAAATTGGTTTTAAACTAATTGAAAATAATATTAAAATAGCTTTTTGACGATTATTTGCAATAACAATAATTGGGTATTAATGCTTTATCTATTCATTTATTATAATAAATAGTGCATTATAATTTATGGCGATCGATATTGTCAATATGTCTGTTTAATAATTAGATTGTTTCGTAATTTATCGATTTGAAATCAATGCAATAAATATTTGGAATACTGGGGTACCTACTCTATATCAAAATCAAAACTCATTTTTTTCAAATTAGGCTGATAATCAGCACTTTTTGAACTTTAAGTTTACAAGAGACAGTCGCCCAAAATGCCCACCGTTCGACACTTCCTAGTGTTTTAGCTGGGTTCGAAGAAAAAGTGGCGGAACAAACTCCCCAGCAACACATCTGTCTGTTTGGTTAAAAGAACCAGACTCGATACAATAGTAAGGTGTAAGTTAATATTACGATTGACTACAATCAATAATAAAAAAGTATATAATAATAAAACATAAAAAAGACATAACATATCAGTAAACTAATTTTGGAGAAAGAACATAAATTACAAACATTGTCTTGTGTTCAACTCAACGACCAGCTATTCTTATCATTCAAGTAGTCGTTAATGGAATAGTATGCTTTTAAACAAAGATTAAATTTTACTTTGGCTTTAAATGTATTAAATGGCAAGTCTAGAAAAGAAGATGGCAGTTTGTTATAAAATGTTATACCGAGCCCTACGAATTAATTATGAACTTTGTGAAGCCGGTGAAAGAGTTTAAGAGAAGAGGTTAAAAGTTTGAATAATGATACAGCAATTACCTATACAGTAAGTAAGTTTATTTTTTTCTTTAAAAGAATCGTTGCCCCACACTAGGAATTTCTCCTGTATCGTGGGTGCGTTTACAAACATTTAAACTCACATACACAGAACACCCAGACTATCTGTAGGTCATACAAATATTTGTTTCGTGCGGGGATCGATCCCGCGACACGCAGTGCAGCAGTCCAATCGCTTAGCCACTGCGCCAACCGTGCCGTCAAAGTTTAAACGAGGGACTAAGTCCCTCGTTTTACCCAACATACTGTATATTTATTACAAAATGTAATGTATTAACAAGGAAACATCAATTAATGTTTGTACGCAGATAAACTCTTGACTTGGAACCTATTCAATTTGTCTCAGTAATGGTCCAAGAGAATGAGATAGGTTATGTCTATTCCAATACTGCAAATTGATGTTAAATATTCCCACTTACACAATTATCCGTTTTAGTTTATGACCAGGTCATTTTGGGAAGTTTTTTAATAGTTACACACAATTCAACCCTAGTCATTAAGTTATTTTGTTGTTACTAACACTATGGACACTTGTCTGAAATAAAGAGTTTGAATTTGAATTTGAATTCATCCATCCCCACTTCTTACAGTTATGTTTTAAAACACATCAAATTAAAGTCATGTGTCCATTGGATATGCAATTAATTTTTTTAAGTCCGACAAACCCGTGGCAATGGCTTGACTGTGGGGTCGGTGAGTCTCTAGAATATATACTTAAAACTAAATATGTCCGAGAATTGATTGTTTTTTCGGCATCCTATGTCCCACTGCTGGCCAAAGGTCTCACCCATGGCTTTCCAAGTTGGTTTATAATTTGCCTTCTTCGACCAGTCAGAGGCAACTAAAGGACTTACCAGAGAATGGGCAGCAGCGTTCTCTGTGCTTTCATAATGAACCATACTGCGATCGCCAACCCGCCTGCCAAGCGTGGCGATTATGGCAACCCGTCCCCCCCCCCCTTCTGGAAGAGGCCTATTCTAGCCGTGGATGTCTTATGACTGAAATGATGATGATGATGACCAGACCGTTAAGAATGAGTCTATATCGTCATTTAGGTTTTGCTTTGTTGTTAGTTTTACCAACCCTTGAGCTATTCACGCCGGGAGCTGCAGTTCGAATACTTATTTATAAGAGGACAAGAGTACTACTAACCATTTACAAAGGTTGTCAAATACTTATTAAAGAATGGGACGGACAAATTCGCGTATAATATTTTAGACACGTCTAAACCCAAAGGTCTACAGTTTGACCCCAACCGCTATCACTGCTACAGGCATTGCACTTTCTCGTAAATAGCAAGAAACAGGTAATTTTAGACTCCATACATCATCCAAGGATGTCAACTAGTCGCGTTGTGGATATATCCGAGTTTTTGGACGTTTATCCGAAATATACGAATGATAAAATTTCACCCAATTTACAGGGGTTAAAAGTATACATTCAAAAAACCGGCCAAGTGTGAGTCGGATTCGCGCACGACGGGTTCCGTACCATTTTTATCTATAAAAATCGCGTTTGTTGTATGGTAGTCCCCCTAAAATATTTATTTTATTTCATTTTTAGTATTTGTTGTTATAGCGGCAACAGAAATAAATAATTTGTGAAAATTTTAACTGTCTACTATCGCGGTTCTTGAGATACAGCTTGGTGACAGACAGACAGACGGACAGACATCAAAGTCTTAGTAATAGGGTCCCGTTTTTACCCTTTGGGTACGCAACCCTAAAAAGAAACAGCCGAAACAAATACAGAGGTCATAGTCTCTTGTCTACATAGCCTTGGTATACTCACTTGAGGACTAAAGTCCATTTCACGAAAGAAGTCCCGCAGACGCAGCGCTGTATGTCGCGCGACATAATGTTGTTTCACAACTTTTGGCATCGTAAATAAACCTTATAACGCACTAATCCAATAATAAACTCACAAAATATCTACCACAACAAACGCACCTTGATAACATCGACAAACGACAACATGGCCGATCTGTTAAATTTAGTTCCACAATTGTCCGCGGGACTTCTTTCGTGAAATGGACTTTATACAGATATGCTATGATAAAGTTTACTTAAATCTTTAAAACTACGCAATGGATTTTGAAGAAGTTTTTTTTAATAGATAGAGTGATTCAAGAGGAAGGTTTTAGTATATAATTTGACTAACATCCACGCGGGTGTAGCCGCGGGCATCAGCTAGTTGTCAACATAATATTGTATTACAGCAACTTTTGCAATAGAGAAGAGCAGTACAGATTTATCTTAAGAAGCTTGGTGCAATACAAGCCACTGGATCAAATTACATTGTCCATAAAGTGTTAAGAGAAACGACCTGAAGACAGCTTTTAAACGACGCTTGTAAGCTATTAACATCTCATCAATTACTGTCTGTTAGTGCGTGCAATTACACATAATTCATGATAGTTTATCGGGTTTATATAACACAGCGGGATACAGTAAGATAATTTTAAAAGCAAATCCTTTTGGGTATTTTATAAAATTATAAATTCGGTTCGAATGAGACACGCTTGCTTATAGTTATAAGATTCAAAATACAAACCCAGATCCCAGTTCACAGGACATTACAGACATAGTTTTTCAGTACGCACATATATACGTATTGAAAAACTACCCTAATTTACAATACAAACAAACGAATTTTATCTCGTTACAATATTGAGTACGATTTTGCTGAATGGTACACGGTAAGCAGGCGTGATTTTACGTTTTCAAGGTTCAAAAGATTTTCCCAAAAATATTTTTTATCCAAAGAAAAATATCCGAAAATATCCGCAACTTGACATCCCTAACACAACACTATCATGCAACGGCTAATCTTATGTCGCCATGCAATTTATTACAACTTTATAGCACCACTAAATCATTTGAAAATCGCCTCTAATTCTAACATCACTAGAGTTATGGCGGTTGCAAACAGTTTTGTATGAAGTCTTAGCAAGATGGGAGTCATTCAAAGAATTTGTAATGAGGCGGAACAGTAGCGGTTTTAGCGTTGATTTGTATATTTAGGTTTTATATGGCTCCGACTGACGAACAGTATGTCGTGGGTTCAAACCCAGGCAGGCATTACTTTGTGTAATTTATTTCATCACCACTGCTCACAAAACGGTGAAGGAAAACATCGTGAGGCAACCGGCATGTCTTAAACCAAAAGATTCGAAGACGTGTGATATCTACCAACCCGCACTGGGCCCGCGTGGTGGATCATAGCCCATCCCTCTCCTAGAGAGGAGGCCTGAGTCCCTGCAATGGGAACATTATAGGCTGATGATGATAATAGCTAGTGTAGTAACTGGTAATGTTTCCCACAAAATATTCTGAGTCTAACCAGTTGATATCCTCAAAATTAAGAAATATAACATAACATCAAAGTCAGATCTGCCTTCAGGTAAGTCGGACAGCATTTATGCGCAGGAGTGTTCTTTGCATGGCTCCAACTATTTATAATAAATTACCAAAAAGTTGGAGGGAGCTTACAAACATGGTCTTGAAGGCGAAATTAAAACTATTTTTGACGACCAAAGCTTATTATAAAATTGATGAATTTATGGCCGAGTCATTTCCAGCAAGTTAAAATTTGATTATTATGTATTGTATTTGAGATCGTATTTAATTGACATAATTTTATTGTAATTTTGACAATTTATTGCATTCTTATCATGACATTTTTGACATTTTGACATTGTTTTAGTATTCTTATTTTATTGACATTTTTAATTTTTTATTGTAAATTTGTATTTTTTTTTTAATTATTATTGTTATTATTTCTTTAATTTGATTTTTTTCTAATGAGTCTATGTAACCTTTTGAATTATTTTGTTAACTGAAAATTATTATAAAACAACATTAATATATTTGCACGTCGCTTAAGTGGCAAACATGTCGAACATAATTTATAATAATATCTTGCATGCATGACATCACCGTTCTGTATGTATACACATTGTTTGAGCAAATAAATATACTTACTTACTTACTTAACATCATGCTGTAATCCCAGAAGGATTGGCATAGGTGTACCTAATAGTCCACACACAATATTTCTCCAGTTATGTTTAAGTCGCATGTAATAGGGGGCGAGCCTATTGCCATCAATCGGACACAAATCCAGACACTAAGGCTGCTACGGAGAAATTCCTGATGGAAAAACCCAATAACACTTTACGCAACCCGGGAATCGAATCCAGGTCCTCATGATCAGCAGTCGCGCTTGCAACCACTAGACTAACGAAACAGTCATAGGTTAGTCATAGCCAATTTAGGAAACACACATAATTTTATTTCACAATACAAGATTTTGTCACTCGGGTCGATCTTTAGGTAAAGCTGTGCTTGCCTAGGTCGGTCTGTGGACGAGTGACCGCCCGACATACCGAGTTTCCTCCATGCCTCGGAAAGCACGTTAAGCTGTTGGTCCCGGCTGCCACATATAGATCTTTGGCAGTCGTTACAGGTAGTCAGTGACCTGAAATTCTGACATCCAGTCTTATCAAAGAGTATCGTGTTACCTAGTATTAACTGGGTTGTGGAGGTCAGATAGGCAGTCACTCCAAGTAAAATACTGGTATTCAGCTGCATCAGGTTAGACTGGAAGCCGACCCTAACGTAGTTGGGAATAAGGCTAGGCAGATGATGGATGATGATGCATTTTTATGAAACTACACCTAACATAACATACTCATAACTATGTTATATAAACAGTAGGTAAGTAAGCACTATCTTATTATAATAACTACCCCCTTGTGTAATAGCGTAATGTTTTGACCGCTAGGGTCAAACATCTAGTATCTTACAATGATATTTTTATGGAAGCTCTTATCATAATGGTATGGTATGATCTTTGACATCGCCGTGGAATGCAAAACTGTATGTATTTCCAACGTTATTTTTATGTCATATCTTCTTTCGCGGATTTTTTTTAAGACAAATAGCTTATGCCTGCAGCTTCACTCGCGTGAAGTTTGGTACGAACGGGATCGAGCAACCAGGATATAAAGTATCCTATCTGTTAATCCAGGTTATAGCCAATCTGTATGCCAAATTTCGTTCAAATCTAATTAGTAGTTTTTGTGTGAAACAGTAACAAACATCCTCACAAACTTGCATTCTATTAACTTAGCAGTCCCCTGGTGGACAACTCAAACTTTAATTCAACATTTATTTCAATTAGACTATTATAGGCACTTTTAAATGTCAGATATACAAAGAAAGGGAACCTAAAGTCACTGCCACAAGGTATAATAACTTTTACAAGTACTGTAGTTGCCCATTTCAAAGCGTAGATCTCTATGGGAAAGAATGGACAAGAAACTCCATTTACACTCTTGTATCTCCAAAACTGCCTCATCACCTGTCCCTGACCTGCCCTGCAATCTCCACATGAAGTCTGACCCAGCCTTTGGACGTCAGCCTATTAAAAAATGCTGGAAGCCGCAAACACGTGTTCAGTATACCATACCATACCAGATAAATCTTTAAACTCACATACAAAAGAACAAGAGTTTAATCCATAACTAAAGTAAGCAAAGTTGGTCAACAGAACCATTAAGGGCAAGTTTATCAAAGGGCTCTTGATGCCCACACTTTATTTGTAAGCCTGCACTGTCGATTACTGCGCGTAGAATGGGACCAACTTAACCTGGTACTAACTAGAAATGTTGTTTGTGAAGATGGAATGCAAGACGTAACCGATTTATTGAAAGAAAAGCTTTAAAGTAAGTGCTATTATCATAAAATTACCCGAAATACAAAAAGTCTAGAAACTGTCGATCTGATTTGCTAGATATTATCAAAGTTTACTTTTAATATTATGATTTAGAGGCTCATCATCATTCTCTTGTCCTTATCCCAATACATTAGAAAGGACTATTGCAGTAAACACAAACTCACGCCATTTTCCCATGGGGGTCAACAGAACTCCGCCTGCTACGATCCTAACGTACTTCTTTTTGCCTCGTCCACATTAATTGTGAGTGATTGTGATTGCAAATTCTACGTTTCATACGAAAACAAAAAAAAACTATACGAAACAAGCAGAGTAATACACTAATTAAAAACTAGCTGTTCCCGGCATGCGTTGCAATGCCCTTTTTCCTACCTACTATCTGCTTACGTACCAACTACCTCCTACCCTACCTCCTACCCTACCTCCTACCCTACCTCCTACCCTACCTCCTACCCTACCTGCTACCCTACCTCCTACCCTACCTCCTACCCTACCTCCTACCATACCTCCTACCCTACCTCCTACCCTACCACCTACCCTACCTACCTACTACCCTACCTCCTACCCTACCTGCCCACTATCCTAACTACCTACCACCCTACCAACTACCCTACCTCCCAACCATACCTGAGTAAGTATGGTTACTATCCTACTTACTACCCTACCTACTACTCTACCTACTACCCTACCTACCTACCACTTTCTCACCTTTTAAACCTTCCCTGGACTTCCACGAATATTTCAACACTAAAATTAGCCAAATCGGTCTAGTCGTTCTCGAGTTTTAGCGAGACTAACGAACAGCAATTCATTTTTATATATATAGAAGTACGTATGTGAACTTGTCCAGGTCTTGTTTTTAAAAATATGTTATTTAATATACTTAACAAACATTTAAAGTTGAACAAAATTCTACAGAGCAAGTTAGACTGGCCGCTTTAGGATAACGATACAAAGCGCCACAGTGCAGCGCATAGCAGTGCACTCACACTATACAATTACATATAAATTGAGACAGACTCGTGCCAAATTGCGCCTCTGTGACCTCGAGTGCGCAACTTAGTGTTAGGGTCACCACGCTTACAGCAGGAATTTGAATTTTTGAAAAATGAGAAGCATTTGTTTGTGTTTTGGAAAATAGCTCAGGATTATTTGTCTTGGTGATTGTTATGAGCTTCATAATGTGGAAAGTGTTTATTCAATGTGTGTGTGTGTGTGATATATAGTTTATTTTTATACACTACCACACAGAATAACGTTATTTGCCAAAAAAAAAAGAACTCTGTTTACATACTACATAACAGTTTTAAATGTAAACAAATAAAGCAAAGCTACAGTGTCGGTCACACATTGTTATAATTTGTGTATTGAACAAGTTACTAGAACAAAAAATTACCATAATTTTAAATTAAAATAACTTAACAACTCCAAGAATAACTTCGTCTTATTAATTATCCATAGTCCAGACTCTCGACCAAACACAAACCCAAAAGGTGAAGCAAACTAAGTTACGTCATCAAAATGAATCATCATCATCATCTTCCTGCGGTCTCTGGTTCCTGGGGTCGGCGCAACCCTTTTTTTCCACTCTTCCCTTCCAGACGTCATGGTGGCATTTACTCCTTTCTCTTTTATATCATTCCTCACACAATCCATCCATCTTTTCATTGGCCTTCTTCTCCCTCTTCATCCATCAACATTTATATCCATCACCTTTTTAGTCACACGTGATTCGTCCCATGTCCATACCACGACATTCGTTTCCCTTTCAACTCAAAATTAATATCAATGCCTATTAAACTGCAAGTTATAACCGTTTGTTGATCCAGCTATGGCCACTGCATATCCTTCTACACTGACCATTTTATGGGATATAAACTGTAGGCAACACAAGGTGTCAATGAACCCTTCGTGAAATCGTCAACCAAGCATTCTGTACATCAAACTCGACGCAAATATTTTTGCTAGAAGACTTTTTTTTGTTGGTAATATAATATCTGATCTCTATGGGATATTACCTATTATTTTATTTTTGGCGGGTGGAAATCATCAAATAACCCCTCCCGCTCTTGGGCAAAGCCAAAGGGAGTGGGGGTATATATTGCAAATAACCCGCAGCTAGCTGAAGACCCTTAAGTTTACCTTCCCTTTTAAACGACCTAGGACAAGATCCTTAACTAGAAATATCAGTGACTAATCTCAGTACGTCAATCAAAAGCTCATTTATAACAACACTTAGAATGGATCTTAATTTTCTATACGAGTCGAGACTAATCCGCGTTAATACAGATGCATGTTCGTATTAGCGCAATGTTATTGATGTTCTTAAACCTTCCCACGTGTGCTGTGCATTCTATTTGGATTCCAGTCATTGTCTACAATTCTAGATATTATACAGACTTACGAACAGTAAGTCGTGGGTTCGAACCCTGGTAGGTGCATTACTTTGTGTAATTTTTTTCATCACCTCTGCTCTCAAAACGGTGAAGGAAAACATCGTGAGGAAATGACGTCTTAGAACCAAAAAAAAGTTCGAAGACATGTGACATCTAGCAACCCGCACTGGGCCCGCGTGGTGGATTATAGCCCATCCCTCTCCAGGCTGCTGATAATTATGATGATGACACAGACTTAAAGTTACACTAGAATAAAGGCTGAAGTATATTTGGGACCTTTTGGATACACCGCAATGCGTGGGTGGAGTGTGGCAAATCATCAAATTACTCCTCCCTCACTGGGCAGAGCGGTAGGGTGTGTCAGACTTCTACTGACTGAAAACCACCTATGTTCCTCTCGCCGCGTTATCTCTTGCGAACAACCCGCAGCCCCGGCGGGTCCTAATTATACCCTCCTAGTATAATTTGTGTCGATCAGTGAGGCCTAACATAAGCTAGATATTTACATCAATTATGTAAGTAAAGGATTTACATACAACTTGCGATTCTGTTCTGTTGCCAAGCATGTTGAAATGTCTGCCTCAGAAATAACACACAATCTACTTGACATTCTAATGTGAGCGCTTGAAGCTGCTAATTGACAGTAGATAATCACAATTATTTTGAGGATTAGATTAGGAACAGGTGTATAAATGTACAGTGTTACGTGGGCTGCGGGTTGTTCGAAAGAGACACCCTGGCTTGGGAAACAAAGGGCTAAGAAGGAACATGATGGTTTTTAGTCAGTAGACGTCTGACACTCCCTACCGCTCTGCCATTTCCAACCCTCCAAAATAAGGATGTTACGTAGCAGGTGGCATTTTTTGTTTCTATCTACCCCCGTTAAAGAAACTTCTCATTTCTGGTCTTCATATTTTGTAAAGCCCTGTAATAAAGCAGCACTGGCTCAGAGCCAATACCCTTGACTTATTGGATATTATTCGATATTCTTGGTTCGATTGTTCGAACACAAACCTAATTCTTTTTTCATCTTACTGCTCTGAAAACTGTAAATGTCACATCGTGAGGAAACCTGCATGCTTTAGAACTGAACATTTCCGAATCGGTTATCGTGGTATGGACATGTAATGTGGAGTAATGAGGAAAATGTTGAGTTTGAATGTGGCTATAAGAGTAGAGGAAGACCACTGAAAACGATGGATGGTATGTGTGAAGGAGGGACATGGCTAGAGGTGGAAAGAGGTGTCTAATGAAATCGCAAATAGTAGTTAGACATGTTGCGATGACCCCAAATAAATTGGAATAAGGTCAACAGAATGATGATGAAACTCAAGCTAATATCGTGAAAAGGTTGAATTAAATTACTATAATTAAACATGGAACAATTAGGTCCCACATTTTTTCAAACTTATGTGGTATTTAAAGAATAGTAGAAAAGAGGAACAAGAATAATGTACGATGACTATCATTCAGTTTCTAAACATAAGTCCATGCCCATCCTATCCTACCAATATTGTAAATGCGAAAGTTCCGTGAGGATAAATATACTCGTAATATGGATGCTTATTACTCTTTTACGCAAAAACTACTGAACGGTTTTGGATGAAATTTCGCAAATAGATAGTTAATATCCCGTTTTCGGTATTAATAATCGTTTATAACCTGATGAACACATTAGCTATTTTTTATCTCGATAGTATGATTCCGTTGTCCAATTGTCAAACTCCACGCGGGCGAGGCCACGGGCGTAAAGTTAGTAACCAATAAAACTAATTATCCCGCCCATACAAAACTCATACAAAATTCTTCAAACACACCTTCATTACAATTATATCGCTGCAGTAGTTACTAATTAACATTGCGAATAGAAGCAAAGGTCTTCGGCCCGATGGCACGGGAGTAAATATCTGACAGAGACTGAGCTTCATACATGTAGTGCCGAAGCGTGTGTCTTTTGTTTCAGAATTTGAAGGAAAGGCGGTGTAGAATGATGACGGGGTATTTAATCTATATCTAAATCTAAACTGGCTGTATGATAAATGATAACAATTTTTAAATCGAATCGATATTGAAAATTTAGTAATGATTACGATTCGAAATCAATTTATCTAAGTACGAAGCGATTTTTTTTTTGTATGTAATACGCTTTAAGACCGATAACGATCAAATTCAACAGCAATATTGAGATTGTGAAAGCAGTAAGCGTAAGAAATACATGTCCGAAGTCAGAATTGCTGAGACTGACTATACACTACAGTGCACAGTGCAGTCACTATTGCTGACTTGCTGGTGCTTTGTGCTCTTCTATTTTTTTATGTTTTGTTTTTTTCCTTTTTTTTGTATTTTGTGTGTACATAAATAAATAAATAATAAAGACAGGTAGAAAATCAATAGTTTACATATATGTAACGACAATTGTTTTTCGTTGACAAATAGACTAGTAAAAAGTTTTTATTCCTAGATCGCAACACCATTATACTCGTATGACGCTAAGTCTCTGTCACATATCTACTCCTGTCCCCATAGTGTAGCATACAGGAACATTGCCCGCACTGGGCCAGTAGTCATCGCAACCGGTCTACAACCAGTTTCTAGGTGACACCAGACACGCTTGTTTGTATATTCACGCTGTGGCTTTTGTGGGTGTAACAGTTACTTGTTCCTCGTCCTCTAACTAACAATTAGGCTAACTAGCTTACTCATGGATCACCAGTTTTGAGTGAAGCGGGGCCTAGTGCTGCCGGCCCCGACTTACGGTAACAGTAAGTCGTGGATTCGAACCCAGGCAGGTGCATTACTTTGTGTAATTAATTTCATCACCGCTGCTCTTAAAACGGTGAAGGAAATCATCGTGAGGAAACCGGCATGTCTTAGAACCACAAAATTCGAAGATATGTTACATCTACCGACCCGTACTAGGCCCACGTGGTGGATTATAGCCCATCCCTCTCCTAGAGAGGAGGGCTGAGTCCCTGCAGTGGAAACATTGTAGGCTGATGATGATGACTCTAGAGAGGCATTCAAAAACATTATCATCTAGTTTTTTTTTTATTGATGACCGTTGATCGCTTTTTCATCGAAACTTTGGAGTGTTTACACAGGACATTTAAATCTTTTTGGGAATATTTCAATGATATTCGTAAAACTTATTGATGTTCTAATAATAAACTTTTCATTAATTTTAACTGTCTGGTTTTGTATAAATTATAACCGTGTAAAGGTTGGTCGGACTTGTTAGACTAAAAAATGCATAAAAATTTTATCATTTCGCATTTCCCGGAAAACAAAACAAGAATAATTTGATCAATTAGAAACAATCTTTTTTGAGGAAACGATTGAAAATTGGCCTCACATTGATTGTCATCTGCGTAGATGTTTTTTTATACTATAATCACCGCGACTATAGGGATTGATATAAAATGGTCGTTTGTGTTTAACCTAATTTATGTAATATTCGATACTAATCGTAATTAAGCATTTTAATTTGTTTAATACTTAGCTTAATTTCATATTTACCTACAGATCTCTGTACGGACAATAAATCGAGTGCCATTCTCATATAACTGCCATACAGTATTGAAATATCTGAATTAAACCATACAGATAACACTTACTTCTTACATAAAACATTTTTAATGTGAATAGAACATATCAAGGAAAAACGAGTGATAACAATATTAATACGATTACAATAACACACGATTTAGTTACACCATAAAGGGAACACATAAAATCTACTACATAAATATAAAAATTGATGAGTAACACCGGGAGTTTGTGCATGGTCGTGGAGGATTTAAGTGTTGAAATGCTAATGAAAACAAATTGTTTGACCTCTTTTAAAAATTCTTGTTGTGTTATATTTTATGGTAAAAGGGCAATGCCGATTTTAGGCCCAAGACTGCCCACGTTATTTGTTTTATTAAAAAAACTTATATAAATTTTACGTAATTAACTTTGTTATTCACGATGCAATAGAAGTTGGAAACATTAAAAAATAAATAAAAGTAACTATTATGATAAAAAGTTAAAAAGTCAAGCTCACGTCTATTACCTGTGAACCTTACCTACGATTTTGATATTATCTATGTCTCATTCTGTATCTGTGGCTGTACTGAATAACGTGGAATTATGTTTTTTTATGTAAATAGAAAATCACAGTTTCATTTAAATATAATCATAAACCATAATAGCGATTTACAATCGGCATAGAATACATATTATAATAAATTCAATGATCTACAATGCACCGATCGATACTTTTTTATGTAATGGCAACACTAAAACTTGTCAGTTGACAATAGAAGTGTCAAAAGCTATTTTTTGGACGATGTGTTAATAATGTATGATGATTGATGATACATTTGATGAATAAAATGTTGACTAGCAATATGGTGTTTTATTTTCAACTATCTAAAATATTAAATACTATAATATGCTATAATAATTATGTTATGTAAGAAGAGTTTTCATTAACTTCTTAACACTTGTGTACGGCACATTAAAAAATAAAAAACCTTATAATTTGGAAACTCTGACTTTTTTCAATAAGTTTCTTTTGTCAATAAATTATTTGTGGTGTATACTAATATTAGCACTCGGTCTTACATGTGGGCACTCAGGGCCTAAATCACTACGGCGGCCTGGCATTCCCCTTTATGACAGGGTAAGAAACTCACCCAGCTTAGATCAGTTTAAATATAACATCACGCTTGT
The DNA here is from genome assembly GCA_949774965.1 of Diarsia brunnea. Classification (NCBI taxonomy): domain Eukaryota; kingdom Metazoa; phylum Arthropoda; class Insecta; order Lepidoptera; family Noctuidae; genus Diarsia; species Diarsia brunnea. The sequence continues at coordinate 11,700,643 of OX459022.1, read as the reverse complement.
GGAGATTACAAGCGTGATGAAAGGTTAGGCAGAGGTGTACCTAATAGTACACCCACATTTTGTCAGTTACGTTTAAGTCCCATGTAATAGGGGGCGAGCCTAATGCCATAAACCGGGCACAAATCCAACTCCAAAGCTGCTACTGATGCTGCGGGTTGTTCGAAAGAGAAACCGCGGCCTCGACACAAGAAGAAACATAGATGATTTTTAGTCAGTACAAGTCTGATACTCCCTACCGCTCTGCCCAGTGGGAGGAGTCATTTGATGATTTCCCACAACCCAAAAAAAAAAATGCTGCTACTGAGAAATTACTTATGGAAAAACCGAATAACATTTGTCCGTGTCAGACTTCTACTGACTAAAAACCACCCATGTTCCTTCTTAGCCCTTTGTGTCGAGGCCGCGGTATCTCTTTCGAACAACCCGCAGCCCCGACGGGGTCATGCTTAAAGCTATATCTTCTTTGAAGGCTTTTTGGTCACTTTCTCAAAACGTCATTTTCACAAAAAGGTATTTTCGCAAAATGTAATTTTCGCAGATTTTAAGCATGCAGATCCCGCACCACTGACATACCGACAAAACAGGAAATTGTTTTAAACTTAAAGAGAGATCGAATTCTATAGCGGTTAGTTTTTTTGAACATCGAAAGAAAAACATAAAACAACGTCAATAACGATTGATCGATAGTTTTATCTATAAAAATATTATGCCTCAAAAATTACGCTTACTTATCATGATAATTATTTAAAATGTGCAGCAATTTCAACTTCAGTGTTTTATAATCTGCATTTTTAGTAATTACATTTCTTGTTTTAGTCATTATTACACCACTTAGTGCTCCGATTCCATCTGATCTGCTTAACAACATTTGCATATAGGTAAAATAAATTACGATTGTAATAAGAACTAAGCAAACAGTAATTATCAATCGGGTTAATTAAAAGATTGTCGGTTACAAATACTGTATTGTTATTACTCTATTTTTATTAACTTCATTACTATTTCTCAATAAATTTTATTCTCTAATTATTAATAATTAGAAATATTCGTTGTATTACGTGACTCATTTGTTATTTTATTGTAAATTTATTCGCCCGCTACAACTCGAAAATTATCCCACGGGAAGATCAAATCGGGATAAAAACTATCCTACATGTTAATCTAGGTTATAAACTATCTGTGTGCCAAATTTTATCCAAATCCGTTCAGGTGATTTTGCGTGAAAGATACTTACAAACTTTCGCGTTTATAATATTAGTAGAATTAAAATATTATCGAACTGTACTCTTATTTAAACACCATATTTCATTACAGTTTTATAAAAAAAAACCCTTATCTAGCCGCTATTCCGATCAACCGGGCACAAATCCAGACTCCATGTTTACTACTGAGAAATTCCTGATGGTAAACCGCAATAACATTTTGCCCGACCCGGGAATCAAACCCAAGACCTCATCGTGCTCCTGTCGAGGCTGCGGGTTGTCCTGTCGACGCTGCGGGTTGTTCGCAAGGGATACCGCGGCCTCGACATGAAGGGCTAAGAAGGAACATGGGTGGTTTTTAGTCAGTAGAAGTCTGACACTCCCTTTCGCTCTGCCCAAGAGCGGGAGGGGTTATTTGACGATTTCCCACCCCAAAAAAAAAAAAAAAAAGACCTCATCGTGCTTGTGACCACAAAACCAACGAAGCAAACTTAATGAAGATATAATTAATTATAACCTACCTTCACAAAGCTCGTCCATCTCCCTATCATCTAACAAGACGTCAACGTCAGTTTTACAACTGTTCTGACATCTGACAACCGATTGTTAGTCGTGTTTACTTATCGCTGTAACGGTTACCGGTAATTACTGGTTAGTTAACGGTTATCGTCTTCGGTTTAACGAACGAGTTATGGGATAATTGGTAAATAGCTTAGATACTTATGCTCGTTTCAAACAGCTAGTATGCTGGGCCTACCTAAGCCTAAGTATACGATTCAAAACGATAAAATAACGAAACTTATAATAAACTACAAAAAGGTATCAAAAAACTCCTCCTCAACGCTGTCAGCTGGTAATGTGGCCAAATGACTGATGGCGTTACCTACCTCGTTGTATGACGTATTGTTTTTTTTTTTTTTTTTCTAGCTTCGCACGGTTTGTGTATTTAGCCAATGTCAAGTTATAATTCTTAGGATACAAAGGTAGGGAAACTGGGATTTATCAAAATTATTTAGTATTTAAAACGGAATTTGAGATATAGGATCAGTAGGTTTACTAACTATATTAATAATGAATGATGGGATACAATAAAGCACGTTAAGCTGTTGGTCCCGGCTGCCATATATAGATCTTTGGCAGTCGTTACAGGTAGTCAGTGACCTAAAATTCTGACATCCAGTCTTGCCAAAGAGTATCGTATTACCTAGTATTAACTGGGTTGTGGAGGTCAGATAGGCAGTCGCTCCATGTAAAATACTGGTATTCAGCTGCATCCGGTTAGACTGGAAGCCGACCCTAACATAGTTGGGAAAAGGCTAGGCAGTTGATGATGGAATACAATAAATTGGCGAAAAAATATATTACAATCTATTATTATTAATGGTAATGAATGAAGCTATACATTTATATACAGGTAAACTATTTGTACAAAATAAAGAAAGAACTGAAGTAGGAAAAGGAATACGGAGAGACAGTAGATCACTGAGGAAGAAAGAACGGTCATATAGAGAACAGGAGAAAATAATGTGGTTCAAGTCGCCCACATCTGTGCCACACGAACAACTTGGATTACATTAATATTACCTAGTTTTTAACATTTCACGACAGGAATTTATGACAGTTTGATCAACGACAACAAGATCGTTTTTTTTAGTTCAGTGAAGACTCACTTTCACTGCGTACTGTTTTACTGGAATAAAAAAAACAAATTAAGAATATTATAGCTGCTGAATGAAGTGTAGCCGAAAATCGAGTTATATCAAAGGCGTCCTTTTCGAGATACCGATATCCAGCTGTAGACTGCCAGATTAAAACTATGGTAAAAAACATTAATTTTTAGTACTTACTTCACAAATTTTTGAAACTTTTGTTGTATATTTCGCGATTTAATGATGCATATTTGGACGATTTTAAGCTGCAGTCGTAATACTTTACTACTTTCATACACCATGGGTGGCACCATCAATATATACCACCGTTTGACACTTACATCTGTGTTCAATATAACTTTCGACTGAACTTCATCACAATAGATTATGAATATCTTAATAAGTGTATTCATTGTAAATAACATATCATGGTGTGACAATGACAGGAGGTTACCTGGCGTGGCGACTGGTGACTCTTCTTTTGTATGAACTATGGTGAAAATATTTAACCGACAGGTTGGTATGTATAACCCAGTATAAACTGGGTTGTGGAAGTCAGATACTGATATTCAGCAGCATCTGGTTAGACTGGAAGCCGACCCCAACATAGTTGGGAAAAGGCTAAGCAGATGATGATGTTGGTGGTATGACATGATAGTTGCTTTGTTGGTCAAACCAGTTGGACTGAATGCGCGTACGCTTTACACGTAGAAATTCTTTTCAGTGCACCCTACTTAAGGGGCATTATGAAGCTACTTAAAAAAAAGTAAAAGGTTACATTATGCTTTTTACTTAAGAGTTAGTTCTTATATTGCGTGAAAATTAATAGTTATCAACAAAATCAATTTGACACAATAAATTATGACAACATGTATTTCCTGGAAGGGTCAAACTACTTATATCTGTAGAACACTACCCATAATTCAACATTTTTCTATTTTATTATCCTATTTATTTGAGGTAATACATCCATTCGCTAATAAACGGTAAACAATAAGGCTCCGGGCAGCTGCAAAATTCAGAAAAACAAAAACGCAACAACAGTTAGGTCACATCTAGAATTAAACCCCCACTTAGTCGAACCTTAAACACCAGCCATCTCCAAACATCCTTCAACAACAGGTGGGCCTATCCACTCGAATACTTGTCCCCTGACTCAAACATCAATGCTCAATGCAGTAATCAACTTAACAACCCATTCATTCAGTCATGGTTGCCCCTTGACCGTGGCACCTAATATGGCAACACTGACTATGCCAACTGTCAGTTATGTCATATTAAAAAAACATTTGTTGTTGTCTATTATAGAGTTTTGACAGTTATTGAATGTGTAAGGTCAGGGCACAATGTATAGTATTAAGTTTTCGCGAATCATTGTTAGGTTATGGTATTGAATTGTTATGGGTATTCATCATCTGCCTATATAGCCTTTTCCCAACTATGTTGGGGTCAGCTTCCAGTCTAACCGGATGCAGCTGAATACAAGTATTTTACATGGAGCGACTGCCTATCTGACCTCCACAACCCAGTTAATACAAGGGAATATGATACTCTTTGGTTAATACTGGATGTCAGAATTTCAGGTCACTGACTACCTGTAACGACTGCCAAAGGTCTATATATGGCAACCGGGACCAACAGCTTAACGTGCTTTCCGAGGCACGGAGGAAACTTGGTATGTCGGGCGGTCACCTATCCACAGACCGACCTAGGCAAGCACAGCTTTACGTAAAGATCGACCCGAGTGGCAGTTCTTATTAAGCCACGAGCTCCTCGAATTGTTATGGGTATTATATCATAGTAATTCGTAGAAAACGTAAGCAAAGATGTAGCTTTTTTTTTGGTGGGGGGATATCGTCAAATGACTCCTCCCGCTCTGGGCAGAGTGGTAGGGAGTGTCAGACTTCTACTGACTAAAAACCAGACATGTTCCTTCTTAGCCCTTCATGTCGAGGCCGCGGTATCTCTTGCGAACAACCCGCAGCCAATAAAAAAATCACTAAGATGATAAATTCGTATTTAATGTTAGTAATTTCGAGTAACAGTAACTATTGTTCTAAAAATAAACGTCTAAATATAAAAATATGAACATAAATGTTATTTTCATCACTTCTATGACATAACAAATCGATAGCCAAAACAGCAGTTATATAAACAAACACAAATGATTGGTAAATACATAAACAATTACGTTATTAATTGTTAGATTCCGATTAACATCGATTTGTGACGTTAATTCGATGTAGAGGATTTACAAATATGACGGTTTTTAATTGTTTATCGGTTTTTTTTATAGTGGTATAAAATAACCGTTAAGTCATTAGTGTTGTTACTTGGAGAGCTTTTGTGATGTAAGTAAATACTCGTTGGACTAGTGGTGGCAAGTGCTACTGGTAACCATGAGAGGTCTTGGATGTGATTCCCAGGTCACACACACACCCGTCGGGGCTGCGGGTCCCGTCGGGGCTGCGGATCCCGTCGGGGCTGCGGGTTGTTCGCAAGAGATACCGCAGCCTCGACATGAAGGGCTAAGAAGGAACATGAGTGGTTGTTAGTCAGTAGAAGTCTGACACTCCCTTTCGCTCTGCCCAAGAGCGGGGGGGTTATTTGATGATTTTCCACCAACCTAAAAATATAACCGTGAAGTTAAGTTATGTAGGTAAATAAATCATTTATAGGTACCTACTTAAGGATAAAATATCATCATTACGATAAAGTTTTTGCACATATTTCATCGACCAGCACAAGTAATAGATTGATATGATATTCAGTATTGTTGGCCTCATTGGTTTGGTGGTTGCAAGCGCGACTGCTGGGTCTGTGGTTCTGGGTTCGATTCCTAAATCTGGCAAAGTCCTGTTGAGTTTTTCCATCATGAATTTCTCAGTAGCTGCCACGGAGTCTGGATTTGTGTCCGTTTGATGGCTATAGGGTCGCCCCCTAGTACATGGCACGTAAACATAACTTGTGAAATGTGGGCGTACGATGGGTACCCCTCTGCCTAACCCTTCTGGAATTACAGGCGTGATGTTATGTTATGTTTGACCTACGTATAACATTGTTATGCTGCTGGGATACATATCTACTCACTCTGAGACATTTGCGACTCATTCCCATCAGTAAATGACGTAATTCATAATCCAATATCGTAAACAATGTGGGTTGGAAGATATCACATGTTTTCTAATTTTCAGTTCTCTGCCATGACGGTTTCCTCACGATAGTTTTCTCCGTCCCTGTCAAACTCAATCATCATCATTTCAGCCATAAGACGTCCACTGCTGGACATAGGCCTCCCCCAGAAGGGGGGGATTTGCCATAATCGCCACGCTTGGCAAGCGGGTTGGCGATCGCAGTATGGTTGTTACGAAGGCACAGAGAATTCAGAACATTCTCTGGTAATCCCCTTAGTCGCCTCTTACGACACCCACGGGAAGATATGGGATGGTACTATTCTTTACGTCCGACACCATACCGAAAAAAAAAATCTGTATAAAAAAATATTAAATTCCACGTAGTCTTTTTTTTATGGTGGGTGGAAAATCATCAAATAACCCCTCCCGCTCTTGGGCAGAGCGAAGGGAGTGTCAGACTTCTACTGACTAAAAACCACCCATGTTCCTTCTTAGCCCTTCATGTCGAGGCCGCGTAATTTTACGAACAACCCGCAGCCCCGACGGGATTCCACGTAGCCTTACATTGCCACTTCTAAGACGTCGACGAGAATGTGCACGACTCGTTATTTTTTTTTTAATGTTGGACATTAGGAATGTCTTTTTCTATGGAGAAAAACCCCCAAGAAACTCGATAGATACTTTTTTAAAACCTGTGGCAAAGAGTAGCTTTAATTTCCTCATAATCACGCAAGCAACCAAAACAGAGCAGCTACCCCCTATTTCAAATCTAACTCGCAACAATAAAATTTCTTGCACAAAATCCCGCAAAACGTTTCCCTGTTTGCGAGACTCGCTATTTTCCTTTCAATCAATTTTTTTCTACCGTTTTTGCCTCTCCCATATCACTGCAATATTATTTTGCAATTTTAGATAAGTAGGCAATCACTTACATCTACACAGCGTGAGAAATTGAGAGCATTTGAGAAATGAGTTTATAATTATAGGCTGTATGGCATGTGGTCGTTGCCTCGTGATGTAAAAGTTTAATCTGTCAAATCGAAATTTAGCGGCAAATTGTGTTGCCATAGTTTTTGAGGTACTTAATTTTATTTTAAGCGTTTTAGGCAGGTATTTAGTCTTATGTCATATCGGTGACGAGTTTTTTAACTTTTATCAGGACTGATTCAAACTCGCATGTTTTTATTGCGATATTCCTGTGAATGATGCAATCAAATTCACTGTATTTGACCGGAGAATCGAGCCGAAGACTAACAGAAAATAATGTGTTAATATTTATCTTGTTATGTTAAATACCAAGATTATTAAAGATGGTATTTTAACTGCAATCAAAATTATGTTATTACATATTTACATGCATATAAGGCATGTCATTACTTCTACATAAACGAAAGGAAATAAGTCATTACAAATCCTATAGAATCTGTGTAATGCACATTTTATGATATTTATGGTCAATAATCATCTGCGTCCTGTTTTTATGAAGAGTAAACATCGTATAAATTCAGTTGAATACTTTTACAGCTATATTTATAAAGATAATTATTTCAAAACATCGTATTAATTTCCTTTTAATTATTCCATTTCCGTTTACATTTACTAGTCTACTCTAATATTATAAAGCGGAAAGATTTATTTGTTTTTTGTTTGTAACGAATAGGCTCCGAAACTACTGGACCGATTTCAAAAATTCTTTCACCGTTGGGAAGCTACACTATCTGCGGGTGACACAGGCTACTTTTTATCTCTGTATTCTCATGGAAACGGGAACTACGCGGGTGAAACCGCGTGACGTCAGCTAGTACCAAATAAATATCTACTTAAAGCCATTTAGCAATGAGAAAAAGTATATTCTCATCCTTACATAGAAAAACAGACTAGTTTTCCTTTTCTTATTGAGTACCTTGCTATAATTGAGCACAGAAAAAACATGTTCAAGCCATAAAATATGTTAGAAAAAGTGGCCAATGCCCCTGCACCATGTGACTATGCTAATTTAGATATTATATTTAAACCATTATATTAAAATTAACTTTCAGCGGTGGCCCAGTGGTGGCAGCCCCGACTTACGAACAGTAAGACGTGGGTTCAAAGCCAGGCAGGCGTACTTTGTATAATTTATTTCATCTCACTGCTCTCAAAACGGTAAAGAAAATCACCGTGAGGAAACCGGCATGTCTTAGAACCGAATAATTCGAAGACATGGGACATCTAACACGCACTGGGCCCGCGTGTGTCCCTCTCCTAGAGAGGAGGCCTGAGTCCTTGCAGTGGGAACATTATAGGCTGATGATGATGATAATTCAACCCTGCCTCCTTTCCGTAAAACTTTACTTTATTATTACATGTTATGTCCCCTAAAGCAAAAAAAACAACAACCTTATTTAAAACTGGCAACACTATCACGCGAGCTCCACACTCAAAAAAGTATTTACTCCATCTTGTGTCAAGTGCGAGCCGCATCAATTTTCCTGTCATAAAGCACACCAATTAGTTTGATTTATGCGTTTAGTTTGAACTTAGATTATATAGCAATAATGCGTTATGTAAGACTTATGTAATATTCGACATATGACCTTAAATTAGGTTTGCGTGTTCATTTTTTGTTGTAATTATCGTTTGTTTGTACATCATTTGGTTTAAGGTTAAGGAGACTGTTTTAGTTCAGACGGCAGTACATCAAACTACCTGAAAAGAGTTACCATTTTTTCCCAATTAACCTTAAACCTAATGCTTTAGCGATAAAGTTTAAAATCTCTTAAAGTGATTTGACAGCGATTTCGGAGCTTGATTTATTGCTTCGTAAGGTGCCTCCTATCGCAGCCATCTTTTCTTTCTAGCTGAAACCAACCTTACATATTCACAAAATTTCATTGAAATCGGTTGGGTGGTTTCGAACATAGCGTGATTTTAATATTTAGCAAATCTTCTTTGTAACTAAGGGCCTTATCATACTAGCGGATTGCGAGCGTCTTCAAAGCGGAGCGAATGCGTCGCGAACACGCCGCGGCTGCTCAGCGAAGACGTCGCGGACGTGCGGCAACTTTGCAACGTGTTCGTCGCGTGTTTGTAGCAATAAAGTAAATAGTATATATATATATATTACGTGTTTGTAGTAATATAATTCGTTGCGCGCCCGTAACGTATTCGTTGCGCGCCCGTTCCGCTTTGAAGACGCTCGCAATCCGCTAGTATGATAAGGCCCTTACTATTTTTTACTCGTTGGCCTCCTTGGTCTTTCAGTTCTAACCTAAAAGAACTAGTGTAGTTGATACCAATGGGTCAGCTTCTACTACGTGAGTATTAGGCATACCTAATTGGTAAAAAGTGGGCCAATTTTCAACCTTATAACTCAGAGTTTAAGGGTGAAAAGTGGTCGACCGTCAGTGAACGCGGTAGTACCTACTTATATCAGTAAATGAGTGTAGTTTGTTGCCTGTTGGAGGCAATTAAGAGGAAAATGCTTGAAGCTAGAGTTCATAACACGTTTAAGTTCCTATGGGTCCCCTTTTTTTTTTTTGGAGTTTGGGATATCTTCAAATGACTCCTCCCGCTGTTGGGCAGAGCGGAAGGGAGTGTCAGACTTCTACTGACTAAAAACCATCCATGTTCCTTCTTAACCCTTTGCACCGAGGCCGCGGTATCTCTTTCGAACAACCCGCAGCTCCTAGGGGTACCCTTGCTCGGGGATCATGAAGACAATATAATTTTATTTCTTAAATTTACAAACTAAATTCTAAAATTTGAGATACTGCCTTAAAAACTGTACAATGTTTAAAACAACATAACTTTAAAATAAGCATAAAAAATTAAACAGCATGTTACCTACAACGACCCTCACTAAAAATCTTGAACAAGACTTAATAATACAAAAATAGATAAAAATCAATGTTTCCTTTGATTCTCACAAGTCTCACCATATCACCACGATCTCTGCCTGGTCCCCAACGATTGTGGCGTAACGATAAATATGTATTAGCGGATAAATCTCACAGATTTTTTAAATCTTATGTATCTAACAAGCAAAATAAGCCTGTGTTTTGTAACTAAAAACCTTCTATTACCCTAATTTAAACCCTAACTTTACTTACATAAAATTCAAAATTGCTTTGTGAAAAACGTATAAGGTAACACAAAGCATTTACTACACAATTTTAAACGCTATCTTTTCAAGTACAGGTGTTAAAATCGCGTGTCTTAGTAAGCGATGTGACCGTTCTCACAAAAAACAATAGAAAACAATAATTAGGTTAAAACAGTTGAATTATTTCACACAATTTACGACTACATGCATACATGCGTGTTTTTAATTTATACTTTAATTACTGCCTACCCTTGTAACAGTGCTATAATCACAAATAATCACCATGTTGCATTTAAACACTGAAAGGGCGCCGGTGATCCCGTCGGGGCTGCGGATTGTTCGCAAGAGATACCGCGGCCTCGACATCAAGGGCTAAGAAGGAACATGGGTGGTTTTTAGTCAGTAGAAATCTGACACTCCCTTTCGTTTTGCCCAAGAGCGGGAGGGGTTATTTGATGATTTATATAATATGATATTTTCCACCCGCCAAAAAAAAAAAAACAAGGGCGCCGGTGATCCAGCGGTGGGGACATCAAATGGTGATCATTTTAAGCATCTAAACATTCATCTTTTGCATAGCACTGAGATATTCCTCGACGAAACATACCGATCGAATTGAGAACCTCCTCCTTTTGGGAACTCGGTTAAAAAGTGGTAAACATCACGATATTTTCCTAATTGACGAAACAGCTCATCCTCAAAAGCTCTCGGAAACGAAAACCTCCATTACGCTAAACATAGGAATCAAAGTGTTGTTCGTAGCATTTAGAAAGTTAATAATAGTGCCCTAGTTCGCAGTTGGCGCTAGTATCGCAACCCGTGTCATTCGTCGTGACTTGGGTTAAGCAACCGAAGGCAGAACCTAGGGTTAAGATGGGAATTCTGCACGAGATCTTGGTAGTAGTGACGGTAGACAGACCCGTTTTGCTGAAAATAAAAAAAGTAGAGTAGTTTGTTTTGTAGTACTTACAACAACAACAATAGTACATCACGCCAGTAATAGGTTAGTTAACTAAAAAAATCTAATTAGTCCGTCAGATAGATTTCCAAAAAATATTGGACACGATTTTTTTCTTTTTTCACGTAAACAAACAATGAAGACTATACAGTGCTTTGAAAACTCGTGTGACGTCATATTCTAAGACATTAGTATGACATTTTTTACCGGTGAGTGACGTCACGACCCCCACTCAAATCTTTGACGCGTTTTATCTTCGTCAATTTTTATTGATTTGATCAAACAAAAAATACGTATCCAAATATTTTTCGATAATCTAACAGAAGGATTAATTAGAATCATATTTTTTTAGTCAGTAAACATCCTTATTCCCGAGGGCCTGTACCTAATGGTATACTAACCTAACAGACAGATGTGTTGCTGGGGAGTTTGTTCCGCCACTACTTCTTCCCAGATAAACACTAGGAAGTGTCGAAGGGTGGGCGATTTACCGGACCGTCTCTGGTTAATTTTTGACCTTCGAAAAGTGTTGATTTTCACTACTTTTCGCCAGTTTTTTTTTTTTATCGGATAATCCGCCACACTATTCCCAAACCACTGTTACTCCTGTATGCCAGAATCAACAGTGGCGACCACAAGAAAAGCGCCGAGACAATGAAGCTCGACGAAGTCCCAGGGAAACGATTTAACTGTCTTGGATCCCGCAACGAAATTAATCAGAAAAGAATAGCGGAGGAGTAAGAAAAAAAAACATAATTTCCACTTTTCACCATTTATGGTTAAGTCCATTTCCCATCGGGGCTGCGGGTTGTTCGCAAGAGATACCGCGGCCTCGACATGAAGGGCTAAGAAGGAACATGGGTGGTTTTTAGTCAGTAGAAGTCTGACACTCCCTTTTGCTCTGCCCAAGAGCGGGAGGGGTTATTTGATGATTTCCCACCCCTCAAAAAAAAAATAAGTCCCATGTAATAGGGGGCGAAGCTAATGCCATCAATCGGGCACAAATCCAGACTCCATGCATGCTACTGAGAAATTCCTGACGGAAACACCCAATAACACTTTGCCCGACCCGGGAATCGAAACCAGGACCTCATGCTCAGCAGTCGCGATTGTGACCACTAGATCACTTTGAACATTTTCTCAGTAGCAGCCACGGAGTCTGGATTTGCGCCCAGTTGACGGCAATAGGCTTGTCCGCTATTACATGGGACTTAAACATAACTGGCAAAATGTGGGTGTAATAATGGGTACACCTCTGCCTAACCCATCGGGAATTACAGGCGTGATGTTATTAGAATCCCAAGCAACAAGAAACCTTAAGAACAAGCATAGATGCACTCAACAAGATACTTTATACTTTCAAAATGGTAACACAAAAGTTAATTTTCGGCGACAGATTATCATCTTAATTAAAACCGTGGTCCCACGTCGGCAACGTTGAAAGGTTACAATGCGATACTAACGTCATTAGACGAGTAGGGCTGCTGCTTACACTGCAGATCCGACTTTATAGCCTAAGTCATCAACATCATCATCAACCTATTAATGTTCCCACTGCTGGGACACAGGCCTCCTTTAGAGGAGGCCTCTGTCTGTGACTGGGCTGTAATCTACCACGCGGGTCTGTAATATATTATTATCACAAGTCTTCGAAATAGAAAGTCAGAAACCAGAAAAACAACAGGCAGGATCGTTTATGGAGAAAAGACCGACCGCTTTTCCTCATAAATCTTCTGCCCAGCCTTTCTCCAACTATGTTTGGTTCAGCTTCCAGTCTAACCGGATATAGCGACTACATATCTGACCTCCACAACCTTAATACTAGGTGTAAGGAGCCATTTAGTAAGTGGTTGTCAGAACGGTTTGGGCGCAGAATGCCAGAAACGCAAAATGACAGATTAGCAAATTGCCAGGAGTTAGATTTTTTTCTCATATGGTCAGAATCGCAAAATGACAGATTAGCAAAATGACAGGTTCGCGAAAAGACAGATTAGCAAAATGACAGGTTCGCGAAAAGACAGATTAGCAAAATGTCAGAAAAGTGCAATTTTTTTTTGTTAGGTACGTTCACAAACATCTAAATTCACATACACAAATACCCAGACCCGGAACAACTATCTATAGGCCATACAAATATTTGTTCCGTGCGGGGATCGAACCCGCGACACGCAGCGCAGCAGTCCATTGCTTGAGCCACTGCGCCAACCGTGCCGAATGTGCGTTTACTTTTGTATAAAAGTAATAAAACACATGCAAACAACAGTTCAGAAGTCGATAACCCACAAAATGGCCGTGGCAATCAACTAAACAATTAACAAGCTCTCAACAATTTACTTTTCAAGTACCATTTTATTATGTAATTGACCATAACTTTGTATTGTTTACATTTTATTCATAGACTCAGTAGGCCAGGGTTTCGATATATGAAAAGTTGATTAATAATGATTAGTATCAATTAACTGCCCAGCCATTTTCAGTAGTAAAGCAGGATGCAAGTGAATGATTGGCGCAGTGGCTAAGCAATTGGTCTGCTGCGCTGTGTGTCGCCTACAAATAGTTGTTCCTGCAGGGCTATTCGCGTATCTTTTTAAATGTCAGTGGCTATCACAGTGTCCATCGATTAACTGTCAAATGGTTATGGTTTGGTACAAAATGGAACCATTTGACAATTAATCGATGGACACTATGATAGCCACTGACATTTAAAAAGATACGCAATAACCCTACTGGTCTGGGTTTTTGTTTGTGAGTTTAAATGTTTGTAAACGCACCCACGATACAGGAGAAATTACTAGTGTGGGGAAACGTTTAAAAAAATTGTTTCTTTTTCACGTTTTACTAATGTTTTTTTGTAATTCCTCGTTGCTCAATCTTCATCCAAAGATATTTATTTATATTTTAACATAATAAAGAAGAAATAACAAACGTCTTATTGATTAATCCATCAGAGATAGCTTAGTTATACAGCCCGCCAGTAAAGTTATGTCATGGCACTGTATTTGCCCTCTTTTTGTGTGTGTCTTATCCATACACTTTCACTCAGCCCTTCCCGGATTACAGGCGTCATGGTATGATGTTCTAAGCTGTCGTAACCCAAAGAATCTCCCATTGTTATTAAAGGTGCTACATTCATCATCTGCCTAGCCTTTTCCCAATTATGTTAGGGTCGGCTTCCAGTCTAACCGAATGCAGCTGAATACCAGTATTTTACATACCAGTAACTATCTGACCTCCACAACCCAGTTAATACTGGGTAATACTATATCCTTTGATAAGACTTGTTGTCAGACTTTCAGGTCACTGACTATCTGTAACGACTATCAAAGATCTATATATGGCAGCCGCGACCAACAGCTTAACTTGCTTTCCGCGGCACGGAGGAAATTCGGTACGTAATGAGCGCTCGCCCATCCACAGACCAAACCTAGGCGAGCATGGCTTAACCTATGTGCAAGTGGCATTTATGATTAAGACAGTTATTATTAATCCCAAGAATCTCTCATTGTTGTAAAAGGTGCTACATTGATATCGCTTCTAATTTCGTTGTCGCAGCCCTGCGTAGGTTTGCATTGAAATGTCACCGTCAAGTACGCGATAGGTCGGCAGCGTGTCTTGCTTTAATTCTATATACTCGAGACTTGACGCCCGAGGGTTGGCAGTCTTGTATGTTGTATTGACGACCTGGTTGTTTTAGAAGACGGCAATGGCAGTATCGTCGCGTTATAAAAGTATCTATCTTCATTTTGGGACAAGCCCGCCACACTATTCCCAAACCACTGTAACTCCTGTAACCCAGAATCAACAGTGGCGACCACAAGAAAAGCGCCGAGACAATGAAGCTCGACGGAGTCCCAGAGAAACTATTTAACTGTCTTGGATCCCACAACGAAAATAATAGCGGAGGAGTAGGAAAAACATAATTTCCACTTCCCTCCATATCAGCAGGAGACAGAACAGAACAAGGCCAATAGGCACACAGGGACGCATACAACTGGGATAGGCCCAGTTGCCTATTGGGTCCTAAGTATATATCTATCACAAGTCACTAGATATTAAAAACCAAGTCCTCTACCGCGTCTGTCTGTCTGTTCCCGCAAACTCGAAAACTACTGCACCGATTTTCATGCTGGTTTCACCAATGGATAGAGTGGTTATCGAGGAAGGTTTAAGTATATAATTTTGACATACACGCGGGCGAAGCCGCGGGTATCAACTACTGACTGTTTTATCAACGTCCAGCGCAAACCCTTGGACCTAGCAAGCTGAAATTTTCCACAGTTTCCCTATACAGGGTGTAAATCAACCCATCACACAGCCGTCAACCAAGCATTCTGTACATCAAACCAAGTACCCCTACGCAAAAATTTTTGCTGGGACACGATTTTTTTTTGGGTCAAAATCACATTTTACGGTATAACTCAATGTAGCGCTGTTAAAACATTGTGCTAGTGGATGCTTTGAATAGTAAACGGGTCATGGAAGTAATTTAAGTAAAGTTACAACCTGAAACACTAGTATTCACAAAAACAGCTGTGAACAATTTGGAACTTTGACCCCCAATATCTCCGTAACTAGGAGGTTCCCAGGTATGGTCTAGAACAAAAAAAATATCACAGTGGTGGGGAGAACATGTGCCCTTCGTTTGCGTTAAGGGTACTTTTACACCCTATATAATGTAGGTACACTAAGAATAAGGATTTTTTTAACTATGAGGAAGGAAAGAATTTTTCGGAATTCAACCCCTAATGGAGTTCAATAGGGGATGAAAGTTTGTATGGAGAATAGTTATCTTTGTAGTTTAACCGACATCCACCAGGGCGAACCTGTGGATAGGCTAGTTGATACAAAAAACTTCACACCACCTCCACAACCCAAGGTAATAGATATAAAAAGAAACTAGACTACTTTTTTATTATTTTTATTATCGTGTTTTTTTATACTCAAAACCCAATAGCACTTTTTGCCCGACCCGGGAATTGAACCCAGAACCCCACGCTCAGCAGTCGCAGCTTGCGACCACTAGCCCCTTTTAAACATGTAAACAAAGAAACATCTTAAGTAATATGTGCACTGGCCTTTCAAAGACCTCCACTATACTTGTGAATGGGCATGTATGTCTTTCCTTAGTGCCTACTATAATTAAAGCGAGAGTATACTGACGCACAATCTGTCTAGTTTCTTTAAAGATTTTCAACTTTGTCCGTAAAGCATTATTAGTAAGGTTGATTCGGACTCCGTTAAAGTTACTGAGAAATTTCTATAGAAAAGACAAATAACAATTTGGCCGACCCGGGAATCGAACCGAGGACCTCATGCTTCGCATTCGCGATTGCAACCAGTAGACCAACGAAGCAGTCTTTTAATAATACGGTTTAAGATATTTATTTCTCAAAAAGAATACATTCACTTAATATGAGAAATACAAGGTAAACTTAAAACTAAAGTCCAATATAATGGGTATTTTAAGTTCAAAGATATAATTTAATAGAAGTTTTTTTTAGTTATTATTTTGTATCCTATCTACAAGTCTACAACTATTGTACAAGATGCTTAAATAGCCACTTTGCTGAACTGATCTTATTTGGCGTAGCCGTGAGATACGCTGTAGACTCTTTTTCGTGTTTAGTTCTTAGTTTTTTTTATTATTATTTTTTACTTTGTTGTGTGCACTTGTGGCATGTGCCAAATAAATATGTTTTCTTTCTTTCTTTCAAATAAATAAATAATCATTTCGAACGAGTCGTCTTTTGTAAAAACAATAACTTAACCCAGTTTGATCTGCAGGTACAAGTGACAACAAATCAATAATTTCAAAAGCAAATTACTCCATTGATTGATCCCACACAAATTAGTGACATATTGGCAAACCACAAACCTTTGCCCTTTGCCCAACCGTGGACTAAAATCGTAAAACAATAGAACATCTTTACAGTCGGTCAACTACAATGAACTATTTATCTTCAGATTGAACATAATTTGTGACTTAATGAACACTATTAGCTATTGTAGCGGTCTAGTGGGCTATAGGCGCAATGGCAGCGGGTAGCGGGGCTGATTTATGAGCTTAGCGGGAGCAAGTAACTTACGTAACGTACTTTATAACTTACTAGCATTTCCAAATACTACTTTAACAAAACTGGCTACAAAAATGAGTGGTTTTACTTATAATTATAGTGAAAATAATATTGAAAAATCATTATGAATAAATATTGAGTACTCTAAGAACGTTCAAAAGACACTCCAAATCGCTAAACGCTTACGAAATCGCTCCGCTACCACTCTAACCCGTCCTTATCTACCTAATGAGGGTCTCTCCAAGTTTCATCCACGCGGAAAGATGTTACACAACGACCTATTGTTCCTCTATAGAATATGCAACAAATTATTACTAGACAGAATTAGGCACTTTCAGATGACCTTGGTGTTTCTGATCAATATCTTTAGCTTCGTCATTATGCTTTAATTAACCGACTTCCAAAAAGTCGAAGTTCGAGGTTCTCAATTCGATTGGTATTTTTTTGTATAAACATCGATATCTCTGTCAATTGTAGACCGATTTTCAAAATTATTTTTGTTTTCGAAAGAGCATACTCCCAAAAGAGTCCCATTGTTACCAAGTCAGGATCTGATTATGGGATCCCAGGGAAATCGAGGGCAACCCTCAAATTTTATTAGGACTTATTTATTACGTTTGAACTATTTTATTAGGACTTATTTATTACGTTTGAACTCATTTTTGCCACCGACTTCATTTTTCTTCTGAAGTTTTATTTTTCACTTTGATGTTTTTTGAATGTGAAACTTGATGATCTAAAGTATGTAGGTCATCATCTCCCGAGCCTTTTCTTAACTATTTTGGTTTGGTAGGCACGGGGACACATCAAACTTTACCAGTATAACCGAGCCGATTCCGTATAATGACAGATCCGGAAACATTTGTTTTGTTCAGTTGATCGGTCCTCGCCGCGTCTTGTTTATCAAATACGTTTGGATGTCTTAAACATTAATTAAATCGTTTTATTACCATACAACGGTAGGTTCAGGTAGCCAACGGTAGTCTGAAATATTAGAAAACATTAACTGCTTATGAAGATTTCAATCAAAGTGTCGATCATAATTTAGATTGAGTCGGCCCAAAATTTGGCGATGAGTTTGGCACTTTCAGTAGCGTACATCAGCTAGCGTAGCGGAGCCTAGGCGGAATATAAATCATTACTACTTGTAATTTGCACGTAGTGGTTATACATACCCTTTTTTTTAAGTTCTGGGCGGAGCAGAAGGGAGTGTCGGACTCTCCCTGACTAAAACTCATCCGTGTTTTATTTCTCTTCGGCTTTTTAAAAAAAAACGTTGCCCCACACTAGGAATTTCTCCTGTATCGTGGGTGCGTTCACAAACATTTAAACTCACATACAAAAATACCCAGACCCGAAACAACTATCTGTAGACCATACAAATATAATTATGTTCCTTGCACTTCGTGTTTCAAAACCGCGATAAATTTTACGAACAAATTCTGCGACCCTTATTTTTTTTTTGGCGGGTGGAAAATCATCAAATAACCCCTCCCGCTCTTGGGCAGAGCGAAAGGGAGTGACAGACTTCTACTGACTAAAAACCACCCATGTTCCTTCTTAGCCCTTCATGTCGAGGCCGCGGTATCTCTTGCGAACAACCCGCAGCCCCGACGGGAATTCTGCAACCCTGGCAAACTCTTTCGAACAAATTCTGCAACACAACCCTGGCAGTGGTATACACACAGCATTCTTGCATGCAAGCAAATCTTCGCTAAAAGCTCGGAGATAAATGGCCGATGTTCAATTGTTCACGTTTCTTCGCCATTTACTTGAAGCGTGGCAATTGGAAGCATTTATCTGTAGTTAAACCATCGTCAATGAGCGGCTGTAGCTAGTCGTGATAACACGAATACCTGTGTCTGTGAGTTAGACTAAAACATTGCTTGTATGCTGGATTTAATTTCGAATAGCACGATTTTGTTGGAAACTAATTTGACTTTCATACATGAAGGAAATCGTTGTATTGAACGGTGTGAATTCCATCAAAGTAAAAGTGTTATGTCTGTTGTAAGGCACGCAATTTTATTATTTACTAGCTGATGCCCTGGCTTCGCCCGCGTGGATATCGAGACTAGACAAATTATATACTACAACCTTCCTCGAGAACCACTAAAACCATTGGTGAAAAGTGTATGAAAATCGGTGCAGTGGTTTTTGAGTTTATCGCGATAAGACAGACAGACGCAGTGGAGGACTTTTTTTTTGTAATATGTAGTAATAGCGATATTTAATACTGAAAGTCTGACAACCAGCCTTACCATGAGGTCTTCCTAGTTGGGCTAAGCAGGCTATGATCAATACAGCACAACTTTCTCTAATATCTACAGTCACTAGGAACAGGAGCTCGTGGCTTAATAAGAACTGCCACTCAGGTCGATCTTTAGGTAAAGCTGTGCTTGCCTAGGTCGGTCTGTGGATAGGTGACCGCCCGACATACCGAGTTTCCTCCGTGCCTCGGAAAGCACGTTAAGCTCTTGGTACCGGCTGCCATATTTAGATCTTTGGCAGTCGTTACAGGTAGTCAGTGACCTGAAATTCTGGTATCCAGTCTTACCAAAGATTATCGTATTACCTAGTATTAACTGGGTTGTGGAGGTCAGATAGGCAGTCGCTCTATGTAAAATACTGATATTCAGCTGCATCCGGTAAGACTGGAAGCCGACCCTAACATAGTTGGGAAAAGGCTAGGCAGATGATGATGATGACTAGGGACAGTTTCAATTTTTAATAGATTTTACTGTCCCACCTTCCATCTTGCGCTGCATGCCCTGACACCTGCACACTTGACGACCTTATGACAGCATCAGCGAGTGGGGTCCGCATAGCTGAATTTTGGGCCAAAACGATTTGATCGTATAGAAATTTGCCATCGACACGCTAAGAAGAAGATAGATTTTACTATAAAAAATTACCAAAATATCGTTATGGCTGACCTAAGCAATGCCAGCGAGCGGCGACTGACCTCGATCTACGATCTGCAGCTGTATGTATTATGGACATACATGTTATTATGTTAGTGCGAATGTGTACGTTGCCTGCAATGGAATGCAATGATGTAGGTACAGACTTCAAAAACATGCACATTCTGTATTTAAGAAAGGAAGATAGTCTGTTGTTTAGAAGAGGCTCTGTTTTCTTAAAGTTTCACTGTTTTTTTTTATATGTGAGCAATTTTTCGTACAGAAACCAAAGTATTCGTAGTTTGGGTCTAAGTTTTTGATGCGGAAATGAATGCGGTCTAAGTTTTTGAGTGTGTTGCGTTGAGCTATACCGTAAAACAATCAGAAACACGAAACAAAAATTGTTTCCCAGCAATTTTTGCGTTTACCTAGTTTAATGTACAAAACTCACTAAGGTAGTTGCCAGACTAAAATAAATATGATTCTGTTTAGTCCGTCTGTTAGATTATCGAAAAATATTAGATACGTGTTTTTTGTTTTATCAAATTAATAAAAAATTACGAAAATACAACGTGTCAAAGTTTGTGAGTGAGGGGCTGGTGACGCCACTTTCTGGTAAAAAATGTACCAAACTGTGACGTCGCGTGACTTTTCGAAGCACTGTATCGTCTTCATTTAGGTCCCTCGCCCACGGCGACTTTTTGTAGCGATGCTGTCGCGCGTATCGTAGACACGCGACAGCATCGCTTCTCACCCGCGTTAGTTTTGTAGGCGAGGGCAATCAGCTAGTAACGTCATCGCAACTTTATCGATGCAAACGCGCGACAGTATCGCTACAAAAAGTCGCCGTGGGCGAGGGGCCTTATTGTTTACTTGAAAAAAGAAAAAATACGTGTCCAATATTTTTTGGAAATCTATCTGACGGACTAATTAGATTTTTTTGTCGGTTCGTGAAGGGTTCTTTTACCCACAACGATTACTGTCGTGATGTTAAGTTGTCTTGTAATGCCAACAATTCCTATATTTTAAAACAATTCACGTAACGCGTTGTCTGTACAATTTCCCATAAAGAGCATTGTATTGTATGCAAAACTGATTGTTTTGTTTCAAGTCAGCAGTGCTACTGTCTGTTGGACAAAAAACTACTAAATTATGACCATATTGTAACGTCGCAGCTAAGAGAAACATGTCGTTAACTCTAGTTGTTGACACGCTAACGTTAGATCTAGCAATACAACACAGATTAATCTAGCATTTTTTAGAATCTATTCGTTGTAAGGGGTTTCATGAACCCGTCGCGGATGCGGGTTGTACGAAAGAGATACCGCGGCCTCGGCGCAAGGGCTAAGAAGGAACATGGGTGTTTTTAGTCAGTAGAAGTCTGACACTCCCTTTCGCTCCTGCTCAGAGCGGGAGGGGTTATTTGATGATTTTCCACCCACCATAAAAAAAAGACTACGTGGAATTTAATATTTTTTAATACGGGCAGTGTGTGCTTGCGGGCTGAAATGGTGATATTTAAAAAGACTGACATATGCCTGATTACATTTTTAACAAAAACCTTTTCTCTTGTTTCCAGATGTGGCTCTCCTGCTTAGTATCGTGCACACTATTCGTGATGGCGATGTCGGCGGGTAACGAGTACCTCCCCCCCAGTAAGGGGTACAACTACGACCCCCCCTCCGTTCCCTTCCCCACCAATAACAATGGAAATAAGGTAAGACTAACTTGTGTGGAATTATGTGAAATTATGTTTTTCTTACTCCTCCGCTATTCTTTTCTGATTAATTTCGTTGCGGGATCCAAGACAGTTAAATCGTTTCCCTGGGACTTCGTCGAGCTTCATTGTCTCGGCGCTTTTCTTGTGGTCGCCACTGTTGATTCTGGCTAACAGGAGTTACAGTGGTTTGGGAATAGTGTGGCGGGCTTGTCCCAATAAAAAAAAAATAATAAGACTAACTTGTGTTAAAGTTAAAATAAAAATAATAAAATGTCCATTTCAATTACATAGAGTTTTAACAAACATGATTTGGAGGAGGCTTAATAAGAACTGCCATTCGGGTCGATCTTTGGGTAAAGCTGTGTTTGCCTAGGTCGGTCTGTGGATGGGTGCATGACCGCCCGACATACCGAGTTTCCTCTGGAGAGCACGTTAAGCTGTTGGTCCCGGCTGCCATATATAGATCTTTGGCAGTCGTTACAGGTAGTTAATGAATGGGCTATAATCCACCACCCGGATCCAGTGCGAGTTGGTAGACGTCACAAGTCTGAGTTTTTGGTTCTAAGACATACCGGTTTCCTCACGATGTTTTCCTTCACCGTAACTGAGAGCAGTGGTGATGAAATAAATTAGACAAAGTAATGCGCCTGTCTGTGTTCGAACATCCAAAATGTAGGTATGGGAAAAGATTTTCAACAATGGTTAGTCTCATAACATTTTTTTGTTTGATTCAAAAAAAAATTTCGTCAATTTCAATATTCTTTTTGTGTAAGATGGTAATTTTTTTGCTAACTCTTTTTTTCCTATTTTTTTTTGGGGTAAAAAGTCACATCTTACGGTAAAACTCAACTCTCTTAAAACGTTGTGTTAAATATTAAACTGGTAATGGAGGTAATTTATATAAAGTTATATAACTTGAAAAACTAGTATAAAAAAAACTTTAAATTAAAATTTAAAAGGGGTTCTATACAAAAAAAATATCACAGTGACAGTTATAGGTTTAAGCCAGAAGCTTGTAAACTAAGCAACCCCTTCATGACATTCCAGCAACCCCCGACCCCACCCGTGAGGCCGAACCCCACGCCCCAGAGGCCGTACCTGCCGCCTGTGCAGCCCACTCCCGGACCTGGACCCTCACCAACTCCTGGGGTAAGTGTTTATTGTTACTTTAGTTTAGTGTTCCCACTGCTGGGACATAGGCCTCCTCTCTGTGAGAGAGCATGGGCTATCCACCACGCGGACCCAGTGTTTGAGTGCTTATGATACTGTAAACTTCACACCTGTTATTTCTAAAAGGTTAGGCAGTGGTGTACCTAATAATTAGGGTTGCCATCTCAAAAATTTGGCAAGCAGGACAAGACACGTGAAAACCACGGATTTTCAACGGACAAGTCAACAGGTTTTTTTGAACATAGTCAGAGTAAAAAAAACATTTTTCTTATTTTATGCTCAGACCTTAAAATTAAGTTTTCTTTTATCATCATATTTGAAATGTACCTAACAAAACAGAAAATTATAACAGTTTGTTACAAAATGTTAATTTTTTAAACCCGGACTACAAATGAAACCCCGCCAGGACGTTCCCCGGACGCCCTCTAAACTAGGACAAATCCGGGGAAACCTTACTAATAGTGGACCCACATTTGGCCAGTATGTTTAAGTCCCATTTATTATGTGGTGCGGTGAGCCTTTTGCCATCAACCGGGCACAAATCCAGAATCCATGGCAGGTAGGTACTGAGAAATTCCTGATGTAAAAACTCAGTAGCACTTTGCCCGGCCCGGGAATCCATTACCCGGCGATAAATATTGCACATCGACCTTTGGAAAGAGAAAATCGACTAATTTCGGCTTCGTAGAGCGTTATCTCTGTCGCACGAAATACAAACAGTCCGGTATGATCTATTAGGAGCTGTTAAAACAATTATGATTTGCTTCTTTTGATAATTCTTTGTATAAAATACACCTCTTTTCAAAGGTCGATGTGCAATATTTATCACCGGGTACTGCACGTCTACCAAAGTACTTTAAAATCCCGATATGTCGAGTATGAGATAAAGGTAATCGACCTTTAGGCAAGCGAAGTCAAGAACCAAAAGCTAGTGTATTAAAACACTGAGGAGATTGCGATCTGGCGTAATGTATTGTAACAAGAAATGTGAAATTTAACGGGTTGGCGCAGTGGCTGAGCGATTGGACTGCTCCGCTGTGTGGCGCGGGTTCGATCCCCGCACGTAACAAATATTTGTATGGCCTACGATACAGGAGAAATTCCTAGTGTGGGACAACGTTTAAAAAAAAAGAAAAGAAATAAATAAAAAAAAAACTTAAAAAATATTACTTTTATTTTTCGTCGTCGATGTAATGGAAGGGGCTTTTTCCTGGGAACGGCGCATTGTATTTATTTGTGGAGCGCTTTTTCTCTGAAAATATATAAATACATAACATCATTATCATCAGCCTATAAATGTTCCCACTGCAGGGACTTAGGCCTCCTTTCTTGGAGAGGGATGGGCTATAATCCATCCACGCTTGCCCAGTGCGGGTTGGTAGATGTCACATGTCTTCGAATTGTTTGGTTCTAAGATATGCCGGTTTCCTTACGATGTTTTCCTTCGCCGTTTTGAGAGCAGTGGCGATGAAATAAATTACACAAAGTAATGCGCCTGACTGTTTATCATGCATATTGTGAATATGTTATTCTTACATTATTCTTATATTCATTGTAACTGTGTAAGTGAATCTTTGTGAAGAGAGAAAATAAAGATATTGTATTGTATAATATTATTATATCTATTCATCCATCAGCCCATCCATCTATCTATTCATCCATCTATCTATCCATCCATCCATCTATCCATCAATCCTCACAAACTATCACATTATTCTTCTTCTTCTAAGCGTTTCGACGGCAATCTAAATTGTGTCTACCCAGAAAGTCGCATTTATAAAATAGTAGTAATATCACGCGCTCAAAACCCTTTCAAAAACTGTGCCTAAATAAAACGGTTCGTTACCTCCATTTTCTCCATGTTCTGGTTCAATTCTGTTGTCATCACTGTCTTGGTTCTGTTCATCGTCTTCTAAAACTCATCATTTATTTAAATATTGTTTTTCTAACTTGACACACTCATCAAAATAGTTTTAAACTTAAAAATAAGGACTAAATCAATCCCGTCGGGGCTGCGGGTTGTTCGAAAGAGATACCGCGGCCTCGACACAAAGGGCTAAGTAGGAACATGGGTGGTTTTTAGTCAGTAGAAGTCTGACACTGCTCAGAGCGGGAGGAGTCATTAGACGATTTCCCACCCCCCCAAAGACTATATCATTGATCTAGTGGTCACCACTGCGACTGCTGGGCATGTGGTTCTGGGTTCGATTCCCGTAAGCCCAAACAACTAAAAAAACCAGAATCAACAGTGGCGACCACCAGAAAAGCGCCGAGACAATGAAGCTCGAAGAATTGTCAGAGAAACGATGCATACCCCCGCGATATGCCCGGGGCGGGAAAATTGTGATAACAATAACAATTTTCTCGCCCCGGGCATTTTTCCGTTTTTTCGTCAGGAATGTCGCAGTAGGAGCGATAGTAATAGTCCGCCCCTACTATATTAAACTTAAATTTCACTGGCATAAAAGAATGTGTCTCATGAGATGACGAGAAACAGAGAAGTATGGAAGAAGAAGACATGCTGCGCCGACCACAAATCAATTGGGATAAGGGCAAGAGAATGGTGATGATCACTGGCGAAATGTCGGTGTACTATAAGGTACACCTCTATCTAACCGTTCGGTGATAGCAGGCGTCATGTTTTGTTATGTTAGGTAAACAATAATAATAACTGCTTACCGCTGGCTATAAAAATTATGTGAAAATTGGAAAAATTAATTTCGGTTTGGCCGGTAACATAATTAATTATGTACGTTTATTTAAAAAAAAAAACTTTCTTTTAGACCTAGATCCATATTACGATGTTAGTAATACACACTACTTAAAAACTATGTTAGTAACTAATGGAATGGAATACATAAATACCGGCCGCAATCACCTGACGCACCGGGTATGTGTACGTGGACACGTAGGTACCCAATGACGTATTATTTGAACCGATGCATTTTTTTAAATAAATGAAAATAAATGTATTTTTTTATTACTTTGACGTCGCTGAGAGTAAAAAAAATACATTTATGTGATGAGGGCACCTAGTGCAACCTATAACCACAATATAATTATAGCCTATATTGCTACAATGATTAGGCAAACCTTCATACTAAAAGGCTAGGTTTTCTCCCTTCTGATTTTAGAAATTTTTATACTTAGACAAAAACTTACCGGGGAAATTCAACATGCTCACTGTAACGAAACAGTTTAATTAAAACTACGAAATAAAATGTTGATATTATACAACGTGTTATAAAAACGCTATGGTGATATGAAAAGGCGTGCTACAGACGATCAAACAATTTGCTTCATGTAATCAACATTTTCTTCTTCAGCCTATAATGTTCCCACAGCAGGGACCCGGGCCTCCTGCCTAGGAGAGGGATAAGCTATAATCTACCACGCGGGTCCAGTGCGGGTTAGTAGATGTCACATGTCTTCGAATTGTTTGGTCCTATGACATGCCGGTTTCCTCACGATGTTTTCCTTCACCGTTTTGAGAGCAGCGTTGATGAAATAAATTACACAAAGTAATGCCTGTCTCGGTTCGAACCCATGACTAAGCCCCTTCGCACATGGCGTCGTATCGTAAGCGTATCGTAGAACGCGCGTAGTACGAGAGCAATACGAGCAGGAACATGTACAAACAAGTCCGCACACGAGGCGGTGTTGCAGCTTACGTAAGAGGTGTTCATTGTCATTACGATAGTCGTAGCGTACTGGCGTAAAAAAGGAAGCGACAAAAAAAATATATTTTATAATGAATACTGCAAAATTTATAGAATTTGTGAGCCTAATCGAAACATTTCCTTGCCTATATAATCTTTCATTAAGTGATTACTCGTTCGTACTAGTTCACGTGCAGCAACAAACAATCTTTTCTTGTAATTATTTGCGATGTATGAATGGATCCAATGAGCACGTCGCTTTCTACTTCTAACGAAATCAAATAACAAGAAATCCTCTTCGTCTGAAGAGAAGGTAAGGTCATCAATAAATTCCCCAAACACCAGCGTGATACTTACATTTTGGTAAAGGCTTAGACGTGGTGCATCTAGTCACCAATTGTTTACCAATTGAGACCTCGTCTGGTTGGTCTCCTTCAGGTATGAAGGCCTCTAAAGGAGGAGCAGGACGTTTCTCTGGAGGTTTGGATACCTCAAACCTATCTTGGACATTGAAACCCCTTACTAAAACAAGAAGATTGTGTCAATCGAACAGTCTGCACCCAGCATTACCTGACCCCTCTTCTCGCACCACTTGCCCTCTTCTTCTTTATAAGCGGGGTCAGGTAATGCTGGGCACTGATTGTACACACGACTTGCCGCCATTTTGTTTTTCTCAAACATACAACAACTGTGCCTACCTGGCAATTTAAGCGGCAAAACATTGATTTAGCACTTTACTTGATGTCGTTGGTATGAGCAGCATGAGGTAGCAAGTCAGTTACTTTCAGAAGGGACCCCCAGAAACTAAACTCAATCTCTTCTAAACTAATTAACTAAAGGTTACTTAGTTACAAGTTATGCTAATTCAAAGGTGTAAAAATAACTTAGTAGTTTAATTTGACACACTTCCCGGTTTTTAAATGAGCTGCATGTTTAGTTTGGACAACAAGTCATTCTAAATCCAATATGGCGGACTTTTAAAGATGGCGGACTAGTAATTTTTTTTTCATTCCCATGATATGGGAAGCAAATGAAAGCGTTTGCCGAGAAGAATACAAGAAGTATCGACGTCATTCTAAAGTGGGTTTCTTTAAACTACACATTATTTTTGCTGCCAGACGAAGAACAGTCTAGAAATTATATGAAAGGCTTGCAGCAAAAATAATGAGTTGTGAAAGAGTTGTGATTATAGTTAACTTTTCCGACGAGAGGTATACTGACGTTCTTCAATACCTAAAATTAAACAAAAATACAGGATTAGATAAAAATATGATAAAAGAAAAAACGCAAAGATAAACGATCCATGAAAGTAAATAAACTCACTTGTCAATCTCTCGCCATATTCTGCCATTCGTCCTTATGAAAGAAATTAAAGAAATTTCAAGAAATTAAAAAATAAACAATAATTTTATTATTTTGGAAAAAACTTATATTCACCCATATCCATTTCTTTCATTTCCATCGCTAAAGTTTGGAAAATATTTTGTGATTATTATCAATGTTGTGTTAGTTGCGTTGTTTGATATTTTCAATAGTAAATGAGAAATAATAATGTCTACTATTATATTTATAACCAAGCGTATTTACCAAGATTTGCATCGTAGTTCAATGAAAAAATCGGAACAATAGCAAATACCTGAAAAATCAAATAAACTTTACTAATTAATAAACAAAAACATTGTGTGATGGATAAAAAAGGCTAACTATTTAGTTGCAAGTTCTACTTCCATCTTATAGGATCTATTAGGTAGGATTAACGCCAATTAACAGTTAGAATCGGGCTACAAGATTATCTAGTGAGTTATAAATGAAACTACGGTTTAATAAAATGTGTTAAAATTGTACCACAATGCAGAAAACCGAATGCGAAAAACATGCCCGTAGCTCCATTTTATTGACGCAGTAGGTACTAAAAATAATAATATTAAACGCAACGCATGCTGCACTTTTTTACCCCAATACTTTTCGAAAATGTAATACCTATTGCTTGAATTTTTATGATTTGTTTCTTTTACCATTAAAATTGTTATCGGAATCATGTTGAAAATAAATCAAAAGTGTCCATTTGTAATAATAGTATTTTCTGTTAGTTTACGACTAAATTAAAAGAATAGTTTTTGAACGCTGTACAAAACCGGATAACCGTCCGATTCGGGAAAATACCGGACATTTTAACGAATTCCGAGTTTTTCTTGGAATCATGCAGCAGATATAAATTTTCTACTGCATTTTATTTCAAGATTGCAACAAAAAAAATATTGCAGAACTTTTCCTTTTTTTATTATGAATTTTATTACAAACGCTACCTTACATTATATCGACCTATGCAATTGACTTCTAGGTTATTTAATTAAATCATTGTATTTTTTGGAATTTCAGACGTTTTAAAATTCTCCACATTCCGCGAACCGAGCTAAAATTCCGCCGAATTTATATCTGGAAAATTTCAAATGACATGTCTACCATTCAGCCGACATATTAGGCAAACCTTATAATTACTTGATGACAATTCCCAGAAAATTAATATTTTATTATAATAACTGTCGATTAGACAAATAAATAGGTACCTACTTAGATCTTGTTGTGTAGGTTCAAGCAAGCGACATTCAACCTTAAGAAGGTTATTCATGTAGATAAAAGTCTACAATAGTAGTACTGGCTTGCATGAACGTGTGTAGTAGGTACCTAGGTACCTACAGTGTGCAGATCCTTGGAATTCAACTCGGTTTTGCACATTTAAAACTGTCATGTATATACCTAGCGTGTATGACTCTAACTGGCGGTTACGCTGTCTTGTCCACTGAGGCCTTCAAACTGTTCTGCATATTTACAACCACTTTTGAGTACTTTGTCAATGTATGAATAGTTCAACTGGTTGCCACTTCTAAAGCGATCAATCTCTATCGAGAAGAAACTTCACGAACATTCCTTCCTGCTTTGGAATAATAATTATCGTTAAACACCCATGATTTTAATATTTTCTATCTTTTTTTCCAGCACCACGACCATCACGACCATCATGATCATCACAATCATGATCATCACGACCACGGCAACGGAAACCACGACCACGGCGATCATCATCATCACGAGCCCGGCATGCCCTTCGATTTCTCCTACCAGGTTGGTACCTAGCTGTCATTTTTGACAGCCTTTTTTATGGTGGGTGGGAAATCATCAAATGACTCCTCCCGCTCTGTGCGGAGCGGAAGGGAGGGTCAGAGTTTTACTGATAAAACCCACCCCCATGTTCCTTCTTAACCCTTTGTGTTCCGCGGCCGCGGCACCTACCTATCTGTTTCGAACAACCCGCATTTCATATTTGACAGCGTTACGAAACGATAGCCACCTCCTGTTCTGCTCTTTATTTATTTAACTGCACCTGCAATTTGAGCGTCCTTTCAAACACTTCTAACGCCATCGATGTGACGAAGTTCTGGTCGAAGAAATGCTATAATGAGTGTAAAAAATACGAAGCCGAAAAACACTTTTATTACTTTATTTTAAATACCCAATAACCCCAAATTTTTTTACGTCATATTTCACCCCAAAAAAAATGTTTCACAGCATTAATGTTTGCGTAGGGTTACTTAGTTCGCCCGTCGCCGTCGGGGCTGCGGGTTGTTCGAAAGAGATAACGCGGCGTCGACACAAAGGGCTAAGAAGGAACATGGGTGGTTTTTAGTCAGTAGAAGTCTGACACTCCCTACCGCTCTGCCCAGAGCGGGAGGAGTCATTTGATGATTTCTCAACCTCCAAAAATAAAGGGTTAGTTAGTTTTATGTACAGAATGCCGACTGTTTCGGTAAGGGTCCGTTTACCCTGTAGTATCTTTCAGAGTCCGCTATCCGGCAACACGTCCACAGTTTGTACAGCTAGCACTTCAAGGTACCTACCTACCCAAAACTGTTAAATCATCCAAATCAACATTTAAGTTAATACTTTAGCGATAAAGTTGAAATTTAAAGAAATTCGACAGACTCTAGTAGCTGACTTCAGTTCTGCCCCGTTTAATTAATTCTCATTTTGTCCACCAGGTGGCTGAAGATGGCAACGATTACAGCCACAACGCGATATCCGACGGTGATATCACGAGAGGAGAGTACAGAGTTGCCTTGCCTGATGGACGTACGCAGATCGTCAAGTACACCGCAGACTGGAAGAACGGATTTAACGCGGAGGTAAGGTCATCGGAGGTTCTTCTACTCGACAATAGATGGCGCTGTTTTCAATTATTTTGACGTTACCCGTTGGATTAACCAATTAAATAAAGAGTAGAGAGGTCCAGCGCGGTATGGTTCTTTTGGCACTTAACATACGAAACCATAACCGTCTGGGAATTAACAAGATGGCGGGGTTGGTTCCAGCTATGGCTATGTACAAAAAATGTTTATTTTTCCTGAAAAGTAATCATTTTACTCTTCGGGTCTGGCGAAACGTTCATACACTGTAATAGTTTTTTCAATTGCTACTTTATTGGTCATGTAACATACTTCCTGTTAGTAACATACTTTATGCCTTTATTACAGGTAACTTACGAAGGTGAGGCGAGGTATCCTGACGCACCTGCCGGCGGTTACGGCAGTGGTGTTCCCTCAAGCGGTGGTTACGGCACCGGCAGCGCTTCCGGCAACGGTTTCGGCGGTGGTTCGGGCAGCGGCGGCGGTGGACAAGCTTACGTGCCACCCAGCCAAGGAGGCGGCTACCAATACTAGATACTACCCCAACGACTACGCAGGTTTACAATGAACTGAAGTTGTATTTCATGCTAAAATTACGCAAAAAATATTAGTTAGTCGATTAGTGAAATAATGCGATTACAACCACTCCTCTAGATCTGTCAGAGTGACAGTGAAAGCTGTCATTAAAGTACAGTCGGAAAAAATACAAAGCCTTCAAGTTAAAAAAAAATGGTTCTATAAAATAATCGTTTGGGATAGTAGGTATACAATAATTGACAGAATAGCCTTATGAAAAAGTTAAGAAAGAAATAAAAAATGGCAAACAAAGTAATCTGCGTAGTATTAGTATGAAATATTATAAGTGTAACAAACACGTTTGTTAAAAAATTGCCCTTGTATTGCTAATATTCTTTGTAACAGACAAGATTTGAAATAATCTTTTATAAACACTAAAAGCATGCCTACCACCAAATAAAAAAGTCGACTAAAATGACTGTTTCAAATGTTGTGCGTTATACAGAATTTTGCAAATAATTGTTTTTAATATAATAACTATAGTGTAAGTTAGTATTATATTAACATAGTTACCGAAATATAGTTACCAATTGTTTAAAAAAATATAATAAAAATGTACTTCACTAGCTAGACAATCAATACTAAACTGGGCTGACAAGACGACCCTAATTTCCTCCGTTTTCCTACAAACTATGTCATAACTTATTATGGAAAGATCTAGAAATAGTACAAAATACACATTGTCAGAATACGTATACATGTATACCCAGCCTATATCTGTATAAATATAGCCTTTTTTATTAGTGTTTGTATACATAGATAAATACAAATTATATACTTTTAGAAGCCAACTGTATTCTTAAAAAAATGAAGCTAGGAACCATTATTGTGATGCTAATAAAAGACAAAATTGCTTGTAATAGTTTTTAATTAATAATACTCATTACACTGCCGTATTTTGTATATTTATTGTATAGGATAGAGGAGTAAATTGACAAATCTTTGTTAAAAATATGATGTGTCCTTTTGTACCTTATTTTTTTATAAAAATAAATATAAGCTACAGTTATACAAGATGAGTTTTATTACATCTAAAAGAAATACTGCCCGAACTTATATCACGAAAATAATTGGGACTACCGTTAAATTTTACAGTAAGTAGTCTTTGCCCAGCATTACCTGATCCCTCGTATAAAGAAAAAGTGGCGTTAGAAGAGGGATCAGGTAATGCTGGTCAGTGATTGTACAACTCCTGCCATCTAGCGCCTAATATTATTATAATTTTAGGGGTATGACGAGCAGGGTGTGATGTTCTTAATCCCCTGTAGAAAAGGGGGTGAGTATATGTATATGAGTCCTAGTCTTAAGTTGCGAAAAAATACGTGATTCAGGATTTTGATGTTAGTTCTTCATTTTTGTCATAGATGGCGCTGTAGTACTTTTTGCACTATGTCGCTGTAGTACTCTTATAGTAGTGTCGCTACAGCATCAACAAACTGTGGCATAAAACAGCTTTATGGTGATAACAAATGCTGTTATGAAGTCTAAGCCAACAAGTAACATAGTACATAACAGCTCTTAAAAGAACCTTGACTGCAGACATCAATACACACATAATATAGATAAATGGAAAAGTATGTGGTGTAGACCTTTGTCCAGCAGCGGGACAATAAAGATTGTTGCTTATAACACAATGTTGACAACTCTGAAATGTCTCATTATGTCGGCATTCGCAAAACTTTCGCATCATTTATTAATCTGATGACCTGCAATTCTGTCTGCTCATTCTCAAGTTTCAAAATGAAATTTTCAGCTCCATGCACATTTTTCAAGTGCGAGTTCAAATCTTTTTTCAAGCTGAACTTTTTATCGCAGACCACACAGCATTCAACCTTCTCCGTGTGCTTCCTTTTTATATGCTCAAGTCTACGACCAGATGTGACAAAGTCAGCACTGCATATCTCACATTTAAAAGGCTTTTGGCCTGAGTGCAGCATTAAATGTTCCCCCAACGTCTTTTCATTCACAAAAGTATTGCCACAAATCTCGCAGGTTTTGTCTTTTATTTTCTCATGCGTAACAAAATGCTGTGTCAAATGACTCTTTTTATAAAATCCTTTATGGCATATTTCACACACAAAGGGCCTTACGTTTAGATGTACTTTGTTGATGTGAGCTTCAAGTGAATTCTTATTGAGGGTTCTATAGTCACAGCATCCACAACTGTGATATTTGGCAATCCTTTTTCTTTTAGTCAAAGCGTAGTGGTTCTTCAAATGTACATTGTAATGTGAGTGAGATTTCAGCACTTTAAAGCAAAGAGGACATTGTTTTCCCGTGTGGCTGAATAAGTGCACTTTTAAAGATGAATTTTTATTAAATACTTTACCACAAATGTCACAGATATGAGCAGAGTTAGTGTTCTTATGAGCAATTTCAAAATGCTTCTGTAATAAAAGTTTTGAATTAAATTTCATATCACATTTTTTACATTCTATGCTTTTAAGCTGATTTTTTGGAATGCTTATAATACTGCCGGACGTAGGTAATTTGACTTTTAGTTTGTATTTCTTTGGCTGCCTTCCACATTCTTCTTTATGGTCAACTTCATCATTTATAGTATCCACTAAGTGGTTAAGCATTTCATTTTTGAAGTAGTTTCTTTGCAAGAGACTGAATATCTTGATTATGGAACTTGAGCAGTCTTCACAGGATCGAGGCAGAAGTAAATCCTGAGAAAAATTAAAAGAATTAATGTTACTGTACCAAAATTAAAGTTTGAAAAACATTTCTACAAACTCTAGAACATACCTATAAGATGTACAAACACAGAATGAAAGAAACATCAACTATAATAAACTAGCTAACGCTGATAAGGCTGTGGGAATAAGTCAGGTAATACATTAAAATTGCTGTAGTTTTTTCTTGGCTGCCTAACCCAAAGAGCCCCCCCCTGTTTGGGTTACTGGGACTATAAGATTTATCAGCCTAAGAACTTGTCGGTTGAGTTTGGCTTCTACATCTGCTATTCCAAAAACTATTTCATACACTTACTTGCGACGGAAAGAGCTCCTTCATAATATTCCATAAAGTTAAATTCAAATTAAAGTACTCGTCATGAATTTCTATGTTTTCATGTAAACTAGTAGTTTTATCGCTTTGTTTATAACATAGAAAACAAACGTTATCCATAGATTTTGGATTAATTAATAAATTCAACATATCCATTTCAATAATTTTAAAGAAATTACGACTAAATAGTTATTTATGAAAATATTAAAATCTGTTCTGTTTGTTTGACAGCTCTGTAACTGACATACACACACATTATGTCTGTATGTCAGCTCATGTCAATGTTGACTTTTAATTTAGCGTAGCAAAAAAAGACATAAAAACTTATAACTCAACTACTGAAATAGCACGCTCTAAAAGTAAGAAACGAGAACATATTGGCATTTTTAGGGTTCCGTAGCCGAATGGCAAAAAACGGATCCCCTATAGATTCCTCATGGTCTGATCTGTCTGTCGTTCGAAAATCGATAGAAAGTTATTCACTTTCAAAGTGGTAAAATGTTTGTAACTAACTTTTAAACTAGAGAGTGAAAAATCTAAAAAAAATATGCTGTAGATCGTAATGAAAACTTTCAACCGAAATTGAATAGTATAAAGAGATAGAACAAAAAACTGCAAATATAACTTTGACATTCATACAAACACTATGAAAAACAAACTTATTACAAAATAAGTTTACTGTTGCCGCTTTAACAAAAAATAATAGGTACAATTTAAGGGGCAATTTAGGGGGCATCCCTACTACGATGGTACGGAACTCTTCATGTGCAAGTCTGACTTGCACTTAGCCAGATTTTTAAAATTGTACTTCTTAAGGTGAATGCTCCAACCACCCCGCGAAATTCAAAAATCATCAATACAAGCTTCCAAGTTCATAAAGGTGCAAAAATGACTTTTTCAAGTTCCTGCACCTTTATGAACTTGGAGGCTTGTATTGATGATTTTGATGATTATATTTCTGTAACTACATACGTCTTACAGCCGCAATTAATATTCTAATCAATATACAAACTAACACTGACCTGCAAATTGCAAAAAACGTAAAAAAAATTGAATTTCGCGGGCTAGTTGGAGCATTCACCTTAAAGTGGAAGCTACAGGATAGCCCGCGAAATTCAAATTTTCTGAAGGTTTTTGCAATTTACCGATCAGAGTCATGTTGTTTGTTAAAAAATCAAAAATAACGGGTTGCACTCCGGGAGTGCCGGCAGAAGTGAAAACTTTGACACTAGTGTTGCCTATCGATAGTCGACTATCGCTAAACTATCGATAGTCTATCGATAGTTGACGTCATTTCAATAGTATGATACAGGGCAATAGTATCGATACTATCGAAGACCAACATGCTCATGCAGTATTGCTCCTAAACATATTATGTTTAGGAGCAATACTATCGATAGTATTGATAGTATCGATAGCTCACACTATCGATAGTTTTATAAACGACGATTGTATTGCCTTCCAATATTCTACTGTAGCATTCACCATATGAGCCAAGAAACCACCGAAAAATATTATCCAATTTAATGTGACGTCACATAGGTTAAAACCAACGGACGAACAAGACGTTACCTCATTTATAATTATGTTAGGTTAGGTTAGGTTAGGTTAGGTTAGGACACGGTGCGGCATACGCTGGCAGAGTGTGCCGCTTGGGAGGAGCCGCGCCGTGCCCTCATCTCAGAAGTAGGCAGTGACCTGTCGCTGCCGGCCGTAGTCGAGTCTATGGTCGGCAGCGAGGAGGCCTGGGACGCGGTGGTAACCTTCTGCGAAACAGTCGTGTCGCAGAAGGAGGCTGCGGAGAGGGAGAGGGAGATTTCTTCCCCACACCCGATCCGCAGCAGACGCACCGGGCGTCGGCGGAGGGCGGATAACGCCCTCTTCCGGCCCCCCTAATTGGGTCCAGGGGCGACGGACTTGGGGACGTCCGTCGCCCCCCACACATCTGGACCCGAGGTGGCGGCGCGAAGTGTTCCACGCGCGCCCCTCTCAGACGTCGCGCGGGGGGAGTCTAACACCTCACTCCTCCCGCCGACCTGAGATTGAGGCCCGCAGAGGCGGGCCGGCACTAGCCGGGGGTCGCGGTAGTATCTTAAGTTCCCGCGGCCCCCCGGCGTAGGTGTGAGATGGAACACCGGGGTGGTTTTTAGTCAGTAAGAGTCTGACAGACCCCTCCACCCCCCCAGGGTGGGGGACATCCATGAGGATTTTCCACCCCGGAAAAAAAAAAAAAAAAAAAAAAAAAAAAAAAGGTTAGGTTAGGTTAGGTACTTCCAAGGGTAGTTCAGAAGTTGAGGGAACAGAATGATGAACGTAAAGTCCATTTCACGAAAGAAGTCCCGCAGACGCAGCGCTGTATGTCGCGCGACATAATGTTGTTTCACAACTTTTGGCATCGTAAATAAACCTTATAACGCACTAATCCAATAATAAACTCACAAAATATCTACCACAACAAACGCACCTTGATAACATCGACAAACGACAACATGGCCGATCTGTTAAATTTAGTTCCACAATTGTCCGCGGGACTTCTTTCGTGAAATGGACTTTACATACAAACATCCAGTCACAAATGTTACAATCATAACCCTTATTTTTGCTATGCTATAGTCGGGTACCAAATAGTCGATTTTAAATATTTTTAGCGACTTAATTAATACTGGACAGTTGGCAGCGTTTCATAATTAATTCAAGAAGATTGTCGAGATTTTTAGCCGAAGGGCGCTGACGGCTGACCGTAGACACTGGGAATTGGGAATTCTATGGATTTTCGTGTCATGTCATTGCACGATTGCAGTGCATTCCATGTCACTGTTATTCAAAAAATCTTTAAACATTTGGTTGGCTGTTTTGTTTAAATCTTATTCGTAACCAGCGTATCTAGATAATAGTTGGCTTTATGAGCCTGATCAAAAAGTGCTGTTGGATACAGGGGACACGTAATGTTAATACCGATAAGCGCCATCGATCGAACACATCTAATATTACCGAGATAACAAGAAAGTAACTGGAACGTGGAAGATGCAAAAGTAAGTCAACTTCTTCCTAAAAATACGATAATTACTTCTTTTATTATTCTGAAAGGTTTATCTAAATACCAGGAGACGTTTGATCATTTTCTCAATAGAGAAAATACGCCATTTTGTCCTTTAGATTGCGTACGTAATATAACCTAGAAATTTATGTTCAAAAACTATTAGGATCAAAACAAAATATTCAGGGCACTTTGTTGTAATTGTTAACATTTTTAGCACCGCGTATTAAAATCATCCGAACTCCACGTTACATTTATCTCTACATCATGCTTGGGAACCAAGATTTGAAATGGAATATTTTAATGACAGAATGTTAGACGCCGAGAAAACTGATTGATATGTTATAACACCAAGATTGCTATAGTAAATTTTAAAATAGTTCCAGATGTGTCTTTTAATTTAGGTGTGCAATAAAGTACTTCTACTTAATCCAAACTTATACCTAATCTAAAACGACTAAACTAATAAATATAATGTAATTTTTTGCATAACAAAACGAACATATAACCTCCTCCTTTTTTGAAGTCGGTTAAAAATAAGAAACAGCATCACGAACCCTTCACAAAGCCATAAACCAAGCATTATATACATCAAATCAATTAAAAATTATGGCTGGGGACAGTTTATAGTTGGAATAAATGAAACACACTCAAACGTAAATAGTCACCATAGACAGCCATAGCCATGGAGGTCACTAAACAGGGGCTTAGCTACCGCCATATCAGCCGTATCAGTGATACGGGGCCCCTGGGCTACCGGGCCCCAGAACGTGTGTAAGCCAAAATTCGTACGCCTAAGACGACCCACTGACCTTTATCCACAACTCACATTTAATAAACTCTTAGGTGGTACTGATAACCATCATCATCTGCCTAGCCTTTTCCCAACTATGTAGGGGGCGTTATATAACTTTTAATTATGCATTATCACTGAACAAAAAAATTATTGCAATGACATAGAACAAATCCCTATTTTTTGAGAGTAGAAAATCATCAAATGACTATGACGGAGCAGGAGGGAGTGTCAGACTTCTACTGACTAAAACCCACCCATATTCCTTCTTAGCCGTTTGTGTCTGAGGCCACAGTCCCTTTTGGCTAGTTAAAGGATTTTTACAGCCTTGAAACACTCAAGCTTTCTCCTTATGGAGGAAGGGTGGACGTTACAAAAAGCTACCTGTGCCTGTGCCAGCTGAGACTTTGCATAGGTCCTTCTTTAGTTACTGTTATTGCATTTTGCCAGAAAATAAGTTTTATTTTCATACATTTACAGCCTATTCAAGATGGCGGAAGTGGAATCAAATCACTTGGATTGGATAAAACAGAAACTCAAAACGGTGTGGACGGCTCCAATGTTCTGCGGTCTATGTTTGGAGAACCGTGGCAGCTTCTGTTCCGTTGACATGGAACTGGTCATCAGCAGTCAGACATTCTCTAAATGTCTGCAGGATATACTGAACTACGTGTTCAATGAAGATGTAAGTATTAAACATGACTTCCATTTCATGATTTTATTAACTTTTTGACATTAAAATTGTTGAGATCATAATGTTTGGACCCGGGTTGCCAGCCAAGTTTAGACAGTGGGATATTCCACCAGGAATTTTCAGATGCTAATGAGAGGGTGACAACAGATTCACACCTAATCGTATAGAACTACATTAAATCATGGAAAACAGACTTGATTTAAACATAACTTCATGCCAGTATTGTTTGTTTGTGATGGTTCGTAATATTTCTAAATTCCTTTGAATATATTTAAACTAGCTGTACCATATACGTACGTATATACGTTGCAATGCCCTTTTCCTACCTACTACATACCTACATTAAATAAAAGTAGTTTACATATTCTCAGACTTCATTTTATAAGAATTTGTCTTGACCAAATCTTATATCTGTGTAACAAAACTCCTTTTTTTACAAACACTCACATGAGATTTTTTTTTTCCAGATTGAGAATTTCATGTCAAGTCCATACTTATGTGACAGTTGTGCAGAAAAGACAATACAATCATACCTATTCATCCACAATACTAAGCAACTGAACAAGATCTTGAATAACTGCATCTCGGATATAGACTCCAAAGTAATTGACATCAACGCACAACTTGATGACTCCGTGACCTACGACACTGCTAACGTAATGATCGTCCTAGAAAATGACACTGAATTATACAAAACTATCATTGATGTTAAATCTATGACTGAAATAGTGCCTACTTCCAAACCTATAGCCATGAAAGAACCTGTTAACCCTAAACCACCAGAATCGAAACAAATTCAAGTAGCTAAACCCAATAAACCAATCATTATAAAAAAAGAAATAGAAAGGCCGCAGGAAGTGAAGCCAATCAAAGAAAAGAAGGTTTTTAAAGCCGATGGAACTCCTAATATTAGTTTGAAAGAAGGCCATATTGTGATCAAGCCTTTAAGCTCAGTGCGTACATCAGCTCCTCGTTACAATACCTATCACTGTGTTTACTGTTCTGATATTTTCACCAATTATAGATCGTTGAAGGAACATGAAAAAGCCAAGCACAAAAAATCGGTTTACCGATGTAAATTATGTGACAAGACGTATAACACTCAGCAATATTTAAACATACATTATAAGACACATTCTCAGTCTAGATGCAAGTTGTGTCAACTTATACTTCCAGAAGAGAATCTAATGGAACATTTGAAAACAACCCATCCTAATTTAGTATACTCTTGCAAGTTTTGCGACTTAGTTTACTATACCCAGGAGTCTTTGGACTTACATTTCAAATCAAGTCATCTTGTCAATGACAC
This sequence comes from Diarsia brunnea, assembly GCA_949774965.1. Classification (NCBI taxonomy): domain Eukaryota; kingdom Metazoa; phylum Arthropoda; class Insecta; order Lepidoptera; family Noctuidae; genus Diarsia; species Diarsia brunnea. The sequence goes on along the minus strand of OX459022.1, from coordinate 11,660,488 downwards.
AAAACATAAATCTACATGTGTAATGTGTCTGAGGGACTTTATGGATGCGGAATTAAAGAAGCATAAGTGCAAGTTCTCGTGCTCAGAATGTTTTGTCATGCCTTGCGTACATTTTAGGTACTTAAATTCCTATAGAGAGCAAGTTTTAAGTCATGTGAACAAAATAAAATGTATAGATTGTGACTACGTCACTCGTCGCAAAGAACATCTAATAGGTCATACTAATAGGGAGCATTTGGACCATCATCCTTTTACGTGTGCTGACTGTAGTCAACAGTTTTACACTAAGTTGAGTTTGAAAACTCACATCATGCAATTCCATGAAGATCTATTTTGTCCTTATTGTGATTTTGAATTTAAGGATAACAGAACTTTAATCACACATAGAAAGGCCTGCAAGCTGGTTATTAGGCCGTTCCAGTGTACGCATTGTGTTGCCTCATTTGATATTGCTGAAGAGCTGACCAGACATGAGAACTTGAGACATAATGAAGGAGTTTACTCTTGCCCACTATGTAAAAGCAAATTCCTTGTTGACATTGAACTCCAAGAGCACCATGTAAGGGTTCACGGGGGCATACAATGCAAGAAAAGGAGAAAACATATTGAATGCTCTTTATGTGACATTATGTTTAAAAACATAAAAGAAATGCTACAGCATGAAAAATTCCATGATGCAGATGAAATGTACCCATGCAAAGTCTGCTCTAAACAATTCAAATCCCTGCGAAAATTATACATTCATAATCAAAGGCATTTTACTAACAGAATAAAATGTTCCGGCTGTAATAAAAAGATAGCGGCATCTTTCTACCCACAACATGCAGTGAGGTGCCCTTACAAACAAGATGCAAACTTAAGCCACACTTGTGAAGTATGCGGCAAGTCATTCCACCTGGAATCATTACTACGTTTCCACCTTAGAATCCATTCTGAGCCAACACAATGTCCTCGTTGCGACAGGCTTGTCAAACCTGCCAGTTTGAAAAAGCATTTGGAACTAATCCATGGAGTTGGAACAGATCACAACGACATAGACCAACCGACCACAGGAGATACAATACCAAAGAAACGTATTAAAGGCATACCAGGAAAGCCTGCGGTTGAATGTGAACTTTGTGGACATACAGTTAGAAAGAGATGTGATTTAGAAGCTCATATAAACCGATATCATTTGAAAATCAAGCCTTATGTATGTCATATATGCAGTAAAGACTTCTGTGGTAAAGTTAGACTGAAAGAACACATAACCACGCACACAAATGACAACAGTTGCTTTTGTTCCGTTTGTGGAGGGAAATTTGCTAACCGCGTATGTCTGAAAATGCATATGAGAATGCATACAGGCGAAGCACCTTACGCTTGTGATCTTTGTGGTCAAAGATTCAGGTCTTCTAGCATGATGAAGACTCATAGACTAAAGAAACATTTGGAGAAAACTATAAGCTGTCCACTTTGTGATTGCATGTTCTTTATGGCTAGAGATATGAGGCATCATTTCAAGAAAGCTCATTGGAAATTCAAAGATGGAAGGCCTTTCAATCCTAAGGATGTTGAAGAGTTGCCTAAGGAGTTATATTATCTTTTTGAAGATGGTAGACTCCCAAAACTTAATCTAGAGTAGTGGTAAATGATTTTAGCCAAAGATTTTGGTTTGAATTTCCGAGTAGCATATTGGTAGTTCGGATTTCTGTCCTGATGGTGACAAAAAGCTCCTGATTATGGAACTGTACAGGCTGGAGCAGCCTGAATGCGTGGGATGTTGCGACCACCTGAATTTGAATTTCTGAAGAATTCGTTTTAATGACATCATTATTTAGCTCTGGAATTGTCTGCCTGCCATGTAACGAAATATTTAATTGCAACAGTTAGTAAATCAGCCTCAACATTTAAAAAAAAAAAAAAATTGTTTAATAATCAACTTTGTACTCCCCTGTAGACCTTGAAAATCCCCCTTTTGGGGGGGGGGAATCATCAAATAACCCCTGATGGGTGTGAGACAGGGAGACGTCATATCTCCGAAGCTGTTCACCGCTGTACTGGAGTATGTCTTCAAGGTTCTGGACTCGAGAAGACTAGGAATCAACATCAATTCGCTATGCCGACGATATAGGACCTCAGTACAATGCTCGGATGACCTCAGTAGAGCTTCCGAAAGAGTGGGCCTTAAAATGAACATGGACAAAACCAAGGTCATGTTGAATGCCCATGTAACACCTACTCTTATCAAGATCGGAGACTACACTCGAAGTTGTAGACGAGTATGTCTACCGTCTACGAACGGTCCAGTTAAGTAGGTTTAACTTTGAGAAAGAGGTCAATCGTCGAATCCAACTCTGCTGGGCAGTGTATGGGAAGCTGAGTAGTATCTTCTCGTCCAACTTACCGCAGTGTCTCAAGACGAAAGTCTGACCAGTGGGTGTTGCCAGTGATTACATACGGGAACAAACGTGATCGCTCACAATTTATGGGTCTCATCTGAAGGCTTAAAGTCACCCAAAGGACAATGGAGAGGGCTATGCTCGGAGTTTCATTGCGTGATCAAATCAGAAATGAAGACATCAGCAGGTTACCGACGTAGCCCAAAGAATTGCCAGACTTAAGTGGCAAAGGGCAGGGCACATTACTCGCAGAATGGATGACCGATGGGGCCGAAAAGTTCTGAAGTGGCGACCGCGAACCGGAAGACGTTGCGATGGAAGGCCTCCCACTAGGTGAACCGATGACCTAGTGAAGGTTGCGGGGATTCGCTGGATGCGAGCCGCACGGGTCCAGTCAATGTGGAGACGCTCGGGGGAGGCCTATGTCCAGCAGTAGACGTCTTTTGGCTGAAATGATGATGATAATTTGTATTCATTATACGCACTGATTTAGCTAAGTAGCTACATTCAATAATTGGTATTTAAGTAGGAGTTGTTTTTTAAGGACTCGCCTAGACTTATTTCATGCTAATTTAATGATTGCAAGCTCTTTAAAACTAATACCTTCACATTATCACTCTTTTTACTACAATTTGCCGCACATGTAATCTAATGAAACATTGTTTTTTTTTTATTGACACCGCGTAAGTAATTGTTGACTGCTCGTAACACGTAAGTAGTGAGGATTTTTAAATATTGTTTACTCGTAACTGTTTGAGTATTGGTTATTCAATGAATAACCTATGTGGCCATTACATTGTTTTAATTTATATCAATAAATAATTGCAGTACCTACCAACTGCTTTTTTATTTCGTTTTTTTTTATAATTTATTTTCGAAATTACGTAGTTTTTTCCCTCTGCTGTAAAATTTGACACATAGCAGTTACATGTTACACTCAAATCTTTGACGCGTTTTATCTTCGTCAATTTTATTGATTTGCTAAAGCAAAAATTACGTGAGTAAACCAAATATTTTTCGATAATATAACAGACTGACTAATTAGAATAATATTTTTTGAGTCGGGAAACATTCCTATTCCTTTCTTTTAACCCCCCACCCAACACCCAGTAATTGTAGTTGACTAAAAAAATCTTAACTAGTCGGATTTCCAAAATATATTGGACACGTATTCTTTCCTCTCGTTGGTCTAGTGGTCGCAAGCGCGAATGCTGAGCGTGAGGTCCTGGGGTTCGATTCCCAGATCGGGCAATGTTATTGGGTTTTTCCATCAGGAATTTCTCAGAAGCACCCACGGAGTCTGGATTTGTGCCCGGTTGATGGCAATAGTATCGTCCACTATTACATGTAGCTAGGGAGCTGGCGAGCTTTTAAGTATAAGATTTGCTCGAACTTCGTATTGCTAGGCATTAAAGTTCGGATCAATGCGACAAAATTTTCTTAGAGTATAGTATGGGTGTGTTCCCAAAATGTCTTGAATAATAAATAGTAGATATCAACTTCGATTTAATAAGCAGTGGCATAGCCAGGGTTGTCAGCATTGTTTTAAATTCCCGGCTTTTTTTTTGGACAGCTTTCGATACTGTACACAACTATCTTCGATAATTTTGCCATGAGCTAAACACTAATCATTATTTCTCTGAAAAAATATAAGTTAGTTGTAGGGACGGTAGCAGAATATCCAGAACACACTGGGCGATCATAATACCATACAAATAGAGAAGTATGGAAGAAGACAAATAAATGTTGCACCGACCCCAAATAAATTGGGTTATGGGCAGAAGAATGATGATGATGATGTTCGCCGAAAATAAAATGTCTGCGGTTTTAGTTTCCTGATATTATCTTTAGAAGTTTTAACTTTTTTGTAAAATATTTGTAATTTCCAAGTAAGTAATCGCGCTGTTTCGAAAACTCGTAAAAATTATACAGAGTTTTCAAAATTCTCCGCGATACAAATTTTAATCTACAAATCTGCGGCCTTTTTTAAATTAAATCTGATGAGACAGCATCACAGCAACACCTTTATTTGTAGCGAATTTTGTGATGTGGTAACTCACTCCTTCACGTCCATTTTGGCATTTTACGTCATTTTGTTTTGTTTTAGAAACGCGTTCGGTTTCTATAACTCGAATGCGAATGACACAATAAAAATATTGGATTCAATTTAAGGGAGGACTAGGTACTATTTATGATCCGTTGGACGCCTATTTCACACCAACTCAAGCGAATAAAGTCGATGTGATCGATTACTTAAGGTAATTTTCGATATACGGTAATAAATAGAAATGGCGACTATCATCGCCATTTTCCTAAAGTAGGAAAATACTCCGTTAATTGCGTTGAATTCGAGTTTACCATTTACGTTTACTTACAAGTTTCCAGAGAAGTGTTTATTTTATGTCATAGTTTTATGTAGAAGTGAAGAAGTTGGAATTGCCTTAGACTCCAGAACATAAACAAACCTAACCTAATTTTCAGCGAACAAAAACATAAACAAATAAGGCAAAATTGATACTTGGTCTCAAAAAGATGCACAGTTTCAAATTGAAGCTTAAAAATGTCCTGCACAGCACAAAGTATTGTGGAATATGCTTGGAAAGTGACGATAATATGAGCACCATTGACGAAGATCTGGAGATCATTGTGAATGAACGAACTTGTACGAAAGCTTTGAAGGCTATCATCGATGCAGTGTTTAAAGAGGTAGGTAAATGTAGCATGATCATACTTCCGTAGTAGGTACAAACCTATTTCTTATCATCTCGTCTGTAATCATAAATGGGATGAGCACAGGTGTATCCCGAAGTACACCTACTTTTCTCCAGCTATGCTATGTTTAAGTCCCATGTGGAGACTGTAATTGCCACACCAATCAAATAATAAAAAAAAAACAATTCAAACTTAATAATAAATTGTTTGTGAAATAAATACATATATGATATGATATGATGATAATAACAAAAAAGTAAATTGCTCGAGACCAATATGGCTAGCCAAGACTTTAAATATTATTTTTTTATTATTTCAGGCTAATTACAGTCTAGTAAGTACACACATATGCAACAGTTGTCTGGGGAAATTGATCCAGTCATACATTTTCATAGAAAATTATAAAGAAACATTAAAAATGCTTGACAACTATGTCAATGATTTGTTTGGAAAATCAGATGATATTTTTAATCATTTACCAGAGTCAAACATTGAAAGTACAAATGTGGTAATTGTATTAGAAAATAATATTGATGATTCTTCTGTAGAAAGAGATAGAGAAGATGAATTTAACAACATTAAAGAAGAGGAGAATGAAAGCTTTGAAGTAAAAAAAGAATTTACCCCAAAAAGAAAGAAATTCAAGTGTGTGAAATGTCTGTTGAAGTTCCCATCATACAGTACATTAAAACAGCACAGAATTAAATGTGATAAGACAAAATTACAATGCAAAGTATGTTTTAAAACATTCAGAAATAAACAATATATAAACACACATTACCAACAACATTTTCAAGTGAAATGTAAGTTTTGTCATCAACAATTTCACAAAAAAGAATTACTTGAACATCTTAAAACAAACCATGGAGAATCTTTACTGAAATGTTTGAAATGTGATCTATTTTACTCTTTAAAAACTTTTCAAATACATTCTAAAATTTGCCAAGAAATAAAGGAAGAAAAACCTCAATGTTTAATGTGCCTAAAGACTTTTAATGATGAAGAGTTAAAGTCCCATATATGCAAATACAGCTGCCCAGAATGTACTGATATACCATGCATGCATTATAAATATTTGAAGTCTTACAGAGAACAGATTTTAAACAACACAGCAAAGCCTAAATGTGTTGATTGTGACTATGTTTGTATGAAAAAAGAGATCTTACTTGGACATGTGAATCGTGACCATTTAAACCATCATCCTTATACTTGTGATAAATGTGGGCAACAGTTTCACTCTAAAATAGTCCTAAAAAATCATATTCATAGGTTCCACGAGAATTGTTTTGTGTGCCAGTATTGTGATTCTGAATTCAGTAATATTCACATATATGAAAGTCATGTGATATCTTGTGAGGATATCAAAAGGAGTCTTGTTTGCCAGGATTGCCCAGCCTCTTTTGATTCTTCTGATAGTTTGACGAACCATATAAATCGTAGACATAGCACTGATATTTTCCCATGCGGGTTATGCAATAAAAAGTTCCTGAAAGAATCGAAAAGAAAGGAGCATATGGTTAAGGTTCATAGCAGTCTGCAAACTATGAACAGATATAAATCTGTTGAATGTGTTGTGTGTCAGGAAAAATTTGATAATAAAGGAGAATTGGTACAGCATATGAAATCTCATGGTCCTAATATTACATACCCATGCCGGATATGCAATACAGAGTATTTGACTTTGAGACAGTTTCGGGCACATAACCGCAAACATAATGGACCATTTGCCACCTGCCATATCTGCGGTAAACAAATGAGAGAAGTGTTACTAAAAAAACATCTGACGACCCACTCAGATTCCGTGGAAACATGCGAGACCTGCGGCAGATCTTTTCAAAATATTGCTTTATTAAGATACCATCAGAAAGTTCATTTAGAAAATGTTCCCTGTCCTAAATGTAAGAAAATGATCAACCCAGCCAGACTACGGAGACATTGGAGAGGGCATATGCTAGAAGAGGATCCAGGTCAAAAGAAAATTAAAAAACAACAGCCAAACTTGAAATGTGAACAGTGTGACTATAAAACATGGAACAACACACTTTTGGAATGTCATATGAACCGCCATCATTTAAAAATAAAGCCATATGTATGTCATATATGCAGCAAAGACTTCATAGGAAAGCATTTACTAAAAAAGCACATCGAAACACATGATATGAAAAGTGTCGTTTGTATGGTGTGTCTGAAGAGTTTTGCCAATTCCACCTGTTTGAAAATGCATTTGCGGTTACACACAGGTGAAAAACCTTTTACTTGTGAAATATGTGGGGATAGATTTCGTTCATCAAGCATTATGAATGTGCACAAGTTGAAAAAACATTCAGACAAGAGTAACATTTGTCCGTTGTGTTCAAATAGGTTTTTTACCGTAAGAGATTTGAGAAGGCATGTGATTAAAGTGCATTGGAAGCAGAAAAATAAGAGGTTTGATCCTCGAGAGTTGAAAGGGCTGGATAAAGAGCATTATCATTTGTTTCATGATGGTAGAAGGGTCAAGGTTGTGGATGAAGATGTTGATTTATATATGCCGTGTTGAATTGTTATATAAGTTGTTTCAAAATGAGCTGGTTTTAATGTTTTTTTTCTTCAACCTTTTCCTTCTTCAGTTTTCTTTCGAGTTTGCTTGATTCAGTACCTGGTCTCTTTCCGCTTTGGTTGAAAAGTGCCGGCCGAGTCGATCTAAATCGAAAGAGATTTAAGACAGGTATAGAGCGGGCATTAGGACATTTGTCATACAAATATTTTCATCTCGTGCGTCTGTAGCGCCATCTAGCCATGGATATAAAAAGCTCGAATACAAAAAATTTATTCAGCTATTCCTCGGTAGATGCGCTAGTGTGATAGGGATGTGCTACAAATTATCGACAAACGATAACGTTACACTGGTACGTGAAACGTTAGCTATTAATTTTAAAACGTAATAAGTAACCTCATTATTTAAGTTAAATTAATATCTTTGAGTATATCTTGGAGATATCTTTGAGTACACCTATTATTTTTCCTTCTGTCTTTACTCTTTACATGGAACGTACAACATTATCTTTCAATATTTCGATTTCGAATACGATGAGGAGGGATTATTACGACTCACCATCAATAACCTACAGCAGTCAACGGACAGTATAATTACTTTTTAGATATTTATTTATTATTTATTTCCAACATAAGTTGGCATAACATAAAAAAAACATCGATATCCAATATCGATAAACGAGCAACTCTCAGAAAAACAGTACAGCTACTGAGCAACAGATGGCGTTTATTGCAATTATGTAAATGTTCTAGAATATTTGCAGTAAATTATTTTTTATATCTTATATACTGGGTAAATATAGAAAATACTTACGAAAATAAACTAAATCCAAGTGCTCTCGTTTCACCATACCGAGATTTGCAATAGCGCAACTAGGCATTTATGGTCAGAATTAATTTTCTTTTACAAAATGTTTTGACACGTCAACACGACCTGAAAAGCTGACGTATCGCACTAGATAGACTGGTGGACTTTTTGCTTCAAGGAAAAAAGTTTTGGTTACGATTTTTGTCGTCTTGTCCCGTCTATTAGATAGCTAGTAATATTTGAATGTCTTTGATTGGAACCTGTGTCGCCAAATTAACACAATCAAACCATTAATCATATATATATATGTCGCCGCGAGAGTGTCTATCTGCTGGGATCATTAGGCAATCTAATTAATAACCAGCTTATGGTTAATGGTTAATGGTCGACGGCTCGAATAATGATTTATTAAACAGAGGTCTTTAACTAGAACTATAGTTAAAATTAAGATAAGCTAATTGATTATGAATATTGGGATTTTAATGATTGCTCACTTGAAATTAGGCTCTATGAGAGACGTCATTGCACATTGTTGTGAAGATGGCGGCGAATACGATTTTAATAGTCAATAACTCAATTTATAATCTGAAACCACGACTAAATCAGTTTCTTTATGTAATTATAAACTAAAAAGTCATAAGATTATTTTGTAGAGCAATTTATTAGTAGAAAACCCGTTCTTTGTATTAAATCCTTTAATTAGCCGGAAATGGCGTAAGTAACATTCTGTTGTAAAAAGTAATGAACCTATTAATTAGACATTAACTTAATAACGCCTTCGCATTAATATTGGTATTGTTTTATTGTTAAATAATTATTACAATCAATTGTGAATTATTTTAGTATTGTTTATTAGTTTTAACTGATTAAGTAATTAATAACAATACTGAGTGCGTGGTACTTCCGCTAGACGGACTAGACAAGTAGACACGCGTGTGACGAAAGAAGATGGACGCGCATTATCTCGCGTTTAGCAAATAATGTAAATGAAAGTGGTTTTTGATGTGATTAATATTAATTAGTGCAAACGAGAATTGTAACATGATTTAAATGGAGTTTCTTCAACCCATTCTTCTCCATAGTAACAATGATTCATGTGAATGGGTCTCAACCCCTGAAAAGTTTATAAGTGCCTGTAAATGGACTATTGTAAATAAACGTTTGGTGTTTGAGTCAAGTATTGTGTGTGATTTCAACTACCCATTTACCCATCTGCCACGAAGAGGAATCTAAGGCGAAGACAATATGGCGGAGGCCATTGATATTTAGGAGCAGCGTTCCTCAAGTGGTTTTCCCGCCGTAACATATATATCATGTGCACGGGAACAATCTGCGACTCCCGCGTTTACCTAATCCGACCCATGTCATAGCAGGCAACAACTATTGGCTCTCTAACATGGCATCCTAATGCACTGGATTTGTCCTTGGTTTCTTCATCATTGGCACTTAATTGTGAATGGCAAGTACATGATAGCCCTCTTGGTAGTAGTTACCACAACCCTGCAATTATAAAAGTAGTGATTAGTAATAGTCAAAATAATGATTCTTGTGGAAATTTTTCAAGTACTGAACATTTGCCCACCTACCCAAATTACAAAATGGTAGATTGGCAAATGTAAAGTAATAATATGTGGATGAATTATTAGTTGATTTCAAAACAGTTAATATATGCCCTCTTGATTCATATCATCATTTTTGTACAATTTTACACACAGCTGCTGCTAATTCCATTTCCAAATTGAAAGGTCAATAAAAATAACAGCAATCATTCATGTCCTACAAATAGCATTAGAAGAACTTCCCTTCTTTGGTGGAATCAAAAGTGTACAAAGGCTGTATCAAATTTTAAAACAGCTTACATAAATTTTAAAAATAATCCATCTAAAGAAACATAATATTCAATTTAAAAGACTTCGAGCACTTAAAAAGTTAATAATAAAAAACGAACGTCAAAAAAGTTGGATGTCTCTATGTGAAACTTTCAACAGATGCACTCCAATATCTCGACGGTCGATATTTTATTAAAAGAGATAATTATGTAAAAACATAAATAATATGTGTAAAAATGAATAAACGAATAATAATCATACATCATTTGCCTAGCCTTATCCCAACCAGTTTAGGTACCAGTATTTACATGGAGCGACTGCCTATCTGACCTCCACAACCCAGTTCCCACTGGGTAATACGATACTCTTTGGTAAGACTGGATGTCAGAATTTCAGGTCACTGACTCCCTGTAACGACTGCCAAAGATCTAATATGGCAGCCGGTACCAACAGCTTAACGTGCTTTCCGAGGCACGGAGGAAACTCAGTATGTCGGGCGGTCACCCATCCACAGACCGACCTAGGCAAGCACAGCTTTACCTAAAGATCGACCCGAGTGGCAGTTCTTATTAAGCCTCGAGCTCCTCTCCTCTCCTCTCCAAAACTATCATCATCAACATAATTTCAGCCAAACGTCCACTGCTGGACGTAGGCCTCCACCAGGTGTCGCCACATTAACCGGTCCCGTGCGTCTCGCATCCAGCAACCTTCACCAGGTCATCGGTCCACCTAGTGGGAGGCCTTCCAACGCAACGTCTTTCGGTTCGGTTCCAAAAATATAAAATGAGTTAATGATAGCGTGTCGGCTAACAAAGGAGAATGAAAGAAAAAGACGTGTTGAGCCGACCCGAAGTAAAATGGGACAAGGGCAGGGAGATGACGATGTTGCCAAAACTCTACTTACATAGCAGTTGACCCAGTCGGACCCCTCACACGTTACAATTGGTTAAATTTTCCATAACCTTCTCAATATCTTCAGCCAACGGGTCGAAATGTGATATCCCGTTTCTTATTCAACTGTGATCTTCAAAGTTTTTTGGACTAGTCTACAAAAAAGTTTATTAGCATTTATTAAGCTTCTGCTTAAAATTCTTATTTCCTTACTAATATTGTAAACGCGAAAGTAACTCTGGCTGTCTGTCGCACTTTCACGCCAAAACTACTGAACCAATTTAAATTAAATTTGGTGCACAGATAGTCTAGACTTCTGGAGCCTAAGAAATGACATAGACCACTTTTTAATGCGAAAAAAGGGTTGTAAGGGGTTGAACAGGGGGGATGAAAATATTACGTTTGGTCGCAATAACCGACGCCCACTAGTCTGCTAGTCTACAATATTTGCAAGCAGGGTATGCCGTTGAGTTCATATAGACTTTTTTTTTTTTTTTGGGGGTTGGGAAATTATAAAATAACCCCTCCCGCTCTAGGACAGAGCGGAAGGGAGTGTCAGACTTCTACTGACTAAAAACCACCCATGTTCTTTTTTAGCCCTTGTGCCGAGGCCGCGGTATCTCTTTCGAACAACCCGCAGCCCCGCCGGGCGTCGGCCATTGCGGGCCTAGCCCATGTTGCTAACATCTCTTGGAGGCGCGTGTGGAACACGAACGCGCCGTCGTCATAAGACGGATGGACGGCGAGCTAGCCCATTACTCACCGTCCACAGGCCCGTGCCTACGGTGGCCGAGCTTCTGCTGTCTAAAGACTGCTTTTTGATTCAATGGACATATCAAGTAGGTACCTGTTGGTATAATGCAAATCCACAATCATAACTCTGGCTCGGTCCATCGTAAAGTAGATTATGGGACTTAGGAACACCGACAGTAGAACAGCTAGGAATAATCGCCTAGATCGCCAGAGCGTTTTTGAGTTAGATAACTTCTGCAAAAGTGATAATCGTTAAAGTCAAACATCAGCTAGTGTCTTAATAATAACTGCCGCTGGGTATCGACCTTTAGGTAAAGCAGCACTTGCATAGGTTGATCTGTGGATGGGTGACCACCACTTACCGAATTTCCTCCGTGTCTCAGAAAGCACGTTCTGCGGTTGGTCACTTGTAAAGACAGTCGATACAGGTACTTAGTGACCCGAAAGTTTGACAACCAGTTTTATCAAGGGGTATCATATTAGTCAGTACTAACTGGGTTGTGGAGGTCAGATAGGCAGTCGCTCCATGTAAGATACTGGTATTCAGCTGCATCCGTTAGACTGGAAGCCGACGCCAACATAGTTGGGAAAAGGCTACGCAGATGATGTTAAAGCCAAGCATCAATTGCTATATCTATCTGACAGGTTCGGATTAGAATCCTGCATCGCGCAAGTAGAGATATAGCGCAAGAAAAACATATCATCATCATCATCAGCCAGAAGACATCCACTGTTGAACAAAGGCTTCCCCCGTAGAACGCCATAACGAACGGCAACCAGCCACTTGCATAGTGCACCAGGATCCTAAAAATTGTGGCCGAGAGTGTCGGCTCTCATCAAGCCCTTGATCCAGCTGCCTAACGAGAGCCTCCTCAGGTGTTGGTCTATTGGCAATTAAGCGATTGACTGTGTAACGACTATCGGCACAATAATTGCTGAGTCCACACCCCTCATATCGACAACCTCGCGAGCCAAGTCAAGATACTTGATTTGCTTATCTTTTCCGGCTTTCACGAAGTTCTCGTCATGCGGGACAGTTCTTTATTATTTCATAAGGTTCTCGTCATGCGGGTCGGGTATTATTATTATAGTAACATAGAGGCTATAAACGAATCCTTTACGAAACCGTCAACCAAGCATTGGACGTCAAATTATTGCTGGGAAACGACTTTTTTTTTGGGTGAAAAATCACTTTGTAGCATAATGTAGCACTCTTAAAATATTGTGCTAGTGGATGCTTCGAATAGTAAACGGGTCATAGAGGTACCTAAATTAAGTAAAGATATAACCTGAAAAACTAGTATTAAAAAAACAGCTGTGAAATACATAGACTGCCAAAATCATTACTCTTCCGTTTGGATTCGTAATAGTCGGGTAAAAAGAATTAATGATCGCAGTGACGCGGGGAGAGTAAGTGCATTTCGGCGAAAGGCTCATTACGATCATTTTTTGCTCTGGAGCATTTAAATTGGAAACTTTCTTGTTTCTGATATATTGGAAGTTAAAGTTACAACTTTTACACGATTTTTTTATTGATTTAACTATTCCATCTGCCTAGCCTTTTCCCAACTATATATGTTAGGGTCGGCTTCCAGTCTAACCCAGTTAATACTGGGAAATACGATACCCTTTGGTAAGACTGGTTGTCAGACTTTCAGGTTTACTGACTACCTGTAACGACTGCCAAAGAGCTATAAATGGCAGCCGGGACCAACAGCTTAACGTGCTTTCCGAGGCACGGAGCAAACTCGGTATATCGGGCGGTCACCCATCCACAGACCGACCTAGGCAAGCACAGGTTTACCTAAAGATCGACCCGAGTGGCAGTTCTTAATAAGCCACGACCTCCTCCAATGAATGATTTAACTATTAATAACTTAAATACCACCATGACTCTTTATATTCAATGAAACGACAGCGTCAATGTTTTGAGTGCCTATTTTTTGGAAGGAAATCATCAAATGACCCCTCCCGTTCTGGGCGGAGTGGAAGGGAGTGTCAGTCTTCTACTGACTAAAAGCCGCTCATGTTTCTTCTTAGCCCTTTGTATCCGTGGCTGCGATATCTCTTTCGAACAACCCGCAGTCTCGACAGGCGTCGGCCCTTGCCTGCAATGTTGCTAACATCTCTTTGAGGCGCGCTTGGTACACGAACGCGCCGTCGACACGGCCAGCCATCACAAGTCGGGCGGACGGTGAGCTAGTTAATTACTCACCGTCCACAGGCCCGCGCCTACGGAAGCCATCACGTGGCCCCCGACGCCCGGAGCGTCTCCCGCGATGGAAAAAGAAAGATCGTACCTTAACCATTTTCTTGTAAATTATTATTTTCTTAGCCCTTTCATTCTTTTAAAACGTCAAAGAAATGAAAACTCCACAGATTAAAACAAATAACACGTTTTATGAAAGAAAAACATCAATCAAACAAATATGAATTAAAACTACGAGTGTAGCCATAGCGTAGCGTCCATTGACTTATATATTATTGCGTATGTATTACTTTTTTCAACACACTTGCTCATAAAGTGGCTCTTATTTCACCGCAATTAGGCATATAATGACACCTGTAATCAAACTGTGAATTTTTCATTACCATTATTCACAAGTGAGTTATAGGTTTTTTTTTAATTTTTTTGGTTGAGTTGCTATGTTCTTAAAAAAGTTTCGATACTAAAAAGATTGTGTTCAATACTAAAAATAAATTAATGTACCTATTCCTTGCTCATTTCATGCAACTTCGAATTTAAATAGATAATTTCAACTTGTATATACGTTTTTAATACGTAAAACTTTTGTTTTCTCTGTAATAAAAAAACTTTAAATTCCCCGTTTTGTACGTGGCTGCAACACTATCCGCGAAAAGCAAAAAAAAAAAAACTTAATCTTTTAGTCTATAGCCGATCGCCATTGTTACATGCGCGCGCAGGAAAACATATTAATTTAAATAGATAATTTCAACTTGTATGTTCGTTTCGTAAATAAATAAATTAACTTGTATATACGTTTTCAATAAATAAAACTTTTGTTTTCTCTGTAATAAACAAAACCAATTTAAAAAAAAATGAATTCCTCATTTTGTACGTGATTAAAACGCTATCCACAAAAAGCAAAAAAAAAAGACACCTCATTCAATCTATGGCCGATCGCCATTGTTAGATGCGCGAAATTTTTTTCACAACTCATTTTAACTGTTGAAAATGATTTTTTTGTGTTATTTTCTTCACAAATGTGTTGAAAAACGTCGTATGATACACGTGTGTATTGATGATTACCGTCCTCGGCTCTCTTAAGACCCTCACCTAACGGTTCGGGTCTCAATGGCGCCTCGGCGGTAATCACCAACGTTACACACTTATACCATAATGTACTATTATATCAATGGTAGCGTCCGAATCTTTCTACCGAGTGCCGTCTTCATCAAAAGAGTTATAGAAAATGTTTGCCTAAAATTTTTTAGCCAGCAAAAACTGAAAATTTTACCCACGTTAAAATGAAATAAAACATGACCGCAGAATAATACATATACTCTAGCGAGGAACATAGTTTTACATTGGAATATCGAAACGTTTTTATTTTTTTTTACTTGTGCACATGCAAGTCCCATGCCTTCGTACCTAATTGTTTAAATGATTTAATCTTTACATTATTAATACATTCTAAATTAAGCCATGGAACTAAAAACACCAAAAAAACTTGCTTCGAGTGCCTGTTCAATGAAGACTAGCAATAACACGTTCAATTAGCTATTGCTCTTAGATCAGGGATGGCGAACCAATGGCGCACGTGCCATTGATGGCACGTTACACAATATTTTAGGCACACCACTGAATTTTTAACCCCATTTTCATGTATGCCTACGATTAATTATTTTCAAAGACGAATTACTTATGATTCGGTTAGAAACCGTTTGATCCACTAAAAGTTACCACTTACAACCCTTATACTATACATATAAGTTACAATTATCATCAAATCAGCAACAACAGAAGTTACAATAATGTTACTATAATTTGAATTCCACGTAGAATTGAAACATTTGTTACGATATAGGTCAGTTTTTCCTTTTGGTAGTAAATAAGTTTTTAGTTGAACGGCACGTGCAAGGTCTCAATAAACATTGCTCTAGAGTTCGCAATCCCTGTCTTACTGCCGCACTCAGAGTGCTCTAATGCCAACTTAAGCCGTCCATTAGTGATGATTTAAAAATATTCACACTCAGAGTGAGCTAATGATTCATTAGTAGGCCTAATGAACCACTAAATTTAACTGGCGCTCTACCCTTACTTAGCTTCATAATGAACGATTAGTTTGACGTTTGATGAATTTTGACAGATCAATTCGAAGGGTTTGGAGGTTATTTGTGTAGTAATTTACAAGGATTTCAAATTCTTCTTCTTCTTATCGTGTGGGCAGTAAGGTCTAACGACCCCACACACCCTAGTGTCCAAGTTCTAAACCGCCTCAAGGACCTCTGTCATGGTTTGACGACCGCCATTTGTCGGGCGGACCACCGACTTATTACGTGCCTTCCGAAGCACGGAATCATCTTTTTTATCAGAGAATCACAATTACAAAGTAAACCAGCAACGTTCTAGCCAAACTGGAAGCAACTTTACGAAGTATGAAATTTTGAGAAAATGTACTGATTATGAAGAGTTTGTTGATTTTGTGTACTTTCAATTTAACATTACAAGTGTTAGGTGCCTATGTCAATAGCAAATATGTCTGATCTCGTAGAATTTATCTTTTAGATTTCCTGGTAGATTTTGTTTATTATCTCCAAAGGTATAGGAGAAGTGGGGCCAAGAAAAGTATAACAGAAGCCAAATTAAAACCAGCAAGACTGTGGAAACATGTTTTGGTATTTGGAATTGATGATTTCCTTGTCTTCATGTGGGAATGGGTATCAAACTGGATACAGTTGTGGCTGTCATATGTGCATGTGCAATACTGCATAACATGGCGTTATTGGTAGATTTGGTGCTAATGAACTGGGATAGCATTGATATTCAAAATGATGATGTTGTATCAAATGGTGAAAACTCTAACAGCAATGGTTTTATGGTGCAACAATCTTTGGTGGATAGGTTTCTCTCTTAATATTAATTCTTGAATGAATAAAATCCATAAAATAATCAAATAATAATCCTTTTATTTCAATACATAAAAAGAGTTAATCAGTAAGAAGGACTTGTTTTGTAATAAATTTCTTCAGTTTCTCTAATTCTATTTTAGTTTTTTTCTAATAAACATTTGTTCCTCTCTTCCTCTAACAATGCTGCTTTTTTTCTTATCTGTTCGATTTACTGTAAAGAAAAAGTATAATATAAGTTACATACATAAACTCACGCCCTTTTCCCATGGGGATAGGCAGAAACCACAAAACACCACTTGCTATGATCCTTACATACTCCTTTTGCCTTGTCCACATTCATACATCTGGTCATACACGCACGCCGGTAAAGAGCCGATTAATATAAGTGAATCTGGCTATAAACGGTTCTTAACCATTACATTACATTTGACGGCACGGTTGGCGCAGTGGCTCAAGCGATTGACTGCCGCTCTGCGTGTCGCGGGTTCAATCCCAGCACGGAACAAATATCTTGTATGGCCTACAGCTACCTGTACAAATATTTGTACTGTGCGTTTTCTGGTCTGGGTATTTGTGTGTTTGACTTAATATGTTTGTGAACGCACCCACGATACAGGAAAAATTCCTAGTACGATCTACTTTTTTTTTTAAAGAAAAAAGATTGATAGTTGAAAGCCTTAGTTATGTACCTGTGTTTTCAGTATTTGCATTTCCATCTTTTTCTTATTTTCTAAATTCCTTATTCTCATCACAGCCTCCCGACGAATAATCAGTACTCGGTAGGTCTACACACTTCTTGATCTGTGGTTTTGATCACTGCTGCATTTTTCTTATCACTGTTATCTAAAATGTAAATAAAGATATTTAGTATGAAGATAAGATGGATAGAGTGTGTGAGGAATGATATAAAGGAAAAAGGAATAAATGATGTGACGACTGGCAGGGCAGTATGGAAAAAAAGACGTGTTGCGCCGACAACAAATAACATGGCATAAGGGCAGGAAGATGATGATGATGAGTGTAAAGCGAATTAAACAATGTTGTATTGTAAGACAAATTTTATGTTGCGTTTTTGGGTACTTACATTAAAGAGAGAGCTTGCAGGCTTCTTATTTGTACAGCGTGCAGCGCGGGCTCCATCTTCCTTACGAACTAATACACGGCCATCACGGACCCAGACATAATTGTAGTTCTTCTCACGAGCCATTTTCCTAGCATCTGCATGTATGGCTTTATTCAGAGGTAAAAGATGCTCTGAGACGAAGACAGGTTATTTGGCGCCTCCGAAGCCCAAGTGGCTTGAAATAAGTTTATCGGACACATGAGCACGTTATGTTATAGCTGTAATTAAACTTTATAACACGAAAGATTATTTCTTGTCGGGTGAAACACAAATAATCAAACCAAACAAAATTGACATTGAAATGACACTTGGACATTTTTTATTAGTGACACTTAGCAATAAGTGATACCAAAGAAAAAAGAGTCCGGTTGCTTTATTTTATTTATATGAAAATGGCTGTTTAGCTTTGTCTTTTGTTGAAAACGATCGGTAAAAGAACTTATTTTAATTTATGTTGCTTATTTATATGCTTTCAATGTGTTTAAATAAACATTTTTTTATTTGATAATAACACATTTTCAAGTGTGGTTACACCAACTGTGTATCGATGTGCTTTTCGATAGAATGATTTGACGATACTCCGCCCTACGGATACTAACAGTTGTCATTAGCTGGTGAACCACTAATTTTTCTTTCTGGGTAGTATCGTTCATTAACGAATCTAGTGAGAATTAGATAAGGACTCATTAGAACTAATTTAATGAAGCTCTCTGAGTGCGGCAGTTATTAGATCATCTTGTCTCGTTGTTTTTTTCGTGAACAAACTGTAGTTGCTACTAGTTGCTAGTCTTCTTTGAACAGGCGCTCTAACTTTAAATCGTCTGGCGGAAGTTTTGGCTGAATGAAAGTGTCTGGCAATGCTCAATATTATTTTGTAATAATATGTTATTGACTATGTGTGTGTGTGTTTGTGTATTTTATTGATATGGTAAAAAAGGAGGTGTCACATGAGATGACGAGAAACAGAGAAGTATGGAAGAGGAAGACATGCAGCGCCGACCCCAAATGAATTGGGATAAGGGCAAGAGAATGATGATGAATGATGATGATTTTATTGACTATGTATAAAAATCAACCATTAGAATTGAAGTAAAGTTAACCCAATTTTTATTTACCTTTGTCACCTGGTTATCTGTGAATTGGCTGTCTAACCAACTTAGCAGGTATAGTATGCTTGCATTCAATTCCCGTAAACAATACTCGAAGCCCCACATTTTGTCCTTTAGAAAATAAGTAATGTCTGGCGGTTCCGGGCACGTACGTAATACCTCAATGCCGGGCACTTGAAATATATGATATAGTCAGCAAATATTGTTCCCACTGGGACAAAGGCCTCATGTTGAGAGAGAATAGGCTGGCATCTGTAATTCACCACACGGAGCCAGTGTGGGTTGGTAGATGTCACCATGTCTTAAATCACTTTGGTTCTAGAACATGCCGGTTTCCATGTTTTCCTTCATCGGTTTTGAAAGGTTAGAAAGAAATACGCCTGCCTGGGTTGGAACTTAAGAAAAGAGTACCTACTAATTCTAAAACGTAAAAATTCTTAAATATCTACCAAAAGTAAAAGAAAAATAATTTGATTTTTATCATTGAAAAGTGGCGACATCTGTTATCCTGTACCTAGTATGAGCACCTGTGGAGCACCTAGTGTAGGGCTGGATGGCTAACCTTTTTAAAATAATTTTATTTATTATCGGATAACAAAGATCCATAATGGTTAGTAACAATGGAACGTATATAAACTATGTTAGTAGGCACAAAAATTACAAAATACATATTAAAATTAAATTAACTGTGATACAATTTGTTAGTAGTATCAACGTGCCATTTATTTCTAAAGAAGTCTTTATTGACAGATTTATTCCAGCACTGGCGAGATAAGATAACGACACGGTATCTATTAAAACGGAAACACAGTGGGAATATCTGTAGTGACCTTGAGTTGTTATCATTAGACTCACAGAACAGGAGTTCTGTGATTAGACTTACATTAATATTTTATAAAATAATATGTATTACAAACATAGCATAACATCACGCCTGTAATCCAGGATCCAGGGTTAGGCAGTGCTGTACCTAATAGTACACCCACATTTCGCCAGTTATGTTTAAGTCCCATGTAATAGGGGGCGAGCCTATTGCCATCAACCGGGCACAAATTCAGACTGATGATGGAAAAAGCCAATAACACTTTGCCCGACCCGGGAATCGAACTCAGGACCTCATGCTCAGCAGTCGCGCTTGCGACCACTAGACCAGCGAATAAGGATCAGATCGGATTTAAGGATAATTGTGAAAATACGGTGTGACCGGAGTAAGGAACTAAACTGGGCATGGAGCTAATAAGTACTATTTTGTAGTTATTGAAAAATTACAAGATTTGATCAACGCGCTAGGTTATAATCGAGTTGTGACTAACTTTTTTTTCAAACTATGGAATTATTGTATGCTTAGGCCATTGATATAAAAACTAAAGATACGGTCGTCCGAACAATTGCTCGACGCGTTCGCCATACAGAGAATCGGTGTAGTCTGCTCGTTAATGTAACCTTGTATAAGCGGCGTGGTATTTTCGAGGTATAAAGAACATAAATAAGCTTTTAATAAAATTTACGACCGCACCCGAAAAGAGCCGATCGTGGACTAGTTCACTTCGGCTTAGGAAAGACCAGTTTGGGACCACGTTCGAGGCGTCATTTTAACATGCCGTCCGTCCAGTCCTTACGCAGTAACATATAAGTCAATGGCTTAGGCAACACTTAAAAATTCACTGGACCGCCAAAAAGATCCTTGCTGTATTGTATTTTGCCACAATTATTATAAAAAAGATTGACTAAAAAGACTTGGTTTCAGAGCTAGTACAAACTACAGAAAATTGATAAGGAAAAAAACTGGAACGAAGCGTTGGAGAAGGCAATGCGGTAAATCCCCTTGTTGCAGGCAAGTTGTGAACTTGTAGATTTATTATTGTTATTGTATAAAAAACGCCTATTATAATATTGTCCCACTGTCGAAGTTCCTTGAGTTGCATGATCGAATTAGAAATGAAGACATCCACAAGAAAACCAAGGTTACCGACGTAGCCCGAAGAATTGCAAAACTTAGTGGCATCTTTTTAAATGTCGGTGGCTATCATAGTGTCCATCGATTAACTGTCAGTTTGGTACAAAATGGAACCATTTGACAGTTAATCGATGGACACTATGATAGCCACTGACATTTAAAAAGATACGCAATAGGCCTGCAGGTCACATTCCGTCACATTGCTCGCAGAACTGATGGCCGTGAAGTTCTGGAGTGGCGACCGTTGGGCCGCGTTGACGTTTACTGCTTTCGATATCCATTGAAGGGTAATAATTGTTGGCTGCGGGTTGTCCGCAAGGGATACCGCGGCCTCGACATGAAGGGCGAAGAAGGAACATGGGTGGTTTTTAGTCAGTAGAAGTCTGACACTCCCTTTCGCTCTGCCCAAGAGCGGGAGGGGTTATTTGATGATTTCCCACCCCCAAAAAAAAAAAAAAAAGGGTAATAATTGTTGTCCATTGCTACTCTGTCGTGTGGCAGACGTGATCAGCCCAGTTCCATTTCAACCTAGCAGGTGTCAGACCAGACTGTTTGGCTTTTGAATGGAATTATTAGATAATTCATATTCAATTGTTTGCTTTTTAAGCTGCAAATAAGTTCACTATACTATTAATTAATAACTAGCCTTTTCCCAACTATGTTGGGGTCGGCTTTCAGTCTAACCGGATGCAGCTGAGTACCAGTATTTTCCATAGAGCGACTGCTTATCTGACCTCCACAACCCAGTTAATACTAGGTAACACGATACTCTTTGGTAAGACTGGATGTCAGAATTTCAGGTCACTGACTACCTGTAACGACTGCCAAAGATCTATTTATGGTAGCCGGGACCAACAGCTTAACGTGCTTTCCGAGGCACGGAGGAAACTCGGTATGTCGGGCGGTCACCCATCCACAGACCGACCTAGGCAAGCACAGCTTTACCTAAAGATCGACCCGAGTGGCAGTTCTTATTAAGCCACGAGCTCCTCCTAATGATGTAATGATGATGATGATAAAGTAGTTAAATATAAAAATGTCTCATTTTTACTTTGACTGCAACAATCGCGGTTAGTCATAGAGCTAAATTTAAGTCACAATATTATTAAACGATAGTAATCGTCCTGATTTAAATTAGTTGAATCTACAGACTTAGTAAGTGCAGTGGTGTGTACATTTATGTTTCGTGTAACAAAGGAGTACATATTTACTCTGTAAGTATTTTATATTTTACTAGTTGTGCCCCGTGACGTTTACTCACATGCGAAATTATTATTTTAAAAATATTCCTTCGAAAAAAACAAAAACCAAATTGGATTCAAATCCAATTTGGTTTTTGTTTTTTTGAACGGAATCCTTATATTTTAGCGAAAATAAAGAAAATCCTATGTTAGGCCTATGAGAGTGAAACTCCCGTCAAAAAGGGTCAAGCCGTTTCGGGGATTAGCCGGAACAGATAGACAGACAGACATATAGAGCTTTTTCTTAATGTGGTTTCGTTATAAGTACCGTACTTACTTTCATATGCATTCAATAAAAACACCAAAAAGTGAAAAATAAACTTCTGAAGAAAAAATCAGCTTCTGAAGTCGGTGACATTTGTTTGTTTGATTTCGTTTTTTTGCCACCGACTTCAGAAGCTGATTTTTTCTTCAGAAGTTTATTTTTCACTTTTTGGTATTTTTGAAGTCGGTTTTATTTTTTGCCAAAAAGTTTTTTATTTTTCCATTTTTAGTTGTTCACAAACAAATAATAGGTTTTATTTATCCCCAATAAATGGAACATTACATAATATCTTACTGTCCAAATCTGGGTGAACACATCTGCGTACCCCCTCAGATCATACAGGCGTGATGTTACGTCATTGTTGTATAAACAATAAACATCCAAGCGATTGCAGCAATCACGACAGATTTGCCGTCTATTTTTGAAGAGTTCTATTGTATATCTCCGAAGATCAGGATCAGATCTTCACCAAATTTAAATGGGACCACCTCAGGAGTATACTCTTTCAAATAAAAAAAGAATTTTGAGAATCGGTTCACAAATGGAGGAGAAATCAGGTAACATACATAAAAAAAAAAAAAAAAAAAAAAAATACATACACACGAACATAGAACCTCCTCCTTTTTTGAAGTCGGTTAAAAAAGCTGGTATTTTGATATTACAAACAGACACTTAAATTTTATTTTCGTAGATGTCTAAGGACTACACCTTTAATTTCTAAAGGATTAGGCAGAGATGTACCTAATACACACACATTTCGCCAGTTTGAAGTCCTATTAAAATGCAGTGAACCTATTGCCATCAATCAGGCATGAATCCAGACTCCGTAGCTACTACTGAGAATTTCCTTGTGGAAAAACCCAACACTACTTTGCCCGACAAGGGAATCGAACCTGTTCAGCAGTCGCGCTTATGACGGTGGTATTGGTCATTGAGCTAGTCAGACTAGAAATATTTTTTTCTAAAAATACATAAACACATGTTTATTTATTTATTATTCAATATTTTTTGGCTAAACTAATAGGTATCTAGACATTATCATCACCGATAATAATTAATGTTATCTATAATAATTTATATCTAATAAATAATATATACTACATATATATAATTTATATCGATCGACGAAATAATTTGATAAGATACCATTCACCCCTACGTATTGTATTACTGTACATTATTAATAACTATTACCGTAGTTAACGTAAGCATACAAAGTGGGAAATCATCAAATAACCCCTCGCGCTCTTGGGCAGAGCGAAAGGGAGTGTCAGAATTCTACTGACTAAAAACCGCCCATGTTCCTTCTTAGCCCTTTATGTCAAGGCCGCGGTATCTTTTGCGAACAACCCGCAGCCCCGACGGGCGTCGGCTCTTACGGGCCCCTTCCATGGCATCTATTTGAGGCGCGCGTGGAACACGAACGCGCCGTCGACACGGCCTGTCACCTTCCGTGGCCCCCGACGCCCGGAGCGCCTCCCGCGGCGGCTTGGACGAGAGGTTCTCTCCCTCTCACGTTCCCCCACCTCTTTCGCTAGCATCACTGCTTCGCAGAAGGAGGGGACCGCGTCGCATTCCTCTTCTCCGGACCATGGCTTGCACCAGGGCCGGATGCGAGAGGTCGCCGCCGCCGATCGAAGAACAAGCCCTCAATCATCATTGAGTTTCTAAATAATATTAATTAAAGTTATTATTTTATTTTATTATGTTTCAGACACCAAAATGAGGATCATCCAGTACCCGAAGTTTATTGAGGAGGAAACCCAGGAGTTCTCCCTGAGGAACTGCCCCGTCGTAATTGATGGCCAGAACCATCTCCACTACATGTATGAAAAGAGCAGGCTACCCTACGTCTTTGGCTGTGAAACCGACAAATATGCTGACTATCTGAAAAGGCAATTTAGGATGTTCCGACAGGCAAACGTCAGATGCTACATCTTATTTAAAGGCGGCGACTCAGATATGGAGAAGAAGATCAAAAAATTCAAACAACAGTTCTTCGATTTTGACTCGAACTACATATTTGTAACACCGGTGTTTTTGAAGGATGCAACTGTGCAAATTGTAGACGAAATGGAGTTTGACTACGCTTTTTGCGTTACTGAGACTAAGGATGAGTGTGTTGCCTTAGCTCAAAAACTAAAATGTCCTATCGTTACCTATGATATAGAATACTGCTTCAGAAAAGCTCCTTACGTACCATCCTCAACAATGAGATTCAACGACAGAACAAACTCAATCCATTGCCGCCAGTACAAACTTCAAGATTTTCTCCAAAAACATTCTCTGACTGAAGAGAAATATGCCCTTTTTGTCTCGTTAACCGACTCACATTTATTTCCAATTGACTACTTCGATTCACTATTAGAAACTTGGGGAGTATTAACTATTCCTCAATACTTAAAATTAAGACAACTGATCCTCTGGCTCTCGAAACACACCGTACAAGAAGCGAGATACGGAATTTCAAAAAGTCTATCAAACGATGATGATGTTAACAAATTTTGGGTAAATCATCATAAAATTTTAGAAAATATGCAGAAAGACGAAGCTGGGCTTACTACTGAGTATCTACTTAATTCTAATATCCCAATAGTGGCACAAGATCCTAAATGGTTTGATAAAGGAGTAGTTTGTAAACACGTACCGCCCGTTTACATCAATCTGTACAAATCTAAGGTGATTGACGGATCTTGGGTCTTTGACCAGAAATCACAAGATTGTCTCTTTCTATCAATGGATATAGTAAAATATGCGTACAACTTACTGACAAATTACAGAGGAGATACGTTCAAGGTGTACCAGGATGCTGATAAGTATATAGAGATAGATAGTACAGACACGACTGTTAGGAGGCCGAGCTACGACTGCGAGGTGTCCGTGTTCGAGAATGGCTGGGATGATGTGAAACGTTTGAAGCTGTTCGAGCATTTCTTAGCTGAGAATTATATTTACACCGAAATTTTAGCTGAACTACCAGCAGACTCCGTTGTGTTGTTCATCGCTCTAGCGTACTTTTCTCGGAGGAAGCTCTTCCTAGGTGAAAACGTGATGAGAGAAGTATATGCGGTGGTGGTCTCCTATGTCATGTTGAACTTAGTATTTAATAGAGAAAGACGTAATATAAAATGGAACGAGTTTCTGCAAGTTAAAAGTTCTATAGACAAGTATTATCATTACGATGAAGTTGAAGCTAAAAGAATCATCGACAGCGAAGCGTTGAAAAGGTTAGCGGAACTGCAGTACTGCATACAGCATATGAATTATTTGAACACTTTATGTGGTTCGCCGTACACAAGTACTCAGTATAGAACATTGTATAACGGGACGCTTATTTTTAAGATGTTACAAGATATGAGGGACGAAGATTGTGACGAATTTGTAAACGATTTGTTTCAGAGGGCTCCGTCAGTTTTAACAGTTGTAAAGAGTCTGATTCAAATGTACAAACGTCTTTTGGTTAATCTATAATAATACATATTATTATAATCCGCTTGAGAAAACCAGAAAAAAATACGCCGATGAAAACGTATGAAGGGCTCGATTCATAACTTTTTTTAATGGCCATCTTTCGTACTGTAACAGAAGTATACAAAATACCATTGATGTAACGGAGGTAGTTTTATCGGAACCGAAGGTAGAGTCGGAGTTTTTAAATTTGCTTTATCGGAGTCGGAATCGGAGTCGGAGGCAGGGTCAGAAGTGGTGGTGGTGCGTAACAAATTAACAACAAGTGAAAAAATAATTGACGATAGAGTGCACGTAGTGGGAGTCGGGGAATTCCCCGCGCGACATGTATGAACCTGTTCATAACAGTCGACACAGGCCGCCGCCGCCGCTATGTTATGCTTCGACCTCCGATTAAAACCTTCGATTTAAAAGTGTCGGAGCCGAAGTCGGAACGGAAGGTGTAATAATAATCGGAAGTTCCGACTTAACGGAACCGGAGTCGAAGCTCCGTAGCATCCCTGCTAAATACGACCACTAACTTGCGATCAATAAGGTTTATTTTCGAGTGAAACGCAAATAGTACTAGTAAAGTCGAACTGCGTTCTGCGAATCTTGCTCGTAAATATCGCAACGACGACGATAACCGTCGATGGTTTCATCGATAAACGTCGGAAAAGTCACAACTTCAGTCATTACACATTATGTAAGTAAAGTACTTATATTCATGAATAGCTTTTACCCGCAAATCTTTTTATTACACTATTTCTTTATAAATCATGACTGTGTTATTCTACATATTCTAATGTATCGGGGTGAATTTTTCACGTGGGCGTGGATGACCAATTTTTGAAACTTTGAGGCGAAGCGAAAAATACGCCAAGGAGTCTCGAGCCCAATTTTGATGGAAACTGAAACTGAATGATTGGATTTTTCCAAATCAGTAATCATACTAGAATTCATTCATATAGACGGATGTTGTGTCTGATGGGCTAACTGCCCGACATATTTATGTAAGTCGGGATTTTCTATATAGGGTGTAAAAGTACCCTTAACGCAAACGAAGGGCACTTGTTCTCCCCACCAGTGCGATATTTTTTTGTTCTAGACCATACCTGGGAACCCCCTAGTTACGGAGATATTGGGGGTCAAAGTTCCAAATTTTTCACAGCTGTTTTTGTAAATACTAGTTTTTTAGGTTATAACTTTACTTAAATTACCTCTATGATCCGTTTACTATTCAAAGCATCCACTAGCACAAAGTTTTAACAGTGCTACATTGAGTTTTACCGTGAAATGTGATTTTTGACCCAAAAAAAAAAGTCGTTTCCCAGCAATAAAAATTGCGTAGGGGTACTTAATTTGATGTACAGAATGCTTGGTTGACGGCTGTGTGATGGGTTGATTTACACCCTGTATAGGCTAATGTCGCGGATAAAGTAGATAGCGCGATGTAGGATTTGCCTAATTAGTTCGCATGTGTTGCGATAGATGTCGCTGTCGCCACAATGAAAAATAAAACCACTTACCTACCATTGTTTTACCATTTAATAGTGTTGCTAATAGGGATAATAAAATTATGGGAAGTAATAACATGGCGTTTTAGTTTACATTCAAATCGGGCTTGAAGACTTTCATTGAGTATTTTTTGCTAGTCCTCATAGTTTCGGATTTGGCCATTCACTTGAAAAATACACCCAATTCAAGTGCATGTTTATTACTTTTTCCATTATAATCCTTTCAGCGCTCATTTATAATTTAATTATTATTAAGCAAGTAGTATTTGGAGGGTATGAGGAACAGGGTGTAAACTGTGTAAAGTTCCTCATCCCTCATAGAAAAGGGAGGATCCTTCGACCAGACGGGTGTTGTGTCTGGTGGGTTAGCTGCCATTTCCTATATGAGCTAATGTCGCGGATAACTTTAAATCCTACATCGCGCTATATCTGGAGCGATGTGTCATTAGTTCTTATGTGTTGCGATAGATGTCGCTGTCGCCACAGTTATACCTATAACATAAGATAATCGTAAACCAAAAATATGTTTAAGGTAATTTTATTTTCTTGAGTGTAATGTACCTGACACCTATTTGATATTATTATTTTCTTATTTTGTGGTAATAAATATATTTTTTAATAATTTTGTTTTTCAACATTAGAAGCTTGATTTCTTTGAACTTAGTTTTTTTATAACAATGGGAATTCATCAAATGACTGCTCCTACTCTGGGCGGAGCCGGAGTGTCAGACTCTTTCTGACTAAAAGCCATCCGTGTTCCTTCTTATGCCCTTTGCCTTCCAAGCCGCGGTAACTCCTTCGAATGAAATCCGCAACCTTGGCAGGCCAGTGCCGTCTCTGAGCTGATAATTCTTTAAGATCCGCGTGGAATTCAGCGCGCTGCCGACTCAGACCTGGTTATGATGGGACGGTGAAGCACCCAACGCTGGCTCTCTCTCCTCCTCCTTTATCGCTAGCAATACTGCTTCGCAGAAAGAGGTAACCGGTTCCCATGCCTCCTCGCTCCGGACCATGGTTTGAAGTTTTGAACCAGGGCTGGACTCGAGACGTCACCGCCGCTGATCGCCTCGATGAGGACACGGCGGTACCTACTCCCTCCAAGCAGGGCAGACCTTCACCGTATTCTCCACCGTGCATGCATTAGGTACTTACTACCTAAGCAGGTAATAATGCATGACGTTAGCCATAATGACTCAATGGACTGACTCAAACAGCTTATCAATAATTCAGTTATGTATACAGAATGGAATGTACACCGACGCTAAATCGGTCCATAAATAATATAATAATATGTACTTCTTTTTTCTTAGCTTATTAAAAAAACAGCTGTTTCCTACAAAACTCCAATACTTACCTGCAAGTTGTAGGGAAATAAAAAGCCTGTCTTATAAAGAGTGTAAACATGTTCTCCCCACTACTGCGATCATTGTTTTGTTCTAGACCATACCTGGGAACCCCCTAGTTACGGAGATATTGGGGGCAAAGTTCCAAGAGCAGCCTTAATTAAGGCTGCTCTCTCGAGAAAACCTTAAAAAGAGCGTGCATATGAAGCAGCTTTTCACCGGCACTTACAGAGAAATTACATATTATGAGAAATTGTTAGTAATCTACATGATATGATACGTAATTTGGTTTAGACATCATTTTTCTATCGGTATCACAAAAAAATTCCACAAAATCACCTCCAAATCGTTGAGATGAACCATTTTACTCCTTCATTTTTTATCAAAACATATATCTACTGCTTATATAAATATAAAAAATATATCTACTGCTCAACAATACAAAGGAAAATGATTTGGTTTTGTTACTTTTAAAAACTTGTATAATTTTTATTCCAATAAATTAAAAATGCGTCCGTTTAAAGTCCGTGCCTACGACCGAGAGGGGTAGTTAGCGCCGCGCGCCGTCCAAATGCACAAGGTCATTGGCATGAATACAAGCCTTAGTACTAGTTTTTCAGGTAGATACTTAAATGATCTCCATGACCCGTTTACTATTCAAAGCATCCACTAGCACAATGTTGTAAAAGTGCTACATTAAGTAAAATGTGATTTTTGACCCCAAAAAAAAAAGTCGTTTCCCAGCAACTTTTGCGTAGGGGTGCTTAGTTTGGTGTACAAAATGCTTGGTTGACGGCTGTGTGTTCAGTTGGGTTAATTTTCACATTGTAAATATGAGACTGGTTTTAAATCATTCAGTAAAAAGTATGGAACAGCAGATTTAAAAACATATCGATGAAAAAATTATATTGTGGTATAGTACAGATGATGTACTAATACGTGGTAACCGTTTTAGCGTCGCCGGTGGTGTTTTTTCCACGTTGTATACGTCAAACTAACTAATCATCATCAGCCCATAATGTTCCCACTGCAGGGACTCAGGCCTCCTCTCTAGGAGAGGGAAGGGCTATAATCCACTACGCGGGCCCAGTGCGGTTTGCTAAGTTTCTAGATGTCATAATATGTCTTCGGTTTTTTTGGTTGGTTCTAAGACATGCCGGTTTCTCAAGATATTTTCCTTCACCGTTTTGAGAGCAGCGCTGTTGAAATAAATTACATAAAGTAATGCGCCTGCCTGGATTCGAATCCATGACTTACTGTTCGTAAGTCGGGGTCGCCACCACCGGGCCACCGCTGCACGTCAAGGTCATCACGTCATCGTCATCTATCCTAAATATGGTAAACTGTATCCATTAAAATCCAAAACTCTTAGAACAGATTTACAGATCAAATCTGATTTTGAAAATCATCACAACACATCGAAAATTGGGGACCATTCTGAATGTGGTAGTACTTTTTAACAGATCTAAACTCAACCTTGTAAATGACTCAATAACACAAGGTCTTGACGTTGTGTGGAGATAACGCAATAAAACGACTTTGTTTATAAATAAATAAATAACTATAATTGATAATTAAGTCACTACTTCTTATCAATCTCTTATATAAGGAATAGGGTTACTTAGTTTCACGATATTATCATTTACTACATAAATCGGATCCCCTTGTTTATTAAAAACTAATTGTCTCAAATTAACAATATTAGAAACTTTATCTAATGCATACTTATACTTATTATACACATAAACACCATTTGTGGTACTTATAAACGGTTTATAATTATAATCAGTTGCAATGGCATCTACCGTGAATCTTTCATGTGTGTTAACGGCTCTGGTTCCTAATTTGACCCTAGACAATTTTGTGTTTTGTAAGAAAAACATATTATACTCATCATCGACTATGAGTTTGTCGACAGCTATACCGTTCACTTCATGTAAGGGACTAACAAAACCGTTGTCAAATCTATACGCTTCTCTCCTACGATTGATGAAGAAGATGATATCTTTAAAAAAGAGATATTGGATATTTTCTTGTACTGGCAGCTTTTCCGGGACTTTGTTTTCGTTTATGAAAAAGAGACCATCTGCGCCGCCAACGTATATTCTGTTTCTTCGCTGATCAATGGCTACACCTGTAGCATTCCTTACACCTTCTATAATGCCAGTAGCTTGCGTATCTATGTTAAAGAATCCCAAGCCTCGCATTGGTTCTTTGGCGATTTGATCGAATGTGAAGTATAAAGTGTTGTCGTTCTCGTTCAAGGCAAGTTGGTGGATGTTGTTGACGCCATCCTTCACGATGTTGACGTCGAAGCATCTGTTGCTGAAGACTACTCCGTAGCATTTCTCTGTGGTTGCTGTCGACAGCAGGGTTGTTAGAAGCAGCAGGATCCTTTTCTGGAAAGAGAGATAAATTTTCGTCAAATAATTTTCGGGGTATTCTTTATAGAAGGAGCTCGTGGCTAAATAATAGCCACACGATAAGATACTCAAGGTTAAGCAGCGCTTTCCGAAGTCAGTCCGTGGATGAGCAAACATCCATCATACCCAGTTTCTTGTCTTGGCTGTCATTTGTAGGTCTTTGTGGCCAGAAAATACAACAGCCAGTCGTAACACAGGTACTGTATTAGCCAGTACTATCTGGGTCATGGATGTCAGTTGACATGATAAACACTAATATCCGGCTAGACCGAAAGCCAACTCTAATATAAAGGGTGTAAAAGTACCCTTAACGCAAACGAAGGGCACTTGTTGTCCGTTGCACCACTGCGATCATTTTTTTGTTCTAGACCATACCTGGGAACCCCCTAGTTACGGAGATATTGGGGGTCAAAGTTCTAAATCTTTTACAGCTGTTTTTGTAAATACTAGTTTTTTAAGGTTTAACTTTACTTAAATTACCTCCATGACCCGTTTACTATTCAAAGCATCCACTAGCACAATGTTTTAAGAGTGCTACATTAAGATTATACCGTAAAATGTGATTTTTGACCCCAAAAAAATTTGCGTCAACCAAGCATCACACAGCCGTCAACCAAGCATTCTGTACATCAAAATAGGGGTATTTTGATGTACAGCATGCTTGGTTGACGGCTGTGTGATGGGTTAATTTACACCGAGTATTTGGAAAAATAATGGTGCAGGTGCTTCCAATTTAAATTACAATAAGTAGGTACTGCTTGAATTAGCTTTAGTGGTACAGGACGAGATATCTATCGGATAACAAACTCTAATGAGAAATTCCTACACTCCCACAGAAAACACAATGAACGTAGGATTTAATCGTGCGTGATGTGACTCAAACATGGACAATAGCGTGGCATGGCTTTATACTACGAGCTCCTACATTGGTATAGTAGTACGTTCAATAACATTCAAAGGCAATCAGTGGCCCAATTATGTTCTTTCATTATCTTGTAGTTAGCTAACCTAACCATTTTTTTTTCTGGAGGGTGGGAAATCATCAAATGACTCCTCCCGCTCGGTAGGGAGTGTCAGACTTCTACTGCCTAAAAACCACCCATGTTCCTTCTTAGCCCTTCGTGTCGAGGCCGCGGTGTCTCTTTCGAACAACCCGTAGCCTAACCAGGGCCCCGAGTCTGCTATTCAATAGTGTCAGAATGGTCTATCAGTGATCTCATAATTGTTGATTTTGACAACACCAAACTTGTCAAAATCAACAATTATGAGATCACTGATAGACCATTCTGACACTATTGAATAGCAGACTCGGGGCCCTGGTGTCAGAGTTTAATCATGCTGCCCATGAATGATGATTGGCTTTAGAAATATCTCTCAAGCATACTGGTTTCTCCACGATTTTTTCCTTCACCGAAGCATCATCATCTGCCTAGCCTTTTCCCAACTATGTTAGGGTCAGTTTCCAGTCTAAACAGATGCAGCTGAATACCAGTATATTACATGAAGCGACTGCCTATCTGACCTCCACAACCCAATTAATACTGGGTAATACGATACCCTTTGGTAAGACTGGTTGTCAGACTTTCAGGTTTACTGACTACCTGTAACGACTGCCAAAGATCTATATATGGCAGCCGGGACCAACAGCTTAACGTGCTTTCCGAGGCACGGAGGAAACTCGGTATGTCGGGCAGTCACCCATCCACAGACCGACCTAGGCAAGCACAGCTTTACCTAAAGATCGACCCGAGTGGCAGTTCTTATTAAGCAAGTGATAATTAAGTTAACAATCATCAGCCGTCTACCAATTTCCCATGTATGTTAGGGTAGGCTTTCATTTTAACCAGTATTTTACATGGAGCAACTGCTTATTTGGGGGGTGGGAAATCATCAAATAACCCCTCACGCTCTTGAGCAGAGTAGAAGGGAGTGTCAGACTTCTACTGACTAAAAACCACCCATGTTCCTTCTTAGCCCTTTCACCGAGGCCGCGATATCTCTTTCGAACAACCCGCTGCCCCTACCTGACTATCTGACAGGGTAAGCCAATACCCTTTGGTAAGACTGGTTGTCAGACATTCAGGTCACTGACTACCTGTAACGGCTGAGAAAGATCTATAATATGGCAGCGGGAACCAACAGCTTAACGTGCTTTCTGAGGCACGGAGGAAACTCGTTATGTAATGAGCGGTCACCTATCCACAGACCAACCTAGGCAAGCGCGGCTTAACCTAAATATCGATCTGAATGCCAGTTATTGTTAAGACGACACTTTTGCATTCTGTTAAATTGGAAGCCAACCCCGACGCGACGGAATAAAAATGTCCAATAAAAAAACGCTGGCGTGACGACTTACATTCAGTTACAGATTGGCCGGAGAAAACCACACGAGGAGTAAAGTGGTAGGCTAAATGGAGGAGGCTTTTGCCCAGCAGTGGGAGTTGGGACAATATAGGCTAAATAAAAAAAATGGGTGAAGTCCCTGTGTGAAATACTACGGTGAATCATTGTCCTCCACCAAATTCAAGATAATATTATTTTCTTTTCACAAAAAAAATCTTATGCTACTTTAAGTATAACTTTACTTATAGTAGCATCATCATCATCATCATCATTTCAGCCATAAGACGTCCACTGCTGGACATAGGCCTCTCCCAGAAGGGGGGGATTTGCCATAATCGCTACGCTTGGCAGGCGGGTAGGCGATCGCAGTATGGTTGTTACAAAGGCACAGAGAACGCTGCTGCCAATTCTCTGGTAAGTCCCTGTCGCCTCTTACGAAACCCACGGGAAGATATGGGATGGTGCTATTCTTTCACACCACCACCATACGGAAAAATAGTAGCATAAACTGCACTTATGTGTGTGCAAACTGCAAATACATACACTCTATCTTTTTAAGCGACGTTACGGGACGTATCCAACAGTAGACCCACATTTCGCCAGCTATGTAATAGGGGCGAATGCAAAAAAATCAAAATCAAAATCAAAACTCATTTATTCAAACTAGGCTGATAATCAGCACTTTTCGAACGTCAAAATTTACTTTACTTTACTTATTTACAAGTGACAGTCCCCCAAAACGCCCACCCTTCGACACTTCCTAGTGTTTTTGCTGGAAAGAAGAAGTGGCGGAACAAACTCTCCAGCAACACATCTGTCTGCATTACCAATAACCGGGCACAGATCTGTGTTTACAAGCAGATCCGTTCAGCTCCTTGTGTTATAAGTCGAGCTACACGTTAACTGACGAATGCTTGCTCTGACTGGACAGATCCACTCAAATCTGTGTGGTTCTTTCTACAAAAGACCATCGAGTAGAGTTGTCAGGTGCAAAACACCGGCCACAGCTAGTTTTGTGTTTGATAAAAAATATAGTATTTGAGAACTTGACGTGTAAAAAAAGTTGGTTAAACCCAATTTGTTTTTACCAACTTTTTTTACACCACGAATATACAAAACTAGAACCGCACCCGCATTGTGATAGCTCGATAGATAAAAATATAATGTTTAGCCTATCGCACCCGCGAATAACGTATTTTTTTTAAAAAAACATTGCCCCACACTAGGAATTTCTCCTGTATCGTGGGTGCGTTCACAAACATTTAAACTCACATACACAAATACCCAGACCCGGAACAACTATCTGTAGGTCATACAAATATTTGTTCCGTGCGGGAATCGAACCCGCGACACGCAGCACAGCAGTCCATTGCTTGAGCCACTGCGCCAACCGTGCCGTCAAGTGTAGCTTACTGCCAGTGAAATAATTTTTAGAATTGAATCGTTGCACGGAGATTACCTTATACATGCAAACAAATTATACGTATAGATAAAAATAAACATGAATCATTTATCAACCAAATAGAATCACAAAAGAGTAAACAACTTACGTAAAACATTATTGTATAGACACAGGCACGGGTACACACGTTATGTCATAGTGAAGGTTCACAACACACTGGCATTCTCGTAGCTATGAGCGAAGGTCACTGGGGCATGACATTGTGTGTATTCAGACCTCTCGACACAGTGTATACTTGACCAGTAAGCCAAATAATCACTATTTGTGAAAACAATCGCAGATTTGTCCATCATCCCGTCGGAGCTGCGGGTTGTTCGAAAGAGATACCACGGGCCCGGACACAAAGGGCTAAGAAGGAACATGCTGGGTGGTTTTTAGTCAGAACTCTGACACTCCCTTCCGCTGCGCCCGGAGCGGGAGGGAGTCATTTGATGATTTCCCACACTCCAAAAAAAAATCCTAGCCTTTTCCCAACTATGTTGGGGTCGGCTTCCAGTCTAACCGGATGGAGCTGAATCCCGGTATTTTACATGGAGCGACTGCCTTTTGACCTCCACAACCCAGTTAGTACTGGTTTTTTGGTAACTGGGGACTGGATGTTAGACTTTCAGGTCTGACTACAGGAGACTGTCAGATATCTACAAATGACAGGGCTGTTGGTCCCAGGCTGTCACTTATAACGTGTTTTTTCGAGGCATGAATGAAACTCGGTATGAAATGAGTGGTCACCTATCCACAGACCAGCTTAAGAGACCGGCTTTACCTGCACGAGCTGTTTTGCACAATACATTTTAAAACACAATCGACTTAGTCACGAGTTCACGAGTAAATTGTTACAAACATGTATGGGTGATATTATATAATGAAGGACGCAGGGTTTAGTGACAACGTTTTGATTTAAAAGAGTTTCTATGGAGTTTCTTGCCCGTTCTTCTCCATGGAGATCTACGCTTTGGAATGGGTAATTACAGTCCTTTCAAGTTTATTATACCTTCTGGCTCTAAAGGGACTATAGGGTACTGTATCTTAATTTTTTTTTTTTCTTTATTATAATAATTTTAAAGATCCAGTAGTGGCGGCCTCCACTTACGAACAGTAAGTCGTGGGTTCGAACCCAGGCAGGCGCATTTTTTCTGTAATTTATTTCATCACCACTCTTCTCAAAACGGTGAAGGAAAACGTCGTGAGGAAACCGGCATGTCCTAGCACCAAGAATTCGAAGACTTGTGACATCTACTTATCCGCACTGGGCCTTCGTGGTGGATTGTAGCCCAGTCCTCCTCTCTTTGAGGGAATATTCCCTCAAAGAGAGGAGCCCTATGTTCCAGCAGTGGGAAGTTGGGAACATTAATAAACTGATGATGATGAAAACATCGCATTGTAAAATAGATTGAGATTACGGTTAAATTCGACTATACGGTTAGTGTGTGTCACCCCGGTTACGACTATTGTATTCATATTACTTGGTTAGTTTATGATTTTTATGAGTCATCTTCAATAAGACATATTTTTTCTTCTATGTGGATGGTCTGCTATCCAATATACTTATCAAGAATTTATGTGAGATAGGTACCAATATCATCTCATTCTCCTGCCCTTATCCCAATTTATTTGGGGTCGGCGCAACATGTCTTCTTCTTCCATACTTCCCTATATCTCGTCATGTCAGCAGTCACCTCCTTTCTAGCCATATCATCCTTCACACAGTCCATCCGTCGTTTCTTTGGTCTTCCTCTACTCTTATAGCCATCTACATTCATACTCAACATTTTCCTCACAACATTTTCTTCATTCCTTCGCATCACTTGTCCTTACCACGACAATCGATTAGGTACCAGATAAGTACCAACATACTACAACTAAAAAGGCTGACTTAGTACTTAGTACAGTACCAACTTCCAAACAAAAAACGTAAGTAAGTGGAAAATAAACTATAACTCCAGAATTCGGTGGAAAAAAGTCAATGAAAAAAACCAAAGTCACCGATTTTCGGAAGTAAAGTTTTATTTTTAAACTTTGCCCCACAATAGGAATTTCTCCTGCATCGTTTTACAAACATTTTAACTCACATGCACAAACACCCAGACCCGAAACAACTATCTGTAGGCCATACAAATATTTGTTCCGTGCGGAGATCGAACCCGCGACCCGCAGCGCAACAGTCCAATCGCTCAGCCACTGCGCCAACCGTGCCGTCATCAAAGTATTTTTTCACTTTTTTGTGTTTTTTTAAGAAGTCTGTTTACTTTTCTGCAAAAAGCATTTTTCCTAGATGAAGATTTAAGTAAATTGAACTAAGTACTGTGTGTTAGAAGTTTAAAACTAGTATGTCTAAATTGCTCTCATGAAACCTGTTGTGGAAAATTATACATCATCAACCATCAATTAGACAACACTACATATTATTATAAAACAAAGCCCTTCGCCGCGTCTGTCTGTTCGCGATAAACTCAAAAACTACTGCACCGCTTTCTATTGTGTTTTCACCAATGGATAGAGTGGTTCTCGAGGAAGGTTTTGCTGCTAGTAAATAATAATAAACATATTTATGTAGATACAATAACCAGTATCAAATGAGGACGATATTATATACAACGGAAAACCTAATGCTATGATATCGGAGTGTTTTGATTAGCTATTGTCCGAAACAGTACCTATTCGACGTCAAAATAAACTAGCTAGTGCAACTTCTCAGACGTGAAATGTATTATCACGAGAATTTGAGACTCGTACGGGCGAGTCTTCAATATCAACCTTATTCATCATTTACCGGGGACCGAGAACGCGGTCCCGGATTCCACCTATAGATACAATAATTATTTTTGAGTAGTATTTTGGGACCACAAACTAACCGCCAGACCACTTTTCAAAACGTTAAAAATATTTACTGTTCCTGCTATGGGGATATTGCAGGCGGCAGTATACAGGGTGTAAATCAACCCATCACACAGCCGTCAACCAAGCATTCTGTACATCAAATTTCTTATAATTATTCAGAAAATCCGGATTCGGTGTTTGAATTCGGATTGGGAAGTCGAGTAAATTTGTGCAGTTATCCGGATTTTACGTATTACGGATAGTCCGAATTACATTCCCTATTTCCCACCCAGTAAATGCCGTGCAAAAGAAAAAAAGTGTTTTCATTGCACAAATACCATCTTCTGTCTACGCCTGAGTTTAACTGAATAAATCCTGACAAGCTGATATAAAGGGTGTAAAAGTACCCTTAACGCAAACTAAGGGCACTTGTTCTCCCCCCCACTGCGATCATTTTTTTAGTTCGAGAACCTGGGAACCTCCTAGTTACGGAGATATTGGGGGTCAAAATTCCAAATTTTTCACAGCTGTTTTTGTAAATACCTAAATTACCTCCATAACCCGTTGATTATTCAAAGCATCCATTAGCACAAAGTTTTAAAACTGCTACATTGAGTTTTACCGTAAAATATGATTTTTTACCCCAAAAAAAAGTCGTTTCCCAGCAAAAATGTACAGAATGCTTGATTGACGGCTGTGTGATGGGTTGATTTACACCCTGTATGTTACCATTCAGCAGGCGTCACGAGTGACGTATCAGTGAAAGTGGTTACGTCATTTATTAAACGTGTTACGACTAGTTACGAGCATCCACTCTATGAGATTGTGTTATGTAAGGTTACGAGTTGTATACATTATACTAGCTTTTGCCCGCGGCTTCGCCCGCGTGGATGTCGTAAAATATCATAAATGACGATTTTCCATACAAACTTTCATCCCCTAATTAATCCCCTCAGGGGAAGAATTTCGTAAAATCCTTCCTTGTTCCTAGTCTACATTGTAAAGGGAACCTCTGTGTAAAATTTCAGCTTTCTACGTCTACGTTGATGAGTCAGGACTTTTCTCTTTATTTATTTAGAGAGCGTCAATGAATTGTTCCTTTGTCGCTGAACGAGGCATAAAACATTTGAGAAATTACCTGTAAAATAAAAACTGCCCGTCACGGAACGCCTATGTTAATATTAGAATTCGTAATTAATACAAATCAGTTCAACTTTAAATCTAATTTATTCTTCTAGGTACTGATGCTTAAATAAACGTGTTAAGATCAGTACCTACAACGACGACATAATTGACAAAGTAACGAAAATGTTACAAAATAAACATAACATTTTTTAGGCAGGAAAGGCCACATCGCGACACGATAACAATATTCGAATCACAGTTCGAATGAACCACAGAGCAAGAAGATGTCACGGTTCCCGATGCTAGATGCGGCATTGTCAATACTTTCCATTCATTCCAAGCACAACAACAAGTACCTATATCACCGGTTTCTAGCATTCAAAGTCTCAAACACAAGTTAAATTTTATTTTTATTGACAACTGACAACGCACACGCACAGTCTAAGCTTAAGGTATTTTTTCGAAGGAAGGATTTTGGAGTTCATTTCAACAAGGGGTAAAATGAGAATCAAAAATATTATGAAAAATCGTAGTAGGTATACAGGGTGTTTGTAAACGTACCCTTCACGAAGCTGTCAACCAACCTAGCATTCTGTACATCAAACTAAGCAACGCTACTCAAAAATTTTGGCTGTAAAACCACTTGTTGTTTTGCGGTGAAAAATCACGTTTTGTGGTAAAACTCAACGTAGCACCATTGATATAAAAACTAAAGATACGATCGTCCGAACATTTGCTCGACGCGTTCGCCATACAGAGAATTGGTGTAGTCTGCTCGTTAACGTAACCTTGTATAAGCGGCGTGGCATTTTCGAGGTTTATAGAACATAAATAAAGATTTTAATAAAATTTACGACCGCACCCAAAGAGAGCCGATCGTGGACTAGTTCACTTCGGCTTAGGAAAGACCTTATTGGGACCACGTTTGTGGCGTCATTTTAACATGCCGTCCGCCCAGTCCTTACGTAGTAATATATAAGTCAATGGGTAAAACTCAATGTAGCACACTCAAAACATTGCGTTAATGTATGCTTTGAATAGTAAACGAGTCATGATGGAGGCAATTAAATTAAAAATATTAGGTAGGCCTTAACCCCTCCCGCTCTTGGTCAGAGCGAAAGGGAGTGTCAGACTTCTACTGAAAACTAAAAAACTACTAAAAACCACCCATGTTTCTTCTTAGCCATTTATGTCGAGGTCGCGGTATATCTTACGAACAACCCGCAGCCCCGACGGGGTGAGAAATCCCCCTCAGGTTTCTTCTTTTTTCTTCTATGCTGGAGCCCGTTATACTAAGACATTTAGGCATTTTATGTTATTATACTTAATACACTATACCATAATTGATAAAAAACCGATAGGCTGGCAACTTTGCGACGATCTTAGCCTTGACAAATAAATCCCTTTTTAAAGAATCTGATAGTTTTGAAGGCGGCCCTTGACACAAGTTGTCTTGTCATTACATTTTCCATATTGCCGTCTCTAGTCATGGAGTACGTAGTACATTAAACCTCAATGTCTCTAGTCGCTGCTGACTCTGTGAAACAAAAGAACCAAAACTTAGTTTACAAATAAAATAATTGAAAAATATGTGTGTAGTGCCGCGAGGCCGCGATCAAGGAGGCGGCGTATGTATGTTGCTGGGCGGTGCTGCGGCACTCTATTTTTTGACTTTTGTTTGTCTGTCACTTCTTCTTGATAAAAAAATTTTTTCATGTCGCATTCCGATAATTTCATGTTATAAATATTTACTGAAGACATTATAAAATTTGTGAATTGTATATAGATTTTCATGTATATAGTTTTAACATAGTTTCGAGTTTTTATTCCACTCTCCAACAACTATCGCCCCGGTTGCTCTGCACCTTCTATATTTTGAGAAGCCGCTGAAGGCGCGCTTCATTGGTGACCCCTGTGGAACATTATGCCGGGAAACGAGAGCAAAGAAAGCGGAGAGATGACAAGCGTAAACCGCATCGCTGTAAAGGTACCGCCATTTTACCCGTCTAAACCGAACCTTTGGTTTTCTTGCCTGGAGAGCCAGTTCGAGTTGGCTGGAGTGACGACGGATACCACCAAATATCACCATGCTTTGTCTCACTTGGAGCCGCAGTATATCGAGATCGTCGAGGACATCGTCGCTGGTCCCGCAGCTTCGGACAAGTATGAGACACTGAAGACGGAGCTCATCAAGAGGCTGTCCGCGTCACGGGAAAAGCAGGTACAGCAGCTACTTCATCACGAAGAGTTAGGAGATAGCAAACCATCGCATTTCCTACGTCGACTGAGAAGCTTAGCTGGATCTGGTGTACCAGATGACCTGCTCAGAACCCTTTGGTCCAGTCGTTTACCCAGCAGCGTGCAGCCCATCATCGCGTCACAGGCCAGGATGAAGCTGGACGAGGTTGCCGAGCTTGCCGACCAGGTCCTAGACGCCGTGTCACCAACTTCGCAAGTTACAGGAGTTTCAGCAGGTATGTCTGGCGGATCGAGCGAGATTGCTGCGTTAACCCGACAAGTCGAAGCGTTGACTGCTAAGCTCGACCGAATGGCGCGGTCAAGATCAAGATCATCTTCACATCCTCGGGGCCGCTCATCGTCCGCTAGATCGCATTCCAACTACGAGAAGTTCCCGACTTGCTGGTACCACCACAAGTTCGGCGACAAGGCTCTTAAGTGTATGAAACCCTGTGATTTCGCGGGAAACGCGAAGGGCAGTCGGTAATGGCGGCCGACGACTGCCCGAGTACCGGTCGCTTGTTCGTAACGGATAGGCGGACTAAAATGCAGTTTCTTGTAGATACGGGTAGTGATCTGTGCGTGTTTCCTCGTAAGTGCTTAAAAGAGTATCGTGCAAAGACCAGCTATGAACTGTGTGCCGCAAACGGGTCAGCTATAAATACATACGGTTTTAATCACTTAGTGCTAAACCTAGGGTTGCGTCGCGACTTTCCATGGAATTTTATAGTGGCTGACGTTACAAGGGCGATAATAGGCGTGGATTTCCTTTCATTTTATAATATTATTGTTGATGTCCGAAACCAACGTCTCATCGACGGTAGCACTACGCTTGTGACCGCGGCTTTACTTGCGCGAACCGAGGACAACATTTCTTCGGTGAAGGTAATGTCTGGTGACTCTGTATATCACACCATACTTTCAAAATACCCTGACATTACTCGTCCGCATGGCATTCATCGCACAATACACCACAACACCGTACATCACATCCACACCACACCTGGGCCACCTGTCTCTTGCACACCACGCAGGCTAGCGCCTGATAAGCTTAAAATAGCAAAGTCAGAGTTCGAGGCGATGTTGCAGAACGGTACTTGCCGGCCTTCGGAATCAGCATGGGCTTCACCTCTTCACCTCACCCCTAAAAAAGACAACGGGTGGCGTCCTTGTGGGGATTACCGTATGCTGAATGCCCGAACGATACCCGACAGGTACCCTATCAAACACATACACGACTTTGCTCATTGTTTGTCAGGTTGTACCATGTTTTCTACCATTGATCTGGTCAAGGCTTACAACCAGATCCCTATGCATCCAGATGACATCGCGAAGACCGCCATTACAACGCCGTTCGGTCTTTACGAATTTCCGTTCATGACGTTCGGGCTTCGTAATGCCGGACAGACGTTCCAGCGCTTCGTCGATGAGATGCTACGGGGTCTGGACTTCACCTACGCCTACCTGGATGATATCTTAGTTTTTTCCAAGGACCAAAAAACACATGAAGAGCATCTGCACCAACTTTTCGCCAGGCTGAAGCAGTACGGCATGGTCGTCAACACGGCAAAGTGCGTGTTTGGCGCTTCTGAGGTCATCTTTTTAGGCTACAGCATTTCAGCCAAAGGTACCACCCCACTTCCAGCCAAAGTTGACGCCATCAAGACCTTTCCCGTACCAAAAACTGTGAAAGAACTACGTCGGTTCTTAGGTATGGTGAACTTTTATCGTAGGTTCATTCCAGGCGCAGCTAAACAACAAGCTCCTTTATACGCGCTACTCACCGGGTCAGTGAAAGGATCGCACCCAGTTCATGTTACTGGTCAGCTACTCGATGCATTTGAACTTTGCAAGGAGGGACTATGTCAAGCCGCCTTGCTTGCTCATCCCAGTTGCGATGCAAGGTTAGCGCTCGTAACTGACGCGTCTGACAAGGCGGTTGGCGCAGTGTTACAGCAGCAGACTGGTAGTGGCGAGTCCTGGGAGCCTTTGGCATATTTCTCTCGTGGGCTGAGCTCTTCTCAACAGAAGTACTCACCCTACGATCGAGAGCTTCTCGCCATTTACGAGAGCATAAAATACTTCAGGCATATGCTCGAAGCTCGGGACTTCACTGTCTTTACCGACCACAAGCCTCTGACCTTCGCCTTCCACAATCGGAAAGAAAACTGCTCGCCAAGACAGTTCCGGCACCTGGACCTGATCGCGCAGTTTACCACTGACATACGTTACATTTCCGGTAAGGACAACGTGGTAGCTGATACCCTCTCGCGAGTTGAGGAGATTTCCCAGCCAATCGATCTGGAGCGATTGGCAGCCGCTCAGCACTCTGATCTAGAGCTCACCCAACTCGCAGAAGGCTCCACGTCACTGCGTCTCAAAAAACTGAAGGTCCCAGGCAGCAACATTGAACTGTTTTGTGACGTCAGTACGAGCGCAGTAAGGCCGTTTGTTCCGAAACCGCTACGGAGAAGAGTGTTCGAGAGTCTGCATTCTCTTAGTCACCCTGGGGCAAAAGCAACCGCCAAACTAGTCTCTGAGCGGTATGTGTGGCCTGAAGTTAGGAAGAACTGCAGGAACTGGGTACGAGCGTGTATAGCGTGTCAGCGTTCCAAGATTACACGTCATACGAGTGCTCCAGTTGGTACCTTCAAACTTCCTGCAGCTCGTTTCAAATTTGTCCACATTGATTTGATAGGACCATTGCCTCTGTCACAAGGTTTCAAGTATTGTCTCACCGCTGTCGACCGCTTTACGCGTTGGCCTGAGGCAATACCCTTGGAAGACATAACGGCTGAGACTGTTGCTAAAGCCCTACTCAGTGGCTGGATTTCCCGGTTTGGCTGTCCAGTTGATATCGTGACAGATCGTGGTAGGCAGTTCGAATCTGCGTTATTTAGAAATCTTTCGCGCATCGCAGGATTCAATCATCACCGTACCACTGCCTATCATCCAGCCTGTAATGGTCTCGTGGAAAGATTTCATCGGCAACTGAAGTCAGCCATAATCTGCCACACTAACGGGAATTGGGTTGAATCTCTCCCTCTTGTCTTGTTGGGTGTCCGTAGTGCTTTCAAAGAAGATCTGCAAACCACCTCAGCTGAATTGGTGTATGGCGAACCATTACGTCTGCCAGGCGAGTTTTTCGACTCAGAAATCATCTGTAATCCAGACTTGATGGAATTCACATCAAGGCTGCGAAGTATTGTCCAGTGTTTGAGGCCTTCGCCTGCCTCACACCATAGTAGTAAGCGTCCAACTTTCATGTTCAAGGAGTTAGCCACTTGCACTCACGTATTCTTGCGAGATTGTACTGTTGGTGGTGCCTTGAAACCAGCATATTCTGGACCATACGAGGTGCTTCGACGTGGTGAAAAGGTTTTCACTATTCTGGCTAATGGCAAGGAAGTCACAGTATCGGTAGACCGAGTCAAGCCAGCCTACATACTGCGTGACCCAGACAC
This sequence comes from Diarsia brunnea, assembly GCA_949774965.1. Taxonomy (NCBI): domain Eukaryota; kingdom Metazoa; phylum Arthropoda; class Insecta; order Lepidoptera; family Noctuidae; genus Diarsia; species Diarsia brunnea. Next base: position 11,615,611 of record OX459022.1, on the reverse strand, counting down.
CACTTCATATACATCATCACACACACCCACTCATTCAACCAATCCCACTCATTCATCACAAGATCGACAACATGACACACACAAAACAACACATGTGACTCAATCAGGGAACCAGAAATCACCAGATCGCGAAGCAATTGTTCACAAGACTAGATCGGGACGTAGAGTTAGGTTTCCTGACCATTATCGCCCTTGACGGTCTCAAGGGGGGGCTGATGTAGTGCCGCGAGGCCGCGATCAAGGAGGCGGCGTATGTATGTTGCTGGGCGGTGCTGCGGCACTCTATTTTTTGACTTTTGTTTGTCTGTCACTTCTTCTTGATAAAAAAATTTTTTCATGTCGCATTCCGATAATTTCATGTTATAAATATTTACTGAAGACATTATAAAATTTGTGAATTGTATATAGATTTTCATGTATATAGTTTTAACATAGTTTCGAGTTTTTATTCCACTCTCCAACAACTATCGCCCCGGTTGCTCTGCACCTTCTATATTTTGAGAAGCCGCTGAAGGCGCGCTTCATGTGTCACATTATCACATCCGACCGCACAAATTGCTCATCGCCAGTATGCAACGACCATGGTCGTTGCCAGTATGTGAGGAGCAAAGAGATTATTTTGATGCGTGGCAATAGTCAGAACTAACACCGGCCATTTTATTTTGTAATACAATTTTGCATGTTGTGTGTGTTTGCAAAACCTTTTATTATTTATTATTGTAAAACCTTTTATTATTGTCCTGACAATATTGAAGTGAAAAACAGTGCTATATATTGTTTGTGACTGGTTCTTGGTTCTGTAACTTTACTGTAAGGAACGCAAGGAGTGTGTAACTATGTTCCACCTCCTTTCCTCTGTGCCCCAAAATATACAGCCAAAGTGACCTGTGTGTCGCCACCGAACATCCTATAACACGGGCGAAATTTTGACTTTTTGGGCCACCGAATATGTACAAAGAAGAAGGTCCTACATACCTACTGCCGTAGTCCGTAGTGTCCGTAATAAAGACTCGAAGAAGATTACAACAGTACCTACCAATATATGCGTTTTACACTTCAAGCAATGCTCAATGCATGCAGGAAAACTAAAAATATATGTAGGTACAAACATATGTACAAAGTTCCATTCCTATTTACTAGCCTTTAGTCCTCTGACTAAAAGATATTGTAGTTCTATCGTTAGATACTGCAATACACCCCTGACCACCTGAATTCTTCTACCTGCCTATTCAGTGGGGGAAAATAGGCTTGATGATGAATATCAGCAAGCAAAATTATGCGTTCTTATGAATATAAGAACGCATAATTTTATATGAACGTTATCTACACCGCGATTGCCTGTGCCGTCATAGTTATGCAGGTATTTACTTACCTACCTACTATTCTATGTCTTATCTAACAGGCGACCTTGATTTGATAATACAGCTTCCTTTTCGCTCTGAAATAATTAACGCTACTTAGTACCTTCTGACTCGACGTGGCCTTTTCTTTATGTACCTATATTTTCCAGGTGTCGGATCGATGAGGACTTTTTACATATCATTTATAATGGTGTTTTGAACAATCCTACCAATTTTCAGCCGGGTGGGAATTAGTTTAACTTTACCCCTATAATCTGGTCTAATTTGAACGGACTATGAAACAAAGATTTTGTGATATTAATCTTATGATTGCTAACTCATTGCGATGGCAGATGGCGCACTTCGAAACCAAAAGTTTCCTTTTAGTTCACTGAAGCGCAATGCGCAAATAAAAATTAAACTCGTAATTATGTACAAATATCTCGGTAATCATTATAATATAAATGATAGATAACAGTTTTATTTAATAAGTTGTTATTTTTAGTTGCGAATTTGATAAATGAGCACGAAAACCAAAACTGTGTAGCTGTCTTCGAAAACTTTCCAAGTCATATGTCAAAGTAATGTCAAAAGTAAAGATTGATTTGTTTTCGCACATATTTTGTTATCAGTAATTCAGTACCTACTAATTATTCAGTCTCGAAAGCGGTCTTTTAAATGTTTATGTTTATAGCTTTAAAACATCCGTCGTAAAAAAATTGAATACAACGTGAGTAATAGTGAATCTCATAGTTAAAATTGACACCGAGTGCTATTTCCTATTTCTCCAATCAGGTGAGTAAAATAAAAAATTATAATTTTCGTATGTTTCTAAAAAATTCGTATGAGAATAATTGATTAGGTTGGTATCGTTTCAGCTTATTTTACTTTACAGGAAATTGACCAGCAACTAGCAGGCATGTTTCAACATGCCATGCTAGTTGCGTCCTTGTGTTTTATGGAAATTTCTGTATGATAATGCTGTCTTTTTTTTATTTATTCATATTTAAGAACGAATAATATTTTCTACTATTTAATAATAAATTAAAATATTTCTAATTATTTACATTAAGTATAATATGTATGTATTTTCTTTTAACGTGTGTCATTAGTCATATAAAGTTTAACTAAATAAATACTTTTTAAATATTAAATATTCAATCTCAATTCGGCACTTATCCCAATATATTTGGGTTCTGCGCAGCATGTCTTTTTCTATAAAACTTCTTTATTACTTGTTATCTCCACAGTCACCTCCTAGCCATATCATCCTTCAAACAGTCTATCCGTAATTTCTTTGGCCTTCCTCTGTTTTTCAAACCATCCAGATGCATTCAAAACATTTCTCACTACATTTTCCTCACTGCTCTGCATCACCAGTGCCACTATAAGACTTCCTCATAAGAAAAAAATTACAAACTGTTATCACTACTTAATAATAACTAGCAGTTACCTAGACGTTCAACCGCTTGAAATGATTATTATTTCCCTATTTAAATTGCATTTAGTTAAGAATTCAATTCAATTATTTGCACGGTTGGCGCAGTGGCTAACTAATTGACTGCTGTGCTGCATGTCATGCAACAACTATTTGTATTTATTTACTAGCGGACGTCACGCGGTTTCACCCGCGTAGTTCCCGTTCCCGTGGGAATACAGGGATAAAAAGTAGCCTATGTCACCCGGGGATAGTGTAGCTTCCCAACGGTGAAAGAATTTTTGAAATCGGTTCATTAGATCCTGAGATTACCCCTTACAATTTAACAAATATACAAACACACAAACTTTACTTCTTTATAATATTAGTATAGATGAATGTGAGATTAAATGTTTGTAAATGCACCGGCAGCAGCCATTGGCCCAGTGGTGGCGGCCCCGACTGACAAACAGTAAGTCGTGGTTTTCGAACCCAGGCAAGCGCATTCCTTTGTGTAATTGATTTCATCACCACTGCTCTCAAAACTGTGAAGGAAAACATCTCGCACTGGGCCCGTGTGGTGGATTATAGGCCATCCTTCTCCAAAAGAGGAGGCCTGAGTCCCTGTAGTGGGAACATTATAGGCTGATGATGATGAGCACACCCATGATACTGGAGAAACTACTCCTAATGTGGAGGACATTAGGAATTTACGACATCGTTTTCAAAAAGAAAATTCCTAGTGTTGTTTTTTTGCTAAAATATAATTATTACTCCTTATAATATAGGCTATCTACTAGTAAAAGTTCTGTCAAAATCATTCTAGCTGAACAAACTGGCAGACAGTCAAAATATATAAAAAAAAAATGTTTATTAAATGCATATAGCGTTCAATAAACGCCTGTTATTTTGAAATTACAAATGGACAGATCATTTTTATTTATTTGTATTTAGAACTAGCTGTTCCCGGCATGCGTTGCAATGCCCTTTATGTACCTACTTACCTACCTACCTACTACGTTGTATATTATTGACATTATGACGTATGGTCTGTTTGAAGTTGTCACTCAATTGTTTTACCTTCCCGGAACCTCTCCAGTAACAATTGAACTTTATGGTACGGTATTAAAGTTCAAATTGACTTTTAAGCATTATTACGAATCGTTTGTGTGGGAAAAAGAACAGGGTTGTTTTTAGGGCTTTTCCGGCCATTATTCGAATTTTTCTCGCTGTAAAAACCATCCTTGAATTTCAACAAACATTTAAAAAAAAGAATTGGCCAAATTGGTCCAGGCGTTATTGAGTTATGCGCTTACCAACACATTGAGCGATTCATTTTTATATTATAGAAGATAAATATTAGTTATGGTTATAACTCATTTTTTTTTTATAATATAAAGTGTCCTTATAGCAATTCTCTTAGAGAACACAATATTTTGGTAATAGTTTGAGTACTATAAGCGCCCAAATGTCCTTTAGTTTTGTTCATTATGAGGTTGATCTCTTTGAGTTATAAGTCGGCTCCACAATAACTGAAAAATGCTTGCACTGACTGGACGGGTCCACTCAAATCTGTGTGGAGCTTTCTCCAAAAGACCATCTCAGACACTTATCTGCATGGTCTTCATGTGTGTATTATACCAAGATTAAGAAAGAAAACAAAGAAACAAAATTATGATTATGTGATGGTGACTACCTCTGAGTTTGTTTCGGATGTTTCTTCTTGGAGTAGTCAGGTACGAAACACCGGCCCCATCTAATTTTTAAAAAAGTGACTTGTAAAAGTGTTTGTAAAACCATATTTGCAAAATAAACATCATTTATCGTACTCTTATTGTCTTATTGTATGCTCGTCATGTTTCTGCTAGAATATTTTTTTTTTCAAGTGTCAAGGTGGCAACAGTGGATTCTTTCTCCCTCAGTCATCGGAAGGTCAATGGTCATGTTTTGATTGATTTTCCAATGACTGAGAGAGTTGTTTCAAAATTATTATAGATAGCTTCTTAGATAGTTTTCTATAGCCACTGGTGCTGCATTGACCCTACTCGTTTCTTTTCTAAAATCTCAGTATCACATCAGAAAACATGTTTTTTATGTTAATGTCTAACCAGTGAGAACACACAGTTACCCTAACTCAAAAGGAAAAGGAGTATAATTAAAAAAAAAACGTGTTGCCAGGTTAAAAAAAAGGTACGTTCAAAATAGAATCGTGAGGGTTTTTTGTGTCCCGTCGAGGCTGCGGGTTGTTCGCAAGAGATACCGCGGCCTCGACATAAAGGGCTAAGAAGGAACGTGGGTGTTTTTTTGTTAGTAGAAGTCTGACACTCCCTTTCGCTCTGCCCAAGAGCGGGAGGGGTTATTTGATGATTTTCCACCCGCCAAAAAAAAAAAAGGGTTTTTTGTGTGACATATTGTCTAGTTAGCTACTTATAGTAAGTAATTAATATTAGCTTATGATATGACCATGGCTCCACCTGTATAGATGTCGTTAATTGTCCCACGCCCCATTGTTTGAGGAACAGCCCCACATTTACACTCCAGTGCAGAGTCATTTCTAAATCGCCACCTCAGATTTTGGTTCTATTAGCGATAGTACATTGCCAGTGGCATGGAATTCTATAGTTTCTAGCTTCTGCCAACCCTAATACGTTATAGGCGTGAGTTTATTTTTGTTTGTGGTGATAGGTGATCACCTGATCACACATTCTGCTACTTGAGGCGTGTATATTTATCAATTAGATGATATTTATTAATAAGAGGACATCATTCAGAAAGGTTAGTTGAAGAATATAATTATTGTTTGCATAATTATGAATAGCAATATCTATTTGAGGCATTTTAGTTAAATACAATATTATATTAAGGTGATACCTACAGGGTCAGGGATGGCGAACCAATGGCACGCGTGCCATTGATGGCACGTAACACAATATTTTAGGCACACCACAGAATTTTTAACCATAATATTTTCATCTATGTCTACTAGTAATTATTTTCAGAGATTCGATTAGAAATCGTTTGGTAGAGACGTCCACTTCAACATGCAATCTACTGAAAGTAACCTCTTGAGTTTTTTCTTTTTGGTAGTAGGTAAATAAAGAGTTTTTAGTTGAAATTCTGAAGAATAGAATCCCCACTAACCTACCGCACTGGACCGAATGACTGCCGCACGCGTAATTATTTTGTCGCGCGGATATTTTTACATTGCGATATCTTCTAAGATACTTGTTTAAACTGTATAGAGTAAAGGGCACAAATATTCTATATTAAATTTCTGTGCTAATAAACACATTTATATTTCGATATAGATTAATACCATATGGGTCAAATAAGCTTCGCAAAATATCATTATTTTTAACCCAACATTTTAATAGTAAAAAATGGTGACAGTGAGTCAATCTTAAAAGATAGACATATGCTGTCGCGGACTTTTTTTTAGAACTTTTAAAGATGAACAATTCCTTGATACATGATATTTGCGTAACTTAAACCGTTTTCGCAGCGCACGCAAAGGAAGCTTTCAAAAAGGAATATCTTTTCCCGTTTTTGCAACATTTTTCATTTATGCTCCGCTCTTATTGGTCGTAGCGTGATGTTATATAGCCTAAAGCCTTCCTCGATAAATGGACTATCCAACACAAAAAGAGTTTTTCTATTCCAACCAGTAGTCCCAGAGTTTACCGCGTTCAAACAAACAAACAAACTCTTCAGCTTTATAATATTAGTATAGATGTAGTTATCGATGACTTGCGCTCACGCGGCATACAAATAAAATTGGATAATTTAAATTTGGCAGTGATAGTGTAAACTTTAATTTATATTAAATACTAGCGGACGTTACGCGGTTTCACCCGTGTAGGTCCCGTTCCCGTGAGAATACAGGGATAAAAAGTCACCCGGGTATAGTGTAGCTTCCTAACGGTGAAAGAATTTTGCAAATCGGTCCAGTAGTTTTTAAGATTATTCGTTAAAACAAAAATACATATCTTTCGTCTATATATATATATATAAGTATAGATATATGTAATGGTTAATTTACTACATTTCTTACTAAAATATAGGGTGTAAAAGTACCCTTAACGCAAACGAAGGTGACTTGTTCTCCCCACCACTGCGATCATTTTTTTGTTCTAGACCATACCTGGGAACTACGGTATAAATAACTCAATGTAGCACCGTTAAAACTAGCACAATGTTTTAACGGTGCTACATTGATTTATACCGTAAAATGAGATTTTTGACCCATAAAAAAAAGTCGTTTGCCAGCAAAAATGTTTGCGTAGGGGTACTTAGTTTGATGTACAGAATGCCTGGTTGACGGGTGTGTGATGGGTTGATTTACACCCTGAAAAATATGAAATCACATGTAGTCATTTATCTTCAACTAGCTTTTGCCCTGCGGGTCCACCCGCGTGGTCTTCGGTAATTGTCCCCCGGGATCAAAAGTATCCATAAATATATATGTTAACCCAGGTTATAAACTATCTGTGTGTGTGTGCCCATCCAAATCCGGTGAGGAGTTTTTACGTGAAGCAATAACAAACATCCATCCATCCATCCATTCTCACAGCTGTAATTAATAAAAAAAAATAAGTAATTAGTAGGTAGGTTCTTCTGCTGCTATGTATAATTCCGCAAAACCGTATGTGCATAAAGTATAATATTTATACGCCATTGTCTTAGTAAGTAAGAAAACAACTACGTATATAGCTATTGTTTTAAAGATATAATTGTTTACGTTAGGTATCGTAATATCCCGCTCTACTGAAGGACGTACAAGTTTTAACCGAAATTGTTTTAACATTTGCAAGGAATTGTTATTTTCTAACCGGACATTGTTTATTATTCTTAAAAACATTAAAACATAATAAAATTTTACTGAATCTCGATTAAGGATATGATTAACTACTGTATAAAGAATAACATAAATTGCTTTATTCTTTAAATATGTTTTATAAAAATATATTTTTCAAGGGTCAAAAGTACGCGAATTTTTCGAACCTTTAAAAATCCATATCTCCTAAAATATTACCTTTTTCTTGAAACGTCAAAGGGCCATTTTTATTTGTATTTCAATAAAGAATACAAAAAAAAATGTCCGGTTGCAAAATTATATAATATGGATTTAAAGATAAAACAAATGGCTTGTGACGTCACTTTTTGGTAAAAAATGTCATGGATTATGACGTCACACGTGTTTTCAAAGTACTGTATCGTTTTCACTATTTGTTTACGTGAAAAAAGAAAAAATACGTGTCCAATTTTTTTTAGAAATCTATCTGTTGGAATGGTGGATCTGGATAGATATTAAATTAGGCCAGTAGTTGAATTAATTACGTTTATTATACCTTTAACAGTTTTACATATTGGACGAGTAAAAGCAAGCGACGCATGACAGAATATTTTTTAGTAGCTCGAAGAGAGCGGAAATGTTACCATACTAGGAACCAAGATTATGATATTTACCACAGATTACAACACTATCTGCCGCATTCAGACAGCTTTAATGATTACTTAGGCCATCACTTAGTAGGGCACGCCACAATAGTGGTGGTAAGTCCCCTCTTTGTGAAGTGGCTGGAGAGGCGCCACGGCGCCCTCACCTTCCGTCTGACGCAGGTACTCACCGGACACGGTTGTTTCGGGAGGTACCTGCACCGAATCAGGCAGGAGGAAACGCCCGGATGCCACCATTGCGAGGATCGGCCGGAGGACACGGTGGAGCACACCGTGGAGGTGTGTCCCGCTTGGGTGGAGCCCCGCCGTGTTCTCGTAGCGGCAATCGACGGCGGTGACCACTCGCGTCCGGCCCTGGTGCAAGCCATGGTCCGGGGCGAGGAGAAATGGAACGCCGTCGCCTCCTGCGAAGCAGTGATGCTAGCGAAGAAGGTGGCGGAACGTGAGAGGGAGAGAAACCTCTCGTCCCAGCCGCCGCGGGGGGCGCTCCGGGCGTCGGAGGCCACGTGATGGCTTCCGGCCACCGTAGACGCGGGCCTGTGGATGGTGAGTGATGGGTAAGCTCGCCGTCCGTTCGTCTTATGACGACGACAGGCCGTGTCGACGGCGCGGTCGTGTTCCACGCGCGCCTCAAAGAGATGTCAGTAACATGGAAGGAGCCCGCAAGGGCTGACGCCCGTCGGGGCTGCGGGTTGTTCGCAAGAGATACCGCGGCCTCGACATGAAGGGCTAAGAAGGAACATGGGTGGTTTTTAGTCGGTAGAAGTCTGACACTCCCTTTCGCTCTGCCCAAAAGCGAGAGGGGTTATTTGATGATTTTCCACCCACCATAAAAAAAGGCCATCACTTAGTAAAAGTTTTGACAGTTTTGTCATACAAAAGTATGTCAAATCTTTACTAAGTGACGGCTTAAGTAATCATTAAATATCTCTGAGTACCGCAGTAAGACCGGACTAATTAGATTTTTTTGTCTACCCTATTTAAAGAGGATCGCATAAATAAATTGAGGTAGAATAGTTTTCTGTAGGTACTCATGCGCCGATTCCTCCTGAACTATACATCTGGCTGGGTTACCTAATTACTACTAAATAGTGTATTTTGTTTCAGCTACTCAATAAGCCGAAACGGGCAGCTTCAAAGCTGGTTTGGCGACGCCTTTTTTCCGACTGCCTTCAAAGGAACCAAGGAAACTGCTGTTTGCATAGATTTTTGGTAAGTAATATTCTTATACTTTATCGTTTGTTTACGTATCTTCCCAGGACTACTCTCTAAGCACGAAACCCGTAGTTTCGACCGGGCGTACGCGATACGGGCGTTTCTGTATCACTAACGGACACAGGTTTAATAAGTGCCCGAACTAAAAAAGAATGTCAAAACTATTGGACAGTTGTCATAGACCCCGGGTGTATTTTGAAAACTCTTGAATGCGAATGTAATAGAAAGTAGGGTTTAATTTCTAAGTTACTGAGTAGGTACTATCGGACGGGCCCTTATCTTCGTTGACGGACTTAGGGCTCGTTTACGGAGACGCGGGGCGTCGCGCGGTGCGTGAATGTTCGTCTCGAGCTTTTTTATTCATTTACTGAGAGGCGCGTCCACCGCAACGAACGCGCCTGCATTTTAAACTAACGAGCGAAAAATCGCTTCTCGTAATATCGACGTTTGAAATCGTTAACGTTTTCATATATCGCCATGTGTTTGAATTAAAAACGCACAACGCGCCGCGCGTCATTGACCTGGAAGTCTGACAACCAGTCTTACCAAAGGGTATCGTATTACTCGGCATAAATTGGGTTGTGGAGATTAGATAGGCATAGAAAATACTGGTTCAGCTGCATCCGGTTAGACTGGAAGCCTACCCCAACATAGTTGGGAAAAGGCTAGGCAGATGATGATGAAGCAATAACTACTTATTCACAAAATCTCTTCTTTAATCCTCGGAAGTGTTAGGCATAAAGGCAATAAAGTATGCAATTATTGTTATATACTTTTTACCGTGGCTTAATAAGAACTGCCACTCGGGTCAATCTTTAGGTAAAGCTGTGCTTGCCTAGGTCGGTCTGTAGATGGGTGACCGCCCGACATACCGAGTTTCCTCCGTGCCTCGGAAAGCACGTTAAGCTGTTGGTCCCGGCTGCTATATATAGATCTTTGGCAGTCGTTACAGGTAGTCAGTGACCTGAAATTCTGACATCCAGTCTTACCAAAGAGTATCATATTACCTAGTATTAACTGGGTTGTGGAGGTCAGATAGGCAGTCGCTCTATGTAAAATACTGGTATTCAGCTGCATCCGGTTAGACTGGAAGCCGACCCCAACATAGTTGGGAAAAGGCTAGGCAGATGATGATGATGATGATGACTTTTTACCCGACTGCAAGGAAAGGGTTATGTTTATTTTTATAATTGATTTGTGTCTGTAGTAAATCTACACCTTTCTATTGTATCGAGTTTGGTTCTTCTAACTAACATAACAGACAGTTGTGTTGCTGGGGAGTTTGTTCCGCCACTTCTTCTTTCCAGCTAAAACACTAGGAAGTGTCGAAGGGTGGGCGTTTTGGGGGACTGTCTCTTGTAAATAAGTAAAGTTTTAACTTTCGAAAAGCCTAGTTTGAATAAATGATTTTTGATTTGATTTGGACATGGGTGTACAATCAACAGAACTAATATCGTCGTCAGATTAAAACATTCAAGGCACACGGACCACAAAAAACTGTCGTCTAATATCATAAATGTAGACCGTACTTCCGATTACTTATTTCCGGTTTTTTATCAAGGTCTCTGGTTTTTATAAAAGTCATTAGCTTCGTATGTTCGTAATAATTATGATTATGTCAGTATCACTATAATAGTGGTACTGAATAGTGATTCTGAATTATATGATCATTTGTGAGTGGTATAAACAAACAATAGGGTATTTCACCAAAAAAATCTAACTAGGACGCCTGTAAGATTATCGAAAAATATTGGATACTTACGTGTTTTTTGTTTTATCAAATTAATAAAAATTGATGAAAATAAAACGTGTCAAAGATCATGAGTGGGGGCTTGTGACGTCACTTTGTGGGTAAAAAAAGTACTAAAGTCGGGCTAACTATCTTAATGATCCTCGACCGGAATCAATAATAAAATGAGTAGGTATTTTTTTTATTTATAAACGGAAGTCGGTAAGTGTGAACCACCAGTCCTTAAAACGCGGGCCGTCTGATTCTCGCCGCGCGATAATAACCGCGCTTTCACACACACACAAAAACAAACGGAAACGTTTATTCCATAACTATTTAAATATTTCCTTAACCAAGGTGGTTTTTTAGGTTATGCTGCTGTAATACTGTTTTTTTTACCTTCACTACTGGCACCACTAAATTTTGCGTTAAAGTACTTGGGTTCCGTCTCAAGCCAGCGATTTTACGCGCATTCTTGATTAACGACCACTCAGCCGAACGTCTTCTGTATGTCAAATCATCAACAATCAACAGCTTAACGTGCTTTCCGAGGCACGGAGGAAACTCGGTATGTCGGGCGTTCACGCCGGTCACCCATCCACAGACCGACCTAGGCAAGCACAACTTTACCTAAATATCGACCCGAGTGGCAGTTCTTATTAAGTCCTCGAGCGTCCTTATGATCACCCGGTGGATCATAAGACATTCAAGCAATGTTAGCGGACGTTCAAGAGGTTAAGCCTGTCTGTCTGTCTGTCAAATATAAATAACAAATCATTTCATGTGTCTCGTGTCCTCATTTCGATTTAATTTGGGTCGGCGCAGCATGTCTTCTTCGTCCATACTTCTCTATTTGTCGTCATGGACAGTCATGGTCATCTTAGTTCATCCTCATCTTCCACATGAATACCCAACAGTTTTTTCACGAAATTTTCCTTACGGCATTAAACTCAATCAGCCGTTTGGTGGTCACACATTAAATATAGGGGTCGAATTGAGAACCTCCTATTTTTTTCGTCGGTTAAAAATACATAGAACATAGCTACCTACGCGTGAAACATATTACCCTTTTTTTTTTTGGCGGGTGGAAAATCATCAAATAACCCCTCCCGCTCTTGGGCAGAGCGAAAGTGAGTGTCAGACTTCTACTGACTAAAAACCACCCATGTTCCTTCTTAGCCCTTCATGTCGAGGCCGCGGTATCTCTTGCGAACAACCCGCAGCGTTTACCGAAATGGCGCGGTCGTGACTCGTGACTCGTGAGTAGTCGTGAGGCACAATGTTACTTTTAAGCCATTGCATAGCTTCTATCGCGGGCCTTGAGCGTGGGGACCGAATCCAGAAATTCCGTAACGAAAAAAACCTAATACTCATTTATTTAATAAAAGAAAAAAAAATGTTTTTTTATCGGTCACCACGCTCTAAGTGTAACTTGAATTAATATCAAAGAAAAAAAAAACAAAGGAAAAAAAATACTGCATTAATAAAATAAATAAATAATTATAATTGCATAAGTTGATAAAAAATGCTATGCAATAGCTTTACCGCGGCAGTCTCCAGTGCCACACGTCTTTTTAGGGTTCCGTAGTCAACTAGGAACCCTTATAGTTTCGCCATGTCTGTCTGTCTGTCTGTCTGTCTGTCCGTCTGTCCGTCCTCGCTTAATCTCTGTGACCGTTAGCACTAGAAAGCTGAAATTTGGGACCAATATGTGTATCAATCACGCCGACAAAGTGCTAAAATAAAAATTGGAAAAAAATGTTTTATTAGGGTAGCCCCCCTATATGTAAAGTGGGAAGTGTTTTTTTTTTTAATTTTAACCCTAATGTGTGATATATTGTTGGAAAGGTATTTAAAAATGAATAGGGGTTTACTAAAATCATTTTTTGATAATGTCAATAATTTCGGAAATAATCGCTCCAAAAGTAAAAAACAAAGCGTCCCCCCCCCTCTAACTTTTGAACCATAAGTTTAGAAAATACGAAAAAAATCTGAAAAGTAGAACTTTATAAGGACTTTCTAGGAAAATTATTTTGAACTTGGATGGAAACAACAGATGGAAACTGCAGTTAACCAATATAATTTGGTCCCTGAATCGTATGAGCGCCTATACAATCCAGAGGTCAAGTTTCATTTGCCCGTATTTTTTTTTTAACTTCGTTTACATAATATTTTATTATCTACGGAACCCTACACTGAGCGTGGCCCGACACGCTCTTGGCCGGTTTTTTTAATGAGTTTATTCAAATGTAGGTACCTACCTACTACTTTCTTCTGTATCGATTTATAATAACGAATAGTCCTTCACTCCATATGTTAGCATGATGTGTCATACAGTAGAATAATAATTATAATAAAAACGCGAACGTATTCAGAACTAGGCGTTCACGATACGATAACACTATTACTGTACGGGGTGCCACAGAGTATTTGACACAGAAGGTCCATGCCCTAATTTGAAACTTTTTTAACTTTTTATTTTTTGTTATCTTCTTTCCTGTTTTTTTTGCTAGTGCTGTTGCCTGCGACCTTCGTCCATGTGAAACTATTATAAAAAAAAAACCAGCTGATGACCGATTCTCAGACCTACCAAAGATAAATATAAAATATTATAAAAATAGGTCAAGCCGTTTCCGAGGAGTATGGCTAACTAATTAACACTGTGCCATGAGAATTTTATATAAGTATATGGATAGATAGACTTGCTGTGCCCTGCATGCGTTGCACTGCACCTTTTTCTACCCAACCTACCTTCGGGTGGGGTTAAGAGGGTGAAAAGTACACAAATCAAATCAAATAATTTATTCGCATAATATGGGTAAATAGATGATACATAATGCATTACATAATACAACAAAAAAGATCCTTATATTAACCATTTCTGCTATGCAAAAATTAAAACTTAAAATAAAAGTTTAAAAAAAATAATGAATTGGGTAGCTACTGAATATAAACACAATATTTAATAAAAATCGGTCTAGCCGTTTCGGAGGAGTATGGCCACAAGCACTGTGACGCGAGAATTTTGTATATACATATAGAAAAAGATTATTTCGATATTTGAATCGGAATTTGTTAACAATTTCAAGGACTTTTTTTGCACGGAACCCTAAAGTAAAAAGTCCCAATTACTCCGGTGTCACAAAACAATAGACGACAGCACTTTATATTGCAATCGAATCGAATTTGCAATTATTTGTTGTTGATTGATTTGTCACAGTACAAAATTAACAGTAGGTATTGCTAGTCGAACAAGCTATTTGGTATTCACGCAGAAATCTTTACAAATATACTTTACAAATATTGTTAGTATACTAGTATACTAACAATATTGATTGCAATTTTGTTTTATAAAGGGTTGGGCATAAGGGGACTGCTGTCAAACGCTGCATTGTTTGACACTAGTCTCTAAATGTATCTGCGTAATCTTAAAAGTAAATGCAAGTTAGCCGGCTGTATACCTACTTAATATCTTGATCGACCGTACAAAATTACAGCAGGGTGGTGTTTTATATAAATAGTTTTATTTTTGTTGTATAAACGATCATTAATATTTAAGGAAAGGAGGAACCATGAATCATTAATGGCTCTCCATTTATGATTAGGTACAACAAAAATATATATATATTTTTTTAATGTTTGTGTTTCTATCGGTCTGTTCCGATTACAGGTAGAAAACTGTTTTTTTTAACTGCTTGTGGCACGGTTGGCGCAGTGGCTGAGCGATTGACTGCTGCGCTGCGTGTCGCGGGTTCGATCCCCGCATGGAAAAAATATTTGTATGGCCTACAAGTAGTACAAGTGTGTTTGGTTTAGTTAAATGGTGTAGGTTTAATATTTTACAAACGGGTTAAATTCCTAGTGAGAAATCACTGAAACTAAACTTAGACTACTTTTATTTTCGAAAAAGAATTAGAGTTCCGTGAAAAATTAATACCCATGAAATTGTTAATAAAATCCGATTCAAATAGGGAAGTAATATTATATAATACACTAGCTTTTACCCGCGACTTCGCCCGGGTGAATGTCGGTCAAATTATATACTAAAACCTTCCTATCTATTGGTGAAAACAGCATGAAAATGGGTGCAGCAGTTTTTGAGTTTATCGCGAACAGACAACAGACGCGGCGGAGGACTTTGTTTTATATTATGTAGTGATAATTTCATGCGGACGAAGGTCTCAAGGCACAACTAGTTAGACAATAACAGAGTAGGTTTACTGATTGTAACTCTGATACTATGACGGTTATACCCACTGTTATCTGTCTGTCGTAAATCATTCAACACATACGCCCATGTTTTGTACATCATAACAGCACATTTATCTTTCCCGAAGTGATGGGCAGAGGTGTTAAGTCCAGTCGGGGCTGCGGGTTTTTCGAAAGAGATACCGCGGCCTCGACACAAAGGACTAACAAGGAACATGGATGGTCTTTAGTCAGTAGAAGTCGGACACTCCCTACCGCTCTGCCCACAGCGGGATCAGTCATTTGATGATTTCCCAACCTCCCACAAAAAAAAATGGTGTAGTACGCCCATATTTCTAAAGAAAGATTTTTTTTTGTCGCATAAAGATCGTAAGAGTAGCCTTAAAGAAGGCGAAAGGCAGTTGTTTTCCACGTCATTGTGATGATTTTTATGTTCTAGACCGTATAGTTCGCGTCAAATAACTTTGCCCCTCTGAAGTTAGCCATTTGCAAAGATCGCGCAAGTGCACATGTAGAAAATTATTTGAACAAAATAAATACATATTTTTAAAAGATAACATAGTTTTGTATAAATGTTGTACAATTTTTGACTGCTTTTTGACTTTTTGTTTCGTAACTTTGACTGCTGCGCAGCCACTCGTAGCCAACTTCAGAGGGGCACAGTTATTTGACGCGAACAGTACCTGGGAACCCTCTAGTTACAGAGATATTGCAGGTTCCTAATTTTTCACCAGGTTTTTTTTTGAAAACTGATGGATAAAATAATGCATGCTAAAACCTCTCTTATCAGGTACCCTAACAAAAAACATCAACAAAAAAATCATCATCAGCCATAAGACGGACAAAGGCATCCCCCACAGAACGCCATAACGAACGGCAACTTTCCGTTTGCAACCACCGGTTGCCCGCGACTCTCACGATGTCGTCGGTCCACCTGGTGGGAGACCTACCAACGCTGCGTCTTCCGGTTCGTGGTCGCCACTCGAGAACCTTTCTTCCCCATCGGTTGTCGGTTCTTCGAGCGATGTGGCCTGCCCATTGCCACTTAAACTTGCATATTCTAAGAGATATAATAATAATAATAATTGTTTTATTGCAGGCATCAAAGGCCCATAGGTAAAATACACAAATGATATAAAACAATAATAACAAACTAATACATATTAAAAAAAACCTTATAAACTATAACTACACACGTAACGTTGTCGGCGTCGTGTTTCGCTGCGAGTTGTCACGTAATCGTCCACGGAAACGTCGATATAAGACACCTTTCGGCCAAAAGTCCTCTTTCATGCAGGTCTGTAGATGCTGGGTTGGAACTCGTACCACGAACGACTTAAAGTTGATGTTGTGGCGCGATTCCAACCTTTCAACCCTCAGAGTCCAGTTGGTTTTCACCTTCAAGTACTGCACTGCTCGATCCTGGTTCTTCGGCGAATTTCCTCATTTCGGATTTTGTCGCACAAAGAAACTCCGAGCATAGCTCTCTCCATTGCTCGATGTTACAAAAAAAAATTGCTATCAAAATGTTATGCATGGAATAATCGTATCGGTGGCACAGCGGTGGCGACCCTGAGTAAGTGGTGGGTTCGAACCCAGACAGGCGCATTACTTTGTGTAATTTATTTCATCACCACTGCTCTCAAAACGGTGAAGGAAAACATCGTGAGGAAACCGACATGTCCTAGGACCAAAAATTCGAAGACTTGTGACATCTCATAAAGAGGAGGCCTGTGTCTCAGCAGTGGGAACATTATAGGGTGATAATGTTTGGAATAAAAAAAAAAAAAAAACCTGATTTAATTTTTTATCTGATGTTTATGCTAGAATCATCATTATACTGAATCAGGCGTTGTGTGATATTTAGTTAATAAATTTATACTTAACTTATTTCCAAAGCTTGACCTGGATGGTCCCACCGCGATAAATACTTTTTGCAATTAAAATTAAAAAAACCCCCGACTCAAAAAAAAAATATAAATAAAATGCAAACATTCAAGATAATAATAATTATTAAAATTAAAACTTTGTCGTGCCGTGGGGCCTAAGAACACTCCCGACTAATTCACCTTTCAATAAAAAAAAAACAAAATCAAAATCGGTTCATGCGTTCGAGAGCCACGATGCCACAGACAGACACACACTCACACGCACACACACACACAAGCACACACACACACGTCAAACTTATAACACTCCGTTTTTGCATCGGGGGTTAATAAAAAACCGACGTCCAAAAAAAAATCTAAACTAAAAGTTTAAAATTACTTGTGGAAGTCGGTTTAAAAGTAATAATAATAATAAAACATAGCCTTCTAAATTAGATAAAAGCTATTCTATGTGTTATTCCCCGTTACAAATTATCTGTTGGATTAACTCGTTGGTCTAGTGTCCACTGAACACATAGAATAGCTTTTATCAAATTTAGAAGGCTATGTTTCGAGGGTTCGATTCCCGGGTAAAGTGTTAAGTATTGGGTTTTTTGCATCAGAAATTTCTCAGTAGCCACGGATAATTGTGCCCGGTTAAAGGGATTAGGCTCGCCCCCTATTACATGGGACTTAAACATAACTTGCGAATTGTGAGTTTACTATTAGGTACACGTCTGCCTAACCCTATGGAGATTACAGGCATGATATTATTCGCGGGCTCTACACAAAGGGCTAAGAAGGAACATGGGTGGTTTTTTTAGTCAGTAGAAGTCTGACATTCCTTACCGCTCCGCCCAGAGCGGGAGGAGTCATTTGATGAACCCCCCAAAAAAAAAGGCATGATTTTATAAAGTCTGTCTTATTCAATTGATCCTCTCGTTCGTTAAATAGTAGCTTTTTACCCGACTGCAAGAAAAGGGCTATGTCTTTCACGCCTATCTTTGTTTGTAATATTCTTTATTTCATACTTTTTATTTTCTTTTTCCAGATGACAGTAATGGTGAAACGATGGTATCGTTCAAGAAAAAACCAATTTATTATAATAGCAATAAGTACAATATGTATTATATATTATATCAGTTTAAATTCCAATTTGGATCATGAACCCGATCTGGATGTTACAAGAAGGTGAGTATCTTTGCAATATTGTATTTACTAGATTTCTTTTGTCATTTCAGGGTCTAAAATAGCCGCTTTAGCGGAATCATGATAGAATCATAATAATATGAATTCCGTAAAAAATCTTTAAATGATCACAGACGCAGTAACTATAATGCTAGGCAACTGGGCTTATCCCAGTTGTATACGTCCCTATTTGCCTAATTAACATTGTTCTGTACTGTTTCCTGCTGATATGGAGGAAGTGGAAATTATGTTTTTCCTACTCCGCTATAATGTATACCTACACCTTACGAAGTTCAAACGCGAATTTTTCGTGAAATATCGATTGCAACTTGGATCTATGACCAACTTTATGATAATATGGGTTCCGAAATATTAGTTTCGTTACGTAACATGAAAATTAAATCAGTACAATTAGCGAAAATTACTTCTAAACGTTACTGATTGAATACATATTGGTGACACATGAATAATTAGGTATGTAAATCATGACATGCACTGTTTGTACTGTACAGTTTTTCTTTGTTTTCTTTTCATTTTAAAAATCATTGCAAAAGTAAGGATTGTTAAAGTGGTCATACTAGTCACGAGTAATGGGCCCACGAATACTAGTCATGAGTATAGTTCGCGTCAAATAACTTTGCCCCTCTGAAGTTAGCCATTTGCAAAGATCGCACAAGTGCAGTCACGTAGAAAATTATTTGAACAAAATAAATACATATTTTTAAAAGATAACATAGTTTTGTATAAATGTTGTATAATTTTTGACTGCTTTTTGACTTTTTGTTTCGTAATTTTGACTGCTGCGCAGCCACTCGTAGCCAACTTCAGAGGGGCACAGTTATTTGACGCGAACTAATGGGCCAGCTCGCCGTCCGTCCGTCTTATGACGAGAGGCCGTGTCTAAGGCGGGCCTGTGGACGGTGAGTGATGGGTAAGCTCGCCGTCCGTCCGTCTTATGACGACGACAGGCCGTGTCGACGGCGCGTTCGTGTTCCACGCGCGCCTCAAAGAGATGTCAGCAACATGGAAGGGGCCCGCAAGGGCCGACGCCTGTCGAGGCTGCGGGTTGTCCGCAAGGGATACCGAAGCCTCGACATGAAGGGCGAAGAAGGAACATGGGTGGTTTTTAGTCAGTAGAAGTCTGACACTCCCTTTCGCTCTGCCCAAGAGCGGGAGGGGTTATTTGATGATTTCCCACCCCCCAAAAAAAAAAAAAAAAAAAAAAAGGCCGTGTCTAAGGCGCGGTCGTCTTCCACGCGCACCTCGAAGAGATGTCAGCAAAATGGAAGGACCGACGCCTGCCGGGGCTGCGGGACTGTTCGAAAGAGATACCGCGGCCCCGGAACACAAAGGGCTGGAGGAACATGGGTGGGTTTTAGACAAGTCTGATACTCCCATCCCGCTCCGACCAGAGCGGGAGGGGTCATTTGATGATTTCCACCCAAAAATTAAAAATAGGAATGCATTCTACTGCGCGATTACCTAAATATATTATTTCAAAAATAATAAGTATCAAAATGGCTCCACTGCGCCCCAAAATAAAAAAAGCAGAGTCAGCAAATAAAAACATCAAATAGCAATATCGGTGGTATTTTCACAATATGTTGTGATTGGTATTTTACATTTTACATGGCGTCTAACAGGGGAGGATGAAAGAAGAAAACGTGTTGCGCTGAAAAGATGATTATGACTTTGTTTTAAGAAAAAAATGTGGTTGGATGTGATGTTGTGGTTATGACTAATTATATACATATTTGACATGATTTTTATATCATACTAGCTGATGCCCGCGGCTTCACCCGCGTGGATGTCGGTCAAATTATATACTAAAACCTTACTCTTGAATCACTCTATCTATTAAAAAAAAACCGCTTCAAAATCCGTTGCGTAGGTTAGATTTAAGCATACATAGGGACGGACAGACAGCGACAGCGACTTTGCTTTATACTATGTAGTGATGATTATGATTTAATGTATTGTTCCATGTTAAAATAATATTTTTGCAAACTCTACTCAAATTGGTGGAACTAAATTGCTTATAATATTTTTTTTTGTAAAAACTTTTGGCGCACTGGACACAATGAACATTTGCTTTTGGGGCGCAGTGGAACAACCCCTTCACAATCTAGTACCTAGACGAAGTCTACAATAGGGATGCTTCCTGACTAAAAAAAATATGATTCTAATTAGTCTGTCTGTTAGATTATCGAAAAATATTGGATATCTATTTTTTTGTTTTATCAAATCATAAAAAAATTACGAAGATAAAACACGTCAAAGATTTGAGTCGGGGTTTGTGACGTCACTCACCTTTAAAAAATGTCATACTAATGTCTTAGAATATGACGTCACACGAGTTTTCAAAGCACTGTATCGTCTTTATTGTTTGTTTACGTGAAAAAAGAAAAAATATGTGCCCAATATTTTTTGGTAATCTATCTGACGGACTAATTAGATGTTTCTTGTTAACTACCCTATTTAAAAGAAATAAAATTACTAGATGTATGTAGTTTACTAGTTGTAATGAAACCTTGTAGTTTTTGATGTGTTCTTTTATCTTGAATTTTATGACCCTTTGTTGATTTAAATTATTATTTTCTATTAGTGTGATGCTGGCAAAATCGTTTGAAATGTTTTACGTAGTGTAGGAAAAATGCCTACTTTCATTATTAGTATCATAATATTCATAATGTAGTACAATTTAAATAGATTATGTAATAAAGTGTAGTTAGAAACGAAACTTATACCTGTCACTAAAACTGGTCGACGCAAATGCATCACGTTGTATTGCACATTTTATTTTAGCCACACACCATTAAATCCCAGCACAGAGGCCACATTAAGGTTGATGCTGCAAGGTAGCTCGCGAAAGTCGATTTTTTTTACGTTTTTTTGCAATTGCCGACCAGTGTCAGGTTGTATGTTAAATAAAATACGATTTGCGACCTTAACAAATGTGACTTTACAGAGTAATAATGATTAAAATCACCAATATAACCCTCTCAATTCATATTACTTCCTTTTTTTGGGGGTGGGGGGGGGGGTTAAATCATCAAATAACCCCCTCCCGCTCTGGGCAGAGCGAAAGGGAGTGTCAGACTTCTACTAAAAACCACCCATGTTCCTTCTTGGCGCTTTGTGTCGAGGCCGCGGTATCTCTTTCAAACAACCCGCAGCCCCGACGGGCTCATATTACTTTACAACCTGACACTGACCAGCAAATTGCAAAAAAACGTAAGAAAATTCGAATTTCGCGGGCTACCTTGTCGCATTCACCTTAAGTTTCTACAATCTGTCAATTCCCTTTAATAGATTTCCAACTTTATCGCTAAAGCATTAGGTTCAAGGTTGATTAGGGAAGATATGATTTGATGTCGCCGTGTGTAGAGTCCTGAGCAAAAATTCAAACGCACAATTAAGAAATTGACCTTCAATATTGCCCCTAAGGAGAAGGTTTTCCAAGACTGAAGAAAAACAGAATGACTCGGGAGAATAAGTACTTTTGGACTTTATTAAGACTATTCTGCACCCATTATTATATTCGACTTTCATTTGGCTCGTGACGGTCCCTTAACCTTATCGCTGAAATTCGGGTCGGCTCGCAATGCCGATCGGGTTTTTCCCGAACATTTGTTTACATACAGGTTGGATCAGAAATGTGAGGTTAAATTTAAGGTTGAAATCGCTAAAAAATATCAGGGGTCCTAAACATTTAAGTCGAGCTACGAGTAGGTAATGAAGTTTTGTTTAGGACAACTAATTATTTTCTCGCGACTTTTTCTGGTTTAATTGTAGGTATTTATGTCATCTATTCGATTTTTATCGATACTTCAAGTCGCACAGCTCAGCATGTCTCATTCAACTCCGATTGGTGGGGGTAAAGCAAAGCACAACCGAGGCAAATAGATACTTTTTCTTTCTTTCTTTCGATAAGGTTTATACAAGCTGTCGTTTCGCAACGGAGTTTTCAA
The DNA here is from genome assembly GCA_949774965.1 of Diarsia brunnea. Taxonomy (NCBI): domain Eukaryota; kingdom Metazoa; phylum Arthropoda; class Insecta; order Lepidoptera; family Noctuidae; genus Diarsia; species Diarsia brunnea. The sequence continues at coordinate 11,593,217 of OX459022.1, read as the reverse complement.
AGCACTGTATCATCTTCATTGTTTGTTTACGTAAAAAAAAAAATGTGTCCAATATTTTTTGGCAAACTATATGACGGCCTAATTAGCTTTTTTTGTCATCTACCCTCTTGCATAACGACAGCTTGTTTTACAATGTCAGATCTGCGCTAAGTGTAAGTCCTAGTAGCATGCTTTTTCTCTTTCTTTTCTGTCTGCTTTGTAACTTTATGTCTCTGTCTAGAAATGCACGCTTCAATGTCAGTTATAATGCAAGCAGCTCGATTGTCGCTAAAAAGATAAAATTTAAAGCAGTTAATGATAAAAACAGGTAAGGGTTATTTACTGTCTTTTTTCTTTAAATCTAATTATTAATTGAAAAACCTTTCTCGCCTCGCGTTTAGTTTTTTTTGGCCTTTTCTATTGACGTGACAAGCTTTTATGATTTAGCTTTTTCCGTTTTTTAAGCTATTGCATAGCTTCTATCGCGGGCCTTGAGCGTGGGGACCGAATCCAGAAATTCCGTAACGAAAAAAAAACCTAACGAATTGACACTTGACAATTTCTTGAAATCAAAAATTGTGAGTTGCCTGTATTTAATTTTATTATTCAGTCAAAAACTTCCTCAAAGAATTTCTGTGAGCGTGTTAATTAATTTTATAAGCGTAAGATAAGATACTATTAATAGAAATTATCAATAAATTACATTATTTGAGCAAACATATTAATAAAAATAAATTAAATTATATAAATCAAATTTAACCTTCATAGCTCTAACCACTAAGAAAAACTATGACACAAAATAAAAGAAAAAGTAAATATTGTAAATAAAACCAAAAGTAAATGACATCTTGACAACTGACGTAATGTCAGATGAAAAGTAAACATTGAAAAATTATTAGATTTAATATTTTAAAACAGCAAAATCAAAGTTAATAAATCGAATAAGATCGATTATAAGGCTGCCAACAAAAATAGTTGTCGCCAAGGCGCGACATGAGACGTAAAAGGACATTTTATAAAAGATGAGGATGATTAGTAAAAGTGTAAGTATAAATACTATATTTAAATACTGCATTAATAAAATAAATAAATAATTATAATTGCATAAGTTGATAAAAAATGCTATGCAATAGCTTTACCGCGGCAGTCTCCGAGTGCCACACGTCTTTTTTTTTCTACTTTTAAGTGCATTTTTAAAAAGTTTTTCAATTAATAGTTTTATTATTTTCAAAATAGTCTTTATGCCAATTGAAAGGGAAAAGTCCATTGGTTTAAACCGAAGTCGAACTCTGTCCGTAATATTTAGCTTTTCATTTGGCATTACTCGCTTGAAGTGAAACGCCTGAAGTTCCTGAACACAAATATAAGCAAAAGTAAAAAAGGTTGCAAGACTTTTGCGAAATATTTGGTATGGTTATGTTTTTTATCAGTGTTGTTTTTGTTCATATTTTTATATATTTTACTATTGCTGGTTTCAATGTGTTCCTTGTTTAAACTAACATACTGTATATTACATATTGCATGCTTCTATGGGTTGCTTTTTGAGTACGTTGGGAACACCATTATTTCATTAAAAATACCATTTTTGTGGTCGTACATACATAATTACATTCACAAACATAAACCTACCTGTATAGAATTTGATATTCTTTTGAACGATTCCAAATAAACCAATCTTCAGCTCATCTAATTTATTTTTGTTTTCACCTTTCTCTTTTACTTTCGACAGAACAGGCAGAGACTACAAAATGCCACCACCTACGGTCCTTGCTTGCTTCTTTTAAATTTTTGCTGGGTAATAACTTTAATGTAGCACTAAAAATCAATGTAGCATTCTTAAAACATTGTGCTAGTGGTTGCTTTGAATAATAAGTGGGTCATGGAGGTAATTTAAGTAAAGTTATAACCTGAAAAACTAGTATTTACAAAATTAATATATTTTCTGTGCAAAAACGGTCTCGCATAGCGATAACGATTAGTTATAATGGGAATCTGATTTTCAACTTTCGGCTTACCCCAAAGAGTTGAAAAAATTCTTCAACTGCAACTTAGTGTTTTAAATGTGATTTTAGTGTACCATAACGCACATGTTTTTTTTTATAATATTAAATCCACTACGCTTTATCCATCTGTGTTGACTATCAGTAGCAGTAAGACGCACAAGTATGCCTATTTGCACAGTTACACTATTCGTGTTGGATTCGAAGGACGCATTATAGGAAGGACGCAGTGCTTATCCTTTTTTTTTTTCTTGAAATTTTTAATTGAACAAGATTGACAAATAATGTTATTTGGCAATATTCTAAAAATTAAAGGGGCTTTCCGCTAATGTGACCGTAGCGCCAACATCGTCCGACCAAGTCTGACTGTTTGTGTATGTGAATCTAAATGTTTGTAAACGCACCCGGGATTCTGGAGATATTTCTAGAGTTGGGCAAAATTTGAAAAAGTCGTCCACTCCATGAATATTAAGTTTGAAGTAGACGTAGCGCCGTTCACGTTCGTTTTCATACAGGGTGTTTGGTGCATCGTGTGCCAAATTGAAATGGTCGACTGGAGGGTCCATTTGCTATCCTTTCAGACCCCCATCTCAATTTGGCACACGATGCACCAAACATCCTGTATAGTTTACCATGAAACTAGTCGTGTCTCTGCTATCTATTCTAAAGGGTGATTTCAAGCCTCGTATCGTCGAGGCAAACAGCCGTATTTATAAATAGGCCATCAAGATGGATAAGACATTGAGGATCGTTAATATTTTTTACTATTATAACTTTATAACAAATGATGTTGTGCTAGACTCAAATTGCCTACGACGTCTCTGTACCTACTTGATTTAATTTTGATCCCTAAAAATCGGGCTTAGAGGCGGCTCACAAAATTCAAAGACCAGATTTTGATTGTACTCTGGCGCAGTAAAGCTGGTTGTGTTGTGTCATACGAATAATATCAAGAATAAGGCCCCAATAAGCAAACAAATGTTATTATTATTCGCTTAAACATATTTTAGAACGGACACCGAACGGTGTATTGTGAACTGCTTCCTACAAAATGTTTGAGAAGTGATGGATCGCGTCTCGTCCGCGTCACGTCCGCATCTCGTCCTCTTCTCGTCCTCTTCTCGTCCGCGTCTCGTCCGCGTCTCGTCCGCGTCTCATCCGCATCACATTCGAGTATCGTCGGCGTATGCGATGCTGCACTTTGTTTCCGGCACAATCGAGCATAAATCGTTCATTACACACCGAAACAACTATTTTATTTATGTAACTGCATGTGGATTAAATTTATTATCTAAGTAGTTATCACATCTGTAATCCCCAAAGGGTTAGGTAGAGGTGTTCCCACATTTTGCCAGTTATATTGACATAATCTTTCAAAGTCCGGTGTCTGGTCCGCAATCTGGACTGGTCTGCGGACACCGGACTTACAGACACTCCACTAGTGGTTTGAATGAATCCGTCAAACCTGGGTGTCCGCAGTATGACTAACTCGGTTTGACCGCTTCAGATGGCATGTGTATCCCAAATGTTATGGTGGCTGCACATTCGACCGAGAGCTCTCTCCATGTCTCTTTCGTTTTGAGACGTCTCGCAAACAACCGACAAGGGATGGAGAGCAAGCGTGTAACACAGAGAGCGGTTTCGCACTACGACCGATCCGAATCCGATCCGAACCCGTGAAAATACGGTCTGGACTAGTCGTAGAACTATGTCTATGGTAATTTACGCACTAGATCCGTCTTCCTTCATCCGATTTCTTTCCGTTCTAGTGCGGTTCGGATCGCATTCAGATCGGACATAGTGCAAGACCGCAGTTGTAAATTAACTCTTAGCGAAGCCGTCAATCAAGGATTCTGTCATCAAACTAGGTAGTAACTACTACAATTTATTTTTGGGATTATAAATTACGGTATATGGTACGACTCAATGGGAAACTTAAAACATTTTGTTGATGGATGCTTTGAATAGCACAGAAGTCATGGATGTACAGTAAAACTTTGTATTAACAAATTAATATAAGTTGTGAAAATTTGGAACGTTGACCTCAAAAATCTCAGTAATTAGAAGGTTCCCATATGTGGTCCAGAATAACAAAATGATCGGAGTGACGGGGAGAAAAAGTGCCCTTCGACTTCACTAAGGGTATTTTAACACCCTGTATACGCTCTCGCACTAGCCTTGCCTCAAAAAGTGTCTCGGCGAGAGTATAGCCATCATTTCATGCGCCAGGTGTGTTAAGCGCATGCTTGCTTGAAGCATGGTATCTCATATTTTATCCCCTATCTCATGAAGTTATTTTTGCCTCAATTTTGTTTTGTTTTTTTCAGAGACTCTGTGATTGAGTAAGTAGATAGTAGTAAGTTTTCTTTACATGTTTTTTTGCATGTTAGTGCATGTTAAATGGTTGGGTAATTTATTATTTGAATAGTTTTGGTAAATTTGGTAAAAAATAATTTATATTTAGTATAAGCTCATACTTAAATGCTTTAACACTTTTGAAAGCAATCCCACGTTTATTGAAAATTCAGTTTTTTTTCGATCGGTAAATTCCGTTCGGCATCTGCCATCACTGAATCATGTCTCCTTTTACGATTCGAGATAAACCGAGCGGCTGTTCGCCGAGTTTACATGTATTCGGTTTTGTCACCCGTACCGAAAGATGCCGAACCGATTTTTTTTATTTTGCCTTTTTTATGATTTTGTGTCGGTGAATAGTACCAAATAATTATATGAAAGGAAGGGTATGATGAGATGACGAGTAATAGAGAAGTATGTAAGAAGAAGACATGCTGCACCGACCTCGACTGAATCGGGATAAAGGCAACAGAATGATGCTGACGATGATTCTGTAAATACATAATAATCATCATATCACCTTCCTGTTCGGTATCGATAAGTAAATAATTATTATATTTAAAGGTCCTCCGGGACCGCGGTCCCGGTCCCGAAAGCCCCACGTCCCCATAAAACGAGCGCGTTGTGTAGACATAAAAAAAAGTGTTGTAGGTGCGTTGTGTCAATAGACGCAATAAAAAAAAAACATTTATGCACTACAGGATGATTTCATTGTATTTTCGATTTAAATGAAGTTACGTTTCCACCACGCGCTCATACTAGGGCAGTTATTTGTTTATATTAATACGATTACTGTTATTATTATCACTTGTTTCCGTGAAGGAAAGGTGCAACGAGTGGTCGGTGGCTGCTACGAGTGCTCGGTGGCTGCCATGAGTGGTCGGTGGCTGCTACGAGTGGTCGGTGGCTGCCACGAGTGGTCGGTGGGTGCCACGAGTGGTCGGTAGATGCCACGAGTGGTCGGTAGGTGCCACGGGTAGTCAGTGGCTGCCACGATTGGTCGATGGCTGCTACGGGTGGTCGGTGGCTGCTACGAGTGGTCGGTGGCTGCTACGAGTGGTCGGTAGGTGCTACGAGTGGTCGGTGCCTGCCAGAAGTGGTCGGTGCCTGCCAGAAGTGGTCGGCGCCTGCCACTAGAGGTCGGTGGCTGCTACGAGTGGTCGGTGGCTACCACGAGTGGTCGGTGGCTGCCACGAGTTGTCGGTACCTGCCACGAGTGGTTGGTGGGTGCCACGACTGGTCGGTGGGTGCCACAAGTGGTCGGTGGCCCATTTGCGTAGAGCCTAATTGGTTTACATTTTAACCCTTTTCACCGATCCCTGGTTTAAACGCGTCACTCATTTGCGACATGGTAGCTTAGACATAACAAACTCGGCTAAAACTCGCCTAACAATCGAATAACTCCTTTATGCCCTGGCCGTTAAGTATTACAATCGCCTGAATGAAACACTGTATTGAAGTCTCTCTCTACCAGATTTATAGAGCGTAAGATTGAAGAAGCCTTGAAAGAAGATAAAGGGAGTGGTTGTGAGATTCCGGTGCTGGATCCCTTTGCATATGAGGTGATGCGTTTAGAAAAGACTTATCAACCAATTAAATGCAATGGAAAAGACTGGGTAAAGTGCTATGTAAGTATAAATACATACTTTTTCTTATTTCATTTTAAAAGTAGTGGCGGTGGCGTATTGTATAATTGTCACTTGCTTCGGGAAGGAAAATATCGTGAGGAAACGGTGCGGAGCGTTCATTCAACTGTATATCTCGGCTTGAAAGCCATGGCTTTGGTGGCCTTATATTCATTTGGTGGTGACCACCACAGGATAATCTGTTTGAGCAGTATTGTAACCTTACACAAGGTACAGTTTTGCATTTACGTAAAATTTCAGGTGGTTGTCAGAAAATCCAAAAAAAAAAAAACTGGCCAAGTGTAAGTCGGACTTGCACATGAAAGGTTCCGTACCATTGTAGTAGATATTGAGAGATTTTCCATGTTATTTTAGCACCATAGGCTTCTTATAGGTTTTCCTATAATCTATAAGTGTTGAACTAATTTCTATTTTTTTTTTTCAAATTTTAAGCTAGATACACGAGTGATCCTTGAAGGGTTCCGTATTTTCCTTTTGAGGTACGGAACCCTTAAAACAATTTAAATTACGGTCTTCATCATCATCAGCCTATGATGTTCCCTTTAAGAGAGGGATTACTTAAATTACGGTACCAGATCAATAATTATTATACGCTGTTTATTTAGTTGATTTCAGTTTCTAAGAAAATAAAATAATTTACCTACCCATTTTATTATTGTTTCGGGTAGAGAATCATTACTATAGTAACCTCCTTGAATTTGACGCAATTGCAAAACGACATCTTGCACAGAAAATAACTGCGAGGGGCCCTAATAATAAAAAAATCTTTAGGTAAAGCTGTGCTTGCCTAGGTCGGTCTGTGGATGGGTGACCGCCCGACATATCGAGTTTCCTCCGTGCCTTGGAAAGCACGTTAAGCTGTTGGTCCCGGCTGCCATATATAGATCTTTGGCAGTCGTTACAGGTAGTCAGTGACCTGAAAGTCTGACAACCAGTCTTACCAAAGGGTATCGTATTACCTAGTATTAACTGGGTTGTGGAGGTCAGATAGGCAGTCGCTCCATGTAAAATACTGGTATTCGGCTGCATCCGGTTAGACTGGAAGCCGACCCCAACATAGTTGGGAAAAGGCTAGGCAGATGATGATATCTTATGGTGCTTACAGATTATGTAATATGTTGTGTATTTTGTGTTTTATAAGACTTTTATTAGCTTTATAACGTTCAGGCTCCATAACAACGTTTTATAACATGCGATGTGCACCTGTATGCACCTCGAAATAGTTACTTATCCCCATAAAAAAGTAATCCAGCCAGCCATCATCTAAAAGTAATTTATGGTCTAGCAAGTAATCATACAACCTTTTTTTTTTTTTTGGCGGGTGGAAAATCATCAAATAACCCCTCCCGCTCCACCCGCATCCCCAACGGGGAATCATACAACCTTTGTGCCGTTTTTTTATGTTTTTATCCTTTTTTTGTATTTTGTGTATGCATAAATACATGTTTTTTTTATTTCCAGCTCTCCGAATGTAGGGTGGTAGACGAAATATTGTCTACAACATCGAATGTGGTGTGTTACTACCAGGATATAATAACAGAAAGTGATAACAAACACTATTTGAGTCAAGCAACGAAAGTTCCGGGTAATAACCCGTATATACTTGATGCAAGCGACCACGTCAAAGTAAAATGTACGGGAACCCACGAAACAAGGTAACAATAGCAATAATAAAGCTTTTTTTCAATACACTTCCTCGAAATTTAACTCTTATTGCACTACGATTACGTTCGAAATGCAACATATTTCGCACGCGTGCGGTAATCTTATTTTTCCGCAACCAAGGGCGGGAATGAAAATTACCACAGATAAATTCAAATCGAAAAATATAGGAAATTTAAAAAAAATCACCACCGATTATAGAGTCGGCAGTGTTTAGAAAACTCGTGTGACGGCATATTCTAAGACATTAGTATGTCATTATTACCGGTGAGTGACGTCACAACCCCCACTCAAATCTTTGACGCATTTTATCTTCTCCAATTTTTATTGATTTGATAAAACAAAAAATACGTGTCCTAAATTTTTCGATAATCTAACAGACGGACTAATTAGAGTCATATTTTTTTTTAGTCAGTAAACATCCCTATTTTACTTGTTCGGGTTATATTTTAGCGAATCGAATCGAACTGTGAATTATTTGTTGTTGACTGAGTTGTCATTACGATCAACGTGACTTAGTAGAAATTCTTTGTTCACAAAAATTGTAGCTTCTCGTGGCGTGAAGTATAGTTTGTAAATTATGCATAATACATATAATGGGGATCGGACAAAAAAAAAACTAATTAGTCCGTCAGATAGATTTCCATAAAATATTGAGCACATATTTTTTTCTTTTTTCACACAAACAAAAAATGAAGACGATACAGTGCTTCGAAAACTCGTGAACTCCTCGAAAACGTCACATGTCTGTACATTTTTTACCTACAAATGACGTCACAACCCCCCACTCATGATGTTTGACGCGTTTTATCTTCGTAGATTTTTAGTAGGTAATTTGATAAAACAAAAAACACGTATCCAATATTTTTCGATAATTTAATGACGGACTCATATTTTTTTGACTCAGTCCGATCCCCTATTAATCAACTTGTCTTTTTTGTTACAGCATTATCAGCTCAACTTGGGTAGGCTATGCCTTAGGGTTCCGTAAGTCCGTGCCAAGGGTCCGTCCCCCACCGAATCGAGAAGACACACTAAATGTATTGATATTCGGCTTCGATTCCACCTCCAAAAATGGCTTCATACGGAAAATGCCGAAAAGTTATGAATATCTTGTGGAACACGCCAAAGCTACGATACTGGACGGGTATTTATCATTTTTTGTAATAATTTTATCTACACTAATATTATAAAGAGGAAAGATTTGTTTGTTAGTTTGTAACGAATAGGCTCCGAAACTACAGGACCGATTTCAAAAAATTCTTTCACCGTTGGGAAGCTACACTATCCGCGGGTGACATAGGCTACTTTTATTCCTGTATTCCCACGGGAACGGGAACTACGCGGGTGAAACCGACGTCCGCTAGTCATTTAAATAAATGTGGAGAGAGAGAGAGAGAGGCATACCGAAGAAAAATGGCTAGGTGGTGTGATATGAAAGAAAAAAGAGTAAATGATGTAGTACTTGTCCTTTTATTATCCTTCGAGTGGTGTTTATCCGCAAGAGAACCAATGTTACTGACGTAGCCCACACAAGTGCCAAATTTCAGTGGTAGTGGGCAGGGCAGTTTGAGAGATCAGCGGTGGCCCACAGAGAGCAGCGTTTTCCCAGTGGTGGCAGCCTCGACTTACGAACAGTAAGTCGTGGATTCGAACCCAGGCAGGCGCATTTCTTTGTGTAATTTATTTCATCACCGCTGCTCTCAAAACGGTGTAGAGAAACATCGTGAGGAAACCGGCAATGTCTTAGAACCAAAAAATTCGAAGACATGTGACATCTATCAACCTGCACTGGGCCCGCGTGGTGGATTATAGCCCATCCCTCTCCTAGAGAGGAGGCCTGAGTCCCTGCAGTGGGAACATTATAGACTGATGATGATGTATGTTTTGTAACTTGTGTGTGTGTCAATAAATTGTTTTATTTAGGAAACTACTGATATTCAGCTGCATCCGGTTAGACTGGAAGCCGATCCCAACATAGTTGGGAAAAGGCTAGGCAGATGATGATTTATTTTTTTTATTTTTTATTTATTTAAGAAACTAATTCATATAATAAATATTACAGGTACAACATCGTTGGTGATGGTACTCCAGCTGCACTTTTCCCCATTCTTACCGGTAAGACTGAACTGGAACTGCCCGATGTCCGGAAATCTTCTAAAAACAAAGGCACCCTGGATGTCATGCCGTTCATTTTCTACAAACTTACCAAAGATGGGTAAGTTCATCTACACAAAAACAATAACGTGTAATAATTTTTTTAGCCCAATCGGTTGAAGATATCTGCTTCAATATTGATTTGCAAGATTTCACCCGAAAAAACACATACCGTCACTGTAGAATGATAACCTCGTATGTCCAGAATCCAAACTTTACAGGAAACAATAAAAAATGTTTCATTTCCTCAATGTTTTTGTAGTATATTATATTTTTTTTGGCATTAGTAGTCATTTATAGTGCCAAAAAAAATATAATATACTAAAAATATATTCTACAGTGACGATACCTTGTTCGTACATACATTGCAAATAAAATAAAAGCTTGTAAAAAAATGATGTACCTATCTGTTTGTAATTTTAAAATTACTTACAGTTTTTCACTGGTTGCAGATAAAGTATACATGTACTTACGGCATTTGTATTAAAAAAACAAATTATTTAAATTTTTGCATGTATGCCTGTTTGTTCCTCCAAATCTTCGAAACGGTTAGGCTGATTTTGACGGGACTTGTACTAGCAGTTACCTGATGTTATAATATACCTTATAGTTATAGTTTTTTTGTCGTAGTCGGGTTTTAGTTTATGTTTTTTTTATTTAAACAATTTTGGTGTTACTCAAAACATTTTTTTTAACACATGACTTTTTGTCCGCGAAAGGGCACCATATCAAGATTTGTGGCACGTCACGTAGCCTATGTTCAGCGGACAATTAAGACGGTTCTAACGAGACCTCATTTGTCGAGTTTTGATAAGTAGATTAGGAGCTATAAGGGAACAGATGAAGATACTCACATACATACATAGCCTGTCGAAATCATAACCCTCCTTTGGCTTTGCCGTAGTCGGATAAAAACTGATTTTCTGACAAGTTTCGAGAGTTTTTTAAAATGGCGTTCTATATTTAAGTTTAAAATGGGTGTAGATTGATAGTTTACTAATAATTTTATGGCTAGGTAATAAAAAAATGGCGTTAAAACATTTTTTGTTTTTGTTTTTGGAGATGCGAATTCTGACATTAGTTCTGGTATTAGTGGCCCGAAAATCGAACTAAGAACCGAAGCCTTTGCGCTCACTAGACCGACGATACACAGACTGTTTCCTCTTTCTAGCTACCGAACTGCTTACTTCGAAGACATGCCATGGATAGGTACTTTCCAATACCGTTTCAACGGGTTTCTTCACCAGCCCGCGGACCACTACCTTCGCTCCTTTTACCTTGAGGAATCCAAGAACGGAAACAAATGGGGCAAACAATCCACCAAGTATTGTGTTGGGGACACACCGCAGTTCCAGATTATGATGAATATAACTGATCAGGTATTTGTGAGTTAATATTTTCCTGTGAAAATTAGCCGCGAAGTTTAAGTGGGACTGGGCTGGCCATATCTGCCGTATGCCCGATGGGCTGTGGGTCAAGATAGCTCACAATTGCAACGGCACTCATGGGAATTAGTACACCTTTCACGATCCCTGGCTAGAGCCTGCCTATGTCTGCGGACCTCAGCCTGACTGCGGGGGGAGAGAGAGAGAGTAGTACTGTTCCCGTCGAGGCTGCAGGTTGTTCCCGTCGGGGCTGCGGGTTGTTTGAAAGAGATACCGCGGCCTCGGCGCAAGGGCTAATAAGCTACATAAGCTAGTATAAATAAACCGGCTGATGCCCGCGGCTTCGCCCGCGTGGATGTTTCATCCCCTATTTCGCCCCCTTGGGAATTGAATTTTGAAAAATCCTTTCATAGTGGATACCTGCGTCATACGAGGAATACGTGTGTGAAATATAAAGTTTCTAGCCCTAAGGGTTTGGCCTGTGGTTGTTCGCAAGGGATACCTGTCGAGGCTGCGGGTTGTTCGCAAAAGATACCGCGGCCTCGACATGAAGGGCTAAGAAGGAACATGGGTGGTTTTTAGTCAGTAGAAGTCTGACACTCCCTGTCGCTCTACCCAAGAGCGGGAGGGTTTATTTGATGATTTCCAGCCCCCCCAAAAAAAAAAAAAAGGGTTTGGCCTGTGCGTTGATCCTCAGTCAGTCAGCTTTGCCTTGATACCTATATTTAGACAGATATCTCCATTAACTTTCCTCTTTTTCTTTGGCAGTTCCTACGTTTGGATGGCAAAAAGTTTGGCTTCACATTCATCGCTGATATAACTCACGACGACAGCATGATATCTGTCGCTGATGCTGCGATGGTGAACCTTCTGCAGACCCTGGAGGAGAGAAACGTCTTCGAGGACACACTTCTCATTTTCATGGGAGATCATGGACCTAGGTAAGTAACATCTCTCGCCATCAAACGTAAAACTCGCCATCAAACGTAAAAGTTTGGCGAGTTTAGAAATAAGTAACACCTCTGTATTAATTTTTCTTTAAATAAATGTTAAAAAAAAAAAAAACAAAAAGATAGAGGGAAAAAAATACCCTTTTCGCAAAAAATACAACCGACTTCAAAAACACCAAAAAGTGATAAATAAACTTCAGAAGAAAAATCTGCTTCTGGAGTCGGTGGCAAAAGCACGAAATCAGACAAACAAAAGTCACCGACAAAATCGGTTCATAAACGACGAAGTTATTCGCAAACACGCATAACCAAAAATAATTGTTCATAAAATGAAAAGTACTGGGCCAAACTATGTTAAATTTTTATGGGACCAAATGGCAACTATTCCGCATCAAACAAAAACAGAATCACGTAAATCGGATCATAAATCTCAGCGTAATCGGTGTACATACATAAAAAATATATACAAATCGAATTGAGAATCTCCTCCTTTTTAATAATAATAATCATTTATTTCAGGAAACTTCCCATAAGATTAAAATTCGATTACAAATACAAATTACAATAAATATTAAAATACATTAGATTAAAATACAATAATACATACTGCCGCACTCAGAGAGCTTTAATGATTACTTAGGCCATCACTTAGTAAAGGTTTTGACAGTTTTGTCATACATTATTATGTCAAACCTTTATTTAGTAACGCCTTAAGTAATCATTATATATCTCTGAGTACCGCAGTTAGTTATTAAAATTAAATTAGTTTAATTAAATTAGTTTGGTGTCTTACTGCGGTACTCAGAGATATTTAATGATTACTTAAGCCGTCACTTAGTAAAGATTTGACATCTTTTGTATGACTAAACGGTCAAAACCTTTACTAAGTGATGGCCTAAGTAAGCATTAAAGCTCTCTGAGTGCGGCAGTAAGTGTCTTAGTTTTTTGGGAAGTCGGTTAAAAATAACATGAGGTCCTGGGTTCGATTAGTAAAGCCTTATTGAGTTTTCCCATCAGGAATTTCTCAGTAGCAGCCTCTGAGTTTGGATTTGGGCACATCTGGTGGCAATAGGCTCGCCTCCTATTACATGGGACTTAAACATAACTGGTGAAAACTGGGTGTACTTTTAGGTACACCTCTGCCAAACTCTTCGAAGTCTTCTTTTGGTTAAGAAAAAGACCATTAGGGCAAAAGGAGTTCAAATAATTAACTTCAGTAGCTGATGCAGCCATAAGGGCAAGCTTATGTTGGGGTCGGCTTCCAGTCGAGCAGGATGCAGCTGAATACCAGTATTCTACATGGAGCGACTGCCTATCTGACTTCCACAACCCAATTAGTACTGGGTTATACGATGCCGCATTGTTTATAGAGAAAAAAAAAACTAAAAAACCTAACTGAAAAAAATTAAAAGCAAAAAACAAGCACATTTTTAATTAAACAAAACTTGAAAGTTTTACCCGTCATTGCGATATTTTTTTTGTTCTGGATCATAGTCAAAGTCAAAGTCAAAATTTATTTGCAACAAATGTGGTACAAAATATGGTAAAATAATAATTATGTAGTGCAATGACACATTTCGCCATTAAGTTGGCATGCAAACATTAACGATTATGTTCAAAACACAGTAACTGTGAAACAGGCATTAAATTAGATATAACTAAGTGCATTTCTGAGTTTAAGTATAACTCAGCACAAAATAAATTTTGCTGTTAAACAATAGAAAATAAACCATAAAGACATTTTTAACATAAACAGAGAGAAAAACAAAACAAAGATAACAAAATATTAAATATTTGAAATACATGAAATACATAAATGTATAAATACAAAATCTTATAATTATAATTAAGGTACCTAACTTTATAATGCATTCCGGTAATGGTACGATTTACAGGGACCCTTCTAGTTATGGAGATATTGGAGGTCAAAGTTCGAATTTTTCACAATTTTTTGTTTAATTAGCACAATGTGTTGAGTGGGCTACATTGAGTTTTACCGTAAAAAGTGATTTTCACTCCAAAAAAAGAGCTGCTTCCCAATAATATTTTTTACGTAGAGTTACTTAGTTTGATACTAATGGCTTACTTACCAGAGAATAGGCAGCAGCGTTCTCTGTGCCTTTCTAACAACCATACTGCGATCGCCAACCCGCCTTCTAAGCGTGGCGATTATGGCAAAACCCCCCCCTCTTTTGGGGAGGTCTATATCCAGCAGTGGACGTCTTTTGGCTGAAATGATGATGATGACTTAGTATGATGTACAGAATGCTTGGTTAACGGCCTCGTGAAAGGTTCGTTTACTTACACCCTGTATCTACAAAATAACTCACTGAATAAAACATTCATAATACAATTGTTGTAATAAAATGTAAAGAAAAACAGAACAGATAAATTACAAAAACGTTTTCTTAATGAAGCTCTAAAAGTAAGAATAAAGTTAAGTAAAAATAACAAATTACTTATTCACTGTTTAAAAGCTTTTTGTAAACTTGAATCAGTCCCTCAACAGACGTCAAAACTGACGGGGTCTTCTGAAACAACTCTCTTACAAAATTATCGGGATCTTTGCCTCTCATATCACGTAAGATCTTGAAAACGAACGTACCGTTATACAATGTTCGGTACTGAGCAAATTTGTACGGCGAACCGCATAAAGTGTTCAAATAATTCATATGCAGGATACAATACTGCAGTTCCATTAATCTTCTTAACGCTGTCCCGTCGAAAATTTTTATAGCTTCATCTTCATCGTAGTGGAAGTACTTATCCATGACACTTTTAACATTTACTTGGCCCATGCTGGGCGGTGACCTCAACATGACATGACATAGTATCACCGCATACACTTCTCTGGCATTGTCGTCATCAAACAGGTCTCTGTGACTGTAATAGAACACCAGAGCGATGAACAACACAACGCAGTCTTCTGGCAGTTCAGCTAAAATGTCGGTGTCGATATCATTCTCAGTTAAGAAATGCTCGAACAGCTTCAAACGTTTCACATCATCCCAGCCATTCTCGAACACGGACATCTCGCAGTCGTAACTCGGCCTCTCAACAGTCGTGTCTGCACTATCTACCTCTATATACTTATCAGTATCCTGGTACACCTTGAACGTATCTCCACTGTAATTTGTCAGTAAGTTGTATGCATATTTTATTATTTCCATTGATCCGAAAAGACTGTCTTGCGAATGCTCGTCTAAAATGACCCAAGTTCCTTCAATCACCTTAGATTTGTACAGATTAATGTATACGAGCGGTACGTTTTTGCAAACTACTCCTTTTTCAAACCAATCAGGATCTTTCTTCACTATGGGAATACTTAAGTTAAGTAGATATTCAGTGGCAAGCCCAGCATCATCCTTCCGCATATTTATTAAAATGTTGCGATAATTTAACCAAAATTTATTACGGTCCTCATCGTTCGATAGATTTTTTGTAATTTCGTCCCTCGCTTCTTTTTCGGTATGCTTTGAGAGCCACACGACAAGACGTTTTTGTTCTTTGTATTGATCGCTGTCTGACACTCGCCAAATCCGGAATAGTAGTCGGAAAAAGTCAACTGGGAATACTGTCGAGTCGGTTAGAGTAACAAACATGGCAGTTTTCTCTTCAGTTAGGGAATACTTTTGTAGAAAATCCTGAAGTTTGTACTGGCGACATTGAATTGATCTCGTTTTTCTATCGAACTTCATTGCAGTGGACAGTATATAAGGAGCTTTCCTGAAGCAGTATTCAACGTCCTTGCTGATGATAGAACATTCTAGTTTCTGAGCTAATGCAACGCAATCATCTTTAGCCTCCGTGACACAAAATGCGTAGTCTATGCCCATTTCATCTATCACTTGTGCTGTGGCATCCTTTAATAGCACAGGTGGTATAAATTCAAAGTTGGTAACATCGAAATATAGACGCTGAAATTTCTTTATTTTTTTATTTATGTCCGTGTCACCGCCTTTGAATACTATGTAGCATCTGACGTTTGCCTGTCGGAACATTTGCAGACTGTTTTTCAAATCGTAAGCATATTTGTCGGTTTCGCAACCGAAAATGAATGGGATTTTGCTCTTTTCATACATGTTGTGTAAGAAATTCTGTCCATCAATGACTACGGCACAGTTTCGTAGAGCAAAATCCTGCGACACTTCTTTGAGAACCCACTGCTGGAATTGGTAGATCCTCATGTTGATTTCTGAAGCAGAAGAAAGATAAGACTTAATAATTATGTTTTCACGACTTTCACTCATCCTCTCCACATAAACAAAACAAACCACCTAAGCGTACCTACTCTTTTCAATTTTTGTCAATACATCTTATTTTAAACGTATCTCCACAGCATAATAAAAAAATCGTGTGATAAAGTGGTAGCTTTGACGTTCAATATTTCCATAACTAAAGGGTTCCATGTATGATCAGTCAGATCAAAAATATGTATACTTATGAGGTTACCAATTCGGATGTTTTTTTTTACCGACTGCACCAAAAAAAGGAAGTTCTCAAATCGACAGTATGTGTTTTTTTCTGATTGTATATTACGTCACAACTCCGCAATTTATGAACTGATTTGAAAAATTATTTTTATATAAAAAGAATTTTAATTTTTAAGGTAATGCAATTTTTTTTTTGCATGTCCTTTCTTACGAAAGGATGCTTCTATTTATGTATTTTGGACCATAACTTCTTCATATATTTTTGTTAGAAAGGGGTTTATTCCAAAATTGTCAAATTATTTAGATTTAATTATAATGGAAATATATAATTAATATATAAAAATTTTATTTAGATCTGATGATGAGTTTCGGTGACAGACAACGAACGGAACTTCCCTTGTAGCTATCGCATAAACATGCATTGTTTACGAAATCACACAACATAACATCACGCCTGTATACTCGATAGGGTTACGCAGATGTATTCAGTATACACGGTGTAACGTTCCCTTTACGAAGCCGTCAACAATGTACATAACGCTTGGAACATCAAACTAGGTTAACCTACGGAAAAATTGTTGCTGGGAAACAACTTTTTTTGGGTGAGAAATCACGTTTTACAGTAAAACTCAATGTAGCACAATCAAATATTGTGCTAATTAAAAAAAAACTTTTGAAAAAATCGCAACTTTGACCTCCAATGTCTCCGTAACTAAAAGGTCCCTAGGTACTTATGGTCCAGAACAAAGAAATTATCGCAATGACGGGAAACTTTCGGCTTCGCCATACCCAACAATTTTTAGATTTTTGTTTACTAAAATAAAAACAACAAATATTTTTTAGTACCTTAAGGATACTCTTACAGCCTCTGGGTGCACCCAGGATTTTTTTTTTAACTTAATGGAATAACGGTTTCTACTTTGAAATAAGAACAATCTTGTAAATCTATGGTTTCCAAAATGCTATGTTCGTGGAAACGTAAATCATAAACCAACACAATAACAGAAAATCTCTTGTAAAACTTGCTTTGTGTATCGTCGCTGCGCCTGACAAGTTCCATATCTGGTTTTTGTAAGGTTTTGGGACAACACCCAAAAAGTGTTATTTTATTGATAAACGGAAACATTGCAAAATTATTCATGCACTAGCTGATGCCCACGGATTTGCCCGCGTGGATATCGGCTATCGCGACCAAAAGTTATCATCAAATCCCGTTTTCCCCGGAGGACTTTGTTTTATAATCTCTATGTATATGTGATAGTGATAGTAATTAGTTTAGATTTCAATAGTAAAAGCAGATATTTTTAATATGAACGTAGATCTCTGTAAGCTCAAACATTATTATTTAAATTTAGTTTCTCAGTAAGTGAATTATTGTTAATTCTTGATGAGGAATAATAAAGTTCTTAAACCATAGATATTGTGAATTATCCGTTGGAGATAGGCGTTTGCTATGATAGATATTGATGTGTTCTTTAAGGGCGCGTTTGCAATTCGGACAAAATTATGCTGTTTTTCAGTACATTTTCTGACTAAACTGAATCAAATCAAATAAAACTTATAACTAACACAAATAGATTGGTTCTTTATCTTCAAACGCAAGAGACGTTTTTCTTGAAAATGATAGTTTTTGATACTGTAAAAACGATCTGTCGTTGCCATTAACCACAATGTTTTCGAGACAGTGTTGTGTTTAGGTACATTTTTTGTTCTACTAATAACATATTTTAAGATTTCTAAAAATACTGTAAGTAGGCAAATATAGTCTGTTGTAAATCTGAGAAAAAAAATTATGTCACAGTGTCATAAATACTCGCAGAAAAAATAAATACCGAAACTAACTTTTCCACATATTTTGCTATTATGGGTGAATCTTAATTGATTGCAGTAGGGGTTATTTTATTCGTTGTCCCTGTTTTGATTTATTGCACAAACATTTCGAATGAAATCTCAGTCCGCACTCGGCTGCCGTTGTGAGTGGACGCTGTGTCGCCTGTTAGTAGCGGCTTGTGTTGAAAAGATCGCTGTTTATATACGAAATATTCGATAAACCAAATTTGATACTTGACAAGGAAAGATTTTAATTTCTAAATGACAATATTTTATTTCGCCAAAACAAATGCTTATTCGTCAACAACGTGATGGAGTGATCTGAATGTGTAATGGGCTCGTTTTGTTAGTTATGATGTGACCTTACCTCCGTTCTTGATGGAGTGACCTGAAGGTCTACTTCGGTGACTGCTACTGGAACTCCTCGATGGATCGAACTAGATGTGTCGAGTTTGGGCTCGTTTTGTTAGTTATGATGAGATCTTACCTCCGGACTTGAAGAATTGACCTGAAGGTCTATTTCGGTGACTGCTACTGGAACTCCTCGACGGATCGAACTAGATGTGCCGAGTTTGGGCTCGTTTTGTTAGGAATGATGAAATCTTACCTCCGAACTTGACGGAGTGACCTGAAGGTCTACTTCGGTGACTGCTACTGGAACTCCTCGATGGATCGAACTAGATGTGCCGAGTTTGGGCTCGTTTTGTTAGTTATGATGAGATCTTACCTCCGGACTTGATGGAGTGACCTTAAGGTCTACTTCGGTGACTGCTACTGGAACTCCTCGATGGATCGATCTAGATGTGCCGATTTGGGCTCGTTTTCTTAGTTATGATGAGATCTTACCTCCGGACTTGAAGGTCTACTTCGGTGACTGCTACTGGAACTCCTCGATGGATCGAACTAAATGTGCCGAGTTTGGGCTCGTTTTGTTAGTTATGATGAGATCTTACCTCCGGACTTGAAGAAGTGACCTGAAGGTCTACTTCGGTGACTGCTACTGGAACACCTCGATGGATCGAACTTGATGTATCGAGTATGGGCTTGTTTTGTTAGTTGAAATAAATATATATTTTTTTAAATTTTTGTTTTTATTTTTAAATATAATCTAACTAAAGAGGCCAGCACATCACTATACTGGCGTCTGTATACCCTCAAGTCAGTAAATCGGTCACTCCGTCAAGTCCGGAGATAAGGTCTCATCATAACTAACACATCGATCCTAAACTCAGTGCACCTAGTTCGATCTGTCGAGGAGCTTCAGTAGTAGTCACCGAAGTAGACCTTCAGGTCACTCCATCAAGTCCGGAGGTAAGGTCACATCATAACTAACAAAACGAGCCCAAACTCGGCACATCTAGTTCGATCCATCGAGGAGTTCCAGTAGCAGCCACCGAAGTAGACCTTCAGGTCACTTCTTCAAGTCCGGACGTAAGATCTCATCATAACTAACAAAACGAGCCCAAACTCGGCACTTAAAGTTCGATCCATCGAGGAGTTCCAGTAGCAGTCACCTTCAGGTCACTCCATCAAGTCCGGAGGTAAGGTCTCATCATAACTAACGAATTGAGCCCAAACTCGGCATATCTAGTTCGATCCATCGAGGAGTTCCAGTAGCAGCCACCGAAGTAGACCTTCAGGTCACTTCTTCAAGTCCGGACGTAAGATCTCATCATAACTAACACATCGAGCCCAAACTCGGTGCATCTAGTTCGATCTGTGGAGGAGCTCCAGTAGCAGTCACCGAAGTAGACCTTCAGGTCACTCCATCAAGTCCGGAGGTAAGGTCACATCATAACTAACAAAACGAGCCCCAACTCGGCACATATAGTTCGATCCAGCGAGGAGTTCCAGTAGCAGTCACTGAAGTAGACCATCAGGTCACTCCATCAAGTCCGGAGATAAGGTCTCATCATAACTAACACATCGAGCCCAAACTCGGTGCATCTAGTTCGATCTGTCGAGGAGCTCCAGTAGCAGTCACCGAAGTAGACCTTCAGGTCACTCCATCAAGTCCGGAGGTAAGGTCTCATCATAACTAACGAATTGAGCCTAAACTCGGGACATCTAGTTCGATCCGTCGAGGAGTTCCAGTAGCAGTCACCGATGTAGACCTTCAGGTCACTCCATCAAGTTCGCAGGTGAGGTTTCATCTTAGCTAACAAGTACGTATTACTCGGTATTACATAAAAAAAAAACAAAAATTTTCAACATATCAAAATTAGTTCACTTGACTATTTATTCCCGCAGCTAACAAGCCAACGCTTGTGTGTGTGACTCGTGTCTATGTAGTAGTTCAATTCTATCCCTATCATTTTTGCAAATACGTCCTTAAAATTGTAGTACATTTTTTTGCGCTGTCTGCAATAATTTTTGTACCTAGCGCATGCGATGAAAGACGTTTTACGACAACTTTTTTACACTGGGTTACATTATTCAAGTTTTCTTAGGGATCTCTAATTATTTCTGGAACTCAATATAGCCTATGTTACTCTGCGAAAATGAAACTTTTTTGAATGAAAGAATTTTCAAAATCGATCAAGTCGTTTTTTTGGTAAATCGTGACAAACAAACAAATCTTTCGTCCTTATAATATATGTTTAGATAAGGAAATAGTTCAACTTATTTCTAGTTCGAATATTATAAAAATAAGGGGTTGGAACCGATCCCGTCGGGGCTGCGGGTCCCGTGTTTTTAGTCAGTAGAAGGTTGACATTCCCTTTCGGTCTGCCCAAGAGCGGGATTATTTGATGATTTTACACCCGCCAAAAAAAAAAAGAAGGGGTTAGAACCGATGTGGCATTTCATTTGAATGTCTGTGTTCAAATCCCTTTGGGCAACACATTGAAAATAAAATGGAGACTGTGTTTAGTGAGGTGTTCAAAAAATATAAAAATGCACATATGGAATTTGGCAGGCGCTGCAACGGTACAAAAAAAGTTGCAATGCCGAGAAGAAGAAGTAGATATCTTTCGGCTTTATTAAGGGTGTTTTTAAGACAATAATAATTTTAAAATCATAGCTGGTACTTACAGAATAAAAACTCCTAGAATAATTGAAGTAGGATACAGGATAACTGGACTATATCTTTGATTTCAATTGAAACAATATCGCCTCGACCGCTGCTTATAAAGCTACTGATAGCAAAGCGCCAATGTTGCAGTCAAAATTCAAATCATAAATAGGACATTCTTAGTTCTTTCTAAAAACTGACTGGTTGGTCTAATGATCCTAGCGCAACTCCTGGGTATGAGGTCCTTTTTTTTTTTGGCGGGTGGAAAATCATCAAATAACCCCTCCCGCTCTTGGGCAGAGCGAAAGGAAGTGTCAGATTTCTACTAACTAAAAACCATCCATGTTCCTTCTTAGCCCTTTATGTCGAGGCTGCGGTATCTCTTGCGAACAACCCGCTGCCCCGACGGGGTGCATGAGGTCCTGAGTTAGGTTTCCTGGTCGGGCAAAATTTTCTAGGAATTTTCTTTCAAGAATTTCTCAGAGCAACCACAGAGTCTGAATTTGTAGCCGGTGGATAACAATTGGCTCGCTACCTATTAAATCGGACTTAAACATAACTAGCGAAATATGGGTGTACTAATGGGTGCACCTCTGCGTAACCCTTCGGGGATTACAGGCGTGATGTTATGTCATGTTTAGTTTTGCCTAAAAACTAATCGATGATATAGTTTCCATCTTCGGAAAATCCTAGGAGGAGCTCGTGTCTAAATATTATCAACCACAAGGTCGATTTTCATGGTTAAGCAGCGCTTAGCAAAGTCGGTCCCTTGATGGGTAACAATAGGGATGTTTATTTACCAACAAAAATATGATTCTAATTAGTCCGTCTGTTAGATTATCGAAAAATATTGGTAACGTATTTTTTGTTTTATCAAATCAATAAAAATTTACGAAGATAAAACGCATCAAAGATTTGAGTGGGGGCTTGTGACGTCACTCGCCGGTAAAAAATGTCATACTAATGTCTTACATTATGACGTCACACGAGTTTTCAAAGCACTATATCGTCTTCATTGTTTGTTTACGTGCAAAATTAAAAAATATGTCCAATATTTTTTGGAAGTCTATCTGCCGGACTAATTAGATTTTTTTGGCTACCCTATCCATTACATACCGAGCTTCCTCCGTGCCTCCGAAAGCACGTTAAGCTCCGTCCCGGCCAATAGTTCCAGGTCTTTCTTTGACAGTTGTTACAGGTCTTTTTGTAAGAATGACAATGTAGGTGGAATAATTCCATCAAGGGCTTATCCCAGTTGTATACGTCCCTTTGTGCCTATTGGCTTTGTTATAATTATTCTTTCTCTTGCGGATATGGAGGGAAGTGGAAATTATATCTTTTTCCTACTCCTCCGCTATTCTTTTCTGATTAATTTCGTTGCGGGGTCCAAGACAGTTCAATTTCTCTGGAACTTCGTCGAGCTTTTCGGCGCTTTTCTGGAAGTCGCCACTGTTGATTCTAGCTTTCAGGAGTTACAGTGGCTTAAGAAAAGAGGGGCGGGTTTGTCCCGAAAGAAAGTCATTACCGGTTGGCCGAAGTCTGACAACCAGTCTTACCAAATTCACAACATGCCTGCAGCATAGACAAAACATCCTAAACAATAATATCCCTTATACAGGATGGTGCCGACAATACGACAATAAATGAAACCACTACTTCTAGTTCATAGGAACATTTTTAAACTATCAAATAAATCCTAACACCGAATTAGTTTACTGATGTTATGTCTTTTTCATGTTTTATTATTATATACTTTTTTTATTATTGATTTGTGTCTGTAGTCAATCGTAATATTAACTTACACCTTACTATTGTATCGAGTCTGGTTCTTCTAACCAAACAGACAGATGTGTTGCTGGGGAGTTTGTTCAGCCACTTCTTCTTTCCAGCAAAAACACTAGGAAGTGTCGAAGGGTAGGGACTGTCTCTTGTAAATAAGTAAAGTAAGTAAATTTTGACGTTCGAAAAGTGTTGACTATCAGCCTAGTTTGAATAAATGACTTTTGATTTTCAATAAAAAGTTTGAAAAAAAAAAACAAAAAAACTATGTAAGTAGCATAAAACTGTAAACGAAATACAATTTACTTACAAATATTGGTTTACTAACCATAGGAATAATTTGCACCGATTAACGTGTGGAAATTAAATGTAACAAACGAATTTGGCAAAGACATTTAGGGTGGGTTGCACCATATTACTATAACGATAACCAAACCGTAACAAGCCATAAAAGCATAAAAAAGCATAATTTGATGGCTTGTTACGGTTTGGTTATCGTTATAGTAATATGGTGCAACCCACCCTTAGGTAGGTTATTGCCGTATCGTCGGCACCACCCTATGTACTATCGCGGGCACTCCCGCCTGACCACCACTAAGCTCATATTTGCTTGCACTTACAACATGAAGCGCTCTCTAGCTCCGCCCCGCCTTTGTATAGAAATAATGAATGAAATACAATACCGTTCCACCGCACTGACGAGACCGACGCACGCCGAACGAGAGTTATTGTTATTTTTAAACTGCCATTATTAGAAAAAAAACTTTAACTGAATTTGACTTTCGTTACTAATGGTGCGTGTGTGTTGGTTTGGTAATTGTAAATTAAAAACTCAATGATTTCTGTGAGTAATTTTAAATTTATTATAAGAATCTTATAAAATCCCATGCTATTTAACAGGCAATTGTAATCGTGTTCTCTAAATCAGCTTTAACGATTTCGATAAAATTTGAAATAATGGGGCTTTAGGGCGGTGAAACGTTGATCTAGCCAGCGGGCCTAAAATGGCCGCTTTTGCAGAACATAATATGAATGACATTCAAAATTTAAAATTCTTAAAATGGACTTTATGTTTATGAAAATAAAGTCCATTTTAAGAATTTAAACATTTTAATGTGATTCATATTGTTTTTTTTTATTTTGGGACTCAGCTCAGCGATTTGACTGATGTTAAATCCTTGTCCATGCAAAAATATAATTTCATTTCGTTCTTCTTGTATGAGATTTCTGGAAGACATTATGCACAAAATGTTCTAGCACAAACCTGTGCTAGAACATTTTCTCAGGAGTCCAATATTATTGCACAGGTTAACGTTTAGTCAATCAAAGGTCAGCAGAGCAATGGTCAATGTTCAAAAGGTCCGGGAAGCGCGCCAAAGTTCGTCCGTAAAATTCGCAAAAGGTGTACAGAGGATACGTCACTAAGCTGCGCAGTGCAGATTGCAACTAATTACGTTGACGCTTCTCTAATAGGCCTAAACTTTGAGGGGGCGGGGTTTGGCGCCTACGCATGATTTATGCGAAAAAAATTTTAACTGGGCAGGCGGAAAAGCTTTCGACTGTACAACTCAAGTACGTACTACAAAATGTTTATATTGCGTTGATTGGTCTTACACCAAGTCTTTTCCGTCAAGGTTACGGCGATAAGACCGCTATGGTGGTATAGGAACAATACTGCAACAATGTTGGTGTACAATCTATTTTTGTGAGCCTGTACTGTCACACAGCTGGGCAAAGACCCGTCCCGTGCCCGTTTTGGAGCGCAGCGTGATGTTTCGAATTCTATCTTGTCAAACAAAAGAAAAAGTTAACTAGCTATAAAAAATCTTACTATACTAATATGCGAAAGTTTGTAAGACCATAATATGGATGTTTTATTCCCGTTCACGCAGAAACTACCGAACGGATTCGGATGAAATTTGGCACACAGATACTAATTTTTATGCTGGTTTGACACATAACATATTTTTTCCGCTGGCTAGTAATGTCTCACAAACGAAGATGAAAGTTTGAGAATGTATGTTTGTTAGTCTTTCACGCAGAAATTACTGTGCGGATGTTGATAAAACTTTACAGTTTATCAAGATATTGTGTAAATATAATTAATTTACGAGGGCGAAGCCGCGGGCGGAAGCTAGTACATACCTGAAGTAATGAATTATATTCTTTAAAAACATAACATCCGCATATTTACGAAGAAGTAAACACAATTATGATTAATATCCACTTATACAGTTGATAAGGGCCATGCAAAGGAATTCATGTGAAGTACAAAGCCCTCTTATTCTGAACAGGCTCACAACGTAATAACATGACCCCTGCGTTACCCGAAGCGATAGGCAGAGGTGTAAACTTCCTGTCAGGGTCGCGGAATTCGCCGCGGGAGGCGCTCCGGGCATCGGGGGCTACGTGATGGCTTCCGGCCATCCGTATTAGACGCGGGCCTGTGGACGGTGAGTGATGGGCTAGCTCGCCGTCCGTCCGTCTTATGACGACGACAGGCCGTGTCGACGGCGCGCGGCGCGTTCGTGTTCCACGCGCGCCTTAAAGAGATGTCAGCAACAAGGAAGGATTCTAATTAGTCCGTCTGTTAGATTATCGAAAAATATTGGAAACGTATAATTTTAGTGTGGGGCAACGTTTTTTTTTTTAAATAAATAAAAAAAATTGCTTATGTATGTTTTTCCATCAGGAAATTATCAGTAACAGCCACGGAGTCTGGATTTGTGCCCGGTTTATGGCAATAGGCTCGCCCCCGATTACATGGGACTTAAACATAACTGGCGAAATGTGGGTGTACTATTAGGTACACCTCTGCCTAACCCTTCGGGGATTATATGCGTGATTTTACGTTGTTTATGTAAAAAAAATTGCGTTAAAATTCGTAAAATGGTCACAGACGCAGTTACTATTATGAAAGGTCCATTTTACGCTTTTTAACGCAATTCATATTATGAATCATATTTTTTTTTTTCATTATTATTATTTTCGAAAACTTATATCGTTTCTTAGCTGTTCAGCTAGTTTTAACTACGTTAACGGGCAAAATACCAAGTTAACGTAGCGTGTGTGTGTGTGAGTCGTGGGGAAAATTTCATTTTCCTCGATCTGCATGAACTTCCTTACTATTCTGCAGGTGTTTAGAATTGCTGCTTTTTGGAGTGTAATGTAGATTGAATCCTTGAGGTCTATTAATTTGAGGCTATGGTGTAGGTGATTGGGTATAACCCCTGTAGTGGAGACAACTATGGGAACTACATACACCTTTTCCTGTTCCCATATTCTGGTTACCTCTTCTTTTAGTTCCACATATTTACTGATTTTTTCACCTATTGTTTTTTGCAAGTTATGTGTATTATGAACTGCTATGTCTATGAGGTAAGTGACTTTATTAATTTTATCCTGAAGTATAATATCTGGTCTATTGCAATGTATGGTCCTGTCGGTCATAATACCGCGGTCGTAGAAAAGTTTGTGTGTAGTGTTTTCAAGAGATATTGCTGGTGTGTATTTGTAGTAAGGAGTAGTGTTTTGTATCAGTTTATGTTTGAGAGCTAGATTTTGGTGAATGACGTTTGCTACCTGATTGTGTCTATGAGTGTAGTCTGTTTGTGTGAGTGTTGTACATGCCCCTGTGATGTGTTGAATGGTCTCCGGTTGCTTGTGGCATTTGCGGCACTTATCGTTAGTTATTGTGGGGTCCTTAATAATATATTTCCTGTAGTTTTTAGTGTTTATAATTTGATCTTGTATGGCAATAATAAATCCTTCGGTTTCCGGGAATAAACTACCTATCATTAGCCATTTATTTGATGCGATTGTATCTATGTGAGACTGTTCTAAATCATGGGGATGTCTACCGTGCAACACTTTCTTTTTCCAATCTTCTATCTTTTTCTCCTGTGGGTTATCATTGTTAGTGTGTTGTGTGTTTATTCGTTCGTTTAGGTGAAGTGGTGTGTAGTTGAGGTCGTTCATTGCTATTGCTTTATGTATGTTGCTTGTGTTAGATTTGTTGTGAAAGAATGTTTTTAATCTACTTATTTGTTTTTGCCAAAGGTGATGGACATCTATTAGGCCTCTCCCTCCGTGTTGCCGTTTTATAGTTAACCTTTCTATTGCAGATTTAGGGTAAAGGTTATTATTTTTAGTTAGTGTCGTGCGTGTTGTTCTCTCTATTTGCTGGATGTCCGTTTTTGACCATTTGATCACTCCAAATGAGTATGTTAAAACTGGAATAGCGTATGTGTTCAAAGCTTTTATTAAATGTTTTCCGGAGAGCTGGGTTTTACATACTGCGACCACTCTTCTCTTGTATTCTGTGTTAAGTGTTTGTTTTAATGTTGTGTGATCCAATCCTTTGATCTGTTTGTATCCTAAATATTTATATAAATCTGTGGGTTCCATAGCAGTAATTGTGTCATAAGTGTTAATTGTATAGTCACCAGGTTTAATTTTGCCTCTTATTATATGTACCGTTTTACATTTGTCTAACCCAAACTGCATGTTTATGTCTTTGCTAAATTTTGTAGTGGTTTCTATTAACTTTTTCATGTCTTTTTCAGTTTTTGAGTATAATTTAATATCGTCCATATAGATTAGATGTGAAATATTTGTTACTTCTGTTGTATGTTTAAAACAATATCCGGCCTGGCAACGGTGCAGTAAATGAGATAGAGGATTTAGAGCGAGGCAGAACCATAAAGGGCTCAAGGAATCTCCTTGATAAATACCCTTTTTTATGGCTATCTGTCTAGTTGTGACAGTGTTATCGTGATAGTTTAATTGAAGTGTAGTTTTCCAATGGGACATAACATTTTGTAAAAAGCTAATTATTTTTGGGTTAATTTTATATATCTGTAAAATTTGGATTAGCCAGGAATGTGGAATGCTATCAAAAGCTTTTTTATAGTCTATGTAGGTGCAGTGTAAATTTCTATTTTTTGTTGCAGCATGTTTGTGTATTACCGAATCTATTACTAGTTGCTCCTTACATCCCATGTGGCCTCGCCTGCAGCCCTTTTGTTCCTCTGCTAATATGTTGTGAATAGTTGTGATGTTCTATGTGTTTATTGATTTTTGTAGTGATTGCTGATGTTAGGATCTTGTATACAGTAGGTAGGCAAGTAATTGGTCTGTATTGAGAAGGCTGTGGAGAATATTTAGTTTTTGGCAACATATACGTTATACCAGTAGCAAAAAATTCGGGCACATATTGTTTCCCTAATATAATATCTGTAAAATTTTTGGCTAAAACTTTGTGCAGTGATTCTAGTTTTTTATACCAGTAATTATGGATTTTATCAATGCCGGGGGATTTCCAGTTATGTGAAGTCTCGCTGTGATACTAGTAATGTCAGATTCCGTTAACTCAACGAAGTCCATTTCCTCTAACGAAATCCATCTTGTTTTTTCGTCTGTTATCCATTCGGATTTATCATTATGTTGCACTTGCTCTTCCCATATTCCAGACCAAAATGATTCAAGTTGTTCTGCTGTTGGTAATTCTATACTGTTTGCGGATGTTGTGTCAGAGTGTGGTTTAGTCTGTAACTTTCTATAGAAATTCTTTTCGTTCATAGCAAATAAGGAGTTATCATCTTTTCGTTCTTGCGCTTTTTTGTACCTTCTTAACCTGTGTACTTTTACAGCTAACTTCTGTTTTAGCGTATCTAGAAAGTCTTCCGGTTTTCTATTTTCTCTTTCGTGTCTGGTATGAATATTCATGTTTTTAAATATTACTTCCACTCTTTTAACTACTTTGTTGGACCTATTGTTATTTATATATTGGGTAAGTCTACCACAGTCTGCTCTAAGTTTCTCGATGTCTTGTTCAAGCCTCTGTTGCCATGCGGGTTTGTTAATATTTTTGGGTCTTGTATTGCCCGTGTATTCTGTGATTTTATAATTAAGTTCTTCTGAAATTACTAGTGCTGTGCAGTATATGAGTGTATGCACGTCTATAAGTTGTGTTTCTTCACTAATATATTGGTTTAGGATATTTTTCTTAAATACATTAACAAGCTGACAAAGTTTTGGTGAGTACCTAAGTTTCGGCAGTTTTGGACGAGCTACCGGATCCATGCCAGAGTATTGAGTTAGAGCTGTTTTAAATTTATCGTGAATTTCTCTGGTGCGCGTTTCTGTAGGCTGGATTTGATGAGTATCTGCTAGAATCTGCACATCATTTTCTAACATTATAGTTACACTTTCGGTTTGTGTGGAAGTATGTGTGGTTTGGGAAAATACTTGTGATTGATAGCGTTGTTGAGATTGCGTGTAAGGTTCTGATTGGGTATACGATTGTGGCTGTTCTTGTTGAGTATTTTCAAGTGTGTTTTGAGTTATTATGGTATTGTTCGTATCTTCTAAGATTTCTGATTCTAATTGTAAGCGCACTTCTACTTTTAACTGCTCTATTTCTTGTATTGATAAGAGTTTGTTCCTAACTATGGCTCTCCTTTGATCTGAAATCCTTTGCTCTGAAACAGTAACCTCTGGGTAATGGCGTGTAAAAAGTTCATGCATTTGTTGTCTATATGTTGTCATATCTGTCTCTAATTTAGTGATCTGTAGGTAAGTTCGCATGATAAATAGATTAACTTCTTTGCTCCATTTCATACGAACTCTTGCTTTTCCAGCCTTGGTGGACGCGGGTAAAAAGGTAGTTACCCCCCGCGCAGCATTCAAGGTTGGAGTGGGTGTGATTGTATTTAAACTAATGGTGGGGGATGATGAAAGTGTTGGTGACGATGGTATAGATGGTGATGATCGCCTAGAAGGTGTGTATGAGACTGTGCTTGGACTGTACGGTTCTACAGGGGTGTCTGTCCTGTCCGTCAGTCTGTCACCATCGTCAATGATTTCGGCTGTAGTATCTTTGTCGGTGGGAGTCCGCCTGTTCAACTCCTCACCGCCGACGGTTCGCATGCTGTGGCACCCAGCGTCAGCTCCAGGTGCGCCCCGACGATCACCCCCGGGTAGCGGTCCTATACGTAATCTCTTTGAACGAGTCTCCATTTTTAGTGGGTTTCCAGAGCCACGTTAGCCACGCCAGTAATTTCTCATTCGTGTGTCCGCCCCCCACGTGATTAGATGGTCAATCATTATTATTATTATTATTATTTTATTATTATTCATACTATCTGCTAAAGTGGCTATTTTAGACCCCCCCAAGTGAGTGTCGAACCTTGTGTCGGACCCTTACTTCTTTGTCTCTTTCGAATAAACAAAACTTCGAACAAAAAACATCACTTAATACATCCCAATAAAACATGACATAACATCACGGCTGTAATCCCCGAAGGATAAGGCAGAGGTGTACGTACCTAACGTACACTGAAGTACACTCACAGCTAGTTATGTTTAAGTTAGTGGACGAGTTTATTGTTATCAAATTGGCATAAATCTAGACCTCGTGGTTGCTACTGAGAAATTCTTGAAGGAAAAACCCTAGACAACCAGGACTCACAGCCCGCACAGCAGTTGCGCTTAGGACCACAAGACCAACAACGTCAGTTTTGGAAAGAACTAAAAATATGTCCTATTTATGATTTGATGTATGTCCATATAAACCTGCCTCTTGAATCACTATATCTATTACTGGAAACTGCATTAAAATCCGTTGCGTAGTTTATAAGATCGAAGCGTACAAACAGCGGGTGCGACTTTGTTTTATACTATACTAGCTGATGCCCGCGGCTTCGCCCGCGTGGATGTCGGTCAAATTATATACTAAAACCTTTCTCTTGAATCACTCTATCTATTAAAAAAAACCGCATCAAAATCCGTTGCGTAGTTCTAAAGATTAAGGCATACATAGGGATATAGGGACAGAGAAAACGACTTTGTTTTATACTATGTAGTGATGATACAAAAAAAAAATACAAAATGGTTTATTGCTTTAACAAATTTAGATTTACAATATTTGTGTTTGGAGCTCCCCTGTAAGCAAGTAATGCCTGTGTTGGGGAGCCCCGCTCGTCCATAGCTAAAGCAATACAAAATTTAGTAATTTTATCCAATGTATTAAAGTTTTTTTGCATTCGTAGTATTTTTTTGGGTATATGTTAATTTTACTGTTAATTTTATTATAAAGGAAAGCTGATCGCTTGTTGTATTGTCTCCCCGCAAATACAGTTTTAGTATGGGGAATTTGAACGATTAGATCTTTTCTTCTCTGGATTATTTTACTTGAGTCATATTTTAAGGTTTTGTGCATTTTTAGAATTATTTGAATAATGTATAATTTACGAACTGAGAGCAAATCACTTATCTGATACAGGGTTTCAGTAGGATATCTTAACTTTTTAAAATACATGGTCTTAATTAACGCTCGTTGGGCGCGTTCTACATTGATAAAATTGGTTTTTGCAGCCCCACCCCAAACGGGGATGCAATATGTCAAGACAGACTGAACTAAAGCCACGTAAATCTCATTTAATATGTTTCTAGACGAGTTTCGTTTACTGTTCGTATTTATTTGTTTTGGTGCGATATGTCTGAGAGTCTTGAAAATCCAGCTTAATCTCCTAAGTCTGTTCGTTACTTGATCAAGGTGGGGATACCAGGATAATCGTTGGTCGAGTATCACGCCTAAATATTTTGTCTGTGTGACCTGTTTAATAACCGAACAATTACACTGTCTATTATTAGTATCACCGCATACATGAACTTTTATGTTCAAATTATCACTAGGTTGTGTGTTTTTGCTTATACTAAAACATATGTAGTTCGTTTTAGATGTATTTAGTGTGAGCAAGTTATTGATAAGCCAGTTAGCTACATGGGCCAAGCCTACCTCAGCTTTTCGCTTCACATCTTTCCAGGAGTTACCAAAGAAGACTATCGCAGTATCATCGGCATAAGAGAAGACCTCTGCGTCATTGATGTTCATGTTGCAGAGGTCATTAACGTACACCAGGAAGAGTGTTGGGCCTAGTACGCTTCCCTGAGGAACGCCGAATGATACCGCCGCTTGATCACTTGTAACCTCTCCTACCCTAACTTGTTGTTTTCTCTGCGATAGATAGTCTTTTAATAAGTTGAGAGCAGTTTCCCTTATTCCAGCCTTCTCCAGCTTTTTCACTAGGACGGGGACAGAGACGGTGTCAAATGCTTTCTTGAGGTCCAAGAATACAGTCAAGCATTTATTCCCAGAGTCAAGATGCTTAGTTATTAAAGAGCTCAAACCAGTAACTGCATCCTCAGTGGATAATTTTTGTCTAAAACCGAATTGTGAATGTGATAATATGTTGAATTTGTTTAAATATTGAAATGTGATGATAATATAATATGTGAAAATGTTAATAATTCCTGTAAAATAAGCTTAGATTTTTTCTGTCATTTATTTGAGGAAAAACATGTACAATTTAATAGAAAAATTCAAGCTTCTAGGAATAATTAAAAAACTATAACAAGAAAAAGTTACCATGTTGTACGGTCAGCAACAGAAGTAGCTTAACATTTCGGAATTCTAGTTACTTGATGTACAGGACTGCAGCTATTATTTTTTATGTTTCAGCAGATTATTCTTTAAAATATTTACTCTTCAATAACTTATTGTTAGTAACGAGTAATATCTATCAAGTTTTTTATTAAAAAAAACTTGCTTTGAAACTTTGAGTAGTGTTAATCTACTTCTGTTGCTAACCGTACCTATATTTTTTCCTCAAATAAATAAATAAATGTATCACGTTATATAAAGTACTTTTTTCACCATCAACAGGTTCGCCAAAGTTCGAGATACGCTACAGGGAAAATTGGAAGAACGCTTGCCGTTAATGAGTATTCGTTTGCCCGATAAACTGAAGCGTATGCGTCCAGATGCGCAAGCGCAGTTAGAGGCGAAAGTGAATGTTCTGACTACACCACACGATATACACGCTACTATACTGGATGTACTCAATTGGTCGGAGCATAGGAACCCTTTCAAAGTTACCGGAGCTGATTTCCCGAGGGCAATGACACTTTTGGATACGGTAATTGTTATTTTCCTACTCCTTCGCTATTATTTTCTGATTAATTTCTTTGCAAGACAGTTCAATTGGAACGAAGTTCCTTATTGCGTGTTGTGAAAGGGGGCTAGACGGAAAAAAATCTTACGAAAAGTTGTCACGACACTTTTTGCTATAGTAAGCTATTGTAAGCTGTGCGGCGTCGCATGTTTCTCTGTCTGTCTTTCTCTCTCTTATAGAAAGCAAGCCAGATATTTTCATTTCTACATTTCTTTTTTTTTTTTTTTTTTTTTTTTTACATAATAAAAAATAATAACATTAACTTCGTTCCATCCGGGTGTTCCTTGACACCTCTCAAGTTTTTTGTTTCTCTGGGACTTCGTCGAGCTTCATTGTCTCGGCGTTTTTCTAGTGGTCGTCACTGTTGATTCTGGCTAACAGGAGTTACAGTGGTTTGGGAATAGTGTGGCGAGTATGTCCCAATAAAATAAAAGTGTTATTTTTTTATGTAAATTCATCAGAAGCTACATACTTCGCTCCAAAACCCAAATATGCTGCTTAAAGCTGCTAGCAGATCATACAACTCAATGTGTCAGAGTTGATGATCTTGATTTATTCTCCGCCAGTATTCCTAAAATAGAAAAAAAAAACTATGCAGGTAATAACTTCTTTGAATCTCACTAAAATCTGTTCAATCTTTTCTTAATTCTCCACGAGTGCTTACTTCGTGTTTTATCTTGCATGTCTACTGTTTCTTGTGCTACCCTTTAATGTCAGTGAAAACTTTTAATTGGACTTCTTTCACTAATCGTCGACTATCTGTATTCTAGCCTCAAGTTTCCTTAAGAAATAAAAGTAAAAAGGTCGGAGAGGCAATCGACAAAAGTATAACCACTCTGTACATACCAAATAGCAGGAAATGACAGCGGGATGAGCTGGACTACTTCCTCAATCCCCCCCTTCTGGGGGAGGTTTATGTCCAACAGTGGACGTCTTTTGGCTGAGATGATGATGATGACGTAAAGTGATGGCCTGAAACACAAGTTTAAATAAACCTAGATCGGGCAGGTCGCTATACAAACATGTGAAGTAAAAATTACCACTACTTGTAACTCTTAAATATATTTTAGTTATAGTTTACTTGTGGTGGCCCAGTGATGGGAGAACAGAGGTGGCGGCCTCGACTTACAAACAGTGAGTCGTGGGTTCGAACCCAGTAGGCATTACTTTGTGTAATTTATTTCATCACCACTGGTCTCAAAACGGTGAAGGAAAACATCGTGAGGAAACCGGCATGTTTTAGAACCACAAAATTCGAAAACATGTGACATCTACCAACCCGCACTGGGGCCTCGTGGTGGATTATAGCCCATCTCTCTCCTAGAGAGGAGGCCTGAGTCTCTGCAGTGGGAACATTAGATGCTGATGATGATGATGATGATACCTTTGTATGTGAAGCAACACTACTGTGCCTACATGCACACCTTCTTGTATATTTTTTTTTTCCTAAGTAAATTTCAACCTTATTCCAGATACCAAAAAACAGGTCTTGCAGTGAAGCTGGCATCGAGCCCCATTGGTGTGCCTGTGTCAATTGGAGGAATGTAACTGACAATAAGATGGTTCAGAAAACTGTTAAAGCCTTCATTGAATATCTGAACCAACTGACGGAGGGCCAAAGGTGACTGTTTCTTTTTTTTATAAGCCTTCTTATTCTCATAAATAATAGGGTAGTTGGCAAAAAAAATCTAATTAGTCTGGCAGCAAATATTGGACACATATTTTTACTTTTTTCACGAAAACAAAAAATGAAGACGATACAGTGCTACGAAAACTCGTGTGAGGTCATATTGCAGCACATTTTTTACCACGATAATCTAACAGCCGGATACGGAAAGTAAGGTTACATCAGGTAACCGTAATTTTTTTATTCTTTGGTGGATTTGGTTGGCGATGTCTCCTTGTCTACCGGGGCTGCGGATTGTTCGAAAGAGATACCGCGGCCTGGACACAAAGGGCTATGAAGGAACATTGGTGGTTTTTAGTCAGTAGAAGTCTGACACTCCCTACCGCTCTGCCCAGAGCGGGAGGAGTCATTTGATGATTTCCCACGATACAAAAAAAATAATGCCAACGTGGACCACTGGTCGTTAGTCGTGTCCAGATCGTCCCGCCATCTTCTTAAAGTAGTTTTCTGGAATCCTGATAGATTTTTCACATTATTCTTACAATTTTCAGATCAAAATGCATCCCCCGAGAAGTGACCGAAGTCATATGGGTGATGAGCCAAAGGCCGAATAACAAGGTGCTCTCTTTTGTATCAAATAAGGACATCGATGGTTACCTGGGCAAATTCGGGGCAACCACTAATATATCTAAAGAAAATTATCAGCTCAAAGTAAGTCAAAGTTCTATAATTGCTTCTTCTTACCATGTAGGCAGTAAGGTCTAACGACCCCACAACACTCTAGTGTCGGAGTTTCCAAACCGCCTCTGTCATAGGGCACGCCACGACAGTGGCGGTAAGTCCCCTCTTTAAGGAGTGGCTGGAAAGGCGCCACGGCGCCCTCACCTTCCGTCTGACGCAGGTACTAAATCAAAAAAAATCAAAACTCATTTATTCAAACTAGGCTGATAATCAGCACTTTTCGAACGTCAAAATTTACTTTACTTTACTTATTTACAAGTGACAGTCCCCCAAAACGCCCACCCTTCGACACTTCCTAGTGTTTTTTGCTGGAAAGAAGAAGTGGCGGAACAAACTCCCCAGCAACACATCTGTCTGTTTGGTTAGAAGAACCAGACTCGATACAATAGTAACGTGTAAGTTAATATTACGATTGACTACAATCAATAATAAGAGGTATATAATAATAAAACATAAAAATGACATAACATATTATCAGTAAACTAATTTTGGAGAAAGAACATAAATTACAAACATTGTCTTGTGTTCAACTCAACGACCAGTCGACCAGTTATTCTTATCATTTAAGTAGTCGTTAATGGAATAGTAAGCTTTTGAACAAAGATTAGATTTCACTTTGGCTTTAAATGCATTAAATGGCAAGTCTAGAAAAGAAGATGGCAGTTTGTTATAAAATGTTATACCGAGCCCTACGAATGAATTATGAACTTTGTGAAGCCGGTGAAAAGGAGCGCGTAGTTTATGCTTATTTCTATCACTGTTTTTAGTGTACAGGTGAATATTTTGTCTAACATATAAAATGTTGGCAAAGATGAACTGAGAAGCAACCGTGAGAATACCAATCTCCTTAAAAATATCTCAAAGAGAAACTCGGGCACCCAGCTGATAAATTGCACGAACCGCTCGCTTCTGCAGAACAAATATATTTTGAATATCAGTACTCACCGGACACGGTTGTTTCGCCCGTCGGGGCTGCGGGTTGGTCGAAAGAGATACCGCGGCCTCGACACAAAGGGCTAAGAAGGAACATGGGTGGTTTTTAGTCAGTGGAAGTGCGACACTCCCTTTCGTTCTGCCCAGAGCGGGAGGGGTTACTTGATGATTTGCCAACCCTCCCAAAAAAATAGTCACATAATTATGTTAGAAGTCCGTATCGATCACTTTAATCGATGTTTTTAATCAGGTCACCTCACTATAAAGTTAAAACTGACAGATGTCAAATGTGGGCTATTAAATTGGCCCTACTGTAATAGTTAAAATTAATACAATAAAAAAAAAACGGTGATAGGCTCGCCCCTTATTGCATAATATGGGACTTAAACATAACTGACTAAATTTGGTTGTACTAGGTACACCTCTGACTTACCCTTCGAGGTTTTCAGGCGTGATGGTATGTTATGTGTCAATTTATTTTTCAGGTGGTAGTGAGTCCAGGTCGAGGCATTTATGAAGCCTCAATGCTGTACATAAAGAAGGAAGATAAGTTCCTAATTAATACAAGGGATATATCCAGAACGAACCCGTGAGTATTTCAATCTTACTATCACACTTTTTGCCGCACTCAGAGAGCGTTAATGATTACTTAGGTCATCACTTAGTAAAGGTTTTGACAGTTTTGTCATACAACAGTATGTCAAATCTTTACTAATGGACGGCTTAAGTAATCATTAAATATATCTGAGTACCGCAGATAATATTATAAAGGCGAAAGTTTGTGAGTGTGTATGTTTGTTACTCTTTCACGCAAAAACTACTGAACGGATTTAAATAAAATTTAGTACACATATAGTTTATAATCTGGATTAACACATAGGATAGATTTTATCCCGATTTTACCTTCCCGTGGGATAATATTCGGCGAAGCCGCTGGCAACAGCTAGTGTTATAAACGCGCAAGTTTGTAAGTATGGATGGATGGATACTTGTTATTCTTTCACGCAAAAACTCAAATTTTATTTATTTTATTGTTTTTGGATACAATAACTGCTGACACAATAGTTAGGTTAGGTTAGATTAGACCAGATGTATGAATGTGGACGAGGCAAAAGGAGTAATATGTAAGGATCTTGGCAGGCTCTGTCGGGGCTGCGGGTTGTTCGAAAGAGATACTGCGGCCTCGGACACAAAGGGCTAAGAAGGAACTTGGGTGGTTTTTAGTCAATAGAAGTCTGACACTCCCTACCGCTCCGCCCAGCGAGGGAGGAGTCATTTGATGATTTACCACCCTACAAAAAAAATGGCCTCATGCTCGGCGTCGTAGGCTAGCGTAGCGTCGTAGATGGTGTTTCGTGGTTTCTGCCTACCCCCATGGGAGAAGGGCGTGAGTTTATGTATGTATGTCTAAACTTTGTTTATTTTTATTCCAGATACGGGAACCAGCCAAGCTGCATAAGTGCAACCCATCCGCATTTGAATCCGTATTGCTACTGCAGAGACTATGTACCTTAAGATAACAAAATAGGATAAGCAGTGTACGAAGCCATCGGTAAACGAATACAAAGTAGAACATATAGCCTTAATAGTTACCAAATTATGTATTTGTAGGATTTTTGACCCATTCCCGTTTTTATGGGCTACCGGTCTCATTACGCATAATAATGCATACATGATCTTTTTAAAGTATTAAGTGACTCTTCGCAAACGTCCCGTCGTGGATTCATCATCATCATCAGCCTATAATGTTCCCACTGCAGGGACTCGGGCCTCCTCTCTAGGAGAGGGATGGGCTATAATCCACCACGCGTGCCCAGTGCGGGTTGGTAGATGTCACATGTCTTCGAATTCTTTGGTTCTAAGGCATGCCGGTTTTCTCACGATGTTTTCCTTCACCGTTTTGAGAGCAGTGGTGATGAAATAAATTACACAATATAAAGCGCCTGTCTGGGGTCGAACCCACGATTTACTGTTCGTAAATCGGGGTCGCCACCACTGGGCAGCCGGGGCCTCTCCTACGTCGTGGATTATGTCCACCTAATCTCACAAAATGGAGTCCTGTGTCCCAGTAATGGGGTGCTATAGGATGATTGTAACTATGGACGTTTGTAAATGTCGCTTAATAGTTTTAAAAGAGTACCCATGTATGGCAAATGCTTGTGTATCTCTTTCTATTCACATAATACTAGTTTAAAATCCAGATCTTTCTATAACTTATATTATAGTGAAACAAAACATGTGCTAACAGTGCTATAGAATCGTTCATTCTTATATATGTAAATGCACAAAAAACACTTACAAAGTTTAAAAACATGCCGAATTTTTGCCTTCCACATCGTGTTTGTTAACATTTAAACTCAAATTTAAAGCATTTATTTCAATTAAACCATTACAGGCACTTCTGATTATCAGAAAAACAAAATAAAACGAATCACAGCTACAGTGAAATTACTGTAGTTGCCCATTCCCTAGCGTAGATCTCTATGGAGAAGAACAGGCAAGAAACTCCATGGACACTCTTTT
The DNA here is from genome assembly GCA_949774965.1 of Diarsia brunnea. NCBI lineage: Eukaryota > Metazoa > Arthropoda > Insecta > Lepidoptera > Noctuidae > Diarsia > Diarsia brunnea. The sequence continues at coordinate 11,554,188 of OX459022.1, read as the reverse complement.
AAAGCAATATATTTACTGTTAGTTTGTATCATCCCATTGCTGGGCTTAACCTTTTCCCATAACCTTCAAACCATTAATTAAGGGCCAATGTCGAGCACTGGTCGTTTGTTTTGTCCAGCTCGTACCACCATCTCCTGCGAGGTCTTCCGCGTCGCCTTCTGGCTGTGTCAAGGTTCCTCAACAATGATATTTTGGCCCACAGCTTGTCGGGCATAAGGCACACATGACCAGCCCAGTCCCACTTCAGCTTAGTGGTTTTTTTAAAGTGGTGGAGATAGCATGTGGTTGGTCAAAAAAGCCATTTTCTGGAGCCCTGATACAGTCACAAGGCGTCGCGGCTGACCTCGTGGATGGCTCGACGATCTGGAAAAGGCCAACGACCAGTGGTCCACATTGGCCTTAGATCAAAACAACTGGAAGACATGGAAAGAGGCTCTTGCCCAACTGTGGGATCATACAGGCTAACAGTATCAGTGACTACGATTGGTCTTCTGTTGAGGTCTACTGTAGAAGTTACCTTCGGACTGCGTATTATGCAGTTTTTAAAAATTCTGCTGATTGCAAAACCATTTCGAGGAATAAGGTCTTAATTTTTTTTTTTGTTAAAATGAAAAAAATACTCTATGTTCATTTATATTTTGATGTGGTTAACCTTTTTTTAACGTCTTGAACGCTATTACTAAATGTCTCCTTCTGCTCTGGGTGGAGCAGAAGAGGGTGTCAGACTCTTGCTGACTAAAACCATCCGTGTTCCTTTTTATGTCCTTTGCATTCCAGGGCTGCTCTTTCGAACAAATTCCGCAACCCTGGCAGAGACAAACATGCAACTGAAATTTCTCGAGCCTGACAATAAAATTGTCTAGCTTCCTTAAAAAAGATGGCAGCCATTTGGAAAATAAATTAGAAAGAAATTGAACAAACTCAAAATATTAATCTCTTATTAGAATTAAGATTCCTTTTATGGGTTCTATGTCTTTTTATTTGCGAAAAAAAATCTCAGTAATCCTATGATTAAATATTGATGTTTTAGTTTATAGTGGTCAACGCACATGTTATATTTTGCAACTTTCTTTTCTTTAAACAATAATTATAATATTATCTCTGTAGATTTATTTATGCTTCCAAAAAAAAAAATCTGACTAAAATAAATAAATCTAGTCCCTATAGAAAATTCTTTAAACAAAGAATGTAAAGTCAATGCTTATTGTAATGTAATGTTTGTAATTAAACATAATTTTAGTATTTTTTTTTTTTAATAATTCTGAATCATAATATCGTCTCGAATGGCTTAGACTATTAATTAACTAATTAAATTTTAAGTTAATTTTGTTACCTTTATTTTTTTATACTTTTTTTTTTTTTGGTCGTCAAAGTATCATTTTTATGTTACGTACTCAAGTGTAGTTTTAAACTTTAAAAAATGCTATTATTATAATTCTTAAAGTATAATGTGGATTTAACTGCCAGAAAAATCTCCCTCTGATATTATAAAATTTAGGCTTAAATAATATGTAGGTATTTGTATTACATTCTCAGCGATCCCATTATACGTGTAATAAATGAAACTCATACATAAATTAAATTAACATGAAATACTCAGTGTACTCGAAAATTAATAAATAAGAGCTAGAATCTAAGACGATAGATTCAAAAAAATATGCTCAGAATTTATTTCGAATGAATCTTACAAGAGTTTTTTGAATCTATGCAAGGTGTCACGTAATAAACAAGAAGTTTTTTTTTTGTTTTCGACACATACGGCCTCAATCTATTTAAATCGCGAGTTAATAGGATTCTTGTGGGTTAGCTCGTTCCATCGTTGACCTCATCTCTGCCCTCAGGAAAAGTTTAAGGTCAAGAGACGGCCCATTTAATATAAAATAAAGTTTTTGTTAGATATTATTTTGTGGGTACAAAATAATGTATCTATCTATCACAATGTTGTCCTATTTAACCCAAACGTTGACTGGTAGAGAATGCATTGTTTCATTAAGTCCACTTATGTACCGCTACTGCAAATTAATATTGGATTTTTTTTTTTTTTTAGTTTCACTTGAATGTCTATTTAAAGTTCATTTAGTATTTTTTTGCGTTTATAATATTACACCTTGTACTGGATATATAACGCATTTAGAGTGTTATTTTTTTTTTTCGTTTTTAACTTATTAAAATTAATTTTGGCATAATTGAGTATTGTATAAAAATAGTACAAATATATTTTCTCGAGGCCTAGTTGATATTCCCATAATATTTTTGTATTTTATCTTTTTTCTTGGGTGTACACACTGTACACCTCTACCTCGCCCTTCGGGGAGCTAGCGTGATGTTAGTTATGTTATTTTTCCTGTTAGAGCTTAAGTGATCCAGTTAGGATAAGTTTTAAGTTGTGAAAACATGTCATTGCTATTTATTAAAGGCCTGCGAAATTAAGTGTACGGTCTCGACCGAAATGTATACACGCAAAAACTTAATAAAGTGCGCAGAAAATAAAAGTGAATTTCACCTACTATATTAATTAACGTTATTAATTTTCACGAAAGTGGCGTTTTGGAAGCCATACTATTACGAAATATGTCATAACTTGAAGTAGAAACCGATATTTCAAGGGAAAATCGCTTTTGAAGGAGAATAATCGAAGGTCGTACCAAAAAATGTCATGCGTCAAGATCAAACTTTTATAATCATTATTTTCATACTTTTTTACGACATTATGCGTCGTTAATTTAATTTAAAGTGTAGAAGTATCAATAGTGTTTTAATACATGGCGTTTACACAACCAGTTCAAAAATCGTTCTGTTAGATCAGATCTGTCATTTGATTTTGACAGTTCGGCTGACTTCACATCACAGAAAACTTCCACGTTTTCTTACAATACCTATTTACCTGGTTTTGAGGTTATTTTCGATTTTATAAAACTAACTAACTCTGATTTTGTTCAAAAAAAGAACTTTTGTAGGAGTTGATATTTAATTATAAGTGTAGACACTAAAAAAACATAGTTTGATTTTGACGCAGCTTGGTACGGGATTCCTTATATCCATGAACATTGTATTTTGCTCGCGACTGTACAGTTCTCATTCTAAATACATACCTATTGTAAAGACTGTTGTTTTGCATCCTAGTCAAGTTCAAGGAGGTAGGTAACTATTATACTAATGATTATCGATCCGAATCAATAATACAATGGGGAGGTTTTTTTCCTATAAACGGAAATCGGTAAGTGTGAATCACGCCTTATTCTCGCCCTATAATCGCGCTTTCATTTTAGTGTGAAAGCGCGATTATAGGGCGAGAATAACGCGTGAACTTTTATTCGACTTTTTTTTCCCTAAACCACGGCGCGGGGTATGTTCTGCATTACTGTTAAAATTTTAAGTAACTAAAAAAACAGCGTTTATTAATATTGACCAGGTACTGTAGTTTAAATTGATGAAGTATTTATTTATTTTATAACAATCTTCTGAATTTTGACCAGGATACAAAACTGCTCTTTGTATTTAAGTTGTAATTCAAGAGACACACTTGAATAATCTCCAGTAAGTTTTATATTGTATATTTTTTTCTGAAAACATAATAATTTTAGTTAATTTGTTTTTTAATTAATATTGTGCTATCATTTAATTCGTTTGAAGCTTGTTGGTTGAAGCTATTTCCTTAGAAGTTATTTTAAAAGTTAAACTTTAAAGTTAATTTGGACTTGAACTTTATAATAACAAGAAGAATTAAATCGCCAAAGATAGATTTTGATGTGTCGTGTTTATAGTTGGGTAGTTTTCTATGTCGCAAGCATTGTCGGGAAATTAGCAGTCATTATGAGCATGAGAAATTATTTACCTTTTGAACGCCAGGGCGTAAACGCATCGACGTCCCAAGCCATAAATATATTTTTTTATTATTTTATCGATAACCAATAAATTCAACAATGCTTTTCGAGCGATATTTTTAAAATAAAAATCACTCGTAACGTCATTATTAAATTTTATTTGACACTATTTCTCATCATTAAACAGCAGTTACAAAGCCGACAGTGGCGTGTTGGGTACATTATCATTTGTCGGCTATATACGACCATGGCGTTCAAAAGGTTATTCGATGTTATGTAAATTCTGTATTTAATTTGTTATTATAGGTAATGATTGAGAGCAACATTGTGTTTTATTTCTCCATGATTTCTCCATGGTGCAGCGAAAGCGGCCCCTCCGCTTTCGCTTTAGTGATGTGGCGACAGCGACATCTATCGCAACACATGCGAACTAATCGGCTAATCCTACGTCGCGCTATCAACTTTATCCGCGACATTACCCTATAAAGAAAATCCCGACTTACATATGTCGGGCAGTTAGCCCACCAGACGCAACACCCGTCTGGTCGGAGGATCCTCCCTTTTCTATGGGGGATGAGGAACTTTACACCCTGTTCCTTATTCCCCCTAAACACTTTTTTAGTCACATGCGTTTCGTCCTTCCTCATCACATGTCCATACTAAGATAGACGACTTCCTTTCTATTCTTCTGTAACAGGTACCTCTTTCAAACTTCCACTAATATACCTACTCATATCTTACTTTATCCATTCTTTGTCACTCCGCACATCCATCTCAACAACACGAATAGAGGATATAAAACCTAAGTATGTAGGATATGGAACCCATTATTTTCGTATTTTAACAGTAAACAATTTGGAGCCAAGATAAATAACTGCATGTTGAATCCCAAGACAAGCAATCAGGAGCATTCTTCTTTCAGCTATCAGACAAATAAATGAACTTTAGACTGTATTATGTTGAATGCCGTCATTACCAAAATCGATGTGGTAGTAAAGTTAGTGGATACTTACAGCTCGAAAAGAAACGTGCTGGGTCACCAATGGTTGCTTTACCGGTACAGATGCTGTACCCACCCAGATAGCGCCGCCAGAAGCTCGCAGAACAGTAGCAAGCTCTAACAAAAGAGCCAAAATGGTTTCAGACACATGACACCCACCCTTGTATCGTAAAGACATTGACTTATATATTACTGCGTAAAGACTGGGCGGACGACATGTTATAATGACGCCACAAACGTGGTCCCAATAAGGTCTTTCCTAAGCCGAAGTGAACTAGTCCACGATCGTCTCTCTTCGGGTGCGGTCGTAAATTTTATTAAAAGCTTTATTTATGTTCTTTATACCTCGAAAATGCCACGCCGCTTATACAAGGTTACATTAACGAGCAGACTACACCTATTCTCTGTATGGCGAACGCGTCGAGCAAATGTTCGGACGCCCGTATCTTTAGTTTTTTATCAATGCGTAAAGGTTAAAAAGTCGAAACAGCTTTCTAAAGTGTATCACACCATTCCTTTTTTTTTTTTTTGGGGGGTGGGAAATCATCAAATAATCCCGCTCTGGGCAGAGCGAAAGGGAGTGTCAGACTTCTACTGACTAAAAACCACCCATGTTCCTTCTTAGCCCTTGCGCCGAGGTCGCGGTATCTCTTTCGAACAACCCGCAGCCCCGACGGGGTCACACCATTCCCTGGCTAGTGGTTTACGGAAGGATTAAGCGTGGTAGTGCATCCTTACCTAATCCCTTCGTTCCGCCTGCTGACATCTCCCACCTGGAAATGAGTTGCCATGGTCAACCTGGAAGTATTTAAATAGACTCCGGACCCAGGTTGGTCGTAGTAAGAAAAATCTGCTCAGATGAAGATTCATAAATGACTATAGGTAGGTAGGTACCTACTTTAGTGTAAATGTGGTGCTGTTCCTCAAACAATGGGGCACTTTATGTCGTGTTTTGCGTGTTCTGTTGTTCGCTCACTATAAGAACTGATATGTGCTACCTAAATTTAAAGTGCTTAACTAGTACATCAATTCTGGGCCGACACAATTAGATTGCTATCGACACGCTAAAAAGAAGACCAATATAATAATAATATAATAATAAGTTTAATAATCGATGCGAACCGATGGCAGGGAAAGTTATATCGCTATCGTATAGTTTGGCACGTCTGTAATATGGCCATATGATTTCAGTGATTTGACCTATCACTCCATTCACAAGTCCCTTAGCAAGGACACCGATAGACCTCATCGTAACTTAAGCACCAGCAAAGATGTCTAGTTCTTTTGGAAGACCTCCTGTTTCTATATGTCCGAATGTATTACCTACATCTAACTCTGATTCAGAGCAACAAAAGTACTTGTCAAGACGATTCAAACGAGTCCAACTTCGATGAGGTTAGGTCGTTTTATAACGGAATTCCTATGGCCACCTTCCATCTCCGTCATCAGACCCTATGATACCATATCAAAATCAAAAATCAAAATCAAAACTCATTTATTCAAACTAATAATAATCAGCACTTTTCGAACGTCGAAATTTACTTTACTTTACTTATTTACAAGTGACAGTCCCCCAAAACGCCCACCCTTCGACACTTCCTAGTGTTTTTGCTGGAAAGAAGAAGTGGCGGAACAAACTCTCCAGCAACACATCTGTCTGTTTGGTTAGAAGAACCAGACTCGATACAATACTATGGTGTAAGTTAACATTACGATTGACTACAATCAATAATAAAAGGTATATAATAATAAAACATAAAAAAGACATAACATATTATCAGTAAACTAATTTTGGAGGAGAAAGAACTCGTCAAGATGAATCAAACGAGTCCAAACTCGATGGGGTTGTGTCGTTCTATAACGGAATTCCTATGGCCACCTTCCAGCTCCATAATCAGACCCTGGACAACTTCTAAAGACATAGTACATACTCGTCAAGATGAATCAAACGAGTCTAAACTCTAGGAGCTTAAATCGTTTTATGACGGAATTCCTATGGCCACTATCCGGCTCCATCATCAGATCAGCTCTGTCATCATGATATTGCGGTGTTAGGAGATATACGTGCATTTCAGATCAATCGGAAACCAGGAAGTGTCTAGTCCGCGCCAACGCATGCATCGGTCGGTTGAGATTGTTACGCGCTCCGCTCTAGTGAACTTTTTGTGTTATTACTGTTCTAAATAAACTTTATTTTATATGTTAGAGCTGTGTGTTATTGGAGAGCTCCTAAATCACACTTACACTCTACAGTGGTGACCCCGACGTGATGGCACAAGAGTCACAAGATGTGTTTCGGGTAGGAGTGCGCTTCCCGCCATTTTGGCCGGAAAAACCCGCAATTTGGTTCGCTCAGATAGAAGGCCAGTTCGCAATATCTGCCATTACGGCGGACACAACAAAGTTTTATTACGTCGTCAGCCATCTCGACCCGCGGTACGCTACAGAAGTCGAAGATATCATCGTGAATCCACCGGCGACTAGCAAATACGAGACATTGAAGGCAGAGCTAATCAAGCGGCTCTCAGAATCCCGTAAGAAGAAGGTGCATCAACTGCTGACACACGAAGAGCTTGGCGACAGGAAGCCGTCGCAGTTCCTCCGACACCTGCAGCACCTGGCTGGTCCGAAGGTACCTGACGAGTTTTTAAGAACAATATGGTCAACCGCCTGCCTAGCAGCATCCAGCCAATCATCGCGTCTCAGGAATCCACGCGTCTCGATGTCCTAGCTGATCTCGCCGACAGGATACATGATGTCGTGCCGGGAAGTCATCAAGTCGCGGCTACAACAACACAGGTGAGCGAATTGGACAGTTTGAAACAACAAATTTCAGAGCTTACGAGCCAAATCCAAGCACTAACTCAAAAGGTCAATGACCCTTCCCGCCCAAACCGATCAAACCGACGCAACGATCGCTCGAAATCCCGCGAAAACCGATCGAAATCGCGAAATAATTATCCAACATGTTGGTACCACTACAAGTTTGGTGCAAAGGCCACCAGATGTCTTCAGCCGTGCGATTTTAAGCCGGAAAACAGGAAAACTGCACAAGCAGTCAGTAATGGCGGCTGACGACTGCTCCAAATGTAAAGGCCGCCTATTTATCACGGACAAACGTACCAGCATACAGTTTCTCGTCGACACGGGTTCAGACGTGTGTGCCTACCCAAAATCCTACCTACGAAATCAGCTGCAACATAGTAAGAAATCTTACGAACTTGTCGCTGCGAATGGCACTCCGATACCTACATACGGTACGTACCAACTAAACCTCAACCTTGGTTTACGTCGTGAGTTTAGTTGGAAGTTTATTATTGCTGACGTCTCAAAGCCAATCATAGGCGTCGATTTTTTAAGTTTTTATAACTTATTAGTCGACTGCAGACAACAAAAATTGATAGATTCAATTACAAACATGACCGTCGGCGCGCCTTCATCTCACGGAACACACGAACTGTGTCACTGAAAATGTTTACAGGTCATTCCATATATCTCGACGTATTACGATCTTATCCGGAGATAACCAGACCAGCCGGATCACCAAATGTGCCAATTCACAATACAAAGCACCACATTAGAACGACGTCCGGCCCACCGGTAACATCACGACCGCGTCGTTTGGCACCGGACCGTTTAAAGATCGCGAAAAAAGAATTTGACGAAATGTTACAAAATGGAATAGCTCGTCGCTCTGAAAGTCCCTGGTCGTCCCCATTACATCTCGTGCCCAAAAAAGACGACGGCTGGAGGCCATGTGGTGATTATAGGCAATTAAATGCACGAACAGTACCTGATCGGTATCCAGTGAGACACATCCACGACTTCGCATATCAGCTATCAGGATCTACTATATTTTCTAAAATTGACCTCGTGAAAGCTTTTAATCAAATACCGGTTTTTGAAGACGACATTAAAAAGACAGCGATCACAACACCTTTCGGGCTTTTTGAATTTACTGCCATGACCTTCGGTCTAAGGAATGCTGCGCAGACGTTCCAAAGATTTTTAGACGAAATTCTTCAGGGATTAGACTTCACGTTTGGATATCTAGACGATATCCTCGTGTTTTCAAAAGGGGAGACAGAGCACGTTGGACACTTAAAACAAATATTCAACCAATTAAAAAAATATGGAGTGGTAATTAACACCAACAAGTGTGTGTTAGGTGCTAGTGAAGTTACCTTCTTGGGTTATCACGTATCTGCAGCTGGTATACGTCCGTCACTCTACATATCTTCAACTCGCAAGATTCTATTACAGAGAGACAACGGGACAGGTGAAACTAAATAAAAGCTTTTAAAATGAACCATCAAACCACCACTTTTAGCTAGTTTTTCACCTGTTTTGGGAAAAATGTCATTGACATGGTTTACGGAATTTTGTGGTGTACTTGATGAGGCTAATAATTGTGATGATCCTTTTCGACCTGTTTGTGATATTATTTATAGTCGACCATAATAGTTTCATGTTTTTTCCAGCGGTACTGATCTAATTTTTTTAAGTTCCTTAATATTTTTTTACAATATTTTCTGTACCTAGTAAAAGTAGTTTTTAAAATATCATTGTGAGGCGCCTGTTTAATTTTTTTATGCAGTGTGTCTCGATGCCGCATACAGCGAAGTAAACTAGGAGTCATGGCTTTAATATTTGCTTACGGTTCGGAGTCTTACCAGATGTGGAGTTTGAGTCTATCACGTGTTTTATTAATCTTGTTATTGTTTCCCCTGCCACATGAGGATCTTGGGTCTTGTATACTCCACTAAAGGCTAGTTGTGTTAGGTCAACTTAGGTCTGTGTCTATCCTATCATGATTAAAACGTATACATTTTTTTGTAATTATTTTAGGCATTCGTTTTGACAAGAATAGCATTACTGTCTAGTGATCAGTTAGAGCAGAGTGTGCGACTGAAGTAGAAGCAGGTAGTCGAGTTTTCAGTATGACGTGGTCAAGACAAGCTTGTTGTCGCGTAGGTATTGTATGAGTAGTGATGGGCGGAGGATAAATTCTCGGTGGATAAAAACTCGAGTATTTATCAGAAATGGATAAATACTCGTTATTACTCGTTTTTATCGGATATTTACTTAAAATGATGGATAAATATTATTTTTGCGCATGGGTTGGTTTTTCGTATTGAATGGCTAGTATATTTAGTTGGGCTTTCCAAAACATTACATTAAAATTACGTTATTTGGAAAACAGTAACGAAATCAGCCCTTTAACCTGGTGGAAAGGAATATGTTCTACGACAAAGTTAAAGAGCGTGAAAGTTAAGGCAGACAGGGACAGTTATGATGAAGATGTTCCATCACCATGTCCAGTACAGACAAATACTGATGAAGAATCAGTGGATTTGAGAGAATCAAGAAGCGAGTTCCAGTTTGTGAATTGATGAATCGCTGCATGCTGGTGGTCAGGATACCCGTTAAAGTCGTGGTCGCTTATATTATTACTTTAGTCATTTTCTTTGTGTATGTGGCGACAGCGACATCTATCGCAACACATGCGAACTAATTGGCTAATCCTACATCGCGCTATTAACTTTATCTGCGACATTAGCGTACCTACCTATATAGAAAAGCCCGACTTTTTTTTTTTTTTTTATTGGGACAAGCCCGCCACACTATTCCCAAACCACAAAAAAAGCCCGACTTATATATGTCGGGCAGTTAGCCCACCAGACAACACCTGTCTGGTCGGAGGATCTTCCCTTTTCTATAGGGGATGAGGAACTTTACACCCATTTCCTCATACCCCCCAAACTGGTGACTCCGAGCACGAACGTCAGCGCAGCCTTCGTGCCGCTACTACAAACGTCATCATCACTTCCTCAAGCCTTCGAGCAGCGAGTCATACCGCCACCCAGCAACCACGGCTTCATCGGGTATCCTGACCCCCAGCTTGCAGCGGAAGCACATACCTGGTCCTCAGCCTCATCAGCGACCTTGGCACAGCACTCTGCACTTCGGCCGGTCAGCAAGCAGAGACGCACTTCTCTCCTGGTCAACGCAGCAGCCAGCCACTACGCAGCACTCCATCACTGTACATACTATGCAGCAGCAGCATCACCCCGACACACTGGGGCATCACCGCAGTCAGTTTCGACTCACCGAAAACAATGCGGCATTCGGTTCCAACTCACTAAAATCTCCCACTGGCTTGGCAAGGATCAAGACTCAACCTGCTATCGACCTCCAGTCTTGGAGGGGAGCGATGTGGCGACAGCGACATCTATCGCAACACATGAGAACTAATTGGCTAATCCTACATCACGCTATAAACATAAACCGCGACATTAGCCAATATAGAAAATCCCGACTTACATATGTCGGGTAGTTAGCCCACCAGACACAACACACGTCTGGTCGGAGGATCCTTCCTTTTCTATGGAGGATGAGGAACTTTACCCCCTGTTCCTCATATCCTCCAAATATATAACAATTATTTAAGTATCTCACAAAATACGTATATTTTTTTCTGATTTGGATAGTGATTGGCGAACATTTTCATGATTGGGTGAAATCATTGTTAATAAAGGCTTTTCATAATTGTTAAAGTGATTAATAAAGTACGATACATATCAATTTTTCAGGATTTCATTTATTTCAATTCTTTTGTTTGTAAATTGATAAAATTTACGTTACAAAAAATGGAGATAGTATTTATCCGCTGTTTTGGATAAATACTCAAGTAAAAACGGACATTTATGAGTATTTATCCATTTTGAGTATTTATCCGGATACAATCCCAACACTATGTATGAGCAATTGAGCAGGTAAAAGACCATAGGTAGCCAGTAAGTTTAAGTGGGAATGTTTAGCGGAATCCTTGCAGTGTTTATGTATATTTATATTAATGTCTCCCGTTATAATTATAGTGTGACTTTCTCTATATTATGCTACAAATTCAAATACACCACAAATGTTTTTTGAAAAAAGTAAAAAGTATTGTATATTCTTGAATATCAATAGTACTGGACTCAGATGTTTAATAGGCGCCATACACAATTACTACTATAAGATCCAAAATTTTCAAAAATATTCATTAAATACTTTCCGTGTTCCAGGTAGCTCCTCAATTCAGACGTTTGTATTGAGGAGCCACTTTTACATAAATCTAACTTTGAATATATGTCGTAGGATAATTTGATACTTCGAATCTTCGCGGAAATCCTAGGGGTTTTGCGAAAACGCGGATAATTAGACATAGTTACCAAAATGGATTAATGGTCACCAAATACGTCGAAAGCAAAAGCTTTTTCAACGCGCGCTCGCTTCGCTCGCATATTAAATAACACTAATATCTTCTGTCCCCGAAGTGCCGGGCCTCCGCCGGCCTCCTTCGTCGGCCTACGGCCCGGTGCCCATGCCGCCCCTAAAATAATTTTTCGCCTATGTCTAATTATCCGCGTTTTCGCAAAACCCCTAGGATTTCCGCGAAGATTCGAAGTATCAAATTATCCTACGACATATACATATTTTACCTACAAAATTAGAATTTGACCTACAAAATCATCTGCTTTACATTAAATAAGGAGGTGAGTCTCCTTTTAAAATCATTTAAATAAAAAAAAAATGGCTCCTCAATCCAAGCGGACATTTAGCTGGGAAGAAGTGGCGGAACAAACTCATGTTGTGGTACAAATAGAAATAAAATAAACAAATGATTTGGTTTATACAAAAATTATTTTATTCCACAGGCCTATGACAAACACTTACAATAAAATGACCGATTTTTACAATTTGTATAACAATATTTATTATATTACAATTTACATTATTATTTATATAAAGCCAGCCCGCTTTGCGGTATTTCCTATTCATTTTTTTTTTGCATTGACTTGTCCGTTATTTATGTGGCCGTTGCTTTCAAAGTTTAAAAACCTCGACTACACCGTACCATAACTTCATCATTATTCTCCTAACCTTATCCCAGTATACAGGGTGTAAATCAACCCATGACACAGCCATCAACCAAGCATTATGTACATCAAACTAAGTACCCCAACGCAAAAATTTGCTGGGAAACGACTTTTTTTTTTGGGTCAAAAATCACATTTTATGGTAAAACTCAATGTAGAACTCTTAAAACATTGTGCTTGCGGATGCTTTAAATAGTAAACGGGTCATGGAGGTAATTTAAGTAAAGTTATAACTTGAAAAACTAGTATTTACAAAAACAGCTGTGCAAAATTTGGAACTTTGACCTTCAATATCTCCGTAACTAGGAGGTTCCCAGGTATGGTCTAGAACAAAAAAATGATCGCAGTGGTGGAGAGAACAAGTGCCCTTCGTTTGCGTTAAGGGTACTTTTACACCCTATATTTGGGGTCAGCGCAGCATGTCTTCTTCTTCCATACTTCTCTATTACTCATCATCTCGGCAGACACCTCCTTTCTAGCCATATCATACTTCACACAGTCCATCCATTGTTACATTACATTCATACTCAACATTTTCGTCATTCCTTCGCATCACATGTCCATACCACGATAACCGATTATCAGGCAAAAATTTACGGATTGTTTATAATTTGACATAAACGCTCACTTTTCAATATCGAATGACTTTATAGACATCTTTAGCATTGATTACAGCAGAATGCAACTATGGGTTCGACAAGGATGGCTGGTGTAGGAGGAAATGTACAGTCCAGCAAAATTGCATGGATACTTTAGTGTGTATTTTCCTGTGAACGTTTATAGTCGATAACTAGTTTACGTTAGGTGGCGTCATTTCTGGCTTCACACGATTTTAGTTCTGAATTGTCCATACATTTTTCCAGGTGACTGTAGTACATGTACGGAGGAAATACATTTTTCAAAGATCTGCCAATTGCGGCCAAGAAATTATAGGATTCATTTTGTGGGCGATGCCTCCCGGGATGTTGTCATGACAACGACAGTCGAGCTAAGTTCAAAAATGAACTTAAGTCGGCACTATACATAGGTGACTACGGACCATGTGTCAAGGGACCTCTGGACTTTATTTTGATCAAATTCTTGTCAGAACAATTAGTGTTTCAGTCTTTTTCAAAACAGATAAAATCTAATTTTTACAATTCATTCTCATTGTATCTACAATAATGCGAACTTAATCATAAAATAAATAGCACATTATAATATCATGAACATGAAACAATATTTTAAAACAAACATTAAAAATATTCTTTCGTTTATATTTTTTTAGTATTGAGTGAATTACTCCTGCGTTTCTATTTACTCCGTTTTACGGCACATGTACCAATTAGACAAATGATAAATGTTTAATTTGCAAATAGGTTTTTTACAAACATTTACAACCTCTCAATAGGGATGTTTCCTGACTAAAAAAAATATGATTCTAATTAGTCCGTCTGTTAGATTTTCGAAAAATATTGGATACGTATTTTTTGTTTTATCAAATCAATAAAAATTGACGAAGATAAATCGCGTCAAAGATTTGAGTGGTGGTTTGTGACGTTACTCACCGGTAGAAAAGTCATACTAATGTCTTAGAATATGACGTCACACGAGTTTTCAAAGCACTGTATCGTCTTCATTGTTTGTTTACGTGAAAAAAGAAAAAATACGTGTCCAATATTTTTTGGAAATCTATCTGACGGACTAATTAGATTTTTTTAGTTAACTACCCTATCATCATATTTTGGGGGTCGGCTTCTAGTCTAACCATATACAACTCGTGTGCCACAGAATCAACAACAAACGCGTCAATATTTATTGATTTGATAAAACAAAAAATACGTATCCAATATTTTCCGATAATCTAACAGACGGACTAATTAGAATCATATTTTTTTTAGTCAGTAAACATCCCTATTGTAGGGCGTTTGTGCGAAGGTTGATTCTTTCTTCCATATATTTGTGGCTCAGCGGTTAATAGCGACCCATCCGTTGTTTCCGTCCGGCAACTTGATTTGTATGAGACGAACCATACCGCCGTTTTCATCGTTCGCAACAATCTGAAAAATTAAAATTTTGTGTTATTTTTTTTCTACGGTATTAGGAGGGAATTGGGGGAGTCCTTTGCCCAGCAGTGGGACGGGCTTAAAAAAAATTGGAGGAGGAATTGGTGAGTTATTAATAACAGCTGCTCGGATCGATCTTTAGGTTAAGCCGCGCTTGCCTAGGTTGGTCTATGGATGGGTGACCGCCCATTACATTCAGAGTTTCCTCCTTAACACGGAAAGAACGTTAAGCTATTGGTCCCAACTGCCGTAATAAAGATATTTGGCAGTCGTTACAGGTAGTCAGTGGTCAGAAAGCCTGACAACCTGTCTTACCAAAGGGTATTCTATTATCCAGTACTAACTGGGTTGTGGAGGTCAAATAGGCAGTCGTACCATGAATGGCAGCCGGGACCAACAGCTTAACATGCTTTCCGAGGCACGGACGAAACTCGGTATGTCGGTTGGTCACCCATCCACAGACCGACCTAGGCAAGCACAGCTTTACCTAAATATCGATCCGAGTGGCAGTTCTTACTAAGCCACGAGCTCCTATTATTTTACAGGAGCAACAAAAATCTGATTTTCTGACAAGTTTCGAGAGGTTTTTAAAATTACATTCTTCTATATTTAGGTTTAGAATGGGTGTAAATTGATATTTGTTTATTATATTAATTTTAATTTTATGGCTAGGGAATAAAATATGGCGATAAAACGGCCATCTACAAATAAATTTAGTTTATGAGAAAAAAAAAATAGATATGCCAAGAAAGGATTTCACGACATGATTAGTAACAGAGAATTATGCAAAAAGAAGACAATCATGTTATTTGACTACTGTTACAAATTCACGAAAATGTTACGTTATTTCAAAGAACTAACAGAAATAACACGATATGTGAAAAAAGTAATAAAACCGATAAAGAAATGGAGTAGCTACATGCTTTAGAAGTTTTTGGTGGAGGCACTTTCTATCCTTGTTGCGCGAAACGGCCATTTGTTCTACGTTACAATGGCGGTATGAAATGTGACGTCACATTTCTGTGGCGCTGTCTTTTTCTAGCACGTCATTTAAAACCAGTTAGAACTAAGCCATTTTTTGATCGATTTTATTACTTTTTTCACACATCGTGTTATTTCGGTTAGTTCTTTAAAATAACATTACAATTTCGTGAATTTTTAACAGTAATCAAATAGCCAATTGGGACAAGGGCAAGAGATGATGATGATGAACTGATTGTGATTACTTTGGTAACTTACCTCAGTCTGTTCTCCAAGCTGGTCCGCATCTACCGCTTCTAGGATAGTTCCCTCGGCTCTCTCCCCTAAATTATCTGTAGTGACATAAATAAAACGATTAGTCTATGAACAAAAACATACATACACGTCAAACTCATAACCCCTCCTTTTGGGCTTCGCCGCAGTCGGTTAAAAATAACGTCAGCGCAGAATAATACTAGAGCCTTCTATTTATTATTTTTGTGAGGAAAATGCTGAGTATGAATGTAGATGGCTATAAGAGTAGAGAAAGACCAAAGAAACGATGGATGGACTGCGTGAAGTATGATATGGCTAGAAAGGAGGTGACTGCTGACATGACGAGTGATAGAGAAGTCCATACTTCTCTAGAAGAAGAAGATTGGAGACGAATCTATTCAAATCAAATAAATCATTTATATTGCTTTTTTTATTATAAAAAAAAAGTTGCCCCACACTAGGGCTCCGGTATCGTGGGTGCGTTTACAAACATTCAAAGTCACGTTGTTACTGAGAAATTCCTGGAGGGACAAATCTAGTATGTTATTGTTGACGGCACGGTTGGCGCAGTGGCTGAGCTATGGGACTGCTGCGCTGCGTGTCGCGGGTTCGATCCCCGCACGGAACAAATATTTGTATGGCCTACAGATAGTTGTTTCGGGTCTGGGTATTAGTGTATGTCAGTTTAAATGTTTCCGAACGCACCCACGATACAGGAGAAATTCCTAGTGCGGGGCAATGTTTTATAAAATAGAAAAGAAAAGTAGAATATTATTTTTACTTACGTATGGTAAGTAACGTAGGCTCATCGCCCTCTTGTAAAAGATTCAATGTTGTTTTATCTGCAAAAAATAATAATTGTTACTTTTAGGATGACATACAATAGGGAATTGGACAAAAAAAAAATTAGTCCGTCAGATGGATTTCCAAAAAATATTGAACACATATTTTTTTCTTTTTCCACATAAACAAAAAATAAAGACGATACAGTGCTTCAAAAACTCGTGAACTCCTCGAAAACGTCACATGTCAGTCAATTTTGATTAATTTGATAAAACAAAAAACACGTATCCAATATTTTTCGATAATCTAACTGACGGACTAGTTAGAATCATATTTTTTGACTCAGTCCGATCCCCTATTTCCCCTATTTTTTATGGACAAACTTGGTCTGAAATAAAAGTATATTATTATTATTACTCCCTTTATTAACTTTTTAACAAATTTTGTACATTTTTAAACATTCCTATATCAAATACTCGTAATATAAAAAAACATTTCAAAATATATAAAATTGTAGCCCACCGGTATCGGGAACAGGGTCCAAGCCACCGGCAGTCAGGGCTCCAGAGAAAGGAACCTCCTAACAATACGAGCCGTGTCCAGGAGTACCGCTCTCTGCATCAAGCCCTTGATCCAGCTGCCCAACGAGAGCCTCCTCAGGTGTTGGTCGAGGCTCTTGGCAATTAAGCCATTGGCTGTAACGACTATCGGCACAATGATCGCTGAGTCCACACTCCACATGTCAACAACCTCGCGAGCCAAGTCAAGATACTTGATTTGGTTATCTTTCTCGGCTTTCACGAGGTTCTCGTCATGCGGGACGGTTATGTCAACAATCATTGCGCGCCGCTCTGATCGATCCACCACCACTATATCAGGCTTATTAGCTACTAGCGGACGTCACGCGGTTTCACCCGCGTAGTTCCCGTTTCCGTGGGAATACAGGGATAAAAAGTAGCCTATGTCACCCGGGGATAGTGTACCTTCCCAACGGTGAAAGAATTTTTGAAATCGGTTCAGTAGATCCCGAGATTACCCCTTACAATTTAACAAATATACAAACACACAAACTTTACTTCTTTATAATATTAAATATTATTAGTATTAGTATATTAGTATAGATAATAGTCCTGTCAGTGATGATGGATTGATCCCAGTACAGTGTGATATCGCCATTTTCGAGAACTGGGTCGGGCACATACCTGTAGTACGGCACTGCCGATTCCACAAGGTTGTATTTTAGAGCAAGTTGCTGATGGATAATCCTGGCTACAAGGTTGTGGCTATGCAAGTATTCTCCGTTAGCCAGACGAGAACACCCGGAGATAATGTGACGGATTGATTCGCCCGGACGGTGGCATGCCCGACATATGTCAACCGTACCGTCCTTCACAATAAATCTCCGGTTATTCGTCATCATAACTTCGTCCATAATTGCACAGACAAAACCTTCAGTTTCTCCGAAGAGTTCCCCGGAACGTAGCCAGGCTACGGACGCTAAGAAGTCTACATCAGGCCCGTGTAGGGCCCGGAAAAAGCGTCCGTGAAGCTCCTTACTCTGCCATACTTCCATGCGGTCGTTAGTGTCAAGAACTACAGGTTTGCGCCAGTTCTCTTTAGCCAAGGAGAGCGGGGTAAGGCCCTTGTCCACCGCGACAACGTCTCGATGCATCCCCACGTCGCGTCGGCTTCCAGGAAATATTCCCTGAGACTGCATATCTCACGATTGTGGAGAGTCTTAGCATTTAAAAAGCCTCGACCTCCACACTTCCGCGGGATATACAGTCTCATAACCGAAGAACGTGGGTGATGCATTCGATACGTCGTCAACAATGTACGGACCCGCCTATCCAGGGCATCTAGCTCTGTTTGAGTCCATTTGAGTATGCCGAAAGAGTACATCAAAACATTATTATTATTATGGCTGCGTGGTACATTTCGGTCCACTTCTTTATCCCGAATAGCTTTTGCCCGCGGCTTCGCCCGTTTGGATGTCGGAAGTACCAAAAATGAAGATTCTCCATACAAAATTTCACTCCCTTGGGGGGTTGAATTTTGAAAATTCCTTAGTGGATGCCTACGTCATAAGAGGAATACGTGTGCGAAATTTTAAGTTTCTAGGCCTAAGAGTTTGGCCTGTGCGCTGATCCTAAGTCAGCTTTGCCTTTTATATATATAGATAAATAAAGTTCCTGTGACATACGGACGGACGGACAGACATGACGAATCTATAAGGGTTCCGTTTTTTGCCATTAGGCTACGGAACCCTAAAAATAGATTGTCCCAGCAGTGGGAACATTATTATGTAGAGGACGCTTAGCAATGTTTATACAATCACTCTTGCAAAACCAAGAACCGGCCCTAGGCTTGACCTGTAGACCTCATCAATGATGAACAAGTGCTGTCATAAAGACGTGGTTTCACCAGAACCAAAGGTTTGTGCAAAGTTGCAGCTCAATCAGATGTTTCCTGACTAAAACAAATATAATTCTGTTCAGTCCGTCTGTTAGATTATCGAAAAAATGTTGTTTGTTTATTTTGTTTTATCAAATTAATGAGAATTGACGAAAATAAAAAACGTATCAAAGACACGACCTTTGATACGTTTTTTATTTTCGTCAATTACAATACGATAATCTAACAGACGGACTGAACAGAATCACAACGAGGCAGTCTATATTAGAAGATAATTTAAATAAAAACTTATAAATAAAGTAATACTGACCACTTTCTTGTAATATTAACTTCTTATCTTCTGTTATGTAGAACTTCGCCTCTTCGAGTTTCACTTCCGCTTCCGCTTTTACTGAAAACATATTATTCAGATGTTACAAACATTTTTCATAGCATTTTAAACATTAGAGAAAATTTTGGGAAAGTTTTGTGTAAGAATGTCTTAAATGATAATAATCCAGATGGGGGTCTAACATGGCCACTTTAGCAGATCACATTAAGAATGGACTTTTTGGAATGGACATATACAAATAGTAACTGCGTCATTTTACGAATTTTAACGCAATTCATATTATTTTCCTATTAAGAATCTTAAATGGTCACAGACGCAGTTACTATTAAGAAAGGTCCATTTTAGGCTTATTAACGCAATTCATAGGATTGTCTCCGCCGATTCCGGGATCCGATTTGATTTAACACGGATCCCGGCGAGTTGTGCGCAACGTGCGCATCGAGGTAGAGGTACCGAGGAAACTTGGTGTGTTATGGATGTCACCCATCTACAGACCAACCTAGGCAAGCGTGGCTTCACCTGATGGTTGATACGCGCGGCTGTTATTATCTAGCCACGAGCTCCTCACATTATTATACATACATAAGATGGTAACTTCAGATGGGTAGACGACAAAAAAAAATCTAATTAGACCGTCACATAGATTTCCAAAAAATATTGGACCCATTTTTTTCCTTTTTTCACGTGAACAAAAAGAAAACAATACAGTGCTTCGAAAACTCGTGCGACGTCACATGTCAGTACATTCTTTACGACCGGCGACGTTACAAGCTCATGATCTTTGACGCGTTTTATTTTCGTTAATTTTTATTAATTTGATAAAACAAAAAAATACGTATCCAATATTTTTCGATATTATGTATAATAGACGGACTAATTAGAATCATATTTTTTTAGTCACTCGACAATTTTATAAAGTGCATAATAGGAATGTATTATGCACTTTATAAAATTGTTTTAGAGATTATAATTAAAAGTCTACAGGACAGTTAAATATTCTACGCCTCAGTGCTTGGTAAAAGTATAAACAAATGAGACTCACCAACAGATTTTATGCTCGCCTCCAATTCATTGTGATCAAACATCTAGAAATAAAAATTTATAATAATTATGTTACCGATATCAAATGAAAAGAAATTATTAAAACTGTACAAAAAAATAGTAAACAAAAAACCTAAAATTGCCTTCACAGGATGCCGAGATGAGAAAATCTAGAGAAATCCCAGAGAAACAATTTCACTTTCTTGGATCCCGCAACGAAATTAATCAGAAAATAATAGCGGAAGAGTTATTTATTATTTTATTATTAATAGTAATATCACTATCACTACATCACTACATAGTATAAAACAAAGTCGCTTTCTATGTCCCTATATCCCTATGAATGCTTAAATCTTTAAAACTACGCAACGGATTTTGATGCGGTTTTTTTTTTAATAGATAGAGTGATTCAAGATGAAGGTTTTAGTATATAATCTGACCGACATCCACGCGGGTGAAACCGCGGGCATCAGCTAGTTATTCACATTATAAAACAAAGTCTTCCCCGCCCCGTCGACGGTCTGTCTGTCTATTCGCGATAAACTCAAAAACTGCAGCACCGATTTGCATGCTGTTTTCAACAATGGAAGAGTGGTTCTCGAGGAAGGTCTAAGTATATAATTTGTCCCGTCGGGGCTGCGGGTTGTTCGAAAGAGATACCGCGGCCTCAGCGCAAGGGCTAAGAAGGAACATGGCTGGTTTTTAGTCAGTAGAAGTCTGACACTTCCTTTCGCTCTGCCCAAGAGCGGGAGAGGTTATTTGATGATTTTCCACCCGCCAAAAAAAAAAATATATAATTTGTCAATTTTTTGGCTAATAATGATATTTGGCTTATGAGTCTTTCTTACCGGATCCGAGAACCGGAGGAATCCGGGATCCGATCCGGAGGGAAGAGTGGAAGGCAGGCTAGGGGGAGGCTTTCGCCCAGCAGTGGGACAATATAGGCTAAGAAAAAAAAACAAAGCTTACCGGATCATATTTAGTATTTTTCGCTTCAACGTTGGTAATTTGTAGTGGTTCATTCGTGCCCTGAAAACATAAAGCATTTACAGGTGAAGATTTTTCAGTAGTAAGCATTTGATTGAAAAATTTTGTCTTCTGAAAGGAGGAGTTTATTATTTTCACCAATTTCACCGCGAAAATTTTATTTTATTATGCGTTAATTTTATTTCAGAAAAACGTGAGGGTGCCCCGCCAAAAAAAAAATGCCTACGCCTATGCCTAAAAAACCTTTGAAATTGTTAACAAAATCCGATTCCAATATGGAAAAATATTTTCTATAATAATTTCACGCAAAAAAAGTTCACGGGCAACAGCGAGTAAACAAATAAAACACTTACTTCAGTAACTTTGATAACTCGAGGTTGATTAACAACTATCGATCCGTTCAAATGCCCCTGAAAAAGAAAAAAAAAATTAGGTCGAACATTCATCCTTTTTTCCACAATAAAAGAAATCGGTAAGTGTGAATAAGTGTGTTAAAACGCATTTTGTAAACGAGATTCTCGCCCTTTAACCGCGCTTTCACACACGCAAACGTTTATTCGATAATAGGGGATCGGACTGAGTGAAAAAAATATGATTCTAATTAGTCCGTCAGTTAGATTATCGAAACATATTGAACACGTGTTTTTTGTTTTATCAAATTAATAAAAATGACGAAGATAAAACCCCTCAAAGATCATGAGTGGAGGGTTGTGACGTCATTTGTAGGTAAAAATGTACTGACATGTGACGTTTTCATTTTTTGTTTATGTGAAAAAAGAAAAATGTGTGTTCAATATTTTTTTGGAATCTTTCTGACGGACTAATTAGTTTTTTTTGTCCGATCCCCTGTTTCGAGTGTTTTCTATTTACGTTTTATTCTTAAAAACTGTCAAACTCAAAGCATTTATTTCAAATTACAGGCACTTTTGAATGTTAGAATAACAATTCATAAAACGTAGCTACAGTCATAGTCACAAGGCATAATGACTTGTGAAACTACTGTAGTTGACCATTCTCTAGCGTAGATATCTATGGAGAACAACGGGCAAGAAACTCCATGGACACTCTTTTAAATCAGAATATTGTTACAAAATCTTGGTACATTACATCATTCATGTTGAGATGGTATATTATGTGGGAACTATATAGCAAGACGTGCAAGTTCAGAGCGTCCGGAGTAAAAAGATTTAATAAACAAATCAAAAAATAAATAAACCATGGCAACTAAGAGATGACCCGTCTCCACAGACAGCGCCCGTTCACGAACATGACGCATGGATCTGTTTAATTTAACAACTAAATAAACGGTGTCTATTAATTATTGTGCATATGAGACGATTATTTATGTATTTTATGACAATCACCAGAGTTTCGAAGAGGATGCAAAACTGTACCTTAATGTATAGGCCATTGTTAATTAAGGCCATTTTTTTCGCATTTTCGAACAATAGATTATAAATGAGCATTATTTCTTTTAGTTTGTATGTAAGTGTTGTCTCATGTGCTTCAGCCAAAAGGTTTGTGTATGTGTACGTACGCTGGTGTTCATGTGCGCGTAGAGCAGCTGTTTGCGCATGTAGCCGGCCCCGCACGCGACGCACTCGTAAGGTTTCTTGTCGCTGTGCACGAAGCGATGCGTGTTGCGATTGTCACGTGAGTTGAACGATTTGCCGCATATCTGTTGGAAATTACATGTTTTTTAAATAATTTTTTTTTTTACTTTTTCGTATGTCCCACTGCTGGGCAAGACATAATACTAGATAGAAAGGGGGGGCTCCCCTTTCTATCTAGTATTATGTCTAGCCGGTCTAGCTGATCCGATCATTAACAGTGCTTCTAACCTTATTATTTTATCAATTTTCATTAACATAACGTACGTACAGAGTGGCGCATACGCAAGTTAACTTTGCCCATTAGAACGCAGCTGTTGTGTCCTTTTTTAGTGATGCTGACATCCCCAACCCATTCACAACCTTAGTGTGACGAAAATGAGAACCATACTTTATTTTTTTTTTTTCGGAGCGTAGGAAATCACAAAATTACTCCTCCCGCGCTGGGCGAAGTGGAAGGGAGTGTCAGACTTATACTGACTAAAACCACCCATGTTCCTTATTAGCCCTTTGCGACCGGGGCCGCGGTATCCTTTTGGAACAACCCGCAGCCCATTAAATCCATACAGAGTTATACATGTTTTGGGATATAAGGAACAGTTTTGAGTTTCTCAATCCTCTATAGGAGAGGGAAGACCGACCAGACGGGTGTGGGCTACTGTCCGACAGCTGTTGTAGGGATGTTCTCAGTCTTCATAAATCCTAGATAGCTTTAAAAAATTGTGATGTTGACGTCAATCGATAATGACTACAGTTACCTCACAATTGTAAGGCCTCTCCCCGCTGTGTATGCGCACGTGCTTCTTGTAATGCTCGGACTACACGAACTACAGATGATGATGACTACAGTTAAGTACCTCACAATTGTAAGGCCTCTCCCCGCTGTGTATGCGCACGTGCTTCTTGTAATGCTCGGACTACACGAACTACAGATGATGATGACTACAGTTAAGTACCTCACAATTGTAAGGCCTCTCCCCGCTGTGTATGCGCACGTGCTTCTTGTAATGCTCGGACTACACGAACTACAGATGATGATGACTACAGTTAAGTACCTCACAATTGTAAGGCCTCTCCCCGCTGTGTATGCGCACGTGCTTCTTGTAATGCTCGGACTACACGAACTACAGATGATGATGACTACAGTTAAGTACCTCACAATTGTAAGGCCTCTCCCCGCTGTGTATGCGCACGTGCTTCTTGTAATGCTCGGACTACACGAACTACAGATGATGATGACTACAGTTAAGTACCTCACAATTGTAAGGCCTCTCCCCGCTGTGTATGCGCACGTGCTTCTTGTAATGCTCGGACTACACGAACTACAGATGATGATGACTACAGTTAAGTACCTCACAATTGTAAGGCCTCTCCCCGCTGTGTATGCGCACGTGCTTCTTGTAATGCTCGGACTACACGAACTACAGATGATGATGACTACAGTTAAGTACCTCACAATTGTAAGGCCTCTCCCCGCTGTGTATGCGCACGTACTTCTTGTAATGCTCGGACTACACGAACTACAGATGATGATGACTACAGTTAAGTACCTCACAATTGTAAGGCCTCTCCCCGCTGTGTATGCGCACGTACTTCTTGTAATGCTCGGACTACACGAACTACAGATGATGATGACTACAGTTAAGTACCTCACAATTGTAAGGCCTCTCCCCGCTGTGTATGCGCACGTACTTCTTGTAATGCTCGGACTACACGAACTACAGATGATGATGACTACAGTTAAGTACCTCACAATTGTAAGGCCTCTCCCCGCTGTGTATGCGCACGTACTTCTTGTAATGCTCGGACTACACGAACTACAGATGATGATGACTACAGTTAAGTACCTCACAATTGTAAGGCCTCTCCCCGCTGTGTATGCGCACGTACTTCTTGTAATGCTCGGACTACACGAACTACAGATGATGATGACTACAGTTAAGTACCTCACAATTGTAAGGCCTCTCCCCGCTGTGTATGCGCACGTACTTCTTGTAATGCTCGGACTACACGAACTACAGATGATGATGACTACAGTTAAGTACCTCACAATTGTAAGGCCTCTCCCCGCTGTGTATGCGCACGTGCTTCTTGTAATGCTCGGACTACACGAACTACAGATGATGATGACTACAGTTAAGTACCTCACAATTGTAAGGCCTCTCCCCGCTGTGTATGCGCACGTACTTCTTGTAATGCTCGGACTACACGAACTACAGATGATGATGACTACAGTTAAGTACCTCACAATTGTAAGGCCTCTCCCCGCTGTGTATGCGCACGTGCTTCTTGTAATGCTCGGGGTACACGAACGCCAGATGACAGATGTCGCACTTGAGGGGCCGTTCGCCAGTGTGTGATGCCTTTATGTGGTATTCCAGTAATCTGTGAAGATAAATGGATTGAATTATGGTTATTTTAATGGATACTCAATTGGAGACGTATAGTTTACTTTTTTTTTCTTTTGGTATGGGAAATCATCAAATAACCCCTCCCGCTCTTGGGCAGAGCGAAAGGGAGTGTCAGACTTCTACTGACTAAAAACCACAAATGTTCCTTCTTAGCCCTTTATGTCGTGGCCGCGGTATCTCTTGCAAACAACCCGCAGCCCCGACGGGCGTCGGCCCTATGGGCCCCCATTCCATGTTGCTGACATCTCGTTGAAGCGCGTGTAACACTCGCGCGCCGTCGACACGGCCTGTCGTCGTCATAAGACGGACGGACGGCGAGCTAGCCCATCACTCACCGTCCACAGGCCCGCGTCTACGGCTATGACGAGAGGTTCTCTCCCTCTCACGCTCCGCCACCTCCTTCGCTAGCATCACTGCATTACTGTACCTTACGGCACTTCACTATAAGTGCTATTCTTTGATAAGTACGTACCTTCTCCTCTTAAACTTCTTGGGGCACAATTCACATTGATAGCGCTTATCGTCGAAATGTGTCGCGCGTCGATGTGAGTGTAAGTTGGACCGCTGTGTGAAGCGAGCGTCGCAGATATCACACGAGAATGGACGCTCTCCTGTGGGTTTGGAAGGGAACATTATTATGACACACATAACATAATGCCTGTAATCCCCTATAGCTTAGGCAGAGGTACCCACATTTAAAATACTCTATCTAACGCGTGAAATCAGCTGCTAAGATAGATCGACAAATGAGTAAAACGACAATCATTAAAAATAAACTTATTACGTTTATAGGCGTTAAATTGCATCCAAATAATCGTTCCCACCCAGGTTGATTATTATTACAGGCACGATAAAATCGCTTCGCATCGCAATGAAATGCTATGTTATGTCAAAGAATAGTTTTCTTGTGCTCCTAGTAGTGTGTAATGTACCTACTCTCTTTCAATAAACAATAACTTCACGCAGTTCCAAACTAAAGATACGGTCGTCCGAACATTAAAATTTGCTCGACGCGTTCGCCATACAGAGAATCGGTGTAGTCTGCTCGTTAATGTAACCTTGTATATGCGGCGTGGTATTTTCGAGGTATAAAGAACATAAATAAAGCTTTTAATAAAATTTACGACCGCACCCGAAGAGAGCCGATCGTGGACTAGTTCACTTCGGCTTAGGAAAGACCATTTTGGGACTACGTTCGAGGCGTCATTTTAACATGCCGCCCGCCCAGTCCTTACGCAGTAATATATAAGTCAATGAACATACCAGTGTGTATCCTCATATGGTCCCTCAGCTCCGCTCTCCTCGCGAACGCCTTCCCGCAGTCACTGCACACAAACGCCTTGTTCCCGGAGTGAACCACGCCGTGGACCTCCAAGTTGTGTTGTGTGCTGAAGGCTTTGTCTGTAAGTAAATAAATATTTTTAATTTACATTAAATCAAGTCTTTTCCCGGTAAGGTTGGGTACAAGAGTAAGTATATAGTATCGTCGCTGCGCCTGCCAAATACCACCACGTGCATTTTCAAGAGCGGGAGGGGTTATTTGATGATTTTCCACCCGCACAAAAAAAAAGGGTGGTTCACTAAAAAAATCGAATTAATCCGTCAGATACGATTTCTAAAAAATATTGGACACGTATTTTTCTTTTTGCACGTTAACTAATATGAAGACGATACAGTGCTTCGAAAAGTCGTGTGCCGTCACAGTTTGGTAAAAAAAAGGAGGGTGCAGTGGCTAAGCGATTGGACTGCTGCGCTGCGTGTCGCGGGTTCGATCCCGCACGGAACAAATATTTGTATGGCCTGCAGATAGTTGTTTCGGGTCTGGGTGTTTGTGTATGTGACTTTATATGTTTGCGAACGCACCCACGATACAGGAGAAAATCCTAGTGTGGGGCAATGTTTAAAAAAAAAAAAAAAAATACATATGGAACTTCCCAGGCGCAGCAACGGTATGTCAAAATATTGCCATCAATCGAGGCGAGGAGATTTTTGTTTATGTTAAAGAAAGAAAGAAAGAAAAAGTATTTAATGGTCTCACACAGGACAAGAAATCAATAATAAAAAATTAACAACAAAAAAAAAAAACAAGAGGAACACTTAAAAAATAAAACAGTATTAAAAATAAGTCCAGTACGAGGCCAAAAGGCCACTATCTCAGCATGGCGCTGCAACATTTTTGACAAATGTCACAGCGCTGGTATTCTGATAGGGCCCCAGGTGACGCCACATTCACAGAAATAAAAATATAACAGAAACAATATGGTATGCGAGGATAAATATGTACATAACTAATGTATTATAATTTATAAATATCAAAATAATATGTCACATCCAACGAGCTACAGTATGTTAGCCTGTTCTGTCCCATAGCTGGGCAAAGACCCTTCCCATAGCTATCACGGTTCATGAGATACAGCCTGGTGAAAGACAGACGGACAGTGGAGGCTAATAGGGTTCCGTTTTTACCCTTTGGATAAGGAACCCTAAAAAGGGTATTAAACATACAAACAAACATTTTTACAAGGCTTTATTGCAATTGATATTAAAGATAAGAAAATAAATACTTACTGCATACATTACAGACGAAATTCTTGGTCCCCGAATGTGTTTTTTCATGTTGATTTAGATTCTGTTGTGTGAGGAACGATTTGCCGCAGTGAGAGCATTTGAAGGGGCGCGGCCGAACCTAAGATATAAAGAAAGAATAATTATTAACATACAGACTGTAAATCAACCCATCACACAGCCGTGAATCAAGCATTCTGTACATCAAACTAAGTACCCCTGCGCAAAAATTTTTGCTAAAAAAAAAAAAAAATTTTACATTTTACGGTAAAACTCAAAGTACCACTCTTAAAACATTGTGCTAGTGGATGTTTTGAATAGTAAACGGGTCATGGAGGTAATTTAAGTAAAGTTATAACCTGAAAAACTAGTATTTACAAAAACAGCTGTGAAAAATTTGGAACTTTGACCCCCAATATCTCCGTAACTAGGGGGTTCCCAGGTATGGTCTAAAACAAAAAAATGATCGCAGTGGTGGGGAGAACAAGTGCCTTTCGTTTGCGTTAAGGGTACTTTTACACCCTATATAATCACGACCGTATTCCCCAAAGGGTTAGGCAGATATTGTCAGTTACGTTTAGGTCCCATCTAATAATAATAAAAGGTGAACTATTTGCCATGAAAATATTAATAAAGTTTTCAAAATATGCTGTACTATTTTATAATATTTATGTTAGTCTGTCTGTAAGGTATATCTATGGGCATGAGTTGGACAGACAATAAATGAATGTCGTTGTTTTTGTTATAAGATTACCTGGAAAGATAGGGAGGAGGCTTTTGCTCATTGGTACGATATACATGACTACCAAAAACATTTATTCATAAATATTGTACAGAAAATAATTTAGGAGATATAGGATCTCCTTGGCGTACACCTCTCATAATAGGGAATTCGTTACCAGTAGATTCCAGTTTAACTTGTGCTGTGCTCGATGTGTATACGTTTTAATGAGGGAAAGCAAGGAGAAATGGACT
The DNA here is from genome assembly GCA_949774965.1 of Diarsia brunnea. Classification (NCBI taxonomy): domain Eukaryota; kingdom Metazoa; phylum Arthropoda; class Insecta; order Lepidoptera; family Noctuidae; genus Diarsia; species Diarsia brunnea. Next base: position 11,525,043 of record OX459022.1, on the reverse strand, counting down.
AAGTTAATAACAGAATGGTACCCAAGAGGAAGTAAAAGATGGGAAGACGATCTCAAGAGAATAGCTGGTCCGGTGTGGACCCGTTTAGCAAGAGACAGAAATGCGTGGAAATATTTAGAGGAGGCCTCTGTCGACAGACAAGCTGTTCCGTTCAAACATCCAGTTGCCGATGCTTCAAGTACAAATTAGAATTAGGATTAAATCAATTTAGTATTAGAAAGTAAGCATCTATGTATTAATATTGTAAGAAAGATGACAGTAATAAAGGCTATTTTATTTTATTGTACAGAGGTGTTAGTAATATAACATGACTTTTGTTTGGTTGATTGACATTTTTGCCACCGGGTTCCGAATTTAAAGTTAATTTTCTACTTTTTAGTGTTTTTTTGGAAGTTGGGTAATTTTTTGCAAAAAATTATCACCAGAGATTTCACTTATGGGGATTCTTGCCTTTTTTGTTTGTTTGAGTGTTAAGCTCCAGTTGATGCTGGTGGTTTCGTCTAAATAAAACTGCTTTCGATATGAAGACTATATGTAATTTTAGTGGGTTACAAAGATAGAAATGGCCGATGTATGCGCACGGTAAGTGACGGCGAGCGAGTGTTCCCCGATATGGTCGCGGGCCTAGCTGTGGGTGGGGCGCTGCGGTGACGTAGGATCATGTGTCGCGATCCCACTGGCCGGCGCGATGTGATGATCCGGAACAATGGAGTATTAAGAATTTTTCCATTCTGTGCTTCATAATAGTAAAGAATGAAGTGTATATTTACTGCGTGAGTCTTCAGATGAGCCTGATGCGTGTACTTGGAGGCGAAGGCCTTCCCGCACACGCTGCACACGTGCGGCCGCGCGCCCGAGTGCACGTTGGCGTGTTCGGCCAGCAACGTCTTGGACGTGTAGCCCTTGCCGCACTGCGCGCAGCGGTGCGAGCGGGAGCTGCCGGGGGAGTCGCTGGCGTGCGCAGCTGTGGCAGATTACATAAATATAGTCATAAAAAACAAACAATATTGTGAGGTCTGCCCCAGCTCCAGGCGCTGATTAAAAGCAATCGCTATGTGCCCTCAGTGCGCGCTTTGCTGCACGCGTGCGGCCACACGCACACGTGACGTGCGCGTGCAGCGTGCGCAGCTAGCTTGTTCTTACAGCTTGTGTACACGCGGTACGTGGGGCGGGGCGTGCGGCCACACGCACACGTGACGTGCGCGTGCAGCGTGCGCAGCTAGCTTGTTCTTACAGCTTGTGTACACGCGGTACGTGGGGCGGGGCGTGCGGCCACACGCACACGTGACGTGCGCGTGCAGCGTGCGCAGCTAGCTTGTTCTTACAGCTTGTGTACACGCGGTACGTGGGGCGGGGCGTGCGGCCACACGCACACGTGACGTGCGCGTGCAGCGTGCGCAGCTAGCTTGTTCTTACAGCTTGTGTACACGCGGTACGTGGGGCGGGGCGTGCGGCCACACGCACACGTGACGTGCGCGTGCAGCGTGCGCAGCTAGCTTGTTCTTACAGCTTGTGTACACGCGGTACGTGGGGCGGGGCGTGCGGCCACACGCACACGTGACGTGCGCGTGCAGCGTGCGCAGCTAGCTTGTTCTTACAGCTTGTGTACACGCGGTACGTGGGGCGGGGCGTGCGGCCACACGCACACGTGACGTGCGCGTGCAGCGTGCGCAGCTAGCTTGTTCTTACAGCTTGTGTACACGCGGTACGTGGGGCGGGGCGTGCGGCCACACGCACACGTGACGTGCGCGTGCAGCGTGCGCAGCTAGCTTGTTCTTACAGCTTGTGTACACGCGGTACGTGGGGCGGGGCGTGCGGCCACACGCACACGTGACGTGCGCGTGCAGCGTGCGCAGCTAGCTTGTTCTTACAGCTTGTGTACACGCGGTACGTGGGGCGGGGCGTGCGGCCACACGCACACGTGACGTGCGCGTGCAGCGTGCGCAGCTAGCTTGTTCTTACAGCTTGTGTACACGCGGTACGTGGGGCGGGGCGTGCGGCCACACGCACACGTGACGTGCGCGTGCAGCGTGCGCAGCTAGCTTGTTCTTACAGCTTGTGTACACGCGGTACGTGGGGCGGGGCGTGCGGCCACACGCACACGTGACGTGCGCGTGCAGCGTGCGCAGCTAGCTTGTTCTTACAGCTTGTGTACACGCGGTACGTGGGGCGGGGCGTGCGGCCACACGCACACGTGACGTGCGCGTGCAGCGTGCGCAGCTAGCTTGTTCTTACAGCTTGTGTACACGCGGTACGTGGGGCGGGGCGTGCGGCCACACGCACACGTGACGTGCGCGTGCAGCGTGCGCAGCTAGCTTGTTCTTACAGCTTGTGTACACGCGGTACGTGGGGCGGGGCGTGCGGCCACACGCACACGTGACGTGCGCGTGCAGCGTGCGCAGCTAGCTTGTTCTTACAGCTTGTGTACACGCGGTACGTGGGGCGGGGCGTGCGGCCACACGCACACGTGACGTGCGCGTGCAGCGTGCGCAGCTAGCTTGTTCTTACAGCTTGTGTACACGCGGTACGTGGGGCGGGGCGTGCGGCCACACGCACACGTGACGTGCGCGTGCAGCGTGCGCAGCTAGCTTGTTCTTACAGCTTGTGTACGCACACGCGGTACGTGGGGCGGTGCGTGCGGGGTGACGCGGCGCGTGCAGCGGCAGATATCATCGCACGCATAAACACAAACGTATGGCAATATACGATGTTGTTCATAGACACGCGGGGCGGGACGAGCAAACCGACTAGTTTTAGGATAGCGAGAGATGCGAGCGCACGTGTCGCAACAAAATGAATGACGAAAAACAGTCCCCAGTTGTGGATGGCTTGTCATTCACAACATAAAAACACGAGTAATTACGAAACGAAAGTGGACGGAAGTATCCGAAATTGTGAATATGGATGGTAAGTAGATGTTGGTACCTACTTAGTAAGTATTTAAATGACAATCTGTATAAAACAGTAGAATCCGTTTATCCGAATTAATTAAAACCAAGGTTAGTAAGGATAGTCCGGATAATCAATTACAAAGTAAAATCAAACTATATAAATAAGTTTTTGCGACAGTGACAGTAACTAAGTCTACGTTGTGCGAATTTCAAATAAGACTGCAAGTAAGTTACGCCGCGGGCAACGCTTCAACGAGAATTGCCACCGCGGGTATCGCTTCATCGAGAATTGCCGCCGCGGGCATCGCTTCATCGAGAATTGCCGCCGCGGGTATCGCTTCATCGAGAATTGCCGCCGCGGGTATCGCTTCATCGAGAATTGCCGCCGCGGGTATCGCTTCATCGAGAATTGCCGCCGCGGTCACCGCCTCCAATTCAAGCAAACGCGAATAAAATCGCTTCTCCGTGAACGCACTCATACAACGCCATATGTTTGAATTTAGTGCGCCCCACCTCTCCGTAAACAAGCCTTTAGCGTGTCGATAACAATATAAATTGAGTCGGCCCAAAATTCGGCGACGAGTTCTAAACTTTCAGTAGCCTCCATCAGCTCCTGTGACGTGCAAGTAACAGGACAGGCTGAACACGATATCAAGTGCCCCATAGTTTGTGGGGCAACACCACATTTACACTCCAGGGCAGAGTCATCTATGAATCTCCACCTGAACAAGTTTTCCTTGCTTCGGCCTACCTGTGTCCGAAGTCTGTTTAGAGACTTCCAGATCACGCGTCGGGGCTGCGGGTTGTTCGAAATAGATACCGCGGCCTCGGCGCAAGGGCTAAGAAGGAACATGGCTGGTTTTTAGTCAGTAGAAGTCTGACACTCCCTTCCGCTCTGCCCAAGAGAAGGAGAGGTCATTTGATGGTTTTCCAACCGCAAAAAAAAAGACTTCCAGGTCAGCTATGGCAACTCGTGTCCAGATGGAAGATTTTCGGCAAGTAGCACAAATGAGTTGGGTAAGGAAACGCTATCTCGCCTAGCGTTGAAAATGCCGAAAGTTTCAATTTGTGTTTTATTCGGAAAAATACAAATTCTCATCATTTTTTACCGTATTTTTCGAATGTTGCAGTGAAAAATTCACAGTACGAATCTTTCGGAAAAGTACGGGAATCTTTCGAATGTTGCATTGAAATATTCACTTTTATGAATTTTTCGGAAAGAAACTGGCTTTGCCAGCGTGGATGTCGGTCAAATTATATACTAAATCCTCTCTCTATCAATTGGTAGAAACAGCATGGAAATCGGTGCAGTAGTTTTTGAGTTTATCGCGAACAGACAGACTCGGGGGAGAAGTTTCTTTTATAATATGTAACGATAAAATAAATACCTATATGCGTGGCATATTCGTTGCGTTTCCTCATGACAGCTCCGCAGAACCGACACAGGTATATCCTCGCGTCGTGCTCTGACTTCAAGTGACGCATCATGGTATCTGCATCTTCTAGTGGTGTGTTTTCATCTGTCGAAGAAAATATAGGGTGTAAAAGTACCCTTAAGGCAAACGAAAGGCATTTGTTCTCCCCACCACTGCGATATTTTTTTTGTTCTGGACCATACCTGGGAACCCCCTAGTTACGGAGTTATTGGGGGTCAAAGTTCCAAATTTTTCACAGCTGTTTTTGTAAATACTAGTTTTTCAGGTTATAACTTTATTTAAATTACCTCCATGTCCCGTTTACTATTCAAAGTATCCACTAGCACAATGTTTTAAGAGTGCTACTTTGAGTTTTACCGTAAAATGTGATTTTTGACACAAAAAAAAAAGTCGTTTCCCAGTAAAACATTTTGCGTAGGGGTACTTAGTTTGATGTACAGAATGCTTGGTTGACGGCTGTGTGATGGGTTGATTTACACCCTGTATATAAGATAAATACATACCATCATCATAACATAACATCATGCCTGTAATCCCCCCAGGGTTAGGCTGAGGTGTACCTAATAGTACACCCACATTTCGCTAGTTATGTTTAAGTCCCATGTAATAGGGGGCGAGCCTATTGCCATCAAAAGGGCACATATCCAGACTCTGTGGCTGCTACTGAGAAATTTCTGATGGAACAACTCAATAACACTTTGCCCGACTCGGGATTCGAACCTAGGACCTCATGCTAAGCAGTCGCGCTTGCAACCACTAGACCAACGAGGCTGTCATATAAGATTAATGTAACTTGTAAAGATGAAAAGATTATAATAGGTGGCGTTCTGTTGTTTCTAGCTAACCCCGCGAGAAAAGACGTGAGCTTATTGTACATAGGGTCGTCTTTAACTAGTTAGGGGCCCTGGACACTAGAATAATGGAGACCTTGAAGGACACAAGAACGAGCGAAGCAAGCTCGAAATTTTGGAATGCTCGCTTGCTTGTTTTGCTGCTGCTCGAATGGTTATTATATAAGTATACCACATACGTAGCACCCACTGACTCTACAAATATGTATATCCCACTAAAAAAAACTTGTAAAAAAAAGCCAAGTTGCACAACTCAGTTCTTCTACCGTAAAAAGTAGTGAGATCCATGTAATACCAAGTCAGTTAATTTATCAATATTAAAAATATTTGATGTTTTAAATAAATAGATTGACTTGGCTATCGCATCACATTGGCCAATGGGATGGCGATAAGCCATTAGAATGTGGTATTTAATATTGGCGAATGCGATGCGATGGCCAAGTCAATCTATTTCTTTAAAACATCAAATATGTTTAATATTGATATGGTTACTATAAGATGTAGTTAGGTTAGCTTATTACGTAATAACTTAAGATAGAATGTCTCTTAAGTAGGGACTGAATAAATTAACTGACTTGGTATTATAACCTAAACCCACTGACTCCACAAATATGTGTTTGACAACAAACCATTCTTCTCGCACAAGAGACACTTGAACAAGTCCCCGTCCTGCGCGACGATCTGCAGCGGCTCGTCCGACCTGTCCGCGCTGGTGCTCGACACGGACTTCACGCGGAACATCTCGCCTGACTCCACCTTTATGAAGGCACCTCCTGTGGGAAAACAAATACAAGCTTTATCTACCTATATATAAATAACAAGAAAAGTCCTGACTGAGTGACTCATCACCGCCCAGACCAAATCTTTTTTTTTTTGCGGGTGGAAAATCATCAAATAACCCCTTCCGCTCTGGGGTAGAACGAAAGGGAGTGTCAGACTTCTACTGACTAAAAACCACCCATGTTCCTTTTTAGCCCTTCATGTCGAGGCCGCGGTATCTCTTACGAACAACCCGCAGCCCCAACGGCCAAACCCTTGGACAGGAAAACAGAGGTTTCGAAATTCTATCCCTAAGAGGGTAGACCGCAGGGGCGAAATCACGGGCACAAGCATTTTGAATCATATTTCACATTTCCACCGGATTTTGTCTCTGGATATATATACATATTTTATCGTATTTCAGTTACTATTCCTTTATTTAAAAGTTGTCGGCGCATCGTCTACGTGCGGCCAACCGCGGGAAGGCGCGGGCCGCCCCTCACTCAGCGCACCGACGCAGGCCACTACGGGCGGACACGGTGGACGGTGAGTAATATAACGCTCGCCGTCCGTCCGTCTTAAGACGACGACAGGCCGTGTCGACGGTGCGCGAGTGTTCCAAGATCGCCTCAAAGAGATGTCAGCAACGTGGAAGGGGGTTTATTCAGACTGGCTTGAAATCCCTGATTAAGAACCAAACAACACTTCGCACTCGTCCGTGGAAATCCATTAAAGGCGAATATATGATAATAATAAATTAAATATCATAGCTGCATTCTTTTTTATTTTACATATCATTTCTTACATGTTTTTACGTAAGGCTCCACTCCACGTTCGAGAAGCCACGCCTCCTTTCCTCAAGCCCCTCAGTCTCTCTTACGAAGCGAAGCGGAGCGCACGTCAATTTTACCGCGCAAATTTTTTCAAAAACAGTAGTTTGTGAACAGTTTGTCAATTATATAAGTCATCACCATTACCACAAAAAAATCAGGTAAGTACCAATACTATATCTTTTTTAAATATGCCCATTTCTGTGTTTTAGGTACATAACCATAAAAATGGCTGGTTTTGCTTTTTGCACCGTTGTATTTAGGTACAAAAATCGTAATAAGTCATAATCGTCATAACCATCACCATCATTACCATTTTTTCTTGGTTAATGGTAATGATAATATGTGAATGGTAATGACATACTGTGTGTAATAAATCCTGTTTATTGTGTTTGCTTTAAAAAAAATCAAACAGCCTATTATTATAGTCCATAATATGTCTAGTTTAAATTTTTTCATGTAAATATTGATGTTAATTTATTTATGTTTTTAGATAAATCATGGACAGAAAAAAGAAATCAAAGCAAAATGAGCGGTTACTGAAGCAAAAGATTGCTAGAAGAATAAAATATGAAATATATATATATATATATTATTATTTATATATATATTATTATATATATATTAGAGTTGCCACGAATATTCGGCTACTATTCGGTATTCGGCCTATTCGGCCACTTTTTTTGGTATTCGGTATTAGGCCGAATAATACGTACTATTCGGCCGAATACCGAATACCGAATCATGGACAAAACAGACACATCATATTACTCAAGATTTGTATTTATTACCAAATTACAATACTTTAATAAGTAAAATTAATCAACGGTAAGTTGTGATGGATAAAAACAAGCTTTTCAGCATCTGATGGTAGCAAACGATTACGCTTTTCATCGTAAATGATACCAGCTTCAGAAAACAACCATAACCATCATTTTTTAACAAACAAACAATTGAAAAAGAACTAACGAACGAACTTTTCTACAAAATCGTAGGTAATGTTTGATTTAATTTTTTTTTTATACTGATCTGACAAAGCGTGCCGTGACGTGATTTACTCGCAATTGAAACAAATGGTCAAATGGCCGCACGCCCGCCCGCGGTCGTGTGAGACAGGTCGCGACGCGTCTTGTCGTATTATTCTTTGCGCGCTCGTCAAGCATGTACTTTGTGCCGAATATTCGGCGCTTCGGCCGACAGCGTTGCAGAATATTCGGTATTCGGTATTCGGCCAAATCACTATTCGTGGCAACTCTAATATATATATAATATATATAAATATATATATAATATATATAAATATATATATAATATATCGAAATATGGTAAAGGCAAAAAATAATTGTGAAATTATTATCTTCATACTGGAATCGAGATAATAAAATTATTGTGCATTTATATTTATTGTAATTCTGGAGATAACTGTCGCTAACTAGCTGAATGATAACTTCAAATGGCTCTACTGTAATGGTCTTTTGGCGTTTAAGTATTATTGGCTTTTCGGTGACGATATTATCATCAATAAAAAAAATTCTGGGCTCTTATGATAATTTGAATTTGTTTTATAGTTAAAGATAGTTCTTATAAATTAATTGTAAGTCATTCGACCTTAATTTTCGCAGAATTAACCAAAAAATCGTCTTCTCAGTGAAAAATTTTATTGTTAGGATTTTTTTAAGCTATAGTTAAAGTTAGCTTAAATTTATTGTAGTCATTCAATCTTAATTTCCAGAGAATTAACCAAAAATCGTCTAATTAGTGAAAAATTGTATTGTTAGGATTTTTTTTAAGTTATAGTTAAGGATAGTTCTTTTATATTAATTTGTAAGTCTTTCGACCTTAATTTCCAAAGAATTAACCAAGAATCGTCTAATCAGTGAAAACTTTTATTGGGATTTTTTTTAAATTTATCTTAAACTATTCGGTCGTTATTGTTAAGAAAATGTATAATACATACTTTTGAGTATGTGTCAATCGTTGATTTGTGATATTTTATTATGATTAAATAGTGATTCAAAGCAGAAAAATGTGTTATTTACTCTCTTGCATCATTCCCATTAACATTTTGTCATTCCCATTAAACAAAAGTCATTTCCATGATGAATACGTCATTACCACTTCAGTTAAATAACTTTGAAGATCGATAACTTCTGATTCTCTTGTTGGATTTCCGTGCCTTCAGTAGTTCAGTAATGATTATTACAAAAACTATTTATTTTTTGCGTTTAGCACGCATTTGCGACGATTTTAAAAAAAATTACAAAATAAATAAGAAAGAATCAAAACGGCGGATTCACCTACGACCTGGGAACCGAACTCCCGGCGACCTCTCGCGTCCGGCCCTGGTGCAAGCCACGGTCGGGGTGTGCAGCAGCAGTGATGTTAGCGAAGGAGGTGGCAGAACGTGAGGCGCTGCGGGCATCGGGGGCCACGTGATGGCTTCCGGCCACCCTAGGCGCGTTCGTGTGCCCGTCGGGGCTGAGGGTTGTTCGAAAGAGATACCGCGGCATCGACATAAAGGGCTAAAAAGGAACATGGGTGGTTTTTAGTCAGTAGAAGTCTGGCACTCCATTCCGCTCTGCCCAAGAACGGGAGGGGTTATTTGATGATTTTCAACCCGCCAAAAAAAAAAAGACCACTACGGGCATTTCTTTGTACGGTTATCTTATGTGTTATTTATGGTATTAAACCTACTTTATATACAGTCCACTACTCTTATCATTAAAAGTCCACTCGAGTCTATTCAAATGTCACAGACAGCACTCTATTATTTGTGTATTTTCCCTATGAGCCTTAGATGCCTGCAATAAAACGATTATTAATATTATTATATCTCTACTTAATAATATAAAGCGTAAAGATTTGTGTTTTTGTATGTAACAAATAAACTGAAAAACTCTTTCTAACATCAAAATAGTTACAAACCTTGTTCTTGAGCGGCTGCCATGATAGCGTTCGCCGTTTCTTCGTCGCCCGACACTTGTAGCTCGATCTGAGATTCATCATTGGAATCTGTAAATCATAAAATTATGATTTAATCTTCAATACACGTACATAAATAAAAATAACAGTTCGGCTTTTTAATGAGTACTTAATATGAAAGTAATCTGTCTGTCTGTCTGTTTGTTCTGGCTAACCACCGAAACGACAGAACCGAAATTTTGACGGGACTTTCATTGGCTGATGACTAGGTAACAAGGTCTTAATAGGCTATTTTTATTTTAAAAAAATAATTTGGGTTCTGTGCAATTAAATTAGCCATTCTAAGAAGGAACATGGGTGGGCTTTAGTCAGTACAAGTCTGACACTCACTTCCGCTCCGTCCAGAGCCGGAAAGGCCGGGCCATTTGACGATTTCCCATCAGCAGAACGAGGCACAAATATTACCATGTTACTGCAGCCTAGCTACTGAGAAATTTCTGATGAAAAAACCCAGTCAAAATTCGTTTATTTTAGTACGTACCTTGACCATCACCGTTATCTTGTTGATCACCATCACCGTCTTGCTGATCATCATCATCAGGCATCACCAGTGATATCTCTCCACCCTCGTAGATGAACTTCTGTCCGGTTACCATGCGGAGTATGGAGCCATTCTCGCTATCTACGACGATCGTGTCTGTAATAATAAAACAAACAAAAAAAAAATTAAAAATGTAATAAGTTTGTTTGAAAATAAATAAAGGAAATAAACATATAAACAACAAATAGCGGCGGCACAGTGGTGGCGACCCCGAGTTACGATCAGTGAGTCGTGGGGTTCAAACCCAGACAGGCGCATTATTTTGTGTAATTTATTGTATCACCACTGCTCTCAAAAACGGCATGTTCTAGAACCAAAATTTCGAAGGCATGTGACATCTACCAACCCACACTGGGCCCCCGTAGTGTATTAAAGCCCATTCCTTCTCGTAGAGAGGAGGGCTGTGGGAACATTTTAGGATTATGATCAAAAGGCAAACAAATCAAGTAACTTGTTCTTCTAACCAAACAGACAAATGTGTTGCTGGGGAGTTTGTTCCGCCACTTCTTCTTTCCAGCTAAAACACTAGGAAGTGTCGAAGGGTGGGCGTTTTCCCCGTCGGGGCTGCGGGTTGTTCGAAAGAGATACCGCGGCCTCGGCGCAAGGGCTAAGAAGGAACATGGGTGGTTTTTAGTCAGTAGAAGTCTGACACTCCCTTTCGCTCTGCCCACGAGCGGGAGGGGGGGGTTATTTGATGATTTCCCACCCCCCAAAAAAAAAGGTAGTGAGTGACCTGAAAGTCTGACAAACCAGTCTTACCAAAAAGGGTATCGAATTATCCAGTATTGACTGGGTTGTGGAGGTGGGATAGGCAGTCGCTCCATGTAAAATACTGGTACTCAGCTGCATTCAGTTAGACTGGAAGCCGACCCCAACATAGTTGGGACAAGGCTAGGCAAATGATGATTTCACTACAATAACAACATATTACAAACAGACTTTTGGGGGGTATGAGGAACAAGGTGTGAAGTTCCTCATCCTCCATAGAAAAGGGAGGATCCGTCGACCAGACGGATGTTGTGTCTGGTGGGCTAACTGCCCGACATATGTAAGTCGAGATTTTCTATATACGCTAACATCGCGGATAAAGTTGATAGCGCGATGTAGGATTTACCAAATTAGTTCGCATGTGTTGCGATAGATATCGCTGTCGCCACAGTCTCCTACTTACGGGCTTCATCATCATCGTCTTCATCATCATCTTCATCGCCCTCGTTGAGTATCTCCAGCTTGCCGAGGATATACTTCTGTGCGTCGGTCACTTCATCACCATCCAGAGAAGGCAGGTTTAGGTACTCGCTCACTTCAGGAGTAGGGTCTGACTTTGACTGGACAAAAATAGGATTTGAACATGAGCTCCGAGATTTTTTGATCAGGGATTTCTCAGCAGTCGTGGGGTCTAAATGTGCCCAGTTGATGGCAATTAGGTATATGCATGATTACAAAGCGTAATAACGTCAGAAATAGCACAGTCAAATTATTTTTTAAATATTTATGTTAAATACTAAGTTAAAAGCATTTGAAACTGCTGATTAGACAGAGAAATCCGATAAGTTTCATGACGTAATTTTTCACGATCGACGTACAAAAGCGGTCATTGCCCTTTCGCTGATATCTCTTCGTACGAACTATAACAATAAAACCATGTATTGTTTTTCATTAGTAAAAATGTTGAAAATCACGATAGGTAAAAATGTTGAAAATCACGAGAGATGACGATTCAGGACATGAACTGGCTTTATTTTTGTGTTTCAAAGTTAAGAACTTTAATAAATGTAGGTGGGTCAATGACCGCTTTTGCGATATTAACTGGCAGCAACTATAGTAGAATAGTAGGATTCATAATATAGTAAGATTAGTAAGAGTAGCGAGCCTAAGTCTTGTATGGATGTTTACTGAATTAAAAAAATATGATTCTAATTAGTCCGTCTGTTAGATTATCGAAAAATATTGGATGAGTATTTTTTTATTTTATCAAATAAATAAAAATTTACGAAGATAAAACGCGTCAAAGATTTGAGTGGGGGGGTTGTGACGTCACTAACCGGTAAAAAATGTCTTAGAATATGACGTAACACGAGTTTTCAAAGCACTGTATTGTCTTCATTGTTTGTTTACGTGAAGATAGAAAAAATTTCGAATATTTCTTGGAAATCTATCTGACGGACTAATTAGATTTTTTTAGTTAACTACCCTATTGATGTCTAGGTTACCTGTAAGGCTTCAACTTGCAGCACCATGTTCCTATCGGCTGACGACACAGGAATCACCGACATACAGGCTGAAAGTTTAAATTATGAAAATGATTGAATAACACAACAAAAGGTATAAAAGGACCGTCTAACGCAGCTGAAATACACTTGTTCGTTGTTGTTGATAGCGTTCGCCAAAGAACTGTTCCAAAATTTCAGCCTATTAATGTTCCCACTGCTGGGACACATGCCTCCTCTCTTTGAGAAGGAATGGGCTATAATCCACCACGCGGGCCCAGTGCGGGTTGGTAGATGTCACATGTCTTCGAATTGTTTGGTTCTAAGACATGCCGGTTCCCTCACGATGTTTTCCTTCACCGTTTTTGAGAGCAGTGGTGACGAAATAAACTACACAAAGTAATGCGCCTGCCTGGGTTCGAACCCACGACTTACTGTACGTAAGTCGGGGTCGTCGTTCGTAAGTTTGTTATTATTTTGTTTTGATCATTTTTATTTTTATGTTAAACTAATAAGTACTGTCTATGTCTGCCTGTGTGTGTCTGTCTATGTGTGTGTGTATGTGTGTTTGTCTGTCTGCCTGTGTGTGTGTCTGTGTACTGTCTGTGTGTGTGTACTTATATATGTGGTGTAACTGTTAATAAAAGTTCGTTATAAATAAATAAATAAGATATCAACATACCTTCATCCAACTCCATAGGATGATCCTCATTCGTGTCATCCCCCTTTTCAAACTCATCATTTTCCATTTTCCTCAAAACAGCCCCAGAAAGAAAATCTTTAGGCAAAGAGTTTACATCGAAACTCAATGTTGAACTCTTCTGGCCCATAGAGTTCATATTACTCTGTGTTGTCACCAAACTATCTAGGTCAGTACTTAAAGCATTTGTCAGAGAAGTGAGTATGGAATTTGAGTCTAATACGGGTTTTTCTATAGGTTTGCTGGTTGAAGTTTTTATTGTTTGTGTTAAGACTGATGATCCAACTGTTACTTTTAGGTTTAATGTTGATGCTGTGGTTGGCTGAAACAGTGAAATATATTAACTAAGTAATACATTTATGGTGACAGGTAATATTTTGAAGGAGATTTCATTATTATTCAGTATTAAAATCGTGTACCATTTTTGTATGAAAATTCAGGATTCTTAATTACAATTTTTTTTTCCAATTATCTTATTATAAAAATCACAAGTTTGTACAAACTTAACTATCAAATCAAAATATTTTGTTTCACATTGGCCTACATGGGCACTTAAAGCACCTTTTCTGGACGATGTATCGTCCAAAAAAGGTGCATTTTTAACAGACTTCCCAAAAAGGAGGAGGTCTCTGCCTTTATCCCATTCTATTTGGGGTAGGCGCAACACGTTTTCTTCTTCCATTCTTCCCTGTTATGTTGTACCAATATATTGATTTAAAAGAGTATAGATCTATGAGTTGGAATGGGCAACTACAGTAGTTTTACAAGTTATTATGCCTTGTGACTATAGCTTTGTTTTTCTGTTATTCAAGTGTCTATAACATTGCATTTTGAATGTGGTCTAATTGAAATAAATGTTTTGAGTTTGAGTTTAAAAATAAGATGAGACTAAAGTTCCCCTCATCAGTTTTCCTAAACTAAATACTTACAAATTACAAATAGACAAAATCTTACCTTAACTTGTGGAAAAATCATATTAGATTTGGATAATGCTGCCAATTTCCCCACTTTGAGCAACAAATCCGGTGGTATTGGTTGTAATTTTGATGCTGGCAACACCAGTTTCCTTCCCAGTAACGGTTTGGGTTTTGGAGGTGAAACAATACCATAGTTATCATAATCTAAATTATGATTTGGTAACGATTTTTTGAATTGTTCTACTAATTCCGTTTTTATTGTTTGTAATCTGAAAATAAATAAAATTAATATAGCATTCAGTCTATAATGTTCCCACTGCTGGGATTCTAGGCATACTCTCTATGAGAGTGAATGCGCTAAAATCCACCACGCGGGCCCAGTGCGGGTTGGTAGATGTCACATGACATCGAATTTGAGAGCAGTGGCGATGAAAGTAATGCACCTGCCTGGGTTCCAACCAACGACTTACTGCTCTTAAGTTGGGGCCGCCACCACAGCTCTCAGATTAATGTACTGTTTAACAAATTATATTATGTCTAACTGCGTCCCACTGTGTCCAAGAAATGGGAATACAAATGTGGGTCATCCAGCGGCGAAATGGGTAGAAGACATAGTTGCCATCAGAGGAAAATTTTGATGAGCCTGGCACAGAAACGTGGAGATTTGCACAAGAAAGAGGCTTAGACACAAACAGTAGGGATCTTTCCTGACTTAAAAAATATGATTCTAATTAGTCCGTCTGTTAGATTATCGAAAAATATTGAATACGTTTTTTTTGTTTTATCAAATCAATAAAAATAATTGACGAAGTAAAAACGCGTCAAAGATTTGAGTGTGATGTGGAGGCTTGTGACGTCACTAGCCGGTAAAAAATGTCATATTAATATCTTACAATATGACGACACACGAGTTTTCAAAGCACTATATCGTCTTCATTGTTTGTTTCCTTGTTTCTTAATGATGTCAATTCGTCTAACCACAGATCAATTCACATTACATACACATTTCTGTAGTACTTATTGATTACAATGCAGTTTAAACTCACCTGACTTGAATGGTATCATACTCAGAACATGTTTTGAAGCATTTCTTACACAATATACTGGTATGTGCTTTATCTTCTACCACTGGCTTGCCTACAATTTCACTCACCACCTCCGATACTTTCTTGCCAGATTGTAATGTATTCTGAAAACATAAAAGATATATCAACTATAGACAGTTATAAACTCTACTTGTCTCTGCTGTGGAGTGTAAATGTGGGGTGTTCCACAAACAATGGGGCACTATATCGTGTCCTATGTGTCTTGTCTTTGGGGCCACTCTATCCATTGGTGAAAACGTATGAAAATTGGTGCAGTCATTTTTGAATTTATCACGAACAGACAGACAGACAGATGCGGCAGAGGATATTGTTTTATAATATGTAGTGATGATGGTTAGTTATAAGTTGCGAGCACTTACTTGCTCTCCGAACAGACTTGAAGCATTTCTGAGCGAGACACCAGTCCTGTTGTTACAGATGAAGCAACACTGGTTCATGCTGGAAATATAACAGAACTCGACATTAGTACCTATACTATAATGGATTTTTTATTATTTATTTAGCCTGTTCTGACCCACAGCTGGGTAAAGAACTTTCGCATTCCTTTCCAAAACTCCCGGAGTTCACTGCCTATGTCCAGCAGTGGAGATCAGTGGACGTCTTTTGGCTGAAATGATGATGATGATGATGACTCCCGGTGCTTGAACTTTTCAGGCCAATAAGTCCAGAACTAGTTGAATTCGTCATACCAGCTTTTTTGGGCGTGCCTTGGTATTCCATCTTCAGGCCCACTGTGTGACGTTTCTGGGCCATGTGTGCGGGCTGCTACTGAGAAATTCCTGATGAAAACACTAAAACCAATTTTCCTGATGCGGGACTCGAACCCAGAACTTATTTTTTAGCCACAAGCACTACATAAATAAATGCTAAATTGTATATTGCCAAAGAATAAAGGCATTATTTTTTTTTGGAAGTTCTTAAGGCATCAAGACTCCTCCCGTTCTGGGCGGAGCGAGTGTTAGACTTCTACTGACTAAAAACCACCGATGTTCCTTCTTAGCCCGTTGTGTCCGGGTCTTATTATCTCTATCGAACAACCCACAGCCCCGGCAGGATATGAATATAGTCATAAAAGCAGTTAGTTAATTGCTATCTTAAATTCAACTGCACACAGATACTACTCCGCCTAACCCGTCAGTAAAAACAGGTGTGTAGTTTTATTTTATTATTAACACCAGTTTAGACATGACATGATTGATAACTGCACAAAGTTTTATGTTATTGTTTTGCTCCATTGAACTTTTAATTGATAAAGCTTAGTTTTCAGAGTAGCATTGGTTTGTTTCATCTTATGCTAGAAATCTATATAATAAGTACTTATGATATTTTTTTTGCCATGGCACTATGAAACGGGGAATATTGTTGTAGCTATTGTCTTATTTATTTAGAAGACAATGTTTTGTTACGTTAACTTATGTTTAGCAAAATAAACATAACTTTATCTTGTAAAATCATATGGTTTAAGTGTTCTATTTATCGAAAAGATCGACTTTTCGATAAATAGAACACTAATACTTAATCTCTCTTATGTAATTCCATTGACATAAAAATGCAAATTCTTCTGATATCATAAACATAACAATGTTTACATCGTTATCAGTCGCGGATAATTTCAAATTACTACCACCATACACGAAAAACATTCAAGTTTATCAAAGAAACATCGTCTTCTTCGATATTACTCATAAAATGGCAGCCATTTTGCTACTCCAGTTATCTAAGATTCATAATTATGTCGAAAAATCACGTTCTAATTCACTAAATTCCACTTACCTGGCCATTTTTTCCAATAATTTTCGGGTATAACATTAGTTTTTGAAGGTTTTCACACGGTTTCATAAATATAATGTTGTCAGCAATGGATGAACCGCAAGCAGCCACCATTACGTTTTTAATAACTTGGTTCTATTTCTCGCCGACAGGTGGCGTTTTGCTACTGTTTCCGGTGTGTTTGTTCTCTACTACAATTTTTGACTCGACTATCGCTAGAAATAAAACTATTTGATAAGTAATAAAATCTTTTAATGTAAAAAGGGTCACTTATCAGTTTATTGTTGGAGATTATTGGAGACTCGTCCTGAATCGATTGTCGTGGTATGTACATGTTATGAGGAGGGACGAATCGCATGTGACTAAAAGAGTGATGAATATACAATGTGGATGGATGGAGAAGGAGAGGAAGACCAAGGAAACGATGGATGTTTGTGTGAAGAATGAAATTATGATGTCTTACAGAGGAGAATGGAAGAAGAAAGAGTGTTGCACCGACCCCAAGTAACACGAGGCAAGGGCAGGAAGATAATGAAGATTGAAAACTCGTCTTATCAAAATGACCGATTGAACTAATGCCAGATTGCTTGGCAATCTAAAGTAAGGTTGTTGTAGCTGTCAGCAACATGGAAGGGGCCCGCAAGGGCCGACGCCTGTCGAGGCTGCGGGTTGTCCGCAAGGGATACCGAGGCCTCGACATGAAGGGCGAAGAAGGAACATGGGTGGTTTTTAGTCAGTAGAAGTCTGACACTCCCTTTCGCTCTGCCCAAGAGCGGGAGGGGTTATTTGATGATTTCCCACCCCCCAAAAAAAAAAAAAAAGGTTGTTGTAGCTTTCGTTTATTAGCTTTCATCAATATTATAATTTCAGCAGAAAGTGGTTATGCTCCCAATCTTCAGAAAATAGCTATCTGCACAAGAGAAAGTAACCACTCCAAGGGAGAATGCAAAATCTTTGAAGCGGGATGCTTAAATTTTTTCTTCTCTCGCTCTTGCATTATTTTAGTAGGTACCAATAGCGGCTTAAGTGGGGTGCCATAACCACCCCACCCTCGGTTGGGTCTAGGTTAACTGTGATAATTTTTCTGACGTAATTGATATAAAAAAACTTAAAAAAAAACCGACTTAAACAAAAAAATAAAAATTGTATGTGACTTCAAATGATTGTAAAAGCACCCACGATACAGGAGAAACTCCTAGTGTGCGGCAACATTAAAAAAAACGCAAAAAAGTGAATAACAAATAAGAAAAAAAAACTGCTTCTGAAGTAGGTAGGTGGCAAAAAAAACGAAATCAAACAAAAGTCACCAACTTCAGAAGCTGATTTTTATGAAGTTGAAGTCGGTTTTATTTTTTGCTATAAAGTTTTTATTTTTCACTTTTTAGTTCACATTGGTTTACATGTGCATACTGCTTACCCCTATACAGCATACCGGCGTGATGTTATGTTCTGAAGGTGTAAACAATAGACAGTTATGAGATTTTAGCAATAAGTACCAGTCCATTTGCTATGAATTATTGAGGAGATCCGTTGCCGATCTCCGAAGTTCTTTATCAGATCTTCACCAAATATAAATGTAACCACTCCGAGAAAGTACTCTTCCAAAAACTACCCAAATCGCTACAATTGTGCCTGTAAAATTTGAAGAGTTCTCTTTATTTCTCCAGAAACCCATCATCAGATCCTGAGTTCGGGAAGTACATCCTTCCAAACAAAATAAAAAAAATCCAAATCGGTCCAGCCATCTTCGAGTAATCGGGTAACATACCTATAAATTAAAAAAAAAAGATCCCGACGAATTGATAACCTCCTCCTTTTTGAAGTCGGTTAAAAATAAAATATCATTGCATGATGGGAAACGACTCAGTTGTAAGTGTAATCGTGTTTTCGTATGAATGCACCAAAAGAACCTAACTCATCCGAGAGCCGTCTCGCTTCGCTCGCCCTTGCGTTGTCTTCATCTTGAAACTTGCAATTCTAACTCACCTCTCCCCCGAAATCAAAGCGATCAATCAATCTGAGGTGAAATGCTGAAATTTTCTCCCTCGCTACGTTCGTTTACATCCTTAGATATGATCTCAACTCTGCGAAAGTTGATAGAGTACCTTCTATTCTCAATCCCAGGTACTCACTGTTTTGTAAGTCGACAAAATTAATGCCCTTCGACTTAATGTCGGGTCATCGGTGTGCGTTACCCCAACAAGAAAGTATCTCCTAGAGTTATATGAGTAGAACGAATAGTTGGTGCCTTATCTGCTGTAAATGTGCCCCCACATAAAAAATGTGTGCCCCCCCTGTCGTTTCGAAAAAAAATCGAAAAAACGATTCTTGCTGGGGTAACGTTTTTCTAGCAGGAAAATTCTAAACGAATGATCGGAGAGAGAAAAACTGTGCATGGCCAGATAGCTTATATGTGTGCCAAAATGTGCCCCCAAAAATAAAATCTGTGCCCCTTCAGATTTTCGAGATATTGCATTTCCTGCTGGAGTAACGTTTTGATGAATAGTATATCTCTAAAACCATTGCATGTGCCCCTGTAGAATAAACATACGCGAGTAGCTCTTAATGTGTGCCCCTTTGTGCCCCAATTAGATTTTAGAAAATATTTATAGTTTTCAAGTTATCGCGGTTTTATGAAAACCCGAAAAAACATCGCAGCGCCTAAATGAGACAAGGCATAACTTCGCTGAAAACTGTATTCGGTCTTTCTTGACGCTAATAATAACCATACAAAGTTTCAAAAATGCACATGCAAGCGTTATTGAATAATATTGGTAAAAGTTAAAACAACAGTGTAATAACTTTGACGTCAAAATAAAAGAAACCGGCTTAACCCAAGATGTGTGGGTGTACACCAACAATAAGTGCCTTTAGTCAAAAATATATAGCGAAAATTTTCAGCTTGGAATGTTTCGCATTCAGTAAATATTAACAAAAAACAAAACATGTAAACAACGACTGGCTATCCGACCAAATTCGAATGAATAAAAAAAGCGGGGGATACATACAAATGGATTACCTTCTCTGTTGGACGTATTACATCTAAGCGTTGTTCGTACAGTCGCGTTCAAATGTTTTAAATGGGCTTATTTTTGGGAGCTTTAAATAATTGAAAGATCTTGTTGATGTGGAAATTATTATTATTCTGTAAATATTGAATGATATTGATTTGTAATAATGATTTAAATCACCAATACAACCCTCTCAGTTCATAATATATAAAACTAACTTGAGTGACTATTTGATGAAAAAGGCATTGATTTTAATCAGTAAATTCACATTTGTTACGGTCGCGAATCTTATTTTATTTTATACAAACAAACTGCAATAAACATTTTTTTTTAAATTAAAAGCTTTATTTAATTTCTTTATACCTTGAAAATACCACGTCGCTCATACAAGGTTACGTTTACGAGCAGCCTGTAGTTCTAATAGATAGCGTTAGTGTTTCTCTGTATGGCGAACGCGTCGAGCAAATGTTCGGACGACCGTATCTTTAGTTTTTATATCAATGAGTCTATCAGTGTAATTGTCTAAACCGTGTTGAATGCTTCTATATTCAGTCTCACATTTTGATTGCATGATCGCAAACCTTTTTCCACCCTTCAGCCCCGATCATGTTTACTTTTTCAATCTATAATGTTTTTACTGTAGTTAAATTCATACCCACATTTCTAGAGGCTACATAGCCTTTTAGTTGAGACCATATATTTTCAATTGGATTAAAATCCGGCTGATATGGTGGCAATCGCAACACAGTGTGCCCATGTTCGGCAAGTACTTTGTCCACGGAAAGCTCTATATACCTCTCCTTGTGCTGACATATAATAGCATAAATCTGGGTTTTTTGTTAATTTTGGATTAACTAGAATTTCGTGTCTGTTTAACCAGTTGATCATTTCCTGTTTAATGGTGTTTGAGTTCAGGGGTCTTTCAACATATTTATTAATAACTATAACTAGAATTAACGATAACTAGAACAGAATCACTGGGTATATTTGGGATTAATTGATTAACCTGCCATTTTTCGTAGTTATCGTTATTCATTTCATTGTGATAGTCACCTGTAGTGTCCGTGGATTTATACGTTAAAAAGGCACCTGGCACAAAGCCTTTTTCATTTCTCGCATGAACTATTATCAAACGTTGATCTTAAGAAATTGCCTTTTTTACTCCTTTTTTCTTATCATCACTCCAAGATTTCCCTTTGGTGTGGGATGATGTATGTAAGACTCATCCATGTAGTCGATATTTTGTCGAGGTATTCCATTCGTTTGAGACTTACATCGTGCTTTTCCATTAGAACTTTTTGATTATCTTCCAGTTTAGAGAACCGAAATCCCATCTAGTGAAGTATTTTTCTAAACGTCTTTTCAGACCCATTTTTTTTTGTTTTTTAAAAAAAACGTTGCCCCACATTAGTAATTTCTCCTGTATCGCGGGTGCGTTTACAAACACTTAAACTCACATACACAAACACACCCAGACCCGAAACAACTATCTGCAGGCCATACAAATATTTATATTGTAATTAATAGCTTCAGATAATGCTTTTAATGATTTTATTGTTGGCAGTTCTTTAATCGTAAGTGAAAATCATACCCAATTCTTCGAACAACATCAAATCGTCCACATCCAAACGAAATTGATTTTTTGGTCTCCCTTTTTTTGGAGTGCTGAACTTATTTTCAGTAGTATGTGTTTCAGTACTGACTTCGTTTAATATATTGTTCAAAGTTCTTCTTGAAATTCCAGTGGCATTTGCAACTCGCTCTTGAACCTTCTTAAAATAACAACTTATATTTTCATCTTCATTTTTTTTAATTCTGTCAGCTTTGGTTACAAAATATTTATAAACATTGTAGATAATTTCGCGTGACTGACCTCGTAAAGGTTTCCCTCCTTTTCCTAAAGATGCCATAGTACAACTTTAAATTATTTAAATTTGGGGGTGTTAACAACTCTTAATATATATTTTGAACTGGACGCGACCGCACTCTATCGCACTTGAACAACGACTGACAAGTGACAAAACATCACATAGGCGCAAACGTCGCACACTAGTGCGACAGAGATAACGCTCTACGAAGCCAAAATTACCCGATTGTCTCTTTCCAAAGGTCGATGTGCAATATTTAGCGCCGGGTACTGTACATATATTTTATTAATAAAAATAATCGCTAATCCAATGTTTGGTCTTTATACCTTGATACCTTTTTCGACTAATATTACAAATGCTAACGTCTAGATGTACAGACCTATGTCCTCCGTCCACACAAAATACTGAATGTTTTCAATGAAATTTGGAATTAAAAAGATACTTAGGTTATAATAATATGTTGGAATAGCACATAAGCTAATTTTACAATGTACTTATTTATGTACAAAGTCACGGAAACAGCTTGTAGAATATAATCTAATCACACAAGTTTATAATATTACTTCTTTTCTACTTCAGTGTACTCAGGCCCAACACGTTTCAACCGGTTGGTGAGTAAAGTTAAGAAGGTCATCCATTGTACCAATCCGCCGCTTTTTAGTAGTCATTCAGATTTGGTCGGATAACCAGCCGTTGTTTACATATTTTGGTTTTTTGTTTATATTTACTTAATGCGTAACATTTGAAGCTCAATATTTTCACCATATATTTTTGACTAAAGGCACAAGATTTTGGTTTACACCTACACATCTGGGATTGTGCCAGTTCCTTGTATTTTGCCGTCAAAGTTATGACACCATCGTTTTTACATTTAGCAAGATTATTCAAAAACGCATGCATGAACATTTTTGAAACTTTGTATGGTTATTATTAGCGTCAAGAAAGACCGAATACAGTTTTCAGCGAAGTTATGCCTTGTCTCATTTAGGCGCTGCGATGTTTTTTCGGGTTTTCATAAAACCGCGATAACTTGAAAACTATAAATATTTTCTAAAATCTAATTGGGGCACAAAGGGGCACACATTAAGAGCTACTCGCGTATGTTTATTCTACAGGGGCACATGCAATGGTTTTAGAGATATACTATTCATCAAAACGTTACTCCAGCAGGAAATGCAATATCTCGAAAATCTGAAGGGGCACAGATTTTATTTTTGGGGGCACATTTTGGCACACATATAAGCTATCTGGCCATGCACAGTTTTTCTCTCTCCGATCATTCGTTTAGAATTTTCCTGCTAGAAAAACGTTACCCCAGCAAGAATCGTTTTTTCGATTTTTTTTCGAAACGACAGGGGGCACACATTTTTTATGTGGGGGCACATTTACAGCAGATAAGGCACCAACTATACGTTCTACTCATATAACTCTAGGAGATACTTTCTTGTTGGGGTAACGCACACGGGTCATCGTTGTCCCCCCATACCTAAGTAGGTACTATAATTTATAAGTGCCCATCATGTAGGCAGTGAAATAAAATATCGTGAAAATAAAATATTGTGAAAACTGAAGATAAAAAAACCTGCCGGGGCCCATGCACGTTTTGTCTATGTAAATTTCGTTTTGTTCCCATAGAGAGCGAAATAGGAGAAGTGGCAAGGGAACACAGCAGGCTGCAACTGCTGCAAGGATATTTTCTTTTCCACACGGGGATCGAATCCAGGGTCATCAATATGTTAGGTATGTGTATATGTTATGTCATTATCATTCTCCTGCCCTTACCTCAATTTATTTGAGGTCGGCGCATCTCATCGTCATCTCATCAGCCATATCATCCTTCACACAGTCTATTCATCATTTTTCTTTGGCCTAAGTGCCTCTCCTTGTCATACCGAATTTTTGGGGTTCCGTAGTCAACCATGAACCCTTATAGTTTTGCCATCTCCGTACTTCCGCCCGCATCTCTCAGAGTCTTTGAACGAGAAAGCTGTAATAGGAATGTTTCCAGACAAAAATAAATCTGTTTTGTCCGTCAGTTAGACGTAGGTACGTGTTTTTTGTTTTATCAAATTAATAAAAAACGACGAACATGATGTTTGACGCGTTTTATCATAAAACAAGCCCCCCCTCCACTCATGAGTGGCGGCTTGTGACGTCACTGGTCGATAAAAATGTACTGAAATGTGACGTCACAAGAGTTTTCGAAGCACTTTCTCGTCTTCACTTTTTGTTTACGTGAAAATAGAACAAATAAGTGTCCAATATTTTTCGATAATACGATCTATCTGACGGACTAAACAGTTTTTTTTTGTCAGGAGACATATTTCGACAAAGTGGTAGAATAAAATCTCGTACGATATTTTTTTAGGGTAAAAGTATCTCCTGTACACGTTAAGTGGGGATGTTATATTTTTCTAGCGAAGCCCATAGTGTGGGAAAGGGCATATTTTTGTTAGACTCAATACTAGTAAGTCCACAAAATTTTAATGGGCAACTACGGAACCCTACATTGTGTGTGGTCCGACATGCACTTCACCGGTTTTAAATAAATAAATAATACAATATAATCAAAAACATTATTTATTGTTTTCTATACAATTTTACAACTTCTTGCGTCTCGAGTGCAGCTCTCTATAATAATAATAATTAATCTTTGATAATTCTATATAAATGTACAATAAAAACTTATGTTTTTGTTTTGAGATTAAAATAACATACTTACTATTTACATATCAACATATTTTTCACGCCATACTTTAAAATATTTTATACATTAATTAATAATTTCTTTTAATTATATTAATTTATTTTGTGCAAAATTTTGAAATGCATTTTTGTGACGTTTGAAGAATGTGTTCTTGGTGTACTGCATCAGTTAAATATTTACGAACAGCTGCGTTCAGTTGCTGATTACTATACCTTTCAGAATCTCTATACAATTTGGGACCAACATGTATAGCTTATTTACACGTCACCAGAATGCAGATAAATGCACCTTTTTTATTATTAACATTAAGCTTCACCCATGCGTGTAATTTCAACAACAAGATGTAACAATATTTTGATTTAAAAGTGTCCATGGTGTTTCTTGTCCATTCTTCTCCAAGGAGATCTACGCTTTGGAATGGACAACTACAGTAGATACTTTTACTAGTTATTATCCCTTCTAAATGGGACTGTAGCTTGATCTTTTTTTCTTTTTGCCTGTAATGGTCTAATATAAATTAATGCGTTAAGTTTCAGTTCACCTAAATGAATGTAAAAGTGCACCATTCGCTAATACAACCGTTGGAAATCCAGTAATTTTTATTCAATATTCAGACCCCTTATTCACAAACACTTCGATTCGAAAAATCGTATGTCTATCTCGCTCACTTTCGTAACGCTAAAAAAAGACACGATATACGACTTTTCGAATCGAAACCGCATCAAAATGATTGTGAATAAGGTGCAGGTGTCACTTCGTGTTGGATACAAGTGTCTGTCCACTACACCGTATCATATGACCGTGCTATGAACGTATTCAGTAAGTGTTAATTTTAGTTATTTTTGAGAAAAAGAGCTCTGTCATCCTTCAAGGAACATTCGTGTTTTTTCTTCAATAAATTAAATAACTGTTGATGGTAGGCTTTTCATATACCATAGATAACTAAAAACTGATGCAGTATTAGAATGTAACATTCTGCGTGTCGCGTAAGCTAAGTATGTAGAATTGAAGTGTCAAAATTGAGTGAAAATTTGCATTTTCACCAGAGTTGCTTTTCCTAAAAGTGAAATTGAGCAATTTCATGTTTTTGACAGCATAATGCTAATAAATAATAATGTCATGTCATCTTTAATGTCACTGACAAAATAGAAAATAGAGTTGTAAGTAAATAAAATAAAACTCCCCAATTTTTGGAAAAAAATAGTCAGTGGGATTTCACATCAAAAATATTTTTTTGATTAATTGACAAGAGTTCATAGAGAAGATAGCTCGTTTAATAGTAGAAATGATAAATAAATGTCTTGTTTTTTTTTTAAGAAAAATAAAAAGCTTAAATAAATGACATAATAGTTTTTGACAGGCATGTAGGTAGGTAAGTAGGATATGTACAGT
This sequence comes from Diarsia brunnea, assembly GCA_949774965.1. Taxonomy (NCBI): domain Eukaryota; kingdom Metazoa; phylum Arthropoda; class Insecta; order Lepidoptera; family Noctuidae; genus Diarsia; species Diarsia brunnea. The sequence goes on along the minus strand of OX459022.1, from coordinate 11,499,072 downwards.
CGCCAACACAAGTTTTACAAACCAATATTCAAGAAAAAAAATAACACCGTCAGTGCCAATATTCTACAGCAATTAGAACACTGACTCCTCTTGAACGTGGTTTAGGAATACTGATCGTGATCAGTTTCTAAAAAAGATTGTCGAATACGGTTTGAAAACTTGTGTTGCCATGTTTGCTGCAGTGGTAGTGTTTGAAATGAAAGAATTTGTTGTGTTGACATGTATTTTAATGTTTATCATGTAACTACAAGACCTAATTCCAATAAAATGTAGGCTAATAACGAAAAGAAAAATACAATATATTCACTATGTGCCACCGTGCTGTTTCTCGTGTTCTGTTCAAGCATCGTTTAGCGATATTACGGGAATAGACACTAAGACTGACCAGAGACAAATTTCATCTTTTTAATAATTTAATTTAGGTTTTTTACGTAGTCAATTTTAGTGCCTATAACGTGTGTAATTTGATGATAGCGTTCATCTGAGTAGAATAGTGTCATTTCGTCAGTAATACAACAACAAAATGTAATAAATTGACAATGTAAAAAAACATTTTTTTTTATATATTTTCTCTGTACATTCAACACAAAGAGGTAAGCTATCACGACATCAAGGTCCTAATTCTAGAACATTTAGTTTTTTTCCATTCGAAAATATTCCTAGAGAAAAAGATATGCATCTATTTACCTGATAACATTTATTACTTCAGCTATATTTAGGACTAGTTGAAGGCTGGCTATAAGACTGTTTATGTAATTTGACGTTAGTAGTTCACTAAGAAGGTTTGCAAAGTAATTTAAAGGAAAGAAGACTAAGTTTTTTTTTCTATTCATAAACAGTAATATAGACGAGCTACCACAAGGTCACACCATACAAACATCTATCCCTAGACACAAAAACAAAAAAAAAGTGTTTTTTTTCAAACAGCGCGATTGTGGTGTCTCCAATATCATCATCTGACCTTATTTCTCTAAATCCTTTTGCAAGGCTTATTACTCAAATTTTAAGTCGAATCATCGCTATATTTTTTAAGAAAATTTTTAGAAAACTTTACTGTTTTATTTTTTCCACTAATCGAATATAATTGACATTGCAATGACACTTACTACTAACCTAAAGAGTGCTAAACTATTTCTTACATTTAGATACTTTTGGTTCTTAAAACATTAAAAAAATGGTGGATAGATCGCCACTACGAACTAAACTGGTGCAAACTTAAGAAACAAGCACATAAGCGTGGTCTAATGAAAACCAAAAATAAAACAATTTTTTCTATAATATACCTCAGTTTCTTTATTTCTTGTACATTTCACAACTGTCACGTTTTACAAAACAACCAAGTTTTTTTTTAGATAAATTACAAATACGCGCGGACATTTTTTCCTTGTCCGTTTTCGCGCGCACAAGAATAGGGAGAAAGAAAACTAAGTACTTTTTCAACATTACTCACAAACTAATATCATTTTTTTTACTAAAAATCCTCACTAAAACGGGAAACAGTGCTATCTTCATTGCTCGTCACAATTACGTCTAAGTCCATTTTCTGAGGATGAAAACAGCACTGGTAAAATAATAAGTAACTAAAATCTAATTAATCAAATTAAATGGGAATATTACTTAATCGATACCTAAACCGCTAAGTCCACAATCGAAATGCAGACGCATTCAACAGAGCAAAGCTCCACTCCAAACAAAAAAGAAAAAGAAAAAACATGGAAATGTAATAATGTGTAATAATATGAAAAAAAAACATGTTATTGTGTCTAAAATTATATTAAAAAAAACTAACTGTTAATGTCTTTATAAGAGTGATCTAAATCACAAATTGTAAAAATAAGGAATTATTTTAAAAACATTGCCGTCACGAGAAATTCGCCCGCCTCCCGATTTCAGTGGTAACTTTGTCGAATTTGGGTTTTTTTTTTGTGAAAGAGGGTGAATTTTTCGTGTTTTTTTTTTTGTAACGGCAATCCCCTTTAGTCCCCCCATCGCACTCGTAGTGGTGTGCCTGTGTAAGTGTGTGCCATCCGTCTTGATATGTGTGTGTGTGTGCTCCACCTCATCGCCGTTAGCTAGAAGCAAATAGTTTTAGTGAGTAATGAATGTATTGAAGTTGCAGTTCTGACCGAAAAAGATTTTGGGGAGATTATTTCTAGTTTAGGGGAAGTTTAGAAACGTACAGTGTCTGTGGTTAATATGACACAAAGAGTTCTAGAGAAAGTGTGGCTTCATAAAGCTTTGTCTCTGGTCACTCATAAATATGTGACGGTATCTTTCAAAATCTCGATGTGACGTTTAACTACCGGCTACTGTGTGAAATATGTTCAGTAGTGAAATATTTAGATAAACTCAATTTAAAGGAAAATTGTGTGTTTTTTTTTAAATAATGTCTTTTAAGGCCAAACTGTGAGATGTTAAGTACCTAACCGAATGTTTTGTCAACCAATGAGTAGAAAAAGGATATAAAAATGGATAAAAATATTAGAAGAAAAAAACTGAAAATTGAGCATAAACTGTGATTAAGTGAAAAAGACATGTAGTATTAAGTGTTTTTTTATACATTTTTCTCTAATTTTATTATTTGTCACTGTGATATGTAATTTCGAAGCATATTATACACATACGGACATACCCTAGACGTAACTTAAAAAGAAATTGACATTACCGATCGGACAAGCGATTGTACAATCGGGCACAACAGGCTTAATATTACAATAATATTTAATTTTTATTCTACAATTCTAAATCAGCGTATTTTAAGTACAAATCTATTATTATTAAGCCTAAAAGCATTGTGTTGTCACACAAAAAATATAAGGTGTTGTGCACGAGTGTACATGAAATATACACTAAGTAATACATATCTACATGTATACATATATATAGCCGTTTATAAATTGACATAGCACATATTACGCTTTTATTATCCACATAAGATATGTCATTCCTCTCAATAGATACATTCATAAACTATTTTACTACTTGTCAGCGCGAGATTTAACTGCAGGCCTCAAAAAAAGGTAACAAAAATGTTTTTATTAGTATTTTCATACAAATGCTTGTACGTGTTCTGCTCATCCCTCGATAAAAACAGTAATTAATGCTTTTATAATAAATTGATAGAATTATGTGCGAATAAAAGTCAATTTGACTGCACTCAACCAATTTTTTATGAAGTTCATATATTTTTTGTCAAACTAAATATAATACTAAAACAGCAAATCAAAAGTAATATTAAAACAGCAAATACAGAAACTAGTGCTGTTTTAATATTATTTTCAATTTTTTTATATAAAGACGAAATGAACCAAACAATATTCAAGACAAAATTAGATACCGAGATAAGCAGAACATTTAGAATAACGAGTACTAAAATGACTTTTCATTCAAATAAACCAAATACTTAGTTAAAATTAAATCTCGCGCAAACAATTTAAAATGGAAATAAACTAATTAAAATTTCTTAAACATTTAACACTGCCATTTTATATCCACTCATATTATTATATTTTTTTTATTGAACATGACACTTGAGTACCTGATTGTACTTTTATAACAACTAAACTGCTGGACTAATTTTGGAGTTTTTTTTTTTGTGAAAAACACGAAATATATATATTTTTAAAATAACTAACAATGATTGCTTAAATACTCTTTTAAAATTATTTAGAATATTAGTGCCATCTAGTGGACAAAACGATTTTTCCCCAATATTAGGTCCAGCAGTGGACCGATGCAAAATATGTTTAACAGCACTCATATGTACATACAACAGTATTTTCTATACATATGTTTTATATATTTAAGTTCTAACTTTCTCAATAGACTTTGGCTTAATTTTTGGCTTAGATAAAGTCAAGGAACGAAAGCAGGTATTGTTAAGAAAAAAGAAGTTTTTTTTTAGTAAAATGTCAGATTTTTGTCAAAGTTTTTTTACTAAGTAGAAAGTTTGGTTTCTTTAGAAAATGTTTAAAATTATCTTTTAGGAAATTATGTGTACAATCTTTTACTATAAGAATAGAGAATATTTTTTCATCAAAATAATTTGCAGGTCGAAATATAGCAACTTTTCGTACTAGAAAATCAGCCATTTTTTTTTTTATAAATATGGGTACATAAATTTTTAAGAAGAGTGTTTAAATAAGGCTTTTTATTTAATCTTATCTTGGAAAGACAAAAAATCTGGTAAAAAATAGAAAATAAACTCTGGTAAATCTTTATTTGAATTCATAAAATGCCATTTTCTTGAAGATTTAAATTATATTATCATAGGCTTGATCTTATTTTTTCAGTGGTCTTTGTTTGCTATATTAGGACTGTATAAAAGCTGACATCTCTATATTTTTGCTTTTAAAATTTTTTTTTTTTTTTAATTCAGTAAAGCGTTTAAAATTTTCTGTGTGTTCCGACACATAAAACATTTTTTTTGAGCCTGAAATACACACAATCTCTGCATGGTATTCTGAAATAAATTTAAACCGTCCTAGAATATATTTTTCCACTTACAGGTTAGTTATAAAACATTCATAAACGTCAGACAACAAGACTTGGCTTGCTGAACTCCAAGTTATATACTGGTATCATCTGCATCCGATACTTATAAAAAGGTTTGGCAGACGGTGATGATCTCGTTCATTATAAATGCAATTATTATTCATATTGCTATTGCCCTAGAGTTCATTTTAGAAAAAAATAATATTTTGCACAAATTTCACCTATCAGAACACACATTAATTTAAGACACAAGCAAATATAGAGATGGTCAATATTAAAATCTATGGTCCCTACTATCGAAGAATGAGAAACATTGACATTTCGATAGGAAATTATGTATTTTAAAAAACCTCTCAAAACCGGGTCAGTCTGAAACATTATGCGATAGAATTTTGACTAGAACAAGACGGTCAAAATAAGCTTATTTAGAAGGAGCCTAATTTTTTACTAGGCCGATATTCTACACACAATAAATAGAAAATTTTGAAAAAAAAAATACCAAAAACAAAAAAAAAATGGCAGGATATCGTGAGATTGAGAATCAACATTGACTATAATATTTGTCCCTAACTACTTTGTGCAGACAAATACATCGGCATAAACTACGAATAACCGAAAAACTTAACATAAATTTTTCCACGCTGGTAACACTTAATCTTTGGCTTGCCAACAACGAAAACTAATGCACAATAGACAACTTCAGGGCTGCCAATTAAAAATATCAATCCGATACAACATTGGTCCGTCACCTTTTAAAAAAAATGTACATGTCTTTTTAAACACTTTGATATTACTCTTTTCTATACATTAGTGAATTTATTTCTTACTAGTAGTCATGTTCGGCCATTCCATTGTTTTGGCCTTGTCTCTGGTTGTTCTGTTCCGTGTTCTGATTTTGACTCTTGTTGTTAGGGTTTTGCCCCTTTCCCTGTCCGATTTGCCGCGAAGATGAGAAGCAGAGCTTCATTACGAACGGGAATTTTGCACCTGAAAACGTTTAAACAAAATATGTCAAATAAGGTATGTCTTTATTTTATTTTTCTAGTTAGTTTACAGACCTTTAATTCACATAATATAAAATTATCGTCATCGATAGCAATCTGCAATAGGCTTGTTAAAATCATGACAAAATGGAGTGTGGTGTGCCCGGCAATTCGAGAACCCCAAGTTAGAATCTAATTTAATAAAACGCTGTAAAAAAACCTTCATTAATTGATTGTCAGTAAAGAGAAAAGTGAAAATACTTTTAATGAGAGTAGATACATTGGGAATAGGTTAGGTTCACAGGTAATACGGTAAGTAAATGGAGAATAGGGTAACAAAACCCTTGTTTCGATTTGTACGGGACTTGTCCTACTCTCTGTTTACCTACCTTGTTCCCTAAAAGGGTAGGTAAACAAAAAATAGGGCAAGTTCTCAGGTATAAGGTTAGGTAAACAGAGAATAGGGTAAGTTCACAGGTATAAGGTAAGGTAAACAGAGAATAGGGTAAGTTCACAGGTTTAAGGTTAGGTAAACTGAGAATTGGGTAAGTTCACAGGTTTAAGGTTAGGTAAACTGAGAATAGGGTAAGTTCACAGGTTTAAGGTTAGGTAAACTGAGAATAGGGTAAGTTCCTAAGTATTATGGTGAGTAAACTGGGAAATGGGAATAGCGATCCCGGCACGGAACAAATACTTGTATGACCTACAGACAGTTGTTCCGAGTCAAGCTGTTTGTGTATGTGAGTTTAAATGTTTGTAAACGCACAGGAGGAATTCTTAGTGTGGGGCAATGCTAAAAAAAACAGGTTATAGGGTAGCTAACCTGGGAGTAGGGTAAAAGTTCAGAGATATTAAGTTAGGTTAGGGTCACAAAACAATAAATATGTTAGAATAACAGGGAGTAACAGGGTAGTAATACAAAGAAAACGTACGGTATCTTATATCAGTATAACACTAATCGTTCGAGATTCGATTGGTATATTTACCTGGATGCTGTATGGTCGCGTGGTTGCAGGCCATTATCGCCATCACGGACTGGGAAATGTTCTGGAACTCCATAAGGCCTGATGAAGATCTGAAAATTATTATAAATAGAACGGTTAGATTTAAGGTGTAATACTGTAATGAACAAACAACAAGGCATGCAGGACACGATATGTGCCCCATAGGAATGATTCCTGACAAAAAAAAGCTATCTAATTATGGGTGTATGTGAGTTTAAATGTTTGTGAACGCACCCACGATACAGGAGAAATTCCTAGTGTGGGGGGGCATGGTTTAAAAAAAAATCTGTTTAGTCCGTCACTTAATTTATCGAAAAATATTCGATACGTGTTTTTTGTCTTACCAAAATAATAAAAAAATACGAAGATAATCTGCGAAAAAGAACATGAGTGGGGTATGGTGACGTCACTTTCCACTGTATCGTCTTCATTTTTTGTTTACGTGAAAAAAAAAATGTGTCCAATATTTTTTGGAAATCTATCTGATGGGCGAATTAGTTTTTTTTCGTCATCTACGCGTCTTATCTATTGTTCATCGAACAGCACCACAAATTGTAAAGTAACATCAGAAGTGGTATAACACATATGCCTACCTCTCACTCTTGAGCGGGAACTTTGAGATGGTGTGAGGAGGGGTGACGCCGTAGTCCTTGAACACCTGCAGCAGCTGCTCGTCAGACACATCGGGCGGCGTGTTGAAGAAATGCAGCACCTGGAATATTTTAGTACATCATGAATGCCCGTTCTTTGTATATTTTAAAGTCAGGACAGTACAGAACAACCGTAGGTATACTTCGGGTTGCACCCGTTCGGCTTAGTTTTAAAATAATGTTCAAGTCACTTTGCTTTTTCTATAAAAATTAAAAGATTTTCTGATCTATTACTATATCTTCCGAGTGACAGAATAGGATAATAGCATGGAAAAGTGCGATTCCAAGCTGCCAGATGAGGTTCAATCATATCCAACACTGCGTTCATGATGGTCTAGACAAGCGAGTATTTCCACAATAACTTTCGACATGTTGAAACTTTTTGATAGCTTATGTCAATATGCAACATTGATTTACACTCTTTGTCGTTTTTTGCTGAAAGACATATCATCACGCCTGTGATCCCCGAAGGGCTAGGCAGAGGACTACTTAATATTGACCTCACATTTTGCCAGTTGCATTTAGGTCCAATTTAACAGGGGGCGAGCCTATTTCCTGCAACCGGCACCGTACCAATCCCGACTTCGTGGTCGCTACTGAGAAATTCCCAATGGAAAAACCTAGGAGAATCTAAATCCTTATCTAGATAAGAACCTAGATCCAGATCCTTTTTCCTAGTTCTAGTAACGAATGCAGGTCCTTACCTTAGAAGGCGGCTGTATTCTGTTCTTGTGTATGGAGGCAGGTGTCAAGAACCTGTTGTTTTTGTTGCCGACGTAGTCTTTGAACGAGGGGCTCTTGTCCGGCAGCGGATACGGGTTCATCACCTCTGATAGGTATGCTTGTTTTGAGAAGCTGGAAATTGAGGAGAAATATTTATTGTAGACAGAGGTGTACCGATTATTTATTACACCCACATAATATTTCGCCAGTTATGTTTAATTCCCATGCATGGAATAAGGGGTTAGCCTATAGCCACCAATCGAGAACAAATTCAGGCCCCGTGCTTGCTACTGAGAAATTCCTGATGAAAAAATCTCAAACAACTTTGCCCGACCTGGGAATCGAACCAAGGACTTCGTGCACAGCAGTCATGCTAACGAGTACTAGACCAACGAGGCAGTGTAATGAAAATTATAGAAATAATCATTTTATTGTCAGGCAATTAAAGCCCATACGTAAAATACACAAAGTAATCGTTAACAACAAAAATGAACTAATACAAAACATATTAGAATCCTTATTGAACTATGGTTAAACACGTAATGTTGTCGGCGTCGAAGACAACAAAAGAAAGGATATACTCACGCCAGTGTCAAGGTATAGTCTCCAACAGTAACGTTGTTCAAGTTCTGCACACATCTCTCCACCGATACGCCGTCTCCCATCTGGACCATTGCCGTGCCTTCCTTAGTCTTCAGGAATTTTATCTGAAAATTACAACATCCATAATATATCACTGGAAAGTTCAAAGGTGTACCTAGTACACCCGCATTTCGCCAGTTATGTTTAAGTTCTATGTAACAGGAGGCGAGCCTATTGCCATCAAACGGGCTCAAATCCAGACTCCGTGGCTGCTACTGAGAAATTCCTGATGGAAAAGCCTAATGATTATTTGTTCAACCTGGGAATTGAAACCAGGAACTGGTGCCCAAGAGATGCGATTGCGACCACTAGGCAGCTAGGGGACAGGGGATCTGAAAGTGATTATTTAAGGGCTGGTTTAACACTACTGGGTCAGCATTGTGGGCTGGCACTAGCAAGGGTTGGGGAGAGAACAATAATAACAAATACAATACCGCGCTTTTATTTGTAAATGATATAAAGTGCAGTTTAGTTTCAGTCAATTATTGATTACTTACTCTAACAACGTTCCCGTAGAGACAGCACAAGTTGAACAGTCGGTCCGCGTTCACAGTCTGAGGGTCCAGTCCGTACACCATCATCACTGCGCCTTGCTGCGGGGGACCGCCCTGCGGCAGCAGGGGACACTTTAGTGGCGTCAGAAGATATAGGGGAATTATACAGGGAGTTCATTTATATGTAGAAAGAGTTCATTTAAATGTAGAAGCAGTTGTTTATATACACACATATCTTTATATGCAGAAATACACCCACTATGAATAAAGTTGCACAAACGTGTAACTATAGTTACAATGTTATTCATATTGAGTGTCGAAATAAACTCTCTCGTAGAGTCTTGTAGTCGTAGAAGTAGTTAATTTAAATGTAGAAGCAGTTGATTCATATGTAGAAAGAGTTCATTTAAATGTTGAAGTAGATCATTTAAGTAAAGAAGTTCATTTAAATGTTCAAACGTATGACGTAATAAGATTTTTTTATAATCTACAGGTAAATTGAAAGTATTTTAATTTTAATTGTTCTGTAGCTTTATTAAAACGGATAAAATGTATTAAATCGCAACAGAATTAGATTTAAATATACAGGGGTAACCAAATAATCCCCCGTATGCTTGCTATGCTTTCACCCCAATGGTGGTATAATTACCTGGTTCTGTGGGGGCATGTTGGGGTGATGCATAGGTGGGGGTGGAACGAATCCTTCGCCGCCGTAACCTTCAGGTCCGTAGCCGCGGCCGTCACGCTGTAAAGAAGAAGATTATCATCATAATAACTATAAGACTGTAAGACAGTGTAAAACTAAAAAAATCGAAGGCATGTGACATCTACCAACCCGCACTGGGCCCGCGTGGTTGATTATAGCCCATCCCTCTCCTAGAGAGAAGGTATGAGTCCCTGCAGTGGGAACATTATAGGTTGATGATGATGATGAACAAGACTGTATCCTCCGAAGGGTTAGGTAGAGGTCTATCGAAGATAACAACATCATCATCGTCTGCTAAGCCTTTGCCCAACTACGTTAGGGTCGGCTTTCAATCTATCCTGTTGCAGCTGAATACTAGTAATTTACAATGAGTATTTTTTTAGCAGCAGAGAAGGCCGATGGCGAAGGTTACGGTTTAAGAAACTAGGGATGTCCAAAAAAGGGTTGGGTAGACGATATTGTCAGGATCACGGGAAACGGATAGATGAGGGACGTACAGAACGGAGACGATAGGGCTGAAGAAAGGGGAGCCCTATATCCAACAGTGGGTGATTCTAGACTGAAATGATGATGACATAGAGACACTTCAGATCTGATCCCTACAACGCATTTGGGCTTCACGATACCTCTTAGTTAGATTGGTTGTCGAACTTTTTGCAGCGAAAATATCAAAAATAAATATACAAGAATGTACACAATTCTCGTGACTCCAATAAATATCATTTTTTTATCGTCATCAATTAAGGAAATGGAAATGGGCCCGTTGACGCCAATAAAATGATTCGCGTTCAATAACGATATCAATTAATACGAAGCAGTACCATTTCGATATTAATTACTTTCGATTTGCCTTCGTTTCGTTATTATAATTAAATGAAAAAGAGGAAAACGGTGTGTGAGTGAGAAAGATTGCTATTCCGTCCTACTCTTACACTCATATTTATAGTGCCGACTGTCGTTGTCATGACAATAGGGAGACACCATCAAATCAGTTCTCCAATTTCTGATTAATTCTGCTTTAATCAATGTTAAAGATGTCATATTATGTCACTGTAATCAGTGTTAAAGATATCTCTATAATGTTCATTCCATATTGAAAAGTGGGCGTTTATGTCAAATTATTAACAATCTGTAGGCGAATTAGTGCCTTTCGGCTTCGTTAAGGTTGTTTTCACACCCATTATGGCCATATGTCCAAAACTGACATCCTAAGAAGATTGGAAATACACTAGACGATGAAAATTACCGGATGATGTGGTGGTGGTGGACCGTGTCGATCTTTCATCATCCCCGGTGGCGGGGGCCCGCCGCTGCCGTAGTCCATATCTGCGGAGATAAGAAAAAACGCGTTAATACGCAAATTGCAACACAACATTATTTTGTATGTCCTGATGTCCCTATACAAGAGGGATAAGACCCATGATCTACCTCGGCCAAATTATCATTTGTCCTGGCATTTTAGGATCCTCGCGGGTAAACCAGATCCATTCCCGTGCGGAAATGTAAATCATTACTTTTATCAGCTTCCGGTCAATATTCAACTTAAACACAGATTATTTTTTAATGCAAAAAAGGCATGTTCTTGACCTCGATAACGCCTTATGGGAAGCGATGGATGAGGTATGTGATGAACAGAGAGTGCCCAGAAGATGCCTGTTCACTCTTGCTTTGAAGGTAGTCGGGTTAAATGTGGGAGAGAACACTGATGCCATCAGAGAGTTGCATTCCTTGGCTGTGCGTATAATAAACGTGGAGGAGAAGCGCTGAGTACGATCGCAAAACTTATTGAACAGTTTTAAAAAAAAATACAATTTGTCGTCGCGCTTACGATCTGTCAGTCGTGAGGAAGTGTATACTTTAGTATCAGTCTTAAAACTAAGAAGGAACACGAATCTTCTTCACAAGAGTGCGATCAAGATGCTGTGCCATTCTGCTATTAAACACACAGTGCCATCAACATGCAGGGTAGGATTGAAATGAAAGTCGAGTGTAGGAGGTAAATGTATTTTTATTGTATAGATAGATGTTTGACAATATTTTATATGTATCGTAAAAGCTATGTATGTAAGTATTTTGTGGTAATTTCTAGGCTTTTTCGTAGCCAAGAAATTATAAATTGGGAGGAAAAATACAATAGGTATTTTTGCAAGCAGACTGGTTATGCGTAACTTAATAGAGTTTTTGCAATAGCCTGTAAGAAGTTCTTTTATTAAATAAATTGTATTAAAATTGTAACGAAACTGGTTTTCGTGAATGTGAAAGATGTTAATAAGTTTTTCAATCAAAATCCTGGCTACGCAAAAGTTTTTAACGTAAGATAGTTAAATATTAATAAGTAATGTCTTATTACGAGTAGCTGTATAAGATGTGGATTATCTTAAGATGTATGTATGTAAAACTTAAATGTATACTTAATATTATTGATATGATAAATATATTGAAACTTAGTAATGTCAACTTATGTGGTATTTCAGAGTGAATTCTTAAATTTAATTATTTCAGAAATTGTGATAGTTCCAGAACATTCTCAAGTACGTGTCGCTGTTACATTTTTGTGAACACAGAATTATATTATAGGGAATAACAACATTAGTACTAAACTAACACACAAATTTAGTAGCTAACAAAAAACAGACTTGTTTGAAGGTATCTTTAAATTAGACACAATATACATATATTAAAGATTATATCTCATTAGGAAGGAGCTAATAGAAAAAAACACGTCGCCCATTTTATAAAATATAATAATCTTCAAATGAGTCTGTTAATCAATTTACACTTCCATACACCAAGTTTCGTTACGTTCGTTCAACATGCTGTAACGAAACCTTAGCGTAACGAAGTTAGCACTAAACATCATGCGGTCATCTATATTAGACGACATAACGTCTAAGTCACATTCGTGTAAGTTCAACAGGAAGGTTAGCTTGTTTTATACATCCAAACGGGTTTTAGGTCCAATCAGGGTCTATACACACCGTTCTGCGATTGTTCGCAGGAATGCTGGCTATGTTGGCTGCACGAATCCTCACTGCATGATCTGGTGGTAGGCGGGGCAGGTGTCGATGCATCTGTCGACGAGCCGGGATATCAATCCAAGTCTTTGGTGCTTTTGTCCGAGTGTGTTTTTGATGTGTGTCGTAATTGTATGTAGGTAAGTACCTACTTGCTTTCTTTGTGAAAGTGTTTGATAAATGTGTTACGTGATTACTTTCAGGTTTCGTATTGTCGTTAGGAAAATATGTTCCATTGTGTATATTGTAGAGTATCCGTAAAACTACAGTGTTAATAACAAAGTTAATACTTAATTTAACACCAAAGCTAACACCAAATAAATGGTGTCTCTGCTGTTTTTATAGAGTTTTTTGTAGCAAAACACGTGCCTAAAATATGTTCCAATGTGTATACTGTAGACTTGTAGAGTTTCCTGAACACTATAGTGATAACAACAAAGTTAAAACTTAAGATAACACCAAAAACAAAATAAATGGTATCTTTATTAAGTGTTTTTGTCGCAATAAACGTGCGTAAAAGTTTTAAAATTCCACCACCAGTACCTATCCGCATCACTGAAAATGTTTAAATTCCACATTGATACATTTTATATTTCACATTCACCCCATTAACGGATATCAATAAACATTTTATGGGGTGACATTACGCGCTTAATTGTTTAAAAGCGTACGTTTTACGCGTGGTTGACGCATATAACCGAAGTGTAATATAATTATATGTATTTTAATGTTTTCGCTAATGTCAATCTGGTGTTTACTGTTTTATGGTGTTGTTATGAATGAGATTGCCTCGTGTAATTTTCGAAATACTGCATGAGAATTAATATGAGATGTTTTGGTTACTTTGGTCTTCACTGTATTATCTTTTGAAGTCTCTTACCTTATTGTATGCAAGCATATCATCATATCATAAGGTCATTAAATTCAGTATAAGTTGCCTAAGAAAATAGTCAAGAAATTGTAAAACAAAAAACCGCTACAAATAAAACATATTGTAAATCTACTTTATCATTGAGAAGTCTGGAATGGTGTAATATTATGGGAATAGGGGACGACATGTGGGCCCACTATCACACAAAAACCACGTTTGAGCGATATTTTTTTTAAACACGTTTAAGAGATTTCTTTTTATATTTTTACTGCAAGTTAAAATATTTCAACGACTCAACTAGCCCTTGCACATATTAGCAGTAATTTTTCACGGGTGTGTATTTCAATAGTAAAGTCATTTTCTTTTCATTAGCAAAGACAAGAAAGAGCAATGGTAATCTGAATGAGCTGTACTAAGAGCCCAAGTAACACATCAAAGCACAATAACGGCCGGCTTACAGCATTTCGGTATCGTTTTAGCATTTTGAGTTGGTTATATTTTAGCATTACAGACGTCCATACGGCTACTGTAATGCTTATTTGGGCACAAATTATGCGGCTTAAGGCCATAAATAGGTTCACTAGTAGTCATTTTTTAGCATTACAGGCGCATTATGTTAGCATTTTTGTGACCAATTAAGATGCCAATCGCATTAAAAAAGCATAATTACGGTCAATGAAGTTGCCAATCGCATTAAAAAAGCATATTTACGGTCAATGAAGTTGCCAATCGCATTACAAAAGCATTGGACTAGCATTAGATTGTGCTAAAAGAATGATTGTGGCTTTTAAAGTGTTCACATGTAGAACTTAAATAAACCCTACACCATTGCAAAAACATCTCTAATACCATGGCACAAATGTTATTTATTAACGTTGTAGTTAACTATAAGTACTATGTCCAGCAATATAGTATGGACGGAGACCGTCAAAACTTAATGAACGACAACATAATTTTTTTGCATCACTAAACAATGTATAATACTGGATGACTTTATGACTGTTTTGTTATTTCATGGCATCAAATATTAAACGCAATGTAGTTTACTGTAAATGTCTATATGAGTTTAATTGAAAATTTTCACGCGCCTTCGATATTTTGTGTTTTTGATATAAAGTTTGATATAAAGAAATGTACGAAATAACCAAAACAATTGTATATTCCTAGTTTAGAACGAATTTTACACAATTAACATAATAGTATTGGCTGGGCAGTATTTAATTAAGTTATATCATTATAATAAAGGTCTATTGCTATTATAAATAGGTCCATTAGATTATATTTTTTGGTTATAAAATATTTACAAAATGGTGTCGGTCTACAGTAGCCCGTTGAACCTTTAGAAAGGCTAATTAATGCCACCAGCATTACAAATAGTCACATGTGAACAATTATTAGGCTAGAGGCCAGAGAGAAGACATTTGGTGAACCATCGTAGTGCCATTGTCTATAAAGTAGTTTTATATGGGTTCACCGGCATGCCAATAGGATTGATGTAGACTGAAATAGTGCCATTACTTGAACGTAATTTTGGAAATTCTTAGAGCAAAACAATAGAACCCATAAAAACTAAGTAGCGGTACATGACGATAATTGTCAAAACCAATTTATTTTTTAATTTATGATAAAGGTCTATGGCTATTATCAATAGGTCCATTAGATTATATTTTTTGGTTATAAAATATTTACAAAATGGTGTCGGTCTACAGTACCCCGGTGAACCTTTAGAAAGGCTAATTAATGCCGCCGGCATTAGAAATACTCACATGTGAACAATTATTAAGCTAGAGGCCAGAGAGAAGACTTTTGGTGAACCATCGTAGTGCCATTGTCTATAAAGTAGTTTTATATGGGTTCACCGGCATGCCAATAGGCTTGATGTAGACTGAAATAGTGCCATTACTTGAACGTAATTTTGGGAATCCTTGAGCAAAACAATAAAACCCATAAAAATTAAATAGCGGTACATAACGATAATTGTCAAAATCAATTTATTTTTTAATTTAGATTTATTTAAAGGGTAATCAACAATTTCTTTGGCAGGTTATTAAATTTAAAACCTGCCAAAGAAATTGTTAATTACCCTTTAAATCTATGTATGTAAATAAAAAGCTTAAGTAAGTACTTCACATAACATTTTTTATTGGTACGTATGTAATAGTGGTATGAAATATAATTAGTATTCATGATGATGCAAACATACTAATGTACATCTTGTTTTGTTGATTTATTAATGGCTTTACGAGTACAGTAAAGTGAATGTATATATGGCTTTACGCATCACAATAGCTCACGTGTATTTGCTTAAAGAGCTGTTAACCGGAAAACAGCACTCAGGTGAACTTTAAAAATGCAAGCATTATATTGATTCACGTTTATGCTATTCACCAGTATTAGGCTTTTACTTAGCACTTGTAAGTCCTACAACACAACAAAGAGCATTCAAAATAGCTCAAAGCTGTTTGATAGATTTACGGTGCATTATAATGGTACAAGTATATGCTATTAAACAGCATTAGGCATTATCTTACGGCCCAAAATGCTATTGTAAACCCTAAGGCACTAAAAACAGCTGAAAGCTGTGTACTGGATTAACTTGGCATTTTAATGGTTCACGTTTATGCCATTGAACAGCATTAAGCATTTATTTTACTACTTAAAATGCTATTGTTGATCCAAATGCACTGAAAACAGCTAAAAGCTGTACAGCTGCATTGTGGTTTGCTACAGTTAAACTAAAGGCTTTACAAAAGCATTTTGACATGCCACAGTCCAACCGCTATACAATGTAAAGCATGACAATGGTTTTCAAATGCACCTATAAAGCCTTAAGATGTTCGGTGAACTTTTATAAGAGTTTATACGGACCTTAAGCTCTACATAAGTATACTAGTTGTTTTTCAAAATGCTTTCTGTGTTACTTGGGAGATTATCATGATTTAGTAAAGCACCATTTATCTCATTAAATAATGCACACTAGTGAATAGGCAGAACCAGTCTTACCAAGGCCTATGATAATGTTCCATGTACCCAGTAGTAACTGGGTTGTCGAGGTTAGGTAGGCAGTCGCTCCATGTAAAATATTGGTATTCAGCTGCATCCAGTTAGACTGGAAGCCGACCCCAAGATAGTTGGGAAAAGGCTAGGCAGATAATGATGAACTGGCAAGCAAAAACTGTTATTTTTATATGGCATTTTTTTAAAACGATATTTTCATAAATTTCGGCTGCCATGGCTAAAAATACTGTTTAACCAATATAAAGCATCACCATAAAAGGTTTATTTTGGACAATATATGAAATAAAACGAAATATTTAAGTAAAAAGAATAATAAAATGCTATGAAAACGAATTTTTTTTGCACGGATAATATGTTTCAGTTGCAGCTGCGAATAAAGAGACTATATTTTACATGAAAAAGTAATTCCCTCTGTCCAAGTTTTTGCGCTTAAACGGCTGGAAGCAAGCACAAAGGAATACCAGGGTTAGGCCATAGGACACTTCATAACCCAGTAGAACGTTCCCGTGGGATCACGCAAGCGAAGCCATGGAACAAATCTAGTACGATATAAATGTTTACCATCGCAGGTGGAACAAAAAGGGGCGAGAGCGTTGTACCCATGCATTTTTAAACGATACACAAGCAGGTGTGAACGAAAAACGTTGCACCCCCCCTAGTTTAGTAGGGTAGTGTTAAATAAGGATCCCGGAAGGATCAACGTAGATGCTAGACCATGGTCAGTTTTGAGTGAATATATAAAAAAAATTGGTTCAGTGCCTGTAATCCCCAAAGGATTAGGCAGAGGTGCACCCTATTACCCTTAATCGGGCACAAATCCAGACTCCGTCACTGCTACTGAGAAAATCCTGATGAAAAATCCAAAAGTATTTTGCTCGACCCAGGAATCAAACCCACGACCTCGCAGTCACTAGACCGACGAGGCAGTCTGTATGATTTAATAACCCATTGGGTATGGGCTATGCTGACGATGACTTAAACCGTTGTTAAGTAGGTACCCTAACGATGAACAAAAGCATTTTGTTGCCCAATCTCCGTTGATCCTAAACGAAACAGCGGTAACTGTCAGTCCATCTGTCAGTGAGAGAATAAGACAAGATACGGAATTGAATTTTTCATTAGAACCGAGATTTCCTTTTGTTTGTTTTCTTTTGGTACCGGTATCTATCTGTATTCTCGAATGTCTACAGTCATGTTTCAGAATAATCTTTTTGCCTTTTCGTTTTTTTTTTCAATATTCTGAAACATACATGACTGCTGTGTATTAATATTTAGTACTACCTAATACACAGAAGTCGCGCCGGGTTCAGTTCCCAGAGCGGGCTAAGTGTTATTAGATACAGTTTAAGTACGTATTATCATCCATTTCTGACAATCGTTTGATGACAGAACAACGTTCTCCATTTGTTAATCGTTAAACGCTTGTGATATAAGTGGGCCTCAATATATTTTGTTTCCTTTTTTTACCTTTGTTCGTCTCAACAATAACAATAAATGTTACTTTAATTCTAATTCCACCATTACCTTCTTTCCTTCACATTATCCAAACCATACCACTACCTACGTGGCCTAAAGTACATTCGCAAGAAAATCATTGAGGGCACGCGACGAGCGGGGCTGGCAGTTTATGAATTATTTAGAGCTAGCCACACCGGTGTTCGTCAGTCTACGCTAGGGTTGCCACGTATCAATTTTGAGTGTGCATTTTGTAGTTGCAGGTATGGGACTGCTTTGTGGCTTACATGCAACTGTCAATCTTATTTATAAATATGACGATTCTGACTAGTGTTGTGACCGTTGAACAGCTAAATTATAACTAATAAGGTCTCGAGTTTGAGCCAAGACACCTCTGATTTTTCGGATCCATGAGCGTATTGTATAATTATAACTTGCTTCGGTATAGGAAAATATCGTGAGGAAACCAGTATCTCAGAGAGATATTTCTTGAAGGCATGTATAAAACCAAGTCAGAGGCCCATGGGCTGCATAAATACTTTGACACCAGGTTAGCCATAAACCACACGATAAAGAAGAAGGAGAATAGACGATTATAGCGGTATTATAAAAAATACTAAAGCAACAAAAAGTACTACAGCGCTATCTATGACAAAAAGAAGAACTAACATCAAAATCCTGAATTTCGTATTTAAAGTTATCCGCAATTTGAGTATATATATAGAAGAACCCGGCAGAAACTGTCGGGCCGTAGCCCACTAAACATAACACTGGTGCTGGTTGGGGTGCCTCCCATTTTTATGGGGACTACGGCCTAGGGAGAACTTTACCCCCTGTTCTTCTTACCTCCAAACGATTAAGACAAGGATTTATTAATACAGTTAATTTCTAATAAGCAGCCAGGAGTCCCGCTTATGGGACTGGACATCAACTATAGAACACTTTTATTTGCCTCATATATTCGGGGTAAAATGCGTGAATAGTGGTTTCTAAAATACTCACTAGAGTTAATCTATATATTTCATAGTTCGATAAATGTATCGAACTATTAGAACTATAAAAAAAAAAAATGGTTCTGCGTGTTTATAAACGCCATTGCGTTTATGAACACCCAGAAGAACCATTGCGCATTTATTACAAGGATCTATAAAATTATATTAACAAAATATAACACAGTATAAAAACAGTCGTGTCTGATAAGAGCATTAGATAATGCACAACATTATTAGAAAACACACCACAAACGGTTAGCATAGAATCTAATTTCCACCAAAATACACGGTGCAATTTCATGTTTAACCGTTACAGTCAACGGTATTGCCAGCAACACTGCGACATTTAAATTTTATCGTCTTGCAACCCTGGGCGTTATTGCAATTCCCGACGGTAGGGAGCGTATCTCCCATTCCGCCGCCGGATTTCAACGAGGACGGTCGCCTTTCACTCTCTCGCTTTGTAAATGACTGTTTCTTTTATATCTACCCTCGTTCTAAGGTATTCTAGTTTAGTGTTTTTGTAGAAAGGTGAGAATTAGGTTTTTTATTGTGATGTTTCAATTTGTTTAAGTATAACGTATAAGAATCTTTTCGTATTTCAAGATTGAAAATCCAAATATTAACCTAACAACATTCGACCTGCAAGAACAATAGCAGCATTAAGAAAAATAACTCACAAAAATTTAACAACATAAATAGTTTAGTAAAAGAAAATCTATATGTCTGGCGCCGGTCACCGAAAAGTTGTGCAGTAATCGGTAAAACTTGTCGGCCGGTTATCGTGGTATGAACGTGTGATGCGGAGGAATAAGGAAAATGTTGAGTATGAGTAGAGGAAGACCAAACAAATGATAAGATGGACTGTGTGGAGAGAAAAAGGTGACTGCTGAGATGACGAGTAATAGAGAAGTATGGAAGTAGAAGACATGCTGCGCCGACCCCAAATAAATTAGAAGGAGGGCCGGAGAATGATGATGATGATGAAGTACAGAATGTTTTTGAATAGCAAACGAATAAAAAAAAAACTAATTAGTCCGTCAGATAGATTTCCAAAAAATATTGAACACATATTTTTTCTTTTTTCACGTAAACAAAAAATGGAGACGATACAGTGCTTTGAAAACTCGTGTGACGTCACATGCTAGTACATTTTACCTACAAGTGACGTTTCAAGCCCCACTCCATGATCTTTGACGCGTTTTATCTTCGTCAATTTTTATTAATTTGATAAAACAAAAAACACGTATCCAATATTTTTCGATAATCTAACTGACGGAATAAACAGAATCATGTAAGTATAATATAAATAGCGATATAGATTAATAGGATATAATTATAAATAATACCAAGTTAATAATAAATTAAAAGAAACAAACCGCTCTTCCTCTCTCTACTTATATAAACATTTGCTGTGCCCGATAGGGTCCATAATTGTGTCTAGAATTATTTTTCCTAATACCTGAAAATGTACATTATGGATTGCAATAAAGAATTTGAATTTGAATTCATGTTTTTTTGAGTCAGTCCGATCCCCTCTTGAGATAACACTGTAATGAGATGTTATTCCACCATGTCCAATACTTTTCACACATTGAAACCTTTCCGTATCAAAATCTCACCCACCAATAGAACCTTCGAGATCAATACCTTTTTAATCTCACAACGTACGGTTTTGAATTCAATTTCCTAGCTGATGTCGGGATCCAGGTCCATTAGTGAATCGTTTAAAACAAATTTCTCTTTTATTCCAAACCCCTCATTTGGAAACACGTGATCTGCCATATTTTATGCATGAATTTTTTTTTCAATTTGGTGAAAAATTTCGTGTTTTGCAGCGAGAGTTTTATGATATTTTTATAGTGGTACGAGAAGATTATATTATTTCGTTATCCTTAGAGGAGTTTAAAGAATTCTTCCGTCTTTATTTTAGGGATTAAATATGTATGAGTACTTTTCGACGTTTTATACGACGTTGCCATTTTCAGGAGGTGTTTCTGAATAATGTGGCAAGTTTAATATTTTTTTTAAGGTTAACCATTTCTTGCTGTTTCAAAAGTCAAGACAAGTACTTAATTCTTAGAATATAGTGGATAATACGAAAATACACCTCTTACATGAAGTTTAAAATCGTAAATATCTCCAAGCAATAAATTCCCAGATACGGTAAAGTACATATTATAATCATCTGCCTAGCCTTTTCCAAACTATGTTTTTTGTCTTCCAATCTCACCGGATGTAGCTTATTACTGGTATTTTATATACAGTAGCTCTATATGATATCTCTATCCCATCTGACCTCTACAATCCAAGTAGTTTTGGGTAAAACGCACACTTGGCTATAGACTTTCGGGCCACTGAGTATATGTAACGACTGTCAGACAAATGACAGCTGATATCAACGGCTTAACGTGATTTCCAAGGCAAGGAGGAAACTCGTTATGTAATGGGTGGTCGCCCATTTACGGACCAATCCAGGCAAGCGCAGTTTGACCTGAAGTTTCAGTTTAGTACAAAAAAAAAATACAATCTCGGTGAAAAGAAGTTACACTCAGCTTTGTTACTCGTATTTTTACACCCGTTATAAGTGTTATATTATTTTATAACACATAACATGAGTCGAAAAATGATATGGTAAAAAAGGAGGTGTCACATGAGATGACGAGAAACAGAGAGGTATGGAAGAGGAAGACATGCTGCGCCGACCCCAAATGAATTGGGATAAGGGCAAGAGAATGATGATGATGATGACATAACATGAGTCGAAATATCACTGAACAAAATTCGAGCCAAATATTTTAAACGCCCCACCAAAAAGATGAATACATTAAGATACGAGTATGTATGCAAAACTCGTGAATTTTACAATTTTAGCACTTTTGTATGCAGTATGTGAACATTCACAGATATTTCGTGTACATATTTTCATGCATTTTTTGCGACACTGTTTCGTTTTGTACTTACACAATACATTTTTACTGTAGTTGGCATTGTAGAAAATAAGATGCAAATTTTGGGAAAATGGTAAAATATTTTCTTGCTGATTTCCGGAACGTAAATATGAATGAATGACAGGCAGACATGCCTGTCATTCATTCATTAAGAAGGCATTGATCGCCACGCTAGCGCAATGCGCGTTTGCGATCAGATATGATAGTAATTGTATGTAGTATCATCATGCACCATGCCTGTAATCCCCGAAAGGTTAGGCAGAGGTATTCTTAATAGTACACCCCAACAAACATTTTTGTCATATAATCAAACTTGTATATGACCTTAAGTCTTTTTAAAGTTATTTTGTAGTAATTATTTTACCTCTTCGTCATGTACTGGTGTATTATGTGTCCGAATAGTCATATACATTTTTTGTCGTATAATAATGTCATATAGACGTTATTTCGAACTTTTTTTACAATCATCATATAATAGCGTCTACGACGACATCTATAAAACTTACTAATACAACTTTTCGTCCTGTAAACGTTATCGTAGTATAAACGTCATAAAACTGTAAATTTTGTCATATAATTACCTTTTAAATATCTGCTAAACGGATAATAATTGTTTACACGTAGTATTTGTAACCATTATATATAAGTCGAATAAGTATTACGAGTGCAACCTGTATACATCCTAAAGTATCACAAATATAATAATACGACCGCTATTTAATTAATACTCATGTTAAAGGTTTATAATAACCTTTTATACAATTTCCACCATTTTGAAATCAAATTTATCATATTATTTATTTACTGTCTGGTAAAACATGGATCTAAAAAAGTGGAAAAGTATTAAAAGAAGTGGTGCATTTAAAAGAAAAGTTAAAAACAACTTTCATTCGCTTCAAGCACGTACTTTAATACGAAGTAATAGAGCTCAAGCGGAGAGTGAGGAAAATAAGAAGGGTTCCGTATCACATTTAAATGCAAATTTAACAAATCAACTTAACCAAAATGCTACGAGTATACCCTGCAGTTCATTTGCCGAAGTTCAGGACACTTGTTCATTTTCCGAAGTTGAAGAAAGTTATTCTTCATCCGAAAATGAAGATAATGTTGGTAAAGAAGACACTAAGAATGATGACTTCAGAGACGATTATAAAAAGTGGGCTATTGATTATAATATTCCACAAGTTGCATTAAAGCAATTAAATGTAATTCTGAACAAAAGAATGCCCTGCATAGTCCCTCTAGACCCAAGGACCCTTTTAAAAAGTAAAAAAGATATACAAATAACTCTTATCGATGATGGTCATTACTGGCATAATGGTTTGACTGAATCTTTAAAAACGATTTTACAAAACCTAAATGATAAACCGAAATGCGTTTCACTTAATGTGAATATTGACGGACTACCATTGTTCAACAGCTCTAATCATCAAGTGTGGCCTATATTATGTAACATCCATGAAAGACCAAGTGTGCCCCCTTTTGTTGTGGGTATTTATAAGGGTTCGAGTAAACCATCAAATGTATCCGCATATTTTTATCCCTTTGTAAGTGAATTACAAGAATTAATTTCTAATAATTTGAGAATTGTATCGCAAGACGGGGTCGATACTTTGATCGAAGTTAAAATCAGAGCCTTCATATGCGACTCGCCAGCGAGAGCCTTGGTTAAAGGTGGGTATCCTAATCCCAACTATGTAATTTAAAATTTTCTGTTAGGTGATATTCTAATTAACTTTTTAAGTAATATTTTATTCAAAACTGAAACAGTCATCCCGGTCAAAATCGGCCAGGAACTTAGGTGTCAAGAATGACTTTTTCATGAAATACTCATTCTTGACACCTTTATGTGCTTGGAAGGTTGTATTGATGATTTTGATGATTATAATTCTATAACTACATACGTCTTACAGTCGCGATTAAACTTTCATCAACATACAACCTCGCACTGGCCTGCAAATTGCAAAAAACGTAAGAAAATTTGAATTTCGCGGACCGGAATGAAGCATCCACCTTAAAATGAATCTGAGTTGGATAACCAACCGGATTGTAGTGTAGTAGTCAATTTAAACTATTGGTCACTGATTTATTAATTTTATATTTTACAGGAGTATGCAACTTTAATGGTAAACATGGTTGCTTGAAATGTACAGTGGTCGGCGAGTATAGTCATAAATCGCACACAGTCACCTTTGCAAAGACTGATTGCCCACGAAGAAATGACGCGGACTTTCGTTCTAAGAAGTACGGAGCTCACCACAAGTACGATTCTCCTTTGCTAGCATTGCCAATAGACATGATTGAACAATTTCCTGTAGGAGATTCTCTACATATTATTGATTTGGGTATTATGAAACGGTTATTAATTGGTTGGAGGGATGGAAATTTAGGAAATCTAATTACAAAATGGCCTGCAAGGGTAATAGAAAAAGTCTCTCAATTTTTACTATGCTGTCAGAAGCCAAAGGAAATACACAGGAGTGTTAGAAGCCTTAAAGACTTGTCACATTGGAAAGGTTCTGAGTTCCGTACTTTTCTGCTCTATTTAAGTTTTGTGATATTAAAGGATGTCTTAGATAATGCAGCATATCAGCATTTTCTGCTGTTTTTCTCAGCTGTAACCATTTGTACAAGCAAGACACATTTTCAACTTCTACCAGTCGCAGAAATAATGTTAAAGCACTTCGTTGACAATTATGGCAAGTTTTATGGCCAAGAGTACATTACAAGCAATGTTCACAATTTAATACACGTAGTAGACGAAGTAAAGAGATTTGGAACCTTGAAGAGCTTTAATGCTTATCCATTTGAAAATAAATTGAGTTCAATAAAGAAAATGATCAGAACAGGAAACAAGCCACTTCAGCAAATTGCTAATAGATTAATAGAGAGACAATATAATATTGAAGTAGAGAACTTAAGAAACGATACTAGTTATAACTACCCTACGATAAAAAGTTACAAATATGGAAGTAAACTTAAGACAGTTATTCAACTAGAATCCTTTATCCTCTCAACTGATAATGGAGATAAGTGGTTTTTGACTAATAACAACCACCTTGTTGAATTGCGTTCTGCTACTCGCAACGATCAGGGACGTATGCAGATAATTGGAAATCGAATTGAAAACTTAAAGAATGATGTTTTTGAAACACCTATTAAATCTTCATATCTAAATATATTTATGATAAATGAGAACGAAATTTCGCAAACTGAAGCCATATATTATATTACTGATATAAAGTGTAAATTGGTTAGTGTTTCATACAACTCAAATATATATTTTGCTCCGCTTATTCATACATTTAAGAAATAGGTAATAAAAAAGGCAGTAAAAAATGTTTCATTTTTTTAATTATCCCCAGGAACGTAATTAACATTTCACAAATCAAAATTTAGCAAAGCTTTGAAATATTGCTAGTCTTAGAAAAACTCAAATCACTTTTTGTTCCATAAATGTAAATTAACATAATCAAATCTTTATTTAGTTTGCCATATTGAAACATCTTATGTAGCTAATAATCTCACAATAGAATATACAAAACAACACAACAGACAACTTATACATATATTTCTTAAAAATTAAAAATAATCCTTTGGTAAAAGTTTTAATCACGTTTAAACCCGGTATTATGCGTTAATCGATACAATCTAAACTTCCGATATTAGGAACTTTTATATTATCTTAATGATCTAATAATGTCATAAATGTAAAAATTACAAAAAAATAAAATGTCACAAATAGAACATACAAAATAGCAACGTAAAAAAAAAAAAAATTAAAATTTGTAATATTTTTACTTGCTAAATAATTATATAATTAAGAAGTGGAAGGTTTCTTTTAACTAGAAGTTATATTATCTAATTATTTCGCAAGTGAAAAGATTATAAAATTAACATTAACAACTTTAAATTATTGAACAACCGAACGCAAATAATCACGTGATAATCAAATACTCACAAATAGTTAAATAATCACTTATTCGAAAGAATGACAGAGTATACGCGACCATCATAGGAACTGCATCCCAATCTAGCTCGTCAAATCAAGTGGTGAGGCATTTTCTTTCTGATGTACTGTATTTTCTATCTCTACATTCTGGACATCAAGTTGCTCTTCAACTGACAGGCGATTATTTTCTTGCAACACTTTTGCTTTTTTTGGTCTGTTCTTTTGAGCAGAAGCCCTCAGCAGTTTGGATTCATTTCTTTTAATAGCATGCCTCATAACGTTTTTTAAAAATAATTGGCACTCTGGTATTGTGAAGTTATTGTCAGATTGGTGTATTATTTTAAAAAATAATGTTATAGTTTTAGTATAAGACTTGAAACATATTTTTGGTTCTCCTCTGGTACCTCCAGCCCAAGAACATTGGGTCATAAATTGCCGAGTGAACATGGCATCGACCAATGCGTAAGCGTTATTATAAGCGCGACCTTTGCCTTTTGTACAAGTTACAGAAAGTAGTTTTATAATATTTTCTTCAGCTTGTGGATTATGTAAACGTTCCTCGATACTATTAAGTTCCTGTAAATTGCTTATAATTTTGAAATTATTATCATTATTGCCCTGTCGATTAACGTCAGTTACTGATGGTACCGAAATACGTGTCACCAATTCTTCTAATTTGGTGTCCAATAACGCAAGTTTTTGTAAAATATTTTGTTGATTATCAAATAGCACTTGTATATTTGCTTCAGTCGCTGATGCAACGGTTATTAAATGGTCGAGGTTTTGCGCTATACTATCCAGTTTTTCTGCACAAATTCCTTGGATTCCTGTGGTCTCAGTGGCTTGATCATAGGGTAATTCAGTGGCTTGATCATACGGTAATTCTATAACCCCAACGACTTCAGTTGAATGTGGTGTAATATCAAAATTGACATTTTGATCCGGTAACTCAACGCCACTGGTATTTTCCTAAAACAAAAAAAAATATAAATAATTATAATTATATGAAGATGTCGCCTTTCCTGCGTCTACCCGCATTATATAACGACAAGTTCCCAACACTCGACCCCTTTAATACTACACGGAACCGTTTTAAAAGGGAGATAATTACAATCCTGGATCAAACGCGGGATACTGCCGCCACTAGTGCCAGTTAGTCATAAGAATATAGACATACACACAAATCATCACACACATTCACAGACACCGTACAGTTACACTACATCCTCACGTCACACACTACAAATTTTAATACCAATTAATTCAGTCACTTTCGGCTAATTTCAAATGTATTCTTCTGTGTACTTCGTAATTGGCGTAATGTTCGATTTTTTTTTTATGTTAATGTTCTGTCAGCTGTGAAGCTACCTTTTATAAAATAAATAAATAAATAAATCACAAGCGTCCGCGTGGAATCTAAATTTCATACAAACTTCCCTTTAAGTGATGATTTCTATGTTGATACGACAGACGGGCTTTCCTTTAAAGCCTATATAAACTCTTTCCATAAATCAATTAAATAGGAGCAGTAGTTTAGTAATAAATGATTTTTTTAAGTTTATTCCCCACTTGAACACGATGTATCTTTCCTAAAAGGGGTCCGCAAGGGCCGACGCCTGCCAGGGCTGCGGGACTGTTCGAAAGAGATACCGCGAACACAAAAGGCAAAGAAGGAACATGGATGGGTTTTAGTCAGTAAAAGTCTGACACTCCCTTCCGCTCAGCCCAGAGCGGAAGAAGATATTTGATGATTTCCAATACTAAAAAAAAAGGGGTGGGAAATTACCAAATAACTTCTCCCGCTTCGGGCTGAGCGGGAGGGCGTGTCAGACTCTTACTGACTAAAACCCACCCGTGTTTCTTCCGTTGCCTATATTGCCGGGGTCACGATATCCCTTTCGGCCTATCTCGCAACCCCGGCCAGGCATTAGCCCTAGCGGACCCCACCATTTGTGCTGACATCTCTCTGAGGCGCGCCTGGAACACAACGCGCCGTCGACCCGGGCCAGCTACGGGGTCAGTGTGTGTAAGTTAAGATATTAAATGCTTTAGGAGCTGATTCCATTGGAATCGAGAACCTATAGACGGAAATATAAATATGTAAAGTTAATAAACTTACCGATAGACAGTTTACCAGGTCGTTCAAATTTATTTGTGTGGTTGATTCTTTAGGTCGTTGGGTTTTTGCAATGATCTCCTGGTCCGTATCCGTGTCGGACATATCCGACATAAGAGCGATTTGTTGTTCGGAACTTTCATAATTGGGAATATTATTTCGCTTCAAGATACATGGCATCGATTTCCAATTTGTTTCTGGTGTAGAATCCTCAGCCTTTATCAAAATAGCCTCATTCTTTCGTGGCCAATATAATGTTCCACGTTGTTCCCATTGTGCTGGCACAGTTGATAATAAAGATGTACCTTTTTCTGTGGTCTCCACTATTTTAAAAGGCATTATTCTAAAAGATAAGTAAATAAGTTATTAAGGACAACAAAAACTTACTAAGTAACAATAATAGGTTCTTAAATTATCTTATTAAACATAAAACAGGAGCACTTTAATAATTGTACCTATTATGTTTTGTTGCTAGGTACTTGATAATTTGGGTTTCTTAAAATCTAAGAGCCACGCGCCCACTTGGTATTACCGACCTACTACAACTGATGAACTAACTAGTGACTAAGCGAAATTAGCGAAAGTGCGCGAGCGAGAAGCAAAGGTAAATTCTGCGTATTAGAGGAGATATAGAGAGTTCGCGGCATCGGCCAGCCTAAAGAGCGAGCGAGAGCGACATATTGCAGTATTTGCAGTATGTCGCTCTCGCTCGTTTTTTCGTCTCTCTCTTACGTCTACCCATGAACTGTGTAAGTACATAGTAAGTACGGTTCCGTGTAAGTACAGTGCGCCGTCTAGTGACTCGGGATAGTAGGTAATTAAAAAAATATATAATAAGTATTACCTATTAAGTTGAAGCGTGTTTCCGAAATTCTTACAATTTATGTAATGATTCAAATTTAAATAGGGTGTATGATTAACTAATTACAATATTCGCATTCGTCTTCTGGAAAATGATTATAGATAGCAAAATATTTGCAATAGGGGCACCAAAATAAGCCGTAACGTAATAAATTGTTTACATTGTTGTCTGCTAAAACAAAATGTGACAGTCTATTTCCACGGACTATCTGGAAACCACATCCAAAACAACGAGAACTAAAGATAAAATGAGTTAATGACCACGGCCATTTCAAATGTGCACGTATCATTTCAATGAAGTCCATCTTTGATAAAAACTTATCAACATCTGCGTAATTATAGATCATTGTGGGGTTTACCTAAAACAAAAGTAGGTATTATTTAGACTACTACTAAGATAATATGTCACGCAAACAAATATTCTGTTCTTAAAATACTATAATAAACTAATATTTTTTTGAACTAAGTTAGCTAGGCGTTCATGTTATTTTATTACTGATCCCTAAATCAACTGATAATGGCGTAAAAAATTATGAACACGCAGTTTATAGGTCGGGAAGTTATATAGTTGTCATCTAGCGCAGTCACTTAATAAAATTATTAATAAAATATGTGAAAACAATAAAATTTTAAAAGCGCACGTAAAAATTGTTAGAAACTTACCTCACATTAATCAGTAAACTTGATTGCACAATGGTTTACAACTGATGAAATGGTTTATCACCTCAAATAACAAAGAAAAAAATGCAAATATTAACTTAGCTGTCAAAAACACTGCCAAATTAAATTAACGTGCTAATATAATCTGTTACAAATATTTCGTTCAATAAGCATCATCTTTAAATGACAATAACACAACGATTACATTATATAAAAGTCATATTGTGTGCCATAACTCGACCCGAAGTCGAATACACGCCGCGACAGCTATCATTACATGATATGTAGGTAAATCGCCGACGTGTATATGACTACTGTGCGACTAAGTAGGTATTTATATGACTGTTACACGCAACCTTAGCGCCTTAAGTTGAATAAAATGGGCCCTAATGCCGTCTAGTAAACGTCCTTATGTCATTTATACGATTATACTAAATAACATTAGGTTGCCAGAAAAACGTCTACTCAACGTCGTAAATGTTTGTTGGGACCCACCCACCCACACATATAATCGGGGGCGATCCTATTGCCATCAACCGGGCACAAATCCAGACTCCATGGCTGCTACTCAGAAATTCCTGATGGATTGTTTTCCAGCTTGTGCAGACACAATTCTCGACCTGTACATGTCACACCGAAGACCCCTTTTTTTTTTTTTTTGGAGGGGGTGGGAAGTCATCAAATAACCCCTCCCGCTCTTGGGCAGAGTGAAAGGGAGTGTCAGATTTCTACTGACTAAAAACCACCCATGTTCCTTCTTAGCCCTTCATGGCGAGGTCGCGGTATCTCTTGCGAACAACCCGCAGCACACCGAAGACCCCTTACAATTCTTCTCTTCAAAATCCACTAGGTACATCAGAATCAACCCGTTCCAAGTTGATCATTTGAACGAAGCTGCAGCGAATTAGAAGCCTTAAACTCGGAGTAAGCCGGGAGCATCGACGGGTTCGGACACTTTCTGAACAGTTGGATTACTGAACGTAGACATTTGGGAGAGAGGATCGGCTATACTTGTAGCGTAAGCGGTAGATGAAGCGGTTGAAGAGAGGCGGGGGAATTTGTTCTACCACTTCTTCTTACCAGTTACCGACCCTTGCGGGGGCTAAAGGACTGTACGAAAGAGATACCGCGACCCTGGGACACAAAGGGCTAAGAAGGAACATGGCTGGGTTTTAGTCCATACAAGTCTGACACTCCCTTCCGCTTCATCTAAAAAAAAAGAAAAATAACGGAAGTGTCGAAGGGTTCTTGTAAACTGACGTTCAAAATTAGAACAACTGCCTTCCAAAAAAAAAATTGCCAAACAATATTTTAACGAACGATTTGAATATGAAATGAAATGTGCGGGAAATTGTCATTTCGAGAGCGGTTTTTGAGGCAGCGACTGCAAAATTGAAGCAGACGATACAATGGATACCAAGCAAAGCATGATTGGGCTAAGGAAAAACTCGCTGAATTAGCTCTATTGTGCTTTTGTTGTGATCAGTGAAATTACTTGCACGGCGCGGCGTCTCGCTATGTTTTCTCTCTCGTTATTCGTAAAAAACAAATTCATATCATCATCATATTACTTTGCTCCCGCATTATATGTTATTTCCAACTGCCTCGTTGGTCTAGTGCTCAGCTGGAGGTCCTGGGTTTGATTCCGGGGTCGGGCAAAGTGTTATTGGTTTTTTTTATCAGGAATTTCTCAGTAAGCCACGGAATCTGGATTTGTGCCCGGTTGATGGCAATAGGCTCGCCCCCTTTACATGGGACTTAAACATAACTGGCGAAATGTGGGTGTACTAATGGATCTGTAATCCCCATAGGGTTAGGCACCTTTGCCTAACCCTATGGGGATTACAGACGTGATGATGTGTGGCTATGTTATTTGTATAAGAGATATACTGACGTTGTGCAACATCATCTTTTTCGTAAACATTACTGTTTTATGAGATCATGGTAGAAGGCGCTTTATTTTAAAGATATATGGTCCACTCTCAGTAACGCTTACAGTGTGACCTGTCCTAACCCGCTGAAATAGAACTAAGTTTGATAGCTCAATGTTCAGGATTCATTGTGCGATGTTTGACGGCAAAATGGCGCATGCAAGGGATCGATCCTCGAGGTCAAGGTTATTTTGCAGCGAGATTCATGTCCATAAGGGCGAAATTTTATTTGCCTTCCCCTCGGACCGCGAAAGCGTTTAGACGTGCAATTCGTACAAGTATTTTTATATTTTATTAAAATCTAATAGTTATTTCGAAATTAAATGAGAAATATATTTTGCAAAAGTACTAGGCGCGCATACATGTTGAAGAGAACGCGAAACGCGCGCAGAGTGCTGGAGCAAACGGGCCGGCAACAGTCAAGACAGAGATAGAAGACGAAACCCGCCGCGCGTACGCGGTGTGCGTGCGTGTGCGTCATCCTTGTCGGCTGCCCAACTTAAGAGCGATAGCGATTAGCGAGTATTTACTTTGATTACTTTGCTTTGACTTTTAGTCGATTTATACAAATTAACAAGTTAAGGAAACATGTATAAGACACCACCCAACACTTCTCCGAGTCAATACTCATCGCGTTCGGAGTCGGATATCCGTAAGCTGCATGCAGATAAAGACTCAGAAGGGAGTATCACCCAGAGAGCCAAGCGCAGATGCCTCTCGGACGAAGTCACTAGTAGTGAGCTGGATATGTTCAAAAACGAAATCAAGAAGATGATAAATGAAATGATCTGTACACAGAGCACCCGTTTGGACAAATTGGAAGGTCATATTAAGGAAATAAAAAATCATTACACGGAAATTAAGGTCACAAATACTGATCTTGAAAAGGCAATGACAGCGGTCTCCGATCAACTACAGTCGCTTGAAAATAAAATTACAGGACTAGAAAATCAACGTGGCTCAATGGTTATCCAGTTATCTACGCTAGCAAACAAGTTAGAAGTTCTCGATCACAATCTCATCAAAACCTCTATAGAACTACGTAATGTTCCCAAACGGCAAAATGAGACCAAAACTATGCTGTATGAAACTATATCGCACTTATCAAGACATTTAAGCCTTGATATTGAATCCGCTAGAATCCGTGATATTGTAAGGCTACCCTCAAAAAAGGAAAACTTAACATCGAGTATAGCAGTTGAGTTCTGTAATACACTGACGAAAACGAATTTTCTTTCTGCAGTTAAAGACTACAATAAACGCAATCCAGCAGACAAGATAAAATCAACCCATCTGAACTTAAAATCTGCACCGGAAACACCCATCTACATCACCGAGCTTTTAACAGCCAATTCTAAAAGGTTATTTTATCTTACTCGAAACCACGCTAAGCAACACCAGTACAACTATTGTTGGACGTCGAACGGAAGAGTTATGCTCAAAAAGGATCCTGATAGCCAGACTATCGTGATAAGAAGCGAAGAACAACTGAAGCAGCTGGCGGAAGTCATCAAAGCATGACTACTTGTATTTAGGTATATCCTGCCATATCTTACGTATTATTTGATTAGTTTTAAGATTTTTTCGAATTACTATGTTAAAATACTATATGCAAACAAAACTCACACACATCACTTCTACTATCAACATAACATACTCTCAACATACATGACACACTCAACATCTACATATTCCAACTACATCGTGTTACCATATATACTCCTTACAAATGCTTGCGTTCATCCCTATTGTTCCTTACCTAGCTACTTCAATATCATAAAAGACGTGTCTTTAAACGTATTACCCCCCCAAATAAGCTTTCCATATGTTCTTAAAACAAATCCCACCCTTTCTCGTTACCCTCAAATTACCCTTACTTTACCGGAAAAATGACTACTATTATAAATGATCTAATTAACAGTATCGACGAACTATCTGGATCTACTACCTATACATGCACACCTGAGGAAACACTCTCCATCGTGAAGTGTCCTAATAACTTCATTAAAATCCTGACACAAAACATTCGCTCTGTAAACCGTAACTTTTTGAACTTGCAAACGCTTCTGCACCGAATCTCCTTCGATTGCGATCTGGTTGTTTTAACGGAATGTTGGTTGCCATGCTCTAGCAATACCATTATCCCAATTCTCGATAATTACTCCGCGTTCATGACAACTAAACATATAAATCAAAGTGATGGTGTGGTGGTGTATTCGAGGTCGGACCTGTCTGTTACGTGTGAAGAGCCAGATTTTCACCGATCCGCATCTGGTCTTATTATAAAAATTAACTTTGACTTGGCGATAATCTGTATTTATCGATCACCGTCAATAGACAATATAAACAGTTTTCTCACAGCTCTTAACGACATCCTTCCTTCACTGAATAGATTTAAATCGGTAGTCCTAACAGGTGACCTAAACGTGGACATTAAACCTACCACATCTGACATGCGCTCCCACGAATACCTAAATTGCCTTGCTTTTCACGGTTATCTCCCTGCCCACACCCTACCGACCAGAGATGGCAATTGTTTGGATCACACGTTTCTCAAAACAATTTCCCCCACCCACACCTTTGTTTTAAGCTCCACAGTAACTGATCACGCCTCTTCCTTATTTTGCATTCACAATAAATGTTTACGAACGGTCACAAACTCCTTTATAACGAAAATTGATTATGACGGTCTTGACAAATCAATGTCACAACTGGATTTTACCCCGATTTATGAAATAAAAGACGCAAATATGGCGACCGATAAACTACTGAATTTAATAACATTGTCCATTTCTGAAAATACCACCGTTAAAAAGGTTTCATCAAAAAAGAGAATCCTAAAGCCGTGGATCACACCTGGTCTATTACGGTGCATAAAAAACAGAGATGCTCTACACAAGAAAGTTAAAAAATTCCCAGGTAATGAAGTTCTAAGGATTACCTACCTTCGATACAGGAATTTTTGTGGTAATATTTTAAAGAAATCTAAGAGAATTTATGATACAGAAGAACTTAAAAAAGCTAGTCAAAACCCAAAAACACTATGGGACACTATTAAACGGGTAACTAACACTACTAAAACTAAAAACACATCTGTCAAATTACTAACTTTGTCGTCTTCACCTATTGAATCTTGCAACACTATTAACTCATACTTTGTTAACATAGGAGAGAGGCTAGCAAATAAAATTCAAACTAGTACAACGCAGCCATTGACACTCACTCAACACACTTCTGATATCTCATCAACCTCATCGTTCGTCCTTGACCCTACTGACCTTGACGAAATTACAGCGGTTATTCATTCATTGCGGTCTGATGCTGCTACTGGCTGGGATGGCATATCACCCTACATCCTAAAGAGGTACTCAATCTCCCTGGCGCCCATACTTTGCCATATTTTTAACCTCTGCTTCGAGACTGCCGTCTTTCCCTCCTCTTTTAAAAAGGCAATCATTCACCCAGTCTTCAAGGGAGGCGACGGAAATTTGCCGAACAATTACCGTCCCATAGCAGTTCTAACTGCCTTATCTAAGATACTAGAACGTCTAATCAACAAAAGACTTATACACTACCTAGAACATTACAAACTATTATCACCGCAACAGTTTGGATTTCGTAAAAACAAGTCAACCTGTGACGCAGTTCAGGAATTAACTAACAATATTGTACAAAACTTGAACACTAATAAGAAGGTCCTAACAATATTCTTAGATCTTGCAAAGGCATTCGACACCGTCCCCGTCCGTTCTCTCTTACTCAAACTTGAAAAAATGGGTGTCAGGGGATTGCAACTCGATCTCTTTCAAAGCTACCTCACTAATCGCTCTCAGGTAGTCAAAATTGATCGGCACAACAGCAATGAGCTCCCTATCTACTATGGCGTTCCACAGGGAAGCATATTGGGGCCCACTTTATTTCTCGTCTTCATAAACGATTTATGCAACCTAAATATCCCAAATGCCAAGATGACATCATTCGCAGACGATACTGCTATTACTTTCGTCGCCAACACATGGTCTGAACTCGAGGACAAAGCCCAGCATGGTCTTAATGTAGCGCTGAACTGGCTTTATCGTCATACGCTTACACTGAATACCTCCAAAACCAAGTTCATAACTTACTCAGTCAGTTCGGCTACACAACCGAACCCACCAATATTGCTTAAAGCTCACACATGCAATTTGGAAACGCAAGTCTCATGCCACTGTGCACATATACTGTCTACGGATGAAATTAAATACCTAGGCATAGTCATAGATAGGAATCTTAAATTTAAATCGCATATTAATGTTCTTACCGGCAGAGTCCGCAAACTTATATATATATTTAAAACCTTAAGAAATATTGCCAATCCCATAATTATACGTAATGTCTATTTTGCCTTATGCCTATCTATTATTACCTATTGTATTCCCTGTTGGGGTGGTGCTGCAAAAACCAACTTTAAACCACTGGAAGTTGCACATCGCGCCATTCTGAAAGTGGCTACCTTCCGTCCACTAATTTATCCAACTAACCAGCTATACAAAAATTGGAATGTCCTCAACGTGCGGCAACACTTTATCCTACAATCAATACTGTCGCAGCACCGCATAACCCCCTATATAGAAATTACCAAACGCCGTAAAGATAGAATATGTGCACCTCCAAAAACACGCTTGGCGTTTACTAAAAGATTCTTTTATTATTTAGGTCCGTCTCTTTACAATACAATAAACAAAAAGTGCCCAATTTATAGATTGTCATATCATAATTGTAAAAAGACAGTCCGCTCATTCCTTCAAAATAAAACCTACGACGAAACAGAAAAATATTTAAATTAATTTAGTGATAAGTTTGTATATTGTACCACAAACATAAACCCACACTAATAAAATTTACTTACTTACCCACGGTTACACAGCCACATGCGTACACACGTATACACTCGTTTACACACACGCACACACACACAGACAGACTGACTCATACACAGCACACACACTCATACACACATGCACACTCTCACACACACTCACACATACACATATCGCGCTCGCGCACTAAAATGTATCTGTATTTGAGCATTCTAATTACAAATTAAGTTGTTAAAATAAAATTGTAGTAATACAATTTGGAGGGGATCGGCACTGTTCATTCTTAATACAGGCTATATCATAGCCTAGCAAGGAGAACAGCACGTCACCCACTTGATTGTCCGAGATTTTTATTATCTACCCACTTGGTGAAATTTGTTACTGTACTACAATCTGTTTTTATATAAATAAAGATTATTATTATTATTATTATTAAATTTACGCGATCAGCACATTGAAACTGAGTTCAATAACTATCAGTGTCATCATTTTTGTGTTGTATTGTCACTAATCGTTTTAATTGCGACTTCAAAAAGGAGGAGCTTATTATTTCATTTAGTTGTTATTAATAATTTATATTCATCATCTGCCTAGCCTTTTCCCAACTATGTTAGGGTCGGCTTCCAGTCTAACCGGATGCAGCTGAATACCAGTATTTTACATGGAGCGACTGCCTATCTGACCTCCACAACCCAGTTAATACCAGGTTATACGATACTCTTTGGTAAGACAGCTTTACCTAAAGATCGACCCGAGTGGTAGTTCTTATTAAGCCACGAGCTCTATTTATATTTATATTGTTTTCTAATTATACAACTATACTATTAAGATTTGAGAACTGTATTTTGTTGTCCTTTGGTGAATGCTGCGTTTACCTATTATAGGCTTACATACCAGCACTTATGTTATTGTTTTAATCCATATTAATGCTATATATGTACTGCTGTTGGTGTACCAAATAAATAAATAAGATGAAAGGTCTGTGGCAAGACTGTCACTGTGGAGACGTCGCATAATTATGCACTTGAGTTCTTTTTTTTAATTTTTTTTTTTGGCGTTTGGAAAATCGTCAAATAACCCCTCCCGCTCTTGGGCAGAGCGGAAGGGAGTGTCAGACTTCTACTGACTAAAAACCACCCATGTTCCTTCTTAGCCCTTCATGTCGAGGCCGCGTTATCTCTTGCGAACAACCCGCAGCTTGAGGTCTGGCATTAATTTTCTTTAATCAACAGAACCCTTTTCAGACTGCATCAAACACAACCAAAACTAACATCCATTTCAAACTACCCTCCCGTTCATTTCGCAGAACATTCTGGAAACTGTGACAATCTAGTCAGAAGTTAGACGATTTGCGAAACTTTTCAGTACTTTCCGCAGTTCAGCTGAACTCGGTTCTGGTAAATAGTTAGAAAACTTGCGCTTCATACGGTTTTTGGGATATGTTTATATGAGAAAGTGAAATATGCTTTCGTCGTAAATGTTTTACTAGCTGATGTAGGTTAATTATATATACTAAAATCTTACTTGAGAACCACTCTATCCATTGGTGAAAACAGCATGAAAATCGGTGCAATAGTTTTTGAGTTTATCGCGAACAGACAGACAGACAGACGCGACAGAAGACTTGTTCTATAATATGTAGTGATGTGGAAATGCTTTAGAAAATACAAAGAAGTTTGTATTTTTTTAAATGTTATTTCAGACTAGTAGATATTAAGTAACAAAAAATGCTATTATAAAAACGCTCTGATGGATTTCCAACGCTAAGTTCAGCCCCGAGAGATACAATTTAAACAGTGCAATATTTAGGCACCTACCAATTGTAATTTTTGTTCACGTATATGTTCCTCATTGTTACACACTTAATATCAAGTCAAGTCCAAGTATATTTTAACATGCTTTCAGAAAATTGAAAACTATTACATACGGTTGCCTCAATGGAGATCCTCTATAGACAGTCAGCATCAAAAGTAGATTAACACTACTCTAAGTTTCAAGCCAGTTTTTTAATAAAAACTTGCTAGATATTACTCCTTACTAACAAGTTATTGAAGAATAAGGAATATTTTTAAGAATAATCTTCTGAAACATTAAAAATAATAGCTAGAGTCCTGCACATCAATTAATTACAATTTCGAAATGTTAAGCTACTTTTTTTGCTGACCGTACCTACTCATGTAGGAATGTGAAACCTATGTCCATAGGAAACAATCGAAAATAATTTCGGCAGTTCGTCGTTTCAGAAGCTCCTGATTATGGCTACGGTTGAGTTCGAAATTAGTTCGACGTTCCCGAAACTTGTAGATAGTGTCTCAGTTGCAACAAAACCAGTATACGCTGGCCTCTCATTCTTTTGAAACTCTGTGCTAGGTTAGCTCAATGTTATGAGGCGGCATGTTTTAAGGCCATCGAAATGACCATGTGTATAAAAATGTAAATAAAATGTCAAGAAAAGTGGTTGAAAATGTACAATGTTTTTTTTAAAAAAAAAAAAAACATTTTCTAGTGATCACGCATTAAATTGTGGAATTTCTTATACATACCCTTAAGTAAAATTTTACATGTGTCCAAATTAGACTTTTTAAATAACATTTTGGTCCGATTTACTTACCTTTTAACCTACCACCATCTGTGATAAAAATGACGACACAAAAATTTCCACAGACTAAAAAATTGTCAGTCCCGAATTGCCTAAACAAAAACCAACTTACAAAATACTTCTTTCTTCTTCCATGGCAAAGATATTTAAACATACTTACAGTTATAAAAGACGGTCCCATCTTTGTTCCCGAACACATGAACAAATTCCCATTCTACTAAATTGTTCTAAAAGATTTCTTATACCCCTTAACTACAGGTTCAGTTTTGCATCCTTATCAAAATTCTGCTAGTCATAAAATATATAAAAACAATTTAAATTACGGTACCTGTCAATAATTAATAAACGCTGTTTTATTCATTATGTCAATGGTTTAACAGTATTTCAGAATAACCACCGTGGTTCAAGGAATAAGAAAATAATCGAATCAAAGTTTTCCGTTTAAAAGAAAAATAAAAAGATTACATACCCATTTTATTATTGATTCGATCTAAAATCATTAGTATAATTACCTCTTTAATTTTGACGAGAATGCAAAATGACTGCCTGTATATTAGTGTGACTGGTATAATTAATGACCGATTTATGTTCGCCGAACTGGTCAAAGTGTACTGAACAACTTTTTTTTTTCGCAATTTCAGGTTTTGTCCCATAGTAAAAGTTGTTTGTTCTCATGAGTACAATCACGTGTTTAACTGCCGCACTCAGAGAGCTTTAATGATTACGTATGCCATCACTAAGTAAAGATTTTGACAGTTTTGTCATACAAAAGTATGTCAAATCTTTACTAAGTGACGGCTTAAGTAATCATTAAATATCTCTGAGTACCGCAGTAAGTATCGGTCACTAATTGCCAGTCACCCTATTATTTTCCAACAGAATTCCACTTTTTTTAAAGGCTGGCAAATCATGTAACGTCTCCTCCCGCTCTGGATGGAACAGAAGGGAGTGTCACACTTACTGACAAAAACCCATCTGCGTTGATCCAAATGCATTTTGCGTTCCATGGTGGCGGTGATTCTTTCAAACAAATACCGCAACCCTTTCTTTTTTTTTTTTTTGGGGGGTGGGAAATCATCAAATAACCCCTCCCGCTCTTGGGCAGAGCGAAAGGGAGTGTCAGACTTCTACTGACTAAAAACCACCCATGTTCCTTCTTAGCCCTTCATGTCGAGGCCGCGGTATCCCTTGCGAACAACCCGCAGCCTCGACAGGATCCGCAGCCTCGACAGGAAATACCGCAACCCTGGCAGTAATGAATTCTACTTACTGTATGGCTGTGGTCTTCCACCGGTGTACTGGGGAGACTGAAGGAGTGGTGCACTTCTCTGTACCGGCGGTACATCATCCGACACTGGGAACAACGGAGAAATAACCATAAATATGTGTTACCATAACATACTGTAGCGGGGACAGGATACGAGCACAGGATCACCAAGAGCGGGGTTCGATGTCTGACTAAAAGCTGTATCTTTGGGAGGATTTTCTTTATGGAAAGCTGTCTTTTTTGTGGCTTAAGGGTACTGACTGACCAAGCTGATGTAATGCTAGGTTACCAGATGGATAGCCAAAGGAATACTTAATAGTACACCTTAATTTTGCCAGTTATGTTTAAAAAGCGAGGGGGCGAGGGTACTGCCATCAACCGGTCATAAATCCAGACTCCATGGATGCTACTGAGAAATTCCTGATGAAATACCCCAATAATAATTTGCGCGTCCCGGGAATCGAACCCAGAACCTCATGCTCAGCAGTCACGCGTGCGACCACTAGACCAACGAGGCAGTATATGTTCTGCTTATGAGAATCACAAATATTGGCAGAAAGCGCTTCTAAATGGAGCCCTAACGCTTATTTCTTTAGGCTTAGGATGTATGGACAATGCTACATGATATTGAAAGAAGCTTGTCGTTCTCAAAGGCTAGATACTACTCTAGTTTCCTTATAATACTATTAAAATCAGGTAGAAAAAACGGAGAAACAGCCACATACTATAAAATATTGCTCTGAACAAATGAATACAGCTTTTAGTCGGACAACGATGAAAAAAATAAAATAATAATAATTGACGTACTGGTTTTAGGCGAATCTTGCTACACTGGAGTTCTGCATACTTTTGAAAAGGCTAGGCTTTTTCTGATAGTAGGTTTTTTTGACAAAGGGAATTTTACTTAGACCTGGTTTCTTCTTAGCTTGACGAAGGCCATCTGATCAGTGGGAGCTCAGAAATAAACGACTTGTTTAGGTTTTTCAGTCGGTTCCAGCAGATTCCAAGTCTTCCTTAATGTGCAGGCTTTAAGGTATGTAGTACTTACATGTCTTTTTACAGAACAGTTGCATACTACCTCTGAATTCTAGGCTAGATTCGTCATCGAATCCCCAGAAAATTTTGCGATGGCCAACAACTGTGGTCTGAACTAGAACCCATAGGCCTGATTGCGTATCTTCAATGTAGCCAGTAAATTACGCCAATATATATTTGCGTTCCATCTATACTGAGCCTTAGGCCTCATTTACAGACACGCGAGGCGTCGCGCGGCGCGTTGTGCGTTTTTAATTCAAACACATGGCGATGTATAAAAAACGTTAACGATTTCAAATATCGATTTTACGAGAAGCGATTTTTCGCTCGTTAGTTTTAAATGCAGCGTTCGTTGCGGTGGACGCGCCTCTCAGTAAATAAATAAAAAAGCTCGAGACGAGCCTTCTGCACGCGCTGCGCGACGCCCCGCGTCTCCGTAAACGAGCCCTTAGACGACGGAGAACCAAGTCAGGGACTCATGGGTAGCATAAAAACTGATCCGAAAGATACGTACTCGAAAAACCTCAAATAACAGCAAAGACTTTTAAATTAAACCGTTTTAAGCTTTCATTTACAAGTCCTAAAAGTGGTACCGGATCAAAACTGTGCGAAAACTGATCGATTTCTTATTTAAAAGCAAATTCATGTCAGCATGAAAGGTTTTCAATACAGCGATAGTGAATTCGAATCCTCAAAAAGTTTTCGGAAACGAACATTTAACTGTAGTTTCAACAACATTTTGCATTTAAAACGACAGTTGCACGTTAAAAGCTTTTAGTTATTTCAATAACATATTAAGTTGATCACGTTCAAAACTTTCATTGAATTTTTAAACGAATCTGGATGAAATGGTATGAGTATACATACATTAAATAAAAGAAAGGAAGGAGTGCAGTCACTAAAAAATAATAACTATACACTTGGCAAAGCTTAAACGCATATTTCTCGTGAAATAACGATTGCAACTTAGATATATGACCTACTTTATGAAAATAAGCATTTCAAAATATTAGTTTCGTTACGTTACATGAAAATGAAATCAATGTAGTGGGCGACAATTACTTCTAAGCGTTGATAAGTGTATAAATATTGGAGCTGCAGGCTGTACATAATGCCGTGACATATGACAGGGAAGAAAGGAATAAGAAAACGTGTTGCGTCGACCCCAGGTAGAATGGGACAAAGGTAGGAAGATGATGATGATTACAGAGACAGAAATGACTAAATAGCGCAAGCAGCCATGCATGTTACAAACAATTTATACATATAAGGTGTAAAAGTACCCTTAACGTAAACGAAGGGCACTTGTTCTCCCCACCACTGCGATCATTTTTTTGTTCTAGACCATACCTGGGAACCTCTCCTAGTTACGGAGATATTGGGGGTCAAAGTTTCAAATTTTTCAAAGCTGTTTTTGTAAATACTTGTTTTTCAGGTTATAACTTTACTTAAATTACTTCCTCATGAACCTTTTACTATTCAAAGCATCCACGAGCACAATGTTTTAAGAGTTCTACATTGAGTTTTACCGTCAAAAGTGATTTTTGACCTCAAAAAAAAGTCGTTTCCCAGGAAAATTTTTTGCGTAGGGGCACTTAGTTTCATGTGAAGAATGTTTGGTTGACGGCTGTGTGAAGGGTTAATTTACACCATGTATGTTGCTACATCTAATCAAACCAACACTCTGCCGTACCCAGAGATATTTAATGATTACTTATGCCGTCACTTAGTAAAGGTTTGACATACAAAACCTTCAATAAATGTCAAAATCTTTACTAAGTGATGGGTGACATTTACACACAAAGACTCACGTAAGATATCGTGGTTAACTCTACTGCCCACTATTACACCACGAGGTGTCATCAAAACGTATTGAGACCACTTAAAAGTCGTTACATAGCGTCTTCTGTAATACTGGGCAAGAACTGCCCGTCCAAGAGACCGTTGATACATTAGGTCCGTAGCTAGCACAGTGCTCGTAATAACTAATACAATCTAGCAATCAATACTGTCTACTTCTGTTTGGACGTGGCCTTCGGTGTAGTAGTGAGGTGGCAGAAGGTGAAATTTCTTTGAGAAAGTTCGGTGAAAGAAAATTTAAATAAATTTTATTTGCTTTGCAGTTTCCAACAAGGAAAGGCAATTCCTTCTTTCGTTACGTTTTAAGGGTAAAGAAAGACCCGTCCGGGCTGCGGGTGGTTCGCAAGAGATAACCGCGGCCTCGACATGAAGGGCTAAGAAGGAACATGGGTGGTTTTTAGTCAGTAGAAGTCTGACACTCCCTTTCGCTCTGC
This sequence comes from Diarsia brunnea, assembly GCA_949774965.1. Lineage (NCBI taxonomy): Eukaryota > Metazoa > Arthropoda > Insecta > Lepidoptera > Noctuidae > Diarsia > Diarsia brunnea. Next base: position 11,455,501 of record OX459022.1, on the reverse strand, counting down.
TTGAGATTTATGTAGACCATGATGATCTTTGCTTGCTTGTTTTTGCAACTTGCATCAAACTGCCAATGAAACAGAATGTAGGGGAGTTCCCACTAAGTAAATATAAAAGGGATTTTTTAAACCAAGTTGTGATGAGCTACTCGTATGTGCCTGTCACTGACATATTGTAATAATCATTCAAAATAGAACAGCTGTTATACCATGCTGTTTGACGATATAAATAAGTAACAAAAATATCTTTTCGAACCTTTGTTCACAACTTGCTATTCGTGATGGTTATTAAGAAATAAGCAGTACCATTGACCTTTTCTATCTTTATGTAATGTCCTGTAAGGTATTTAAGAATTTAAGGCTAAGAAGGAACATGGGTGGTTTTTAGTCAGTAGAAGTCTGAGACTCTCTCTCACACTCTTTCGCTCTGCCCAAGAGCGGGATCTTAGCTTTGCTTTCTTTGATGGTTCTTACTTGAAATTCGTGTCAATTGCTTAAAATTGTTTGCATACATTTATTATACTTAATTTTATTTGATTATTTTCCAGCCGCCAAAAAAAAAAAGGTATTTTGTGTGTAGGTACATAAGTCTATACTAATAATTATAAAGCTGAAGAATTTGTTTGGTTGAAAACGCTAGTCTCAGGACCTGTTGGTTGGAAATAAGCTTTTTTTTGTGTTGGATAATCCATTTATCGAGGAAGGGTTTAGGCCATTTTCCATGCGGACAAAGTCGGGGGCAAAATAAATAATGGTGAAACTTCTGCATTGACTTGAGCTGTGACATCTAAAACTGTAGAAGAAGACTACTGCAATGATTTCTTCGAAACAAAATGTTTTTCAGTAATGTTGAATGTCAAGGGTGGATAGACACCTGCCGAGGCTGCGGGATGTCCGCAAGGGATACCGAGGCCTCGACATGAAGGGCGAAGAAGGAACATGGGTGGTTTTTAGTCAGTAGAAGTCTGACACTCCCTCTCGCTCTGCCCAAGAGTGGGAGGGGTTATTTGATGATTTCCCACCCCCCCAAAAAAAAAAAAAAAAAAAAAAAAAAAAAAAAAAAAAAAAAAAAAAAAAAAAAAAAAAAAAAAAAAAAAAAGGGTGGATAGACAATTGGACAAGCTTGTATTTTTTTTTTAAACTTGTAAGACGGATTTCCCTCAAGTTAAAGGAGAAAATATACAAGGCCGTGATTAGACCTGCCTGGAGATGAGAATGTTGAAGTGGATGTGTGATGTGCCCAGAATGGAGAAAGTAAGGAACTAGTATATTAGAGGAAGTTTAAAGTTTCGCCAATTACAGAAAGTTTTTTTTTTTTTTTTAGTTAAATGGGAATCGACTATTGTGTGGGCATGTGATGAGGAGGGATGAATCGCATGTGACTAAAAAAGTGATGAATATAAATGTGGATGGATGGACAGGGAGAGGCAGACCAAAAAAAAATGGATGGAGTGGAGTGTGTGAGGAGTGATATGCAGAAAATAATTTGTGCAAGGTTGATGGTGGGAACGATTGTCCCGTATTATAAGGGAGTTAAAAAAACAAAGCTGCTCTTAGAACGGTGAAGAAAAACATCGTAAGGAAACCGGCATGTCTTAGAACCAAAAAAATCGAAGACATGTTACATCCACCAACCCGCACTGGGCCCGCGTGGTGGATTTTAGCCCATCCCTCTCTTAAAGAGGAGGCCTGAGTCCCTGCAGTGGGAACAGTATAGGCTGATGATGATGATGATGATGATGAAAAAAAGCCGAAACACTTGAAAGTAAAGACGCCAGCACATCAAAGTACCCGAAACTCAAATTTTTCCAATCAATTTTGAACCTAATGCGTTAGCGATAAGCGGTTGAAAATCTATTTAAAAATTTCAGATTGTAGTCAAACGAAGGGCTGTGGTATCTGTACTACCCCTCTTGGGAAAATACAGGTGTGCTACGACGCCAGTTGCTTTACAAAAGAAGACGTAATAACCAACATAATTACAGTGCAATTTACTTGCATGATATAAAATGGAAGCTATTCCAGACAAGGACAAGTAACGTAAACCAAAGTATCGATTCCTTAAGGTGAAAGCTTCAAGGTAGCCCGCGGTTTTTTTTTTTTTTTGCAATTTGACGATCAGTGTCAGGTAGTATGTTAATAATAATACCTGCTTTTTCATCAAATAAGAAAGAAAAGAAAGAAAGAAAAAGTATTTATTGGTCTCACACATGACAAGAAATTAATAATAAAAAAAATGACAAAAAAGAAAACAAGAGAAACACTTAAAAAATAAAACAGAATTAAAATAAGTCCCGTACGAGGCCAAAAGGCCACTATCTCAGCATGATGCTGCAACATTTTTGACAAATGTCACAGCGCTGGTATTCTGATAGGGCCGTAAGTAAATAGTCACTCAGGGAAGTAATATAAACTGCAAGGGTTGTATTGGTGATTTTAATCATTATTACTCAATAATGTCACATTTTTTACGGTCGCGAATCCTATTTTATTCAACATACAACCTGAGATCATCATCTGCCTAGCCTTTTCCCAATGTTGGGGTCGGCTTCCAGTCTAACCGGATGCAGATGAATACCAGTATTTTGCATGGAGCGACTGCCTATCTGACCTCCACAACCCAGTTAATATTGGGTAATAAGATCCCCTTTGGTAAGACTGGTTGTCAGACTTACAGGTCACTGACTATCTGTAACGACAGCCAAAAATCTATATATGGCAGCCGGGACCAACAGCTTTCCGAGGCACGGAGGAAACTCGGTATGTTATGAGCGGTCACCCATCCACAGACCAACCAGACCAAGATCGACCCGAGTGGCAGTTATTATTAAGCCACGAGCTCCTACTCCTTAAGGGTGCTCTCTCGAAAAAGCTTAAAAACAGCGTGCAGATGAAGCAGCTTTTGGTTTAGCCATAATTTTTCTATCGGTATCACATAATAAGAAAAAAATCCACAAAATCACCTCCAAATCATTGAGTTGAACCATTTCACTCCTTCATTTTTTAACAAAACAATATTAAAAAAATATCTACTGCTTTGCAATACAAAGGAACATAATTTGCTTTTGTTACTTTTTAAAAACATGTATTTTAATTATTATAAATTAAAAATTCGTCCGTTTAAAGTCCGCGTCTACGACCGAGAGGGGTAGTTAGCTATGCACAAGGTCATTGGCGTGAATACAAGCCTTAACAGTCTTAACAACCTGAAACTGTCCAGCAAATTGCAAAAAAACGTAAGAATATTCGAATTTCGCGGGCTACCCTAAAGTTTTCACCTTAAGCTGTCTGTACAACTTGTAATTACGGTTTCGTTCTATTATTTACACGGTAATGTAGTTGATTGCTTGCAGCCGGTCTGTTATGCCGGGTTCACATTGGTAAAACGTAACATGGAATGTATCATTGAAACTAATTCCCCTTGTCGTGTTACATTTCATGTTCTACACTTGTGCAGTCTAGACGGCCTAATCGTGTTATATTTCACGTTACGTTACATCAATATGTACCCAGCATTAGGCTGCGGTCAGACTGCTAATTAATGCATGCAACGCGACGATCCAAGATACAAAAAAAAGACGTGTGGCACTCGGAGACTGCCGCGGTAAAGCTATTGCATAGCATTTTTTATCAACTTATGCAATTATAATTATTTATTTATTTTATTAATGCAGTATTTTTTTTTCTTTGTTTTTTTTTCTTTGATATTAATAAATGCACTTTGTTTATTCATATTTAAAACACTTTGTACACAAATTATACGAGTACAGATATTCACTGTTGTACATAGATGATAAATACCTATACACCTATATACTTTCTCACAAACAGCTGATTACGGTTGTTTTCCAATACAACCAATGCCACCTAAAGGCGGGTTGCTGAACTAAAGAGACAAGCGTGATATTTCAAAAAGTCATTAAAAGTTCTGGTATTTATCGATAGATGGAAATAAAACTAAAAAGTATCACCGCTGTGCCGGTCGGAGTGGGGGGTGTTAGGTTTTTTTCGTTACGGAATTTCTAGATTCGGTCCCCACGCTCAAGGCCCGCGATAGAAGCTATGCAATAGCTTAAAAATGTAAGTCGCTCATAAATGTTGCCGTCAAAGTCAACATAATAATATATTAAATGTTACGGTTAACGTGAACATGCATGAAGCATTGCGGTGATGTGCAATTTGCAACCGTCCTTCTTGTAAGGCCATACATAGCCTTAGAAAAGAGAAAATTAATTGTAAGCAAGAAACAGGCGAACGTCAAGTAGATTATGCGAAATGAAAATGAAGGTGAAATATATCCTATTTCAATGGCGTATTTTTAACTTAGAAAATTATTTTAATACATTGCTTCGTTGTGAATTTTAATTTAAAACTAATACGACTCAGAAATCCCAAGCGAAATATTGTTATAAATCAAAATTCAAATCTGTCGTTTTTTTCTTTAGCCTATATTGTCCCACTGCTGGACGAAGGCCTCCCCTATAACTTTCCACTCTTCTCCCCATGCGATTTTCGTCTGAAAATTAAGCCACAAAAAATAAATAAAAAAATCTAAAGCTAAGACTCACCGTGGTAATGGGATGTGTCTGCAGTCGCCCATCGACAACCCACACCAGTGCCTTCCCTGCACATATAAAAAGACGAACACACTCTTTATTTCTTTCTCAAAAAAACTCAACAAAACGTTATCTATGGTCACCACGCGTAGCGTTAACGGTGCATGCCAATTTTATTACAAGAAAAAAAAGCTACAAAAAAAAAATAAACATAAAAAATAATAGATTCTTTTTTCGAAAGTTTGTATATCTTGATTGAGACAAATGTGTCTGTGTCTTTTGATTTTTCTGTCTGTTTGTTCGGTGATCAAAACGATATACAAAATGTAAAATTTAAATAAACCATATTTTTTTAGAGTGTGTTTGTCATTAGTCTTTATATGTGCATGAAAGATATTATTAATATTATAACATTAATATCATAAGCTAAGGTAGTACAGTCGAAGTTGGAAGCTGACCGCTAATCGCTGCGACTTTACGTCGCGCAATTTTCGCGAATTCGCGTTTTCGCGATCTCGTGAATCTGTCAAACAGGTTATTTTAGTCGCTCATGTTAGGTAAAAAAGTTTAATAGCAGATTGGTACTTAACATGTATCTAAAAGGACAGTCTGAAAGCTGAAAGAGGTAGCTGAAAAGAATTAAAACTGTGATGATAACTAATCTGCAATTAAACTTTAAAAATGATTAAAAAATCGCGGTTAAAAAAACATCATGCTGATTTTTGTTTTTCTCTTATCCGCGATAATGTAGCGGTCAACTAAGAATTTTCGGAGAGTGTACTTATGTATGTTAGCAGTATATAAAAAGGTATAGTGGATGCAGAAGAAATATTTTGTATGACTAAACAAATTAGAATTTAGGCTTTATCTGTGGCTTCATCATGACATGTGTTCAAGTAAATATGATTTGCATATATATACGAGAACTTATATAACATACTTTGTTGTTTGTTTAACAATCAGTTACATGCCAATATAATTGAGCAGACACAATACATGTGCATAGCCTAAGATGCATTTCTGCGAAAGCATTTCGTGTCAAAGTTTCATAATGTTCTATTTATTCATTCATGTTCGAGTTTTCACTCCTCACATGAAAATAATCAGATCCAATAAAACATGGCATTTCAAGTTTTAATCATCAATGCGAAATCAATTAATCATTAAATCATCCATGCGAATCTACTTTCGCATTCTTGTAAATCTTGTCATACAATTTCGCAGTAATGTAAAGATGCCGGTCGCGGTCCTTTCTGAAATGTCTTGAAAATCTACTGAAACTGTGACACTAATAATGTTAATGTGAGCGGTACGTACCAAACTTGCTGAAGCCCATGTTTCTGTATTTCATGACCTGTAGAATGGTATCATGTGTTTCCGTGTAACATCGTAGGAACTTTATCAGAAAATTAACTCTCTCATAAAGAAGAGGCTTGCGTCCCAGCAGTGGGAACGTTATGCGCAAATTTTCAGAAAAATATCATAAATAAAAGAAAATGGCCGATGTTTTCTGATAAAATTCCACGATCAGTTTTGAGTATTGATGTCTTGTAGTGTACCTATTTATCTGGGAAAAGTTATATAACTACAAAAACATACATACACAGAGCAAAAGAAAAAAAATAATAAAAACGCTTTCTATTTACAACGCGCATTTCGAGGAAATGTATCAAAATACAGCAATTGAACTAAATCGCCGATTTATTTTTACAAAAAACATACGAAATTACTTTCATTCCCGAAAGGCATCATCTGCCTAGCCTTTTCCCAACTATGTTGGGGTCGGCTCCCAGTCTAACCAGATACCACTGAACCAATATTTTACATGGAGTAACCGCCTACTTGACCTTCACAACCCAGTCAGTGGGGTAATATAATACCCCTTCATATAACATACGTACCTATCTACACTAATATTATAAAGAGGAAAGAGTTGTTTGTTTGTTTGTAACTAGGCTCCGAAACTACTGGACCGATTTCAAAAATTCTTTCACCGTTGGGAAACTACACTATCCGTGGGTGACATAGGCTACTTTTTATCACTGTATTCCCACGGGAACGGGAACTACGCAGGTGAAACCCCGTGACGTCCGCTAGTCTAGTATAAATTCGAATAATTTTGATCCCAAAAAAAATTCGCAACACGTGCCCATTTTTTATTTATGTACGTACACGAAGTCGTTTTAACCCTAAGAGGTAACAAGAGCTCTCAACCCGTCAAACGCTGGGGCTATTTCCGACCCCACTCGAGTTAACGTCGGGCTATTTGTTGCCTAACCCTTCATGTTCTATCAATCGGTTTCGGTTGAGATAACATTGTAGTGAGGTCAGTTAGATTCGAGTTAATTTATATTCAAGCGCTATGTTTGGGGGGGCGTTAGACCGGAATATTCGATCATGTAAGTGAAACCTAGAGGCCTTAAATGGCCGTTTTAGTAAAATCACAATAGTATTATAGTACTAGCTGTGCCCGCGACTTCGTTCGCGTGCTTGTCAAAAACTAAAATGCGTCGCTTAGATAAAAGTACATTAAATCATTGCCCTGCGTTAACTTACTGCCGCTGTAGAAAATAAGAAGAGGGTAATGCAAAGTACATGTCTAATACTAAAGTTTAGATGGATAGGTGTTTGTTAATCAACCACGTCAGAACGGCCGAACGAATCTTGAATAAATTTGAAACAGGTACATTATAGTCGACAGGCACTGTCGTTGGCGCGTTCGTGTTCCACGCACGCCTCAAAGATAATAATATGTCAGCAACAATTAAGGGGTCCTTTGGGGCCCCATAATTGTTGCCGTCGTCTGCCGGGGCTGACGGTTGTCCGCAAGAGATATCACGGCCCCGAAACACAAAGGGCTAAGAAGAAACGTGGGTGGTTTTTAGTCAGTAGAAGTCTGACACTTTCTTCCGCTCCGCCCAGAGCGGGATGAGTCATTTGATAATTTACGAACCACAAAAAAAGGGGGGATTTGAGGCTGTTTCGATAGGTACCTGTACCGAATCTGGGACATCGAATCTGAAATGGAACGCCGTCACCTCCTTCTGCGAAGCCGTAATGCTAGCGAAAGAGGTGGCGGAACGTAAGAGGGACACAACCCCTCTTCCCAGCCGCCGCGGGAGATGCTCCGGGCATGATGATGATGGATGTCAGCAACATTGAAGGGGCTTCCAAGGACCGACGCCCGTCGGGGCTGCAGGTTGTTCGAAAGAAATACCGCGGCCTCGACACATAGGGCTAACAACACACCACATCTATATAAAGACATGTTTGGCGCAGTGGCTGGACGATTAACAGTAGCACTGCGTGTCGCAGGTTCGATTGCCACACGGTACAACAAAAATATGTCGTGGGTTTTATCTAATTTTAATTTAGTTTAAAAAAAATTGTATTTTTATACTGTATAATTGGTAAATCTTTATTTGTTGACTATTCACGAAACATTTGTTTATTTAATAACACCGCGGTTCAGAAAATGACATCAAATGAATAACGCCATCTGTCGAAGACGAAGATAAACTGCTAAAAATGAGCGATCAAACACTCTATAGGGTTTAGGCTATGTAGATTTTGAAAGCAGCGTCATTTAGACTAATATCTACGTACCTTTTGCTATCGTAACTTATTTATAGTTATCTTGTGAAGGCATTTAGTAATAAGTACCATATTCGTTCAATAGATGTCGTTGCTTGTCTCATTCTTGACTCTAATGAAAAGTTCTTCTTGAAAACTATAAATGCATATATCTTTTGATAGAGAGCACCGATTACGATGAAACAAAGACTAAGTAATAGCCCAAGTTTCGCACAACATTTATGTATAAAAGTTACCTACATTCGTTTCGTAAATTTGACGTGATGCTTAGTCATCGAAACAGACAAATAGACAAAAATTCCAAAAATGCTGGAAATGTGTTCTGTTGGTTATACTTTATTACCCTGACAATTTTTTTTTTTAATATTTTCGATGTACAAAAAAGATTTTTCTACAGATTTATTATATGTATAGATGAACCACGTTAAAATTACTGTCTACTGACTAGTGGTCGCAAGCACGACTGCTAAGCAAGAGGTCCTGGGTTCAATTCCCGGGTCGGGCAAAGTGTTATTGGGTTTTTTCATCAGGATTTTCCCAGTAGCAGTCACGATGTCTGGATTTATGTCCGGTTGATGGCAATAGGGTCGTCGCCCCCTTTGATATGAGACTTAAATTTAACTGGTGAAATGAGGGTGCACTATCAGGTACACCTCTGCCTTACCATTCGGGGATTACAAGCGTGATGTTGTGTTATGTGTCACGTAAGAGAAACCTGATGCTTAGATGTCTTTGCTTTTTAAAATTCCATCTATTCTACAAATGCTTTCATTTCTTTTACAATGGATCTAAATAAATCTAGCAGTACGAATATTAAATAAGTTAAACCAAGAAATAGTATACAATAAAAAAAAAAGATATCATTCGACCAAAAAAATAATTTTAGACTCAACTGACAGCTGTCAAAATGTTTTATCAAATTATACCTAACATCAATTGCCCAACCAACTATAACAAAAAAAAAACAATACTATCACGAAACAATATCACATATCAGAAAGATTGGTTTCGTACGGACGGATAGCATAAAACATCAGTAGCTGAATATGACACCCCATTTTTTTGCTGTGTCCTCTTTTGACCCCAATTTTTATCGCCGATATACTGTAAGTGTAACTCGATGCTTAGTACACTGATGTATATTATGTCGAATACGAGCAGATCAGATAGGTCAAAAATATGAATGATGAGTGAGAGTACGCAGACTACGCAGTGTTAGCCAAATATTAAGCTATTATTACTCTACTAACTGCGTGAATTTCGATAATTTTCCCACGGGATAATACTACCGGGATAAAAAGTTTTTTAAGCATACGTAATCATCAACACAAGCATCCTTAATCCTATCTGAAAATACCTCCGCCAAGGTTGTTTTGAGTTGTAAAAAACAATGACTAAAGATTGATTTCTGAATAAAGATTTATTATTTATTTATTTTACTAAAAGGCACAGGTCACAAATCTACCCGACGGGGCTGCGGGTTGTTCGAAAGAGATACCGCAGCCTCGACACAAAGGGCTAAGAAGGAACATGAGTGGTTTTTAGTCAGTAGAAAACTGACACTTCCTTCCCCTCTGCCTAGTGCAAGAGGGGTTATTTGATGATTTCCGACCCCCCCAAAAAAAAAAGACAAAAGAAAAAGGTCACAAATCTACATTTTTGTTATCTTTATCATGTGGTTAGTACAGTCGAACAAGCTAATAAGTTACAGCCAGCTAACTTGCATTTAATTTTAAGATCATACAGATACATTTAGAGACTGGTGTGAAATGTTACAGCGTTTGACATTAGTTGCTTAATGCAAAACGATTTATAAAACAAAATTGCAATCAATATTTTCAGTGTACTAGAATTATAAAGATCTTTTTTTTTTTATATAAACGTTGCCCCACACTAGGAATTTCTCCTGTATCGTGGGTGCGTTCACAAACATACAACTCACATACACAACCAAACACCCAGACCCGAAACAATTATCTGTAGATCATACAAATATTTGTTCCGTGCGGGGATCGAACCCGCGACACACAGCGCAGCAGTCTAATTGCTTAGCCACTGCGCCAACCGTGTCGTGTCATCTGTATACTTATTAGCTTGTTCGAGTGTACCTAACCCGGTGACAGAGTTTTTGTGCCGCCAATGGGCTCTGACTTGTGTACTTAATACTAGTAATGTATCATTTTCTTGACACAATTATTGATGAAGCTATAAAACTTGATTTGACATACTTTTAAACACGTTAAACTCAAATCTTACACACTTATAACTTGACAGACAAATATACCAAACAAAAGATCATTCAACGTCCCTTCAAACTGAGTTTAAATCTTAAAAGGCCGGACATAATATAGGGGGATTACTCTCAACATGGGGATACTTCAAATACGCACCCTAAGTGTGTACTTGTGATGAAGATATCAGGGTTTGACGTCTACCACCGTGTAGTATGTCGGATAGAACTTCATTCATGGTGACATAAAATTTACACGATTTTGTTCGTATACTTAGTTCAAGGAACTAATCTTTAGTTACCTAGACTGTTGTGTCTGTTAGTCAATCCAGCCACAACACAATTTCATACTAGCTTATGCTAGCGGCTTCGTCCGTCCATCCACCTTCAAAAACTTTCGGATTTAGTGGTAACAAGCTGTTGCCCGCGATTTCGTTCGCGTGGAAAGTATGATATTATGTATGTGTAGAAAAAACAGATAGCCTGCGTCCTTCCCCAGGATATAATTTATCTTCTTGGCAGATTTCATTACAGTCGGATCAGCTATTTAGTCGTGAAATGGTAACAAACAAACAGAGTTACATTCGCATATAGAGGGTGTAAATGTAAATCAACCCATCACACAGCCGTTAACCAAGCATTCTTTACATCAAACTAACACAACTATAATTTTTTTTTTGGGGTCAAAAATCACATTTTACGATAAAACTCAATGTCGCACTCTTAAAACATTCTGCTATTGGATGCGTGGAATAGTAGACACTCATGGAGGTAATTTAAGTAAAGTTATAACCTGAACAACAAGTATTTATAAAAAAAGCTGTGAAAAATTTGGAATTTTGACCCCCAATATCTCCGTAACTAGGGGGTTCCCAGGTATGGTCTAGCTCTAGAACAAAAAAAATATCATGTCGAGGCCGCGGTATCCCTTGCGGACAACCCGCAGCCTGGACAACCCGCAGCCTAGAACAAGTGCCCTTAGTTTGCGTTAAGGGTACTTTTACACCCTATATATGGAAGTACGCATAGTATCATAATTTAGATTTACTAAAAAAAATAACCTGTCATTCGTCCACCGTACCTAGGTGTCAACAGAAGGTTACTAACAGAAATAGTTACTTGTTTAACAATTGACAATGTTCAGGCGCATTTACTACGCACAATTTACTTAGCTAGGAATTTCGAACAACTGGTTTTAATCAGTGCGGTCTATGTAGGATTTAATCACAATGTAGCTTAATTGAATTTATCGGCCGAAAACTGAATTGGTAAATGCCAGAGTTTAGGCTAATGCAACCAAGCTTAATATGACTTGCTGAATAAAATTATTAGATCAACAAAACGGATTTGTCGTAGAATGCAAAAAAAACTTCAGAAATCATTAAACAATTGATCATTCCATTCTTACAGGAACTCTATTTCAACTATGTCAGGAAAAACCTAGTTCAGACAAAAATCTATTAAAATGATAATTATGTAATATACTGCATCATCATCAGCCTATTAATGTTCCCACTGCTAGGACACAGGACTCCTCTCTATGAGAGGGAGAGGGACATATACTTAAACTGTTCATAAAAAAGATAAAACCCAAAACAAGTTTCAACTTGCACCTTACACCCAAAAGTCAACCCTGGAACTGGTGACAACCCAATATTTTGACATCTCACCCCCGAGGGCGAGTATTTTCGCTCTCTACCCTTATAATATAATACGTGACGTTGAGAACTAGTCTACATTGGCATTGAAGCAGTATCTCGTATGCAGCTTGTTTCTGACACCTTGGGGGACGGTACAAGCTGGTACGTGATTTAGATAAGCTGTGAAATGAAGTGAATTTGTTTGGGAAGTGTTAAAAGATATGATTTAAAGTTATAAAGCCTTTTTATAAGATTCTCAATGGGTATAAAAACATTCCTGGTCTGATTTAGGTCAATTCAGAAGAGACGTTGTTAACATTTTGTTTTTCAGTGGCAATAAAAAAGTTTAGAGTTTTTGAATGGTGTTCAGTAAAGAGTAAATTTTAATCAGATAGTTTCTATGAGAAATACTGCTGAGAAATACGGTCGTAAAACATCTGAACTTACCACTGGACTATCATTGCTTACGAAAATGAAGTTACATTACAACCATACCCTTCAAACCAGAACATTGGCGACAAAAATAAGTAAAGACGAACGAGCTCCTTCAAAGATCTACAACAAGACACCAAAGCCACTTCAATTCCACATTACATTACCACATAAATGACAAAACCTTCGGACAATAAACCCCAAGGCATTCTCGACCCACAAAGGCCCTAAGAAAACAATAATTCTCTACAGTTAACCCTTAAAAAGTGACGAAGGGTCGAGTTGGTACATCGTCGCATGGGGTTGACCTCAAATAAATAATACCATTAGGAAATGAGGTAACGCACCCTCAGGGATCGCTCGTAATGAATATAAATTGAGTGTCTTATCGGACTTGCTTTGAAAAGGAGAAAGCTATGCGGGTTTTGAAATAAAACTGGGGACTTTTTTACATACATTGTTGGATGTAAAGTGACTTATAGGGATAGCTTCAGGGTAAATTTTAATAATAAAAGTGCTTTCATTTTGCCTTCAACAGCCTTATTTTTGGATAAGCCCGCCACCCTATTCTCAAGCCACTGTAACTCCTGAAAGTCAAAATCAACAGTGGTGACCACCAGAAATCGCCAAGACGAAGTTCAACGAAGTCCCAGAGAATCAATTTAACTGTCTTGGATTCCGCAACGAAATTAATCAGCCGTTCAAGAGCTGTCATTATTCAGTGTTTGGGAATAATAACGTAACATCACGCCTGTAATCCCCAAAGGGTTAGGCCGAGATGTACCTAATAGTACACCCACATCATTATGCCAGATATGTTTAAGTCCCATGTAACAGCGGGCATATTGCTATCAACCGGACACAAATCTAGACCTCACTCACGAGTCTTAAGACTAATGACAATCTTTAAAATATTTCTCTGCTTTACCCTGCGGGAAATCCTGGCGAGCTGTTATGCTATAGCTACAACTACCTAGAAGCATACCCGGGAACATTTACGTATGTTTCTCATGACCCCTACACGTTCCCAATTCAATATGCTTATGCAAGGATTGGAGGCAGTACAATTGGCCAGGATTCGATTCTTGCCCGTAGGGAAATCAAGATTTTGCATTGTGTTAGGTCTACAATTGAATGTTGTGTTAGATTTCTGGTGACCTCTGTAGAAATTACTAGATATATGAGGACTAAGGATTCATGATGTGATGATAATAGGAATATTTGTTTCCAACTCCTGGACCGAGAAAATGAAATGGTAATTGTGAACGATGTTTTAAAAGGAGCAGTAGATGATGCAGATACAGTATCCGGCGATAAATATTAGACATCGACCTTTGGAAAGAGGTGTATTTTGTACAAAGAATAAAAATAATTATCAAAAGAAGCAAATCATAATTATTTTAACAGCTCCTAATACATACCGGACTGTTTGTATTTCGTGCGACAGAGATAACGCTCTACGAAGCCGAAATTAGCCGATTGTCTCTTTCCAAACGTTGATGTGCAATATTTATCGCCGGGTACTGTACTTTCGTATTTTTGAGTTCGAAATAATATCTAATGTAAAACGCGCGATAGAGAATTTCACCAAACTAAACATTATCTTCATCATTCTCCCGCCATTATTCCAATTTGTTGTCTTCTTCTTCCATACTTCTCTATAACTCGTCATCTCAGCAGTCACCTCCTTTCTAGCCTCCTCATCCTTCACACAGTCCATCCATCTTTTCTTTGGTCTTCCTCTACTCTTATAGCCAGCTACATTCATACTCAATATTAAAACATAAGCACTATTTTCATTCATAACTACACTGTCACATACGGGATATCTCCAGTGACTATCCATTATAATGAGCTTCTGATATTTCGACGAAGACATCCCGTAAGTGACAGTAGAAGATTCGTTGTAAATGCAAAAGTAGGGTAGTTTTAAATTGATTCTGCAATATCAAGCAAGTTACAAATGTTAAAAAATGTTTATATGACTTTCACTGGCGCACTCAGAGAGCTTTAATGATTACTTAGGCCATCACTTAGTAAAGGTTTTGACAGTTTTGTCATACAAAATTATGTCAAATCTTTACTAAGTGACGGGTTAAGTAATCATTAAATATCTCTGAGTACCGCAGTCAGTATCTTACGCGGGTAATCTATTCTTACTAAAAATCTACAGCATAGGCCTACACAGTAAAAACTCTTATCTTTTTATTATCTCACAAGCAGGAAAAACCGTGTTGATTTATTTTTTTAACTTTTCATTCAAAGTTTTTCTCGGAAAAAACGCGTAGATTCAAGGCGTTGTTTCATTATAAGTTTTAATAAGGCCGCCTTGGTTCATTATTGAAGTGTTGTTTTTTTTATTTTAAAATATGGCCGTTGATGGGCTTTATTTAAATTATGAAACAGCAGCTGTTTGTATGAAACTTCAAACGATTTAACCCTTTTTTGTAATGAGGATGAAGAAGTAAAATTATAGGTAAAAGTTTAATGAATTTTAAAGATTTATAGCGCAGGGTTAAAAAATAAGAGTTTAAGAGTAAATATGATTGGTGAAGGAGGGTTTGTAAACTGCACGCTAAAGTAAGATACTTATTTGTTATTCTATAATATTTCTGCCTTTAATCTGAACAGATGTTATTTATATTTGACCTGGGAGTCAAATGGTATTAGTACGTCCGTGAGATGACTTTCGAGTTCCACCCGGGCAAAACCCCAGGCAAAAGTTAGTTATAAATAACTACATAATTATTGAAGGCGATCGAATAATATGACTATTTGCGTTACTGATGAAACTTGTCGAGTAGGTATCTAAATCTCTCCGAATGAAGATAATAAAAATAATAATGAGTGAACCCTATTTTCCAACGTTTACAATCACCAACATTCCGTCAGACTTACATAATTTTACAAATTAGTGGTCCCACGTTGGGCGCCAATAACGCTTTGGTAATTTCCTCCCATTGTAGACTACAGAAATATTTAATTATAATTAAAAAGGAACGCTCCACCACCCCTTTTTGTTACTTTTCACACGTATGTGTTAATTATCATACTTCTGACAAAATAATTCCACTCTAGTACCTTTATTATTTGATTCTTGTTCGTTTGTAATCGAGGGTAGTCGAAATATTTTATTTTAAGCACTAGCGAACTCACAGGCCTGAAAGCTGACTGTAGTTGGGTTTGTATTTCGTTGAAACTATTAATGAGTACAAACGGACCATTTTGTTGGCCTAGCAGTGTAAAAATAGATATTTGTTCATATTTTTTGAAATCTTGGAGTTTTTGATCAGAAAATAATACATTCCTGAAACAGATGTTACATTACATAAATGGTCAAACAGTAAACAAAGATATATCTATATTTGCTTTACTTTTTTAGTAAGATTCGGTATTTGTGTTCAGAAATACTCTACAGGTGTTGATTGGCGCTGTAAAAATGAATAGTTATCGCGGTGACATCATAATCACATTACACCCATTTCTAAATTGCATTATCTACAGCAATATTTAACAAAAGGGTTCTCTCACAAGGAACTTTCGTTCCACAACAAAACTACCCTCCGCCATCCAATATTCTCCAACTACCCACCTTGCTTACCATTACACCTGGCTATTTTGGAATTCTCCACCTCTTCAGGCTATTAATTAATTAAAGTCTATTTACAGAGCAAATCTCGAGTGTTGGTACAAAACAACAGAGAAGGGTTTCGCCATATAATTGAATAAAATATTGAGGATAGTGGAAGTCAATATCGACCTCGGACGGTTGCGCTATGAATACTAACAGAATGGACATACGAGCAGGAAGGATTGCTAGCGTATTGAGCGAAGATTCGGTACCGGGTAACGCACCAACTTTAGAATGAGACACGCGTATGTGAGACAGAGCCGACGCACTACAAACCCGTACTTTTATTTTAAACTTGATGTACTGTAATATACATATGCATCTATATGGGAGGTGGCTCATGGTATTTAGAAATAAGATCCAGTCCCGTGTTCTCAACAGGTAACCTGGGCGTCCGAATTAGAAAGTTTTGAGTATGAAGAATGAAGAAGACCAGAAAAACAATTAGTGGATGGATAGGTTGTAAGATGATGTCTAACAAAAAGGACCAATAATGAGTAAAGGCTGCAGTATCATAAACATCAATTTAGTGCTAATGTCAATATAGTCCCAAAAAAAATAGTAGTAGGCAATCCGTCAAAGCCAGTACCAATTTATAAATTTGACTTGGCAAGCCATTTTCGATATGAAAGATTTAATATTTTTCAGTAGAGATATTTGTCTGATTTATGCTTTTGTGAGTTTGGCATCTGATTTAAAATGAATATTCTCCATTACTAATTAAAGAAAATGCGTAAAATCGAAGGAAACTTGGCACAAACATGAATTGATTTATCTAGTTATTGTTAATAGTAGAAAGGATACGCTGGCGTTTGTCCAGTTTCATTCAAGACAAGACATTAAAATTGTTTTAAAACAAATAAATCAACTGAAATTCGGCCCACAAAGAAACGGCGAGACAATCTGGAAGCGCACCACGATGGCTGGAACAAGGTGGTGCAAGAAATTAGTAGGTGTAAGTTTAAGTTTAATCAAAAATATCTTATTTTTGTTTGAAAAAATGCACGGCAGTGTGTATCGCAATATTAGAATCTGTATCGTGTATACGGAGAAATGTTTTATCCACATCCATTTAGCCCTTACAACATGCATTTTCACAGGAAAGGTATGTAATGAGATAAACGGGGTTGCAAATGGTTATACTACTAAGAATCATTGCTGGAAATTATGTCTGTAAATATTTTTTCTTCAGAGCAAGTTCTTGATTAACGTGTTTTCCTTTCATCATCACCCTGGGGTTAAAGAAAAACTAGTCAAGTAAATAATTATTACAGTCTACTGCTTCATTACTTTCACAACATTTGAGACGACTAGTTTTTGCCTTACACATATTTGAATGGGTTAAAATTGCAAATAACTCATATGCCATTTATTCTTTGCTAAAGTCTCATTCATATTCTAGCTAGAGGCATATTAAAGAAACACCTTGTATCTATACTACTCGTAACATTATAAAGCTGAAGAGTTTTTGGGGGTATGTATGAGGAACAGGGTGTAAAGTTCCTCATCCCCCGTAGAAAAGGGAGGATCCTCCGACCAGACGGGTGTTGTGTCTGGTGGGCTAACTGCCCGACATATGTAAGTCGGGATTTTCTATATAGGCTAATGTCGCGGATAATGTTGATAGCGCGATGTAGGAATTGCCAATTTAGTTCGCATGTGTTGCGATAGATGTCGCTGTCGCCACATCACTCCCCTCCGAGACCGGAGGTCGATAGCAGGCTGAGTCTTGATGCTTGCCAGGCCAGTGGAAGGTTCCAGTGAGTCGGAACCGGATGCCGCGTAGTTCTCGGTGAGTCGGAACTGGCTTGCGGTGATGCCCCAGTGAGTCGGGGTGATGGTGCATTATGCTCCAGTGAGTCGGAGTGATGCTGTTGCTGCGTAGTGGCTGGCTGCTGCGTCGACCAGGAGAGAAGTACGTCTCTGCTTGCTGACCGGCCGAAGTGCAGTGTGCTGTGCCAAGGTCGCTGATGAGGCTGAGGGTGATGACCAGGTATGCGCTTCCGCTGCATGCTGGTGGTCAGGATACCCTTTGAAGCCGTGGTTGCTGGCTGACGGTATGACTCGCTGCTCGAAGGCTTGAGGAAGTGATGATGACGTTTGAAGTAGCTGCACGAAGGCTGCGCTGACGTTCATGCTCGGGGTCACCAGTTTGGGGGATATGAGGAACAGGGTGTAAAGTTCCTCATCCCCCGTAGAAAAGGGAGGATCCTCCGACCAGACGGGTGTTGTGTCTGGTGGGCTAACTGCCCGACATATGTAAGTCGGGATTTTCTATATAGGCTAATGTCGCGGATAATGTTGATAGCGCGATGTAGGAATTGCCAATTTAGTTCGCATGTGTTGCGATAGATGTCGCTGTCGCCACAAGTTTGTTTGTTTGGTTGAACGCGCTAATTTCAGGAACTGCTGGTTGGCATTGAAAAAATATTGTTGTGTTGGATAGTCCATTTATCGAGGAAGGCTTTAGGCTTATATTCCACGTGGACGAAGACGCGGGCAGAAGCTAGTACAAAGTTATTGCGAGTTTGCAATAATACAAAATAAACAGCCAAATCTACCAAAGTAATATCCCTAAATTTTACACCAGCAAAGGTTACTATAATTCTAGCCCTTTTCTCTAAGTTAGTATCGGTTCCCAGTCTAACCAGATGCTCCTAAAAGTCGGTATTTTACCAAAACTGTGTGTACCGCCTACGAATTACTTGCTTTCAGGGAGTTACAAGGCGGTTACGTGGTAAAAGATTTAGTGTATTACACCAATTTCAGCTTATTTGGTTTTGTTAATATTTTCTCCCCTTTATGCAATAGCTTATTTATTTGGAACAGTATAAGGATCATGGCAGGTAGTATTATGTTGCACCCTCATGTGAAATGGCGTAGAGTTTATGTTTGTAATTATTAGATAAGGGGTGCGAAAAGACTCTTAACGCAGCCGAAAAGTGTTTGTTTTCCCCGTCATTGCAACCATTTCTTTGTTCTAGCTAGATCATACCTGGGAATCTAGCAGAAAAAGTTTTTTTAACCTTACTTGAAATGCTTCCACGGCCGTTGTTCTTTTTAATGCATCCATCAGCACAACATTTTGAGTGCGTTACATCGAGTCCTAATGTAAAACGTGATGTTTCACCCGAAAAAACAAAAGTCGTTTCCCAGCAATAATTTTAGAAGTTACTTACAGTTGCTTGGTTGACAATTTCGTAAAGGGACCTTGTATAACGGTCTCACTCATGGGACAAAAACTTATTGTCTGTGAGAAGGAGTGGGTCATAATCCTCCACGCAGGTGCAGTGTGGGTCGGTGGAAGTCACATGTCTATGATTTTTTGGTACTAGGTCATGCCAGTGTTCCTTGTGATATATTTCTTGATCGTTTGATAAAGTAGTGATGAAATAAATGTGAGTACATATGACGAACACCAAGCTATGCAAAGGGTAGGCACTGCGGATCTCTCAATGTACGGAAATGTAAGCCAGGTCATGTTCTACCGAAAATGTGTCGCCGTATGTACGCATCATCACTATCACTACATATTATAAAACAAATTCCTTCGCCGCGTCTGCCTGTCTGTTTGCGATAAACTTAAAATATACTGCTCCGATTTTCATGCTATTTTCACCAATGGATAGAGTGGTTCTCGTGGAAGGTTTCAGTATAAATAGGTAATTTTTCAAGATAACCGACATCCATGCGGGCGAAGCCGCGGGCATCAGCTAGTAAGTAATATAATAATACCTATATTTTTTTACTCCATTGTCTACCAAACCCATATTAAAAAAATCTTAAAAGACCCTGGCACAAAATACTGCATATGACCCAGATACACATTACTACGCACACAAAACAATAGCCCGCCATTACATAAAAAACAAAATGGCAGTTCCGAGTCGTCCCGTTGTGACGTCACAGCCGCCATTAAACCGTTTGGCGGGAAACGCACAAAGGTCAGGGTGCGGTTCCATTGAAAGCTGCGTTCTTAATAATGGGGTTATTGCAATATGGTAGAGAAAAAAAGCGGCTGTCACAATTTCAGACAATTATGATGCGAATGCTGTATTTTCCCCTCCTGTTTCCAATTTGATATCGATCCAAACAGTTTTTGTAAGATTATGTGTTATTTTTTAATAATTAAAGAAAGGAACTGGTCAACATGATTATTAGTAATCAACAACTAATTGACAAACGAAATTTCGTCGGACTAATTATGAGAATCTCCAAAAACGCCATTTTAAACTTTAATAATATATTAGAACGCCACTTTAAAAACTTATTAGAAAATCAGGTTAAAATTTGTTCAAATGGACTTACGAATTCTGATAATAAGAACGACGATTTGCTAAGTAACTAAGTTCAAGATGTAGGTCCTCTGCAATTTAATTTACAAGATTAGATAGAATGGTCATTATAATAGTTTACTAATTGTAAGGTCACTCTAATTACTACAAATTGCGTCGTTGTTTAAGTATTAATGAGATTTTCCATCAGGAACGTCTCAGTGGGAGCTGGTGATAATAGACTCGCCCCCTATTACATGAAACTGAAACATACCCCGCGAAATTGGATATTAATTAGTCTCTGCCACTATAAGAAAGATATTAATACTTTAATATCTAACAGCTTATATCTCTCAATAGCACCACACCCTCAGGATGGTCAGGCAATTTCCTTGGTCACCCGACCTACCTTCCTACTACGTCGCAGTAACGTGTATAAGATCTCTTTGAATTGGAACCTATTCATTAAGTTTCTGTAGTTGGTAGCTAGTGTAGTGATCGAATGAATGCACGGTTTGCCTTTGAAGTTTTTGGATAGTTGTTCATTCATTAGTGAACGTTTCATTGGATCTCTATGGCGGATACGGCGCCAATTATGCAGAGAATATTTTGCCGTTATTGTTCTAAAAATTAAGCAGAATTATTCAATTGCTATTTAATGGAAAACTAAGATTTATTTTGTACTAGCTCTTGCCCGCGATGTAGGATATAAAGTGGTCTATGTCCTTCAACGGGTCCCAGCCTACCTATCTGTCACAATGATCGTAAAATTTTGTATGAAAAAGGCAACAGACATACGGATTGACTTATTTAAGGTGGATGCTTCGAGGCAGCCCGCGAAATTTGAATTTTCTCACGTTTTTTTTATATTTGCGGGTCAGTGTCAGGTTGTATGTTAAATATAATAGGATTCGCGACCGTAACAATCAAAGAGACTATTTGATAAAAAAGGTATTCAAGGAAGTAGTATGAAATGAGAGGGTTGTAATGGTGATTTTAATCATTTATTACTCTGTAAAGTCCCATTTACGTGAAGGGTGCGTTTACACCTTATATTAGTGTTAATTTGTTTACGTATAGGTGAAACTTATCCTCCAATTGAGACCCTCCACCCGTCGGGGCTGCGGGTTGTTCGTAAGAGATACCGCGGTCTCTACACAAAGGGATAAGAAGGAACATGGGTGGTTTTTAGTCAGTAGAAGTCTGACGAGGAATCAATTGACACTCCAAAGAACCTCCTCCTTTTTTGAAGTCGGTTAAAAAAAAGGGCTTCCTCCTTTTTTTTTTGAGGTCGTTTAAAAGTAAACACCCAAGTCCTAAAAACAGTTAACAAGTACCCGCTAAGAAACATAACCAAAGCAAAGAGACTCATACGAATTCTTCTTTGGAATAAATCCAAGATGGCATCGGAAATGCACACGGTTTATCTCACTATGTTCAAAGGTTTATCTCGACTAGATATGTGAATTACTGCTTATAAAGCCTCGCTTGTTTGCAGAGAGGAAATTTCTAGAACATAAGCTGAAAATTCGTTTTAGATTCCCAGCTAAAAGTTTTTCTGAAGATCTGGGCTAAATATTACGTGAAAAATAGTAGTGTGTTCGGTTACCTAAAAAAAATAAGTTGAAATATCCTGGGAGCGGATATATCTATTACATTTTATTTGATTGAATCAGAAATCTGAAAAACACACAAAATTAAGGGGATCGACTTTCTATACTTTTTTTTTAAATTTAGAGCATGTCGTAAGATTTTCTTTAGATCGCAAGGTCACAAGACCCTGAAGAGTTCAGTGCAGTGGGTATCATAGTGTCCATCGATTAACTGTCAAATGGCTCCATTTTTGTACCAAACCATAACCATTTGACAGTTAATCGATGGACAGTTGGACACTATGATAGTCACTGATATTTAAAAAGATACGCAATAGCCTTGCTGGACCTCATTAGTCGCGATTGCGACCGCTACACCAACATTTAACACGCACAAGTGTTTTTTTTCGGATTGTTTTCATCCTAAAAAAAGATCTAGGTCTACGCCTGTGTTGTCAAAAATATTAACCTTATTCTCCTTATCTAGTCTTAAGCTTACGGAAAGTGGTATAAAACAATTTAAATATCCAACGCAGCGCATAAATTGTGTTAACTACCCACTCGCAATTAATCATTTCGGAGTACAGTATTACTTCCTTCTTCTTAAAGAAGAGAGAATTTTAATAAAGTTTAATTAATGAGCGCATGGCTCTTATCTTTAGAATTATTTTCTTGTGAAATGGGACTTTTAGGGTCTTCTTGACACATCATAGAATTGTGAATGAATGTGAGTCTTTTAACAAATGTGGACCCAGAATTGTGTAAGCTTTTTTTATTTTTTAAGGGTGCAAAATCATCAAATGATCCTCCCGCTCTGGGCTGAGCAGAAGGGAGTGTCAGGGTCTTACTGACTAAAACCCATACGTCTTGTTCCTTCTAATGCACTTTGCGTTCCAGGGCCGCGGTGACTGTTAGAATTGTGTAACCTACCTTTTTTTTTTATTTGTGTTGATTATTTTAGAGATGCATTTTCCTGAATTGAAGAGCAATCCATGACGTAGCAAGTTCTTTCCGCGCCTCAGAACGCACGTAAAGCCTATGGTTCCGGCTACCATTTGTACTTAAATCTTTTACAGTCGTTACGGGTACTTAGTGTTCCGAAAATCTAGAGAGCAGTCTTCTGAAGATCACTTATAGTATTCAGCTGCATCTGTTTCGACTGTAACACACCCAACATAGTTGGAAAATGGCCATGTAGAAGACATTTTGTACAATAACTTATAAAATCAGCACACTAAAGATAATTTTGTAATAATCTTGTACCAGAAATCTGCAGCATTATCGGCAGAAGTTATTCAAGGGAAAGATTTTGAATACAGGAAAGAAACAAAGACAATAGGAAAGATTGAATATTTCCGGTCTTACAAATACGAGAACTCTGCCAAACGTTGTACTATAACTACTCCATACACATTGTATGGCTTATGAATACTAATACCCAATACATCTGATCATATGACAGATAAGCTTTAGATCGTTGTTTCTTGTTACAAGGAAATCGGAAGCAAGTTTCGTGAAGTATAAGAATAATATTGAAGACAGACACATTATCGGATATATAATAACAAATCGAACCATGCCAGATGACAAGACTTTCGAAATGGCTTTCGTATCCCTATGATAAAATTGTAACTCATCATCTGCCTAACCTTTACCCAACTATGTTAGGGTCGGCGTCCAGTCTAACTGCATGTAGCTGAATACTAGTATTTTACATGGAGCGACGGCCTATCTGACCTCCACAACCCAGTTAATATTGGGTATTATGATACCCCATGGCAAGCCTGGTTGTCAGACTTTCGGGCCATGTCTACTTGTTACGACTGTCAAATATCAACAAATGGCAGCCGTGATCAACCGCTTTACAGGCTTTCCGAGTAGGAATCTCGGTATGTGGGTGGTATACCTAATGAGTGGTCTCCCATCCACAGACAAGCACGGTTTAACCTTAAGCCCTTATTATCTTGACACGAGATCCTCGTTGACCAATAAGATGAATCAGAAAACAAGAGTAAAACAACAGACACATTTGATTAACCTCATACAAGACATTTTAAACCCATATCATAACTCCGAATCCACCCATCCAAGACAGAAACATAATCCCGTTATAATATCTCTAGCCCAAACATATTTCCTAGGCCAGAACATAGGTAGACTAATATCTAGAACACTTGGCAAGCAGCCTTGTTTACCGAACATCGAAGCACGGGATGCACGATCAAAATATTTGTACGGCACTCACTACTGCCTGGATTTATCGTGCTATTATATATTTGTAGAATAAATAGTTTGAGAATTTGGAAACTGGAATGCGTGAAGGGTTTTGTAAATATTGGTTAGAGATGCTACTCAAATTCAAAATATTTTATTTCACAAACCTATGTGAAATAAAATATTTGTGTACATGTGTATACATACATGGACACTTATAAAACGTGGAGAAAAGGTGCACGATTCGGGTTGGTCGTTTCCTATGGAGAAGAACCGGTCAGAAACTCCATGGTTCCCTTTTTTTAAATAGGGGATCGGACAAAAAAATACTAATTAGCCCATTAGATAGATTTCCAAAAAATATTGAACACATATTTTATCTTTTTTCACATAAACAAAAAAGGAAGACGATACAGTGCTTCGAAAACTCGTGAACTCCTCAAAAACGTCACATGTCAGTACATTTTTTACCTACAAATGACGTCACAACCCCTCACTCATGATCTTTGACGCGTTTTATCTTCGTCAATTTTGATTAATTTGATAAACAAAGAACACGTATCCAATATTTTTCGATAATCTAACTGAGGGACTAATTAGAATCATATTTTTTTTGACTCAGTCCGATCCCCTATTATTTGGTATGAGAGGACAACGTAGGCCCGACCATAATTCGCATGGTACTACACAAAAATCTAAAGCCACAAGTTTGATTAGCACAATCAGCCTTTAATGTGCCCACCAGATAGGACACAGGGCTCTTCTGGGATGCAAGCCCAGTGAGGGTTCGTGGCAGGTCATGGCACTATGTTCTCCGAACAAAACAGCAAGACCTTGAATTCTAGAGCACAATTTGAAAAAAGCCGATTCATGCAGGATTCATTTATAAGTCAACTGCAGTCAACTTAAAAAATCTTTTTAACATCTACTAGTTTAAGCTTATCATAAAGAATATTCACTCCTAATTATAAATTACTTCGAGAAAAATAATGAAAGAAAGCTGGAAGTTATAATTTAAGTAGAATTGCTGCATTTAGCTTTTTAAACGTTGAAGCATTCTAGTTATTTTATCTTTGCTTGGAAACTTACCTACAGCTTTTAAAGTCACTTTAGTCAAGTAGGGAGTTTGAGATTTTTATGTTACTGTTTAAAAATTCGCTTCAGATGAAGCAATTCAGATCGTAAAACAACTCGCAGACGCGGCCATATCTGTTTTGAGTTCGCAATGAGAGATGATAACTACTTTTATAAAGGAAGTTCTTGCAAATTAGCGTAAAAGCTTCATTAGATCTTTCCTCAATCTGTAGGTAATTACGAATATTACAACCTTCGTCTGTAATCTGCTTTATCTTATTAATCCATTAATTAATATCATTGGACCTTTCAGGACACACCGTTATAATTGTTGCCTATACGAAACAATTAACGTTAATCAAAATTATGTAAGTGTCTCGTCTTAGTACCAATAATGAGAAAGAAATACATAATTTAATCAAATATTTCTTATTGTTGTTCGAGGTACTCATATCAAAATAATTTGAATGCTCATGTTATAACTAAGTTTAGGTTACAAAAACTAATGTGCATTAGAAATAGCCATCCAACTTTCGGAGTCCCACGTTGGGCGCCAAACTAGCTTACATCAAAGAACATAAATTAATGAACGACCAAAAGACTTGTTGAAAAGAAGCTACGATTAATAGACTAGAAGAATTATATACCTAGTGGAATGAATGATGTAACGGCCCGTGAAGAAATGACGAATCAAATCCCATTTAATAGAGATAGACTTAAAATACCAATGGAAGAACTCAGAAAAATAACCATTATTTACTCTCAAACCTATGTGAAAATAAATAAGAAAACGAACCATAAGTAGCAATGCAATCTCTAATAAAAGCAAAACTTATAGTCCCAGTTGGGCGCCAAGATTCTGAGCTAGAAAAAACCTCATACATTAGATTTGTTGGGTAGTTCCTGCAACATAGCGGTACATATAACAATGTTTTACTACAAAATAAATAGGTACAGAAGGTCAGCTTCATGA
Organism: Diarsia brunnea; assembly: GCA_949774965.1. Taxonomy (NCBI): domain Eukaryota; kingdom Metazoa; phylum Arthropoda; class Insecta; order Lepidoptera; family Noctuidae; genus Diarsia; species Diarsia brunnea. The sequence continues at coordinate 11,429,300 of OX459022.1, read as the reverse complement.
ACAAGCGTAAGGGCTTCACGTACAGCGATTGCAACCATCCCTATAATGACCCCTTTCTAGCCATACCATCTTTCACACAGACTTTTCATCGATTCTTTGGTCTTTCTCTACCTTATAGCCATCCACATGGCATTCATTCCATTGGTTTTTAACCGACTTCCCAACAAGGAGGAGGTTCTCAATTCGATCGGTATGTTTTTTTTTTCTATGTATGTACACCGATTACGCCGAGATTTATGATCCGATTTACGTGATTCTTTTTTAGTTTGATGTGTAATAGTTGCCATTTGGTCCCATAAACATTTGACATTGTTTGACCCAGTACTTTTCATTTTATGAACATTTTTCGAAATCAAACAAACAAATGTCACCGACTTCAGAAGCTGATTTTTTTTTGCATAAAGTTTTTATATAATTATAGGTATTCATGTAATTTTTTATTCATGTCATTATATTGTACTTCCGTGTGTTGTGAAAAAGGCATTCATGTATTCATTCATTCATTCATGAGACTTATATGAACTGAGACGGTTGTATTGGTGATTTTAATCATTATTACTCAGTAACGTCACATTTGTTACTGTCGCAATATGTCTTTTGTGTGCACTAAATGAATGTTTTATCTATCTGTCTATCTATTAACATACTCAAAACAGTTTTCTGACTTCTCTATAACCGAACTTCTGTACCAATCTATTTATATTGTGGTATTACTGAAATGACTGGTCTAACGACCCGCGAGGGTTTCCTACGTCCTCCGACGAGCCAAGCCCGACTTAGGGGATGTGCACACTGAGATTAAGAATTGCGGTTTTATTTTCTTTATTTTATCTCTGTTGTGTCTAATGTGAAGGTGCATTAGGGAATTGGGTTTTAAAAGTCACTGTTTGATAAATCTTGTGAAGTTAATAGTAGGAATTTGATGTTTTGTTACTAGTGATGCACAGTTTAAAAGAGTCGATGGTGGTGGATGGTTAATAGTGCTGTCTCTGAATGCAAATCTAAAGCACAAATACGTCAAGAATTTGCTCTCATTATTTTTTTGATGACCAACGACACAATGGATGCTAGAAAGGAAGTCATTACCGAGATCTTAACTTGCACGTCTTTCTACATACATTTTGTAGTAATATTTTGGTGGAGTTTCTTGCCCGTTCTTTTTCATAGAGATCTACGTTTTGGAATGTTATGGAATGGTACTTTCACAAGTTATGTCTTGTGACTTTGACTGTAGCTTCGATTTTTTGTTTAACTGACAATCAAAAGGGCCTGTAATAGCCTAATTGAAATAATTGCTTTGAGCTTGAGAGGACGACAAACCAACAGAGCATACTTTTTTTTTTTTTTCGTCGGTGCATATTTTATAATATAAAGTATTATAAAATATGCACCGACTCCCTAAATGAATTAGCCTAAGGACATAAGAATGATTCTGGACCTGGGTCCTTAATCATTTGGTCACCCTGTCAAGATCACAAAGGTTGTATCTACCGACAATCTTTTTTATAATTTTATTATGCTTAATGTTGTGTTGTTTAGTATTATTATTTTTAATTATTTGGTATATTTTGCCTTGTCTTTTTTTTGTTTTTGTTCTGTTTTGTTAAAATTTATGTTTATTAGAGTGTAATTTAGGGTTAGGTAATTGTGTGTACAAAAAAACCAAGATTAATTTTGATATTAATTAATTAAGATTCTAAACCTAAATGTCAATATTTAGTATCAAGTGTTACCAATGTAAATATGCGTATGCCGCGTCTGGCGGCGGATATGTCGTGATCAATACCATTCTTCTGTGACAACTTTGTACAGCTACCATAGCCTACGAATAAATGTATTTGTCTTTGTCTTTAACGATAATTTACAAATATTTACAAACCCAACCCATGTTTCTACACCGCCCCAAACCAACAATTTCCACAAATAAATGAAGCCAGGTATATTGCTTTCAAGTGGGTTTTATTGCATCGAAAATAAGTTTTCATTCCTTTAATATAAAATTTTCCCCAGTGAAGACGAATTTCTTTTGATAAACTTTTCGTTTGATTCCGAAATTGCTAAAGTTGTCGTTTTAATAGGAGTGCATTAAAAACTTGAGATTTTTAAAAAGCTTTTTCAATTGATGAATTTGCGTTTTAATAGTCTTCATTTGAGATGGTATTCATTAAATGACGCCGTTTGTGTTTTCAAGAAAATTTTTGAAGTAAAAACTTTTTAGAATTTTCTCACGACAGACGCTTTGAGATGTTATCATTCGAATAGTAGGTAGTCAAGCTAAGTGTCAAAATAATACCGCGAAAAACAATAACTATTTTTTTTGTTTTATAAAAACGTTGCCCCACACTAGGAATCTCTATTGTATCGTGGGTGCGTTTACAAACATATAAACACACATATACAATCCAAACACCCAGACCCGAAACAACTATCTGTAGGCCATACAAATATTTGTTTCGTGCGGGGATCGAACCCGCGACACGCAGCGCAGCAGTCGAATCGCTTAGCCACTGCGCCAACCGTGTCGACGTGTTGGAAGATTGTTATCTTTAACTTACATTACTGTTGCAAATGCATCATAATTCCATAATACACACTAAAAGGAACTAAACTGTCTAGACAGAGTGTAGTGTCTTTTCTCTCCTAAAATGAATACGTCATCTCATTATCTTCCTGCCCTTGTCCTACGTCATTAGAGGTCGCCGCAAGACGTTTTTTTCTACCATTCTCCCCTGCTAATTGTCACAGTATGATTTACTCCTTTTTCCTTTACGTCATCCTACCACAATCAATCCATATTTTCTTTGGTCTAACTCTCTTTCTCAATCCATCAACATAATGGATTATAATTTTATAATCATTACTCTTTTAGTCACGACTCGTCCCTCACACGCCAACATCAAGACAGACGATTCCCTTTTAACTTTTGTGTATCCGGCGCAACTTTCAAACTTCCTCTAATACACTTATTTCTTTGAAGATAAATGTCATCAATTTAAAATCGTGCTAAACCTTGTCACAATATCTATCAACTAATTTTTATATACGAATCATCGTCTGCCTGGTGCCTAGTCTTTTCCCAATAGTGTTGGGGTCGGCTTCCAGTCTCACCACATGCAGCTGAATACCTGTATTTTACACGGAGCGGTTGCCTATCTGACCTTCACAACCCAGTTAATACTAGGTAATACGATACTCTTTGGTAAGACTGGATGTCAGTATTTCAGGTCACTGACTGCCTGTAACGACTGCCAAAGATCTATATATGGAAGCCGGGACCAACAGCTTAACGTGCTTTCCGAGGCACGGAGGAAACTCGGTATGTCGGGCGGTCACCCATCCACAGACCGACCTAGACAAGCACAGCTTTTACCTAAAGATCGACCCGAATAGCAGTTCTTATTAAGCCACGAGCTCCTCATTACTACAACGAGATAAATAAAATGAATTATCCTCACATACTTCGCTATCGATAGTAGGGTAGCTGGTAATAAAATCAGTGCAGACCGAGTTCCTAACGCAATTCTGTGCAACTAACACGATTCCTTTTGTACGGAGAAACGAGCTCGTGTGGGAATTGAATGTACCTAGCAGTTCTATGGTAGGTTCCTAGGTCTTCTTGCAATTCAGTTGTCGTAAATGGTTGAAGGATGCGAGGGAATTGGATTGATTTTATTTTGTCATACGCATCATTTCTCCAAGGAAGGGCCGTGATATTGGAATGCTAATAATGAATAAGAAAAATAAATAAGGGAAGACCAAAACCAAATTTGAACCTGTATGAACTCTATGTTAAAACAAAAATTTAAAAAGCGGATATTGTACATCAATTTAATGGTATTTTTCTTATTTTTTGGTCCTGTAACTCAAAACTTATTTGAACCAAAGTTTGACAAGTGGAACTACCATCGTTGTTTTAAACTTATAATTCGTCTGAGATTAGCCTTGGTCATGATAACGTATATTGTTTATTTATTTAGTACTTGGAAGACTTACAGCTAATAAAAACAAACAAAAAGAAGAAACAATTATTATTATTCTATGGTAGGTATAGTTTAAGTTTCTTTGAAAACGACTCCGGGATACGGTATGCTTATTAAGTTCAGCTACAAAAATCCGTCTGAAAAAAGATTCACTCAAATTTTCCAATGAATCCGATCACCAATAAAAAAACATGGCTAATCCATTCCACATTCCATCCATTCAAAAATTCCATTAATCAATGTGGAAAAAAATACGATTACCATAGTCCGAAGGGAACCAGCAGTCCGGTAAGTGATTTAAAATTCACGTCGAATGAAAAATTTATGCAAAATGCATCAACATTTGGCACTCACCGCTACCGAGATTTTTAGGGTTCCGCGTCGTACTAGAGAAGAGTTAAAAGCCTCCTGTTTTATTTATTAGGATGAAAGTTTTCAATGGTTTGATTGAAAAAGTTGGCGCTTAGAATGAATATTATTTTCAGGTTGAATTCAAGTGATATTCAGTGTTGAATTAAATCTAGAGCTTTTTCAATAGAATGCATTTTAGTTTAAAGATTTAGTTAAAATTCAACGGCAGTTTTAGGGTAGAGAGAGTTAAAAGGCGGGTAGAACTTTTTTGTGATTAAAATTAACAGAAAAATATGAACTATGTGCGACCAAATTATAGCATGTGTATTGTACAGTGTATAATGCTTTGTGACTGTAGATTCGTTTGCTTTGTTTTGATGACATTCAAAACAAAAATGCTTTGAGTTTGATGTGATTTAAAATAATAGTGTTATGATCATTTTATCACAAAATCATCAATAAAACCAATAATATTAAGTACTTAATCGTCACCCAACTTTTTCCAATCCACAATTCTACCTACAGAACTCAGTCCTTAATTACAATTCCATCTTAATATTCTCTTTTGCACTCAAAGCATTTAAGGCATTACCTCCCCAGCTATTAAGTTTTGAGTCCATCCGAATGATTAATAGCAAAAACTGCGAGTATTTGTGAACGATTTTCTGCATTACAAAAGGCATGATTAATTAACTTGTTTTTCAAGAGTTTTATGAAAAGTCTTGCTTTTGTGAGATAGTTATTGTTAGAGATTTTGATTGGGTTTCTGAAGATAATTATCGATATTTTTTGTGATAATACGACAGATACTTAGTTTAAGTTATTATTCTTTCTATTAAGTAAAGACAAAATTAAAAATTATAATATTTTTTTTTATTATCTGGTAAAAGGCGACTTCTGCCTTGTGGGTTTAGAAGTCGCAAAACCTTCTGCTGAGCATGAGGTCCTGCACACACAGAGTATAACGGGGACTTTCCATGAGAAATATCTCAGTAGCAGCCCGATTCAAGACCTATACGCAGTTGATGGCAATTTGCTCACCGCATATTACAAAGAACTTAAACATAAATTAATTTTCAGAGGCTTTTAGTAACTAGTCTAATTTCTTCAACAACATAAAGGTTAAAACTAAAATATTTACCCACACCACTAATCTGAATAATCAGTTGAACGCCGCAAGCCTTTCTCTACTTAGCATCCGACTCTAAAGCATCCAACCTCACGTTTCTAAAGATAATACATGCACATCATTAAGATGCTGCAGAAGACCAACTCATTCGAGAAACGAATCTATTTGTATCATCTGAAATCTGCACATCCTGAACTTTGAAATAACCTTCACGATTTTATACCATACCTATTAATGGAATCAGCTCACAACTTAGGACCTAGATTCAAGATTCTTTATTTGCATGAAATATGGCACAACCTATTAATACTGGGCGTATCCTAGTTGTATACGTTCCTTTGTGCCTGTTGGCCTCGTTCTGTTTTGTCTCCTGCTGATATGGAGGGAAAAATAAATTATGTTTTTCCTACTCCTCCGCTATTCTTTTCTTATTAATTTCGTTAGGGATCCAAGACAGTTAAATTACTTGTCTGGGACGACTGGGACTTGAGCTTCATTGTCTCGGCGCGTTTCTGGTGGTAGACACTGTTGAGTCTGGCTTTCAGGAGTTACAGTGGTTAAATTTAATATGCGTTCGGAATACCCTGGGGCAGTACATCCGAGGCCATTCAAGTATTACGTAATTAAGTATTTTGATTTTATTGTGTATAAAACTGTTTATAACTGTGTGACTTCTGACCTAAAGTTTAATGGAACCTGTGTCGTGAGCTAGAGGTCGCTGCGGGCGACTTTCACTAAACGACGCGGCGATCGCAATTTCCTTAGACACGCTCCTCCTCGTTAAGAAAGGAAATTCATTGTTGGATACGTTATTGCTTATTTATTTTTACAAAGCCTTACTGCCGCACTCAGAGAGCTTTAATGATTACTTAGGCCATCACTTTGACAGTTTTGTCATACAAAAGTATGACAAATATTTACTAAGTGACGGTTTACGTAATCATTAAATATCTCTAAGTACCGCAGTTAGTGTTGAACTTATTCTGGTAGTGACAGTGGTTGTGTGTGTTAGCTGGCTAAACGTGAGTGTACTACACAATACACCTCAGCCCTTCGGGGATTACAAGCGTGATGTTGTGTCATATTGTCTAAGTGTTGAAGGAATTGGTGCAGAACTGGGACCAATGGAGAGAAACCTTTGACCGACAGTGGGACACTACGCCACCTTAGAGGGGCCATTACGCCATTTCACAATTTACGCTCACGGCATATTAGTCGATTTGACTTTATTTTTGAAAACCAAAACAATCTAGAACTCTTCAATTTAGAATAGCATACCTTCTTTCGACAGAATATAAATCAACTCATCATCATCTGCCTAACTTTTTCTCAACTATGTTGGGGTCGGCTTCCAGTCTAACCGGATGCAGCTGAATACCAGTATTTTACATGGAGCGACTGCCTATCTGACCTCCACAACCCAGTTAATTATACAGTATTATTTTACAGTTTATTATTAGTTAGTTATAGTTATTTTGCAACCTACCACAATGTTGTCGTGATTAACCCTAAGGTTGACTGGTAGAGAATGCCTTGTGGCATTAAGTCCGCCTATGTATCATTATTGTGCATAAAGTTTAAATAAATAAATAAATAATACTCTTTGGTAAGACTGGATGTCAGAATTTCAGGTCACTGACTACCTGTAACGACTGCCAAAGATCTATATTTGGCAGCCGGGACCAACAGCTTAACGTGCTTTCCGAGGCACGGAGGAAACTCGGTATGTTGAGGGGTCACCCATCCACAGACCGACCTAGGCAAGCACAGCTTTACCTAAAGATCGACCCGAGTGACAGTTCTTATTAAGCCACGAGCTCAACTATTAACAGTAATATTGATCACTACTATTAAACTAATGCCGATTCCAACCGCCGTATTTGATTTCCGATAGTTCCTGCATTAATGATCTGTTCGCTATCTAGTGCTAACGAGGTAAGCAGAGACCATAAATCAATAGATGTATGGCTATCTGATTAGATGTTCCACTAGTAATTGTCTAGTAGGTTTCGTGTTAATATGTGTCTCATATATTTTGGGGTAAGATGAGAGGCAGAGGAAGGCCAAAGAAAAGATGGATGGATTGTGTGAGGACTGATATGAAAGAGAAAGGAGTAAATGCCACCTTGACGTGTAACAGGGAAGAATGAAAAAAGAAAACGTGTTGCGCCGACCCCAAATAGAATGGGGTAATGGGCAGGAAAATGATGATGATAATGATGACTTAGGGGTAAGATGACGTTAATTTTAACAGGACACGGAACTACTGTTAAATGAGAATTTATTTACGTATGTAATAGGTAAAGAGTATCCTCAAATCCCTGTTACCAACTGCTGATATATTCAATAAGATCAATAACTTCACTTGTTCTAAGAAGTTGGTTTTAGAATAAACATCATCATCATTGCAAATTGAACTTCCACTGCTACGAGTTAGGAAACTAAATTGTGAATCTAGTACATGTAAAGGCCTAGTGGTTCCTACATACTGGTCGGACAAAATCTGATTCATCGATTAGAGAAGAAGAAGTAATGCCTACGTTTGGGCAAAATAATACACTTAGCAGTTAGTGGCTACCTAGCCCAATAGCAAACTATACAAACGCCTTTCTTTCTTATTTTATAATCTTCCCTTTTTTCGAATTCGCATATAAAATGAAATCGTTCCCCTCAATTTAGCCTACACCATCTGTCGACAAACCCTTTCTCTCCATTTCCAAACTGTCAAATCACCATAAGAAATTAAAAAACGAAAACTCAGAAACGTCAAATTTAAATTAAGAACGCAACAACGGACCAAGCTGCCGCTCTTTTGTAATAAAAAAATAAACTTTTAATTCAAACTTTAGAATTTAAAAATGGCGTCTTGCTATTCGAGACGGTTACTTGTTGTTACTCAGAACTGGCGGTAACCGGATAAATCCGGTTCTTTTGCATATGAAAAGACGCCTTTTAGACGTGCTAACCGCCCTTTGTGAGAGTTTTAAGTTGGTTTCCTTTAATATTTAAATGAAACAGAGTCCCGTTTTAATGGAGAAATTGATTTTATGGTTGGGTAATTATTTTGGTCGTGAATTGAAATTAATGGGTTCTTAAAACTTGGTTCTCGAGTGGTTCAAGCTCCAGTGGTTTTAGACACTGTGACAATGTCAAGAAATAGTGTGTAGCCTTGCGACTTTTAATTCAAATAAGTATTGTAAAATAGTTAAAATTGCGATTGCTGTAAGTTTGTAAAGATTCTTGGTTAAATTAATAACTTTATGATTTAACTATGTACTTAATTAATAATAATGTCTGTACAAATTGAAACACATTAGTGTAACGTTTAAATATAAAACATTGACATCTATATTCATGCAACAAAAAGCTCCCATGCCTTTAAAAAACTTACAGACCTAACCTAAAAGCACACCAATATGTATATCTACTAAGAAAAACTTTACAATGGACGTTTTTTACACAATAGAACATAGAAAAAATACCCAGGACATACGTAATATATGAAGAAACACCGTATACACACGAAACTAAGATCTCATTCAAAATAATTAATGACCTACAGCCATACTTTACATAGATAAAGTAGGCAACAAACTAGACAGTTAGGCTGAAATCACATGATGCAGAAATAAACGCAGATGGTTGTGATCGGACTTCTCGCTCCACCAAATGCATCTTTAATGTGACAGAAAGAGACAGAGATACGCGAAAACGCCACTGCGTGCGTGCAAATGTGATTTCACCCTATCTCTGTGGTCCTTGGAGCTAGTTTTTGCATACCTACGCAACACGAATGCGTTCTCGCCTGCAATGCGTCACCATACTCTTCCATCGCTCATCTTTAGTACCCAGACTAATGCACTAAGCTTTTGGCAGACCCCTTACTTATAGTGAGATGTGAATGTAATGGGATGTTAAAGATCTGATAACGTATGTTCATTGTAGTTTTTTGGCTGGAGATTCAGTGTTCGTAGTGAAGTCAGTCCTATCGAGGTTTTGGATTGAAAGACACGGGTAGTGTGTACTTTACTGCATCTAGTTTCTGTCAAGTCTAACTTTAGATTTAGACTATCAAATAGTAACCTAGTCTACGCGGTAAAAGAGTGAACGAACCTCCTACCTTCGGAACATATAGTGTCATTCGAAAAACTTCAGTTAAAAATGTTAAAATACGACACATAAATATTTAAATAAAATTCACACTACTAAACCGAATCACTGTTTTATTTCGTTTTCTTAATCGTGAGTTTACCATGTATCTCAAGTGTTATTAATGTACTAATTAAAAGAAGCGACATCGGAACAATAGTGTAAATTGATAATAAAACAATAATACAGTAGGTACTCACGTGTGTAATCCCAGCTGTCCTGGTCATTTTTGAACACGTTCAATCTTTCGGGCTGTAAGCAAAATAAACCATTTTAAATACATTTTTCAAATACAACTGAAATTAAATATGAATTGTCAAAAAAATTATTCGTATTTTTTTGTTGATTTGGACTGTTTTGTGGCGAAAATGTACGCCATCATTGTTTTCATAGTCTTAGCGAAAAAAATACATTGTTTTAAAACAATATTTTTTAAATATCAATTCATTTATTTACACAAGAGTGACCAGAATGAAAAATAAAGCAATGTTGAACGTGAAACTAGGATAGAATAATCGAATTAAAAGCTTTTGTTCAAAAATGCTTCGCATATTATTTGATTTTGATTTCTACTAAGATGGACTGCCGCGTTGGTATACTGTTGGCAAACGAGAGGTCATGAGTTCGGCCCTTAGATAATAATATACATAACACAACACAACACATTTCGCAAGTTATGTTTAAGTCCCATGTAACTGGGGGGCACCATGTGGGGGGGGCGGTTATTAGTGTTTGATAGTTAACACTTTCGAATGATGATATGGCTAGAAAGGAGGTGACTGCTGACATGACGAGAAATAGAGAAGTATGGAAGAAGAAGACATGTTGCGCCGACCCCAAATAAATTGGGATAAGGGCAGGAGAATGATGATGACTTTCGAACTGGCATGTTATTATTTTTTGTTTTATCAAGTCTGTTTAGTTTTGCTAGCTAACTAGCTAGGTTAAAGATCTATATACAAACGTTTTTATTCCCTGCACACGGAACCCTAAACATTCATACAAAGACAAATGTAGGGTAGTTTTGTATCGCGATGCAAGCTATTTCAATATATCGTATCTTGTGGCGTTTACTGGCACCAACCCTTTTCGGTTGGGGCTGTTAAGTTAGCGGGTTAACACAGGCGAGGGCGCGGGCGGGAGCGAGGAATGATAATAAGGTATTGAGGCCAATGTTTCTAAGTGAAACCGGTAAAATGCTTCACAGTTGAAATAAGGATGACATAAACAAACACTGAAAGTGGCGACGGTGACTGAAAAGTTATGTGGTAATCGGTTATCGTAATATGGACATGTGGACTGTATTACTGAGCTCAGAAGTTTAAAATACCGATATACCGTATACATAAAGTTTCTCAGTGCGAATTATGTGAACAGAATGTACGCTATGACGACTACTGAATTGAGAATGTTCATATCGCGATTTAAGTTACTTCGCAATAGAGTAATTCGTAATAGCAAACACTCGGGAGTTTGCTATTACGAATAACTCTATTGTGAATTTTCATTATTGCAAAGTACGGAACTCCAAAAAGCTATGACGAATATTTACAGAAGTAACATAAAAATTCGTAGCAAGTTTGATTTTGTCACTCGCTAACTCTACGGCCTAACAACGATAACTTGCCAGAAACTATAGAAATTGTAGGTTGACTACGCACGAGATCGGAACGGCTTTTATTGTTTCATGTTTCACGTGGCGTGGTCGGCAACGCAATGCGAATCTGTGGTTTACGTTTAACTATCTTCAATAGGGATGTTTACTAACAAAAAAAATATGATTCTAATTAGTCCGTCTGTTAGATTATCCAAAAATATTGAATACGTATTTTTTGTTTTATCAAATCAATAAAAATTGACGAAGATAAAACGCGTCAAAGATTTGAATGGGGGTTGTGACGTCACTCAACGGTAAAAAATGCCATACTAATGTCTTAAATTATGACGTCACACGAGTTTTCAAAGCACTGTATCGTCTTCATTGTTGGTTTACGTGAAAAAAAAAAAATACGTGTTCAATATTTTTTGGAAATCTATCTGACGGACTAATTAGATTTTTTTTTTGTTAACTACCGTATTATGCAGCGATATCTGTAAATCGCGATCAAGTTTATTCAGGCTATATATAAAAGCCTTGTTCAGTCTACGATACTACTAACTACCCTGACTGGCTTGAACTTTCGCAATAAATAAAGAAGTGATTTCCCCTGATATAATATGGATAATAATATAATTAAGATATATCTATATATATAAAACAAAGACGGGTTTGTTACAACACTTAAAACTCGAGATCTGCTGAACCAATTTTCATGGTTATTGATTCGTTGGATTTGTCTCCGCCCCGAATAGCATATAATAATACATCTTAAAAAGAATGAAAACTCGATATGTGTAATGAATACTTAATCATTTCATTATATGCTGATTTGTTTATTACATGTCAAACATTTGTTGTCCAATCCTGTCAAATACTGTAACAACTATTCATGTGTGCGTTCAGAAATTTATTTTCTGTAAAATGTCTCCTAAAAGTTCAGGTACTGTTATATTTGTTTGTTTTAGACATTAATTTGTGTAAATTATTTATTAATTATTTAATTATTAAATTCCGAAAATAATACCTAAGATTTATTCTACAGGTTAACAAAAGTGTAAATGTCTTTTTATAGGTTGTCTATGATTTTTCTTGATAAGCTATTCATACGTAGTGGTTATATACTCGTTGAGCTATTGTCTATGTCTCGAAAGTTCAGGCACTGTTATTATATTTGGTGGTTTTAAGGTAGGGTAGTAGGTAGGTAGGGTAGTAGTCGGTAGGTCGGGTAGGGGGTAGGTAGGGTAGTAGGTAGGTCGAGTAGGTGGTAGGTAGGGTAGTAGGTAGGTCGGGTAGGGAGTAGGTAGGGTAGTTGGTACGTAGGCAGGTAGTAGGTAGGTAGGGTAGGAGGTAGGGTAGGACGTAGTAGGTAGGTAGGGTAGGACGTAGTAGGTAGGTAGGGTAGGAGGTAGTAGGTAGGTAGGTAGTTGGTACGTAGGCAGGTAGTAGGTAAGAAAAAGGGCATTGCAACGCATGCCGGGAACAGCTAGTAATAATATATACATAATACAATAAATTTTATTCAAAATTAAAATTGGTAAATACAATATAAATCTTGGAAATAACGTAGGTACAACAAAGTTCTATGCCTGTACTAGGGTAAACCTTGTATCACAGGCGATATGTCTTCTAATACTATAACTATTACAACACTAGATTTCTAAACAGTATTTAATATTTTTATACTAAAACAATTTGTTAATTTACATTTACGCCTAATTTACTTAGATTCTATTTTTTATTAGATAGAGATGTTAAAAAACCATAATAATGGGCAACGTTTAATTGGCTAAGAAGTGGTTTTGTTTTGTGTTTACTTAGCGTGTCGATGATAATATAAAATGAGTCAGCCCAAAAATTTGCGAGGAGTTTGTCACTTTCAGCAGCATCCATCAGCTCCTCTAATGCGCAAGCTACAGGACAGGCAGGAAACGATATCAAGTATCCCATCGTTTGTGGAACATCACCACATTCACACTCCATAGCAGAGTCATCTATGAAAATCCACCCAAACAGAATTTCCTCCACTCTACCGAGACATGCCAGGAGTTTATTTAAAGACCCAGGTCAGTCTTCGAACTCGTGTTCGAATTTTCAGCAAGTGGTACTAGCTGCTCGGCATTTTGCTGAACTGGTCCTATTTGGCGCAGCCGTGAGATGCACACACTGTTTCAGTTTAGTTTTTTAGTTTATTTTTATATATTTTTTATTGTTTGTTGTGTGCACTTGTGGCATGTGCTAAATAAATATGTTTTCTTTCTTCCTTTTTGGTACAAATGAGAAACTTTCTCGCCATTGCTTGGGTCTTTCCTTATAAAGTTCGCCAGTGAGCGAGTGACACACTTAAACCTTTGATTTTCGCAGTAAATCCTCACCATTTAAAAAACGCAGCACCAAGACACCACGCATCCTTCCTTTTCCAAGTAAAAAACAAAACAAAAACGACTGTTCTTCCAGCCCATGTCTCTCCCATCCCTACTTGCATCCGATTGCCCTCACAAAGGCTTAGACAATCCAGCGCTTACCGCGAGGGGTACTTTGCACTCCAGCGCTTGAGGGGAAAATGGCTTGCCTCGTACTATATGTATCGCTTTACGGTGGAGCTTTGTTGTGATGTTTTCGCTTTATGGTAAAGAAAGCCGTAAGATTCCGTAAGATTGAGTATTCTAGAACAGTTTTCGAATTTTTCATCAGCCTCGATTTTGTTTTAATACCGGAATTTTAATTAATAACGAAGTCTAATCAAGTTTTTGTTCTGTTTTTGATTTATCAAGGTCTTCTATTTTTTTGAATATAATTAAATTCCACTATTCACCCGATATGATTGTTAAGCTTTTAATTATAACATAATTTTTTTTTAATTAGAAAAAACTCGCACTGTTTCTATGTCGCTTAATTAGTTTTTTTTTAGTCAGATTTATATAAAAGACTAGGTTTCTATTTTTCATAAAGTAAAATATTTTTTGACTGACTCGTTGGCTTAGTGATCGCAAGTGCGACTGCTGAGCATGAGGTTTTGGGTTCGATTTCCGGGTCGGGCAAGATTCAGGCCCAAGATCGAGAATTTCGCAGTAGCAGCGACGTAACCTGGATTTGGGCCCGGTTGTCGGTTAGGAACTCTTCTGCCTAACTCTTCAGGCATTAGAGGTGTGTTACTAAAAAAAACTCATTTAAACCTTTCTTCCCCCACAAAAAGCTTTGCCTCGTAACAGTGTTTTTCTTTTCATTCAACATTTACATACAAAATTTGAAACAGTACAAATATTTAGTTATTTTAACTGTTCTAAGTCACTAAGTCACAGACGCCTGAAAAACGACTGAAAGCTGAAAATAAGTTATTCGTATGCAAGGGACGGCAACATTTTTCGAGTTCATTTAGAATTTTAACGTTTAACTCTTGCCCCATTTGCGTGGCGAAAGTAAAATGACGAAATATTTTTACAAGGTTCCGTATGTAAATTTTTTAAATGTTGTTTTTTTTTAAATTATTTTATAACTATTTGACGGTTAGGGCATATGATGCGGAGGAATAAGGAAAATGTCGTGAGGAGAGTTTTGATTGTGAATGTGGATGGGTATAAGAGTAGAAGAAGACTAAAGAAACGATGGATGAACTGTATTAAGGATGATATGGCAAGAAAGTCAGATGATATGATAAGTATTATTTATTTATTTAAGCAGGTACTTGCTACGCTTACAGTTTGCACCAACGCGTGCAGCAAGTCAACATCACACACTAACTTAAAAATCGTATGCAATAATTATGCATAGCTTTATTGCTACTCATAAACAGATCTAGATCCGGTTCCTGAGCAATTAGGGCGTTTAGGAGATTCATCGCCTGGGTTGTGGGCGCATATCGAGCAGTTTGGGTACGCAAAGTGGGAGCTGCGAACAACCTTCGTGAGGCACAGGCCCGCGACCGCCGCAGTCGGTCCGGAGCAAACAGTGCCGACTCCAAATGAATTGGGATAAGGCCAAGAGATTGATATAATGATGAGTTACAATAATACTTTAGGTTAATCCTCAGCAAATTAGTGATTATTAATCTAACCTTTAGTATATTTTTCCATCGGAATATTTTATGAATAGCTCACAAAAATGTTTTGCCAACAAGTCCGTTTTATACTAAAACTAAATATATTTTTTCAGGCACTGATACTACTTACTTTTAAGTAAGTGTTAGAGAAATATCATAAGCTGTAACATTTTGGATCCATGTAGATTTTTATTTTAATCTTCCAAAGAATTAGTTTAATTAATATGTTTTTATTTCAAATGCCATTGAGACCAACGAGCTGTTTCTGTTATAAACAGGGATGAACACAAACCACAACGGGCAACGGAACCCTAACAACTTCCAGACAAGCTTACGTGTCCGTAGACCGAAGCGAACTGACTCGTTTTTTTTTATTTCAAATTAATCGGATGTAAATAATGAAATAGTCGAGTTTTTCGTACTACCCGCTTTTCATGTTTAAAATGTTATCCGTTTATAGCTTTTTACTTTATATGCGAGCTAAATTTGAAGCCGTATTAAATGTATGCGGAGTAAATTAAACTTGTATGGGATAAGTGTTTATCTATCTGGGGTTTTTATAACAAAATACAGGTCACCTGAAATAGGCGGTTGTTACTGGCATATCTTGTGCTATATATAATACGTAGGAATATAAAGTTTGGATGGACGGATGTTTGTTATTCAATCACGCCAGAACGGCAGATCTGGATAAAATTTGACACGGATATAGATTATTGAGCAGCGATAGCCCAGTGGTGGTGGCCCCGACTTCATCATCATCTTCCTGCCCTTATCCCATTCTATTTGGGGTCGGCGCAACACGTTTTCTTCTTCCATTCTTCCCTGTGGTGGTGACCCCGACTTACGAATAGTAAGTCGTGGGTTCGAACCCACGCAGGCGCATTTCTTTGTGTAATTTTTTTCATCAACACTGCTCTCAAAACGGTGAAGGAAAACATCGTGAGGAAACCTTAGAACCAAAAAATTCGAAGACATGTGACATGTACCAACGCGCACTGGGCCCGCGTGGTGGATTATAGTGTGTGTGTGTCAGTGGGAACATTATAGGCTGATGATGATAGATTATTGTCTGGAAAAGCACACTTACTTGTTCTTTTTGTTTTGTTTATGAGAACAAAGTTATGGGCAACATCTAGTTTGAAACCAATACTTTCTATTTGAGTTGAAGGTCAGTTGTCTAACTTGGGAATGAAAGGGGACCACATAAAAAATAAGATTCACAACAGCGAAAGATTATTTTATAAGCACCGTATTGAATAAAATTTACAAAACATTTTATGACCCCCACCTGACTTATTATATTGTAAATCTGTATGGGTTGTTATTACACCCCCAAAAATATGCCTTAAGTGTCCCATAGACGAGGGGTGTCATTATAATAGAACGTTTAGCGTCCATTGTGAACCCTATTATGTTGTGTACGGAACCAGGGATCGATTGTAAGGGCTGTCACTAACCTGAAATGTTAAATTGTGTTTTTTTTTGTTATTTTTTGAAAGGTCGCCGTTTTTAAGATCTTTTATCAAAATAGTCCATAGTCATGCCTTTGCAATGTGTAGCTATTGAAATTTTTGTAAAGGTATTTTAGTAGCGTTATTTTAAGCATCTATTCATGAAAATGTTTTCATCTCCTTCTTCCCTAACTCGAATCCCTAATAGAAAATGCAGGGTGCACCCTCTGAATCATATTTTTAAGATCCGTTGAGAACCATCTCGATGGATAATACGACACTTATGCGTCAAAGTACGCCTCCGGTATTTCTAGGACAATCTAGGACAAAAATATATTATATTTCTAGCCCTCCGCTAGGACAATGCCCATGCTCTCTTATGAAAGGAATCTTTGAGAGTTTCTTTTTCACCAACTTAAAAATTACTACTGCAATTCAGCAAACAATAAGCAATTTTAAATAAGTACTGAAATAATATCAGTTCTTTTTTACCGGCTGTTTGTCAAAGCTTGTCAGCCCTATCCGTCTGGCAACCATATAACGGCACAGGAGGACTCCTAACACCGACCTCTTGAGAACTGGAGTGCTTTTAGCGACTCGTTACAACAGGTTAGATGCCACGGAAGCTGTGGACTTGTCTAATGTGGCGATTAAAATGTAAAAATTAAGTGTGTGCTTGGCTCTTCTGAGATAACGAGTTATGAGAGAAGTGGAGAAGAACAAGACATGTTGTGTCAACCCTAAAATTGAGATAAAGGCAGAGGAATTATGACATATCATAGAGTACTCCTACTGATTGTTGAATAGGAACCGTCAAAGGCCATCAAATAATCTGGTGTAAAGGAAATCATAATCGAAATTCAATCATTCAAAATAGGTTGAAAATCAGGACTTTTTCTTCTAAGACAAGGTCACATAAGACAGTCACCCGAAACGCCCGTCACTTTCTGGAGACCAAAACTGGCCGAATAAAGTCGAGAACACACTTAAACTCTGTCACATATCCCATTCCAACTTAAAAAACCAGTAACCAATACGAGACTTTTTACTCTGTAACGAATACAAATCCAATTTTAAATGAAAATACAAAATTTAACGGAAAATTTCGAGTCTTGCGATCACGACACACGTCCAAACAGTGCGACGGTTGTCAAGCAAATAGCTCGCATTCGAAATTCGAATTGGAGCGACATTTTTTTTTTATTGGATCGACGGCGTGTGTTGGTAAACTGTGGAGATCTTCATTTTCCTGAATGGCTAAATAGGACCGTTGTGTGGTCCAACGCGATACTGTTTCGAATTCCGAGTGAAAACCGTTTTGGACTGCAAGAACTTTTTTTCATTGTCAGGTTTCAAAATGTTGCGTCGGTTTAAAGACGCGAAAAAATCGAATCAATGCAAGAAAGGAAGACTTTAAGTAGGGCTGTTTTAAAAATATAATTTTAAAGAGATATAAATTATTAGTAGAAATAACAGTAATAAAATAACAGTAACAATGTATTAACTGTTAAAGCTTCAGAATTGGTTTATTTATTAAAAATGACTTTTATAAAGACATTGGTAAATCTCAAATGATGCGGAGTAGGTAATGATGGAAATGTCGAGAGGAAAGTTATAAGTATGAATGTAGATGGGTTACGAGTAGAGGAAGGCCAAAGAAACGATTGATGGACTGTGTGAAGAAAGAAGTGGTCTGATGAGATGACGAATAATGCAGAACTAAAAAAAAGACAAGCAGCACCGACGTCAAATTAATTGGAATAAGGCAAGAGAATTATGATTGGTCAATCTCAAAAATTACCTTTAACAATCAAAATTAAAACTATCAATAAATTCATACACATTCTGTCTCAAACAAACAATCACCCCAAAAACCCGGAAAAATCACCCCTAAACTAAACAAAAATCACACGAATCACCCCTAACATAATTACTGTTACAACCATTGTTAAAACCGAACTGGAATACGATCACAATGAATGTAAAAATACTAAAAACTTCATCATCACATCCTTCCTTTCCTATGGCGAATGGAAATCAAATAAAAAGATGAGGCTATTTCGAACAATGCTGTCAAATGAAGCACCCTGCCTAACGGTGGGCTAGGGTTACCATGAGGATAAAGATTGAAGGGATATTCCTGACAGTCCTGGTTGGTTAAGTTAAGTAGGTAGTTCTGATTAACGTTTCACCTGCGCACTTGATGGTTATACATATTTGAGCTTTTTGCTTTCGATAAGAAGAGGCAGATTGCTCGTCAAAAGAATGTGCAAAAAATAAGAATACTACAAAATCCGTCGCGGCCTTTAAAACGAACGAAAGTAACAAAATGAAGCCGAATTACAACAGTCGTAGCACAAATCCAGAATTCATGGCTGTTACCGAGACATTCCTGATGGAAAACCTAAATAACACTTTGTCTGACCTGGGAATCGACTCAAAACCTCATGCTTAGCCGTAGCGTTTGCAACCACTACACCAACGAGGCAGTCACGAATATATCACCTAAAATCTGGATGATTCCCAATTCAAAAAGCGAGAAAAAATAACTTTGAATCGAGAGACAACAACAAAATTATTAAACTTGATACATCAGAGGCATGTCGTCTTTTCTCCCAATATCCCTTAAAAGTGTGGTCACTCCAACAACCCTATCATACCGTTCCACAGTTACACGGACACGGGGCGTTGCAGCGGCCATGCTTTTTTTTTACGCGCGCAAAATCCCGCTCGCTCGCCGAGAAAAAGGAGCGAATAAGCACAATTTGCAGGAACACCGTTACTTTTGTACGTCGTTTCTGATTCGGACAGTTAGTTTCGATTGGTTTTGATTGAGATAATAGGGGTCTAGTTAATTTATTTTTGCTTTTTACTGAACTTTTGAAGCATGTCGAGAGTACTTAATTATTCATCATCATCTGCCTAGCCTTTTCCCAGCTATGTTGGGGTCGGCTTCCAGTCTAACCGGATTCAGCTGAATACCAGTCTTTTACATGGAGCAACTGCCTATCTGACCTCCACAACCCAGTTAACACTAGGTAATACGATAACCTTTGGTAAGACTGGTACTTATTGAACCCACAAAATTAAAGTAAAATACTTGTGCTGAGCTGAAGCCCTTTTACCATTATTAACTTTGTTTTTTTATTTATTTTCTTTAATTTTTAAGGTATTTTTTATTTTAATACCAAATAAACAAATTATCGTTCTCTCTTATTTTTTGATTTTAGACATTTTGGTTTTAGAAAAGTTCATGCTTATATACATAAGATGATTTGATATTTTCATTAAAACACTCAAATAATGCAATTACAGTACCCAGCGATAAAATAATATTGCACATCGACCTTTGGAAAGAGGTGTATTTTATACAAAGAATAAAAAGAATTATCAAATGAAGCATATCATAATTGTTTTAACAGCTCCTAATAGATACCGGACTGTTTGTATTTCGTGCGACAGAGATAACACTCTACGAAGCCGAAATTAGCCGATTGTCTCTTTCCTAAGGTCGATGTGCAATATTTATCGCCGGGTACTGTACATACTTAATGCACGTTCTAAACAGAATTAATTATGTAAATGTTAATTACATTAAATAACACCACTGTAACAAAAGGGATTTAATTAAGACCCCTAAAATGCACCCCCTTTCAAATACCCAAACCAAACCAACCACAATCATTGTCACTTAAAAACGTCTTTAGGGTGGGCGTACCAAAAACTCGTCATACCTTTAAGTGGTGTAACTTGACACAAGTGTAAACGTTTTGTTCGTGAGAGCTCACTTAGCGCCCCCTGGCGGATAGAGTTACTGACCGATGGACGAGGATTGTGTAGCTACCTCTATTATGTCTAGACGTGCGTGCGTTTGAAGGTGTCTCCGAGAATTTTATGTGACAAGTTTGCTCGATGCCTTTTGATATTGCGATTTTTATGTGATTTAGTTGTTGAAAGACTCTTTAATTAAGTTCAATTGATTATCATCATCATCATCATCTTTCTGTTCTTGTCCCATGTTAGAAGTAATATCACGTCTGTAGTGATTGGGGATCGAACTCACTGACTCTCGTTTGCCATTCACTACTTATTTTAATGCCATTTCGTTTCCACCTCTTCATAAACCACTTTAAAAACTGTAAACTTACAGGCAGTTTCTAAAACTCTTATCAGAAGTTTAGGTAACTGAAGTTTAAAAAAAAATAAGGGTCGATTTTAGAAACTGAACGCGATCAACGCATCTTATTATGACAGTAATCTCTTGAACGCAATTAAAATGATTGTGCTGCTTATTACGTTCAGTTACATTAATTAAATTCGCCGTTACTAAACAGGGTTTGAGAAACCGAAGAGTTTTTTCTTATATCTATAAAACAAGTAAGTTTGACTCACCTTTGCGAACTCTATTTTGAGTGTGCAGCATCCGGAGTATATGTCGCAGCCGTGTAGCGCTTCTTTAGCTCTCGTTGCTGATTCTACACTTTCAAATGTGTGACCAGGAGTTAAGGAAATAGTTTGTGGAATAAACATAGAAATATAACATCATTAATAGAAAATTAACCTAAATTAAATCAAAATACATTAAACAACATAATTTCTTTCAAATTATACTTAGTTATAGGACAGTAATTTGGGGATCTACTAATTTGAGTGTATATCCAGGTACAAGCAAGGAAACGAAGCTTGAAGGAAGTTGCCGTTACTGAAATCGGTAAGGATACGACCCAATAACTTAAAAGGCAAAACAAAAAAAAAACAATAGTGTAACAACGTTTTAAGTATGATAGCCAGTAGACTTGACCGTCTGTACATGGGTCGATGTATTAATGTTCACATGAGTATTGATACCTACATCGATTCGTGGGTCAGACAGGGGGCGAGTAGATTAAGCTTGTTTTACTAACACTAGCTATAAGTTATTGTACTACTAACAAATTGTATCACAGTTTATTTTATTTTTAATATGTATTTTGTGATTTTTGTGCCTACTATTTTTTTTTTTTTTTATAAAAACGTTGCCCCACACTAGGAATTTCTCCTGTATCGTGGGTGCGTTCACAAACATATAAAGTCACATACACAAATACCCAGACCCGAAACAACTATCTGCAGGTCATACAAAATATTTGTTCCGTGCGGGGATCGAACCCGCGACACGCAGCGCAGCAGTCCAATCGCTTAGCTACTGCGCCAACCGTGCCGTCAACTCGTACTAACATAGTTTATAAGTTCCATTGTTACTAACCATTATGGATCTTTGTTATTCGAGAATAAATAAATAATTATTATTAAACCAGCATCAATCATCACAATATTTGGTCAAAAACTATCAACGACAATATTATTGACTAAAAATCATTGGATCACACGATAATTAAGTCTTCATGTTTCTGAAGACACAATGATCTTGGTATTGAAACGTGTTAGTGTTTTTTTCTAAAGAACTTTAAGTAATTCTTATAAGGAGGTCGTGACTAAATAATAACAGACGCTCGGCTCGATCTTCAGGTCAAATCGGGCTTGCCTAGGTTGGTCCACCCATTTACGTACCGAGTTTACATTCATTCATTTATTAGTTGTGGAAGTCAGATAGGCAGTCGCTCCATGTAAAATACTGGTGCATACGGATCCCGTCGGGCCTGCGGGTTGTTCGAAAGAGATACCGCGGCGTCGACACAAAGAGCTAAGAAAGAACATGGGTGGTTTTTAGTCAGACACTGACAAAATAATGACTCCTACCTCCTAATTTAATGACTCCTACCGCTCTGCCCAGAGCGAGTGGAGTCATTAAAATTTGATGATGTACCACACTCCAATTAAAAATGGAGCATCCGGTTAGACTGGAAGCTAGGCAAATGATGATGTAGATCATCCAGCCAATGACCAGACATTTATTAAGTCTATGCTAGACAAATCAAAGTTTATTTTTACATCTCTCATTCTGCGATCCCAGCGATTCTGTCTACCCCATTCAAAGATAAAAGTTAAACGATACCGAAATCGGATTACGTTCCTCATGATGTTATTGAACGATTAAGTCGCGGAGACATCGGTATTATTCAAATATCTTCAGAACGAAAGCCATTTCGTGTAATAAAGATAACGTTGGGAGCACTGTGATAGGC
The DNA here is from genome assembly GCA_949774965.1 of Diarsia brunnea. Lineage (NCBI taxonomy): Eukaryota > Metazoa > Arthropoda > Insecta > Lepidoptera > Noctuidae > Diarsia > Diarsia brunnea. The sequence continues at coordinate 11,406,476 of OX459022.1, read as the reverse complement.
GGAAGCGGGAGGCATTTTTGCAGCTTTTCTTATTAACCCCCGACGCAAAAAACGACAGGGTGTTATAAGTTTGATGTGTCTGTGTGTGTGTGTCTGTGGCATCGTAGCTCCCGAACGCATGAACCGATACTTTTGTTTTTTTTTGTTTGAGAGGTGAATTAGTCGGGAGTGTTCTTGAAGGCTACAACATGGCATGTAAACTTGTGAAATGAAAATATAATATTTTTTGATAATGTGTTACACATGTCAATAACTCATGTTCCATCGCGCTTGCTGATGGTTTGGTAGGTACTTGTTAGCCTTATTATTCAGGACCGAAATTAATAGTATTTATTTCGATCAATCCAATCAAGCAACCAAAACATAAATTATGTAATTAATTAATTAAATAATGTTGATTAAAATGATGTTAATTAATAACTTAATTTATTTAATTAAATGACTTACATTGTAAAATTGACCTAAAGATACAGCGTCTTCAATTCTCAACGATATATAAGTTACGACTAAAACATAGCCTATTAGCAAGTGCGGCTTAGCTTGACGATCGACCCGAGCAGCTGTTGTTGCTTAGCCACGAGCTATTATAAAGTATTATAAATTATATTATGTTATTATAAAGCACATAATTAGTCAGGGAATCTTACTGCCGCACTCAGAGAGCTTTAATGATTACTTAGGTCGTCACTTAGTAAAGGTTTTGACAGTTTTGTCATACAAAAGTATGTCAAATCTTTACTAAGTGACGGCTTACGTAATTATTAAATATCTCTGAGTACCGCAGTTAATCAATAAACTTTAGGTAAACGGTAGGTATCAAAATAATCCTCAGTATAATGTTTCGTAGTAACACAATGTTCGCTCCACTTTACATATTTAGCTTTGAATTAGGTTTCAGTAGTTAAATTCCTCCACAAACAAGGTTAATCAACGTTGTGGCTATCCAATTGATTTATTACATTAAGCCTAGGTTAGCTTTTAGTGGTAATGGTCTGTTTAAACGAATTTCAAGTCTAATACCTAATGGAATGAATAATTGTGAATTTGAATGGTGTATTCTGAATAAGAGCAATTTTATATGTATGAAAATAACTAGCGAAATATGTGTACTATTAGGTACACCTCTGCCTTACCCTACAGGGTTTACAGGCATGATGTTATGTCCAGGTCAATCACCACGCTAGATAAACGAATGGCTAATATCTATGAGGATGGAGTCCAGGTCATCGATTTAAGAAAAAGAAGGAGGTTGGACGTGGTTTTCAATTCCCGCGACATTAGTCCGATACTTTATATGTATGTTTTTTTTTATTTAGCCTGCACTGTACAACTACTGGGCAAAGGCCTCCCTCAATTCCTTGCAAGAGCTCTTTTCCAGTGCCGCCTCGAACGAAAATGATTTATTATATTTTTATTTGTTTTAAAATCGCTTTCGCTCATCACTAAGCGCACTACCTGAAATCGCAGACGTCGCTACTTATATTCCAATTTGGGTAAAAACTTCTGACTCATTTGAATAAAAGTCCCTTTAGAAAAAATATGCAGAAAGTGTAATTAAACAAAGATTTTATTACTAATACTACTTCGTAGATCCGTTGTTCGAATTTAAGATTAGGGAGAATTATATTTGTTAAGTTTTTTTATAATATTCAGCCATTTGCGTTTTATGAATATTAATTTTTAATTTATGATTTAGGGTTAATTCAGCTACCAGTTTATACTAGAAGCTACTTACATCTCAATAATATATATTTTTGTAACTAATTTGGTGTCCAACTAATATATAAATCATTGTCAAAATTGGTGATATTCTAAAATATGTGTTTAATAAATATTCCTGTTAAAAAATCTCGTAGTGGTAGCAGTCGGGTAAAAACGGGAAAAAGCGATAAAATAAAAAAAAAACAAAAAATATTGGCCTATCTATCTTGCTACGTTTTATAAATGCAAGCTATTCAAAAATTACAACTGCGTAGGACGCTGTTCCACCGGCCTTTTGTCAACTAATAATATACTTGTTTTACACTAATGCGTAACATGGCTTTTAATGCTACACGGTGTTTTTTGCAGCTTTTCAATAAAAACAAAACTCGGTGATCAACAGAAGTTATTTAGATTTTGGTAAAGTTTCAGTTCTAGCAAACAGGTCATCATGATAAAAAAAATCCTCTATCTACCAAAGTTATTTTTATTTATTTTACTATTTATGTACACACAGTAGACAGCACAGGAAAAATATCATAATATAACATATGAGTACAAAGGTAATGATTAATCGTTTAGTGACAAAAAGTAGGCAAAATAACAGAACGAAAAAATAAGACAACTCTGTTTTTTCTTAAATTGATTAAAAAAAAACAGAGTTGTCTTATGGATGGAGTTACCTTCGTTATATCTTTTTTGTAATGATGAAATAAAAAAACGTTAAAACTATCGGTTTTTGGTGTCGTTTTTCATAGAAACACATTATTCGGTTTAGCCCCTCAGCCCGCAAACAAATCAGCACGATAACGTACGATAACGAATTCCTTACCAAAAATATTCAAAATCTATCACTTCCAGCAAAAACACCTACCGCATATTATTATAGCGAGCTATTAAAAAACAAAATTTTGTAGTAACTCCCAACCGCGTAGGTCGATGTGTCAACTAATAATATTCCTTGTATTACACTAATGCGTAACATGGCTTTACAAATGTAACAACAAGTTATTAGTGCTTACATGTGTCATTAATCAAATGCTAACGAACCTGTGTTCCATAAATCAGACGTGGTTTACAACCTCAGTGGCACTTGTTATTGAATATACATGTTTTTTAAATGTAGTTGCTTGTTGTATGAATCTACAGTCAGAGAAATTAGTTGTTTTGTAGTTTTACTCGCTACTACAATTTAGTATTGCATTGATGATCGTTGTGATTTTTGGTCTGTCTTAAGTTGCATGGCGACTTTAATGGGATACCGTGTTCCCGGAGTGGCCTAGATATTATAATTTTACAATCTGTGTTGTAAGGACAATAAATGTTGAGTAACCTGGTAGCTAGGTACATTGCTTTTTCATATTAAACATTTGCGGGGACACGAGCTTATACGCGCAGAAAAATACGCTACTCTGAAACTGCTCTTAGCAAAAAATATTTTTTATGTGAACAAAAACATGGGTGATTGCGTCCCATGTTACTTACGAAGTAATCTTAAACAAAAAAACTTAAGTACTTAAAATACTTTTCAATTATATTAATATCGTTACACGACTGTGTGACATGCGCCCTGTCAGTAGTCCACGTGTTTCCAATAACTCAAACGCATATTTTTTCAGAATCGTAACAATTTAAGCCGTAAATCATACAGATTTCAGTCTTTCATTTATTTATATTTTTAATGATATTCAAAAGCTCGCTTGCCCATTTATAAATAGAGCTGTGAGAATTTTTTGCCTAAAAATACCGTGAATCTTTTGTAACGTGAATGTTTTTGGCGATTTTGCGAGTATCCAACTTTAGTTTTGTAAAGGATTTTCTTTTGCTCGTAATGCTAGTGTTTGCTTAATAGTATTGAGTCTCTTATTTATTTTTACTAGCTTATTCACTTGCACTATTCGTTTCGTATGTATGTATGGCGTCCGCTTCAATATTTGCAAACATTTTGTTGGTGATAATACATTTTTAGGACAGACATGACTTGATCCTAAAGCCAGGATCTCCTCCTCACGAGAGAACTCTTGAACGGTTAGCACGGACACGAAACTTTCTATACGCGTTCAATCTTGATAGATAATCTTCATTTCCTATAATATATAAAAAAGAGGTCTTATAGCATGCTTAGTCTGCACCAACATAAGAGAAAAACAATATTCTTTAAAAACAATAATATACGACAATATTCTAGATTTAGACCGTGTCGCTACAGACAAAAATTCTACCAACTCAAATTACGCCAAAAAACAGTACTAGTCATAGACACTAGAACAAAACGTGTAAGAAAAATGATATGTCGTATGAAATGACGCATAAAATAACTGTCAAAATATATTCAGCCATTTTGCCAGCTGTCAGAATTCTTTGAAACTCAACCCGTTGCTAACAAAGGCACTCAGGCGCATCACAGAGAACTATTTTTCACATTAAAATAGTTCTAGAAACGGCTATTAGTCATAGTTCTAAAAGATATCTTGAAACGATGATATTTTCATATTATTTTCGGCGATCGACCGTTGTATTGGCATTGTATGATTTCATCTGTTTTATGAGGTTAGGGTATGGAAAGTTTTGTGGAAAATATACCAAGTGTAGAAGTTTAGTTTACCCAGTTTTTTCTTACAGCTAAAGCGAGCTGAGCGAGCAACGACCAGCACGTTTAATCTATGTAACATAACATCGCTTGTTATCACCGAAGAGTTAGGCAGAGATCTATGGGACGAGCCTATTGCCATCAATGGGATAGGAATCCAGGTGCTCCTACTGGGATGAAAAAGCTCAACCTGGGAGCTGCGGGACTGTTCGAAGATGTACCGCGGCCCCGGAACACAAAGGGCTAAGAAGGAACATGGGTGGGTTTTAGTCAGTAGAAGTCTGACACTCCCGTCCGCTCCGCCCAGAGAGAGAGGCGTCATTTGATGATTTAACATACACAAAAAAATATAAATGCGTTGACATATTTTTGAATGTTTAGGTTAGTAAAGATGCTATAATTCAATTAAGTCTGAAATCAATACTCTACATAGTTCCTTATACAGTGATCTCCAATATTAATTAAGATAGTGTATTTTAAACTCATTTAACATCAAAAAAGTTAATTACTAATTAAAACACCATATTTTTTCCCATAAAATGTGCCATTAAATGTCATGTCCGTACATAAAATAAGTAATTACCTACAGTACGTCGTAAACGTTACATATTATTATAATAATTATTACTAAAATGTTATTAATGACTTGAGTTCATTATAATATGATTGAGTTGTAAGCAATTAGTTATAATTAAGATTGACTTACTAATTACTTAATCAGTTTAACGTTTATTTAAAACAACTGCCTTCTTGGTTTAGTGGTTGTAAGCGCAGCAGAAGTCGTGGGTTCGATTTTCAGGTCGGGCAAAGTGTTAGTAGGTTTTTCCATAAGGTCTCTGGATTAGTGCCAGGTTGATGGCAATAGGCTCGCCCCCTTTTACATGGGATTTAAATATAGGTAACTGGCAAAATGTGGGTGTACTGTGATGATACACCTAGAAGCTTTAGCGTTTTTTTTTCCTGTATGTCTCTTTGTATGCTCGTTATGTTTCTGCGACAAATAAATATATTTTTTTTTCTTTCTTTGCAGGCCACATGTTTTAAAGGGTGATGCCCGACATATATATAGCCAGTCTTTCTTGCTTCTTTATCGTGTGGTTAGTAAACTTTTTTTTTTTTTGGCCAGTGGAAAATCATCAAATAACCCCTCCCGCTCTTGGGCAGAGCGAAAAGGAGTGTCAGACTGCTACTGACTAAAAACCACCCATGTTCCTTCTTAGCCCTTCATGTCGAGGCCGCGGTATGTCTTTCGAACAACCCGCAGCCCCGTCGTTTGATGATTACCCACACTCCGAAAAAAAAAAGTAATATTGTTGCAATTTTAACGAAGTCATGGTAAGAACTAACATGACTTATTTTTCATAGCAGTGAGCCACATAAAGAAACCACAAACAAATAATAATATAGAACACGTTACAGTTTTTTCTTTGAGTCGTAAAACTCCGTAAACTAAACATACATAAAGTTTTTTATTAGTTAAACATCTTTGAATGTTTGTTTTGCTTTCAGTTGTAATGTCAGAAACTGTTGAGCTCTGTCAGTGATTGAGTTGTCAAATAGAACATGCAAGTAGCTACAAGTAACTGTACTAGAATATTCAGTCTATGATGTTCCCACTGCTGGGACTCTAGGCCTCTGTATGAGAGGGAAAGGGCTATAATCCACCACGCGGGCCCAGTGCGAATTGGTACATGTCACAAGTTTTCGAATTTTTGGTTCTAAGACCTGCCGGTTTCTTTACAATGTTTTCCTTCACCGTTTTGAGAGCAGAGATGATGAAATAAATTACACAAAATAATTCGCCTGCCTGGGTTCGAACCCACGACTTATTGCTCGTTAGTTGGGGCCTCCGCTGCTCTTGTAACTTCTCTTAACTATACTATTTTGGATGTAAAGGTCAAAGGATGAAGTGAGTAAAAATGATAATAGATAAACAAGTTGTTCACAACATAACATCACGCTTGTAATCTCAGGAGGGTTATCAAATCAAATCAAATCCGTTTATTTGCCAGAATGTAGGTTTCAACAGAGTTTGGTCTTAAAACTATAATTGCTCCATTACATTCTACCATTACATATGGTGTGCAAATATCTTTTTTCGTTAGGTAGAGGTGTACCCAATTATAGTAAACCCACAGCGCAAGGCATTCAGTTGTGTATTTAAAGCTTAATGATGGCCATATTTAGATTGTCTGCGAATGTTATGGCCTCTTGACAGACGGTCTGCGATGCCCGGGCCGATTACTATTTGAATCAAATCGTTAAAACTAAGCACGCTCATCGTTTCGTGGTTGTGATTGCGTTCAGATAAATATGTCCGTGTATCGTCGCATTGGTAACCGACGTCATAAAGTCCGACTCTGGTTAAAATAAAGTCAAGAGAGTCAATTGACATAACTATGGCTGTGTGCTCAAGTTGGCCGCTGCTGATCCAATTTTGGCTAGATCATGATCATCATCTGCCTAGCCTTCTCCCAACTATGTTGAGGTCGCCTTTCAGTCTAACGGATGTATCTAATTACCAGTAGGTATTTTACATGAAGCGACTGCCTATCTGACCTCCAACACTCAGTTAGTACTAGATAATACGATACTCTTTGGCAAGACTGGTTGTCAGACGTTCAGGTCACTGACTACCTATAACGACTGCCAAAGATCTATATGGTAGCCGAGACCAACGGCTTAAAGTGCTTTATACGTGCTAGATAATCGAGCCAAAATAAAATAATAATCAATATAGGCTATAACTTGTTTATATTTCACCATTTAAACAGTAAGTTCCATACAAACTCATAGAAAATACACGCAAAACGTTTTACTCCATCCTTCATTTGAATAACCATAATAATAAAATGGTGAAGTATCGCGACTACTAAACGAGTACCGAGGCGGAATATATCTCGACTATGTGTTTATTTATGTGAAGTTTTACGGTTTTCAGAATGGGAGCACTGTGGCGCATCTCAAGATTGAAGGTGAGGTCGCTTCGAGAGCGAGGAGCGGAGAGACAGCGTTTTGGGAAAATATTATTTTAGTAATAGTTATTTTAGGTCATAAACACGGTAATTCAGATGGATTAACGGTAAATATACGTACTGATAGTGTTAGCCTGTATCATCCTACTGCTGGGCACAGGCCTCTCCCCATGACTCAGTTGTTTCGATACAAAGTCAATGTGGACCACTGGTAGCTAGTGTTGTCCAGATCGTCCCGCCATCTCTTACTTTGTTGTGCCTGTCATTCCTCTTTGACATTATAGTAAGCAAATCAAGTCAGTCTGTTTAGGTATCGATTTATATAACTGTTAGTCGGACCTCGAGCAAGGTAAAGCAAAATATACAAATCTTATTTTAATGTGTTCTATTTCACCGTACAGATTGAATATAAACACGTTATTCTATATTGTATGTAATTGGTTCAAACCACAAGCATTCTAGTGTTTTATTTATAGTGATTGACTCGAAAACTATGTTTGATTTAATAACTATATTCGGCGTACTAGTTGACGACGGTTTTACCGATTAGTTTTTACATTATGTAGTTGTGTTGTAGGAAAAAAATATAGTACGCCACCTGCTATGTTCCTTACCTATCTCTTGCTCAATCCAAGTTCATAATTTTGTCTGTATAAATATGTTAGTTTTTTAAGTACCTTCTGATTGTCTTTATTTTATTTGTGGAAGAGAAATAAAACAAATTATTATTATTATTATACATCTGGTCATAATTGGCTTATCTGAAGACCATCACTATTAATACTAATTAGGCCATAAAGATTTTTTGCGATTGACTGATGCTGGTTTTTTATCGAATTTTACCAGAAACAAAATACTCACTGTTAAAGAAAACAGTTGATCCGGAATATAATTTCCAGTCTTCGGTTGTCAAAAACTTCCGAAGAGAAACCGTATTTATGCCGTATTTAAGGTAGGTGTTAATTTACTGTTTGAAAACCCTTTCATTCGCGCATCCAGTCCGACTCGCAGTTTGTCGGTATTTTTCACTAATTTTCAGAAATAAATATGATTAGTAATTTAACACTATAATTTAAAACTATTGTAAAGGATATTCAACCATGGCTTGTACTCCGTTTTTCTTAAACACGACGATCCTCTGTACTTGTCCGTGCGGTGTGCTGATCGTGTGTATGACGTCCTGTAACAAACAAACAGGCAAAACGTTAATAATTATCGTAGCAACAAATATATTTTACATAATAATATATACAGTGTTTGGCCGTAAAAATAGTATAGACGCTAGCTCATCAACCTACCCGAAATTGTCAAATTTTCTTAATCAAACTTGAACCTAATACTTTAACGATAAAGTTGAAAATCTATTAAAGAAATTAGACATATTGTGGTAGTAGTGATGTGCTGGCGTCTAGGTCTGTACAACAAGTTTTTAGAAATCTTTGTCAACTTTAATTCTGTCTTAATTGACAGTCTCTTTCTGAGACTGCGCTATGTACCGTCGAAGAACAAACAAAAACTTTTCATGTGTCTTACTGCTTTAATTGTATTTAAAAAAAAGAATTAAAATGTGGGTTCGAAAAGATAACTTGTGCCCGCTATATAGGAAAGGTATTTGTTTGAAAATGCCCAAAATTTGACGAGGAGTTTGGCATTTAGAGTAGCGTCCATCAGCTCCTGTGATGTGCAAATAACAGGACAGGCAGGACATGATATCAAGAGTCCCATCGTTTGTGGGGCAACACCACATTTACACTCAAGGGTAGAATCATCCCCTGTCGAGGCTGCGGGTTGTCCGCAAGGGATACCGAGGCCTCGACATGAAGGGCGAAGAAGGAACATGGGTGGTTTTTAGTCAGTAGAAGTCTGACACTCCCTTTCGCTCTGCCCAAGAGCGGGAGGGGTTATTTGATGATTTCCCACCCCACAAAAAAAAAAAAGGGTAGAATCATCTACAAATCTCCACCAGCAGGGCTATTGCGTATCTTTTTAAATGTCAGTGGCTATCATAGTGTCCATCGATTCACTTTCAAATGGTTCCATTTTGTACCAAAAAATAACCATTTGACAGTTAATCGATGGACACTATGATAGCCACTGACATTTAAAAAGATGCGCAATAACCCTGCTGAACAGGTGTAGATTGATACATCGCTCCTGGATCGAATAAGTATCGGGAAGCGTATTACATAGAGGGCACATAAATTAAGTAATTCTAGTGTCTAACACTAAATCATTTAACCCACAATAAAATAATTATACACCAATAAACACTCTAAAATCGAGGCCAATAATAAACACAGAAACATTAGCAATACAGTCGTAAATTCCCGTCAATGGCGTTGACTAATAAAATTAATAATATTGATTTAATGTTGAGACAACACAGAGTAATGAATTTAATTTACAACTTCTTGATTGCTACGTCTAATGAAAGCAATAAAATGAAATGTCAATCTATTCTAACGTTAGCGCGGGATATTGAGCATGACTATTGTTTATTGTTCCCGTCTGTATATGTCAGGCATGAGAATTAAATTATAATGCCAACAATATCGTGATGAGTTGCATCACTACTCTTCTCTGGACGCTCTTAACTTGCACGTCTTTCTACATCGTTCTCAAATATAATATTTAATATGATCTTAACACGAATGATAATGTAACCAACATTTTAAAATTCATATAATTATTTAAAAGAGTGTCCATGGAGTTTCTTGACCATTCTTCTCCATAGAGATCTACGCTTTAGAATGAGCAACTACAGTACTTTCAGTAAGTTACTCAAGGTACTTATGACTGACTGTAGCTTCGTTTTATTTGTTTTTCTGACATTCAAAAGTACCTGTAATGGTCTAATTGTTATTTGGCTCACCAACAATTGAATGCACTTTACAAAGGTATGAGATAGCTAAATCTAATAGAGTTATAGACTAGTGTACCAAATTCCGTGGTCCGGGTGCCGTTTATTTAGCGCGGGGTGAAAAATGCAAGCAAGTCCTGCCGGTCACAGGAGTAGCTGGTAGACGCTTTTGAAAGTGCCGATGCTTCTCATGTATGTACTGCATTATCATATTGATTTTATCAAGTGGCAGTTAGTTTACATATTGACGCAAATCAAAGACAATCACATTAACAAACAAACAAACGAAAAACTTAAGAAAACAAATAATCAATTTATTCTCAAATGCGACCAAGTAAAAAAAGTTAAACTATCCAACAGATCCAATATAAAACCTATCACCACTTTACAATGCACGGCAGTGTACATACAGTGGGGGCGCAATATCGCTACCCACTTGTTGGAATTGAAATCGTCGTACACTGGCGGCCGTAATAACATTTTGCATTTGACATTAGACGGCGGTAGTTTTAATAAAAAAAATAAAAAAATCTTTGCCGGTTCTTGTTGATATTGCTGGGGTTCTCTTTATACTTACCCCTTTTTTATCCGTAAGTATATGGATACGGGTATAAAGAAACTCTGAAAAAGAAAGGGAAAGCAAAAACAAGATTTGGCAGTTTCTGCCGGGGCTGCAGGTTGTTCGAAAGAGATACCGCGGCCCCGGACACAAAGGGCTAAGAAGGAACATGGGTGGAATTTAGTCAGTAGAAGTCTGACACTCATTCATCAGTCATCGCCAGTCGTCAATCATTTGATGATTTCCCACCCTCCAAAAAGAAAGCAGTTTATGTTTGATTGTAACATTACATTTGTTTCACCGTAGCTCCTAAACAGCTGAGCCTATTTTAACGAATGAGGTGACAATCAATGGCCGTCGAGGCTGCGGGTTGTTCGCAAGAGATACCGCGGCCTCGACATGAAGGGCTAAGAAGGAACATGGGTGGTTTTTAGTCGGTAGAAGTCTGACACTCCCTTTCGCTCTGCCCAAGAGCGGGAGGGGTTATTTCAATTATGTTAAGGTTTCGTATAACCGGAGTCACACGTCATGAAACTAATATAGACCAGACGTGTGATTTATGAAAAACGTATCAAATCGATTTGTATGTCTTGCTTATATTTTTTTTTACTTTATATAGATAAGTATTTAAAAAAATACAATGTTCTGAATTGATCTCAATATCTATGCACCACAGTTTTCGCAGTTTGTCTGTGAGAATCATATTAGTTTTTGTCTTAACTGGGATTTTTTAATAACTTTTGAACCACAAACTTAATGAATATTTGGCACAATACGTGCACAAATAATAAGTAGAAGAGAATGGTGTAATAATATAAAATGTAACGCAATGTATGAACTGCTTATATTCCCGTGCAAATCGTAAAACTTGATTGAGAGAAAGGAGATTGCTGTTTTGTTGGCAACGAGAATGCTCTTGCAAAATGCAGATAGGTACCTGCACGTCTCTTATTACACAAAGACATAACACTAAGAAATAACGGGTTTTATTAACTTCAGAGTTTTAATTATTACTGGCTATTATACAGGGTGTAAATCAACCCATCACACAGCCGTCAACCAAGCATTCTGTACATCAAACTAAGTACCCCTACGCAAAAATTTTTGCTGGGAAACGACTATTTTCTTTGGGTCAAAAATCACATTTTACGGTAAAACTCAATGTAGCACTGTTAAAACATAGTGTTAGTGGATGCTTTAAATAGTAAACGGATCATGGAGGTAATTTCAGTTAAGTTATAACCTGAAAAACTAGTATTTACAAAAACAGCTGTGAAAAATTTGGAACTTTGACCCCCAATATCTCCGTAAAGGAGGTTCCCAGGTATGGTCTGGAACAAAAAAATAATCGCAGTGGTGGGGAGAACAAGTGCCCTTAGTTTGCGTTAAGGGTACTTTTACACCCTGTATTTCCTTACACTACTTACTTTTACAAACAAAAACACATTAAAATTTTCCAAATCGTCGCATAGAAGAAAAAAACAAAAAGTGTATAATTGAAGATATACGACCAACGCGCGGGTTTTCTGTACCAAATGAAAAAGAATCACTTAATTGACTCAGTGACCACGGAGTAATAATCAGTGAACATACACGAAATCAAAAAAAAAACTCTTTTTTTTTTAGAAGTCGGTTAATAAAGGTGAAATTCATACACAACATTTTATACATAATCTTAATAATCAATATGGTGTGCCAATAATTTTGGCCGAATCAACATCGGTAACCTTTCTAAACTATTGACTTGCCGAAATTCAATCATCCCCGTTGATTTGAGCGAAAAAATCGAGAGCTCTTAAAATATTTGCTGATACAAAATAAATTATGTTACCAATTGGGTTCTCGAGAGTGGTTCAGAGATCGGTGAGATCCTGAGATCTCAAATAAGTAAATTAAATATCATCGACTCGACGATGATATTTAATTTACTGATTTTTGAATAATTTCCTCTGTTTTTTTAATACAGAAAATTGCGATATTGAATGGCCATTTCTCTTTTTATAGAAAATAGTCACAATAAGATAGAAAACAGGCAACTATTATAAACAACATAATATAACATCACTCCTCTAATCCCCAAAAGGATAGGCAGAGGTGCATCTAATAGTACACCCATATTTCGCTAGGGCACAAATCCGGAATCCATGGCTGCTGAGAAATTTTGTGCCAAATTACATCAAAATTCGTTCAGTCGTTTGAATAGAGTTACTATCGCATTAAATTTACCTACTACAATCATATAACAACGGAACATCTCCACTCCAACAAAAATATACTCGTATTCAACTTTTAAAGCGAATTCATGCTCGATGTGAGTCCAGAAGTCTGTACTTCAAGTGTCCGAAACAATTTTGTCCAAACGCTAAGAGCAACAGAGCAAGATTGCTCGGATATACGAAATTGTTTGGATATGGCATAATATACATATGGTTGAGAAAACAAGACAAATATTTTATGGTTATGTTAAGATTAGATGCTGAGATTTAGAGTGGGAATCTTTCTTTCTTTCATCATCATCATTATTTCAGCCATAAGACGTCCACTGCTGGACATAAGGCCTTCCCCAGGAGGGGGTGGATTTGATTGAAAAAATTAAGACCAAAAGTTGTAACGACACTTTTTGCTATAGTTGTAAGCCGTGTGGCGGCGTGTGCGTGTTTCTCTGTCTGTCTCTCTCTCTCTCTCATAGAAAGCAAGCCAGTTATTTTTTTTCTTCTTGATGGGTCTCTGACTTGGCTTTACATACCGTCGAACATATCTCTTGGGCATGCTGGTTTCCTCACTGAAAACTTTCCTTGTGGCATTTTCCTCATTTCTCCGCATCACAAATTACCGATTAAGGCTTGTATTCACGCCAATGACCTTGTGCATACAAACTACCTCTCTCGGTCGTAGATACGGACTCTAAACGGACGCGTTTTTCATTTATTATAATTAAAATAATACATGTTTTTAAAAAGTAAGAAAACCAAATTATTTTCCTTTGTATTTCAAAGCAGTAGATATTTTTTTTATATTATTTTGTTAAAAAATGAAGGAGTAAAATGGTTCCATTCAACGATTTGGAGGTGATTTTGTGGATTTTTTTTCTTATTATGTGATACCGATACAAAAATTGTGGCTAAACCAAATTACGTGTCATATCATGTAGATTACAAAAAAAAATTCTCAGATGTAATTTCTCTGTAAGTGCCGGTGAAAAACCGCTTCATCTGCACGCTGTTTTTAAACTTTTTCGAGAGAGGACCCTTAACACACAGCTTTTTAGTTACCGGCGCAACTTTCAGACTTTCTCTCATGTATACATAAAATCCTTGAGGTACATAATCTTCATCATCAGCCTATAATTACAAATATTTGTATGGCCTGCAGATAGTTGTTTCGGGTCTGGGTATTTGTGTATGTGACTTTATATGTTTGTGAACGCACCCACAATACAGGAGAAAATCCTAGTGTGGGCAATGTTTTTATAAAACAAAAAAAAAATGTGTCCACTGCAGGGACTCAGGCCTTCTCTCTAGGAAAGGTTTAGACTCGAATCCACCACGCAGGCCCAGTTGTTGGTAGATGTCACATGTCTTCGATTTTTTTGGTTCTAAGACATGTCGGTTTCCTCACAATGTTTTCCTTGAGAAATCTTATGATAAGTTTTTACATTCGATTTTATAACTTGCCCAGGTGACAGTTTTCTGGAGTACATTCCTATCACTAAATTAACTACCCTAAAACAAACAAGCAACCAAAATACCCTCCGAAAAATAACATATTCCTAACAAAGCTTATTGTAATAATTAATTTTCGCCCCTCGACTCTGGGGTGGTAATAATTAAAACCCCCAACGGGATGCCCCAACGTATTTTTTAGGCTGGCAAGTATTAATTTTTAATTCGCTATCTTACACACAGAAATATTTATAGGAATTCCGATGAATTAAATTGGTTTTCAGGAATTACGGATTTTTTACACGTTTATAGGTGTTAGTAGAAATGTTTTTTTAGTAGGAGCTACGTGGTTGATTTGAATGTAATTAGACAGCTGTGAAGAATTTATTTTATTAGGCAACATTTTTCTCCTAGAGGTGTCTTTTGGACCGAAAAAACCGGGAAGCCTTTGTTAAGTTCAGGAGTGGGACACACCCCCTACAAAAAAATCTTACTTTATTTATCCATTAATCAATAAAATTAAATGTGTTTTTGGACACCACTCATCAAGTCAAGACGATTCGCAATAGTTTGAAAACAAGGAGCGATTAGCGAAACTTTCGATTAGTATTATTAAATATTTTCGCAAACTAAGTTTTTAAATTCACAGTATCGGTCACTAACATTATTACTAGCACTGAAGCTACACTAACTACGGGGGACTCATAACAAATAGTACCAAATACCAAAAATAGAGTGAAAGATCACTACCTTTCCTCTCCTTTATGAGTAATATTGTGTGTATAGTGAGATATACACATTATATTTTATATGTTTATATATCTTAGCATTATGTATTTATATAAGTATATATCCATATTTACTTATATGTGTATTTATTATTATAGGTTAAGTTAGTTAAAGCACATAACTCATTGTTCATTTCATTTTTATTTTTTATTTTTTTCACACACTATCGTCTACATTTCTTTTTCATTTCTCCTTTTGCAGGTCTGCTGGCAGAAATTTCTTTAGAAATAAGCAGTACCTTTGTACTCAAATGTTATATTATAGTATTTTTCCTGTGCTGTTTACTGTGTGTACATAAATAGTAAAATAAATAAATAAAATAAATGAATAGTAATCATGGTAAATATCCCGTTTTCAACGTTAATGATAATTAATATTCGCAAAACTCCCGATTCACCAAACGTCAAACAATATCGTCTTCCTATCATTAGATCAGTATATTCTAACATCTTTTTAAGCACACAATAACTTCTCAATCCATTTTATCAACAACAACAGTTCAACCTACAAGTCAGTCTAAATTAACTGCAAGTTAAACTCCACGTTAGTAAACTGGCTGTCAATGACACAATGCATCGGAAACGAACCCGTACCTTTGAGGATAGCTACCTAACTCTGATCTCGTCGACTGTTGGCTAACTGTGTGTTGAACTGACACCCGCTCGGGAATCGAACTTGGCACTTTGGTAGGTGATCTTGTCTAATTTGTTGTGCAAGTTGTTAGGTATGGACTTAGTCCTAATTATATCGTACGTAAACGTCACATCACGCCTGTTTGCTAATTGTTTACCCCCTTTTTTTTTGGGGGGTGGGAAATCATCAAATAACCCCTCCCGCTCTTGGGCAAAGCGCAAGGGAGTGTCAGACTTCTACTAACTAAAAACCACCCATGTTCCTTCTTAGCCCTTTGTGTCGAGGCCCCGACGGGACAACCTGCAGCCCCGACGGGAACTGGTTTCCTCTTTGAAGCTATCAGCGTAATAATATATAGAAATCCAACCAAGATTAAAACGCCAGCAAATCGTACCGGTAAGTATTTTTCCCGCCGAGTATACACACACGTTGGTTTACAAAATCAATATATTTAATGCATATTTGCTTTCGCGCTCAAGTGGGTGCATGAAAAACGAGCCGACGTCGGGAAGACGTGCCGCCATACTTTTTTTACAGGTGACTAGCTAGCTGGTAGGTAGACCATGAATAGAGAACTATGGAAGATCTAACGTAGAACTTTTGAAAGAAAAGTCTTTTCGGCAATATTTTGAAGATATTATTATTTCATTTTCTCTTTGCAATGTTTGACCTATTTAATGTCATTGGAAAACATCTCTCTGCACAAAGTAAATTTTATTAAAAAAAACTAAGAAATCATAACTAACAAAAACCCTTACCCGTCTTTAGTGTCGCCGAAAATGTTGGCACAAAAAAGCTTAATCCATTTTTAAGCGTATTTAATATGGTTTCTTTTCTTGATTTTTAATATGTCATCTTTACGCACCTCCGACACCAGCTAAACGATTTTTTAACTTTCCTTTTCGACGTGTCCGATTAAGAAACCGCATCGTAATAACAAATATATCCTACAATTCTTCGTTTCATGGCTACCCTACACATCTAAAGAAGTATTGACATAGTGTTAGGAGGGGAGATGATTCCATTTCAGTAAGGGGGATGATACTGCCAGCTCGCACTATTCTATAGACAGGGCTTTCAGTTTCATGGTTAAGTTTACGAGATAGCTTTTTGATAGTTAGACTTTTAGGAAGAGTTTTGCAAAATTATGTCCCTAGTTATACAGTGTGGTGCTGACAATACGACAATAAATGAAACCACTGGTAGTTCTAGTTGCTAGGAACATTATTAAACTTTCAAATAAATCTTAACACCAAAATAAAAAAAAAACAATAAAACTAAGTAGCATTAAACTGTTAACGAAATACATTACAATTTACAAACAAATATTGGTTTACTAACCTAACGAAATGATTTGCACCGATTAACGTGTGGAAATAAAATGTAACGAACGAATTTGGCAAATGCATTTAGGTAGGTTATTGTCGTATCGTCGGCACCACGACGGTGTTAGGATTTATTTGATAGTTTAATAATGTTCCTATGAACTAGAACTACCAGTGGCTTCATTTATTGTCGTATTGTCGGCATCATACTGTATAACAAGTCTTGAATATCAGTTATGGAGGAATTGAGGTCTGAGAAGGTTGTAGCTGCTGCAGGGGTAAAAAGTGGAGTAGCAGTCGGACTGCCATGTCACAGGTCTAGAGTTCGAAGGCGTCGAGGCTGCGGGTTGTTCGAAAGAGATACCACGGCCTCGGCCCAAGGGCTAAGAAGGAACATGGGTGATTTTTAGTCAGTAGAAGTCTGACACTCCCTTTCGCTCTGCCCAAGAGCGGGAGGGGTAATTTGGGGATTTTCCACCCGCCAAAAAAAAAAAGACCAAGACATCTGGTTTTCGAATTCGATTCGATTCCGAGTTTCGATTCATGTGTGTATTGTAGGTATAAATAATAACTTGCACTTTTAAACAGGATGCCTGAGAGATATTCTCAATGGTATAATAATATAATATCCTATTACATAGAACTTTAAACATAACTAGAGTAAATTAGGTGTATTATTAGGTACACCTTTACCTAACCCTTCGGGAATTAAGTCGGTTTTGGTCACGCTCACGCTACATAATAGGGTAGTTAACTAAAAAAATCTAATAAGTCCATCAGATAGATTTCCAAAAAATATTGGACACGTATTTTTTCTTTTTTTACGTAAACAAACAATGAAGACGATACAGTGCTTTGAAAACTCGTGTGACGTCATAATTTAAGACATTAGTATGACATTATTTACCGGTGAGTGACGTCATAACCCCCACTCAAATCTTTGACGCGTTTTATCTTCGTCAACTTTTAGTGATTTGATGAAATAAAAAATACGTATCTAATATTTTTCGATAATCTAACAGACAGACTAATTAGAATCATGTTATTTTAGTCAGTAAACATCCCTATTATTGTCATAAACTTATCTTAGAAACTGTCCAATAATTCTGAAGTCTTGTGATTATAACGCCTAAGGATATTTTTAACACAATCAAGCTACTCCAAAATCACTTCAAAAGCTTTAAAATGTACTGGCAAAAGAAAACCGTAGGAAAGCCAGCACTTGGCAGACTTTGAAAATAACAAATATTGAGATCAAAGAATATAATATACAGTTAGGCTTGCGTACGTCTTGTTGTACCGATAGCAGAAAAAATGTGTTAAGCAAAAAATATTCTTGGAGATTGGCATTTGAGATGTTTTTTTTAAGCTTTAATTTAACTTGCCGTTTCCGTTTGTTTGTTTGTTAATACCCCATGTTATTTTTAACTTTGTTAAAAACAATATTTCATGTCACGTATACATTCAGGTTGGCAAAAAGCATAAATATAAATGTGTTTGACATTGCTAAAAACAATAGTGAGCCAAACGGTAGAGGTTATAATCCAGTTATTACACATAAAACAATTAATCCTTTCAGCGTAACAATTTGAAACAATACTTTTGTTTAAAAATCCACTGAAACCGATGTCAAAGGAAAACAACAAAAAACTGATATTCACTGTCCATTTTTTTACAAAAAAATATTGTATAGAGCTACATTTTTACGTAGTAATACGTATTCACTATTTCGACTGAAAAATCAAACAATCAAAGTAACAACTTGACACTGACAACACATTTATATCGTTGCAGTAAGGTCGATTTTCGTGTTACAAGTTTTACTAGTACAATCAGCAAATAAAATTCAATACGTTGGTAGCACTTAAGTTAATTTGCTGTCGGTACACAGGCTCCACAGGTTAGCTGCGGCTGTGCCAAATTGATTCACTTGTATGAAACTAAGGTTTTTCGTAGTTGTTATTTTTTTGTA
Organism: Diarsia brunnea; assembly: GCA_949774965.1. Classification (NCBI taxonomy): domain Eukaryota; kingdom Metazoa; phylum Arthropoda; class Insecta; order Lepidoptera; family Noctuidae; genus Diarsia; species Diarsia brunnea. The sequence goes on along the minus strand of OX459022.1, from coordinate 11,387,410 downwards.
TGGCACCGCAATATGATTGTGGGGAGTATTTTTATTTTATTGGAGTTTTTTAATAGTAGTTTGTTTCTTTTGTTCACATGTTTAATGCTGTCTGAATACTTATACATTGAAAATTAAAACTCTTGATGGTTACAAAATTTAAAGAGTTTATGGTAATGAAAAGCCAAAATTTCAATGAATTTTGCTCAAAGGTGTGGTTTAAGAATTTCTTCTTAGTCGACTGAATTTTATACATCTAGAGCTTTATGGATAGGACTTTTGTATTAGAAAAAGGTTTATTGCAAAAACTTGTACAACTTTTACAGTAAATCCTTTAAATAAAGGTACCTACTTTAAGGATCTGAAATAAAAAATTGTACCTGTATATAGATCCCGCTTTTCAATGACAAATTATGAAAAGGTAAAAGTAATAACTATCGTAAGTGGTGTATTTAAACATATAAAAGTAATTTGTATCAAAATCACTGCAAACACAAATAAACTACAGATTAAGCATACACAATAACAGAAACAAAATACTGGTATTTATAACCCATTTTAACTGAAAAACATTCCCAATTACACACAGAATCCATTACCGTATCAATTAATTAAATTTCAAAAAGTCCATTACTACCCCTAAACCGACAGGGTTGCTCGAGGGGGTGTTACTAATTGATGTGCTGTTCACCCCGGTCACTGGCACAGCTTCAAATACACGGAAAACATACAAATTTGCAATGTTTTAAGGTATTTGAGGATTGTGTGTTAAGTTTTAAATACACAAAATATTTTACACTTTGAACGCCACCTGTTACGATCATTACACAATCCTTTTGCCTCGTCCACGTTTATACATCTGCGAGTACTACGCACCTGGACCTTTCTGAAGAATATCACCAAGAAGGACAGTGTATGTTCTTTTAGGGGTTCCCCTTCCGGCGTTGCCACTCACATTCTACCACCACCACCATTCACCTTGTAAATATATCGCCTTTCACTCATCCTGACCACATGACCAAACCATCTAAAATCTAAGCATAAGTACTCTTTTTAATTTATGTCATTACATCTTATTTATCCGACTGAGGCGAAGCCCATAAGGAGGGTTATGTGTTTGACCTGTATTTTATACTAACTGATGCCTGCGGCTTCACCCGCGTGGATGTCAGACAAATGATGACAAATTATGTACTAAACTTCCTCGAGAACCACACTATCCATTGGTGAAAACAGCATGAAAATCGGTGCAGTAGTTTATGAGTTTATCGCGAACAGACAGACAGACTTTGTTTTATAATATGTAGTGATGATAGTGATAATTTCTATTCCATCTTATCACCATTCATAGAGGCTATAAGACACCTCTCTAAAACAACCCTAAGACCTGAGCTAGCTCGCCGACCGTCCGTCTTATGACGACGACAGGCCGTGTCGACGGCGCCTTCGTGTTCCACGCGCGCCTCAAAGAGATGTCAGCACCATGGAAGGGGTCCGCAAGGGCAGATGCCCGTCGGGGCTTCGGGTTGTTCGCAAGAGATACCGCGGCCTCAGCATGAAGGGCTAAGAAGGAACATGGGTGGTTTTTAGTCAGTAGAAGTCTGACACTCCCTTTCGCTCTGGCCAAGAGCGGGAGGGGTTATTTGATGATTTCCCACCCCCAAAAAAAAAAAAAAAAGACCTGAGAACCCTATTTCCAGCCAGTAGAGACTAGAGCTGTCATGTCACAATAGGGTAAAATACGTTATTGATGTGCTAATAATTCCCATGTCTTTGTCTTTTTTTCTGTTCGTAATAGGAATTAGGGTCACGGATGATGTACGAGGGTCATTTGTTTTCTTTTTACCCCTACTGGCGAACATTTATTTCAATTATTCTTTTTTGAGGGATATGCGGACCGTATTGTAGTCAGATCAGTCCAATGAGACTAGTCCAGGAGTGTGGATGGTTGATGATCACTCATAGGTGAAGTGGAGACTAACAATGATGATCATCATCATCATTCTCTTGCCCTTATCCCAATTCATTTAGGGTCGGCGAAGCATGTCTTTATCCATACTTCTCTGTGTGTCGTCATCTCATGAAACACCTCCTTTCTTACCATATCATTCTTAACACAGTCCATCCATCGTTTAACTAACATGCTGCCTAAGTATCAACATGAGTGGAAAACAATAAACTAATACCGATACAGAAAACATAATTAAGGTAGAATAATTAAAATTAAAATCGGACAACAAACTTCGCTATGACGTGTCCTTGCGGAGAGCGAGCATAATAAGTAGAAAACAAAAAATAAAACTTAGCTTTTACCTTTTGCTTTTTTATATGAGCTATTATGGAAAAAATATTTTAGAAGAAAAAAAACTACAAGAAAAAAAATAAAAAAAAATATAAATCACGCGCATCGGTGCATGTCAATAAATAAAACTACTCAAAATAATATAGAAATAACCCAGTCATTATTTAATAACGAACTAAACACGTACAACAACCCTAAAACAAAAAATTCTCATCCATTTTACACGTCGACGAAAACACGAACGCGAAAGAATAACAAAACAGAACACGTTAATAATTAAAACATAAATTAGGAACCTGCTTAAATGCCAAGCGATGACCCTAACATTAGGGGTGGTAATTCGCAGTAATCAAGTTTCATGTTACTTTTACCGCGAATGTAAGGGTAGGTAAATAAAAGAGGAGGTATAAATGAGCTAATTTGTGGCTATTTTTTATTTATTTCGGCGAAACGGAAATTGCAAAAGAGGGTGAGAAATAACAGCAATTTTAACCCTTCTCTTGCTTGTTCTGTTAGCCAGATAAGCATAGCATTATCAACTTATAATGTACCGACTTCTGGCACTCACAATGAGAGGGAATAAATAGGTTGTAAGCCACTACGCTACAGAGGTCCAGGGCCCCGTGCAGGTTCTTCGATTTTTTTTTGTCATTTGATTTTTTGGACATATCGGTTTCTTTTCACCGTTTCGAAAACAAGTTTTGGTTGTGAATCTACAACAATATCCCGATTAAAAAGGTCTGCAATAAAAAAAAATGGTAAGTACAGTCAGCAAAAAAACGGCTAAAAAGTAAGACAAGTCAACCTTAGAACATAAATACCTTCTCTATCTACGGGAAGGTAACGTTCCCTAAGATATCTTTAAGGTATATTTCAAATTAACTAAGATATATTTCGGGTAATCTACGATGTTACTCAAGATAATGACGCCATTTTCTACCTTTGAAGTGGGTTTTATGTTTTATGTCATCTTTTAACCTTACATTTATCTATGTTGGTATTAAGCCAGAGTTTCATAAGGTATTTATTTTGCTACAGTCAAACATAGGTACATCATCATCATCACATCAGCCAAAAGACGTCCACTGCTGGACATAGGCCTCCCCCAGAAGGGGGGATTTGCCATAATCGCCACGCTTGGCAGGCGGGTTGGCGATCGCAGTATGGTTGTTACAAAGGCACAGAGAACGCTGCTGCCCATTCTCTGGTAAGTCCCTTAGTCGCCTCTTACGACACCCACGGGAAGATATGGGATGGTGCTATTCTTTACGTCCGACACCATACGGCATAAGAGAATCATTAATTAAAAAAGAATCGTCACCATCACCTGCCTAGCCCTTCTCCAACTATGTTAGGGTCGGCTTCCAGTCTAACCGGATGCAGCTGCCTGCCTATCTTTAGTATTAGTTAATTTAATAAGATATTATTTGGTAAAATCAGAATATTACCTTTTAAGTTCAACAACATAACATCCGACACTCCAGTTTTGATAGCAAAACCGAATTTCACTTTTATCGCTTTGATCGAGTTTAATGCTTAAAAAATCCACCCTAACGAGTTCTACTCTAGATCTACACTCAGCAACAAAACACACATTATCCCATTCCTTCGCAATCAGAGAACAATTTCAGCATCGGTGGTAGCTTATAAATATTTCACACATTTTCGTGAGGCCGGCCAGTTTCGTTCTCACTGTACCATTGTTTCATTTCGTCGAGATTAAAAAATTCACGCACTACGCCCGCCCCGCGCCCGTAGCCCGATAAAGTGTGATAAATAAATAAAATGTTGCGTTTAAATATTTTGTTGGTGATTGTACTTTTCGTGAGAATTGGAGTGGCTTTAGAATTACTTTTGAGTAGTTTTTGTGTCTGGATCTTGGTATTATTCTAAGAGCATTCTAGTTAAGTAGAAGCGGCTGTAATACGCATGTTTTTTTTTATTTAAATTTAAATCAAAAAAATATTAATACGGTACAGTACATACAGTCAATACCGTTTATGTTAATTTAATCCCAATTAATGTTTTTTTTTACAATTTACAACCTAAAATTTACCTGCAAATTGCAACAAAAGTAAGAAAATTTGACTTTCGCGACCTACGAGTGTAAGAGCTTTTCTAAGCTGGTTGTACCTTTTCTCCTGAAAAAGCTCTTATGCCTTTTCTGAAAATATAAAAATTTGTTCTAAGCATTTCTTTGGCAAATGTTCAATAAAATTATCACTTGCATTTTTCACACCGACAGCAAAGACAACAATATTTATTTAAACTTGATTTTAAATAAAAAAAACCCTTAAAAGAGATCCACTTTTTACCATCGTCATTGCCATCATTCTGCCTTTTCCCAACTATGTTGGGTCGGCTTCCAGTCTAACTAGATGCAGCTGAATACCAGTATTTTACATGGAGCGACTGCCTATCTGACCTCCACAACCCAGATCCACTTTATACCAATAAGAGAATATTCCCCGAACCTAAAATTTTTGTCTACGATATTCACAATTTTGTCCACCGCTTTCCCTCACTATTCTGATCCCCTCTGAGAACCTACGGATTTTCGCATATTTCTGAACGACGTCTAATGTACTGGTAAATTGTGTCCATTTTATGATATGATGCTAAAACTGCTCTACCTCAAGGTCCACCAATTTGAGTCGAACATGGAATGGTAACTTAATAGAAAGCAACAAAGTTTATTATTTTTAAGGCTTTATTTGTTCCAAGTCTGAATAAAGTGGGTTTGCAACTTTTCTAGAAACAATTCTTTAAGCACTAGGTAAAAAAAAGTTATTAGGGAACAAATAATATTTCATTATAGTGCACTACACCAATCGCCTAAGGGTAGGCTAAGAAACCTACGCTGAGCATGTTTTTAAACGATGACTATAACGTAACACCAAGCCTCGTGATCCCCAAAAGGTTAGGCAGAGGTGTACCTAATACCACACAACCCACATTTTGCCATGTTTCTAAACGAAAACTATTTACCGGTAAACTGTTTCTATTTTATGAAAACTGCTCTACTTTTACCAAACCAAAAGATAAAGAAAACAATAATGTTTACTATTTTATGCGGTTTAAGTCCACGTCCCAAGCCATTTGCACCTTTTAAAAAATATTACAATTCTTTATTTCATTGCACTTTGCCTTAAAGAAGGCGTTAGTACGAAACAATCACATTTTTCATTGTGTGTAGTGCACACTTTCATCCCTCGAGGGGTAGGATAAGAAAGTTTCGCTCTGCAGGTTTCTAAATGAAAAGTAATGAACCGGTAAATTGAGTCTATTTTATGATATGATGCCGAAACTGCTCTACCTGCGACGAAACTAATTTAGGGCGAATATGGGAAGGGGTATGTAGGTGGTAGTTACTGGGAAATGAGGAACTGGTTTCTTATGAAGACAAAGATAGAGCACGCTTATGTAAAATAACTCTTGTGCACAGGGAAAGAAAGTGAAATATCCGTTTTAACAACAGCGCGAATGAGTATGAGGTTCTGGGTCCGATTCCCAGGTCGGTTTCCCATCAGGAATTTTTCGGTAGCAACTGCTGTCTGGTTGTGTCCATAATGTCAATAGGCTCGTCTCCTATTACATGGAACTAAAACATAACTGACGAAGCACCGTAAGACGTTGCGTTAGAAGACCTCCCACTAGGTGGACCGCTAACCTGGTGAAGGTTGCGGGGATCCGCTGGATGCGAGACGCACGGGTCCGGTCAATTTGGCGACACTTGGCGGAAGCCTATGTCCAGCTGTGGACGTCTTTCAGCTGACATGATAATGTTGATTCAAGCACTGAACAAATATTTAATTATTTTTGAAAAATCCTTGAAAATTGGCTCATTTATGACAAAATTGCATTACTATCGTGCTTATATCGTTCTACGATTCCGTAAATGCAATTATTTTAATTTTGCCTTCTTGCCTAAAAGTCGTTACGAATAAATTGTCTCCATTTTAAACCGAAAACGTGACAATTAGCTTGTTTCGAGTAATGACAAAACTCCAAATAAGTGTAAAATTTCACAAGAAAAAAAATACAAATCGTGTACCATTTTAATAAAATTTTCTTCATTGTAACAGTTGGTATGCTACTCCAAAAAAAATCTTGTTAACCCATATTTCACAGGAAACGCGGAGATTAAGGAATTCGGGCTTATAACGTCTATTAGGACTTATGACTACTTAACATTTAAGCAGAGCCCCATTTATCTTTCTTATTACAAAAAATCCTTCAACACAGTAAAAAAAAAAAATATTACAAAAAAATTTACACCACCAAAATTTCTACAGTCCAAGGAATACGACACAAAATCGTGTGCCACAGCGATATTTGAGTTGGTAATCGTAAATCACAATCGGCTGACGCACAGCTAGCTTCGCAAACGTCAAAACATAGGTCACAGATGTGTAAATCAAAAGATTCCTCGAAATGTTACAATTTTAACAGCTACACTTCCCTAATTCCAGTTCACACCTTATTTCACGTACTTTAAGACCTATTTTCAAACAATTTTAGAATTTAAAGTGACGTTTAAAGTTTGTCGTTGCAACATCTGTTGACGGGGTAATTATGAAATGCGTTTACGAAGCTAGTGTTGCGTGGATTAGAGTGACATAATATACATGTGTTTTTGTCGCGTGCCGTGTCTGTCTGTATGTTTGTGTCCTCATTTGTTGTGATTAGAGGGAGCGGGTGTGGTTTCAATTCGGGTGAAACTATTTCGGAATTTGGTATTTACACTTTGAAGGGTGTTTTTGTTCTCGTTGTTAGTATGGATAAATAATTTAGGTATTTCTTGTCGACGACTGCTTCTTTGCTCTCGTATTCGCAACCGATATTGTAAAGCTTTTGTAATCCCTAAGTCTTGCAAAGTGTTATTGGGTTTTTAACAAAGAATTTCTCAGTAGAAACCCGGATTGTGTATGTGTGAAAAGTTTATTTATTTATTTACTGTTAATGAAGCGCGCCTATTGATGAGAGAACATAACAAGCGAAATATGAGTTTACTAATAAGTAGGTACACTTCTGCCAAACTTACAATGAAAATATTCTTGATTTTTAAGTTTTTAACTTAGTAAGACATATTTTTCCGCCACATTCAGCAAAAGGCAGCCAACTCCACAGCCAAAGCAAATGCAACGAAGACATTATCCATCTTCTTAAACAACGTCATTTGCAGAATTCCTCCAATTAAGTGCGCATAATTAGTCCAAGGTCTGTCTCTTGGACTAAAATGAATTACTTCAAGCTGAATTGTTGAGAGAACCCCGACAGAATTGCAGTTGTCTTTCTCGTTGATTTTATTTAGAACTTCGCTTGTATTTGTTAGGTCGAAATGTGGAAGAAAGATAGGTTGAAATTCTTGGTATCGTCCTACGGTTTCATTTAGTGGGTATCATTCCAGATAGAAACTATATCATGCTGGGAATTTGATTGTTTAGATCCCTATTGACTCGACTAGGCAATTAGGTAAACCTAGGACAGTTTACCAAGTTCCTAAAAGTTTATATAAAATGAATGAAGAAAGTTTCGACTTGAAAAGGTTCTCTATCTTCCCATAGGACAAAATTCGAATAAAGCGTATGATCATCATCTTTCTGCCCGTGTCCCATTTTACTTGGATGTCGGTACAACACGTTGTCTTCTTCCATTCTCTCTTTTCAGACTTCAAAGCATAATTTACTCCTTTCTCTTTAATGTCATTACTCACACAATCCATCCATCTTTTCTCTAGCCTTCCTCTCTATTGAATATAGACTCGGACTGAATTGCTCTCAATCAAGTCACTAGTCTTAGTAGGTAATTATTATAAGGTTTCTCGTTTTTTTTTTACTGAATGTATTAAAATATCTATTAGTTTATTTAATTCTATCTGTATATATATGTACTGGTATGCACCTGTTTATGTATTATGTTTACAAAATGGTTTTATCCTTATTATTATTTATTTTTTTGTACTCTACCACAGTGCTGTCCTATTTGACCCAAAGGTTGACTGGTAGAGAATGCCTTGTGGCATTAAGTCCGCCTATGTACCACTTTTGTACATGCAGTTTAAATAAATAAATAAATATAGCTCAATAAATAAAACTAACAATGTTTAAACACAATAACGCAGGTTTTTAACATACAAAAATGAAAGTCTCAAACCTAAAGACTGAAACCTCTTAAACAAGGTCCTCTTTTTGACCCTAACCACGCACATCATTCAAAAATCAAACCTCACTCTACAAGACAAGGTCTGAAATCTTTTAAACAAAGCTTAAGGTTCGGTTCCGAAACAATATCAAATCGTAATCCGGAACCCTTCAGACTTTTGTCTCGATACCAAGTGCTGACAGACAGCGCTTAAATATTTGAAGGGGGTTGGAACCAAATCCCAAAGTTGCAGATAAGTTTACACCCTTAATCCTTCATTATAACTCCTTGATTTCAAAATAAAAGGGGCAATTTTATTGGAATTTGAAAATTATGCAGGTCCGATTCGTTTTGGAGTCTCTTTGGGGGACCGAATTCGGAATTAGATGATTGGGCAGAGAAACAGATCGGTTATTTTAATTCTCTTGCACAGCATGACCTTTTTTGCATACTTCTCTGTTACTTACTATACTACTCCAAATCTACGTGGGGTTTGTCATTTTTAACTCTAAAGACGATCTATGGGGCTACTTACTTGGGGTGTATGTGCTACGGGGCACCAGTTTGGGCCGATAGGGCCTCCATAGGAGCGGTACGACGTAAATTGCTTCAAAGCCAGCGGTTGGCCTTAATTTTCTTGTGTAAAGCATATAGGACGGTTAGTACTGAAGCCTTACCGGTACTGGCAGGGGTACTTCCAGTCGATCTTGAAGTGCAGCGTCGTGCTTCAATGTACTACTGCGCACGAGAGACCGCAGACGCAGACTTTTTAACGCAACGCGACCGTGCTAAAATAGCTAGATTACTTAAGCCACAGGCTGACGTCTGGGAGGAACTTTTGTCCGAATGGCAATGTAGGTGGGATAATTCCATCAAAGGCCGACACCTCCATCAGTTCTTTCCATCCGTTCGTGAGCGGCTGGCCAGGACATGGCTGGAGGTGGATCACTGTGTTGCCCAATTTCTCACAGGTCATGGTAACTTTAAGAGTAAATTGTTTTCCTTCAAGCTTGTTGACTCACCTTTTTGTCAATGTTCTACATCTGACTGCGAATTTGAACAATCTGCACATCACATTTTATGGGAGTGTAGTCTTTGGCAGAATGAACGTAATATTATGTTAAATAGTGTACGGGTTACATCCGGAGTTATTTACTATACGGACCTTGTAGAAACTAGAACAAATTTCCGTGCGTTCAAGCATTTTTGTCATACCTATTATTGGAATCAAATATAACAGCTCACAACTTAGGACCCAGTAATATTAATGACAATAATATCCGTGGTGCTAGGCAACTGGGCCTATCCCAGTTGTATACGTCCCTGTATGCCTATTGGCCTTGTTCTGTTCTGTCTCCTGCTGATATGGAGGGAAGTGGAAATTATGTTTTTCCTACTCCTCCGCTATTCTTTTCTGATTAATTTCGTTGCGGGATCCAAGACAGTTAAATCGTTTCCCTGGGACTTCGTCGAGCTTCATTGTCTCGGCGCTTTTCTTGTGGTCGCCACTGTTGATTCTGGCTAACAGGAGTTACAGTGGTTTGGGAATAGTGTGGCGGGCTTGTCCCAATTTCTCTGTTACTTCTTATTGCCAGATTTTGGTTATTTCTGATTATTATGGTTTGGAAGTGGAGAAAAACGTTAATTGGTGGACCTTGATGGACCGATGTTGACAGATGACAGTTGTAGAAGAGGATCGAGCAAGTTGATCTGCGATATCCAACTAAGAACTGCTTAGATAATGAATAAACACATGAATAACCCATAGCATCACGCCTGTAATCCTTGTAGGGTTAAGCAGGGGTTTACCTAATAGTACCCACACTTCGCCTGTTACATTTAAGTGTCATGTAATAGGGGACGAGCCTATTGTCATCAACCAGACACTAATCCAACACTCCGTGCCTGTTACTGACGAATTCACAAACACACACACAACATGAATAAATCTTACGATGAACGTCCCAAGACGTCCTAAAGACGAATTATACTTCGTTGCTTCGTCCTTCGAGATTAGGATAACAATGTAGTAATACGTCTAGGTACCGCCTTTCACCCACTAAGTTTGAATTTTTTATTTTTTTTTATTGTGGGTACTTTGTCTTCCTTATAGTTATGCCTGCACCATCACTCATTCGCGTTTTAGTGCGTCGCCGATCACCACATTATTTTCTTCCTTTCATTTGAATATACAAAAAAGATGCCAAAATATAGTCACAATAAACGACGGCAGTGATTTTAAGAAAGAAGATTCGAAAACTCGAAATGAAACATAAACGCGACAGACGGTCGTGTGTTTGAAATGGTTCCGAGAGTAGTACCTCGTCAACGAATATTATTATGTCGCATTACTATCGGACCATGAAGGCACAATAATAATTAAGGTAAGCTGAAGTTTAGTGTTCTTTTTACAAACAGAAGATACCTATTGTGAATAGTGTTCGGACTAATCCGTATCATATTCTGACATGATGTCATAAATATCTGATATAGTGTTGTGTGCATCTTATGGGATGTCACCTTCACATAATTTTGGATTCCCAATTTATAGGCCATACAGTGATTGTGTACATTTGAAAGGAATGTTACCTTCACATTATTTAAGGACCTATTTTATAATTGCATTTTATATCCGTACAGACTAACACATAGTGTTGTGTACCCGCATCTTATGGATAAATTTGGATTCCCAATACATTGGTTATTATAGTGATTGTGTACATTTGAAAGGAATGTTACCTTCACATTATTTAATGACCTACTTAATAATAATTGCATTTAATATCCGTACGGAGTCGGACTAACACTCATAGTGTTGTGTACCTACATCTTATGGGTTAATTTGGATTCCCATTTCATTGGTTTCATAGTGATTGTGTACATTTGAGAGGAATGTTACCTTCACATTATTTAATGACCTACTTAATAATAATTGCATTCTATATCCGTACAGAATAACACATAGTGTTGTGTACCTACATCTTACGGATAAATTTGGATTCCCAAATTCCCAATACATTGGTTATTATAGTGATTGTGTACATTTGAAAGGAATGTTACCTTCACATTATTTAATGACCTAGATAACAATAATTTTTTGTATGGACTAAAATATAGTGTTGTGGATAGTTTTAAGGACTATCGCCGCTCTAAAACCACTAGTTATTATACTAGGAGCACTGGTCGCAGTGACAGATTACGTAGTGATCATATTCACATACCTACATTACAAAATGTAATCACTTGATGCATGATAAACTTGGTGTTGTGGATAGTTGTGAAGACTATCGCCACGCTGTTTTTTCTATTTGATTCCTACATTTGGTTCATTTATTTATATTCCTGCTGAAATGGAAGTTCAAGTTGAAGTCGTGTCATTCCCGATTATTAACTCAGATGAGCCACATCTGGGTACGTCCACCTCGGCGATACATGATATTTCTGCTACAGACAATGCATTCGGAACTACCTGTTAATGTAACGCAAACTAACTTGCACGAAGAGATTTTGATTCTCTCGGGCGAAACTCCATCAAAGGATAAAAAATATGGACCGGATATTAGAGGCGAGTTATATTATCTGTTCGTTGGGAACACATCGCAACGACAGGGTTGACCAAGGATGTCAGAAAAGAGAAGCTAGAAAAGCATCTTGTTCCAAAAAACTGCTTAAATATTGATGCACTGAAGTTAAATCCAGAGATACTTAACGGCCGCTTTATCAGAGATGTTATTAAAAACAACAAGCAGGTGCAGGTCGCAGCAAGTAAGCAGGTATATCTTGTATAAGTGAGTGAAGCACTCACTGTACTCTTTTCTTCAGATTATCTATAAAGACCAGTCGGTACTAAAATTACTGATCGAAGCCGGTCGACTGATGTATGACTCACAACACAGTGAGTCCATGACACGCCGTAGTTTTATAATTATGTTCTACAATCTATCTGATTTAATACAAAAATCTATAATTTTCTATTTGGTGAACATCTGACTGATAATTTATAAGCTGCAAAAGCTATATCAAAATCAGAACCTGCACCAGCGCAGTGACCAAGACAGGCTCCTGTTCAGACTTTAAACCGGACGCCGCTGTTACCGACAGCGCGGCGCGGAGGACATCACGCGCACCGCGCCCGCGACCTGTGCAGCAGTGCCAAGCCTCGCGGCGCTAGACGTCGGTTATCCTACTATTACGATCAATGACAATTAACAACCAATGACCGTCTTGTATTATCGTGGATAAGAGGTTTACTAAACCTGCCTACCCGTTACACGAACCAAGTTTATCTGCGTTAGCTTCATCTGAGTCCTTTAAATACAAGGTGGCCATTACTGATCTTATAAACCGTAAAGCCATTTCATATTGCTAACCATGTGAAGGACATTTATTCTTTCTATTTATTTCCTGATTAAGAAACGCAATCAAAAACGGATTTATATAAAACTTAAGGTCTTGAGCATATGCATTATATTCATAAGTAATCAATTAATCATAACAGAATAATTCATAAAAAATGAATTAAAGGATGTGTATTTTCACGTACCTATACAACCGATATACAAAAAGAACCTACGATACAGGTACAAGGCTAAAAATTATCAATTTTATGTATTACCGTTTGGTTTAAACACAGCCCCATTTGTGTTCACATCGTAAATAAAACCGGTAATTTGTTTACTGAAATCATTAAGCTATTTGTCATCTATCTACTTCCATGACATTTCTAATAATTATCAAGATTGCTTAGACAATATTTAAAAACAAAACATATTTTGGAGTCTTTAAGATCCAAAATAAACATTAAAAGGAATTTTATGATTCCGAGTAATGTTTGCAAATACCTTGGTTTTGTGACGGATTTCATGTTAGCCTAACCTAAAGAAAAACGAAGTTAAATTAAATAAGAGTTATTTTTAAAATTTAAATCTCGTTCTAAAATAAGACATTTTGCTCGCTTGGTAGGCCTCCACACTTCACCCTACCCCGCAAGTCAGTACGGTCGGCTTTACACCAAGCAGACGGAAAGATGCAAATACCTTGCATAATGCAATGTAAAATGCAAAATGTAAAACGAGTAATTTCGATAGCCACATGTCATTCATTACCACAGTATTTGCTGGACGATTTTTCCTGGTGGTTAAAATGTATTGATACCGCAGTCAATGCCATTAGACAAGACTGCTACTGTCTAGAAATATTTTCAGACGCTAACAAAAAAAAGGGGGGGGGGGGCAGCATGCGGTGAGGAGACTGCCAGTAGCCAGTGGAGTAATACAAGAGTCTGACAAACATATTATTTATTGTCTAGAATTCCTGGCTGCTTTCTTGGGGTTTACCAACTGGACAAGAAATCGTCAGGTGTTATTTATTACGCGTTGACAACACAACTGCTATTTCGTACATCAACCGTATGGGTGGAGTAAGATTTCCACATTTAACTAAAATCACAAAATCTTTGTGGCAGTGTGCAGTGGTGTGAAACTCGCGGTATATTTGTATTAGCTTCATACATACCTAAGCTAGTCTAGGAAATCTCACCCGATACCGAATAGTCGATTTAAGATCATGCTTTTGAATAGATTCTAAGAGACTTTGGGCAACCAAAAATTGATCTTTTCGCATCAATGTTGAATAACAAATGTGCTAAGTACGTCTCATGGAATAGAGACCCAGAAGCATTCGCTGTGAATGCTTTTACTTTAAAGTGGACAAATCTTTGTTTTAAATACGCGTTCCCATCTTTTGCGGTTTTTTTTGTTCAGAATTAGTTCAGTTTGGACCCTCTGGTAAAGTGTGGTATTATCTATTCCCACCAGTGTCCCCAAGCTCACGTTGATTGCACGGAAGATACGAAATAGAATAGTCATCTTTAGAAATTATGATAGCTTCTTTATCTGAAATGTCAATAAAACAATACGATGTTGCAATTCGACGTTTGAGTTAACTTTTGTAAAACTCACAATATTAAAATACATAGGCGTCAATTCCGATGGTTATGTATTTTCTCGCGGAGTTATTTCGTTCCGGTTTTCAAAATGGACTTTAAAAAAAAAAAAAAAAAAAAATAGTTAAACAATTTTTGACCTCCTCATTTTAGGATCGAAATTAAGGTCTGATGAACACGTTGCTATGCTATGCAACGCTATTGAAATTCAACATTTTACAGGCTTTGGACCCGTCAATACTCTTAGAGTTCCTATCGAAATATGATCGTAACTTTGCTCATACTTGTAACTGCACACAGGGTGCAGACCATTAGCAAAAAAGTATTAAAAAATACAAATCGGTATACACAAATACAGTCGGCGGATAAAAGATATATAAATAAACGGAATTGATACTTCAATATTTTCTGCCCACTCCACCAGACACGCAGCCACCTTCAGCAGCTCATAGAGCTGGTGTCCATATTGACACGATACGAAAAGCAGCTCGGTGGAGTGGCAGCTCCAATGTTTTCGCTAGTTACGTTCGTTCATTTTCATAGAAATGTTCAATGTAAACTAAACTGATAAATTTATCTTCTCAATCCTAACCTCTCATTGATGTTAGATTTAATTACTTAAAACTAAAGTAAAGTAAAGTAAAGTAAAGTAAAGTAAAAATTTATTTGCATAAATTGTAGGTACATAAAATAAGCTGGAATAACAATATATATACTTTATTTTACTTTACTTTACTTTACTTAAAACTAGTAACTTACATTATTTATCTACCCCTAATTAAAGAACTTTAGTTACAAGAAAACAATAATTTAATGTTTGATTCAACATTACATTACATGTACCTAAATGAAAATTCCGTGTTTTAATATTTCACCATCTTTCAAAATCTACATTGTTATCCTAATCTCGAAGGACGAAGCAACGAAGTATAATTGGAGATTAAACGAACTTACCTTAAGTGAAGTTCTATCCAAATTATACGAGTTGCTTCGTCCGAAGAGATTAGCTCCCTCCCAACCCTATGAACCCATACCTAAAGTGAAATATTAAAAAAGGTTCCAGGCTTTCAACTAAATGAGTGATGGTGCAGGCATAACTATAAGGAAGACAAAGTACCCACAATAAAAAAAAATAAAAAATTCAAACTTAGTGGGTGAAAGGCGGTACCTAGACGTATTACTACATTGTTATCCTAATCTCTTCGGACGAAGCAACTCGTATAATTTGGATAGAACTTCACTTAAGGTAAGTTCGTTTAATCTCCAATCATACAACCTAAATCGTCAATTCCCTTGTGGCTCCAACATATTGAATATCCAGACGTCCGGGAACGTCCGGAAATGTCCGGATTCGTCCGACTATAAATGATAAAACCCGAACTGTAATAAAAATCCTGTGGCTCCCGAAATCGTCCAGCCATTCAGAATTTGATGGCCGGTTAGATAAAAATGTGTATGAAATTTTTAAATCCCCAGTTAGACTCAATTCTGGATTCATCCCTTATATTTTATAGTCGTTTTGTGAAGAATTGTTTGGGTACAGTCGAATCTATTAACCCGCATTGGGTTCACGTGGTGTGGATTATGGCCCATTCCCTTTCATAGAGGGGGGGCCCAGCAGTGGGAACATTCTAGGCTGGCTATGCTATGCTTGTCAAATCTACGAGAAATAAAAAAAATAATCCGTTGATATTTGCTATTTTCGCAAAAAGCTTTTAATAACTTTAATTGCCACTTAAAAATATTTCGTTGCGCTTGATGATTTAATACCTAAACTGGGTGATTGATAAAAAAATGCTTAAATTTTGAGCTCATAACTAATGGCTCCAAAATACGAGTTTAAAAAAGAAATACTTTTCATGTCTCTCAAATATTTACTGTGTATTTTTCCACGCAAAAAATAACTTCAATATTCTAGACTAGCGGACGTCACGCGGTCCGTTTCCGTGGGAATACAGGGATAAAATATAGCCTATGTCACCCGGGAATAGTGTAGCTTCTCAACGGTGAAAGAATTTTAAAATCGGTTAAGTAGTTTCGGAGCCTATTCGTTACAAACAAACAAATCTTTCCTCTATAAAATCAACAACAATATTCTAGATTACCATAAAAGACAATCCTCAATGAGCTTTATCATTTTTAACGATACAAATATTATTATGGTTGTATTCGTTTAAAACTGTAGTAAATTTTGTTTAGAGAAAAATGTTTTAATCCTTTGCCTGCTGTTACTAACTGCCACGGCGATTCAACGCATCAAGTATTTTTATTTATTTTATTTCTAGCATTATTTGTAAGCTGCATTTGACTAGTATTGATGCGTCCAACATGGGTAATTTGATAGCATTTCCATGGACAGGGCATCAAATTCATGACCTTACTGAATTAGGCACAGATCTAGTTTAATTTCAACATTGTCTATAGGTACTATGTATCGTTACATAGCACGTTTCATCATCAGCCATGGGACGTCCACTGCTGGACAAAGACCTCCCCCATAGAACGCCATAACGAACGGCAACCTGCCGTTTGCATCCACCGGTTGCCCGTGACTCTCACGATGTCGTCGGTCCACCTGGTGGGAGGATACCACGTTTACCCATACCATATCATCACCATTAATCTGCCGCCTTTATCCTAATATCTTTGGGGTCAGCGCAGCATTGGTTTTCTTTCGTACTTCTCCATCCATTATTTTTATATCATCATCAGCCTATAATGTTCCCATTGCAGGGACTCAGGCCTCCTCTCTAGGAGAGGGATGGGCGATAATCAACCACGCGTGCCCAGTGCGGGTTGGTAGATTTCACATGTCTTCGAATTTTTTGGTTCTAAGACATGCCGGTTTCTTCACGATTGTTTACCTTCACCGTTTTGAGAGTAAATTACACAAAGTAATGCGCTTGCCTAGGCTCGAACCCACTGCTTACTGTTTGTAAGCCAGGGCCGCCACTACTGGGCCACCGCTGCTCAATATATTCTCCCCTTAAACTAATAGTCATTTTCAAAATCATAATTCAAACCCAACCATTTCATTTCCAACTATCACAACCACCATAAAAACATACCATAAACACCATCTGTCGCCAAGCGACCATGAACACACAAACTGACATAACAACTTCTAGTCAACACATAAAACCTCATGCTTTGTCTATGGTATAGAACATAAACTAGTGTGGGGAACTAAGGCTTGTGTTGTGGAAGCCACATCCGTAGTCCGGAGTCAGTCCACACTCGTTTCCCGACAAACTTGCTCGGTGGAAAATGATAGTTTGCGAGGTTATATAGTTGTACTAGCTGATGCCCGCGGTTTTGCCCGCGTGAATGTCGGTAATCGCGATCAAAAGTAATCTTTTCATCTCCCCCTTTCAACCCCTTTTTCGCATTAAAAAGTAGCCTATGTCCTTTCTCAGGCTCTAGACTATCTGTGTAGGTACCTTATTTCATTTTAATCGGTTCAGTAGTTTTGGCGTGAAAGCGCGACAGACAGAGATACAAAGTTACTTTCGCATTTAAAATATTAAGTAAGGATTGGTAAGGTAACAAAGGGGTGGAA
Organism: Diarsia brunnea; assembly: GCA_949774965.1. Taxonomy (NCBI): domain Eukaryota; kingdom Metazoa; phylum Arthropoda; class Insecta; order Lepidoptera; family Noctuidae; genus Diarsia; species Diarsia brunnea. Next base: position 11,369,482 of record OX459022.1, on the reverse strand, counting down.
AAAAGTAGGTTTTAATGGCTTATGAAACCCTTGACCTAATTTAGACTGTTGCCATAATAATTAAAGAAGCAGATGGTACTGTCAATAATGTAAGTCAAAAAGTTTTATAGACATTCTGTGCAGGGAAGTAGTTTTGACCAAATTGAGATCGTCTCTCGTGCATTCGGACTGTGAATTCGACTTCATAAGATGAATTTATGCTGTAGGTCATTGCAATCACTTCTAATTGTATTTTTTTTGCCCAAGGATTTCTCCTGCACCGTGGCCTGGCACCGATCGTTTACAAACATTTAAATTCACATACACAAACAATCTAATCCCGAACCACTATCCGTAGGTCATACAAATATTCCGTATGAGAATCCAACGCGCGACCGCCAATCGCTCAGCCACTGCGCCAACCGTGCCATCAAGTGTTTTGTCGTTTTGTCAGACTCCTTCAATTAAGCCTAAATTAACTGAAAGTTCATCATCTGCCTAGCCTTTTCCCAACTATGTTGGGGTCGGCTTCCAGTCTAACCGGATACAGCTGAATACCAGTATTTTACATGGAGCGACTGCCTATCTGACCTCCACAACCCAATTAATACTAGGTAATACGATACTCTTTGGTAAGACTGGATGTCAGAATTTCAGGTCACTGACTACCTGTAACGACTGCCAAAGATCTATATATGGCAGCCGGGACCAACAGCTTAACGTGCTTTCCGAGGCACGGAGGAAACTCGGTATGTCGGGCGGTCACCCATCCACAGACCGACCTAGGCAAGCACAGCTTTACCTAAAGATCGACCCGAGTGGCAGTTCTTATTAAGCCACGAGCTCCTAAATTAACTGAAAGTTATCACACCTGAATTCCGCAAAGAAGGGGCGGGTCTCTGACACCAGATTAAGCACTCACCACACGATTAAGAACGAAAGATGTAGTGTATAACTCGTAGAACACATTCATAAATCATACTTCACATAATTTACTACATTATATAAACAACAAACTGTGGTGTTGACATGCCTGGTATATCGGAAACCGGGGGCTACGTCCGGCCACGCTTCCCCTCAAACTTACACATTGGAAAATTACATTTTGTGCCTGTGGTTACGGTGCGAAGGCTGTTGTTTAACGAGAACATGTTCATATTTTGGCAAATAGGTTTAGTTTCAACATAGAAATACAAGCTAGTAAGTATAAGTTCAACTTTGAATTTTCACCAAAAATTACAAGCTTGTCTTAGGTGTCCCGTTTTAAACTATTCATCGAAGACAAACGTAAAGTCCATTTCACGAAAGAAGTCCCGCGGACAATTGTGGAACTAAATTTAACAGATCGGCCATGTTGTCGTTTGTCGATGTTATCAAGGTGTGTTTGTTGTGGTAGATATTTTGTGAGTTTATTTTTGGATTAGTGCGTTATAAGGTTTATTTACGATGCCAAAAGTTGTGAAACAACATTATGTCGCGCGACATACAGCGCTGCGTCTGCGGGACTTCTTTCGTGAAATGGACTTTAGACACAAACACATCGGATGCAGATGGTACGATATCCCCTTTTTTTCATTTTTTTTGGAGGGTGGGAAATCATCAAATGACTCAAACGAGGAGTGTCAAACTTCTACTGACTAAAAACCACCCATGTTCCTTCTTAGCCTTTTGTGTACGGGGTCGCGGTATCTCTTTCGAACAACCCCCGCTCTCCCACGGTCCTTACATACTTCTCTAACTTCAACCACGTTTATAACTGGTCATACACGCACTGCGGCTGCGAGATGTGAGTATAACGCATCTGACTTTTCTGAAGACCTTCTGCCCATCTTCCTTCCACCTTCAGTTGGTTGCTACATTCATCCCTCTCAAAATGAGCAAATCACTTTTCAATTCAAGTGAATCTAAGTCAGGTTTAAATATTATAAAGTTAATTTTTTATTATTCTCTTAACGCATCCTCTTAATTCCATATTAAAATCCAATTAACTTTCACCAAAACATATGGGTCAGCTTCCCAATTTCCTACATCCTACACCGATGCATGTAAAACTTTCGAAGGCAAGCCACCGGTTCTCAATCTTCCTGTTAAATAACTTACGGTTTCTCAAAGTTTCAAGTAAAGTGTCTAGGATGATGTATCGTTGCAAGCTAAATATTAATCTGTTGGTAACTTGGCCTCAGGGAAAATGAGGGAATAATGTAAGTTGAGTTTAAGTAAGCTTTATGAAGTGTTTCACTTGAGTTTTAACGTTAAATCAGGTGGTTAGTCTTAGTTCATAAAATAATATCACATTTAGGATTTTTTTTTTTGGTTTCCGTAATTGTTTTTTTAGGGTTCCGTACCTGGGCTGTGGGTTGTTCGTAAGAGATACCGCAGCCTCGACATAAAGGGCTAAGAAGGAACATGGGTGGTTTTTAGTCAGTAGAAGTCTGACAATCTTTATTGTTCTTGTTCTGGTTATTTGATGATTTCCCAAACCCCAAAAAAAAAGCGGTTCCGTACCTCAAAAGCAAAAAACTGAACCCTTATAGGATCACTCGCGTGTCTGTTTGTCCGACCATCCCCCCCCCTCCCTTTATCTCCGAAACTACTGAGCCTAAAATTCAGAAAAAAATACAGAAATTAGTTCAACACGTATATATTACAGGAAAACTTATAAGAAGTCATGGTACGGAACCCTTCATGTGCAAGTCCGACTTGCACTTGGCCAGTTTTTTTTCAGTTACTATACTGGATAATCTGTGTGATCAGACAGACATGATGATACATGGTCCAGATCATAGACAGACGTCGACAAAGACCCGTCTTAAAATGGATTATGCGAATCCATTTGTGTTAAAACTCATTAATTGGAAGCACCCAAGGTTTAAAATATGAAGAAATAGTAGAGTGTTTTTATCTCATTAAATAAACTATTTCCAGCATTTAAAAAAATCCAAGAACACTCGGTACCTACTACCATTAAAACAATAACAATTTAATTTTAGAAGTTCCTTAAAAGGAAGGTCTTGCAGTCATTTTGCGTCGTATCAACGAAGTCCTTGCCAAAATAAAGATATAAACCAAACTACACAACACTAGAAACGCAAGCACTTACCTTTTATACTGCTACCTTTTGTTGTTAAAGTTAAGAAAACCGCTTTGTGTAAACCCAGCTTTACTTTGTTAGTGCGCTGTGAGTCTGCGACACAGTGGTCGCAGTTTATGAAAATGCAGAAGTACCTTTGGGAACTTACTCTCATATCAAATGTATATACAGGGTGTAAATCAACCCATCACACAGCCGTTAACCAAGCATTCTGTACATCAAACTAAGTACCCCTACGCAAAAATTTTTGCTGGGAAACAACTTTTTTTTTGGGTCAAAAATAACATTTTACGGTAAAACTCAATGTAGCACTGTTAAAACATTGTGCTAGTGGATGCTTTGAATAGTAAACGGGGTCATGGAGGTAATTTAAGTAAATTTGTAACCTGAAAAACTAGTATTTACCCTATATATGTGGTGTAAAAGTACCCTTAACGCAAACGAAGGGCACTTGTTCTCCCCACCACTGCAATATTTTTTTTGTTCTAGACCATACCTGGGAACCCCCTAGTTACGGAGACATTGGGGGTCAAAGTTCCAAATTTTTCACAGCTGTTTTTGTAAATACTAGTTTTTCAGGTTATAACTTTACTTAAATTACCTCCATGACCCGTTTACTATACAAAGCATCCAGTAGCACAATGGCTACGCCTGATATAACACGAAAACCGGCATTTGGCTGAGAGCCTATTTGACGATATCTGAATAGACACTTCTTTAAATAGTATTAAAAAAATTCGCCTCCGTTGTTTAAACGCTTAGATATTTTAAACTACGCATCGGAATTTGATGCAGTTTTCAGCAATCCAAGTGATCCAAGAGGAAGGTTTATATTTACATTGCTTCAGTGCGAAACCAGGGCGGGTCGCTAGTACCGAATAAGTTCAAAATTTGAAGAGAAATTGTTTGAAATTATCTGCCAAGTACGTTAACGAAATTTAATCGTAGGCGGTGAAACAGGGCTTAAGCAGAAAAGTACAAGGGGAATGCGATGAGGCAGCAAACTTACATATTTGACAAAACTTACAACACATTTTTGTTTTTACCACAATATGAACAATTCTTGTGTCTTACAGTTTCTTGTATCAGTTACATCACAGGTTTCCTGCGTTTTTTTCGACACCAACTTAGACCTTCTGCGATTCCAAAACGCAACGTTGTATACCAACTTCAGAATCTCACGATGCTGGCTAACGTCTCAAGTTTAGATGGTCCTTCCAAACTTCTGCGCAGATGACCATTTAAATGAGAGCGGTGTTGAAAATTTATGATTGACCTACTTTTTAAGGTAGCTACGTTTCTGTAGTAATTGTCTTGGAATTGTTATAGGGAACACCATCTGGGGGTTTCGGGGGTGGATAAAAGGGAATTTCTTCAAGCCTTTGTATTATTATCTTTACTTATGTAAGACGTGAAATGGTATTGAAGCCAGGCGATGCTAAAATGTATGCACACTAAATACTATACTATTATACTGCTAAACAGCAGCTGCATTGGTTGTTCTATAAGATTAATAGGTTGCCATTTATAACACACTTCCGTGCTTCAGAAAGCACGTCAAGCCGTGGTCCCTGGCAGTCATTCGAAGATCTTTGATAGTCTTACTTAAGCTTAGTTGCCTTGGAGTGTAAATGTGGTGTTGCCCCATAAACGATGGAACACCTTGATATCGTGTTCTGTCTGTCCCGTTAAATGCACATCACAGGAGCTGATGAACGGTACAGAAAATGCCAAAATCGCTAAATGGGCTGACTAGGTTTAAATATTGTCATCGACACGCTAAGAAGTTGCGAAGAGCAGAACAGCTCCATGTAAAAATACTGGTATTCAGAGCTACACCCAAATAGGTTAGAAACTAACCCCAACATAGTTTGGATAATCATAGGCAGAAGATGACTGGGTATTCAGCACCATTCAGCTATTGCTGCAGGTAATCAAGAACTAAAAGGAATTTGAGCACTTTTAGTTATGGAAGCTAAAATAATTATTCTACCAATTATTTTTATTTCTAAATCATTATTTATAAATTCTATTACTGTCACTTAATAGAGTCCAAGGCAAAAAAATGTGGTTCGTCCGGAGGCGATATGGGCAGACGACATAATTGCAATCAAAGGAAAAACCTGGATGAGGTTGGCACAGGATTGTGGAGATTGGAACAAGAAATGAGAGGCCTATTCCCTGCAGTGGGTGAATGGAAGCTGTGGATAATGATCACCTCGCTTAGTAGCTACTAAATGTCACCATTACATGGGCTATTCATCCGAGATAGGCAATTCTATACCAGTTTTCAAACTGCAACTTATTACTAACAAAGCAGATCTATAAACCACCAAAGAGTAACAAAAGCGGACACATTAAAAAGTTATTTATACCAGTTCCACTAAAACTTTATAAAGCTAACATTTGAACTGCACCGCTGACCCACACGGCAAATGAGGCGAGCTGTCTAGACCTAGCACAGTTTTAGCTGCAATCGATACTGGCAGACTATCCCGGCTATATTTGTTTCTATGAAAGGGTATGGGAAGTTCAGGTATTTTTGTTTTAATAAAGTCTTCATTCATTACGTATTTAGAAAAATGAAAATAATTCTGTCTGAATTTCAGTGTGCAAATGATTATACAGTAATAGAGATGTACGAAATAAGAAGTGCTGTCACCAAAAGAGATGTTTTTTTTTTTGGCGGGTGGAAATTCATCAAATAACCCCTCCCGCTCTCGGGCAGAGCGGAAGGGAGTGTCAGACTTCTACTGACTAAAAACCACCCATGTTCCTTCTTAGCCCTTGCGCCGAGGCAGCGGTATCTCTTTCAAACAACCCGCAGCCCCGACGGGAGAGATAAGTATCTCAGGGACCTAACTTAAATTTAATTTTAAAAAAATTGTTACAAGTGCGCTGTGAAGCTTTGCTTTTGAGATGAGTTATCTATGTGTGTAATAAGTTTTTGAACCTATTATAACTTTATATAGCACACTTATAACATTGTTTAAAAGTAAATTGAAGTTATGTGCCTGAATACTTCTATTATCTACCTGTAAAATTGCATGGATACCTTAAAGTGTATTTTCCCGTGAGCGTTTATAATCGATAACTAGTTTACGTTACGTGGCGTCATTTCTCGTTTCACACGATTTTAGTTGTGAATTGTACATGCCTTTTTGCAGATGACTGTACAATGTACATGCTGCGCTAAAAGCAAATAAATTGGGATACGGGCAGGAGAATTATGAGTACGTTCCCTTGGGACAATTTAAATTTTCGCGGCTAAAAGTTAAGTTAGATGCTATATTTATGTTTAGGCGACGACAACACCCGTATATTCGCCTACCGTATGCAAGGTAGGCGAATATTCGGGTGTTGTTATGGTGCAATTTGGGAGAGGACTACAGTACACTGAGTTTATTGAATGATTGATTCTGTACACTTAGTCACAGTCCTATAAACACATGGTATTACAAGCATAAGAAATAAATTTCCTTCAGGAAAATCTTAAGGAATTTGTTAAAAACAAACAACAAAAATTAAAACACAATTACAACCACAACCGTAAAAGCTCTGTCTAAATAACAAAAAACATCATAAAACACATGGAAAAGTGTCACCATTAAAGTGTAATAATTTTGAAGCGTAAAGAAGAAACGTAGAAAAATTAAAAATACAAGGAATTAGTAGAATTCCGGGCGAGACTGAGTGTCCAAACGTTTGAAGTTGACATTATAAGAACTTGGATGTGTGTGTGAGACGCTGGGTTGCCAGAGTAATAATAAAATTAATGAACACTTTTTATGTTTTGTACTATGCAGCTTATAACTGAATAATAACAGCCGCTCCAGTAAATCTTCTGGTTAAGTCACCCTTGCCTAGGTTGGTATGTGGATGGGTGACGATACACCGTTTTGGTTCCGACTGTCATGTGTTGATCTTTGACAGTCGTTACAGGTAAACAGTGGCCCGAAAGTCTGACAACCAGTCCAACCAGGAGGTATCGTATTACCCAGCACGAACTGGGTTACGGAGGTCAGTTCTACCTATATTTTACACGGAGCGACTGTCGTATTCACCTGCATCTAGTTGGACTGAAAGCCGACCCCAATAATGTTAGAAAAAGGCAAGGCAGGTGATGACTTTTGTTACGTTTTTTAATGGTAGTGAACTAATAGTTGCCAACCACCTGTTTTCTTGACATTTTAGCAACTAAATTAAGCATCTTTCTATTATATATCTTTCTATTGTTATATAACTAGCTTATACCCGCGGCTTAGTTCGTGTTTAGTTCGGTATTGTCCTACTACCGGAATAAAAAAATCTCATGTGTTCCTCGTTCGATCTGTATAAAATGTAATGTTGAAAACATGTTATATAACCCAATTTAATCTAGCAACTTAACCCCAGAACATTCCTACCACCATTACTACTACAACAAAGTATAGTTTGTAGTAATGTACCTACAAATTACTACAAGACATAAAAGTGGAGGTAGACATTACGCAGCCATTACTACTCGCAATAACAGGATATCAAACGCATTGCAAACGTAGACTACCGTATTTAATGGTCAATCAACATGAATATTAGAGGAAACAGGGATTGAATTCAACTTTGAAGTATTCGCAATAGTCTGTAGCCACGAAAGTAAAAAAACGTAGTGAAAAGAAAAAGATTTTGTGAACTCTTATCTAGCTGAACAATTGACTACAAACGGGTCTCCGAAGGGTTTGACAGAAATGCAATAGTACCTACACCTAAAAGTACATCGACATTTCGCCAGGGGTAAGCCTATTGCCATCAACCAGGCACAAATCCAGACGATAAAAGTCCAACAACACTTTATTCAACCCGAAAATCCAACTCAGGACACGCTCTGCACTCTGCAGTCACGCTTGCGTCCACGCGACCAATGAGGATCTTGAAATTTAAGTGTTAATCCAGAACAAACAAAAAATGAAGACCAATACCTATTTAAAATCGTACAATAACCTGACGATAAATTTCCCTGGCAACCCCAATGACTCACAGCTCTCGAGCCCGCCTGACGCGTGCGACAACTCACAACGCCTCGCGACAAACGACACGTGTTCAACTATTTCTGTCGCGTCATCGTTCGGCTATTTCCGTCACTCGTCGGCCGTTGACGGACAGCGATGCGTAGACGCATCCTATTTCAGTACCGTTTCCATTGCAATAAATACTTGCGCTGTGTATTTTGGCAGGTCAGATGGTTGCAATTTGTCATTCTGTGGTTTTATTTAAATTTTCTGTCGCATATTTGTGGGGGAGATGTTTGGTTTTTATAAGCAGGATGTTAAAAGGTCGAATAGTGGTGACAGACGATTGTTATTTTGTCTCTTAATACTCACGATAGAACCCGTAAAGCTTTATTTATATGCTGGATACATACCTGAAAAGAGAGAGAATAAATATTAACATAAATCTTCTTAAAGCCAATCTTATTATTACTAAATCATCTTTTACTACATAGAAAAAGCTTGATCTTATAAAGTTAGAAATTCGCAAACACTTCGACTTTTCCAGGACTTTTATGTCAATCCACTCACACCGAAATCTCACAAAATAAATCTTCCACTCGATTTCTCCTAGACTTAATCACATTCACGTCGTTCCATCCTAGGCAAAAAACTAGACAGACTGAAAGGCATCTAAGCTGCGATTTATTCTAGTCTCAGTGAGGATTAACCTGGCATTTAGCAGAGATACGAAAAAAAAATGTGAAAAAAGACGGTAGGTAAGGCTATCAAGCCCGTAAGCCGGAAGAGTGGGGGAAATGCATCGTTCTTGTTTTTTATTTTTAGGATTGAAGTCGTACGGAGCGGACGTGTGGGAGGTAAAAGATTTACGACGGTAAAATAAGTAGCGTCACCTGTTACGTCGAGTATTACGTTTTGTTTATTTATTAAGGATTATAGCGGCGGTTTTATAGGGATATTTTATGTTTTATAACCTAATTATACTAGAGGATTGGTTGAATTAATAATGCATTTGACGCGTATGAAGAAGCAATTTCGATAGAGATAATAAAATCCTTAAAGCAGTTAGGTATTATGGATGTTACTTGGGTATCGAGAATACTACTGAAAGTCATCATTCTCTTGCTCTTATCGTAATAAACATACCCTTGTGTTACGCAGTTGAATTTAAAAAGACCTTTTTCACCAAGCATTTCAGGAAATATTCAACTAACTTCCTACGCAAAAAAAGTACTAGAAAACTTCCCCAACTGCCTTGAATCGCCTCAAAAACCCAGACTTAAAAACTTTCATCCCTAAAAAGGCAGCGTGCCTAGGAAGAAGGCTTTAAATTTGCAAACACATCCGACCTTCAGGCTGCCCCTACATTTGGGGTTGAATTTTTGATACCACCCTCCAGATAGGGCTTAAGGGGGGCGAGGGAGGGTACCTTTGTACCGGTGGATAACAAGAAGCGAATACAACAAAGAGATTTCGTTAAGGTTTGGTTAGTCAGAGATTTGGGACAGGGCTTTTGTTTTTGTGACTGTTACGGAATACATTTGAAATATTAGGAGCTGGCAGTGGTAGACCATTGCAGCAGGTGACGTCACGGACGGAGGTAACGTCACGGACGTCAAGTCGCTCGGTTCGCCATGTTGTTGCTTTTAGTGTTATAAATAAATAAATCCATTTTATAAAAACAATAACTACACAAAAACTTTATTCATACAATAATACAAGACACGGAACGTTATCTGGTGCAAGAGTGCAGTGTACAATAAGTAATTACTGTGTAAACTTTTACCAGTTCACCAGTGAACATAACCTACCCTAAATTATTTTTTCTCTCCGGACTTCGCCGACGAGCTGCGGTTATTTAAAGAGGAGTAGCGTACCGAGTTTCGTCTGATGCACATGGAATTCCAGGAGTTACGCACGGAGATGGCTCAACTGGAGGATTCCCTGAAGACATCTGATGAGCGAATGGATAAGCGGATAACCTGGAGGTGCGAGTGGGCGCCCTCGAGCATAAGTTACAGCAAGCAGTTCAGCCGGACAGGGATCCGTTGGAAAACACCATCGCTGAACCGAAATGCCAGTTGAACGAGCGTGACCAAGCACTCTTGCTCAATGATATCGAGGTGACCGGTATCCCGGAGAGCAGGGATGAGAGCACCCTGCACCTCGTTAAGGTTTTTGGCCACTAAGCTTGGCACATAACAGGTTATTTGGTGAATTAAGACGCTTCATCGTCTGCCGAACCTTTTCCTAACTGCGTTGAAGTCAGCTTCCAGTCTAACCGGATGCAGCTGAACACCAGTATTGTAAAAGGAGAACAGTCCAACAAAATAACTTCTAATTGCTGAAGTAACCACGCAAAACACCTAAAACTCCCCATAAATATCCCTCTTCAAACGGGACACGTGTAGAACTAGTAAAAACTACTATAAACAGACAAACACGAGTAGTTTCTGTAGGTAGTTAACTCGAAGCTACATAATAAAACGCACTCGCAATCTCGTACGGAACCACGCGCTTGTGTTAGGAGACGTCCCTTGAGAGGTAGGGTGGGGTGCCACTGATAGCCGGCTTCTTCTCCGTCGTAATATCGGGAGCTCATAATAATGGATATCCCGTAAGCGACATGAATGTGGTCGATCCCCCACGATATTTCCTTTTCTTTTTTTTTCTTTACGGCTTTTTTTATAATTATCCGTCATTCAAAAGAAATTGTGACCGAAAGAGTGTCCATGGAGTTTCTAGCCCATTCCTCTCCATATAGATACTACGCTTTGGATTAGCAATAGGGATGTTTCCTGACTAAAAAAATATGATTCTATGAGTCCGTCTGTTAGATTACCTATCAAAAAATATTGAATACGTATTTTTTGTTTTATCAAATCAATAAAAAATGACGAAGATAAAACGCATCAAAGATTTGAGTGGGGGGTTGTGACGTCACTCACCGGTAAAAAATGTCATACTAATGTCTTAGAATATGACGTCACACGAGTTTTCAAAGCACTCTATCATCTTCATTGTTTGTTTGCGTGAAAAAAGAAAATATATGTGTCCAATATTTTTAGGGAATCTATGTGACGGACTAATTATTTTTTTTTAGTTAACTACCCTATTACAGTACATACTTACACAATTTATTGTCTTGTGACAGGTAGCTTCGCTTTTGTTTGTTTCCTTGACATTCAAAACTGCCTGTTATTGCCTTATTGAAGTAATGTTTTGAGTTCGAATTTGAATCGTATAAACAGTACTGATTAAATAATGTACCTACACCACGATTATCCGGCAACGGCTGCCCCTAAAACCTGTTACACCCAATACCTTAGCTACAGCTGTCAGTCAAGCCGTCAAACAGGGGCAAGCAGAACAACATCCCTTAAATTTATTTACTAGAAACCCTTGCAATTTATTCACTTTGCATAAAGTATTACCTATCGAGGTTGCGGTGGAAGGTCTTCAGGGTAACGGCGTGTTGTTAGTCGATTTGGGTTCCAGTTCATTAAAATTTTATGTTACTAGAATGTTGGGATTTTGTAAAGTTAAAGTGGAAGTGGAAATTTTGTTAGATAATGAGAGCTTTGGTCCCTTTTTTGCGAACAGAAAGTGACGCATTAACAATTGCCTAATTATAAATATTATTACTACTTTGCACATTTGTGAGTCAATACAACACACTTACTGTAGTGATCCATTGACTACCTAATAGTCGTTACAGGTAGTCAGGGATCTAAAAGCCAGCCAACCAGTCTTACCATGGAGTATCGTATTACCCAGTATTGGCTCGGTTGTGGAGGTCAGATAGGCAGTCGCTTCATGTAACTTACTGGTATTCAGCTGCATACGGTTAGACTGGAAGCCAAGCTCAACATTGTTGGGAAACGGTAAGGCAGTTGATGATGACTTATTGTTAGTCTCAGATTGGATCTGCGTGGAACGTAGTCTATGGTTGAGCGGATTGATAATGTGTGCAAACCTGGAGCAAAATTGCGCAAGTAGCGATTTGTGAGATTTCATTTCGTCAACCACAGCTGGGTAATATCCCACCAGATTTAAAATTCTGGACCAACGACTCCCTCTTTTCAACCGACTTCCAAAAACAACGACTTCAAAGAAAAATTATCATCATCATTCTCCTGCCCTTATCTCAATATATCAACACTCGGTGATGAGTTGAAGATGAGGAATTTTTCTAACATTTGAACTCGCTTACACTAGCACCCAACCCGAGTCATCTTAACAATCCCATAGGCCCGGCATTAATGTTTGACGAGAGAGCGCCAGATCTTTAAGTCACGTGATTAATTCCAGACTCTAGTTATGCGTAAATAAGGGCGTGTTTAAGGTGGTGTATCGATTGAAATGTGTTTATTTATGGTTTATAGTTTGCATGAGATGTAATATAGGGTGTAAAGTACTTAATGAATAACACCGTATCTGCGGGTAGGGACCTCAAGCCATAAAATATTAACAGTCGAACCTTTACCTTTGTAACCTATGGTCAAGTTTTTTATTTTTGTGTTTTTTTTAGTTGTCTATATAATAGACCAGCAAATACACTAGGAAGTGTCGAAGGGTGGGCGTTTTGGGGGACTGTCACTTGTAAATAAGTCAAGTAAAGTAAATTTTGACGTTCGAAAAGTGCTGATTATCAGCCTAGTTTGAATAAATGACTTTTGATTTTGATTTGATTTTAGACAAGAATTTGAACAAAGTAAGAACCGTCAAAGAAAGTATAACTAAGAATTATGACTTGTCACAATGTTGATTGCTCGCTTATAATAAATTACTCGTTATTGAAAGAAGAAGAGAAACACATACGTTTCTTAAATAATTACTTTAACCCAAATATAATCACTTTTGCTTGTTTATTGATACAGTCACGGTCAGCAGGGCCATTGCGTATCTTTTTAAATGTCAGTGGCTATCATAGTGTCCATCGATTAGCTGTCAAATGGTTCCATTTTGTACCAAACTGACAGTTAATCGTTGGACACTATGATAGCCACTGACATTTAAAAAGATACGCAATAGCCCTGCAGATCTCTAAGAGTTACAGACTCGATCTTTCTATATTTTTTTATGTTACAAGCCTTCCACACTATTCCCAAACCACTGTAATTCCTGTAAGCCAGAATCAACAGTGGCGACCACCAGCAAAGCGCCGAGACAATGAAGCTCGACGACGTCCCATAGAAACAATTTAACTGTCTTGGATCCTCGATCTTTCGACAATAGGCCAAACACATAGTACTCCCTTACACAGTCATATTATTTATTCATCATCATCATGTCAGCCATAAGACGTCCACTGCTAGACATAGGCCTCCCCCAGAAGGGGGGGGATTTGCCATAATCGCCACGCATGGCAAGCGGGTTGGCGATCGCAGTATGGTTGTTACGAAGGCACAGAGAACACTGCGCTGCTACCCATTCTCTGGTAAGGTGGGATGGTGCTATTCTTTACGTCCGACACCATACGGAACTATTATTACAATTTTTATTTTATATTTTGTTTATTTCGGTGGGAACCCTACCACGCTACCCCTAGTTCCCGTCGGTAGTCAATCACACCCCATACAATAGCAAAACAAAGCAAGAATCAGATTTATTATCTCACGCAACGGCTCATCGAGCCGGCAAGCTTGCTAAATATTGATACAGACATAAATACGGAATAGATCTACGCTAGACAAGAACAAAATAATAAATGATGTACAAGGGGAATGAAAAGGTTGCACACCTTTAGTTTACCCCGAAGAGACAGAATTTTGTGATATTATTTGGGCAGTTAGTAAGGTAAACGACAAGGTACTGTTTTACAATAATTTTTTAAAATTTTCATTCATCATCAACAGCCTATAATGTTCCCACTGCAGGGACTCAGGCCTTCTCTCTAGGAGAGGGATGGGCTATAATCCACCACGCGGGCCCAGTGCGGGTTGGTAGATGTCACATGTCTTCGAATTTTTCGGTTCTAAGACATGCCGGTTTCGTCACGATGTTTTCCTTCACTGTTACCGTACTGATATTATAAAGAGGTAACATTTATAAGATTTTAAACTGACATGGTCATTAGTGACCATGTCAGTTTAAAATCTTATAAATGTGTCAATCACTTGTTAATGATGAACACTGTAAACGGAATATTAACCAATTTTACTTTGATAAAAATAGCAGCGGCGGCGGCCCAATGGTGGCGGCCCCGAGTTACGAACAGTACAATTTATTTCACCACTGCTCTCAAAAACGGTGATGTAAAACATAGTGAGGAAACCTGCATGTCCCAGAATCAAAAAATCGAAGACTTGTGACATCTATCAATCCACACTGGGCCCGCGTGGAGACTATAGCCCATTCCCTCTCAAAGAGAGGAGGCCTGTGTCCCAGCAGTGGGAACATTAATAGGCTGATGATGATGATGATGAAATAAATATCGGGAGCTCGAAACAAAAAGTAAAGATCGTTAATATCCTACGTTCAGTGTTAATGATTGAGGTAAAATTTGTTTGAAAGTTTGTGTGTAGACAGTAATTAATATTCGAAGCTACTGATCCGATTCCGAAATTTTTTTTAACTTACGAGAAGCTATATTATCCCCGAGTGGTATCATAACTCACGGGTTAATTTCCATACATAACATAAGCGAAGCCACGAGCCAAAGCTAATCTACAATACAATCACGTATCGTATTAATCGTATCATTCCATCGTACTTGCAAAAAAACGTTAGAAAAAAAATAACAAGGCGCAAGTTTCCACCTTTTTTTTTTTTTTTTGGCGGGTGAAAAATCATCAAATAACCCCTCCCGCTCTTGGGCAGAGCGAAAGGGAGTGTCAGACTTCTACTGACTAAAAACCACCCATGTTCCTTCTTAGCCCTTCATGTCGAGGCCGCGGTATCTCTTGCGAACAACCCGCAGCCCCGACGGGATTCCACCTTATGCTTGAAGTATCAGAGTTCCGCCACGGGAATACTTTTAAAGTGATTTTCTTTTACTGTAAGTATTGATTGCAATTTCGTATTCCGTATAATCTAAAATCCGGATAATCGATTCCTAAGTAAAATCTAACAATATTAATAACTTTATATTCTAAACTGTTAATATTAGAGGAGGCCTATGTCCAGTAGTGGACGTCTTTTGGATGAAATGATGATGATGATTATCAATAGTGTTTCACATTCGCCGTTTAGACAATTGGATATTAAAGTACGGTAATTAGACCCGTGAACAATGAGTCCGGATAATCGGATATCCGGATAATCGAGGATCGAATAATCGGGATTCTACTGTATTATAAATATAATATTTAAGAACCCATATAAAGAAGTAGGAAGGTCTATGTCGAAGCTACAACCCCACGACGAGAAAAACTTTAATTTATTTCCGGCTTCTCTAGTAAGTGGTCATACTGTTGCCCCTAACTGTACTGTACACATGTTCCTTAGTTCATTGTTCACAACAAAGGAAAGAACACCTACTAAATATTTGCGGCCACATAAATACTGTATAGAGGGTGTTACAAATAGCTCATGCTGTGTTATTCGCTAGGCCGTAGCTGTGGCCGGCTAACAAATCGGAATAAAGCATCCTTTTCTATTATTTAGGGGTAATCTGCGGTCTGGGGGACGGGGGTGTTTAGGAGGGACGATACGATTTCGTTACGATGTGCGTAGTCGTGGGAATACGAGTCGTTATTTAGGAGCACTAACTGCCGCACTCAGAGAGTTTTAATGATTACTTAGGCCATCACTAACTGCCGAACTCAGAGAGCTTTTATGATTACTTAGACCATCACTTAGTAAAGGTTTTGACAGTTTTGTCATACAAAAGTATGTCAAACCTTTACTAAGTGACGGCTTAAGTAATCATTTAATATCTCTGAGCACCGCAGTTAGTGAAGGTTTTGACAGTTTTGTCATACGAAAGTATGTCAAATCTTTACTAAGTGACGTAAGTAAGACAAATAAATTGAATGAATTGAAATTTTGCAAACATGTTTAGTTTGGATGACAATGCATGTTTATCATTCTAAATTCAATATATTTAGTCCACAAAGATGGCGGTTATTTTTATGCATTCTCATAATATTGGTATCACATGAAACTAAGGGCTGAGAAGAAAACGAGAAGTACAATGACGACACTCAAAAGCGTGTTTTAAAATATTTCCTTTATGTCTTGTTTAATTGAAATATTGACCTCTATGGCACAAGAAATTATTTATATGAAAAAGCAGTGCACAAAGTCGTAAACTATAAAAGGTCCATCCAAACCGCACGGCTGAACAAATTATTATTAAACACACAATACACACTTTTCTCGGGAGCGGTCGGTCGTTAAATAAATTAGCCCCCAGCACCCCACCCTGGGGTAGCTACTGGAACACCGGTGGGTGTTTTTGAATTTTTTACTACTTACCACGTTTGAGAAGGACGCGTGCGAGTGGCAGACAGACGAACTCATGTGTAAAACGGTTTATGGATGTGACACGCAGACACGCGTCTGACACATTGAAAACAAGGAAAATTGGAAGCAAAATTGGCTTCAGTGGAAGCGTTGTGGTTTTATTTTTTCAATTCATATTATGCTGAACTAGCCATAGGTTATTTGTTGTCCGTTAGAGTCCTCTATCTCCGAACTCCTTCATGAAATCAAGAAAACATTTTATCATGATGATTGTATGATTAAAATCATTGATACTACAGGTAGTTTTACTAAGTATCATGTTACCCAGTACCAACTGGATTGTGGGAGTCACATTAGGCAACTTATCACCGCTCCATGAAAAAAACTGGTATTCAGCCAATGCGAGGGCCTATCGGCTTAAATCTTATATATAGTTAAGGAGTTATTGGAGGTCAAAGTTCGAAATATAGTTGACGGTTTTGTGAAGGATCCGCATAGTCTAGTTCCATCCTTCCAAGGATATGCCTCAATACATAATGTATCATATGCCGCCGGGATCAGCCCATTGAACCGAGTGCCCATTAGCGGACATTATCGAGCAATATATTACGGCAACATAAAGGACCTGACGACAATAGGACTGAGGAGTTTCCTCGAACAATCAGTCCAGGGATCTATTGATCAAGATTGAAATTAATTTCGTGTATTTTTTTGCCGAGAATTGTTAGAAGGCTGAAAATCTCGAGAAAATATAAATAGGAGCAGCGATTCTCCGTACAAATATATTCTTTTTTTTTCTTCCTGAATAATATCTCTAGAACAATATTTTGTTCATACAATCAAGGTCTACTGTAGACATGTCGCTCACATCCTTTTTTTCAGGAAAAAGTAAAATAAAACCCTCAAAAACGACAAAAATATGCCCCATTTATGTACTATGTAATTTGAGGACCACCAGAACAATTCAAAAAGTTTTTAGAATAAAATCAATTGATAGGAACCTAGACATCAGTACTCTTTCTTAAAATGTTAAATTATTAAAAATAATTGATCGGCTTAGTTTTCGAGGATAGACACATGATAATGATGATGAAATTTTTTTATTCATCATCCTCCCGCATACACCGCCTGTTCATAATAAGTCACGACTCAAAAGCCCCTCTACTAACAGGGGCAGCAAATTTTGTCCCGCATCCCGTGCAGGATTAGCTGGGATGTTGAGGTCAGGTAGGTAATCGCTCCAAGTAAAATACCGGTATTCAGCTGCATCTGGTGAGCATGGAAGCTGACCCCAACATAGTCGAGAAAAGGCTAGGCAGATGATGATCCCGTGCCGGATTAGCCTCAGTTTTATCATCATCATTTCAGCCAAAAGACGTCCACTGCTGGACATAGGGCTCCCCAAGGTGTCGCCACATTGACCGGTCCCGTGCGTTTCGCATCCAGCGGGTCCCCGCAACCTTCCAACGCAACGTCTTCCTGTTCGCCAGTTCTTCAGTTCGGCCAGGGCCTAAATTAGAACTTACGTAGGAACTAAATAAAAGTGTAAGTTCAATGAGATGAACTAAGAATGGTGTGGCGTGTGATCGACACCAGGAAACGGGTTCGTTTGGCTACTGATTGATTGTTGGCGCGAGATACTAGGCGTTTGTCTCGGCCATCCAATGAACGCAATCGGTTCGGGTGCGGTGCTAGTTATAGGAGAGAGCGGGTTCCAATTTTTAAGCTTCTTTTATTTTGTCATGTCGAATGATATGAAAAAACTGGTCAGACTCGCACAAGAAGGGTTCCGTAAAAAAATGAAAAATTATGTATGTTGTATGGGAACCCCCCTTTTTTTTTGGCGGGTGGAAAATCATCAAATAACCCCGCCCGCGTTATTTCTTAAGGGAGTGCCAGACTTCTACTGATTAAAAACCACCCATGTTCCTTCTTAGCCCTTCATGTCGAGGCCGCGGTATCTCTTGCGAACAACCCGCAGCCCCGACGGGGGGTTTACCACCCTAGGGGCATGTTTAGGCTGTACTGTAGAAAAGAGCGGGATATAAAAGCAGTGAAGTGTATAAGATTTAGGAGTTTCTAAACGTCAAAACTAAAGCTTCATTTTTTTTTAATTTAAGGTTATGTTATGGTTGTAACTTTACTGTTAATGTTTATGTATAAGGGCAGAATGGTGGTATAATATTGATCACTAGCTGCAAGTCGGTGCGATGTGCATGACAATTTAACTCCGATCAAAATATTGCTGGCATACAAGTATTAGGACAATCTTTCTTGCGCTACTAGCGACGCCTAATCACTTAGCCATTTCTTTTTTTATTGCCTAGATCATTTAAATTATAGAAAAGCCAGTAGCCCACAACTTGAACCACACATACCAACGGGCTGTTTCTCGTCGTTGTCAAAAATAGCAGTTGGTTTAATTGTGGAGTATTTTCGTGCGAGCTCGTTTGATACGCACTCGATACGCATATCGAACGCTCTCACTTTTATCGACGCACGATTTACTGCCTGCTTTCTGTTTTATTATTGTGCTTATAGTTTTTTTAAACATATGTTTGTAGTTTCGTATGTAGTTTTATATATGTGACTAGCAATCAAGCAGGTGTCTAAGAGGATGGTAAGTGATCATCCGCCTTCCCAAGAAACAGTTGCGGTTTTAGTGACAAAGCTGGTAATATTTCCTATTTATTATTGTAAGGTATAATCAGGCCGTGTCGACGGCGCGTTCGTGTTCCACGCGCGCCTCAAAGAGATGTCAGCAACATGGAGGAGCAAGTGCCGCCCGTCCGGGCTGCGGGTTGTTCGCAAGAGATACTGCGGCCTCGACATGAAGGGCTAAGAAGGAACATGGGTGGTTTTTAGTCAGTAGAAGTCTGACACTCCCTTTCGCTCTGCCCAAGAGCGGGAGGGGTTATTTGATGATTTTTCACCCACCATAAAAAAAGGTATAATCAGACCCTTCGTGAAGTCGTAAAACAAGCATTCTATCCATCATTATACCCAAAAATATTGCCGAGTGATTCGGTTTACGGTAGGACGCAAAGTAACGCACTCGCAAACTTTGTGCTGATGATGTTTTGAAAAAAACTACATTCTTTATCCAACTACGTTTGGGTAGACTTACAGTCTTAACAAATAATACAGTATATCTGCATTTTCTAGCCCTAGATAAACTGAGATATAGCTATCTCAGTATTATTATTTTCTCTCGGATACTGCCACCCGACCTTCGCAATTACTGAATATCCGATATTCTAATAAACTACACACATCAAAAGTGTCTAGGGATCAACATATTTTTTGCAATAACTTTTCTCCTGATTGATATTAATTAAAATTTTCTTTAAGGATTCATCAAATAAAGTGTTTTCGTTTGTCACAGTAACGATAAACCAAGTCACCTTTGCATTAATAAAGAAATTTGCCATTTTCCTAATAAAGGGATTTTTGACATTTGAACCACTAACATTAAAGTTCGAAAAAAAGACTGAAATAACAGTTTTCTTTAAAATTTTATTGGGTAACTTAAACAATTAATAATCCGTGTTTCTACCGCGAACACTAACAACACAAGAACATCGGTTTGGCATACTCAAAATGAGTTCATCCAAATCACGCTGTGGAATGGCCGCCCATGTTCGTTGCAACAACAAAAAAAGGTCTTCTTGCGACTGGATACCCTCCATATTCGGCAGAGCTCTTCTCTGTAGCATATCCCATGCATGCTCAATCGGGTTCAAGTCTAGCAGCGACTGAGCAGGCCAGGGCAGGACATTGATGTTAGCTGCGGCGAGAGTCTGTCTTACAACTCTTGCGGTGTGCGGTCGTGCATTATCATGCATTAACTGAAATAAGGGACCGATTTGCACTTGTAGAGGAACGATGACGTCTGATACAATCGTCTCAGCATAAATTTGAGCGTTGAGGTTGCCTCTGATCCAAATCAACTCAGTTCTTCCGCCGATCCAAATACCCGCCCATACCATGATGGTTCCACCACTATAAGGATGGACTTCCTGGCAGGATTTTAATCGCTGTTGGCGTCCAGGGGTTCTCCAGTGTCGTATACGTCTTGTATCCGGTCTCATACCAAAACGAGACTCATCAGAAAAGCACACGAAACGCCATTGTTCTTCTGCCCAATTTCTGTGTTCAAGAGCCCATTGATATCGAATCCTACGATTGTGCATTGCTATAGGTGGTACCCGTAGCGGTCTTCGGGAATGAAGGTTCACTTCATGCAAGCGGTTTCTGACTGTTTGGTCGCTAATTAAGTTCCCTGAAGAGTGATGAAGCCTCACGGCTAACATCATGGCGGTTATTGTTGGAGCTCTTCGAGTTAAGATTTGAGTCCTGCCCTGGCCTGCTCAGTCGCCAGACTTGAACCCGATTGAGCATGCATGGGATATGCTACAGAGAAGAGCTCTGCCGAATATGGAGGGTATCCAGTTGCAAGAAGACCTTTTTTTGTTGTTGCAACGAACATGGGCGGCCATTCCACAGCGTGATTTAGATGAACTCATTTTGAGTATGCCAAACCGATGTTCTTGTGTTGTTAGTGTTCGCGGTAGAAACACGGATTATTAATTGTTTAAGTTACCCAATAAAATTTTAAAGAAAACTGTTATTTCAGTCTTTTTTTCGAACTTTAATGTTAGTGGTTCAAATGTCAAAAATCCCTTTATTAGGAAAATGGCAAATTTCTTTATTAATGCAAAGGTGACTTGGTTTATCGTTACTGTGACAAACGAAAACACTTTATTTGATGAATCCTTAAAGAAAATTTTAATTAATATCAATCAGGAGAAAAGTTATTGCAAAAATATATGTTGATCCCTAGACACTTTTGATGTGTGTATATTCAAGAACGATAGTCGAGCTCAAAACGTAATAAATTGCATACAATAAAGTAATTCCTGCAAAATACACGGTTATTTATTTATTTGTTCAAGTAACAGCTGTTACATTTTCAATACCACAGCAGCTTAAAAATGCCACAACACCATTTGTCGCTTCGACTTTATAACGAACAGCAGCAATACAAAATATTTCTCTTTATTTCTTTCTTTCTGTACAATACGTGTTGGCTGACGACAAATATAAATGTCTTTTTAAACGTACGCTTCTACAATTCGTGCACAGAATAATACTTGTACAGAAGGCCAGTTCTAAATGTCAAGCGAAATCGCACGCACACATAGACAAGCTCACGTACAAAAAGAAAACGACCGCCATTTTGTTTCGAGATCGCCGTATGTTTATAGTTTACATTGGTTTTGCTCGTTGTTGTATACCACCTGTTTAACTTATTCCCAACGACATGCAGGATGCAAAGAAAAGGACTGGCTGATGTAGGAGGCAACGTATATATACGGAAGAAGTACCTTATTCGAAGATCCGCCAATTGCGGTCAAGAACTTCTAGGAGTGATTTGGAGGGCGATGTCTCCTTGTCTGCCGGGGCTGCGGATTGTTCGAAAGAGATACCGCGGCCTCGGACACAAAGAGCTTAGAAGGAACATGGGTTGTTTTTATTCAGTAGAAGTCTGACACTCCCTTCCGCTCCGCTCAGAAAGGGACGAGTCATTTGATGATTTCCTACCCTCCAAAAAATTAAAAATATGTCTTCTTGTTGTCATGACAACGATATCCACATTCGTCCCAAGTTCAAAAATGAACTTACCACTTAGCCACTACTCCACTTTTTAAGAAGTTGTACTTCTGAGTGACTCTATGGTTCGCGGGTTGATTTACCGAGGACGCGACTAGACACAGATTAGTTTTTTGTTATTACAAGATTTTCGTTGTCACGTGTTCTTAATTATGTTATTTTTGGAAGTGTGACTGTGGTCAGGATTAGAATGTGATGTGTTAACGTGAGATTCCGTGGGTAAGGTCCGATGTCGGAGCGTTTGGAGGTTAATTGCAATGTATTGGTGGGGATTTTAAAATAGTAGACTTACTCGTACATGATGTTGAACAATGAGCAATTTTCGTTACAGATAATTGCCACTTTTTACATTATTCTGATAAAAACCGACGACTTCTGATAGATTTAAGTTTAATACTCTCTCTGTATGCGGAGGAGCTCGTGGCTTAATAAGAACTGCCACTCGGGTCGATCTTTAGGTAAAGCTGTGCTTGCCTAGGTCGGTCTCTGGATGGGTGACCGCCCGACACACCGAGTTTCCTTCGTGCCTCGGAAAGCACGTTAAGCTGTTGGTCCCGGCTGCCATATATAGATCTTTGGCAGTCGTTACAGGTAGTCAGTGACCTGAAAGTCTGACAACCAGTCTTACCAAAGGGTATCGTATTACCTAGTATTAACTGGGTTTTGGAGGTCAGATAGGCAGTCAATCCATGTAAAATACTGGTATTCAGCTGCATCCGGTTAGACTGGAAGCCGACCCTAACATAGTTGGGAAAAGGCTAGGCAGATGACTCTCTCTGTATGCGGCGTAATTACTTTTCCTAATCCTTTAAAAGCCGTCGGGGTGCAGGTTGTTCGAAAGAGATACCGCAGCCTTGACACAAAGGGCTAAGAAGGAACATGGGTGGTTTTTAGTCAGTAGAAGCCTGACACTCCCTACCGCTCTGCCCAAGAGCGGGAGGAGCCCTTTGATAATTAGTAATTACCCAAACTCCAAAAAAAAAAGGTACACATTAAATGAAAGAAGAAAAAGTTTTGGATGATTTTCTTATGAAATAAGCAGTACCTTTGTGTTCTTCTATTTTAATGTTATTTCTTGTATTGTATTTTGTGTGTACAACTGTACATAAATAAAGAAATGGCATGGCATCAAACAACTGCAGCTTACACAAAAACCTTTGCTTGCACAGACCAGTTTAAATATGATAGCCTTATTTAAGCCTTTCTCGCAATCTTCTGTTTATGTCCACAATAAAGCTAAGCCCGTGGAGATTTGATTTCAAAAATCCTGAGGTACTAGAAAACTTCCACAACAGTAAAATTATACTAAAACCCGGGTAACAGTGCATATCACAACACAGGAACTTGTCAGAAGCCAGGCGAGCGGCGTGACATTAGCGAACGCCTCTTGTGAGATCAGTGCTGTGCGAGTCATAGGCGGAGGCGGGAGCGAGTTGAATGAAAGTGGTGCAATTTTAGGTTTTCACAACGTTTATTAAGCTCCAAAATATGTACCACCGACGACGATGATTGCGAACTGACGAAGTTTTGAGCGAACCAAATATGAAATACTCTCCCCTGCCTGCGACACCGACACGGAGAAGAAAACAACATTTGATAACATGACCATGCATATGCGGCTCATGACATTTTTCAATTGCTTCATTTCTTTTATCCTAGACTTTATTAATTATGATAGTAAAAATAACCTGCTTACTAATATTATATTTGTATGCCGATTATTGGCCGAACATACAGATCAGCTAAAATGTATAAATAACATCTTTTTGTAATTATGTTCACAAATAAAGATTGATTTGATTTGATTTGATTTGACCCTATTAGGGTCTACTACCTGTGACCATTTAAAGAATTTGTGCTTTTTGATGGACAAAATTGCGGATTCTCAGTGTATTTGAAATAAATAACTTTTGATTTAAGTTTTTGAGTTACAAGGTGAGTACTGGTAGCTTTTCCAGAATGCTATGTTATGTTGGGGTCGCTGTACATTTAATTTGGATGCGTAGGACTGCGTAGGTACTTCAACATAAAAAGATTATGTCGCTATCGCCCATAACTTACGCCAGCTCAACCATAAGCTGCACGTTTATTGTGCTTCAAGACAGGGTTCGGATGGGATTTCAAGATTCACGCCGCATCGCATCCTTTTATAAAAACATATAGTGCGCACTCCAGTCACGCTGCATTGCCCGTGCTTCTAAAGCTGTGCTTACACGGGCAATTTCTAAGGAATTTATTGCGCGGCGACAAATCTTATTGGTTTATTTGTGCACATGATAGGAGAGGGTTGAAGCTGTGGGTATATTTATGTTACTACAAATATTACTACAAAATAGAAGGGAGCGAAGAATTGGCTCTCATTAGGTACTTAGCTGAAACAAGGGCTTGATACGGAGAGCGGTACTCCTGGACACGGTTCGTATTGTTAGGAGGTTCTTTTCTTAAGAGCAACCAGTCTTACTAAAGGGTTCGTCTTCGTACTACCTAGTATTAACTGGGTTGTGGAGGTCAGATAGGCTGTCGCTCCATTTAAAATACTGTTATTCAGCTGCATCCGGTTAGACTGGAAGCCGACCACAACATAGTTGGGAAAAGTCTAGGCAGATGATGAATTTAAGTTGCTCGTGTAAACGAACCTTAAAATAGTGTACAAGTTACTAAAATATATTTGTACTAGTGCTGAAATATATACAGTGGTCTCCAATGGGAATGTTATACTGACTTTATATCTGTTAAGTTTTAATTTAATTTCTTTGTGAAGAAATGCATCTTGTTTTATGAAGCTTTTGCTAAGATTGGATTTTCTATTGCTGTTTTTATTTAATTTTGCTTGCAGTGTTGAAGTTGTTGTTTATTTACATTATATTGTATTTGATGTATCTTTGCGAGAACAAAAAGGTAATGTATCTCCTTACCAAATCTCAATGCGATCCGACGAACCATTTAGTCGTGAAAAGGTAACAAAGAGACAAACAGAGTTACTTTTATAATATACGTATGTGGATTTTTGTGGAAGTTTAATGTTCATAAATAACTCGGTTGTGGAAGTCCGACCAGGGCAGAGTTGATCCATGTGAAATACTGAAATTTGGCTGCATTGGATTAGACTGAAAACCGCTCACAACAGAGATTTCGGTTGCTATAGTAAAAAGTTAAAGTTGAAGTAAGAGGAAAGAAAAAGTATTTATTGGTTTCACTCAGGACAAAACAATTTGTCAAAAAATTCAAGATTAAAAATGTAAACATAATAGAAACACTTAAAATTAGGACATACATACATGAAATTTAAATTAGTCCCGTACGAAGCCAAAAGGCCACTATCTCAGGCTCTCAGCATGTTACGTAAAAGTTAATGTGAAAAGTGATGATGATTGCTAAAGTGCTAGAATTCAATGTCGATTCAAGTCAATCACAAAACATTATTAGCCTTAAACGTTCCTACTGCTGGGAACATACCACCTGTCCGTAGGAACGTTCCGTAATCCACTACGTCCATCCAGTGCGGGTAGTAAACACATAGCAACGTTCAATTCCCCACAATTTATTTCTGTTTATACTTTAAAAATAGACAACCAATTACCTCGAACACAGTAAAATGGCAAGCCGCAATCTTAAAAACGCAAAATAATACGCAAATAACAATGATCGTAACCGTAACGTATCATTAACCTAAAATACGGCGTATCATTACAGTCGGATTAATTCGAGCGTTTTATTTCACGGAGTAGCTAATGATTGGAGTACTTGTGAACTAACAATGGGTGTTTGAATCGAGTTTTAGAAGTTGAGTATTTGTCAAACTTAAGCATTAGTAAAGGTAAAAGTCTTTGTTGAAAGGTCTTAGGTAGTTTTTAAATAGTCAAGTATAGTTTGACATGTTCTCAACTTCGAATTCTAAGTACAGAAATAATGAAGAGCAAAGAATTATACTGGTATTGCACATTTTCTACAAATTTGGAATAAGAACGTTAATATATAGATGGATATGATAACGTTCTTATTTCGAAATAGTCAAGCTTCATCAAAGCATTGTCAGGTGTCTTACTGCCAACATCTAGCTACATATCTTCTAAAATGGCTTCACTACACAATAACATTCTTTTAGTCTACACTACCACGCTTGCCAAATGCATTAATAACCGCAGAGTACGTTGTTACGAACAAAAACTAGTTACTACGCAGCATTATCGCGTTTAAGTTGCATTTCACGCAGCTGTCCGACACAATGGTCTCTCCATTCATTCCTATTCAGTGTTTTCATCCAACATATCGTAAAAGCAATTGAGTCTTATTGGCAACTTTCCGAATACGTGGCCAAAGTGATAATTTGTCGTTTGTTCCATATAAATTACATTTTACAAACGCTACTGAGTGTACAACTGCAGAAGTAAATACGTGTTTCTCATTTGGAAGCTGTTGCAAAAGTGAATGAAAAGAGTTTTGTGTGACAGTGTATTTTCTTTTTTAAATTTCCTTTCTTTTGTATTTGTTTCTCTATTTTTGTGAAAATAGGATCTCGTGGCTAAAGGTGGGTATAAGAGTAGAGGAAGCCCAAAGAAATGATGGATGGACTGTGTTAAGAATGATATGGTAAGAAAGGAGGTGTCTCATGAGATGACGAGAAACAGAGAAGTATGGAAGAGGAAGACATGCTGCGCCGACCCCAAATGAATTGGGATAAGGGCAAGAGAATGATGATGATCTCGTGTTCGATTTTCAGCTGCGTTTGTCTAGGTTGACCAATGGATGATTGACCATCCATTACATACCGAGTTTCCTCCAAACACGTTTAACCGTTAGTGCCGGGCGTGCCGGCTGACATTTGTAGAAGTTTGATAGTCGTAAAAGGTAGTTACTGGCCTGAAACTCTCACCAAGGGGTATCATATTTCCCCGTCGGGTTGCGGGTTGTTCGCAAGAGATACCGCAGCCTCGACATAAAGGGCTAAGAAGGAATATGGGTGGTTTTTAGTCAGTATAAGTCTGACATTCCCTTTCGCTCTGCCCAAGAGCGGGACCCCATTTGATTATTTTTACCAGCCAAAAAAAAAAAAGGTAACATATTTCCGGTCGGGGCTGCGGGTTGTTCAAAAGAGATATCGCGGCCTCGGCACTACGGGTTAAGAAGCAACATGGGTGGTTTTTAGTCAGTAGAAGTCCCTACCGCTCTGCCGTCTCTGAGCGGTAGGAGTCATTTGATGATTTCCCAACCACCAAAAAAAAAAGGGTATCATATCTCCCACTTCTAAATAGGTTGTGGATATCAAATAGGCAAGCGCTCCGGTTAGACTGGAATCGACCCCAACATAACATAACATCACGCCTGTGGCGGAGGTGTATCGAATAGTACACCCACATTTCGCCAGTTATGTCTAAGTCCCATGTAATAGGAAGCGAGCCTATTGCCATCAACCGAACTCGACATGCTTGAG
Organism: Diarsia brunnea; assembly: GCA_949774965.1. Classification (NCBI taxonomy): domain Eukaryota; kingdom Metazoa; phylum Arthropoda; class Insecta; order Lepidoptera; family Noctuidae; genus Diarsia; species Diarsia brunnea. Next base: position 11,341,911 of record OX459022.1, on the reverse strand, counting down.
AAAAGGCTAGACAGATAATGAAAAACTGCACAAAATATCTTTCCACCCAAATAATGATTGAAAGTTCTCTCTGCAGTCAATCCGACTGATTGATTGAGTACTATCAATCACAATTGAGCCGAGCAAGCGATTTTGAACGAACTACCGAGCAATTTTGTGGGAACTAACGTAAAAAGTCGTGTCCACAGAAATAGATACACCTAGATAACGCAAGTACCACGATCCGTACGAAAACCAAGCGTGACATTTTTTGACTAACAAATATGACGTCATAAGTACTATTTTAGTTACTATAAAAAGTAGACTATGTTTTTGTTCTTTAAATGTATAAAGGGTGTAAAAGTATCTGTGGTGTCCTGCTATAGAATCATAATAATATATTGACTTAAAATAAATTTGCATAAAGCGGGCGGTGATGGCAACCCTGACAAGGTGGGTGGGGGTAAAGAGTATAATAATACCATGACTGCATGGCACACTTCGCTGTCAGACACCAAAGAGAACGGTTGTCGCGACCACTGGGCGTTGGTTGTACCCCAAAATACAAACCTTGTGTTTTTTTATTACTAATTATACAAACCTATGTTATTATTTTGTGGAGGGAGTGAGTGTACTTATAAATTTACTTAAACTACCTCCATGACACGTTTACTATTTAAAGCATCCATTAACACAATGTTTTAAGAGTGCTACAATGATATCGTAAAATGTGATTTTTCACCCAAAAAAAAAATCGTTTCCTAGCAATAATTTTTGCGTAGGGATACTTAGTTTGATGTACATAATGCTTGTTTGACGGCGTCGTGAAGGGTTTGCTTACACCCTGTAGAATTAAGTTCTTGAGTGGTATCGCTGCAACGTTGTTGCTTTTAAACAAATTAACTTGTTCCGACAACAACCTCGTTAAGTACCTATAAAATACTAAAATCGGGCTCGCGAAGCACTCTTGCGTTATCTAGGTATTTCTATATCTGTGGTCGTGTCACTCGTTCGTCCAGTGCGAGATGAGTCGACTTTTTCTGACAAGTGAGTGAAATGCTTTAGGACTAAGCTGTCTCTTTGTCTTGGCTTAACGACTGATGCCCTGTTTCTGAGTTCTATAGACAAGCTCTCTGTTATATGACTATAACGTTAAGTATTGAAGTTGAAGAGGTTGAAAGTGGGAGGCATTTGCGCTGCAATGACACAGGCTTGCAATATAAATAACTAACTTTTGCCCGCGGCTTCACCCGCGTGGATGTCGGTAAACTTGACAAATTATATACTAAAACCTTCTTCGAAAACCACTCTATCCATTGGTGAATACAACATGAAAACCGGTGCAGTAGTTTTTGAGTCCAACAACACCCAGAAAGAAAACAGTGAAGTATGTAGTGAAGAAGACTTTGTTTTATAATATGTAGTGATAATAAATCATGTGCAATCACGAGCACTGATGTGTATACACGCAGACACTTTCAATGATTCTCTCCTACTGCGTTAATAAATGTTTATGTTTACACGAACGAAGCCATACTATTACGAAATACGTCTTTTATCAAAGTTGAAACCATTATATCACGAGAAAATCTTTGATTTTCGGTTTTGAACTTTGCTAAATGTACAGATACATATTTTAGCAGTCGTGACTTTACAGTTAGTAACTGTTGATACAATAGTTACATAGATGATGCGTTTTAACTGAAAGTCTTAAAAAACTAAATGTTTCAAGATATCAAATCAACACCATAATCGAATAAATATAATTAGTGGCCACAAATGTACGTTATACTAAAAAGCATCCACATTTCGCCAATAAGTTTAAATCACAAATTTTATTTTCAAAAAAAATATAAAACCATTTCCAAATCTGCTGAAATCACCGAAAATATTGCAAAAAAAAATCGTCTCCAATAAATCGTCAATGAATTCTTACTTATTACCATATCTAATAAGGTTATTTCAGATAAAATATTCCGTAAAGGAAATCTAATAAAGAAGGGAAGAATTATTAGAATATTAGCAACGTAGCGTTTGAAAATCAGAGTGATAAATACGTTTTAATATTCTGAATATATTAGCACCATCGGTGGGGAAATTAGATTGGTTCTCAAAGTAAGGCATTAATTTTGAAAAGAAAGTATCGAATTCGTTTGATAAACGTAATTGAGGAGTATTTATTTTATCATCATTCTCTTGTTCTTATCACAATAGGGTAGTTAACAAAAAATATATAATTAGTCCGTCAGATAGATTTCCAAAAAATTCGTCTTTTAACAACGGAAACCTGTAATTGGCCTTCAAATGTTTATTATGTAAGTACATTGTTTGTATTAGCTTTAAGTTTCCCAAAAATAATAATATAAAATAGAGAAGAGGCCTGAGACCCAGTACTTAGTGTGAACATTAAAGACTGATTATGTTTATGATTTCACTAATAAGCCTACTGCACTTTAGAGCAGGGGCTGAAAGTGGTTTCGGTTAAAGGTTAAGGTACCTCAAAAATATACCGGTACCGGTTTAAAATAAAGATTGAGCTATACCGGTACCTTTATAAATAAAGGTTGGGCTAAACCGTTTATTTAACCCTTACACGATTTCGGTACCGAAATGCTTGCGAGACGGAACAGGGCGCGCGTGTGCTCGGTAGAAAAAGTTAGAACTTGTGTATTTTGTACATTTTGTTTGCTACTCTTTTACTTATCTCTTTGTTGTGTGTGTGAGTGGCGAGGGTGTACGATAAAGAAACCCCCTATTTATTAAAGTTTAGGTACCGCTACCGATACATTTATAACGGTTACGGTACTCCTATCAAAATATACCGGTATGCATTTCCAATCTCAAAATTCCGCTACCGAAAAAAATAACGGTATCGAAATATTTCGGTAACCCTTATTTAACGGTATGACGTCATACCGAAATTTAAAGGTACCGTATTTTTTGGGTAATTCAGTCCCTGCTTTAGAGGTCACCACATTTCACTCAGCTAAGGTGACTCCAAACAAAACAATGTAACATCTTCACACGTTCCATCTCCACAACACAAGCAACCCCTTATCACACGCACAGCCAATTTAACATCAAATTGGTGACAATAAATATTAAATGGCGGCGCGAGCAACGTCGTGACGTCACTTGGGACGAGTATGACGTTATCTAGGCGTCGTGCGATGCGAAGTTTGAGAACCACTGGGAATACAATGTTGTGATTAAACAGGAAGGAGGACTATGTGTACAATTAACTGTTTCTTTTTATGGGAATAGTATACCTCGTTGGTCTAGTGGTAGCAAGCGCGACTGCTGAGGTCCTGGGTTCGATTCCCGAATCGAGCAAAGTGTTATTGGCTTTTTCCATAAGGAATTTATCAGTAACAGCTACGGAGTCTGGATTTGTGCCCGGTTGATGGCAATAGGCTCGCCCCCTATTACATGAGACTTAAAAATAACTGGCGAATGGAGGTATACACCTCTGCCTAACCCTTCGGAGATTACAGGCGTGATATTATGTTATATGTGGAATAGTATTAGTCGCTATTAAGAACCTTATGATCATCATCTGCCTAGCCATTTTCAAACTATGTTGGGGCCGGTTTTCAGTGTAATCAGATGCAGCTGAATACAGTTATTTTTCCTGAAGCGTCTGCCTATCTGGCCTCCACAACCCAGTTATTATTAAGTAGTATGATACTTCTTGTTAAAACTCTTTGTCAAACTTTCTGACCACTGACATCCTGTTACGACGTCAAAAATTTAAAAATGACAGCCGGAACCAGTGGGTTAACGTGCTTTCCGAGGCACGGAGGAAACTCGTCATGTAGATGGTTACTCATCCACCAACCAACCAACCGACCGACCTAGGCAAGCGTGGCTTAACGGCAATTTACCATAGAAAAAACATCATCGATCTACATAAACGAAATTACTAATTCACCGACAGCAACAAAGTAGAACAAATCAAAGCCACTATTCAACATCGCGCGTCGCGTTTTTTTGCATCGTGCTGAGATAGTGGCCTTTTGGCCTCGTACGGGACTTATTTTTAATTAATACTGTTTTTTTTTAAAGTGTTCCTCTTGTTTTTTTTTTTTAGTTAATCTTTTATTATTGATTTCTTGTCCTGTGTGAGACCAATAAATACTTTTTCTTTTCTTTTCTTTTCTTTTATTCTTAAACCACAAAGTACCATCACCCCATCACTAGAGCCGTACAAGGTGTCACTTCGTCAGTGCTATAAACCAAGACAGACGTTCGAAGACATTTAGTGGACTGTTAGTACCAGTGAGACATTGTTGCTAGTGACTGACTGACATTTAAATTGTTTGCTTTAAGGTGAATGCTCCAACTAGCCCGCGAAATTCAATTTTTTTTACGTTTTTTGCAATTTGCAGGTCAGTGTTAGTTTGTATGTTGATTAGAATATTAATTGCGGCTGTAAGACGTATGTAGTTACAGAAATATAATCATCAAAATCATCAATACAAGCCTACAAGTTCATAAAGGTGCAGGAACTTGAAAAAGTCATTTTTGCACCTTTATGAACTTGGAAGCTTGTATTGATGATTACATACTATATTAGATATACAAACTAACACTGACCTGCAAATTACAAAAAACGTAAGAAAATTTGAATTTCGCGGGGTGGTTGGAGCATTCACCTTAAAGTATTCGGTGTTGAGGATTTCTGGATGTAGTGGCTGAGAAAGTGTGTCAGTGCATTTAAAAGCGGGTCGCTCTTCAGGTTAAGCTGCACTTGCCTAGTTTGATTCGTGGATGGGTGACCACCTGTTACAGTTTATACCGCTCATTTAATACCACATGAACGCTCAGTGACATAGTGCACAAGTGAAGTGATACTAATATAGTTTTAAGTTTATATTTACTAACACAAACTGTATTATTAGTATATTTAGGTTAAGGTCTTTGTTACCTGAAAATAAATATATTCTATTCTATTCTAATACATTTTACAACCCTAGATGGGTTGTGTGATTAGGGCTAGCTAAAATTGAAGTGGACACAGATAAAGGTTGATATCCCTTTTCAACTTTGTAAGAAACGTATAGCGCCGATATTCGAGTAACCAGTACATCCAGTAGTGTTCTGGTAACCTAATTAGGCAGATATATAGAGAATGATGATTTTGTCATTTTCTATAACCTCAATGACTTCTAAAAGCCTGTACAGTATAGAAATAAATGATAAAAGCTTAACTGGATCGCTCTAAAATTCATGAGAAACAGTCCCATTTTTATGGGACAAAAGATATAATTATTTCGAGCTAATTCCAGGAGTTATTTGCCTCTATTCTATGTATATTTTGACACACAGACTGACATCCGGTCTATTAGCTAAGCTGAGACCTGCATTATTAAACGATCTGTCCATATTATGAGACTGGAACATTCAAATAGGACTTTAATTTATAATCTAGAACGAAGGGTATTTGCGGATTTTTATTTGAAGCTTCGAAGAGGAAATTATTTTATTTTAGCAGTGATTGTTTGTCCGAATAAGTCCGGATATTTACTGAATACATGTCAATGTCTGAGTGGCCATGGCTGAGGTGGAAGTGTTCAATAGACTCCCGACACAGGTTGGCAAAAGAAAGGAAGAACTGTTCAGGTGGAGATTCATAGATGACTCTGCCCTATTTTTTTTTTTGGCGGGTGGACAATCATCAAATAACCCCTCCCGGTCTTGGGCAGAGCGAAAGGAAGTGTCAGACTTCTACTGACTAAAAACCACCCATGTTCCTTCTTAGCCCTTTATGTCGAGGCCGCGGTATCTCTTGCGAACCACCCGCAGTCCCGACGAGACCCGCAGCCCCGTTAGGCCCGCAGCCCCGACGGAAGATGACTCTGCCCTGCATTGTTAATTTTGTTGTCGCATGAATCATTAGACACTTGATACCGTGTCTTGCACTTGATATGTTGTTTGCACATCACAGGCTGAAAGTGACAAACTTGTCACCAAATCCTCGGGTCATCTCCCTTTAGATTGTCAGCGAAACGCTAAGAAGAAGAAGAGTGTTAGAAGAGAAAGAGAGAGTTCTAGTCTTACTTTATACGCCTTTTTTTGGAGGGTCCCACTCTCGAAAAGAAAGAACACGTGACAACGAAAATCTTGTAATAACAAAAAAACTAATCTGTGTCTAGTCGCGTCCTCGGTAAATCATCCCGCGAACCATAGAGTAACACAGAAGTACAACTTCATAAAACGTAGAGTAGTGGCTGAGCGGTAACTCCATTTTTGAACGTTGTCGTTATCCTGGCAACAAGCAGAATTTTTTTTTTGGGGTGAAATCATCAAATGACTCCTCCCGCTCTGGGCTGAGCGGTAGGGAGTGTCAGACTTCTAATGACTAAAAGCCACCCATGTTCCTTCTAAGCCCTTTGTGCCGAGGCCGCGATATCTCTTTCGAACAACCCGCAGCTCCGACGGGATCTTTATACGCCTTATCTACGCATGTTCAGGTAAGAAATCTCCCCAATTTCTTCACGAACCCCTCGTTCGCCAATTTCTACAAAATTTCGGCATGTCATCGCAAAATGCCTTATACCTTCACGCAAGTCATGTTAGGGGATCGCTTGACCTCTCTACACGTTTTATTAGTATCGCTGAATGTGATTCTATATTGGTAGGATTTGCTTCGTCATTTCTAACGTGTAGGAGGTATGGACAAGGAGGCAATACTTATCGAGGTTTACCGGAAAGGAAATTGAACGTGAATTTAGATTATTTAGCAGTTTGATTTGGTTTAGATAAAAAATTGCGATAAGATTCTAAGGGAGATTCTAGATCTAAGATTTGCGAAATATAATTGTGTACGTCATAGAATTTAATTGCTTCGTTGGTCTAGTGGTCGCGAATAGGGGTCTCGATTCGATTCCCAGGTCGGAAAAGTATTTTTTACATCAGGAATTTCTCAGTAGCAGCCATGGAGTCTGGATTTGTGCTCGGTTGATGGCAATAGGCTCGGCCCCTTTTATATAGAATGTAGAAATAATTGGCGAAATGTGGGTTTACCAGTAAGTACGCTAAGGCTCTCTGCCTTACTCTTTGGTGATGACAGGCGCAATGTTACGTCATACAACCACCTGGAAAAGATTTTGTATCCTCGGAATCCAGATGGTAAACTTAATCGGACATAAAATCGAACATAAAGTTAATCGATATGGAACGAAAATCATGCGCTATCTGTCAATAAATGTACGCTATAATGAGCATTATAACTGTCTCAATAAAGATGATTTTATTATGTCACAGTCGTAAAAAGATTGCCATCTCGGGAAAACTGAATCGTGATCTGATATTACGGGGGTGATAAAAATTTATACGTTTTTGCTACGTTCAGTTTCTAGAAGGAACTGTTTCAGTTTTTCTGGCATGTACTGTTTCGCACACTTCCGCCTAACTCTTCAAAGATCACAGGCGACAAACATACAAAAAGTTGGAACCTACAATAATTACGTAACTAGAATGATTTCAATTAAAAACCGGAAAGTTTCCAGAACTAAATAATCCTTTTATTGCAGGCATCTAAGGCCCATAGGTAAAAAACACAAATACCTAATATAAAATAATAATAACAAACTAATACATATAAAAAAACTTTATAAACTATAACTACACACGTAACGTTGTCGGCGTCGTGTTTCGCTGCGAGGTGTCACGTAATCGTCCACGGAAACGTCGATATAAGACACCTTTCGGCCAAAAGTCCTCTTTCATGCAGGTCTGTAGATGCTGGGTTGGAACTCGTACCACGAACGACTTAAAGTTGATGACGAGAAAAATACGTGGCTCTCCGCTTCGTTACGGGTTTTTTTACACGTGCGGGTAAAAAAAAACTGTATTAATACCTAGGTACTTATAATACTAATAAGAGGAAAAATTTGTATTTTGTATTTTTGTATGTACCGAATAAACTCAAAAAATCAATGGTGAACATTGGAAAACTACACTATCCCCGGGTGACATTGGCTACTTTTTATCCCTGTTTTCCCACGGGAACGGGAACTACGCGGGAGAAACCGCGGGACGACCGCTAGTCTACACTAATATTATAAAGAGGAAAAATTTGTTTGTTTGTTTATAACGAATAGGCTCCGAAACTACTGGACCGATTTCAAAAATTCTTTCACCGTTGGGAAGCTACACTATCCCCGGGTGACATAGGCTACTTTTTATCCCTGTTTTCTCACGGGAACGGGAACTACGCGGGGGAAACCGGGGGACGTCCGCTAGTTTTTTATATTTGTGAAAAACTTTTTTAGTTTATTTTGTTTAAATAATGGTATTCGCAGATTTCTTTTTGAGAAAAAATACACAAAAAATACATACACCTAAACTGCTGTGGCGAAGGTAAAAGGCGATATTAATAAAAAAGTTTTTAATAAAAATCGTAGATTTCGTGAATGTTGAAGGCAGATGTGATTAATTATCTGTTTTTGGAAGGAAAAGGGGATGATCACCCTTAAGGAGATATTAAGAAATCTTCTTTTAAAGTGACTGAGTTTTTTAATAAAGTATACTTAAAAGGGCATTATTTTTGGGATGATTTGTGCCTAAGTTTGGCTTAGAAGAAAACCAACTGTTACAAATGTTTTTGTCAAAAAAATTTCAAGAAGATTTTTGTCAAAACACTAACTGCATCGTCCAGAGTATTAAAACAAAAAAGTTTTTTTTATTAATTTCTAAGTAACAAACCAGAATTGAGTTTTGGCCCAGTTAATGGCAATAGGTGCTCCTTCCTATTATCTGGGACTAAAGCCTATGATATAATTTACCATGCTACATCGGTTTAGTCCACTCTCGGCCCCTAATAATTAAAGTGTTCACTCGACCCCTAACCCTGGGCGCCGAGAGTGGATTTTATAAAGTTTATCATTTTTAAGTTTCCAGCCGACCCCCACAGTACAGTTACGATTAAAATCAAAATTAAAAGTCATTTATCGATACTACACCTCGATTTAAAACTTCGTTTCGTTTTGGCTGTGTTTAAAACTGAAACTTAACTTTAAAATAAAACATACGAGTAGCCACCACACCATTATTTAACTCAGCATCATAATTTTGCCGCCAGAACTCATGAAAAGTGCGACCAGAACACCACAGAGCATTCGACATCACTCGTTGTAATCTATACAATAAAACTAGTGGACACTTCACAGACCACGGAATCGGTAGTCGATAGAGACGGCAGTACATAGATACATAAAAGTCGCGACTTTTTTTTCAAAGGTAGGTTGGTAGACAGAATTGCCATCTGCTATGATCTTGCTTATTTTGATTCGTAAACTTTTATACATCTAGTCAAAACCGGTTATGGCAGATAGCAGTACATGAGTTGTAGGGGATCCCTGCACTTAGTAATGATACCGGGGCGATTCTACAGGGATGATGAAATAAAACCGACCACAGCGAATGTCTCTTGAACAGTGATTACACAAATTAGCTAAGTAATAGGTACAAAATGCTGAGTGCACAGAATGCACGGCGCGTGAGTATGAAAAGTAATGTGCGGTTCCGTACATGAGCCTTCTAATAATTATGTTTGTTGAAAGGAAGAGAGAAAAAGTAATTGACTATTCCTTAACTCTTATTGGCCGATGAGAGATCGGGCGCAGGACCCACGGCTTTACATGCTTTCCGAGGCACGTGTGTATCATACTGCCAACTTCCAAACTCCGGGCTACTGCTGAGGAAATTCTGCAAATGGAATAACACAATAGCACTTTTTGCCCCACCCGACACTCGATTCCAGGACCACAACTTCAGCAGTCGCACTTGCGGCCATGAAACCAACGGAGCAGCTGGTCAGTGTGTGTCTAATCCCGAATATCTGAGTACCACGAACCGTATCCGAACTCTGTGGGCCAGTTCCCGTTTCCACTACTCACAGAATGCTATGTTAGGTTTTAGTTTAATAACATATAAGTCTAGACAACAGCGAAGTGCAGTTATAGCAGAAAATAAAGGAGGTCGTAAAAGATCTTGATATAATATCGTCATTTAATGGGTTTCAGTGGGAAAAACTACACAAATGTGTGTTGAGAAATCTTTTGATGAAGATAGTGGTTAGTTTTTACTAAGTTGAGTTTTAAATAGAATGGCTTTTTGAGAGGGGTAATTTACTTGAACTTTGGTTGGTGCTACGGTAGCAACGCAAGTTATTTGCTTGTCATGAAGTCTAAGTTTCGATACACAGGTAGTGTGTGCCCGTTTATGGCAATGGGGTCGCACGAATTAACGGAATTTAAAGAAAGCTGTGATGGAGTCAGGCTTTAACCAGGTGATGGCCAAGGTTAGGCCAAAGAAACCAGGGCCGTCCTAAAGCTCGTTGGGTTGACTTGACAATATCGTCAAAGTTTCGAGAAACACCTGGATCAGGGACGCACACAACTGGTAAGTGTGGCAAAAAAAAGGGAGATCTATACCCAGCAGTGGATGATTTCGGGCTGATATGATGATGCTGATGAAATTTAACAGGCGAAATATAGTAATGTGCTATATTTACTCAGCCTAACCATTCAAATATTGCATGTGTGATTAATACGTCTCGTTGTAACATAACCGACAAAGGCACGAATTACACAGAAGCGGCGTAAGGTGAAGGCGCGGCGCAGGCCGCTTCAAAACGTTTCAATACAAAATGTAGATAGGCGAAACGATGTGAATTATACTCAAGCGGCGTGGCGTCAAATGTACCGCGTTGCTAGCAGTCCGCCGCACCTTCACCTTACCTTACGCCGCTTCTGTGTAATTCGGGCTAAAGAGAGACACTGATGCTGACACAAAAACCTATTCTATCGATAAAAAGATACAGGATGATGCTAAAATTGTTTACGAAAAGTGTAGCTAGCTAAAACTCCAGGCTTTGTCCATTAATCGAGCCAATAAACTAAGCTCCGTGTGGTAGGATGCGACCGCCGCTGTACGTATTATCATCTGATATTACACCGGTACTGTGACCAGGCTAACAGGATTTACAGGAGACATAAAAGTTTCACTCCATAAGAATGACTCTTACTGCGGTACTCAGAGATATTTAATGATTACTTAAGCCGTCACTTAGTAAAGATTTGACATACTTTTGTATGACAAGACTGTCAAAACCTTTGCTATGTGATGGCTTAACCTTTCGTATGCCGGAACGTAGATCTACGCGAGACACAATGGCTTTTTAATTGTGTCTCATTACACGGCATACGATAGGTTAAATAATCATTAAAGCTCTCTGAGTGCGGCAGTTAGAAAGAAAGAAATAAGTTGCTGAATTCTTCTCTTTGAGAGACGATGTGGTGAAAGGGAATACTAGAAAGTTTTGAGATTCATCATGTCTCTAGGTCCTAGACCGATAGTAAGTTGTGAATCGGCTCCCACTTATAAGTTCCTAGATTCTAGGAGCTTATTCCTAAAACTTCGGGTTTCTGTCTACACGTAATGACTGTGACCCGTAATTGATTCCATGGTAAAAGAGTCCATGGAGTTTCTTGCCCACTATGTTTCATAGAAATCTACGGGCAACTACAGAACTTTAACAAGTTATTAAGTATCACTTGAGACTGTGACATCAGAAAAGTGCTTGTGGTTGTCAAATTGAAATAAACGCTTTTAGTTTCGAGTTCTTGTCAAAGAAATAAGAGTATTGGAAAATTACGATCCCTCTTTTGTAAACCCTCTAAACTCATGGTATTCATAGAAGTAGGGTTAGATAAGACCGCACACTAAACTTGGTAGCGTAGAACCATTTGTTTTAATTTGGTCGTCGGCGGCACCCGCTGTGTCGGCGCGCGGCGTTCCAAACTGGACGTTACGGCTGGTACTAGGTGTTCTAAGTTTATTATGTACGCACTTGTGATGTAAAAAGGAAAAATAACGCTATGCCAGGACAGTTAGGTAGGAGTGTACGCTTAGGGCAAAATAACGGCGGTGATCGGTAAGAAATGAAACAGTAAATAATTGGGATCATAAATGATGATGACCATGATACATGACCTAATGTTCATGAACGGCAGTTTAGTACACCCACAATGATCGTCAGTAATGTTTATTTAAATGCAAAAGGTGGGACAAGAGTAATGCCATAACGTAGTGGAAAACCTATTGGGGTTTTCACGAAGATCCCTTGTGGTCCTGAGAAAACGTGAGATGGACGTGAGCTGGTTGGGATAACGGTTGCCATAGCTCACATCCATTAGTCCACTTCAGGGACTAATTGTGGAAATCGAAACCCTAACATAAAAATACTTCGCTGGACCCGAGAACTTCAACAAAGAACCTCATGGTCACCAGTAGCATTTGCGACCACCAAACGAACAAGCCATCTACCATGACTATAAACACAATATACCCCGTTCAGGGTGACCGCAATCCTATCAAATTAGAAAGGATCCTTGTCTTGGACACCAACAATGAAATACAATGCGGGTACACGGTCCATTCCAATTTAGCAGCATTGGAAATTGTGGCGGTGCTCCTGCGAGCATCTTGGATCTTGGGTCCATTTATACTAAAGGCTATGGTCAATTTAAGACGTAGTAAACTCTAAATTAGGTACCCTTGAAGACCTCGTGGCTATATAATAACAGCCACTCAGATCGAACTATAGGTTAAACCACGCTTGCCTGGGTTGGTTCGTGGATGGGTGACCACTCATTACCTAGTTACGTAGTTACTGTTTCCTCCGTGCCTCAGAAATAGGGTTGCCATCCGTCCGAGTTTCCCCGGATTTGTCCTAGTTTAGAGGGCGTCCGGGTGGGGTTTCATTTGTAGTCCGGGTTTAAAAAATTAAAGTCTTGGGCCACGCGCTACACACGCACTGTACATGCACGCCGCGATCAACAGACGAACCGACTCGCTAAAAAAATTTGACTAATGAAGTGATGACATGTCCGGGTTTAGGGCTCCAAAATCCGGGGTTTTCACGCGTCTTGTCCTGGTTGCCAAATTTTTGAGATGGCAACCCTTCTCAGGAAGCACGTTAGGACGTTGGTCTCGGCTATCAATTGTAGATCTTTGACAGTAATTACCGGTAGTGACCGAATATCATAATTTTGTTCAACATACAGCTGAAAAGGATGACATCGCTAGAAAGGAGGTGTCTGATGTAGTGACAAGTAATAGAATAGAAGTACCTATGAAAGAAGAAGGGCTACTTTGGCGCTTTAAGTGCCAAGAGATACCTACTACATATTCTAAGCTAAAGGATAAATACTAAGTCAGGCTTAAGAACGACACGACTTGTAATACAAACAACTATTTCAGCTCGAACAAAGGAGTATAAATAAATCCAGCTCCAAGCGTATACTACACGCGCATCGAAATCTTCAATCAACTTCAGAGCTAATCTTCAAATACACACAATTAAATATGAAACAGAAACGCATATGCAACCTCAGAATATATGTAGATATATCTGGATAACGCAAGAATTACGATACGCTTAAAAACCAAGCATAGCCAAAAAACCCAATAAACCAATAAACCCAAAAAACCAATAAACCTAGATCGGGCAGGTAGCTAAACAAACATTTGAAGTTAAAATTATCAATACTTGTAAAATATATATATTTTAGTTATAGTTTACTTATAAGTACTAATTATAACTTTGTAGGTAAGCAACAGTACTGTGCCAAAATGTACACCTTTTTGTATTATTTTTTCTTAAATAAATTATTCTTATTCTTATTCTTATTCTTCTTATAGCATTATCAGGCTACAATGTTCCCACTGCTGGGATTAGACCTTCTATCTAAGAGAGAGAGTGACTATAAGTCTATAACCCACCATGAGTGCCCAGTGCGGGTTGGTAGATGTCACATATCTTGGAATGGTTACTTCACGATGTTTTCCTTCACCAAGCGTGCCGTTTCTACAAGCTTTTATTTTTTAACTTAAACGTGTAGCATCAAGTTCTTGCATTGTAACGGTGTAACGTTGTTGTTTCAAACAAATTAGCTTGCTGCGACAATAACCTCATTAAGTATAAAACACTTAAGCCGGGGACGCGAAGCAGTACTTACTATTGCTAAATCTAGGTATTAGGTACACATATCTATGCATACAACATTAATTTTCATACCAACGCGGCAACGCTATTCCTCTCTCTTTCTAATGAAGAGTGTTGTATAATTCCACGACTACCCTCAAATAGTTCTAAAATGTGCAACTAAACAAATGCACAACCATTCCTTGTCATTTCAAGTGACGACTCAAAACTTGAATCAAGTAAAATAAACTACTTAAATAAGTTAGATGCTGCTATCTTTCTTAGGGTCGGGTCGCAGTATGAGCGGGAGCGGATTAAATGTTACGAGTAGTTGGCTGATGATATAAGAAATATAAATATTTACCGGCTAGCATATAGGCCTCCTATCTGTGTGAGGGAATGGGACGTTATCCACCACGGGGGCTGACTTCGAGTTGGTAGATGTCACATGTTTAAAATAATTGGGTTCTAAGGCTAGAGGCAGATATACTGCTCCAGCCGAAATTGAAAATAAGCAATCGTATCAGAATCTAGTTATGTAAACCACGACCAAAGAAATGATGGATGGACTGTGTAAAGGATGATCTGGCAAAAAAGGAGGTCTCCAATGAGATGACGAGAAATAAAGAAGTATGGAAGAAGGAGACATGTTGCGCTAAGCCCAAGCGAATGGAGATAAGGGCAAGAAAATAATGATCAGAATGTAGCTATGAGCGGGAAAGACGGTTAAACAAAGACTAGATGTGGTAAACAAATATGTATATTTTCGCTTTTTCCAACTAGGTTGAAATATCGTCAAACTTCAGCTAAGCGAAATCAGCTCGAGTCAAAATCAAAAACGTCCCGTCAATTTGCTCAAATAAACTCACCCACTGGTTCTTCCAAACTCATTTTACACTAATAATTATATCCTAAAATATTAATAAATTAATTCCCGCTAAAGCACAAAACGACCCCACCCTTACCCCACTATCAAACACCAGCTAAACGTTTCCAAACAATGGAAAAACAGCTCTATACTGCACGAAATAAGACCCAACACAACTGCATCAGATATGCACCAAGATAACAGGCTGATGTAAATTTAATTAGAAACTTAAGACACTACAGATAGAGTGTCTTATCTGTTTTCTACTGAAACGGGTCTGGTTGTTCGTTACGGGGAAATTGCTTTCATGAAAATTTCACACGGAGTTCTTGTATTGGGGAGCGTCGAGTTGAAATGGGAGATGGGGATTTTCGGGTAACCGTTGTGCATTTGTTTTCAAGGAGACAGCATCAGTCTTTGTTTAGAAAACTAACTTATTAATGCTTGCGGAGCGTCTATAATCGCTTTTCGTGACACTATTTTAAGAGAGAATTTGAGTGCTTCATTGGATTAACTTAAAATTGGGCAGAAATAGTCAATAGATAAGACACCTTCGTTGGTCGAGTGGTCGCAAACGCGACTACTGCTCAGTGGTCATGCTCATGAGGTACTGGGTTCAGCACAATACCTGACACTGAAATACCTAAAAAAAATACATCTTCTTTCCAATATTCTACTCACAATTGAAGATTTTTCATAAAACAGCATTTAACATACCTGAAAAGATAAAAAAGAAAATATTAGTTAAAGGCCAAAACTAAAGTATACAATTATACAACATAGCTCTGATTTCAAATTCAAAAAAAGAAAGAATAAAAAAGAGGAAATAGAAATCAATGCTAATTAAAGCTTTTATCCAGATACCTACATAACGTATGTGGGTAGTTGCAAAACGAGGCTAATCCGATTTAGTCTGAGAGAGCGGCAGGATGTAAAATATCGCACATGTTTCATATTATATAATACTTGAGGATTTCTTTTAAAAAGCTCTTTACTACATTATGTAGATGCGTGTTTTGCAGCTGGTATTATTTGGCGACGAGCTCTTTAACAATTTCGTCAAACTCATATTTAAGACATATTATTATTATAATATTATGAAAATTATAATCGAGTATATTTCCATTTATGGCAATAGGCTCGCCCCCTATTACTGTACCTCTGTCTAACCGTTCGGGGATTACAGGCTTGAAGTTATATTATGTTCCATTAATGTAAACGATATACAGGGTGGTGCCGACAATACGACAATAAATGAAACCACTGGTAGTTCTAGTCCATAGAAACAATATTAAACTATCAAATAAATCTTAACACCAAAATAAAAAAATGAAAAAAAACAATAAAACTAAGTACCATAAAACTGTAAACGAAATACATTACAATTTACAAACAAATATTGGTTTACTAACCTTAGGAATAATTTGCACCGATTAACGTATGAAAATAAAATGTAACAAACGAATTTGGCAAAGATATTTAGGTAGGTTATTGTCGTATCGTCGGCACCACGACGGTGTTACGATTTATTTGATAGTTTAAAAATGTTTTTATGAACTAGAACTACCAGTGGTTTCATTTATTGTCGTATTGTCGGCACCAGCCTGTATATCACTCGAAAAAATAATCTCAAATATCATAGATGTACATAGTACAAAAACTAAAGGGAATTTTAGTATAGAAGACCCCTACTTTTCAAAATTACCCTCTAAAAATTTAAATTTGTAGTAGTAACTACAAAACCCTCACTATTCATAACTACCCTTCAAAAAATTTCACCATAACAAATAAGTTCACTTTCAAAAGTAGCTAAACCCGACCAATATCCATCAAAAGGAATAACTAAATAAACAATCAATGTTACCAGTATAGAGCCCTGATGCAAAACAGAATGTGGGTAGTCCGCTAATCGGATTTAAAGTCTCCGAGAGAACGTCCGTCCATCCTCTGACATGTTTTATGTATGGCTAACGTTGTTTGAGTAGGAAGCACTCTTTTTACTTTTATTTTCATAGGTTTTACATATGGCCTGGATTTTATGCTAAGCGCTTAAAACTGTGGGCTACTTTTTGGGAACATTATGAAGGCTAGCTAGTCATTCACAAGGAGCGACTGCCTATCTGATGTCCAAAAACCAGGTAGTATTAGGTACACCGAGACATCCTGGTAAGACTGGTTGTCAGACTTTCGGGCAATTGACTTCCTGTAACGACTGTCAGAGATCACCAATGACAGCCCGGACTAACGGTGTGTCACCCATCCACAGACCAACCTATAGTGGCCTCAGTGGCCTGTTATTAATTTTTTTGGCTATAAAAACCTTTTCTTCATTGTCGATGAAAAGATACCACAATTCCAGAAGCTGTTCAACAAACAATTTAAATGTTCTAAAGTGTAGATACAGAAGATACAGATTTTTTTTTGGAGTGTATGAAATCATCAAATGACTCCTCCCACAAAGCGGTAGGGAGTGGCAACCTTTTTTTTTTTGGGCGGATCGAAAATCATCAAATAACCCCTCCCGCTCTTGGGCAGAGCGCAAGGGAGTGTCAGACTTCTACTGACTAAAAACCACCCATGTTCCTTCTTAGCCCTTCATGTCGAGGCCGCGGTAACTCTTGCGAACAACCCGCAGCCCCGACGGGGGGGAGTGTCAACCTTCTACTGACTAAAAACCACCCATGTTTCTTCTTAGCCCTTCGTGTCGACGCCGCGGTATCTATTTGGAACAGCCCGCCGCCCCAACGGGAAGATATTGATCATATAGCTTAGTGTTATTTTTGAAACTCAGCCACTAACTTGATTTTAAACGAAATATATAGAGCTAGAATACCAGTCTGCTATGAATAAAGCAATCACGCACTAGAACCAACTGCTTTCTTAGCAAGACTAACTTTAGACAATCCCAGGAATGTTGCCAGTGCAAAGAAGATTACAGTTGCTAAGACAGATTCATCCACAAGATTCAACAGCGAGAGCAATCCTAACCTAAATATAAGTGGCACATACAGTGGGTAGTCGAACTTACAGCAAATTGAATTTAAATCCTCTCTCTCTATCTGGCCATGTTTTATGTATATCCGTTTGCGTTGTTTTAACTGAGAATCTTTGGTTTAGTAAAGGATTTTCCGTTACATTATTGTATAATGTGGACGCGTGTTTGCAAATCTGTTGTGCGAGTTTGCTTATCGAATTAAGGGTTAAATTAAAACGTTTGAACAAAACTGCATTATGGAGATAACTCGGTCCGAACGTAGGTGCGGTTAAAATTGTATTGTATCTATATAGTCAGTTTTCCTATTCTGTCCCACTGTACTATTTACTGTTAAATAATAAACCAGTTTTATTCCAACATCTTTAAAGAACTTAATTAAGTTGTATAAAATACTCAACTAGAACATCTTTTCAAATTGAAGACACAAATTGAAAAAAAAAGAAAGTAAAAGTATTTATTTGAATCGCACAGTACAAAACAAAATAAAAGAAAAATAGGACATACAATAAACTTAATTGCTACTGTACGAGTCCAAAAGCTCTCAATCTCAGCATGGTGCTGTAGCATTAAAAAATAACATGTTAACTTTAGTGATATAACAACAACAGCAAACAATCGATATCGGTTGCATCGGAAGCTTTGTTTTAATCGGATTTGAAGCTCCCTATCTTGTGTCAGCATTGTTTCCGATACGGGATCCTGTTGTACTTAGGATTTTCTCGTTTGTTTTGAGTGTATGTATTTGCTAAAAGTTTTCGATTTCATATATTATGTTTTGTGTACTAATGAACAGTGCTAAAGGACTTATCTTTGCTCTTTGTTAAAATAGAAAAGGCTGTCCTTACAATTTAATATGGTCAGCCAATTATTGAGATTCAGTGGTTGATGTTAGCTTTAAAACGTTTCTGTTAACAATAGCTGTTTGTGTTAATAACCCAATGTTTTAAAGTGCAAACCATCTATTTACATCTCAATGAAAAGTTCGTTAGTGGAACAAAGAAGCACCAATTAAACAGCCTATTTTAAAGCGTTATTCTGCTATTTCCAAACAAAATTATTACAATTTCTATTCCCGCAAAAACAACGCGTCGGTCCCGCGTTGGGCGCCAATTCATCTTGCGTGTTGCAATAATTAAACGTCAAACCAGTACGAATCGACATAAAATAGATTCTCTATTTGATGGCTTTCCCGATTCTATTATACACGGTTGATTTAACAAAGCTCGTACTCCGTGAAATACTAAGCTTGATTCGGCTTTTGTGATTAGTTAGGGTATAAATAAAAGCTCGTAGAATTGCTGAAATATGTGTCAGTAACTAATTTATCGAATGAACGGAATCGGAATTAGATCTCATATTCTATTGAATCATTTGTCTGCCTCATTGTCTCGCTGGGTGATGGATGAAATACATATTATAATAATCAGTAAACATGTTCATTTTGTTTTATCATTGAAACAATAGCACATAGCATGTTGAAACAGTGGGTTGTACCAACAAGTTTAAAAATTAAGGTCAGCTTTCCGGGCTCTAAAACTGGGTATACAGACCAGTTTCTTAGGAGTTGGAGATTTTTCGGCATTTATTAGACACCATGGCTAAAAACATTTACTACAAGAAGACCCGCCACCAAGGCTTGAAGTTTTATATCGAATCTTAACCATACCTAACTTTCTACTGTAATTTTTCTAACGACTCCAAACTCTACTGTATGAATATTAAAAGCCCATGACACGCTCATCTCTCACACATCAAACAGCATCAAAGCGAAACAAACAAAAAAAATACTACCCGCCATTTTTCCGGTCCCGCGCTGGGCGCCAATTCATCTTACCCTCTGCAATAATTAAATGTCAAACCGGCACGCATCGACGGGCAAATTGTTTCGCCTTCACAACTGCACGTTGGCTTTTGACATCGTTTTTCCTATATTAATTACCTGCCACAGATTATTATTGAGTGTGAAAACTATGCTCTTTTATGAGGTTTCCCGTTAATTAACTTTTAATTTATTGGTTTACGATACGGATGTGGTGCGTCGACACTTTTGGAGATAGCTGTTTTTAAAGTTTTACGGAAGGGCTTTAAATCGTTTCGTAGTGTTACGTTTTTAGTACTAGTACCTCCATGGGTTTTTTTTTGGAGATGGGTGCCAAGCCAATAGTCAACTATGATAAATCAAAGTGACAAAGAACGGCCAATCCGAAAATGTGTGTGTGTGTGTCAAAATTTTGTCGCCGCGCCGTTTTACCCTAGGATATTCAAATAACATAGAATTAGCAATATTGTGAAATAGCTGTATATTGTATGTTCAATTTTAGATAGATAAATAGAAACGGAGTTACTTTACCCTAACAACAAGTAATTACATATTTTTCTAGCCTGCAGTGCCGAATCATGCTAACCCGAAATAATGTGTAGCAGCCCTAAGGGTCAACGATGATTTAATGTTAATAACGGAAGAATGTTTTAAAAATAGAACATTAGCATTTCTATCAGAGTTATAACAAAGGTGGGTAGTGCAACACGTTTTCATAAAATGTATTCTATTTCTGCAATCGAGTGAGTGTTGATCGGGCAAATTACCGCACGTGGAGTTTCAGTTTTGTTCTGGATGAATATATCTTATTTATAGACTCAAGCATAGCTTTGCTTTGAGAATTAATGTCTTGCACATTATATAAACATATAGTTAAGGCTATATTTGCATGCATCCTGGCATCATTATGAATGAATTTTTCAGTAGTAGTCACGGGGTCAGGATTCGTGCCCGTTTGATGATAATGGGCCCGTGCCCTATAACACCGGACTTAACATAAACGGCGAAATTTAAAAATATTTAAAAATATATATACAAAATAATATAATAATAATAATATAAAAATAAATAATATATATATTAAAAAATAAAAAAAAAAAAAAAAAAAAAAAAAAAAAAAAAAAAAAAAAAAAAAAAAATATATATATATAATATATATTGCATGATATAATTTGTTTTGCTGTCTGTTTGTTTGTTTGTTTCTTTTAAAATAAGCCTGTGACTGTAGCTAACGTCACAGAAGTCTCCTCAAAACGAAAAAACTAACACTATTCGCATCATTTCTCTAAGTGACATTTACAAACTCATTTATACTGCCCTCAATTGATAAATCGGCACATGTCACGTCAAACTGTCCAACCCTACATCGCTTCCTTAGTAAATGCACAACAAACCGTCGCGACGTTATTTAGAATGCATTAGGGTTAATGCATGTGCTATCGGATGGCGATGCATTATGCTCACGAGGGATATCCGGGTATAGATCATTTTGAATATCTTTGGAATATATTACCGGTGGTTTGGTTGGTTACTTGGTTTTATTTGAAGATCTTTTTTCTTTATCGTGTGGTTAGTTTACCTCAGGGGGGATTTGACTTAGCTTTACATGCCGTCGATATCTCTCAAGCATGCTGGTTTTCTCACGGCGTTTTTCCTTCACCGAAGCAAGTGATAATTTTATACAATAGGTACGCACATGCATCCGAGAAATCAGAGGTCTTGGTTTCGAAATTGAGACCTATAACTATCTTAAGTATTATTTATTAGACCTTGGAATTTCTAATGAGTGGATAAAATTAATTCCTCTATTGAACTCCCTTGGCGCATGCATGATTCATCAAAAATCCATCACCAGTGCTCGTAGTTGTTATTGTCACAGAAGTCGCGTCATAGTATGCGAGTTGCTTTCAGATTACTGTTGCGGATCACAGGCCCCTTTTCAGAGTATGACAGAGACCTATTGGCGAACACCAACCCATATGCCAGCCAGAGGCCCCTAATTATAAGTGGTGACCGCAGATATCTGCAATGTCTAATCTTGCATACTGATAAAATTAAGAGGCACTTTCTTAGACTCTTTCTTGTCTAGGCAGAGGCTGAGAGGCTTTACACTGCTTCGGGGTCGGCTCTTCTCGAAATTCTTCGCCAGTCATAACTGTACTGAGACAACAAGACATATGAAATCTCTGCTGTACTTACACTAGACTATATTCTATCTATGTCTGTACGTAATCACTCAGTCACAGCGCCAACAGTTCCCTCAATTAGCTATGAATAATCCCCGGCCGTCGACTCAGCCTTTGAAAATTGTTTCGCAATAAATTACCAATATATGTCAGCCCTTTCAAACATAAATAACTCGGAAACACGACAATCCATTTGAGCGTCACAAATTCTAACATGTTTTATGAAAAGTATAAAATATCAAACGTTTGCATTTATAATCAGATAGCCGTTACTGTCAGTCATAAGTTCATAACTGATGGGGACATCAAACGGTTACTGAAAGTCTGAAACAGAATTTGCTTGACAATAGCATTAGTGTTTGTCAGAACCTTCGGCTGAGTTTGGATCGTGAAAATATACGACACATTTAAGGGTGGTAAGACATTGTTCATGTGTACCTACCTACTTCATGTCATCATCATCTGCCTATAATGTTCCCACTGCAGGGACTCAGGCCTCCTCTCTAGGAGAGGGATGGGCTATAATCCATCACGAGGGCCCATTGCGGGTTGGTAGATGTCACATGTCATTGAATTTATGATTCTATATATTTTCCTTTACCGTTTTAAGGTAGGCGCATTTCACAAAGTAATGCGACTGCACTACTTCATGTATATTCGTGATAAACCGTCATCCCTGTAGATTACTAAATGAACAAAACACTAAACCACTCGTAAAAGCTTTATTTTCACACAAAAAATGGTTATAGCAGCAAATGATTTATAACATAGGCTCGTGTTAGTACACAAAAAAAACGTATTTTTTAACACATGACATTTAAAGAAAAACACGGTGCCAAAATATGTTGATTTAAAACCTCAATCAATTCAGTGGCGTGCCAAAAATATTGTGTCGCGAAATACGATCCAATCATAGCATAATTTCGCACCATCCAAAAAAAAAACAGCTATTGTTGTGTATGGCAATATTATATTATACGCATCTGAATGGCTTAGCAAAAGTGTATGGTGCGCACTACCCGTTGGTCTCATGGTCGTGTCTTCTGAGAGTGGGGTACTGGATTCGAATTCAGCTACTACGGTCTGGATTTGTGCTCGGTTGACAATGGACTTGCCCCCTATTACATGGGACTTAAACATATCTGGCGAAATGTGGGTGTTCTAATGGGTACACCTCTGCCTAACCCTTCGGGAATTACAGGCGTGATGTTCTGTTTGATATCCGCCTTCTTCATTTCCCAAAGAGGTGGAAGCAAAAACAACTGCATGTAAACGTCATTACAGTTTGTAGAGTTCTTATTTTGACAATCAAACGCTCTAACTGTCAATTTGCACAATAATTTCAAACTACCCGTATCAACAAATGTTCGACAACCCTGACCAGTATCAACGTTTGTGAGCATTGTGCATTAGCGTCACGTCACACGTTACGCGACGCTCACGTCAAATGTTGACGTTAAACTGTATGTCAATTGAGGGTATTATGACAAATTGACGGCCATTACGTAACTGAGTTTCGGTTTTGTCTATCAGGAATTGCTCAGTAGAGTAAGAAGGAGACTGAAGATTTGTGCCCGGTTAATGGCAAAAGACTCGCCTCTTATTAGATGGGACTTAAATAGGTATAGCTAAAGAAACATGGATATTCCTACAATAGTTACACTCCTGCCTCACCTTTATCCCCAAAGATGATGATTTGTGGCGTGCCAATGACAGAGAGAGACTGTCTTATTTATTCAGTCCTAAGAGTTCTATTGTCAAACATGTTTTTGAGGTTTTCCGTTTAAAGTCAAAATAAAAAACGTGTCATTCCTAATTACTAATCCATAGGCATATGGAACCGGCTATGGACTAGAGGAGCATTGCAAAAGATAGCATTTTCGGGTGTTCCAGTCGTTTTCAGCCACTTATACTATCAAATATTGCAGTAAGAAACGGAAAAAGTAAACATGTTCAGGCATTCAAGGCGTCGTTTTCAAGCAAAACCTAACAAAATAAACGTTCGAACTTCGAAAAATACCGTTAAACCAAAGCCTCTGTAACATCGCACACACGCAACCAAGCTACAGGATTGGTCGTCCATAATCCAATAGGGAGTCCCGATTTGAATTTCGATCGGATTCGTGTTCTAAATTTAAATCTTGTTCGGATCACGTACGGTACGTGAGGGCGCAACCGTCGTTTTGGTGTAAGTTTGCGGGTACTTGTTTGTTTACTTTGTTTCGCGGACGGGAGGTAGAAATTTCATCGAAAATAATGTTTTAGTTGAAACTTGTTGCTGGATTTGAGTATCAGCCTCACCCGCGTCGTCGGTTAAATAAAGCTAGACACTAAGATTGAATTGCCGATTAGCGAGAAAAGTGCAGCGTCCACGGCGGCAACGGGAGATCACTCGTTGGCAATTTCTATCTTTATTGTCTGGTTAGTGCGAAATCTAGTATCAGAGTTTTTATGCCCATGGGCCTTTTTTTTCTTTTTGGCGGGTGGAAAATCATCAAATAACCCCTCCCGCTCTTGGGCAGAGCGATAGGTGTCAGACTTCTACTGACTAAAAACCACCCATGTTCCTTCTTAGACCTTCAAGTCGAGGCCGCGGTATCTCTTGCGAACAACCCGCAGCCCCGACGGGCATGCGTATGGGCCTTTGCTTTAGTTTTGCCGTTAGTATTGGTGATTAGGTACTTACGTGCAAACCGTAAGTATAGTCATATTAGTCATGGGTTCCGATTCCAACCCAAACAGATATATTACTTTGTGTTGTTTATTTCATCACCACTGGTCTTAAAACGCTGAAGGAAAACATTTCGTGAAAGCGTGTGAAATGTTTTAGAACCAAAAAATGTGTCATCTACCATCACGGTTTGGGATTGCGTAGTAGCCTACAGCACTTTTGCTCTTATAAAGAGGATGCCTGTATGCTCCAAAGGTTTAGAGGTTTAGGCTGATGTGTACCTACTTAATAGCACGCCCAGTTAGGTTTAAGTCCCATAAGAGCGAGCCTTTTCCATATACAGGGTGTTTGGAAGGGAGCTGTACATACGCCTAGGGTAGAAACTAGGGATAGTCTGCTACCTACCCCCGCCCATTATATTGACCTTGGCCTCAAGGTTTTTTTAATTTATTTTTATTTTTTATCTGACTTTTTTATGATTTTTTGACTAAAACTACCTGTAGCTCAAAATCTATCCATGGGACCGGTCGGCTAATGGTCTTGTTTTAATCGTTAGAGTCTTAGGGTCCTGCAAAAAATTATTTCTGGAAATTACATTTGTCTTACAAATGTCGACTCGTGGTGGTAAAAGTGCCCTAGTTGCGGAAATTAATTAATAACTTTAAAACTAAAAGTGATAAATACACTTTTAGCATATCGTTAGAAAGGGCATGGACTGAGGATGTTTTAAAAAAATCAGAAGAACTCCAACCCTGTTAGTTTTTTTTAAACCCCATAGAAAGTTGCCATTAAAATTATTTCTTTACCTTACTATGGTACTTCAGGCCCCATAACTTTTCTTCTCCACAATTTTCTGGTGTAAAATAATTTTTTGCAGGACCCTAAGACTCTAACGATTAAAACAAGACCATTAGCCGACCGGTCCCATGGATAGATTTTGAGCTACAGGTAGTTTTAGTCAAAAAATCACAAAAAAGTCAAATAAAAAATAAAAATAAATTAAAAAAAAACCTTGAGGCCAAGGTCAATATAATGGGCGGGGGTAGGTAGCAGACTATCCCTAGTTTCTACCCTAGGCGTATGTACAGCTCCCTTCCAAACACCCTGTATATTTACATTTTTTTTTTAAAACGTTGCCCACACTAGGAATTTCTCCTGTATCGTGGGTGCGTTCACAAACATTTAAACTCACATACACACACATAACCCAGACCCGAAACAACTATCTGTAGGCCATACAAATATTTGTTCCGTGCGGGGATCGAACCCGCGACACGTAGCGCAGCAGTCAACTGCTTGAGCCACTGCGCCAACCGTGACGTATATGAAATTCCACATAGAAAAATCCTATTTCAGTTTGCTCAACCTAGGAATCGAACACAAAACCTCATGCTCAGCAGCAGCGCTTGTGACCACTAGACCAACGAGGCAGTCTTAATAGGTATCTCTCGTACTTATAAGTTTTTGTACATTTCTTGAGCAAGAAAATCGCTTCCTCGTCAGCACGATAACCGGTTCCTTAACCGAGACAAGAATGAAACAAAGCGGTTATCAAGATGACCCAAGTCAGAGTCACGTTTTGTGATATTAAACCAGCAATAACACGAAAGTTTGAGGGTCGAAACCCTTGTTGGCGCAGCTGTCAAAATTATATTTATAGTTCCGCCAATTATTAATGGTAGCATAAAGTTTTATGGGAGTTTGTGCGGAAATTGTAAAATCTCAAGTGCCTAAGGATGATTTGATTTATTTGCTCTGGAAGTTTTCAGTAGTAGACCAGACTTTGGATTTGAACACAGTTGATGGGAATAAGGTCACCCCCTTATTACGTGGGGCCTAAACATAACTGGTGAAATGTGGGTGTACTCTATTATTTAGAGAAGTGTCCATACACACTTTCGATAAATCCGTCTGGGTGATGTTAATTGAAATAATCCAATAAACTAACATTTAACATCATAACATTTAGGCAGATGTGTTCCTGTAGTACACTCATATTTCACGAGTTATGTATTTTGAGTCCCATGTATTCAGGGGCGAGCCTATTGCCATCAACCGAGCACAAATCCAAACTCCGTGGCTGCTACTGAGAAATTCCTGCTCCAATAATGCTTTGCCCGACCCGGTAAGAACCCAGTACCTCTTGCGCAGCAGTCGCCATTGCGACCACTAGACCAACGAGGCAGTCGCTGACATTTAAATACATGATCAACACAAGTAATCTCAAATCCATAAAAACCATTCCATTCACTCCAAAATCAAAATAAACCGTATTTACCACTCAGTCTAACAGGAAGTCAGTGTATTACTCGGCTTAAAACAACTTAACGCGGACTTAAAAGTTCGCGTTGACCGCGTCGGCTGCCAACTTTTAGCCGAATGAACGGTTCAAAACTTTTCGGAACGTCTAAATTAACTTTTTAAAATTGAGATAATGAGTTGTTGGGAAATGTTGTGAATTAGGAGTTGGTAGTGTTGAAAAATGGTCGGTTTAGTCTAAAGCTTTTAGCCGGGGATCGCGGAAGGCACACCAGTATCCATGATCCCCAGTGCAAGTGTTGAAACCGGGGTGGTTTTAAGTCAGTTAGAATCTGTCAAGCCTCTCTGCTCCCTCGAAGGACATCCACGAGAACTTTCCACTCCAGAACAACTGCAGTTTTAGATTTAGTTATAATTTGATTATATTTATAGTTACCAAAGAAGAAAACTGCCAGTTCTCGCCAAACAGCACTTATAATTCAGCTGGGACAAACCCGACACACTATTCCCAAACCACTGTAACTCTTGTAAGCCAGAATCAACAGTGGTGACCACCAGAAAAGCGCCGAGACAATGAAGCTCGACGAAGTCCCAGAGTAACGATTGAACTGTCTTGGAAAAAAAAGCGGAAGAGTAGGAAAAACATAATGCAGCTCATACATCTATTGTTTCATCCAACCAATCACAATATTCCTTAACAAACCTCCCATTTTTTACACCCATACAATTCCGGGTTCAAAACCGTTCATACAGCAAATGGACTTGGCTGACAATATTTAACTTTCAGTAAGTAGCTTTAATCCCCAGCACTTAACGGATCTATTTAATCCTGTTTACTTAACTGGTGTTCTGTATTCTGTTGCAGTTAACCGATACTTTAGGTTTTCGGTAACACGAGTTGATCCGGTTTGGTTTACTACAGTTACTTCCTAAAAAAACATTGCTTTTAACCGACTATTAAGACTACCTGAAAGTTCGTTTGAAAATGTTTTATATAGGCTTGCGTTTACCAGCAACTGACCTGGGCCCCGAGTCTGCTATTCAGATAATATAATTGTTGATTTTGACAACACCAAACTTGTCAAAATCAACAATTATGAGATCAATGATAGACCATTCTGACACTATTGAATAGCAGACTCGGGGCCCTGATGTGAAGCGATGACGTTTGTATAGAACTTTAGAGAGATCTAGATTTTAATGATCGGGAATTAGAGAATGCGAGCGAGCTGCAGTACATTTCACAGACTGCAGATGTATGAAATTCGTGGGTTTGAACCTAGGTATACTTCAAACCACTACCTACCTGGAATGGGCCACAGCTTAGTTGTAGATCACAGTTTTGGAAGCTAGACAACTAACTCTGTTATATCATCACTACTATTACTCATTTCATCTACTATTCTCAAAACGCTCACACAGACTAGTTCCATGTCCAAACCGAAAATTACAGGTCAGATCATATTCCTGTTATTAACGGGCTTTTAACTAATCTATAGTTATCTCACCCCGTTTTTTCGTCCACTTGGCACAAATCAAAGCCCTTAAACCCGTAATTTCACTTACAAACCTAAGTAAATCGCAACAGGTACACAATCGTGCCAAGACAATTCCATCAGTCTGCTAGTCTGGGCGGCGAAAGACGAAAGCCTGCCAAATGTACGGAATAACTAGTTATTAGGCTATGTGCTGTCTGTATTGTTAAAATTGTGTGGATATTAGTAGAGAGAGGTACATCATCCTCTGCCTAGCCTTTTCTCAAATATATTGAGGTCGGTTTCATGTGAAATTTGGTACTTAGTGTATCCGGTTGGACTGGAAGCCGACCACAAAATATTTCGGAAAAAGGCTAGATTGATGACGATTTGTCGTCACCGAGGCAGGCCCAAGAAACGCTGGCGTAACGCTTTGGACTCGTTCGTGACTGATTGGCCAGAGCAAGCACAACACCGGGAGAATTGGAAAGAAGTGGGAGAGGCCTTTCCCTAGCAGTGGGACACAATAGGTTCATAAAAAAAAAGATGACGATTGAGGACTACCAGTATTTTACATGGAGCGACTGGATACCTCTTCATGGTAAGACTGGATGTCAGACTTTTGGGTCACTACCAGTAATGATTGTCAAAGATCTAAAATGACAGCCGGCCCAACTGCTTAACGTGCTTCCTGAGCCATGGAAGAAACTAGGTACGTAATAGGGTAGTTAACAAAAAAAGACTAATTAGTCCGTCAGATAGATTTCCAAAAAATATCTGACACTTAATTTTTCTCGTCTACGTGCTAACCTAGGCAAGAACATGAAGATCCACCGTAGCGCTTGTAGCACCACGAGCTTCCTACCTACGAGCTATTAGTCCGATACCTTTTTTTTTTGTGGGGGAGGGAAATCATCAAATAACACCTCCCGCTCTGGGCAGAGCGAAAGGGAGTGTCAGACGTCTACTGACTAAAAACCAACCATGTTCCTACTTAGCCCTTTATGTCGATGCCGCGGTATCTCTTGCGAACAACCCGCAGCCCCGACGGGCGTCGGCCCTTGCGGGGCCCCTTCCATGTTGCTGACATCTCTTTGAGGCGCGCGTGGAACACGAACGCGCCGTCGACACCGCCTGTCGTCGTCATAAGACGGACGGACGGCGAGTTAGCCCATCACTCACCGGCCACAGGCCCGATTAGTCCGATACCTTAACAACACATTTCATTTCTCCCCGTCTCATCTATTTCACCAACACAACAAAGTTCACCCGAAACAAATCAATGAAACCAAACTGTTCGCAGTTCAACCCTACCACTGCTAAGTCCCACGATCCGTGACGACAGTCGCTCTATTCGAATAACCCGTCCGGTGGAAGGACAGACAGAAAGTTTTACTAGTCACGAAGTTTCAGTAACTAGAGTTGCTATTTAGTTTCACTTTGGGATAATGTAGGTAAATACCGTGACTGGGAAGTTGCTTTTTAGGGTACCGTAGCCAAATGGCAAAAAACGGAACTCCTTATAGATTTGTCAGGACTGTTTGTTCGTCTGTCTGTCTCTCCGTCCGTATGTCACAGCCACTTTATTCGGAAACTATTAAAACTACACAGTTGAAACTAGGTACGTAGATGTATTCTGTGAACTGCTTTACGATTTTCATAAATACAACACAATAAGACTTTCAACCAACATTGGTTTGAACAATATATAATAAATAGTTTTCGAGATATAGCACATTTAAAAGTACCGCACATATAACTTTGTCATTCATACAAACACTATAAAAACAAACTTATCACAAAATATGTTTTTCTGTTGCCGGTTTTACAATAAATAATACAAATTAAAGGGGGCTTCCCTACTACGATGGTACGGATAACGGAACCCTTCATGTGCAAGTCCGACTTGCACTTGGCCAGTTTTTACGTTTATCTCCGTTTTTATCATCTGACTTCTTACAATGAACTTTTTTGCTAAGGGGTTACAAGCTTTTATTGTTGACTCGATTTCCAAAAAGTAAAGGATTGTGATGTTGCTTTTTATGTTCATAATCTATATTCGATACTGTTTCTTCTACATTCAGCTTATTGATAAACATAATCAGCCTATAATGTTCCCACTGCTGGGACTCAGGCATTCTCTCTAGGAGAAGGAGTGGGCTATGAAGTCACCAGCCAGTGTGGTTTGATAGCTTATTGCTAACAAATAAATAAAGGTACAATTTCAACCAGTTCCACTACTACTACAACTTTTTTTTATTACAAGTCTCTAACTATTACTAAAATTATATTACAGGTTTATAACTTCCAAATTGTTGCCCTAACTGAACTTATTTTATCTTATTCCAATTCAGACTCACAATCAATCGCTGAACTCTTCCTCAAAGGCCGACATTACCACAATAGGCTCGATCCGTGCTTCCATGACCTCTATACCACCTTATAGTTATATACAGAAGGTTAGGTTAATGCAACGAGAGAATACAGGCACACGCACACATGGGAAATCATCAAATGACTCCTCCCGCTCTGGGCAGAGCAGAAGGGAGTGTCACACTCACACTGATTAAAACCCATCCCTGTTCCTTCCTATGCCATTTACGTTCCAGGGCCGCGGTGACTCTTTCGAACAAATTCCGCAACCCTGGACATTGTCGTGTCCCTACATACAATGTTTCTTTCTTCATCGTGTGGTTGGTGGCAAAGTTTTTATGGACCTCTGACTTGGCTTAACATGCCGTTGAGAAATATCTCTCTGCCATACTGGTTTCCTCACGATGATTTCGTTCACCGAAGCAAGTGATAATTTTACAATACGCACATGACTCCGAAAAATCAAAGGTGCGTGTCTTGGGTTCGATCAGTCTAACAAATGCCGTTCGCGAGTGCGTTTGCATTCACTGTACGTGAAGCGGGTCTATGTGTGCGTCACATTATCATCTGCCTAGCCATTTCCGAACTATGTTGTGGTAGCTTCCGGTCTGATGCAGCAGAATACCAGTATTTTACAAAGAGTGATTACCTTTGAACTCCACAACCCAATTAGGATGGAGTTGGTCGTCTGTATCTATCTATTATGTGTCCACGCCATCCCGAAAGTGAGGCATGGACGGAAACTTGTGGGCATTTGGGAAAGCTCAAAGTTTTAGTTACACTTCACGGAGTGTCTGCGTGTCAAGTGGCTACAGTTTCGATTTAGTTTGATTTGAGGATTACTGAGGCTCTGAGAAAAAATCGTATGATGCCAGGAAAAAAGGATCTACTATTTTCGATAAAAAGACATCTCCTATATGGAGCGATAGAGAGACAATGAAAGCATAGGAAGAAGATTCATCTTGCCTCTTGAAACGAGACGGAAACATAGCCCCCTCTATATCCGGAACACAAAGAGCTAAGAAGAAGTTGGGTGGGTTTCAGTAAATACAAGTCCGACGACCTTCTACTCCGCCCAGAGCGGGAAAAGCCTAACTTTACATAAAAGGGAGTGGGCTAAAAGCTGATATCCACCACGAGTGCTCATCACACATCGAATTTTGGTGCTAGAACATCCTGGCTTCCTCACGTTACTTTTCTTCACCATCTTGAGAGCAACATTGATGAAATAAATTACACAGAGCAACGCGATTGCCTGGTTACGACCTGTTATAATTGCTGCGGGTTGATCGAAAGTGATACCGCGGCCTCGGACACAAAGGGTTAAGAAGGAAAATGGGTGGTTTTAAGTCAATAGAAGTCCACCACTCCGCTAAGAGCGGTAGGAGTCATTTGATGATTTCCGACCCTTCAAAAAGAAATGGGCCTCATAATTCTTGGCAGTTCCCACTGACCCACCACTATCAACTACCTAGTGAGTTAATGCTTTGCCGAATCACTCTTGAAAGCTAGATAAAATCATCTTCAACATTAATATTTAACTCACCCACTAAATAAACATGGTATCCGTTTAATTAAAAGCAACATTGTAGCAGTAACAGGTAGTTAGCTGTCCGCGGCACTTTAATGAACATAGCACTACTATTAATGTGGTCATAATAAAGGCTATAATCGTGTACAATATACAATGATGACCTGGATGACGGTAGATAGACTGGCCTCTGTGTTGTATGTAGAATATTTATAGGGTACATAAAATCTTAAAGACAAAGGAGCAAGGTAGAAACTGTACAACAGTTCTTTTTTCTTGGTGTTGTTGGCCCAAAACTTGGCCGCTTCAACGGAAAGGCCTGTCGCAGCATAAATATCACTGCTGCATGTTTCGGGTAACTACTTAACCTACTGTTACTGTTAGCCTGTGTCATCCCACCGCTGGGCAAAAGGCCTCCCCTTATGTCTTCTCTAGTTTTCGATCGGCCATTGTGGACCACTGGTCGTAGGTTCTCATATGTGAGGTCTTCTGGCTGTGTCTAATTTACTTACCCTCAAATTATATTACACCGAAACTTTACTTGAAAAAGTAAACTCATCACTTACCTGAAACAAAAAACAAAACATAAATTAGAAACGCAAAACTAACAACACAAATTCAAAACTACCCTACAAATAGAAAAAAAAACGCAACCCCATGACAAATTACCCTATCACACAAGCGCTCTCTATTCACTGCACTCCCATTGGTCATCTATCAATTCATACACGTTCTAAATTCAAAACAAAAAGGCGGTATGCGCCACCTAGCGGCAGGAAATTGCAACATCGATCTGTCACGAACACTCAATGGACTAGTGATGAATTGCCTGTGCCGGTGTACGTCATAGAGGAAATGTATTGCATTGTGTCGTGGGGTGAGCAGGGGACGTGCTATTGTGGATGATGTTGAGGTATCGAGACTATTGGAAATGGTTGTATGTATCTAGACTTGGTGTTGAATGATTTGGAGAGTATTATTAGGTGCATTACTAAATGACAACAAAGTAAGACACGGGAATCGAACTTGTTTTGTTCGATTACTTCACTAATAAGCTAGTCCACCAATGATCCATACAAATTTTATAAACGCGAAAAACTCCGACTGACTGCTGTTAGTCGAGTGCTCACAAGCGCGATAGCTGAGCATGAGGTGCCTGGTTTCAATTCCCAAGTCGAGCAAAGTGTTATTTAATTTTACTATCAAGATTTCTTCAGTAGCAGCTACGGAGCCTGTATTTGTGCCCAATTGATGGCAATAGGCTCGCCCCCTTTTACATACGGACTTAATATAAATGGCGGAATGTGATATATACCTTTGCCTAATCTTTTTTTAAGTGTTTCTCTTGTTTACTTTTTCTATGTCAAAATTTTTATCGATTTCTTTTGCACTGCGTGAGACCAATAAATACTTTTTCTTTCTTTTACTTATAACTATCCAAAAACGCAAAAAAAAAATCGTTTACCGGCCACTAAATTCTTATTTCAGATCTCAACAACAATTGAACTTCCAAAACCTAATCACGCTCCAAGCAGATTCAAAAGATTCCTCTAGAAACTACTAGAACAAAGAAAGCTCCTTTCCGTTACAAGTTGGAGATTAGTTAGTTAAAAATTGAGCTCACAAACAGAGTCACGTACACAGATTGTAGTACCTACGAGTAGGTACTCAAACTGTATGTTACAATCACATTATCTATTCTGTTAGGTTGGGTTTAGACTACACAAGGATATTCTTTCGTTGTTAGATAATTTTAGAGAGCAGTTGAAGATAATCCGCTATCCACAGGCGATACACGCAACATCATCATCTTCCTGTTGGCTGCGGGTTGTTCGTAAGAGATACCGCGGCCTCGACATGAAGGGCTAAGAAGGAACATGGGTGGTTTTTAGTCAGTAGAAGTCAGACACTCCCTTCGCTCTGCCTAAAAAAAAAGAAGGTTTTCCCCATCACATACCAAGACAACCGACTAACAACAGACCAGTAGCCCGGCTTAACCTCAAGGTCGACCTGAGCGGTTGTTATTATGTAGCCACGAGCTCCATGCAAAAGCATATTTTTACTATAGTTGACTAAATCAAAGCCCCTTATTTCAATCACAAATATTTCTCTAACTCCGTCCAATTCTTTTATCTAAACACGCTTTAAAACTCTTCCATTAACAAGATTAAAACAACATTTTAAAGGATTTCTCTCTGAACAAATATCTTGGTAACATGTGCCATGAAATATTGGAGCATTCTGTCAGAATATGTTACTCAAGATATATCGTATGAGCGTTTCAAACGGGTGCTGCGTTGTATTGAAATTTTACAAAATGTAAAATGAGAAAAACGAACTGTTCTCTAAGCAGAATTCTACTTGGATTATTATTTGGATATGTTATGAATATTATCTACTGAGAATGAGTTCCTTCACCGCTGTTCTCTTGTGCAAAACTTGTCCATCCATACTTCTATATACCGATCTTAGAAATGCAAAAGTGACCCCGTTCTGTTAAGTTTTCCACGTAATAGCTGAATTAATTTCGATAAAATATGCCACACCGGTCGAATACCTACCCTATTCTAAAACCAAACTGAATGAAGTCACACAGATTCCGCCAATCACCGCAAAAAACGTAGCAAAAAAACTGGGATCACTTTATAAGGCACTTACCACACTAATTATGCGACCACAACATATAATTAAACCGGCAAATCGCGTGTGACTCGTAAATTATCCGGCGGGCCGTACATTAGCCGGCCGTCCGTCTATCCGGTACGGAAACGACGTGACGCGCGACAAACGCATAAATTTCGCGCGTTCTGAACACGCACTTAGGTTCGGTGTATAATGACGTCATTTTAAGGGGATATTTTTAATATTCTATGCAGAAATATATTTGTATGGGTTATTAAACTCCACGCTCACTTTCGTTGAAAACACTTCATCACCATCTGCCTAGCCTTTTCCCAACTATGTTGGGGTCGGCTTCCAGTCTAACCGGATGCAGCTGAGTACTAGTATTTTACATGGAGCGACTGCCTATCTGACCTCCACAACCCTGTTAATACTAGATAATACGATACTCTTAGGTAAGACTGGATGTCAGAATTTCAGGTCACTGACTACCTGTAACGACTGCCAAAGATCTATATATGGCAGCCGGGACCAACAGCTTTACGTGCTTTCCGAGGCACGGAGGAAACTCGGTATGTCGGGCGGTCACCCATCCACAGACCGACCTAGGCAAGCACAGCTTTACCTAAAGATCGACCCGAGTGCCAGTTCTTATTAAGCCACGATGAAAACCCTTATTTTATCATTATCCCGCCCTTATCTTAATTTATTTGGGGTTGGTGCAGCATGTCTTCGTCTTCCGTACTTTCTATTTCTCGACATCTCAGCGGTCATCTCCTTTCTAGCCATAATTATTTGCTTAAAACACTCTCATCATCATTTCGGTCTGAAAATCTGACAACCAGTCTTACCGCGGAGTACCGTATTTCCCATTTAACTGGGTTGTAGAGGTCAGATAGGCCATCGTTCCCGTCGGGGCTGCGGGTAGGTCGAAAGAGATACCGTGACCTCGGCACATGGGCTAAGAAGGAACATGGGTTGTTTTTAGTCAGTAGAAGTCTGACACTCCCTACCGCTCTGCCCAGAGAGGGAGGAGTCATTTGATGATATCCCATCCTCCATAAAAAAAAGATAGGCAATCGTTTCATGTAAAATACTGTTATAAGTTTTTAAACTGACATGGGTACAAACACTATCATTAACACTGAACACGGAATATTTACCATGTTTACTTGTTTACATGGTAAATATCCCGTTTTTAGTAAAATACTGTTATTCAGCTACATTCGTTTAGATCAGATTTTGTAACTAGTTTATACTCTCCTCTAATATCCAGCTACACATAAACATGAACAAAACGAAGTACCACAAAAACAAAACACGCCCGTCGGCCATGACAGTGGGTCGGCCACCACAAGAGCATTGACGCGTTACAAACGCAATCACAGTTGCTATCACACACAACAGAACACGGCAGTTAGTAATTCGACACACCGCAAATTGTGACCACTGACTAACGGAACATCACATTATTTACGAAATAAATCATAGCATGAAACCTAAATTGGTTTCAACAGTTTCAGTTGCGCTAGGATAGAAATATGGTTACTATGTTAAGAAGTTTTCAACTCCAACCTCCAACTCTCCTCTTGCAGGTCTGCTGGAAGAAATTTCTTATGAAATAAGCAGTACCTTTGTGCTCTTCTATTTTTCATGTATTTTCCTTTTTTTTGTTTTGTGTGTACATAAATAAATGAATAAATTTTTGCCTTGCAGTGAGACAATTAGAGGAATATTTGACGAAAAGAGATGAAACCTCTCAGGGTCCCATAAGATAAAGCAATCATTGATATACAAACTAAAGATACGGTCGTCCGAACATTTGCTCGACGCGTTCGCCATACAGAGAATCGGTGTAGTCTGCTCGTTAACGTAACCTTGTATAAGCGGCGTGGTATTTTCGAGGTTTAAAGAACATAAATAAAGCTTTTAATAAAATTTACGACCGCATCCGAAGAGAGCCGATCGTGGACTAGTTCACTTCGACTTAGGAAAGACCTTATTGGGACCACGTTTGTGGCGTCATTTTAACATGCCGTCCGCCCAGTCCTTACGCAGTAATATAATATAAG
This sequence comes from Diarsia brunnea, assembly GCA_949774965.1. NCBI lineage: Eukaryota > Metazoa > Arthropoda > Insecta > Lepidoptera > Noctuidae > Diarsia > Diarsia brunnea. Next base: position 11,305,068 of record OX459022.1, on the reverse strand, counting down.
TCAATGAAAGCAACACATTTTTTTTCATTGCCATCATGGTTACCGCTCAATGTAATCAATAGATATCTTTTTTTTTTTTGGCGGGTGGAAAATCGTCAAATAACCCCTCCAGCTCTTGGGCAGAGCGAAAGGGAGTGTCAGACTTCTACCGACTAAAAACCACCCATGTTCCTTCTTAGCCCTTCATGTCGAGGCCGCGGTATCTCTTGCGAACAACCCGCAGCCCGACAGAACAACCCGCAGAACCTTTGTCGCCTTGATTTAGTATTTTTAATTACCTTATTTTTTTGTAATACCCACAACCACCAACATAATCCTATAGGTTAGAAAATCAACTCGTTCCAGCACAAAACAAAACCCCCACTTTCCACCTAAATTCTACTCACAAACAATTAGCAATTAAATCCCCGCACATTTTTAATCTCACTGCGGCAGATAAAATCTAATAAATTATCAACGGATACGTGAGTGCGCCCTTATCCTGCACCCCATATGCTTACAGGGAAGATTTATAGCTGCACTAATCTATGTTACAACCGTTTTATGGAAAATGTATGTAATTTTGCTGTATTAAGTGGTTTATTTTAACAGGTTTTTAAGAGAGCTACCATTCTGTTAATAAAATCATGTGCAAGTTGGTTTAAGGTTTAAGCGTCTGGGTAGCCCCGTCGGGACTGCGGGTTGTTCGAAAGAGATACCGCGGCCTCGGCGCAAGGGCTAAGAAGGAACATGGGTTTTGGGTGATTTTTAGTCAGTAGAAGTCTGACACTCCCTTTCGCTCTGCCCAGAGCGGGAGGAGTTATTTGATGATTTATCACAAACAAAAAAAAAAATAGCAGAGTCTGGTTAGCCCACGAATTTAATTGTTTTTACGTTTTTTGCAATTTCCAGGTCAGTGTTCACGGCTGTACGATAAAAAAATATCATTGCGTACGTAATCATTCAGGTTCTGTAATTGGTTAACCTACTATAATCCAGTACTAATACAACACAGTAATTAGCCCATTCTAATGACATGAAAAGTCTTTTTACGAACTTGATCAATTTTATACATAAGTCACACAGAACCTTGAAAAGTTTTGGAGTACCTACTTACCAACAAGTAAAAACTCTCGTCTTTAATACCTACTTACTCCATATTTTTTTTATAATTAAATAAATCTTCTTTTCACAAAGTTATTTTCCACATCCACACATCGCCATAAGTTCAACAAATCCACAAAGACGTACAGAATCCTCTTTTCGGCAAAACCCTCCTCTTTACCGAGACCTCTTATCATGAATAGTTTGTTAATTGCCTCTCATATCAACTTCACAATAGACCACTAATTGGCCCTCTTTGCTAAGTACTTATAAGTCTTCACAACAGGTGTGTAGGTATTTTCTATGACGTAAATAATACTGTCTGCTTTACTGGTTCGAAGTGGTGGCGCGTTTACTTTCCAAATCTAATATATAAAATTCTCGTGTCACAGTTTTCGTTGCCATACTCCTTCGAAACGGCTTGACCGATTTTGATGAAATTTTTTGTGCATATTCAGTAGGCCTGAGAATCGGCTACTATCTATTTTTCATACCCCTAAGTATTAAGGGTTGTCCACACCAAACATTTTTTTAGTCACCCATCAAAGTTACCGGGAACGAAGTCGCGGGCATCAGCTAGTCTATTTATAAGAATAGTAGGATTTTTTTTTAAACTAGTCTCAGACCCGTGACACTTATTTTCACCCATTGTCTTCCAAATTCAAATTCATTTATTTGTCCGAACATGGTACAATACATTGTCTTAAATTACAAAATAAACGGTATGAGACCGTTTATTTTGTAATTTAAGACCACATTCTACCACATGAGGCGTGCAAATATCGGGTACACATAATAAATTAATTCCTGCCCGTGTCCCATGGTTCTTGGGGTCAACCCCAACACGTTTTTTTCTTCCTTTCTCTTTTGGCAATCGTCACTCCTTTTTCTTACATATCATTCCTCACACAATCCATCCAACGTTTCCTTAATCTTCTTCTACCTCTCCATCCATCAACAATTATATTCATTACCTACATACTTTTTTAGTCATACATATGCGATTCGTCCCTCATCATCACATGGCAGGTATTTTCACCTGATTCATGTTATAGGCTACTTTTTAATAACAAAAGACACTGCCGCACTCAGAGAGCTTTATTGATTACTTAGGCCACCACTTAGTAAAGGTTTTGACAGTTTTGTCATACAAAAGTATGTCAAATCTTCACTAAGTGACGGCTTAAGTAATCATTAAATATCTCTGAGTACCGCAGTTAGATCTTCTTTTATCTGATTTTTCGGATACATGTACGTGTTGTATAATTATCACTTGCACTTCAGTAACGGAAAACATTCTAAAGAACCCAGCATGCCATTTTTTTTTTTTGGCGGGTGGAACATCATCAAATAACCCCTCCCGCTCTTGGGCAGAGCGAAAGGGAGTGTCAGACTTCTACTGACTAAAAACCACCCATGTTCCTTCTTAGTCCTTCATGTCGAGGCCGCGGTATCTCTTGCGAACAACCCGCAGCCCCGACGACGGGGAAAACAGCATGCCTGATAGATATAAAAAAAAAAAATAATAATAATAATAAATAATATAATATTATATAAATATAATTATATAAAAACACTGACATCACGTTAGACACTAACCAAACGAGAAAGAAGTAGCTGGCACTCCTTATCCATCAATTTGAACCACTGCCCTCATTCCACCACCCCACCTACTACCATCCCCTTTCGGAGAGATTGCACTAACTATTCCCAAAGAGTCCTTGGTACCTCAAAGTGACTAAAAGTACCAAAGTAAAAGTGGTGTTGCGTGAGGTATCAAAGAGTGTGCAAAAACGTGCTCCGAGCGAAACGAGCCCCAAATGTTTTGCAGCGAGTCTCCTCGTGTCGCCAGCTTTTGTTTTAAGAAATCTCGGACGCGGGAGATGTAGGTTTAAAATTAAAAATGTAGGAGTGTTCTCAAGGTTTGTGTAAATAAACATGGTCAAGGAAAGTGTTTTTATATGGTGACTATGCTTTTGGTCAATTATAAGAGACACTTTACAGTTATTTCGTCTATGGTTAGTGATAGTGATCTTTAGAATTGTCACAAAAAGCGTATATAACCAAACGTATGAAGTGGACGAGACAAAAGAAGTAAGTAAGGATCGTAGCAGGTGGCTTTCTGTGGTTTTGGGACTTTTGGGCTTTATTGGCCTACCCGCATGCGAAAAAGGTTTGCTCTGAGGTTAGTCAGTTTTAAGTCTTACTGCCGCACTCAGAGAGCTTTAATGATGACTTAGGCCATAACTTAGTAAAGGTTTTGACAGTTTTGTCATACAAAAGTATGTCAAATCATTAAATATCTCTGAGAACCGCAGTTAATCTTTGTTCTCGTTAGAATTTTATTGGTTTCTACATCTTCTGCTTTGCGTGTGTCAAAAACCAGAAACATCCAAAACCAGAATATTTTAATTAAACAACACAAGGGGTTGTTTTTAATAAATGGGGTCAGGAATGCTTTCATGAATCTGCATGGATTGGCTTTTTTTTTAACGGGAAATAAATGATACGATCTAGACTTTAGAATCCTAGACCTTCTTTCTAGAAAATAAAAAAAAATTGAACACTAGACAATTCCCATTCATAATTAAAACACACACTTTAAACATTGAAAGGAAAACTAAACTACATTCATTTCTAGTATGTGTCTAATCAAGTCAAAAAGTCTCGCAATACGAAGGACCAATGAAATACATTCTCGGGTATAAACAAAAGGAATTGTAATTGATTCTATCAGCTCTTTGAACCCTTTCACGTTTACATCAGCACTTAACTTTGAGGATTTAAGTAGGAGATTGAAGTAGAACACCAATTGTGACTTAAATATTTCATTTTGTAAGGGAATAACAATTGTTATTGTTATTAGCTCAAATGCTACAGTCGCTAATTTTGGACGATGCTCAAGATTTTTGTTAAGAAATATTAAAAGGGTGAAAGTAAAAGCTGCAAGAAACTTGATGAATTCATCTGAAAATATACACCCGTATCTATAAACAGTCAAAGTGATTGCTTGAGTTAAAATATTGTTTTACTTAAGATGCTAGAGTACTTGCCTGAAGTTACGTCTATCAAACGTTAGAATTATTAGCTTAGCTTCCTTTGACGGTTCTTCCTTTGCTTAAATTCTTGTCTATTGCATTAAGATGATTGCATAAGTTATTACTTAAACTTGACTCTATAAGACAACTTGATCTATGTACATTGTACAATGTGTATTTGCAGAATGACTTAATAAAATGCAAAATAAGCCCATAATGTTCGCAATGACACAGGCTAGGGATCCGCTTTGTGGACATTGGGGAGTGGGCAGTTATCATCCCTCCTGTCTTCGATTTTTTTGTTTTAAGACATGTCGGTTTTCTCACTATATTTTTCTTCTCTTAAGAGAGCAGCGGTAATGAAATAATTTACACGTAGTGCCTTCCTGGAATCGAATGCTCTACGGCCGATACGACTTATTAATACGCTAATAGGTACATTAGGTCTTTTTTTTTGGCGGGTGGAAAATCATCGAATCACCCCTCCCGCTCTTGGGCAGAGCGAAAGGGAGTGTCAGACTTCTACTGACTAAAAACCACCCATGTTCCTTCTTAGTCCTTCATGTCGAGGCCACGGTATCTCTTGCGAACAACTCGCAGCCCCGACGGGATCCGCAGCCCCGACGGGGTACATTAGGTCTAAATTATTATTTTTAGATCTTGTCTGTATTGTTGCACACATGTAAAATAATTTCCGTGACATTATTACTTAATAAAAAATGTAACAGGACTGTCCCAACCACCATCTTTAAGTTGTCACCCTACGCTCTTTTGATCTCAGAAGCGCTAAATCGTAGCCGCTTCCCATGTTTGTCGTGGAACCTCAGCGAAAGAGCTGAATGTGGAAGATTTTAGTTTGTTTAGCCAACAGCTGAATGAAGCGGTGATTTTAAAGCATTCAAGCGGCTTGACGGCCAGAATAGATGTTTGTGTAAGCAAGGTTTGCTTGGTTTCAGGATTTGAAAACACTGTGAAGTTTCGATTCGTGAAAGTTAATTCTTAATTAAACTAACTAAAATAATGAAATATTATTATTAATTTGACCGAAATTGATATTGAAATTAAAACAATACAACATAGGTATATATGTTCGAACGAGACACACTCACATACCCAACCACCTAATAGTACACCTACATTTCGCTCATTATTTTGAAGCCCCATGGCCGGCTAGGGGTGAACCTATTCATATCAACCGGGCACACATTCAGAGTCCGAGACAGCTACTGAGAAATTCCTGATGCAAAACCCAATAACACTTTTCCCGCCCTTGGAATCGAACCCAGGACCTCATGCTAGGCAGCCGCGCTTGCGACCACTAAACTAACGAGGCAGTTATTAGCTTTAATTACTCAGATATTTAGATTAGTAAATAATTAGAGAATTTTAAAAGCTTTTAATCTCGTGCCTAATCTGATGAACCCGGTTGACCCCACAAAAACAACACAGAAATAATTTATGTAACAATTCACCTGAATACCAACAAACAATTCATAATTGCCATAATAACATAATTTATTCGAAAACTTTGATCCATGGGCGCTTAGAATCTAAATCACTTCAAAAATATTCCCATTAACGTTTTGGAAGTCAACAAAACAACTATATCAGGAATTCTGAAGGCGGTACGGTACAGTCACAAACACCGAGGAACTTCGTAAAAGTGATTTTCTCGTGTACTGTATTGATTGCAATCTCTGTTGTTACGACTAAACTAATTTGTATACCTATATTACAATGAATATAATAGTGTTGGTATGGGCACCTTTTTTTTTCCCGCTCTTGGGCAGAGCGAAAGGGAGTGTCAGACTTCTACTGACTAAAAACCACCCATGTTCCTTCTTATCCCTTCATTCCGAGGCCGCGGTATTTCTTGCGAACAACCCGCAGCCCCCTAATGAGAAGTGATGAAATGGACATGAATTAAAGAATGAAGAATACAAAGCGGATAGAGAAACAGGTATGAACGAAATGGAGTAAATTGGCGAAAAAATGGCAGACAGGTGAAAATAAAAGAAGTAAACGTTTTGGAACAACCTCAGGTAATATTCCAGGAAGGCTGAACTGGAAGTCTAATAATAGCCTCCGGAAACAGGTTGACCGAACCAAGGAAAAACTGATCAGGTGTATATTGATAGATGACTATGCCCCGGCGTGTTTTTTTTTTAATTTGTGTCCTACCTGTCCTATTGCTTGCACATCACTGGAGGTGATGGACGCTACTCGAAGTGCGAAAGTCGTCGCCAAATTTTGGGCTGACACAATTTAAATTGTCATCGACACGCTAAGATGTAGAAGAAGATAGCAGAAAGAACATAGTCATTATGAAATGATTCCTATCTCAAAATTACAAATGTTATTCCTGGCGAAAATATATTTTGAATTTAGGTAAGCGTAAACAGATTTTGTGCTCTGACAGTACAACTGGAACCTTCTTGACCTACCCTCAATAAATACCAAACAAATATAAATAACCGACATAACTGTAATTAGTTGTAAAACGTACTCAAATTCCTTCTATTGTGGGGTTCGGTATAAATCAGTAGTCACTAGTGTTGGGACGTGTCGACTAATTCGTGACCGAATAATGGAGTATAAATAGTTGGTCTATGGCTATTTTTGGAAGACTTGAAAGCATTGGATTTTTTACAGTCACGAGCAATAATAATATGTATAGGTAGGTGTACACATGGCAAAGTTAAAACGAGTATTTCTCGTGAAATAACCAATGCACTTTGAAATGTCCACTTTATGATAAGATGGGTTCCAAAATATTAGTTACGTGGTTATTGTAACTGCTTACCCTTCGGGGATTACAGATGTGATGTTATGTTATCTGTGTGGAACGTATTACAGGGATAATCCGTTCGGCCGGCAAGATAAGAAAAAGAAAACGATACTTTCGCATTTATAACACAAGTTCCCTAATAGGATACACAACTGACCTATATTGACACAAGCACTATAAAACTGGCTAAATCCTCATTTTCAGTCCCCACACGTGCTACCCAAAAGTGGCTTTTACTAGCCTTAATAGCGAGATTTTTAGTACGGCTACACTTGGGATTCTGCTCACCAATACGAGATTACGAGCTTGAAGATAACTGAGAGACTCCTTAACTTCATTTATGTCAAGTCTTGGCGGAATAACAATGGAAATGAGAGATAAAAGATGGAGAGCGTCTAAGTTATAAATAAATATTTCTTTGCATTTTATGTTTGTACATAACATCACATCTGTAATACCCAAAGAGGTAAAGGTATAATAGATACCCACATTTCACAAGTTATGTTTAAGTCCCATGGAGTAGGGGCCTCTTGCCCGAAACCGGACAAGAATCCAGGCTCCGTGGCTCCCGTCGGGGCTGCGGGTTGTTCGCAAGAGATACCGCGGGCTAAGAAGGAACATGGGTGGTTTTTAGTCAATAGAAGTCTGACACTCCCTCTCGCTCTGCCCAAGAGCGGGAGGAGTTATTTGATGATTTTCCACCCGCCAAAAAAAGAAAAAGGCTCCGTGGCTACCACTGAGAAGTTCGTGATGTAAAAACCCAATAACACTTTGCCCGAACTGGGAATTGAACCCTGGATAACTTGATTATGCCATACAATATCATCATCACTTGTACTAAGTTGAATTTATCCAGATGCGGCGCCGCAAGTCTTCTTTCATACTTCTAGGTGTAATTTCAGTTCCACTTTTCTAGTCATATTATCCTTCACACGCTCTATGCCTTAAATGTGACAGTAACGGAATAGACAGAATATTTTTTAACTGCAATAAAAGCTTTTAAAAGAAGCCTATGAAACAAAACTTCAGATTGAAGACGGAAAAAATAAGTTACAAACAGGATTCTATCCATATATCAGACCTTTCGTGATCCTAGATTCCTAGCCCTGTTTCAAGTTTTTCGAAGTCGGCTTACAGAGTCAGAAAGCGAGAAATACTTATTGTTGTATGAAAAGTTATAGGCTGCCTGCCTATACAACCGATATTTTAAAAGGTTTATTTGTATTTTTGTTACTCAATCACGATTTAACGGTGGACGGAACAATATTAATATTGGTTCACAGACGGGCTATAGTATCGGACATTTCCTTTCTAGCTATGTCATCCTTTTACACAGTCCATCTTTCGTTTATTATAAAGGGTGTAAAAGTACCCTTAACGCAAACGAAGGGCATTTGTTCTCCCCACCACTGCGGTAATTTTTTTGTTCTAGACCATACCTGGGAACCTCCTAGTTGCGGAGATATTGGGGGTCAAAGTTCCAAATTTTTCACAGCTGTTTTTGTAAATACTAGTATTTCAGGTTTTAACTTTACTTAAATTACCTCCATGACCCGTTTACTATTCAAAGCATCCACTAGCACAATGTTTTAAGAGTGCTACTTTGAGTTTTACCGTAAAATGTGATTTTTGACCCCAAAAAAAAAAGTCATTTCCAAGCAAAAATTTTTGCATAGGGGTACTTGGTTTGATGTACAGAATGCTTGATTGTCGGATGCGTGAAGGGTTCGTTTACACCCTGTATATTTATGGTCAAAACTTCCCCCAGGACGTATTCCTCATTCCTCTTCATTACATATTGCCCATACCACGTATAACAAGCTTTTCCAATCACGGGAATGTAATGTAAAGTTGGTATTCAAAGGTTAAAAATCGTAAAACGATTTTTGAAAACCTACGGTAATCGATTCGTTTCAATTTCGAATCGAATGAAATCGAGAATCACATCAGTACGATCCATTAAAATTCAAAATTGAATTTCAAACATTATTTAACGAAAAGTAATAAACAATAAACATGAATAACAAAATTAACAAGTTTTGTCACCCGAGTTTGCATACAAATTGCGAAGTTTAATTTATTTGTGAACTTGGGCGCAAATAATAATGTTCTAAACGAATTAACATGGGGACGGAGTGCTAAGAAAACTGTTATTAGATAAATTACCTTTTGACCTAATTTTTGGCTTCGAGTTTTTACTCAGTATTATTATAACTGGAGTCATAAATATAATGCTGTAACTCCTACAGATATGTGTAATAATATTGTTTTTGAGTGTGTGGACTAAATTAAAATTCATTTATTAGCTAACAAAGTGAGCCTGTATCTTGGTGACCTAGACACCACACAAAGTTATACAATAACGATTTATTAGGAAAATGGACAAATAATATTGTAAGTACATCGAGATTTTGCAGTAAATTTGGATTAATTACAATATATGTAGCTTAAAAAAACTTATAAAATCACTTGAAAACTAAAGCACTAATCACCTCTCAATATTATAACAAACTAAACACAAAAATAAAAATATAATAATAGTCGAATTTAGTCGACTATTCGAACGTTCATCCCATCCCTACCGGGTATAAAATTAAGTGGCCCCGGGGCAACAACTCAAAACAATTAATACGTAATAGGGGTAATATTAAATAATCGGGTCGTTTGTCCTGACTGAAATATGTAGGAACTGAGCTATTTTGGGATAGAAGAATGTGACCGAGTTCATAAATCGATTTAGTGAGGTTTTGAAGAGGGGTGGAAATGAATTGATTTGTGTTGAAGAATTCTTAGGAAGAGATTACTGAAAGATTAGGCGTTCTTTGAATTTTCGGTCGTTCTTCTCCATTAGAATGTAGGTATTTGTTCAAACGACCAATTTGATTATTACCTGACTACGACTACCTCGTACGTTTTAGTGCATCAAATCATTTATTTTTGCTGAATACACTGTTACAATTGTGTTATAAAATTTACATATTTCAAGTGATTCTGCCATAAGGCATGCATACAATTTCCTGAAATAAATGATTATTATTATTATTATTAAAAGGAGTTTGAACTTTTTTGTATGGACGCTAGCATATCGACCCTCCGCCATCGCCATTTTGTTCCGACTGCGTCGTTATGGAAAAAGCCAAAGAAATTCCTGATGGAAAAAGCCAATGCCACTTTGCCACGGAGTCTGGATTTGTGCCCGGTTTATGGGAATAGGTTCGCCCCCTATTACAAGGGATTTAGCCTAACTCGCGAAATGTGGGTGTACTATTAGGTATACCTCTGTTGTTGGAGTGTTTATTGAGTGGAAACCTTAACAAACAGGCAAGTATTCAAGTGGACATCATGTTTTTCTTACTGCTCCGCTATTATTTTCTGATTAATTTCGTTGCGGGATCCAAGACAGTTAAATCGTTTTTCTGGGACTTCGTCGAGCTTCATTGTCTCGGCGGTTTCTGCTGGTCGCCACTGTTGATTCTGGTTTTCAGGAGTTACAGTGGTTTGGGAATAGTGTGGCGGGTTTGTAGGTCCCAATTAAAAAATAAGGCAAGTATTCAAAGCTTAATTAAACTGCAATTTAATCGTATTCGAGGCAGGTAATGAAGTCAGGAAACAGACTTAGGCAAATCTAACAAAAGGATCCAAAAATAGCGTTACAAGCAACACAAATTACAGTCCCACAGTTAAGCCCCAAAGAAAAAAGGTTTTAACTTTTCGACAATGGAACTTAACCGTCAACTCTTTGTAGCTAGTCGTAAGTATGCGCGGGAAAATGAGAGTAGCACAAAATGGCGGGCAGTCGCGTAATTCCGTCGTTCGCTTGATGAATTTTGATTATGAGCACGTACTTACTGATCGTGGGGGAAATACTGAAAAGAGTCGCGCGGGTTTCGTTTCTTCAGGTTGGTATAACTGGGAGGCAGAATCGAGAAGGTTCGGAAAGTAGTCAGTGAAGAGGTGGATTCCGAACGGAGTTTTCCGATGGGCACCACCCGAATGGAAACCAAATGTGCGTAGTAAAGTGAGTACCGCCGTTTAAATTTTGCATCGGTTTTACTAGGACAGTTACAGAATAATGACATGAACTTCAAGGAGGAAATTAGGTCTATATTTTTTTGCATAAAGTTTTTTTATTCATTGCTGGCTAAAAATGACGGTCGACCATAATACAAGTACACAGAGTAGAAAGGACACCACCGCTAGAAACAGTTACTTCATTTTCATTAGATCATTCTGAAGTAATTTTTTCATCGGTAATTAAAAGAAAAAACAGCTGTTTCCCGATGAATAACTTCTATGTGTCCAATGAAAACAATTGATTTACGTCAGCGTCAACGCTCAAAACTTCATATTGCCACCGGTATGTGTTTTTAACAAAATTATAGGTTGTTATTTTTACAGTCGATTCATGCTAAAACATAATTTAATATAAAGCTGAGTAATTAATGAAACCAATTAACATTATTGCAACAGCTGTGACAATCAAAATGGCGATTGTTTTTTAATTTCCACTTCCCAAAATATTTTGACACTTTTCGCTTGCGTAATTTCGCAAAAACTTTGTTGTGTTATTTTTTCTATTTTTTGTGTTATTTCAATAAGTGACGGAAATGGCACATGTCCACTTTAATATTGTCAAGAGCGCCTGTCAGGTGTCAGTCAAAATTTGACAAGACCCGTGTGCTTGACATCACAGGTTTTTATAATCGGTCCATATTTATTAATATTTTTTTTAAAATAGGAGGTGTCTCATGAGATGACGAGAAACAGAGAAGTATGGAAGAGGAAGACATGCTGCGCCGACCCCAAATGAATTGGGATAAGGGCAAGAGAATGGTGATGATTTATTTATAATTTTTTTGTGGTACAAATATGCATGATTTAAGTAAGTATTATTTTAAATAATGATAGAGTATTAGGATTACGTAACCAAAAAAATGGCAGTCAAATTATTAAAACTGTCATTCTTTGACTATATGTAATGACATTCTGTTTATCAAAGTAAGTGACTCTATGCATAAATTATAGCCGGAAAACGAAACGAAAACTTTTTTTGGGGTGAAAAATTATATTTTACGACTAAATGTAACGAAATCTCATTGTTACACAAAAATAGACTGTAATTACGAAACATTAAAACGTAACTTGCCTCAAATGGCTGAATTTAGTCTACACAGTACACATAGGCTTCACCGAACAACGGGGCAAGTGCAAACGTCGCGGTTTCTGGCCGCAAGAGGGAACGGATGTGATTCGGAAATGTCGCTTGCAATTTTGTCAGGATGGTCGTTGAGTCTTTTGTTAGGGAAACGTTTGGAGGAGATGTGCTAGGCTGGCGTTTTTATAAGTCAGGTTAAAGGTGATGGGATAATTTTGTACGATAATTAAATTAATTTACCCTCTCCAGAACCACTCCCTTTCGAACAGTTTTGAAGACAGCGGGTCGCTTTTTTTAACTCCTTTCTCTTTTTTTTGCCTCATCTGTGTCATTAACCGGAAGAATGGAAAGGAAAGGAGGCCGTTTTGGATTGTCTATGCCTAGTTTCTCCTCGGCAGGTTTCCGTGCGAGCCTCTTTGTCTTGTGGTTTTCGTGCTATGTGTTTGCGTGTGTTTTTGTGTTTACTAAACCTTATAATGTCCAAGTTAATGAAGTTTTGTAACTTTCTGTTTTCATCCCGAGCGTTTCCCAAAATATTACAACACTTACGTAACGTATTTTCGGTAGTCATTCCCATATGTACATTTATCAATATTCTTCTAATATTCGTTGCAGCAGCCCCGCACTACAATTTCCCATACCGCTAAATTCCAACCCCAAAGAAATTACAGTATAAACAAAACTACCCGTCAATTCTGGCAATAAATTCCCGATCGGTTTAGTTTAGCGAGTATGACGTCACAACACGCGCTCAGCAATACTATGCTGATTTATTACTGGGCTACTGGTCGTGGTAGATAAAATATTGTTTTAGTAGTTGTCAAGGTATTTATTATAGATGGCTTTCGAAAATTTACTAATTTAAAAGAGTTTTAGTTCAGATATTTTTGTTGGATTGTAATATTGACTAACATAACAGAACATCACGCTTGTAATTCTCAAAGGGTTAGGCAAAGACGTACCTAATAGTACATCCACATTTCGCCAATTATGTTTAAGTCCCATGTAATAGCGGGCGAGCCTATTGCGATGAACCGGGTCCAACTCCAGAATCCGTGGCTACTGAGAAATTCGTAATAGGCAAACCCAATAACAATTTGCCGGACCCGGCAATCGAATCCAGGACCTCACGCTCTGCAGTCGCGATTGCGACTATTGGACAAACGAGGCAGTCTTAGTGCCGTAAGGTCTCTCACAGCACTCACAGGTATCTTGTACTCAAATAACAGACAGATTTTCATGTCATTACATTATATAATATAACGAGGGTGGGCGCTGATACCTATAATTACTAGACATTAAGTTGTCTTAGCTTAGGTATTGGCTGAAACTGTATCCTACAACTTCATTTACCTTAAGGCTTATTTTAATTATTGTAAAACCATATTTCCTATTTGAAGGTGCAAATAAACTATTTTTATTTTATTTAGATTATGTTGATATTTCCTCCCTAGTAACGGGAATTCCGCTTAATTTATACAAAAGGAAATCCCAACACATTTTCGAACTTTGGACATAAGCACGAAATTTAACTACTATGATTATTTTAGTAACGCCAAACGAACTATAAAGTACAAAGTCTAAAACAACGCTATGGCCTAATCATAGTATCAAAGCATAACCCAATTATATAGCAAAAAGCTTCCCACATATCCATAAGGAAAACGGAGTAAAAATTAGAACTTGGGTAAAAAATCTGCAGAGGAAAATCCCAAGATGGCTGTCAGGGTTCGAACTCCAATAATGTGGGATATTTGGACCCGATCATGATGACTTGCAGTCTGGGCTGTTGTTTAAATATTGACAAGTTCAAGGAGGTAACTAAGTCATGATTGGGGACCAAAGCCATCACCAACAATTTAATCTAAGATCAGAGATTAAAATCACTTTCCGAAACTATGATCTTGGATCAAAGCCTGACCTCTGCTAAGAAAAAGGTATAGAAAGTAGTGGTGGTAATGACATTCAAACCTAAAAGGATGGCTTGCCCTTATAGTTAAGAACCGCTTAGTTAGAAATAAGGCCCACCATTGACAATGCGATATCTTAACACATTCCAGAAGAAAGGCAAGGATCGATTCAACAATCAGGATCATCAACAGCCTAGCTCTTTCCCAAATATGTTGGGGTCAGCCTCTAGTCTAACCTCCTAAATTTATTTTAATATCTAACTCCCTAAAATTAAATATACACAACTCAGTCAATACTGGGTAATAGGATACCCCTTTGGTAAGAGATCGGCCAGTGCGGTTGTTTAGCCACGAGTTACAACAACAACAAACACGAACAAACGATTAAACAATCGGTTCTAATTTTTTTTCTGAGAGTTTCATCATCAAAAATGAAAGACAAACCGAATAAAAACACCAGTCATCGATCGATAGGGTCCAAAACCGTGTATTTGGATAAAAATTAAGAATAAAGACATAATCACGATGACTGTGCTGCTGTTATTAACTCTGTCGAGGTGAAGGACGTGGCTACGTCACTAACATGGATTCAGGTGTTGTCTAATGGGACCGTCAGTGGTTGTCAAACTTTTCAATAATACCAAGTATGGGAAAATATAATTGGTAGATTATAATTATTGTGTCGTTACCATTCCACATTCACCCCCTAAAGGCAAGTGAACTATAGATAAATTAAATTTATCTGTACAATTTCGAAAATATGATCTGAGCTATGTGAACCAAAAAATATATGATCACATTTTCTAATGGAGACAAAACCAGTATTTTGCGTTTTTTTGTTTTAAGTTCTATCCTGCCCCAATTGCATAGACAACCCACTTTTAACTATCATCATTTCAGCCGAATGACGGCCACTGGGCATGGGCCTACCCCGAGTATCGCTACATTGCCCGGTCCTGAGCTGCTTTACATTTAACTATATTTTGATGAATATTCCTATTCACATGTTTGAAAAATTCGTCACAAATACTCATAAAAATGAAAGGCATTTAAGCTGATTAACAGTGGGCATTCCAGTTAACAGCAACGGTATTATAGCCTTGTATGTTCAGGCAAAAACTTTTCACCACTACATCGCAAAGTACCAACATTGTACAATGGGTTCTACATTCACCACCAGCTGTTATTTCGCATGCAGTTTTACGCATTTCAGTGTATTTAGCTTCATATGATTCCCTAGGTTTCCAGAACTATCCTGAACTCGTGTCCGCTCCCGAAAGTTGGGAAACACTAACTATTCGGAAATTGTGGAAAGCTATATAGTGTGGGAGTGAGTTTTAGACAAGGTAATCGTATTTAAAACCGCGCTTTATAGGAAATCTAAAAAGTGTATTAAGAAAACAACGAAAAAGAAATACATCTGCACTATGCTTATTTTTTATAATTTTGGTTTTGCTCACATATCATTGGTAAACATTGCTCACAAATTAAATATAATTATTTAAATGCCAAGTGCCAATGGGGGAGGCCTGTGGCAAGCTGTGGGACAGAACAGGGTGAGAGAGAAAACAGGCTAACAAAAAAAACTTATAAAGAAAAACATTAGCTTCGTGGCAATGACCCTGAAATGGCGAGAATAATAAGAGGATGATTAAGAATACCATTTTCACAAGGGTTAAATTGAAAAGATGAAAAGTGGGTAACTGATAAACGTATTTATGAGTTAATTTTAATATTTTATGACGCATTGTAAACAAAAGACCCGAATTTTCTCAACCATTACGTTAAAGTCCTGTATATTGAAATGAAATTAAGTATGCAGATTTTCTGAATCCTTTATTTAAATGTTAATTTCTCTGGGTTTCAGCCTTTTGCATATCAATTGAACAGTGTTCACGAATCGAATCAATCGGAAAAATGGTTTAATGTAAAAACTTATTCCCATGAGAAGTTAAATGAAACCATACCATACCAACCACAGATCAAACGGTATGTTTTTTCCTATGGAAAAATCCACTAACTCTTTGCCCGGCCTGGGAATTGAACTTCAGACCTCACGCTAGCAGCAAATTCCCTGAATAATAAAATTAAATTATGCACAAAATCTTCCTTGATTACGATGACTCAGTAAAACTTAACTAAAATTAAAAAAATCTCAAGTACAAAAAATTTGTTGAAGAGAATAATAAAAAAACTTTGAGAACTCGAATCTATATCAACAGCAGAAACCAGTTTGCTGATATTCGAAGCCTGAGCGACTCACGACGTCAGTCATACGACGGACACCATCACAGACGCTACCGCGGCATGGATTTTACCGGCAAAGTCGCTATCGTAACCGGCGCCAGTTCCGGCATCGGCGCAGCTACTGCCAAATTATTCTCACAACATGGAGCCACACTTGCACTCGTCGGACGAAATGAAACAAGATTACATGCTGTTGCAAGTGAATGTGAAGCTGCCAAAGGAATATCACCTCTATGTCTCCTCTACGACTTGACAATCGACGGAAATTGCGATGAAGTCGTCAGAAAAACAGTGCAGACGTTCAAACGGTTAGATATACTTGTGAATTGTGCTGGAAAAGCAAGTGTTACTTCGCTCTTTGATACGAATATGGATGCTTTCGATGATCTAGTGGCTCTAAATCTTCGTGTGCCTTACAAATTGACTCAGTTGTGTACACCACATTTAAGAAGAACTAAAGGAAATATTGTGAATGTTTTTGGTGCTCCTGGTCGAGTGCGGCCTGGTTTCTTACATTGGTCGATGATCAGAGATGCATTGCAAAGATTTACGAAAGCAGGTGCTTTAGAATTGGTTGTCGAAGGCATAAGAATGAATGCTGTTCGTCCCGGATTGACCAGAACGAAGATATTGTCAAATTTGAACGTGTTAGATGACGATATGCCTCACGCTTATGAGAAGCTTGCCCAGACGGTACCTAATAATGTGATAATAGAGCCTGAAGAGGTAGCTAGAATGATTGTTTTTGTTGCTAGTGATGCTAACCCTAATCTAAACGGTGCTAATGTGGTCGTTGATGGAGCAGCGTCTGGAAATGTATAGTGACAAAGTGACAAACAGGACGAAGTGACAAATACAAGAGCAAATATTTTCAATCTGATGATGGCTCTCTAAGTGACAAACATTTAAGTGTATAGCATAAGCATTAATATAATTTGGTGTGAGGAAATGATTAAAGTTAAGATAAATGAAGCTGTAAATAACATTGGATTTAATCTAAAACCACAAATGTTACAGATCGGTAAGCATCCAAATGACATTACGTCAAAACTTAATGGAGTAAAAACCATATTTTGAAACTAATTTCGTTTTAATTGACGTCCATTGGAATCCATTTAAATCTAGGTAATTGCTTACTGACATTGACATCAAAACAGTTGATTTTGTACACAATGCTTAAATTGTTTGGGATGTGAACGACTAATAACAATAGTTAATTGGAATACCTCAATTTTGTTGGCATTTTTCGCTGGATAACCAAAACTACTAACGCAACGTCGTCGCCAACCTTTTGTGACTAAACATTCATATCAAGTAGAAAAGTTAATAAACCGCAAATATCACAAATAAAATGAATGAATGTGGTAGATACCACAAAGATAATTTGAAATGAGTACCACAAGTTATCCATCAGTTTGTCTCCAAATATAAAGATTTTAAATCACAAAATATTTAAACCAATATTATGTAACATCATACTCATATGATTGTGAACCAAAACAAGTATAAAAATAGATCTCAAACAGGTTAAGTAAGTCAAAGTATCTCCGAATGAGGAAAACCTGTACAATAATAATAATATTGTGATGACGGAAACTCGTTCTGACGTAACGATCGACTACACGAGTAATACAGAAGGAAACAGTCGCAGACACACATACACACGTACGTACGGCGATTTTAAAGAAAAGCGTGTGCGTGCGTTTTCCCTCGTTATAAGAAGATGATCTTCTGTACCGTTATGACTTTAAAGTTGGTGTATTAGTAGCATCACAATTGTACTTCTGTATGTTATTGTTATTTGATTTACTTCATTCATAAACATGTGATTTTTGTGGTTACGTTGTGTTTTGGTATTTAGGAAATTGTTGTTGAAGGTTAAACTAACATGGAAACGCTCAACACCACACTTAAATTTGGTGATGCCATCAATGCCATCAATACAAATTCTGATTTAGGTAGAAAACTCTCCAATTGTCTTTTCTAGATAACAATAGACAAAGGTTGAGCACACCGAAATGCATACACATACAAATCAAGACCTAATCAAAAAAGCTGTGCTTTTATATCGTGTGGTTAGTGCCTAACCCGGTGTCAGAGTTTTTATGCCGCTCATGGGCTTCTAACTTGGTATTTACATGTCGTCGAGAAATCTCCCTCAAGCATGGTTCCAATCGACAGGCCGTGTCGACGGCGCGTTCGTGTTCCACGCGCACCTCAAAGAGATGTCAGCAACATGGAAGGGGCCCGCAGGGGCCGACTCCCGTCGGGGCTGCGGGTTGTTCGCAAGAGATACCGCGGCCTCGATATATAGGGCTAAGAAGGAACATGAGTGGTTTTAGTCAATAGAAGTCTGACACTCCCTTTCGCTCTGCCCAAGAGCGGAAGGGGTTATTTAATAATTTTCCACCCACCATAAAAAAAAAAAATCATTCCAATAAAAATCAACCTAGATTTTAATCACTGTTCAATCCTTCTCACATTCAACATGAAAGCACCAACTTTCCCAAACAATACCAGGCATATATTTACTTGTAAAAACAACAAAAATCCCCACGTGTGCCACTGATGAAAGCCTCAGTATTGTTTGTGAGCCCCACTGTTCGCGGTCGCGTAGTTTCAGTTATTTTCAGGCAAACAATCTTGGCCTTCACAAAATGCTGGAATCATACCTCACATTTTGTATCATATGAAATGGGGGCTTTCAATTTTCTTACATGAAAAAGGTCATGGAAAGGTTAGAGTGTATTTTCAGACTAGGTTTAGGGTTGTGTGTTAAGTATTGAAGGTGGAATCCGTGCTATTGATAAAAAAATCAAAGTTGGTCTATGTAAGAAAAAAAACTTGGATTATGCTTTGAGTAAATGTGATGATTAATAGACTTGTCTTCTGTGTATGACGCCTTTTACATGCACTGGGACGGTAATGGTCTGGTAGAACTTATATGAACAAATCGAAGATAAAAAATATATTAAATTAAGTACATAATAATATGAATATCCGTATATTTAGATAAAACGATTATTATGTTATCAGACAAAATCGCGTGATGCACACACACATACACAGATAACAAATACGAAAATTACATAAACACTTATCATGATAACATACATAAAATGTAACAAGTCGGCCACAAGTAAACAAAGTGAGACAGCAACAGACTGATAAACACTGATAATGTTATCAGTATTGATCCAACCACCGTCATATACAGACGCGTACTAAAGAATAAACTAAGTTCAACACGCGATATAAATAACAAACCACGAATTCACGAAAGGATTCCTGATACTGCAAGAATCAGAAATTAAAGTGAAACCTACCGAAATGGATAGCATAGACTTAACAGGAAAAGTCGCAATAGTAACAGGAGCAAGTTCTGGTATAGGAGCAGCTACAGCCGAAGCATTTGCTAGATTCGGAGCTAGACTATCTTTAGTTGGAAGAGACGAAGTGAGACTGCTAGAAACAGTGAACAAATGCGTGGCGGTAAATAATGTAATGCCTTTATTCATACCACTCGATCTGGCTGATGAAGGAGCTTGTGAAGCAGTTGTAAACAAGACAGTGGAAACATATGGAAGAATAGACATACTAGTGAATAGTGCCGGCAAAATGGCGATATCATTTCTGTCTGACGAGACAATGGAGAAATTAGACGACCTGATGAATATGAATTTTCGGATCCCGTACCATCTCTCGCAATTAGTGTTACCGTATTTGGTGAAAACAAAAGGGAATATAATTAACATAGGGTCGTCAATGTCGAAGAGGTCAACGCCTGGAATGTTAGCGTACACCGTCTCGAAAGCAGCATTACAAATGTTCTCAAGACAAGCTGCGGTTGAATTAGCCCCTAAAGGAGTAAGAATCAACTGCATTAGTCCTGGACCTTCTAAGACGAATATACTTGCTAAAGTAATCGTTCATCATCCTGAGTTGAGAGATCGAATTCAGAGTAATATACAAGAATCTGCGTTCGATGGAAAGATGCTGGATCCCAAAGAAGTTGCGTTGTTGATTTGTTTGACAGCTAGTGATATCTTCCCCAGTCTTAATGGTTCGGATATGTTATTCGATGGTGCGGCTTGTAATGCGTGATTTAAAAAAAGTAATATATGCAGAAGTGATTATGGAAATTGATTGTTTGTCCTTACTTTCAGTATGATTGTTTTTGTTATCTATTTCGTTGATAAAGAATGAGTCAACATTGTACTTGTCGAGTGTTTTTTTTATTTCTGATTAAATTTGATGACGTACGTGACGTTTTATGTTTGTAAATAATGTTTAACTCTTCAAAAACGATTTTATTCAGTATCTTAAGAATATTTAGGTCTTTTATTGGAACACATTTTGCTTTCTAGGTATTAATATGATATCGGATACTAAGCAAACGTTCAATATTAGATCAGACCGTAGTCTGAACTGTTTACAGTAAATATTTATCAACGAGTAATAGATTAAGTTCTAAAAAATCTAATCTCTTTCAGCTTTAATAGAAATATCCCAGTATTTATATTCAATAAAAGCCATAGTTCTATTACAGTCTGTCTTCATAACTCCCGATTTTATTATACACAAAGTAGAATTTATTCACGAAACAGAATTGATCGCTATTTCGAAGAAGACAGAGACTATAATCGTATGTTACAGTGACAGATTAGTAGCTCCCTACTTTGTAGGCAAGGCCAGTAGTTTGAACTGAATTATGGAACTTAATTTACTTATTATAATTTAGCTTGAATTTAGGTGATAGTGTTTTTGTTCGTAACCTTGGAGTAAATTTAACTAAAGGAATGTCTAATGTAGTTAGTGTAGGAGGAGCTCGTGGCTTAATAAGAACTGCCACTCGGGTCGATCTTTAGGTAAAGCTATGCTTGCCTAGGTCGGTCTGTGGATGGGTGACCGCCCGACATACCGAGTTTCCTCCGTGCCTCAGAAAACACGTTAAGCTGTTGGTCCCGGCTGCCATATATAGATCTTTGGCAGTCGTTACAGTCAGTCAGTGACCTGAAATTCTGACATCCAGTCTTACCAAAGAGTATCGTATTACCTAGTATTAACTGGGTTGTGGAGGTCAGATAGGCAGTCGCTCCATGTAAAATACTGGTATTCAGCTGCATCCGGTTAGACTGGAAGCCGACCCCAACATAGTTGGGAAAAAGGCTAGGCAGATGATGAATGTCTAATGTAGTTCACAAAATTATGGAAATTGGTTATGAATTCTGATTTGATATTAAAAATATATAACAGGAACGTCCACTGACTGGAAGATGTTGCGTTAGAAGGCCTCCCATTAGGTGGACCGATGACCTGGTGAAGGTTGCGGGGATCCGCTGTATGCGAGACGCACGGAACCGATCAATGTGGCGACACTTGGGGGAGGCCTATGCCCAGCAGTGGACGTCTTTCGGCTGAAATGATGATGATGATCACCAAGAACGTGTGTACTGGAAGTCGGATTTTACTGATATACGAACGTTGATTGGGTGTACACTATGTTCTGTTATTGTGTCATCTACACTAATATTATAAAGAGGAAAGATTTGTTTGTTTGTAACGAATAGGCTCTGAAACTACTGGACCGATTTCAAAAATTCTTTCACCGTTGGGAAGCTAAACTATCCCCGGGTGACATAGGCTATCTTTTATCCCTGTATTCCCACGGGAACGGGAACTACGCTGGTGAAACCACGTGACGCCTGTTAGTTAATTATATTATCACCAACATCTGCCTAGCCTTTCTCCCAACTACGTTGAGGCCAGCTTCTAATCTAACCAGAATCAGTTTAATACCAGTATTTTACAAGGAGCTACTGCCTATCTGACCTCCACGACCCTGTAACTGGGTAACAAGGTGTCCCATTCGAAAGATTAATTTATTTACTGACCTGTTGATCACCGTGGACATCGAGATAACCCTTTATCTATTTCAGGAATTTGTAATCAAATATTCTTTGTTTATTATTACATCAGACAGCGTATATAATACGAGTATAAATAGCAGCGATGGTTGCATAATTAATTATTGGTACTAATTTAAATGTAAGCCGTCGACCTCGTGAAGGTCACTAGAATCCATTGTAGCGCTGATAATACTGACTACATCGTTGGTCTAGTGGTCGTAAGCGCGAGCAGAGCCTGAGGTCCTGGGTTCGATTCCTGGGTCAAGCAAGTGTGATTGAGATTTTTCCATCAGGAATTTTTCATCAGCAGCCACGGCGTCAGAATTTGTGACCGGTTGGTGACAATAAGTTTGTCCCTAGACCAACCGTGTGGGTTATACAAATATTTTGCGAAAATCGAACCCACGTCATGCAGTGCAGCAGTCATCGCTCAGCTACTGCGTCAACCGTGCCATCATCTTTGCTTCTACTTCTTTACGTGTCGATGAGCTCAAACTGTGCCCCAGACCAGTACGTAGCCAGTCTACACTTTGTTTGGGATAATTCCAGACCCAGATATCCCATTTGGCCAGATCACATCTACAGCGGCCAAATAGGGCTCGCAATCGGTTAAGAAAATTCCAAATGTTTGCTGAAACCATCTGATAACAGTAATGTACCAGTCTAACAGACAAAGACAGATGCATAACATGTTAAAATTAACGCTATAGCAATGTAACTGTGTGTCAGAACGTATCAAAGCGGATGCCGTGAATGCAGCGTCAGGGTGAAACGCTATGATTTACAGCGACGACGCCCGTCTTAAAAGGAAGGAGAGCAAAGGAAGATATAGCAGAAGGCGAGGACAGACTCGTCTTGAGGAATGTAAGTATCTTTAGCACTTCGAAAGTGTCTGTTAAAATAAAATTTACTACCGAGTTCAATGAAGGTCGACACTCTTTATCCTTATGTCCTAAGTTATCAGGTTAAAAAACCGTCAGTGCGTCCCGTCCCTTTCTTGTGTATTTACTCTCGTTTGCTTAGTAAATCGATTAGTATATTATTAATAAAACATATATGTTTTCCAACTCCTTGATTATATTTAGTACAGTCACGAGCATATGCATACACTAAGTATGATTTTTCTCCTATTATACACACCTACATAGTATTTTGGAACCCATACTATTACGAAACAGGTCTTATCTCGAACATACAGTCTTCTAATGACCATTAGCTAATAAACTTATCATACCAAAACCGCCAAAAACAAAGCGGCTCAAAATCGAAAACAAAAAATAAACCAATGCCAAACTAAACCTTCTGCCAACACCGTTATCAGTCTCGCTCAGAGAAGTCCAACTTGCATATTTCCTTACCTGTAACAAAGAGATACAGCGTTATTTTCATAAAAACTCCATTTATCAAACGAGATGTAAGCGCTCGTAAAACTGTACTGTAATTTAATAACTGCTGAAGTTTTCATCGTTTGCTTTTTTGTTAGAGAAAATTGTGTGTTCGTGTTTTTTTTTTGTTAGAGGGCGTTTGAGTGTTGATTTTTTGAGCGTGTGGTGGGTTTGAGGTCAATGTCCTGCTTTTATGACTTAAATATTAGTTATACTGGTACGGACAAACTGCAGACCGGCTCCGGACACTGGCAAATACTTATGTATGAAAGTGTCCGTGTCTGGAGCATTGTCCGCATTTTGTCCGTACCGGTTTGACTGTACTTTAAGGGCGTATAAATAAGTTTTGAAGCAACAACAACAGCAACAAGCAATTAGAAGGCTATTTTTGTACTGTTCAAGACTTCGATAAGACGTCCCCCCATAAGCAAATGCTTACGATAGACTTATTCTATTCCGAGTACTCTAGCATAAAAATTAATCACCTAAAATAATTGAAATAAAAAAATACACAAATGAACCTATGAAAATCTGGCACAAGCCACAAACTGAAGCGATCCCTGTTTATAATGACATGCGTCATCACAATCAGAATAACGTACGTCCGCAACGATCGTCCAACTCGACACATGTGGAGACAATGTGATTAAATAAAGCTAGAAGATTTGATTTGGTGTTTGGTCTGAGGCATAGACGCCAGCGTTTAATGTTGGATTAGTAAAGATTTGAGGTGATGAAAAAAACAATGGGAAGTCATGTGGCTGTATCTGTAGTTTCTTAACTTTCCTTAAAGCATCTTTATTTATTTGTTTTCAACAGAAGTTACATGAGTGGGTATTACACAAATCCGCTGCCAAACTGCAGGACAGTTTGTTCTTTTGTTTTGTCTCCCGCATAAGTTAAAATAAACCACCATGTCATGCTTGTTAACTTCACGATTTCAGTGAATTAATTTTATGACTTCTTGAGCTGTTTTGTGCCCTTAACGACCGTATTTCAGAAACCAACCAACTCATTGAATAAATTAACTAGCAACAAACGATTTTTCTGCAATTATGGAAAATTGTTCTAAATTATTTCAACGTTTTTGTTTCTGAAACGGTAGAAAATATTGTAGTAGCCTTTTGGCCTCGCATGGGGCCAATTTTGTCTGTCTTATTTACTTTTTTACCTATGTTTATCTTTCTCTACATCATTTTGCGCATTGTTCACTTAACCATTTTTTGTTATGCCCTGTGCGAGACAAATAAACACTTTTTATTTTTTTCTTCCTACAGTTAAAATTAAACCCAATAAAAACATCGTATGCAATAACAATAAACTGCAATAAACAACTATCATCATTCCCCTATATCTTTCACTTTCTCGCTCCAAATACTAGTTTGGCAGTGGACGGAACATTATATCAGTCACGGAACATTAGAATCAAAATAATGTGGCACAGACAATGTAATTAAACATACAATGTGCCTATATATTCTGGTGGCTGACATAAGAGTATGCGTGGTTAATATGCAGAGAGAATACTGACTAATGTTTGAAATGAAATAGAAAGATTTTCAAGTCTCTAATACATGACATTAGAAGTATGGAAGAAGAAGACATGCTGCGCCGATCCGACGTAAATTCAGTTAAGGGCAGGAGAATTATGTTGAAACATAAATTTTAATATTTTAGAAATAAAACATTGGAAATTGAACAACTGAATGACTTATTCATACGAAAGCAAAAAAAAAGTAACAGTACTGCACTTACTAACTTTTTTAACCAAAATCTCTCACTGATTGTTTGTTCCTCCAACATATCCATAGATAACATTACCACCTAAACTTAGCTTTTTTTTTCCTTCACGATACATTTTAGCACACAATCGATCACCTAATTTCAAGAATTTTCAACAGGCCTACATTTATTTTTCCTCTTGTCGTTCTTTAGCGTACAATCTGTTATTTTTTCATTCCTGTTGAATTTAT
Organism: Diarsia brunnea; assembly: GCA_949774965.1. Taxonomy (NCBI): domain Eukaryota; kingdom Metazoa; phylum Arthropoda; class Insecta; order Lepidoptera; family Noctuidae; genus Diarsia; species Diarsia brunnea. The sequence continues at coordinate 11,279,580 of OX459022.1, read as the reverse complement.
AACGATTTGTTAATTGTTATAATTTTGCAATTCTGTAATCTGCGATTTTATTTTCTTCTTTCTTTCTTGTTAACATTCCTTCCAAATCTTCCCACTGTTATCCTCAAAACGCTCACAACTTACCACGCTCCCGTTCATCCCTCGCCCCACACCCCACTTGAGGACTAACATTCCGTGCCATTTAGTTTGGCACACTCTAAATATCGCTACTAAATAAAACCGCCGCCATTGTCTCGTCACATGCCAACTGATCATAGCACTTTCTACTGTACTTTGATTTATCTTCAATACAAATAAATGAAATTGCCTGTTTGTAATAATAATTTTAAAATAAAATCCTTTTTAATGCATCATCATCATCATCATTCCAGCCAAAAGACGTACACGGAGGAGGCCTATGTCCAGCAGGACACAGGCCTCCTCCAGGTGTCGCCACATTGACCGGTCCCGTGCGTCTCGCATCCAGCGGGTCCCCCCGCAGCCTTCACCAGATCATCGGTCCACCTAGTGGGAGGCCTACCAACGCAACGTTTTCCGGTTTGCGGTCGCCACTCCAGAACTTTTCAGCCACATCGGCTATCCGTTCTGCGAGGAATGTGCCCTGCCTACTGCTATTTAAGTTTGGCAATTCCTCTTGCGGATGTCTTAATTTCTGATCTGTCTGCAAGGAAACTCCGAGCATAGCCTTCTCCATTGGCTTTTGGGTAACTTTGAACTTTCTGTATGTAATCACTGAATGCATATGAAAATAATGTGCGGCACTTATGACATTTTTTTTTAAATATTTGCATGTCTGTTTGTTCTGGCTGATGTTATAAGGTCTAACTAAAGCTACTTTTATTTCAGAAAAATATATACAATGTTTATAATAAGCTTTGAAACGCCATGAAGCCTCTTAGTTTTAATCAGAAAGCGCTTGTAATTTCATAAGTAATGAACAATGAAAAAGTAATAAGGATCTTAAAAAGTTTGTAAACCATTTCGATCAAAAATTTAAGGCCCGTCATCAAAAGAAGATAAACTTAACACCTCCTTTAATTTACAATTCGTGCCGCATTAACGGTCCATTTCACAAACGATTCAAACGACTTCCGCGAACCAATCATAAAAGTTGTTCGAATTAATTACTGCAATAATCTATTTCATTATTATAACAGTAATAACGCCTGTAATTATTATGTAGGTAGCAGCAATAATGAATTCCGAAATTTCGAATAGCGACATCTAGTTATAAATAGCTGGAACTAAAATAGCCATTCGTCGTTCGAAACAAAAGACACTAGCAATGGCGGTCGTTTATCGAGAATTTAATGCAGCACACAAATTATAGCACGGAGACAATTATGGTGTAATAAAAATTATTTATAATTTGTGAAAATGTTTTGAGAAATCTTATTTGATATTTTATTAAATCTTCAGCTGTGACGTGTTAGATTTGAATTATGGCTGGGGAAAATTTGTAGTCGACGATGGAAGAATTTTGGCGCCTATCGTTCCTGTGTAAGCAGACCTTTTTTAATAATTTACGACTTACACAACACATATTTCTTTTAAGTTATGCGACGAACTTTGATGCAGTATAATTAATGGGTAAATAAAGGCTAAACATATCCATGTGTTGTCAAATTAGTAAGTTTTAAATAAAATGATATCTTTGCTCTGAAAATTACCATTTATTATATTTTTTACATAAATTACCATTACCGTGCTACCAAGCCATATTATAAGCAGCATCAATAACTAATAACGATATTGTAATAGGTTCTGCTTGCCATACAAACGGTATTAAGATACGGGATTAAAGTGAATTTTGCAACCATCAATGATAAATTACATTTATAAATACTTTAATCAAACAGCTGCATGCACAGGTTCGGATTTTATCAGAAAATAAATGTTTGGTTAATTCTGTATGCAAATGTTATCAATAAAGTGACATTTTTATCTGAAGAACTATTCTGTTTTCGATGTGAAGAGTTGCTGGTTCGATTCTCACAAAGAGACAGATTTATTGAATGTCCACACATCCATTATATTTATTTATTCTGAAAGAGTGGGTTTCTGAATAAATCATATTTATGTATAGATCTTAAAGCTTTTTAGCACGGAATAGCGTTTTTCGACAGCAGGCTGGGCTTCTCGCTCTAGCCAGTGGCGTTACTTAGCGACAGAAAAGGATAGAAACATGGAAAAATGCGATACTGTACTTCATCTTTTCGAATCAATGACTCAGATTTTATCTGACCTGCACGCGTAGTATGGCGATTCTATCTCTATTCTACCAAGAATAGACAAAGCTTTTTCCATATAATTTGACATTAAATTTTGCGACAATCTGTCATTTTGTCGATTCTTCCGTCGACAAAACCCGTTTCTTCGGTGGTCATACTAAGCCGGCAGTACGTAGTAACCTGGACAGCTCTGTCGTTTGCCTCATTCAAGTCCTGGAGAGTGCAATTAGTCGTGTACAACGGGCAGGAGTTAGGTGTGGCATATTCTGTGTTGGGGCTTCACACTTGCATTGTGTCCGAGATGGGTCGACCCCATCTAACCAGAACCCGTACTGTTGCAAACGCAAGCTTAATCAGAAATTTAATATAATGCATTTCTAGTACACGCAAATATAAATATTATGTCATAACACAGATATCTACCCTATAATACACCCACATTCCACGAGTTATATTAAAATAACTATAAACTTGGAAATCGTAAACATATTTAATATGACAAAACCAAAGAAACTTCACTCAATCTTACATTTAAAATATTCATGAAATCAATAACCCAGAAACGTTTTTCAGTACAGCGTTAAACTTAGAACGAAACACTAGAAATGAAAAAGCGAAATTTTAAGATTTTTTCACATAAAAAGACAAAAAGAACTGTGGAACCTTTACAGAAGTTTAATGGAGCTTCCCCTTTATTTCGCCGTCGCTGAGTCGGGAGACATTTTTTAAGAAAAAAAAAAGTGATTCTTTAGAGATGTCAAGGTGAAAAGTATTTGAAATGCTATGAAAAGCGTCTTATTTTGAGGCTCATTATTTAAGTTTTCGTTCGAAATAATGTTGTTTTGTTGTAAATGTCCCATTTTGACATCATTTACTACAATAAATTAACGAAGAGTGTCAATGACAGAAGAGTGTTTTGGGGAAAGTTGTGTTGTTGATATTATTCGTATTTAATTTTATTTTTAAGTAAACGTTCAGTCACATGTTTAATTTCTAAAAGATAATTCGAAAAACTCTAAAAAAGAGAGGGTAAAAGTAGCAAATCTATATTAAAGAAATCTGAGAGATGTAGCTTGATGGGCAGGATTTATTGTTTGGTGGTATACAAGTTATACAACCACAACAAACAATAAAACCAGAAAAAGACGAAACCAAGACACGTGAAAATCTGTTTAGCAGCCAAAAACCAACCAGTACACAACCGAGTGAAATGGTGAGAACTTAATCGAGAGGGAATCCTGGCACAATGCCGGAACATGGCTAAATTATTTCACTTCTGAACATCATTTCACCCCGAATTATTTCATTTGCGATAAATTCGCAACTAAGAAACGATTCGCTCGTTCATCGGCGTACACTGCAATTCCAACATTAATTAATTTGCGAGTTAAGTGACATTTTAACAGTAAGCTAATAATTCTGCACTGATTTGTATACGGACGGCAATCTTCAATGTATGCTTGGCTGTTGATAAAAAGGAAAAATACGTGAAATTAATAGTGAGTGAATTATTTTGCACTGACTTTTATATTACTAATAGCTGATGTCCGGGGCTTCACCCGCGTGGATGTCGGTCAAATTATATACTAACACCTTCCTCTTGAATCATGCTCTATCTATTAAAAAAACCGCTTCAAAATCTGTTGCGTTGTTTTAAAGATTTAAGCATACATAGGGATATAGGGACAGAGAAAGCGACTTTGTTTTATACTATGTAGTGATTTGCAAAAAACATTATGCAAGAAATTATAGTGTGCTTAAAATTCTGTACCCATTTGTATAGTGTAGTAGTCATAAGTTCTAATTTGTTTAGTGTGTGTGTCATTGATATAAAACTAAAGATACGGTCGTCCGAAAATTTGCTCGACGCGTTCGCCATACAGAGAATCAGTGTAGTCTGCTCGTTAAGATAACCTTGTATAAGCGGCGTGGTATTTTCGAGGTATAAAGAACATAAATAAAACTTTTAATAAAATTTACGACCGTACCCGAAGAGAGCCGATCGTAGACTAGTTCACTTCGGCTTAGGAAAGACCGTTTTGGAACCAAGTTCGAGGCGTCATTTTAACATGCCGTCCGCCCAGTCCTTACGCAGTAATATATAAGTAAGTCAATGGTGTGTGTCACTGCTGGGCAAAGCTCTCCCCCATTCCTTTCAAACTCTCCCGGTATTTTGGATTCTCTGGCTAATCAGTCAGCAAAGAGTTCTAAGGCTTGCCTCGGTGACGACCGTCTTCAGGCTATCATAAATAAGTTCTACTATAGGTTTAGTTACGATTTTATTTATTTGTATAGATATAAAATGTACAGTATTTACCTATTATGTGTTTAGAAGTCTCCATCAAACTTTCTCCGAGAATTGGCAGAAAGCCAGAAAATAAGCGAGCAATAGTTGCAAACAAAATTGGTGTTTGATTGAGCGATTCAGTCAGTCAATCTGGAAGTTTTACTATTTGTCATTTGGGAAGGAAATATGTAAACAAACTACTGAAGCATACCAGAAACGGTAGAAGACGTAATTTCTTTTTCTACTTCGCTTATCAAGCCATCAGTTCAAAGGGTGTAAGTAGATACTTTACTAGAGTTAATGTCTCAGTAAATGAAACATTTAGATTTTATTCTGAATCACAACTCCTTGACGACTACCTCGTTGGTCTAGTAGTCGCAAGCGCGACTGCTAAGTCTGAGGTTTTGGGTTCAATTCCCGGGTCGGGCAAAATGTTATTGGATTTTCGATCAAGAATTTCTCGAAAGCAGCCACGGAGTCTGGTTTTGGCAATTCGCTCGCCCGCTTACATGGGGACTTAAACATAACTGGCGAAATGTGGGTGTATCATAGAAATAATAAAAAAAAGAGGTGTACTGTTAGGGCTCGTTTACGGAGACGCGGGGCGTGGCGCGGCGCAGAAGGCTCGTTTCGAGCTTTTTTATTTATTTACTGAGAGGCGCGTCCACCGCAACGAACGCTGCATTTAAAAAAAATCGCTTCTCGTAAAATCGACGTTTGAAATCGTTAACGTTTTCATACATCGCCATGTGTTTGAATTAAAAACGCACAACGCGCCGCGCGATGCCCCCCCCCAGCATGTCCGTAAATGAGGCCTTAGGTACACCTCTGCCTAACCCTTCGGAGATTACAGGCATGATGGCCGTGGTTTAGGTAGATGAAAACAACTACCTAGTCTTTCCTTCTGCCTAGCACTTCAGATAAACAACCGTAATGTCATACATGTAGTACACAGAACGTCAGTCATAAAACAACACATTCAACAATTATGTCACTTTTCAACTTGTTTCCAAACAATTTAACACAAAACCTTACCGAACCGTTAATATAAAATGAAATAAAAGTAAAACAGTTATCTATCTTGTTCACCGTAATTACATAGATTATAGAGCTGTCAAAATGATAATACCAGCGGAATGGGTATTAACAGAGCTAATTTATTATCGTAAAGATAAATAAGACACGTTCAACGAATGAATTTTGTGCGAATTTTTACACCGAGTTGAATTATAAAGTGCATTTTAAGATTTTAAACTGACATGGTCACTAGCACTATTATTTATACTGAAAACGGGATATTTACCATGTTTACTGATTGTTGTGACGAACAAGAAAGAGGGTAGACCGATTTGTCTGCTCATAAACATCCACCCGCAATGACTTCAGTTTATCCGTGATCATTGTGCTTGTAACAGCGCCGAAATATCGGGAACTCGAAACAATCAGTAAACATGGTAAATATCCCGTTTTCAGTATAAATAAAAGTGCATTTTGTAGTGAATTTCTAAAGTGAAACTGGTATAAATAATCTGATTTTATGAAAATATATCATTGTTCTTGTGGTCGCTAGTGAGACGGCTGAGTCTCGATAGTTCGATTCTCGCGGTGGATAAAGTGTTACAGGGTTTTTAAGAAGCTGGAGGTGAAATAGGAAGATCATCCATGAAACACCTGGCTAGACTGGAAGCCAATCCCATTACGACTGGAAAAAAAGAAAGAAAGAAAACATATTTACTTAGGACATGCCACAAGTGCAGACAACAAACAATAAAAAAATAAAAGAAACTAAAAAAAATACAGAAAAAAAAGAGTGTGTGCATCTCAAGGCTGCGCCAAATAGGACCAGCTGCAAAAGTTAGGCAGAAGATAATGATCATGAATTAAAAAGATGGGTATTTAATTTTTTACTTTCTCTATTGGGTAATAACAAAAAGGTCATAATAGTTATTATATATTCCATGCTCACTATCACATGACACGATAGAGAAAAGTACCTTGCGTCGCTTCACGGTGTACAGTCGGCAATATAAATCGATTGCACGGTGTCGTGCCGTCTAACCTAATGTAATTTTTAAAAATATTTTTTGTCGTAACAAAAAAATATTTTTTAAAATGTTAACAGTTTACAAACTATATTCTTTCTGTAAATAACTCATTCGACAAATTATTGTTTTACAAATGAAAAACAAACTTTGCATACTAATCATTTTATAATAATGTTGATTTGTGAAACCTCAATAAGTTTTGAGAAAGAGCGAGCGAAGCGAGCTCAGGACCTCTAGGCACCCCGATTTGGACAAAGACCGCTGCGACTGGTTTCTATGTAAAACTGTATAAAAACCGTGCCAGCCTGCAATATCTACGGAAGCGTTTTCATTAGGTTTCATATTCTATATATGTGTTACGTTATTTAGAACAGCTCATAGGTATAGACAACATAGTTGTGAAAAGGCTAGTCAGATGATGTTTATTTACGGAGCTGACTGCCCAGTGTGCAAGTATACCTAAGCATCGTTACTCTTTTCATGCGCCTATTTTGTACTTTACAACGTTCCAGTCGTAAAGGTACTTTGTAAATGTAATCAAGTTGTGCTATGCAACTTTATTTGCTGACTGTACAAAGCAACTGAGAGAAAACACACTTTCTAACTTAGGTTAAGGTCACTACGAGTGATGTTTATTGCTCTTGAATACGACGGCATTACGAGTCCGAGTGAGAGCATAATATTTACGATCGTATATGGTGTGCAAAATGGAAAATACTGAGTAACATAAAGAGATTCGCGTCTTCTTTGATCTAACATCATCATTATCATTCTTTTGCCCTTAACCCAATTTATTTGAGGTCGGCGCAGCAGTTCTTATTCTCAGACACCTCCTTTCTTGCCATATCATCCTTTACACAGTCCATCCATCGTTTCTTTGGTCTTCATTACTCTTAATCTACTTCTATACTCATTGACATTCATACTTAAAACTTTACTTTCATTTGATCGAAATACCCCAGACATGTCTTACTTCAAAGGGTCCTAACCCTTTAGGGTGTCGGTGTCGCTAGAATTTTCATTTCTAAATCTTATCTAAAATCTTACAATAGTTATCTTTAAGATCCACGTCGGTAATAGGGAGCTTGTTGTCATCAATCGGGCAAGAACCTGCTGAGTTGGCTCCCTATAAATGCATGTTCAACTCTGCAAAAACTAGTTAAAAAACATCCAATTAGCTTTAACATCATACGTCGTTCTAAATAGATTTCCAGAAAAATCCAATTTGAAATAAAAGGTTACAGCTGCAGGCTTGCAGTATCCAATTGGCACGATAGTGTATTGAAAACCATATTTTTTATTCCACTATATCGCCAATCTGATACGCGTGAACGTTAAAGTTAATTTCCGCGGCACGTCCTCATGCGCCGCGTGTCGATCACTAAATGACGGCCGCCCGCTAGCGCGTCCGGAAATTTAAACTTTTCGCCGACTACCCGCGCGATTTAACTTTTTATTTTTCCATATCGATGTGTTTCAATCTCTTTGATTCAATTTATAGAGTTCCATTCTGTGTCGTTTAATTTTATTTTTGTTGCATTTTGTGAAAATGGAAACCAACGAATTGGCAAACTATATTATTATCCTAGGTTGTTTCCACTTCTGGGACATAACGAGCCCAGTACGTGTTGTTGATAGTAACTATGTCATTTTACATTCTCTCTAATTCTAGAAAAATATAACATAACATCACTCCTGTAATCCCAGAAGGGTCTGCTTAACCCTTCTGATGTACCTAATAGATAGTAGGTAAACCTACATTTCACCGGTTACGTTGAAGTAATTTTTTTTGGGGCGAGCCACCACAATTCTAATCTCCGTGGCTGCTACTGAGAAATTCCTCATGGAAATACCCAATAACTCATTGCCCAACCCGGGAATCGAATCCAGGACCATGCTCTGAAGTCGCGTTTGCGACCACAAGACCAACAAAGCAGTACGCTTGTAGTATCTTCGAAAATAGACACAGAAGTTCTTTGAAGGACTACAATAGTACTAAACACCAATTTCAAAGAACAATTTACAACACAAGATTATCGTAATGCGCAGTACAAACCTATAACTGTACTAACAACAAAATAGCAATAAAACGCTCCCAATAAGTATCAAGATAGGCAAGATGTAGTAAATAAGGTTTAGTTAGCAATAAATACTAGGTTTTCATTGGCATCAGATGAAATTGTATATTTAGCCGTAGCAAGGGTATAATTACGTTGGTTTCACTGATTGTGTCTTTGAGAAAGTAGACGGCGGTGAATCAGATACAATAGCAGATGTACAAGTAATAATTCCTATGAAATTACTATCTATTTACTGTTGGGAGGGGATGCCCTAGAAGAACATATGTACTCTAACCTTATTGGTCATGTGTTCAGAAAAACAGGTGCATGGCACTCGTAACTAATAAGCGTGTATGTCCAGATGTATAAACGTGAAGAAGCCGAAAGGACTATGTACACTCAGGTCCCGTCTAACCTTTGCTGCTCTCCCGAGTGACGCCCTAAAACGAGGCTCATACCCCTCAGGGTATGAGCCACCGTGGCTGAAGACCTTAAACTCATGGCATCCACGGGATAGTCCGGTTAAGAAGCCAGCCTCATAGGTTAACCTGCGAGATAGAGAAAAAAAGGACTCAGTAAGGATCGTTGTAGGTGGCGTTCTATAAAATTACAATCTCTTAGGGAGAAAGACGTGACGTTCATATTTGCTGTGGTTACAGAACCTATAGTAAATTAAATACCAATAAGATAAAAAAAAAACTATAAATAATACATACCACTATTAATTTCCGAAAATAGTTATGGCCAATAAACGCCACAATCAGAAACATACTGAGAACTACTCATTAACACAACCACACATTAATAGTCAACAGCAATTTCCCTTAATTGGCTGAAAATCAGAAAATAACACGACCAATTCTACCGCAAAACCGAAAACACGAATGGCCAAACGCCAATGGCATTAATCAAATAAAAACCAAACTAATTAATCAGTTTAAAAAAAAGACTAATGAAAAAAAAAAAAAAACAAAAAAAAAGACGGGAAGGAATGTTTAGATTTTACAAAGCGATACAATCACTAATAATAAATTACACGAACTATTAGTAACAGAATATTTTTAACTAGCTCCACAACCAGCTTAACCTGACCCTCTAAAATCTTCACGGTTCAAAGACAAAAGTACCGTTTACAACTAAATGTACATCGTCCGAAGTGTCTTACCAAAATGGTACCCCGTTTTTGGCTTCAGTCCAACTTTGCCGGCAAGCTTTAGCCATTGTACACGGTTGCCATTGAATATTACACCGTATGATGGAAGTGATATGGTTGTAGACCGATCCGTGTCTGACAGACCGCTGAACTTATTGGGTTTTGATAGGTTTGCGGGGTAAGGATGTTGGTAAACGATTTCGGAACGATAGTCAAACGGTTCGGATGGAGGATTATAGTGAAAAGTAATTGATAAGAAATTGAGATCTGTTCCTAGTCCCTTAGCGTAATCAGCTTATAATAGTCCTTTTGCCAGAACAGAGGCATCCATTGTGCGAGAGGTAGCTTAGTCATTTTATAATCACTTAATCTGAATTTAATCCTGGAGATCAAAATGGCCGCCTTAGTAGAATTTGAATAGGATAATAATAGGACAACTTTGTAGCATATGAAATTACCAAATTACCCTAATTGGGTCAAATTTAATGCTGTTGGATTATGACTGTAGCAGCTGGCAGTTTCAGCTTACCTCGATTTTAAACTTTATCATAAATCTCTTAGAACCAAATATAAAGCAAAATTGGTCTGAACATATTAGACGAACACAAATAAATAAGCAGACAAATCAATTTAATATATCTCAGAACAAAATTTATACTTTCCAGATATCGGAAGCTCGGTTAACTAAAATTAACGATTACTGCGACCACTAATAGTCAAAACGTGCATAAAAACCAAAACTACAATGTTGCTTTAATTGAAGTTGTTAGCAAATTCGAGGAAACTGATTTACAGGAATAAGATATTGCCTGTGGTTTAGACATTAATATGCACCACAAACTTGAATCATTCAATAATTTTATTTCCACTATGGTTCAACAACGAAAATCAAGGAATATTTTCTTTTAGGTAAGTTGAAATGGTAATTAAGAAAATGCCGTGAAGAAAGTTTTGAGTATGTCATGGCTAGACACAAAGAAACGATGGATGGATTGTGTAAAGGATGTTATGTCTAGATAGGAGGTGTCTGATGAGATGACAAGTAATAAAGAAGTATGGAAGAAGAAGACATGCTGCGCCAACCCCAAATGAACTGGAATAAGGGCAAGAGAATGAAAACATCCTGATTAAAGCGACATGTTATCCCGATCTAAGTCAAGTGTCGAAGGAGTAAATTCAACACGTACAAACAAACTCATGAAATCTAGTTTGCGAATTAAAATCAATTTATCAATAATCAGTAGAGCTCAATGCAGTAGTCTGATAACAGCTGGCCATCTGGTTAATCTACCATACGTGTAATCCGCCACACCTAAATGATATAACTGCGCCAATTTTGATTGGGGACGGATCAAAAACAAACATAATTTTATCTTGTATTTCATCATCACCATCTTCTTGGCCTTGTCACATTCTACTTGGGGTCGGCGAAACACGTTTTCTTTTTTCATTAATCCTTGCGTCACGGCATCATTTACTTCTTTCTCTTTCATAACATTCCTCACACAATTCATCAATCTTTCCTTTGGCTTTCCTCTCACTCTCCATCCATCATCATTCATATTGTTAAGTTGTATGTGCAGACAAAAAAAAAACGGTCAAATACAAAATCGGTCAAACTGCAAAGGAAAATCAGAATTTCAAATGAAAGAACTTTTCGTTACTTGGTAACACACTAACAAATCTTGGCCACGCATTTCATCCATATCAAAAAATACTTAACACACTTCGAACTGATGAAACGCCGAAAGCATATCCAAGTAAGAGAATCTCGTTAAATTCTCGTCAACCAGCATCACGCACCATCACTGTCGTTTAAATAGTACCTAACATTGACTTGGTGCAAAGTTTTCCTACATATGAACGGCGATAACTATAGGAAATGATTGATTTTGAATATTTTGGCACTTTCGTGTGACGCAACAGATGGTTGTAAAAAGTTTTATAGATGATATCGATATAATATGGTCTTTCATCGTTTGGATATTCATTCGTTTTATGTCAGTTTTGGCTTCTTATCTACTTGTCGATGAACTCAAACTGTGCAAGAACAGTTTGTAGCCACCTGCACAGCTCTAACATTTGCATCGATACACTCATGCAAGTGGTTGAGTACTAAATCTTAGTTCTAATCCATTTTAGTACTGAATGTTTGGTTTTCAAAATCTCTGCATAATCAATCGGCAATGTTCGGAATAAGTATCTGACTGTATCTACATATTTAGTAACTTGATAATGTGCTATGATTTTTGCTCTATCTGTATCCTTGTTCGTAGTTGTCTCAGCTTGATAAATGAATTATACTATCAGATAGAAGACCACTACTGTAAATCCTTTTGACATAATCCGTAAGTCACCTTTTGGGATTTCCGTAAGTCGAATAGAGCTAGCCTTTTTCTTACTTACAGCTTTCAAAGATACGGCTTCGTTGGATAATCCTTGAAGGCCAAAAGGGGCAATTTTATCAAACGATTTAATTCCTCTTCCATATTTCCGAACCTCTTCATTCAATCTTATGCATCTCTCAAAGACTGTGGTTTTCTGAAGTTGATTAAAAGTTTAAACTTAAGAGATAAGGGCTGCTCATTCAAAGTTTTACTTATTTGATTGCGAAGAGCTATTTCGTTAATAAGAGCGGGCGTGGTGGTCGAAGATTGATGAAGCTCTCGAACTTGTGGCAGAGTTTTTTTGGTTTCAACTAGGAAATTCGAATGTGAGAATTTATTACGCTTTACAATATTTTGAGTTGATTTTAAAGCAGAGAAAATGTATATTCATAGGTTAAGGTAGGTGGTGGTAGGTGGTTTTTAGGTTTCTGTATATGGAAACCTCTGGATAAGATCCTCGGATAGAACCGCTAAGTGTGGCTGAAAAAAGGGAAGGCCTATACCCAGCAGTGAGTGATTCCGGGCAGATATGAAGAAATAAAGAACGGAACCTTGTTAGAAACTTAGTTGCCCGACTTTTTTTTTACGTCAGCTTAATACACCTGGGTGTTTTAAAAAATAAATCTTAGTTTGCGTTTCAAGTTTGGTCATAAAATTATTGGAATAACCATCAAAGTAATCTCCGCCATTCTACCTTACAAAGCTAAGATTAAGCTGAGAACTTTTTAAGAAAAACTCGGATGTAATCAACTTCCTTTAATTTACAAGTAACTGTTCTGTTTAGTATACGCTACCATCTAGATTGAGTCGGCTTAGCATTTGGCTACGAGTTTGCCAAAAAAAAAATAGGCTCGCACCCTATTTCATCAAATTACATGGGACTGATATTAGGTTTTCCATCAGAAATTGCTCAGTAACAGTCTAGGTACCTAGATTTGGGCCCATTTGATGGCAATAAGCTGGACCCTATTTTATGGGACTTCACATAAACGGCGAAATGTGTGTACCCACCCTGAAGAGTATCACAGGCCTGATGTTATCCTATCGGGGCTGCGGGTTGTTCGAAAGAGATACCGCTGCCTCGAACACAAAGGGCTAAGAAGGAACATGGGTGGTTTTTAGTCGGTAGAAGTCTGACACTCGCTACCGCTCCGCCCAGAGCGGGAGGAGTCATTTGATGACATCCCAACCTCCAAAAAAAAAAGGTGTGATGGTATATATGTGAGTAAACTTCTAGTTACTACCTTGAGGGACGCCTACGTATAGCAGTGGACGTTTTCATGGCATGCAATGATGATGCTGATGAAGAAATAACTACAGCAGTCAAGGTTAAAATAGCTAGAAACTGATATGAAAATAATGTTAGTACTTCCGATAAGTAACTGATAACGGACTTGTTTTAAAATAAACAAAATAGCCAGATGTCAAAATAATCAACGAGCGGCGATAAAGGGAAGATTAAATAATAAAAAAAGCATAACATTAATATTATACATACTCGTCATCCCAGCAGACACCTCTTCATATTATATCAGGAGGTGTCTAATGAGATGAAGAGTAACAGAGAAGTATGGAATAAGAAGACATGCTACGCCGACTTCAAATCAATTGGGATAAGGGCAAGAGAATGATAATCATTATTATTTATTATAGCAGTCCATACTGTTCTTCTGCTGGCCTTCCTTCTTATTTCCCACGCATAGGAACATAAGCCCTTAATTTTCCCAATGCTGGAACACAGGCTTCATTTAATGGTCCGTAATCTACCATGCGGCTCCAGTGTCAGTTTTTGGATGTGTCAGTCAATGCCTTCAAATTTTTGCTTATAAGTCATGATATTTTCTTTCACCGATTTTAGAGCAGTCTTAGTAACAGTATTTTGATTAAATGAATCTAAGCTTTGTAATGGGCAACTACAGTACTTTTACAAGTCATTACGCCTTCTGACTGTGACTGTAGCTTCGCTTTTTGGTTTTCTGACATTGTGAAGCGCCTGTAATGGTCTAATTAGATTCAATTCTTTGAGTTTGAGTTGAGGTCAAAGAATTCCACAGACCAAATGCACATTTCTTTTTTAAATTAGTATCAAAACTAAACCACCCAGCTAACACAGACATGATCTGGCAAATCTCGACACAAGCCAGACCGGTAATCGAGTAATCGCATCAGGTGTGGCTCTCGATAAGGTAATATAATCTGCGTCTATAATCGGGCTACTGTCAGTCAATGTCAGTCAAGCGCTGCATATCAATGATGTTGGTCAGTTCGGGGAATATTGGAGCGAATTTTGTGGATGTTTTTGGTTTGGTGCGATGTGTGGCAGAGAATTATGCCAAATTTTTGATGATTTCAAAATTCATGTAGCAATGTATTATCAAAGGGTGTGACCCAGTACTAACTGGGTTGTGGAAGTTAGATATGCAGTCGCTCCATTTAAAATACTGGTATTCAGCTGCATCGGGTTAGACTGGAAGTCGACCCAACATAACTGAGAAAAGGCTAGGCAGTTAATGATATCGTACTGCGTAACTGTCTACTGTTCTAGTGATCGCTACTGCTGATTGTGAGGTGTTAGGGTCGCATGCCAGTAAGCTCGCCGTCCGTCCGTCTAATGACGACGACAGGCCGTGTCGACGGCGCGTTCGTGTTCCACGCGCGCCTCAAAGAGATGTCAGCAACATGGAAGGGGCCCGCAAAGGCCGACGCCTGTCGAGGCTGCGGGTTGTCCGCAAGGGATACCGAGGCCTCGACATGAAGGGCGAAGAAGGAACATGGGTGGTTTTTAGTCAGTAGAAGTCTGACACTCCCTTTCGCTCTGCCCAAGAGCGGGAGGGGTTATTTGATGATTTCCCACCCCCCAAAAAAAAAAAAAAAAAAGGGTCGCATGTCGGCCAAAGTACTATTGGGTTTTCTCAGTAGGAGTCACGGACTCTGGATTTGTTCCCGGTTGTTGGCAATAGGCTTGCCCACTATTACATGGAACTTAAACATAACCGGCGAAATGTGAGTGCCCTATTAGGTGCTAGTTCTGAGATTACAGGCGTGTTGATATGTTCCATTGCACAATGTCTGAGTTCTCATAAAATATACAGTATTGCTTTCACATACTTGTATCGGGTTGCCAAAGCTAATTTCATAAAACATCTAATATCAGCACACTTATTTTATCAGAGAGATAAACATGGGACATACGTTTTCATAGGTCGATATCATTATGACAAGTACATTTGGCATTTGTATCAAAACCACAAAGCGAACAATTAAAGATGTGTAATTCTGATGCAACTAATCCTAGCATGAGCAGTAGAACTTTCCCCATAATCTGATCTAGACTATTAAAAAGAAAACTAACTTGAATATTTACAAGATTTTTCAAGCTCTCACGAGACAGTTCTAAGTGTTTGAAAAAGGTAAGTGAAGAGAAGCATTCCAGTCACAAAAACTCCGAATAGTGTACGACTCTTTTAATAAGATAAAAGAAACAACCCTACTGTATAAAATATCTTAAACATTAATCACGAGCTCACTCACAATTTTCATTTCAAAATTAAAATCAGCCTGCAAAAATATTTCATCGCTTTGTTTTCTCAGTCCAAACACAAATAAATTCACTTTATACCTGTCTCAGGTCACTTTATTTTAAAAACTATTCACTTGCACACAGTTCAGATTGACCTTCACAGCATCACATAAACGAAGATGCTGCAGTCAGTCCAATATCTGTACCATTCAAGTTAGGACACACTTCACTTGCAAGAAACACAACCATTTTAGCGACCTCCTCTGGATCCAAAATCTTTATCTTATTCGACAGACGATCATAAGCAAAATTCATCTCATCTTCTTCCATTGCCAAATTCTTCAAAATATTCGTTCTTGTTAAACCAGGTTGGACAGCATTCACTCTTACTCCTTCTGATGCTAATTCCACAGCCGCAGTTCTAGTAAATCTTTCTAGACCAGCTTTTGTCACAGTATAAGGTAAAAATCCATGTATCACTTTTGTGTACTTTGTCGCGTGTAAATTCACTATATTCCCTTTGGTTTTTACTAGGTACGGTAACGCTAGGTAGGTTAGTTTGTACGGTACACGAAGGTTGATATCTATCATTTCATCAAATGTGTCTATACTGTCATCGAAAAGAGATCCCATTAGCATTTTGGCAGCACAATTCACTAGGACATCAATTCTATGATACTGAGCAACTGTTTTGGTGATCACTGTGGCACAGCTTCCATTAGCTGTTAGATCTAATCTGAGGCATAACGGTGTAAGTCCATTGGCTTCTTGGCATTTATCTGCAGTGTTTTTGAGTCTTTGTTCATCTCTGCCTATAAGAGTGAGTTTGGCTCCGTGTTTCGCGAAAAGTACAGCTGATGCTGCTCCAATTCCTGAACTGGCTCCAGTCACTATCACCACTTTATTTGTAAAATCCATCTTGAGAACTTTTACAAGATGTGGAACTTCTTCTTTTCTAGGATTTATTGAAGTTGTATCACTGTTATTTTCTCGTCCGTCTGCTGTGTTTTCTTCGTCAAATTACTTTAATTTTTATTCTTGTTAATATTTCTCGTGTGTTTTATACCGCGGGCAGTATGATACTGTGGCTGAAACATTCCGCTTGCGATAGGACGAGATAACACAATCTCAGTCTGCATGCTGCTATATTCGACTTGTAAACATTCGGGGAGGTGATAACAACGATATGTAATATTTATCATTGTAATTATCGTAAGGTTAGGCACTTGATAACGTGACGATGAGGTAATAGAAATAAATAGCACTAGTGGTATAAATGGCGCTTAGTAACTCAATTTTGATGATAACACTATAGATAAATTAAAAATGAATTTGCTTGTAGAGGTCAAGAACAAAATGCCAAAAGTAAATGTGAATGAATCAATTGCATAAAAAGTGCTGCATTTATTCGACTGACCATACACGGACCGACTTGCTACATAATACCCCAAATTATGACACTAAATTTTAATGGAATCGACTGTGGACTGGTAAAGGATGATATGGCTAGAAAGGAAAAGTCTGATAATATGAGGAGTAATAGATAAATATGGAAGTAGAAAATATCCTGAGCCGACCTGAAAAAAAATGGGATAACGGCAGGAAAATTAATGAATAACCCCACACAATTTAAAACACCCTAATCTCCCTCACACTCGTTACCCAGCGACAACAAAGCAACTCAAAATTCTCTATCTACCCGCACGCAATTTTGCGCGCTATTCACGAGTCCCGTCAGTCGAAACACGGCTCTCAAACTGGTCGGACGTGCCGTGCATACGTACGGAACGTATTACGAACGAGCGATTAGTGTGCGTCATGCATTAAGGGCATTGGTCTTGGAGAAGGGGATTATTTGCGCTTTGGGGAGTACGATGAAGCTGTTTGAAAGTAAGTTCTTTTAAAAAGACATGCAGCTTGTAAAAGTTGCAAAGGCTACTTTGAAGCTAAGCTGTTAAGTAGCTAATGTAAGTGCACTGTTTACAGTGAAAATGTCTTATACTGAACTTAAAAGTTTCTGGCAAACTTGGCAGCTTGTGTTTGTTAAATTGGTAATGACGACTAAAGTATTTTAGATAGTCTTTAATACAACAAATGCAACAACAAAACTGTTGATGTTGTAAAAATTATCTTCTAAGGTTTTTACTTATTCTTTTAAACTGTATGTAGGTACAGTAGTGATGGAAAATGTTGAGTTTGAATGTAGTTTGGCTTAGAAGTGGAGAACGACCAAAGAAACGACGGATGGACTGTAATAAATTGTTTCCTAAACACTGTCAAATTCAGACCACCCATCTCGCTAAACATCACACAATTCGTACACTTGCGTGCATTATCATACCTTGAGCACACACTCGGCCTGAAGTGTACGCTCTACCGGGAGCGGAACGTAATGCGAGGGAGCTTATCTCCCTCCATTAGTCGAATTGAACTGGGCACTTTTGTTTGCAACGCAGTGTACCGGCCGGATTGTTGCCATGCATCGCGGAAGGGGATGTGGTGTGACTTGCGAGAGGTAACGTTTTCGTAGATAGTGAAATATAATCGCAGCTTAGCTTATTGTTGAAATTCTTTTAGGTATAAACGATTTATTCTAATAAAAGAGATTTAAATTAAGCAACTTATAATAGTTTCTAGATAGTTTTACTTAAACATTGATCTTGAAAAAAAGAATCCTTTGAAAAAGACGTTTTCTGAAAAGAATGGAACACATCGCCGAAGTTATCCTGTCAACACATTATAGCATCACCAGGTTTTTTTTTTACAACACATAACATAACATCACGCCTGTAATCCAGAAGGGTTAGGCAGAGGTGTACCTATTAGTACACCCACATTTCGCCAGTTATGTGTGTGTGTTGTGTGTGTTTGTGTTGTGTTGTTTTTTTTATTGATTAATATTAGTAAAACACAAAATAAATTTGAATATAAGGTCTTGAAAATGATAAGATTCTGGTCTAAGATTTATCTTTGGTTTTTCCCGGCACTAGGGCGGCATGCAAGAAACCGGGCTACCGGTATACCGGGCTTTGCGACCGAAACCGCGTATTCCCCGTTTTAACCCGGTTATTCCTAAGTTTTATTATTGAACCAAAACCGGGTTCCACAAGCCCACCTGTCACCGTATCTGTAGGTCAACCCTTTACTCGAGTTAATTAAACCCCGCTACCGCTTGTACCTCACGCCCTACTTAGTAACATGTCCGCAAATAGAAAACACAATGCAATCTGATTAATAACCGAGCACTAATGAGTACTACATATTATAATAATAAACTATTAAGTTCATAATGATAACGCACCGTTTGAAGAGCTAGATTTGTTTGATGTTCATATCTGTTTGAATAAACGTGTTTAGAAATGGAAAGTATTGCAAGTTCTTTGTTTGTTAAAGAGTTATAGAATATATATTCATATATCATCTGCTGCATAGCCTTTTCCCAGCTATGTTGGGGTCGGCTTCCAGTCTAACCGGATGCAGCTGAACACCAGTATTTTACATGGAGCGACTGCCTATCTCACCTCCACAACCCAGTTAATACCCTAGTATTACGACCTATAATACGATACTCTTTGGTAAGACTGATGTCAGAATTTCAGGTCACTGACTACCTATAACGACTGCCAAAGATCTATATATGGCAGCCGGGACCAACAGCGTAACGTAACTTTCCGAGGCACAGAGGAAACTCGGTATGTCGGGCGGTCACCCATCCACAGAGCAACCTAGGCAAGCATAGCTTTACCTAAAGATCGACCCGAGTGGCAATAATATATAAATAGAACAAAGTTATAGATATAGTTGAGAAGAATGCGCGGGCACAGGTGCACTCTGTTTCTTTTCGCTCATCGTCCGATGTAACGGCAATACGACACGACCGGCCGGATAGAGATTAGGTGCAGGTCCAACAGCTTAATGTAACTTTCCGAGGCATGGGGTATCATACACACCGGCGACTTCCAAACTCCGGGCTTCTACTGAGAAATTTCTGATAGAAAAACCCAATAGAACTTTTAGCCCGACTTGGGAATCGAACCCAAGACTCCATGCTTAGCAGTCGCATTTGTAAGCACTAGACCAATGGTGTCGTACGTAAAGAATAGCACCATCCCATATCTTCCCGTGGGTGTCGTAAGAGGCGACTAAGGGACTTACCAGAGAATGGGCAGCAGCGTTCTCTGTGCCTTCGTAACAACTATACTGCGATCGCCAACCCGCTTGCCAAGCGTGGCGATTATGGCAAATCCCCCCCCCCCTCTGGGGGAGGCCTATGTCCAGCAGTGGACGTCTTTTGGCTAAAATGATGATGATGACCAATGGGGCAGTCAAAAAGTCTAAAATGCAACAGTAAAGCTAAATGCGAGATTGCACAAAACTTGTACTTGCTCTCCGTTTCCATAAACAAGAGATTGAAACTTATAACTTCGTTCTAGACAATTTACTTCCTAATAAACTAACTACACGTATATTACCACTAAGGACTTGGCCCTCTGCCCGCCCCTAAACAAAACACACGACACGAGGCAACAACTTAGTACCGAACTAAACAGTATTGCAGAAATAATAAAAATAAATAAGCAAACGGAATTTATATGAGGCTAGAGGGGCGACTGATGTTCTGTCGACGACTAGGGGTGGGCCTGCGATAAAAATAGGGAAAATATTATCTTATTTCCATCGACTGCCTGTTCAACTGTTAAGTAGGCGGCATTTATTGGTAAGGCTTCGGTCCGTATGTAAGCGAGCGGAGGTCAGAGTGACTGTTGATGGAAATATCGTATTCATACAAGACAATTTAAAATTTCGCTTTCCCTCGTAAATAAAATCCAGTATCGTGATCGTGGATTAATATCACACGCCATTAATTCGCGCGGGGTCAGGCAGAAGTGTACCAAATAGTACACTCACATTTCGCCAGTTATGTTTAAGTTCATTCCACCATCTCCCTTCTTCCATCGAGAGACTAGACGTACTGCAGGTTATCACCCATACCTTGTCGATGTTCCACACACACGTACGAAGCGCTTTGCAAAATCATTCATTATGCGCACAGCCAAGGAGTGGAATTCCCTGCCTGCGTCGGTTTCCCGAGTTCATATAACCCAAATCTATTACGTCGTGAGTAAATAGGCTTCTTCTGGGTAAGCTCGTTCCATCGTCGACCTCATATTTGCCCTTAAGCTAAGATTGCGGTCAAAAGTAAGCCCATGTAAAATAAAATATAAATAAGAGGGGACGATAACCATAGGACCTCAATTCCCGTGAATTTGATTCGACAAAAACCGTAAAATAATGTTAAAGTAAAAGATTTAGTCAATTGAAAATTAAATCAAATAAGGAACTGGAATAAACAGGAATATGACGCAACTCAGATATTAAACTTTGAAGCTGATATATAAATAACTCCAGTCGCCAAGCCTCTCAATGTTAGCAGTGTTACCTTGCCTTATGCCTCCTTAAAGAGATGAACTCTTAGAAATGTTCCTTGATTTGAGAAGCTGTTTGGAATACAGAAGGAAAACATTGATCAAGAAAATAAGGAAAATGTTTGAAATAACTTTCAAGTTAAATTGCTCAAAAATAAACTAATCTATAGAACGGAGTTTTTATGCATACCTAGTGGATGTCTATGTAACCAGCTTTAATAACTCTTCGAAACTTGTAAGGACGAAATCTGAATCTGTATGTATGAACTAATTATAAATCACTTACAACTTATAGTTGAAGATTTCCTTCTCAAACTTCTGCATCGCGCAAACAAAGTGCACTTACCTAAAACAAAATAAACATTTTTTTTTATTATATTGTCAAAGAAATTGATGTACCTAAAGTTAATTACATTTGTATTCGGTTTGACTGGAACCCTTCAAAGATTACAGGCGTGATGTTATGGTAAAACATTAAGATGTGTATTTAAGAAAAACACTTGTGAAAAATATACTCATATCGCCATAACTAGAAGGTTCTTAGATCAAACGCAAAACAGAAAAAAAAAATCGTAATGACGTGGAGAATAAATGCATTTCGGCTTCATAAAGCGCTTTTTACAGCCACTACAAAGTTCCCAAGACTTTCTTCCCAAACTTCAATCCCGTGGGACTATTATACGCACAGTTGAACTCTACTCAAGCGTTAGCGTTAGTTGCGAACAGCACCGGAATCACTACCCAAGTAACACAGAAAGCATTTTAAAAAACAACTAGTATACTTATGTAGTGCTTAAGGTCCGTATAAACTCTTATAATAGTTCACCGAACATCTTAAGGCTTTATATTGGCATTTGAAAACCATTGTCATGCTTTACATTGTATAGCGGTTGGACAGTGGCATGTCAAAATGCTTTTATTAAGCCTTTAGTTTAACTGCAGCAAACCACAATGCAGCAGTATAGCTTTTAGCTGTTTTCAGTGCATTTGGATCAACAATAGCATTGTAAGTAGTAAAATAAATGCTTAATGTTGTTTAATAGCATAAACGTGAACCATTAAAATGCCAAGTTAATCCAGTACACAGCTTTCAGCTGTTTTTGGTGCCTTAGGGTTTACAATAGCATTTTGGGCCATAAGATAATGCCTAATGCGGTTTAATAGCATATACTTGTACCATTATAATGCACCGTAAATCTATCAAACAGCTTTGAGCTATTTTGAATGCTCTTTGTTGTGTTGTAGGACTTACAAGTGCTAAGTAAAAGCCTAATACTTTTGAATAGCATAAACGTGAATCAATATAATGCTTGCATTTTTAAAGGTCACCTGAGTGCTGTTGTCGGGTTAACAGCTCTTTAACCAAATACACGTGAGCTATTGTGATGCGTAAAGCCATATATACATTCACTTTAACATAACATAACATCACGCCTGTAATCCCCGAAGGGTTAGGCAGAGGTGTACCTATTAGTACCACCCACATTTCGCCAGTTATGTTTAAGTCCTATGTAATAGGGGGCGAGCCTATTGCCATCAACCGGGCACAAATCCAGACTCCGTGGCTGTTACTGATAAATTCCTGATGGAAAAAGCCAATAACACTTTGCCCGACCCGGGAATCGAACCCAGGACCTCATGCACAGCAGTCGCGCATGCGACCACTAGACCAACGAGGCAGTCACTTTACTGTATTCATAAAGCCATTTGTCGGTCATATTGGGGAGAAACACATTTTATTAAAATCAACAAAACAAGATGTACATTAGTATGTTTGCATCATCATGAATACTAATTATTTTTCATACCACTATTACATACGTACCAATAAAAAATGTTATGTGAAGTACTTACTTAAGCTTTTTATTTACATAGATTTAAAGGGTAATCAACAATTTCTTTGGCAGGTTATTATTTTTTAAATTTAATAACCTGCCAAAGAAATTGTTGATTACCCTTCAAATCTAAATTAAAAAATAAATTGATTTTGACTATTATCGTCATGTACCGCTATTTAGTTTTTATGGGTTTTATTGTTTTGCTCAAGGATTCCCAAAATTGCGTTCAAGTAATGGCACTATTTCAGTCTACATCAAGCCTATTGGCATGCCAGTGAACCCATATAAAACTACTTTAAATAGACAATGGCACTAAAATGGTTCACCAAAAGTCTTCTCTCTGGCCTCTAGCCTAATAATTGTTCACGTGTGAGTATTTATAATGCTGGTGGCATTAATTAGACTTTCTAAAGGTTCACCGGGCTACTGTAGACCGACACCATTTTGTAAATATTTTATAACCAAAAAATATAATCTAATGGACCTATTTATAATAGCAATAGACCTTTATCATAAATTAAAAAATAAATTGGTTTTGACAATTATCGTCATGTACCGCTACTTAGTTTTTATAGGTTCTATTGTTTTGCTCCAGGATTCCCAAAATTACGTTCAAGAAATAATGGCACTATTTCAGTCTACATCAAGCCTATTGGCATGCCGGTGAACCCATATAAAACTACTTTATAGACAATGGCACTACGATGGTTCACCAAAAGTCTTCTCTCTGGCCCCTAGCCTAATAATTGTTCACATGTGAGTATTTATAATGCTGGTGGCATTAATTAGACTTTCTAAAGGTTCACCGGGCTACTGTAGACCGACACCATTTTGTAAATATTTTATAACCAAAAAATATAATCTAATGGACCTATTTATAATAGCAATAGACCTTTATTATAATGATTTAACTTAATTAAATACTGCCCAGTCAATACTATTATGTTAATAATGCAAAATTCGTTCTAAACTAGGAATACACAATTGTTTTGGTTATTTCGTACATTTCTTTTTATCAAACTTTATATCAAAAACACAAAATATCGAAGGCGCGTGAAAATTTTCAATTAAACTAATATAGACATTTACAGTAAACTACATTGCGTTTAATATTTGATGGCATGAAATAACAAAACAGTCATAAAGTCATCCAGTATTATACATTGTTTAGTGATGCAAAAAAAGTATGTTGTCGTTCATTAAATTTTGACGATCTCCGTCCATACTCCTGTCCAGCAATAGCTGGACATAGTACTTATACTACAACGTTAATTGTATTATAACATTTGTGCCATGGTATTAGAGATGTTTTTGCAATGGTGTAGGGTTTATTTAAGTTCTACATGTGAACACTTTAAAAGCCACAATCATTCTTTTAGCACAATCTAATGCTAGTCCAATGCTTTTGTAATGCGATTGGCAACTTCATTGACCGTAATTATGCTTTTTTAATGTGATTGGCATGTTAATTGGTCACAAAAATGCTAACATAATGCGCCTGTAATGCTAAAAAATGACTACTTGTGAACCTAATTATGGCCTAAAGCCACATAATTTGTGCCCAAATAAGCATAACAGTAGCCGTATGGACGTTTGTAGTGCTAAAATATAACCAACTCAATATGCTAAAACGATACTGAAATGCCGTAAGCCGGCCGTTATTGTGCTTTGATGTGTTACTTGGGTAATGTTATTACTAAACGTCTATAGCAGTTAACAGCTCTCAGCGCTAGAGAGTGCTTTACTATTCAAATAGGGCTTTTAGAGGCACTAAGCTAAGTTAGTTATAATTGGCCAATCAGTGATAGTGTAGTGGTGTGACCTAAGGACTGTCAAGTCATTGGTCTAGAGTTCGAACCCAAAACCTCTGATTTTACGGATTCATGTGCGTATTGCATAATTATCACTTGCTTCGGTGAAAGGAAGCATCACCATCTTCCTGCCCTTATCCCATGTTATTTCTTAACACCCTCCCCTGTCAGTCATCACACTATCGGTTTTTTATCTTTGAGGAAACCAGTATGCCTGAGATTAGGCATGCTTAGGTTAGCTGTTGTTGTGGTTAGGCTGCTTGCTTTGCTTTTACTTGCCGTCGAGTAATATCACTCGACGGCAAGTTTAGCCAAGTCAGAGGCCCACGGGCGGGTTAAACACTCTTGCCACCAGGTTACTAACCACACGATAAAGAAGATGAAGACTCCTGTTGGACTTGGCTAATCTCTAATTCAATGAATCTCAAGTAGCACTGATACTTATTTTGTTTGTGGATGGGAAATCCATCAAATGACCCCCCCCCCCCCCACCCTGGGTGGAGCGAGAGGGAGCGTCAGACTTCTACTGACTAAAACCCACCCATGTTCCTTCTTAGCCGTTTGTATTCCTGGGCCCTCTTTGGAACAGTCTCGCAGCTCCGGCAGGCAGCATTAGTAGACTGCCTCGAAGTTCAGAATGTATGCATATTCTTTGTCTCATCAAGAACCATCTAAGCTTACTCCAAGCACAATATGACTAGGCAACTTAACACAATCTCCGACTTTACATAACCTGTACAAACAAGACTAGACCCTTGAACGAAAGATATTAATTTCCCCTACCTTATCGCCTGAGACGCAGCGATGAAAAATTAATGTGCACTACTCTGTTTACTGAAGTAAAAAGTGCTTGTTAAGTTGTGAAATTAACTTAGTTTTTCTTTTGATGCTTTGGTAGGTACTGTTTTGTGGATAACTAAATGACGATAGAATGTCTTTATTCGCGTTTTGGTTTAGTGAAGGAAAACATTGTGAGGAAAACGGCATGTCCTAGAACCAAAAAATAGAATTTTCTGCATTTTCGTATTACAATTAAAAGAAGAAGAAAAGTACTGGTTTGGCGACCGCGAACCGGAAGACATTACGTTAGATGGCCTCCCGCTAGGTGGACCGATGACCTGGTGAAGGTTGCGTGAATCCGCTAGATGCGAGACACACGGGGCCGGTCAATGTGGCAACACTTGGGGGAGGCCTATGTCCAATAGTGGACGTCTTTTGGCTGAAATGATGATGATGATGAATTATAACAAGATTAAAGTTACCTGTTTTACTTTTCATTCACCAAAAAGCTCACATTGGTGAACGAAAAATGCAAGGATGACATATCGAGCCAGAGAACAGCTAACGACTCAGTAACTGATCTAACCGTTCCGCCGGCTACAGAATACGATACCGCATGGTACTCTATTGGTTCCGTACGTAATACGTCCGTACGTTCCGCCAATAAGGGTTGATGCACACCGGCAGAAAAACTACGTTAAGGAATTGCGATATTGTATGCTATTGAGGAAATCAGTACTGACTAAGTTGAGGAGGTCAGATAGGCATTTGCTTCATGTTACATCGATTTCCGTAAGGCCTTTGATAGAATTAATAACGACATCTTGTTACGCAAGTTAAGTGCCATAGGATTTACACCCAGTCTTCTTCTTCTGACTTCTGACTACCTCCGAGACCGTCAGCAATTTGTTCGCCTTGGTTCATACAACTCACATGCGTATCATACACGATCAGGCGTGAGTCAGGGTTCCATTTTAGGTCCCTTGCTCTTCTTAATTATGGTGAACGATCTGCCACAAATTATAAACCATGCAAAATGTCTACTTTACGCCGACGATCTGAAAATATATGCAACTGTTAGCTCTGTGTCTGACTGTATAGCTCTCCAGCGTGATATCGATGCCTTGAGTGAATGGGCAGCCACTAACAAAATGGAATTTAACACTTCTAAATGTCAAATTATGAGCTTTGGCCGCATGCGGAGTCCTATACAGTACGACTACAGAGTGAACACTGAGTCTATAGCCAGAGTATCTATAATAAAAGACCTCGGTGTAACGTTTGATAGCAAACTGACGTTCCACACACACATTATAGGTTTGGCTAAAGAATGTTTCCGACGCTTAGGTTTTGTTTTACGTAACTGTCAAGGTTTTAATAACCAGGCAGTCATTAGGCTTTTGTTCAACGCTTTAGTTCGGTGCAAGCTTGAAACCAGCGCTTGTGTGTGGAATCCTCACGAGGTTACCTACATGCTCATAATGGAAAAGGTGCAAAAAGCTTTTCTTAGGTACCTCTACAAACATGTGTTTGGATACTATCCTTATATGTATCCTACTAAATTCCTTTTAGGATGTTTAAATTTTAATTCTCTTCGAGTTAGGCGGTCTATTGACCAAATAACAACGGCGTATAAAATTATACAAGGTCATACCGACGCCTCAGATTTACATGCGGAGCTGTGTCAATTATTTGTTCCAAATAATTATAATCGCTCTAGAAAGCATAAATTGTTTAATGTCCCATTTTGTCGCACTGTGCTCGGTCCACCTCCCCTATACCGCGTCTGCTAACGATGCTCAACGCGCTCGTGGAGACCAACCGTGGATTGGATTTGTTTGCTGATGAATGGAAGACGATACTGTTAGAATGTTTGTGGTTCTGCGAGAAGACCGAGTAAAAGGATTACTTAATTTAGTATAAATGGCTTAAGCTGTACTAAATGTAATAATAAATAAATAAATAAATGTTAAATCAGGTATTCAGCTGCATCCAGTTAGACTGGAAGCCGACCCAACATATTTGGGAAAAAGGTTAGGCAGATGATGATACTATTAAGGTAATTGGCATATTTTACCCGAAGTAAAGTATATTTTAATGCTAATTAATTTCTTTGTTATTATGTCTTGTGAACAGCTGTAGCTTTTTTTTCTGACATGAAAAAGTGCCTGCAATGGTCTAAATGAAATGAATGCTTCGAGTTTGAGTTAAATTAATCAAAATCACTATCCCTAAAACAGTTAACGAAGTAAACGTTTCAACCGATACGGTAGTCTACACTATCGGATCCGTCCGAAACAGCGATTGCAATGAAAGGACCGTCCCGCCAATAAGGCTTGATGCACACCGGGTAGAAAAACTTAATTAAGAGAAAGTAATTATTGGCGAGTGTATTTTCGGGTAAAGTGCGATGTTTTTTGTTTTAGTTCGTTCGCCTGTGTAAATTGTGAATGGGAGTGATGGAAGCAATTAGTTTCGACGTTTTTATTTGGAAAACTTTACTGTTGTTTTTCTCTGTAAAAAAGAGTTATTTTCGAAAATTCAAGGATGGTTTTCTAATACCAGATAGCTTCCTTTTAAACTAGGGATTAAAGGATTAAGATTTATGCAATGGAACCTTTTCGTACTGGTATATTTTAATAGATTCAGTGACATTTCCTCAATCATGTTTTTCTCCTAGCTATATTATTACAATTACATCAATCACAAATCTCCGAAGGGTTAAACAAAGGTATACCAAGTAGTTTCCACATTTCGCCAGTATTGTTTAAGTACCAGAACATCATTGCGAAACTAAATGTGATTTTCTTATCTGACCCATATTTCGATAACCCACTAAATTGCAACTATTAAAAATACACATACACCAGTGACAAACCATCTGTCACCCTGTAACTGTAACCATGACTGTCACCCCCATAACTTATATCATCACACGTCCCCAACACAGTGAAAATACCCCTCTACCAAACCGACCAGACTCCATTATCTCGAGAGCCGGTGTGCCCCCACCCTATTTATCCGGTTGTAACCGCTTCTAACCGCTTCGAACCGCTCCGAAGCGGTTCGGGCCGGAATTGAACGGCTTAATTTACCACCACTAGTTCGGCACGGCTGATTAACGGCTTCTAGGAGGATAGCTGGATGAATATTGATGACATGGTGCGACCGGGGAAGGGAGGGGGGGTGTTGGGTGGTGGGGGGGAAGTGTTTAGATAGAGTATGTTTTCGGATTGATTATTATTATGAGGATTAAGATATTGGGGTGGATACGGAGCTGTCTAGATGTGTTGGGAAGAAGTTATTGAATAATAACGACTTTGGTCAAGTTATTATTTATTTACCGAGAAAAAGGTTCCTGTCGGGGCTGCGGGTTGTTCGAAAGAGATACCGCTGCCTCGGACAAAAAGGGCTAAGAAGGAACATGGGAGGTTTTTAGTCAGTAGAAGTTTGATTCTCCCT
This sequence comes from Diarsia brunnea, assembly GCA_949774965.1. Classification (NCBI taxonomy): domain Eukaryota; kingdom Metazoa; phylum Arthropoda; class Insecta; order Lepidoptera; family Noctuidae; genus Diarsia; species Diarsia brunnea. Next base: position 11,250,580 of record OX459022.1, on the reverse strand, counting down.
ACCGCTCGGCCCAGAGCGGGAGGAGTCATTTAATGATTTCCCACCATCCATAAAAAAAAAGCCCCAAGGCTCGGTGTAGTGACGATCTTCGCTGGTTGGCTGGTAGCAACTGCGAGTATAATTGCCGAGAATCGAGTCAAGTGGCGTGTGATTCAAAAGGCCAATGTCCAGTTTCCCCAATTATGTTGGGCTCGATAGTCGTTTACTGGATGCAGCTGAATTCTGGTGTGATTATCATACTTTTAGGCTTCAATATTACCTATCTAGTGAATCGCTTTCGCTTATAACTTGGGTACACCACTCTTACTTAACGATCGAACGCGTGTGAATTCAGTTTTTTTGTAAAATATTACGCGATCCTATTGTGGCGAAACGATACAAGTAAAGATGTCTATTACCACTATTATTTATTGCCGTAATAAGAGAAAACAGCAGGTAATTCTGTGCAAGATTGTTGTTCGCTATCAAAGAAATACTTTCTGTTTACGTATTTATCTTCTGTTGCGGTTAGACTATGAAACGTGACAAATCGTGAAATGTCTAGAACTAGGACTAAAAAAAGGACATATTTTTTTTTGCATTAATTCGAGGCGATCGATATTTAAACACGTGCTTTTACTCGTAATTATGAAACCACTAAAGAAATATACTTCTTAGCGTGTCAATAACAATCAGCCAAAAATTTGACGAAACATTAGGCACTTTCAGTAACGTCTATTAGCTCCAGTGATGTGCAAATAACAGGACAGGCAGGACACGATATCAAGTGTCTCATAATTTATGAGGCAACATCACATTCACACTTCAGTGCAGAGTTATCTATGAAGCTCCACCTAAAAAGTGTTTCTTTGCTTCGGACAAACTATGAAACACACCAGATTCGCGAAAAAAAGTTAACGATTTTTGGACGTAGCCGCATTACCTGTCACCTAATATTTATTTATTTATCCTAACTTATTATCTTTATTATGTCCATCTCATACATGCGATTGCTAGAGAAGTCTAACTGGAAGTCAGTCAGAAATTAAACAAAAACACAGCGTTAATAGTTCGTTTTTTAATAAAAAAAAAATGGTTAGAAGTACCTCGATAGGAACCGCCGGACAAGCACAAACGGCGTCATGTTCTACCCCAGTAACACGGCACAGAGAACCGGACACGGAGCGAGAACACCTTTCTAACCCCCCAGAGACGCGCCAACTAATTTCTGGCCATGTCAGCACAAAAAAAAATAACCAGGTGCCAAACTGCTCACGAATGGTTCCGTACCACCTTACAACATTTAAAACGACGGTTTTTTGTTCAAAACGATGAAATTGGCAAGTTTTTTGAATTTGATCTTAAATAGACAAAAGTATTACAATAACGTCATAACATCACGCCTGGACTGTACTGTTAAGCAGAAGTGTACTCATTAGTACACTTACATTTCGCCAGTCATGTTTGAGTCCCATGTTTTAGGGGGCACCAATTTAGACTCCGTGGCTGCTAATGAGAAATTCTTTATAAAAAAACCCAACAATACTTTGCCCGACGTGTGAATCGAACCTAGGACCTCATGCTCAGCAGTCGCGTTTGCGAACACTAGACCAACTGCAACGAGGAAAAATAAATATCTGTGAAAATTCCAAGTTTCTACCAATCACAGTTCAAAAGACCCTGTGACGGACGGACAGACAGACAGCAGATCCTTAGTAACAGGATCCCGTAGGCACCCTCTGTATACGGAACCCTAAAGAGGCAAAGAGTTAAAAACCGCTTCCACCACAGCGGGCTCCACAAAACGCCTGAAGCCCTGCCCAGCACCACAAAGAGCAAAGAGCATTTTTTTAATTACTTCGTGCACAAACAATTGTTTGTGAAGTTGAGCGGGAGGGGAGGTAAACAGAGGCTCATTTCCTCTGCTATGGGGAGGAAACGAGGTAAAAATGGCCCTCCCTGACATTAATGAGGCGTTATTAAGTACTGGAAAACGGAAATAAGGGTAGGGTTGGAAAGTGAATCGCATTTATCGGTCGATTGTGCAGAAGCTCTTGTAATGGGGGATTACACACAATTTCATATTTTTTTAGATCGAAACAACTGGAAGTCAGGGAGATAGGCCTTTTCCCAGCAGTGGGATCATGCAGGCTAACAGTAACAGAAGAACGTTCACTGCTTGCAGTTTCTTTAAAGGATTAAATCAAATACTAACTAATATTATAAATGGGAAAGTTGATTTGTTTGTTACCTTTTTACTCGTAAAACCACTGATCCGATCGTCCTGAAATTTCACATCTACGTTGTCAGGTGTGCAAAAATGGACATAACATATCATACATCCCAAAATAAAGTACTCTTCCCGAGGGAAACCGTAATAACTTTAACTTTTCTTTCACTATTTTTTCGTGACTTTCTTCATTAATAAATGCACTTTGTTTATTCATATTTAAAACACTTTGTACACAAATTATACGAGCACAGATATTCACTGTTGTACATAGATGATAAATACCTATACACCTATATACTTTCTCACAAACAGCTGATTACGGTAGTTTTCCAATACAACCAATGCCACCTAAAGGCGGGTTGCTGAACTAAAGAGACAAGCGTGATATTTCAAAAAGTTGTTGTCAATTTGTTAGGTTTTTATTTTCGTTACGGAATTTCTGGATTCGGTCCCCACGCTCAAGGCCCGCGATAGAAGCTATGCAATAGCTTAAAAAAGTTTTGCTAAACAATTGAAATTGTAACAAAAAACCGATATCCAATTGTGTACAACGCTAAACATTCCGAAATTGTACCAATAAAGAGAATTCCTGCGAAACAAAAACCTAGTATTTGCCCTTGTAGCAGGCCAAACGCTCTGAATATTGATACGGAGGAACACGTATTTCTGAGATGTCGCATTTAAGGTCATTCGCTTTGAGATTCGGCCTTTGAGGACAACGAGGGCATTTAAATCTGATACCCACATTTAACACCATTTTAAGATGTTATGGATCAAGTTGTGACCCTGTTTTTAATTGAAACACATATTCGGGCCCAGTTACCAAGAAACAACCAGCATCCGAAGCATCGAATTCTCATATTTTTTATAGAATAAGGTGCACCTCTGCCTAAACTTTCGGAGATTACAGGCGTAATGTTATGGTATGTGTATTGGTTCATTAAAAGGAACCTACAATAGAAATCGCCTTACACACTGGTGTTAAAAGAAAAATAATTTAACCTACACGTTGCCCGCTACACACTTAGCAATATATAAAAGAAAACCACACCCATATAAAAAATACAAAACATAAAGTCATATTAGGTTCCTAGCTCCACCTTTCGCAAGTACATGTCCTTTTGAGACATGATTGATTAGCTAACGGCACTCAATCTTTCTCTACTACCCAACTTTCGGATATATTATATCTTATTATGAACTTTTTTCGCCGAACTAAAACGAATGTTGTGTGGGGAGTCCAATTAGAAAGTGGCATGTTAAATATATTTTTGTGATTTTGATAAATGACTTCGCACAATGCAATGTAGATATAAACCTTTCTCTTGAATCACCCTATCTATTGCTGAAAACTGCATCAAAATCCATTGCGTAGTTTGAAAGATATGAGCGTACAAATAGCAGGAGCGACTTTCTTACCCGACTGCAGCAAAGCCTAAAAGGAGGGTTATTTTATACTATGTAAAGAAGAGGAAAGTTGATGCAGTCGATGTAATGAATAGCACATAGGATATTTATTTTTTCTCACACTTACATAAATACCAATATTTCTGCGCAAACGAAGTCGTAGGCAACAGCTAATTAAATATAAACCTTCTGACAGCAGATCATTTTCAATCACCCGATTAAATAAAATTTCAATTAAAAATTCTGTCTCACAATACCAACTCGCCAACACAAAGCAAGCTGTCATCATAAATATAAAATATAAGTAGAATTAATATCCCCAGCCCTGTAAGCGAGAGGAAAAATCTATTTAGCGATGTCAAAGGGGAAAATCTACCCCCCAATCATTATCTCTCAAAGTTACCCCTCGCGGAACCCCTCACAGTAACCGGGAAAAACCAGATACTTCTGGTTTTCACTGGCGGTTGGAAAAAGGGAACGGTGTACGGCAGTAATATGATATATTTCTTATGTTATAAGGTAATATTAAACGTGGAATATTGAGTGGTTGACAATATTGTTACTGCAATGAAATCGAGTATCTGTCGTAGCGTACTTACATATTATATTTTGATTTGAAAGGAAATCGGAAATATCTGTCTGTTGTATTGAACAAAGTACTCTTTACATTATGTTATCTATACAAATAAATAAAATTGATATGCAGAGACTTCAATTTTAGTTATTAAATGTCACAAATAAACTCTGTCATCGCACAAAAAAAACTATCAACCCTATTTTATTTTGATATTTTAATCAGAACACTGAAAGGTAAAATAAGAACCTCGTAATAAATTATTTCCGAATTGTAGGTAGTTTTTTGCTACTGTGGTCCGGTGTTTTATTCCTCTCGGGGGATACGCGTCGCCGAACCGGCTAGACGTTAACCGAAATGTCCAGTATTGATATATTCTCCGCTACTTGCTAGTTTGTTTGCATTGTGTTGTACTTTGAATGCTGTAATTTGAGTTTTTGCTTCTCTCACCTTGCTTTGGTCTTGCATGCAGCGTCATTTTGTGTTTATATTTTTCACGAATATGTTGGGGTCGGTTTCCGTAACCTGATCGAGCTGAACTACTGACTCGCTGATCTCCACAACCCCACGCACGACACCAAATATCCTACTGTCAAAGATACACTAATGACATCTTGGACCAACTGATTGACGAGCTTACTGAAGCAAGGAAGCATTCGATTCATGGTCATCAATATCAATCCATAGATCGACCACGGCAAGTGTCGCTTAACTGCGACTGTTATTAGTTAAACCCCTTGATCTCGCGTTCAATTTATTATTTAATAATTAATTACAAAATGACCTCTATTGATATCAAACCAAAAGCAGGACCATCATCCATCTTTAATTTCCAAATAACACATAATATCTTAAAACAAAATAACCACAAACACTAAAAAATAAATTCCAACAAAACTTACAGTCTCGCTTACACATATTTGCTGACGGGGTAACAACCCGCCTACACCCCGCCAACACCCCCGGGACGTCCGGAACTAGACGTTAAGCGAAACGTCCGATGTTGATTTATTGTCTGCGACTTGCGTATTGCGTTTATATTCTGTTTCACAGCACCTGGTCCTGACTATTTGTATTGGAATTTTGTATGAATTCCTATTTCCTTTTTCAGTGTGTGGAAAATTTCAAAATGTTACGAGTTTGGCATAAATGCGGCGTTGGGTTTCACCTTTCTGGATGCAAATTGCCGTTCGTGGATTGTGATTGCATCAGTTTGGTGCCTTTTTTAAATAAAACTGTTGGAGTTTAGATGTTAAAACTGTTTACTTTTGTTTTTTTTTCGTGCTGGGCTGATACTGCTTTTTTTTTGTTTTCTTTTTCATTTTGCGTGTGCAATAAAGTTTATTGAATATTGTATTGTATAATTATTGTAATGCAATTTTAGTATAGGGGGTGGTTAGGATCGTCAAAGATGGCGTTCTGTAAAATTCGCCCAAACGGGAAAAGGCATGAGATTATGGTATGTATTTATGTTAAGTATATTGATGTGTATTATGTAAGAGTGACATTTAGTGTTTTACTTTTATTTATATATCAGTACTTTGTATAACTAGGGTATCCTAAAACCAGTTATAAATATGTACACACATCAAAATATGATATCTTGAAAACTATGAGTAATACACACCCGTTAAGTCTTGCTTGCTTGCTTATTTGTGTGTGATTTCATTATTTAGAGGGCTTAATGCCGAACGATAACGTTACCGTATTAGCTTTAAAAACACATAGCTTTACTCACAAAATCAAGCAAAAGATAATACGCATGATCAACATCATTCATCAAAATAAAACCCCGTTTAAAAATAAGATAATCTACGCTAACGATAATCACAGTTAAATTCAGTTAACTTCTTCAAATTACGCGAACGAGTTATAAAACTTCGACACTGTTGCGTTCTTCGTCAAGTTTAACTTTTATAGTTAATTTTATTTGGTTTACAAACTGTATACTTTGTTGTTACCGAACGAGATGTTGTAAATTAGCAGAATTGATTTCTACGAGTAGCAGTCGTAAATTTTATTTCAATACTTAGTAGTTAGTATGTCTCAGTATACTATTAACTAAGTTGTAACAAGTTCTTAGAGTTAGTGCATTTAATTAGTTAAATCTGTCCGAGTATATTAGTAAAGGCAGTAGTTTATTTAGTCAATTTTGTAGTTGATTTACTACCTTTTATAGCATTAACTCTGTAAGAGGAACCATCCTTTTCCGAAATGGTTTAAATAATAATACCTAATCAATTTATTATCAGGCAACTAAGTTAGGCAGAGCTGTACTTAATAGTACACCCACATTTTACAAGTTATGTTAAAGTCCCATGTAAGTGGACTATTGCCATCAACCGGGCACAAGTCCAGGCTCCATGACTTCTACCGATAAATTCCTAATGAAAAGCCCAATAACACTGACCGACCCGGGAATCGAACCTACAACCTCATTACTTGGCAGTCGCGCTTGCAACCACAAGACCAACGACACAGTCGAATTGATAGTCAGTTATTATGTCATGTGACTTCGCAGTCACAAGCTGTAGCTTCGTTTTATTCGTTTTTCTAACATTCAACACTGCCTATAATGGTCTAATTTGAATACAATTAAAATACGGAACAAATTAATTCCTAAAATCTTTAAACCAACAACACATAACAAACAAAACAGTAACCGAAACCAAAGTTGTAGTTAAACGCAAACGCCCGCGGGAATGAAGGATTTAACTTGGTAACGGGATCAGTTAAGTGAAATGCACGTTACATTTACACTTCATTTACAGTCTGCCAGCTCTGGGTTAATTCGTGTTACGGATTTAGAAACCGTCATCTTGATGAGCGGAGGCATGAAGCTGGAGTATTATCAGCCAATATCTACCAAGGGAAGAAAAGTGAGTGTCAGTTTGTGATTTCAAAACCACATCTTTTTACTGAATATAAATTTAAAAAAATACTTTTTTTTATAATTTTTGCGTGTTTGTCTGTTAAGTTCAGCTAATCTCCGAAACGGCTTTGGTTTTGACGGGACTTTAACTGGCAGATAGCTGTGATAAAGAGTAACTTAGGCTTGTATATTACACTTAGAAAAAAAAATCCATATTCAATTCCACGAGAGCGAAGTCGCGGGTCACTGCTAGTATTATAATAATAAATATTATCAGCGTAAGTACAAGCTTGGCAAATATTAAGCCTGTACACGTAACGCTACCACGCACTGAACTATTCACCTCAAACCAACCCCCGGGGGTATACAAGCGAGATATTATTTGTTTAAGACATCAAATATTAGAGAGTACCTATACAAGATCTATCTGTTCATACATGAAATCACTTAAAGACATTGTACTCATCATTATGAACAACTTAAACTATGGGACCAAACATGAATCTAAAAATAAAATCCCGTTCTCTACAATTATGTTCGCATAACTCCCAGTGGCCCAGTGGTGGCGGCTCTGGGAGCGGTAGGGAGTGTCAGACTTCTACTGACTAAAAACCACCCATGTTCCTTCTTAGCCCTTGTGCCGAGGCCGTGGTATCTCTTTCGAACAACCCGCAGCCCCAACGGGAGGCTTGAGTCCCTGCAGTGGGAACAATGATGATGATGAACTCGTTGGAATGTTTGGAACACAATATGTTTTATTTTCTCGCTATTTCAGGTTTGGTCCTACATTAAAAGTTCTTTATAATAATAATACAATGTCCCCGTAAGAGATTTCGAGTAAGAACAGATATACCCTATATAATATATAATTATGTAGGAGAATGTAAGCAAACCGATGAATGTTGAAAGGCTTACTTACGTTACGATAACATTCACTGCAGTTGGACTGCTATTTGGTGCAGACGTGGTTTGCATAACATGATTCGCTTTGAATTGAATATCTTGGTCTACATCGTGTTTTGTAAGGAATATTATTGCTGCTAGTGTTCATAATTAGATTTAAATTTGACGTATCTAGAACTCCTATCATGTAATGAGAGTCAGATTAATGCATTGTAGGTATCCATGATCACCAGATCAACTACAGAATCACCTTTTTTTCACAATATTCCCTTCCCACACTTGAGAACACCACCACTATCATCACCAGCCTGGCCTTCTCTCAACTTTGTTGGGGCCTGCTGGATGCAGCTGAATACTAGTATTTTACATGAAGAACTGCAACTCTGACCTCCACAACCCTGTAACCGTGTAATACGATGCTCTTTGGTAAGACTGGGTGTCTGACTGCGGGCCACTGAGTACCTGTAGATGCATATTGGTGGTTTAACAGAAAGAATTATCTATCAGACCGCCACAACCGCGCTACAATTCACATGATAGCAGCAGATAATTCACATGAAACAAGATATAACAATAATAACCTACTGTACACTGAAATAGCAATAGGTACAACAAATAATAAACAAGAAAACCAAGCATATTTAACAATCAAGATACATTTTTCCACAACGGAATTAATAACAAAAACACATACTTTCTTTAACACCATGTTTCACAAACAACACATTATCTTAAACTCTCAGCTCAACCGCAAAAACGTAACGACGGATATAGACATTACGCAAAATGTCCAATATTACTTTACTGACTGCCACATACGCTTGTTTATCGTTTTACATCTTGACGGCCCCTTGGTTTTTAGAGCCTATAATATTCTATGGGCCATTCAAAGTCTCCGAAGAGCTTAAGAAGATTTTTTTATACTTCGGTTAGATGTCTTTTTTTACACTGATTTGAAATTGAGAGAAACAATTGATGGAGCTTGGCCAGGGTTCGATGTCCAGCAGGGCTATTGCGTATCTTTTTAAATGTCATTGACTATCACAGTGTCCATCGAACTGTCAAATGGTTTATGGTTTGGTAGAAAATGGAACCAATTGACAGTTAATCGATGGACACTATGATAGCCACTGACATTTAAGAAGATCGCAATAGCTCTGCAGATCAAGCAAAGTGGGTTTTGTTAAGGTTTTTTCAGTGACAACCGGAGTCTGGACCTGTGCCAGGTTGATCGTTATTTTTCATCACGTGAACACAGCTTTCAAAGTAGCAGAGTAATCTCCTTAGATCTTGAAAAAGAGTGATAATTTTTGAGCCATTCGGGGTATCGCCTTAATACATACGGCTTGCGCTGAGAAATGCGTTACTTAATCTTAAGGATAACCAGATACAAGAGACTTTAACACGTGAGGCGTAATGGAGTGTACCATTTTATAGAAACACTTCTGCCTTCAAAAATTGTAGGAGTAAAATATTGAATGTTTTTTAAAGCCAGTTAATCCACGTGTCTGATACAATAACTGATATTTTTTCAGGCTGTTGATTTCGTAATCCAATTTTGTAGTTTGTACGTTATTTGTATTCGATAGAATTGAAATAAATCCTGAATTGAACCAGTATTTTTGCTCGATGTTTTTCAAGTCAATTGGTGTACCTATCTTTTTCATGTTTCACTTTATAATTCTTTTTTTTTTGTATCCCACATACATGATATCACGACATAATCCCCGAGGGTTTAGGCAGAGGTGTTCCTAATAGTTCACTTACATTTCACCAGTTACGTTCTTAGTCAAGATCGGTTCATGGGGAAGAAAGGTTCTCGAGTGGCGACCACGAACCGGAAGACGCAGCGTTGGTAGGCCTCCCACCAGGTGGACGGACGACATCGTGAGAGTCGCGGGCAACCGGTGGATGCAAACGGCAGGTTGCCGTTCTTTATGGTGTTCTATGGGGGAAGCCTTTGTCCAGCAGTGGACGTCTTACGGCTGATGATGATTAGTTCCCTGTTTGGGACGAGCGTAATGTTTTACCTAATAGTAGACGTACATTTCAGCTATATTTTAGTAACATAATAACGTAATAAAGGGCGAGACTATCCACAGCCCATCAACCATTTAAAAACATCCTGATGACAGCTTTGAACCCAATTTCAGCTTGCCTAGGAATCGAACACAGGACCTTTTTCTTTTTGAAGGGTGAGAAATCAGCAGATGACTCCTCCCGCTCTGGGCAGAGCGGTAGAGAGTGTCAGACTTTTACTGACTAAAAACCATAAAAGTTCCTTCTTAGCCCTTTGTGTCGAGGCCGCGGTATTTCTTTCGAACAACCCGCAGCCCCGACGGGCCAGACCCCAGGACTTATGTTCAGTAGTAGTGTTTGCAACCACAACACAAACAGGGCAGTTAAGTTTTTTTTGTTAGCCTGCTCTGTCCCACAGCTGGGGAAAGGCCTCCCCAAATTCCTGCCAAGAGCGCTACAGTTAGCAGTTTAGTTACCATAACTTTTCAGAGGAGCAATAATAATTAATTCAGCCCACCAATTCATTATTGTATCGAGTCTGGTTCTTTTAACCTAACAGAAAGATGTGTTGCAGGGGAGTTTGTTCCGCCACTTCTTCTTTCCAGCTAAAACACTAGGAAGTGTCGAAGGGTGGGCGTTTTGGGGGACTGTCTCTTGTAAATAAGTAAAGTAAATTTTGACGTTCGAAAAATGCTGCTTATCAGCCTAGTTTGAATAAATGACTTTTGATTTGATTTGATTAATTCCCATCAACAAATCAACACAAACATAATTATCACTACGGTAGCAACAAAGTAGCACCTTTATTTTTTTATTCCCCGTTCCACATGAACGCTAGAATGACGTCGCCCGAATGACGTCACACCAGATAGGTGGAACGGGACATGCACTGTATTGTAAAGAATGATGAAAAATATTTTGTTGCTTTTTTAAATAATGTGTCGTTGTTTATGGAGAAGTGAAACATTTGAGCTCAAATTTCAAAAATTGAAGAGACGAACCTATTGCCATCAACCAGGCACAAATACTGCTATTTAAAAATGCCTGATGCAATATTAATTAAATAGTAATTTTAGTCAATCTATTTTTTTAATATGACCAGCAATAGTTACTCCTTGAACATCAGTTATCTGCCATTGAAAGTCCCTCCAAAGTCAGAGTCGTTTCGGAAATTAGCCGGAACAAACGAAGACATTTTTTTAAAGTAGGTACCATGTATAATGTGTATACCTGTTATTTCATATGAATTCAGTAAAATGTCGCATTTTTTAGACACTTAAATTGTATTTATTTGTATAGAGTACCTATCGATAGTTGTGAATCCTAATCAACTCTATTTTTTGTCATCCAAAAGCAACCAAGCAATCTATTTAAGTCTCGAGCAAATAGGCTTCTTCTGGGTAAGCTCGTTCCATCGAGGACCTCATCTCTGCCCTTAGGGCAAGATTGAGGTCTAGAGTAAGCCCATTTTAAATAAAAAAAAACATTGTTAGCATTATCTCCAAACCCAGCGATGTCATGTTTTCATATCGCTAACGTTCAAATCTCACGGCTTAACACATCTTCGTTTACTGTGTGGAATTATTGTATGTGTTTACATCCTTCAAGAAACATGTTGATATACACGAGTGAATATTAATGTTTATTTACATGTATAGGGAAAAGGTTTATTTGTGTTAAGCTGAAAGGTAAAACTCGTCAAGTTGTATACGCGAATAGTGTCCCGTACATTTAGTAAATGTTATTGTTAAAATATTGAATGATATACTTAGTCCGTCAATTGGCTACTTGACTACTGTCAAAAAACCACGAAAATGTTATGTTATTTCAAAGAACTAACAGAAATAACACGATGTGTTAAAAAAGTAATGATATCGATTAAAAAATGGAGTGGTTACATGCTTTAGAAGTTTTTGGTGGGGGCACTTTCTATCCCTGTCGCACGAAACGGCCTTTTGTAATACGTAACCGTGACGTTACTATGGCGGTATGAAATATGACGTCACGTTTATATAGCGCTGTCTTTGTCTAACACGTCATTTAAAATCAGTTGAAATTAAACCATTTTCTGATCAATTTTATTACTTTTTTCACACATCGTGTTATTTCTGTTAGTTCTTTGAAATAACATAACATTTTCGTGAATTTTCAATAGTATTCGAGCAGCAAATTGTAGCTAGACGAGGTTTGGTAGTAGTACTAAGTTTGTTATAATTGACAGTCAGCTTAAACAGATCAACAATGAATTAAATATTAATTGACAGATAGCTTGTCCAGTTAAACGAAAAAAATAAATAAAAAATATCAAATTGATCTTCTCCCCTCAAAAATTGGATACCATTACGATGACTGTCTTACTGAACTTCGGAGTTTAAAATATCACCCAAACTCGATTTTTGCGAGCTCTCTGCAATAGCAAAACAGCAAAAGGAATTTTGATTAAGTTAGTGAAAAACCACAGCTACCAATCTAAATAATATTTTCCCCCCATTTTTTGTAAACGACATGCCAATCAATCAAAAGTTCAACTAACCTCACGTAAAATTAAAAAAACAACAACTCAATACATAAAACAGGTGATAGGCACGTGGCAGCACCGTCGCGTGACAAGATATGATCAGTTGCGTCTCGTCAGCCGCGGAGTGCGGACGTCTCGTTTGCATAATTGTTTATCGTCGTTTGTTGGATGTCAAATATCTTGTGTTGTTTTATTGTTTCTAGCATTTTGTTGTTGCGTTAGATTTTGTAGGAAATTATTTTAAAACAACACTACGTTTGTTGACCCCGAAGGGTACGGCAGAGGTGTGCGTAAAGTAACACACTCATTTCGCCAGTTACGTTTGAGTCCCAAGAAATGGGGATAAGCCAATTGATTAATCGGGCACAAATTCAATTTATGACCTTATACTGAAAAAATACTGACGGATAAAACTGAACCCTCATGTGTTACTCAGTAGAAGCACTTACGACAAAAAGAACAATGAGGCAATTTTCTAAAAACGATTATCGAAAAATGTAAGTAAAACAAATGAAAATAGAACCCAAAACATAATAAACAATATCAAAATATACGAATGTATCAAAATAACCCACACATCTACATTATCATACACAGAGGTACACTCGGCGGCCCAGCAAGCTACATATTTCCAGTATAACATGGCTTCGCTTTGTACAGATTTCCTATACAATGAGAAGATCCTCGTAAACTGGTTTTATAAGCTTGATGGGACGCCGTGCGTACTACCGAGTTCGCTGTCGGTCGTTCACTTTTCAACCTTATTACTTAGAACGTAAGGCTGAAAAGTGGCAGTCCGTCAGTGAACTCGGTAGTACTCAGTGCCCAGCATTATCTGACCCCTCTTCTCACACCACTTGCCCTATTCTTCATTAAGTATACGAGGGGTCAGGTTATGCTGGGCACTGCCTGTATCCACATCCACAATTAACCCAGTTTTACCACACCTGCACTCCGAGTCTCCGACGCAACCGTTGACGTTTGATATCATAAACTTGTGACGTCATTAAGAGATAACGTTTACGACTGAGCCACAGGACTATCTCCCCGAATTGCATGTATGTAGTAACTACCAGTTTTGCGGGTTCTAACCCAAGTAGGCACTTTAGTTTCGGTTATTTTATAGTTGGACTAGTGGTCATAAACTTTACTGCTTGAAACGACCATGAATCAGTTCCTCAGTATCAACCCGGAGAATGGATTTGTGCCTTGATGGTCAAATTGGCTCACTCCAACGGCATTGGACTTCAACAACTGCAGAGATGCAGGTGTATTGTCCTAGTTACCTCTGCCAAACATATAATACATATTATGAAGTAATGACCTTATGCTCTTGGGACTAAGCACCACATAGTGTTTGTGAAAACAGCCATAAGTGTGTTAATCCATATAATTAACGAAGCCACTGTGATTTAATCATTTCAAATAATCCACACAAACACCTGCTTTCAAAACTAACACCGTAGATCACATTCAAAGCCACACATCCATAATAGAAGCTATCCATACAACTTATTTCGGACAGAAACCGGATATACACCTTTCTTCTCCAACAAACACGTTAAACATATTCTGACATCCAAACACGACATATTTTTAATACCAAACATCTCGACATAATAACACGGGGTCAGAGCTACCCCTACGAGATTCTGAAGGGTTGATTGCGTGCGATGGGTTCCGTATGATGTCATGTGGAAATATATTCTTATTAGGGTTCCTTATTATCATTCAGGGTACGTTGTCGCTCTGATTATGTGAGGAAGGGATGTGTGTCATGGATTGTGAGTTTAAGCGTGGTCTAACTGGACTAATCTTGGTTTATTTTAGGAAGATCGAAGCTGTTTCAGTCATCATCTTTCACGAAGTCCACTGCTGGACATAGGCATCCCTTTTTTTTTGGATTGTGGGAAATCATCAAATAACTCTTCCCGTTCAGCAGGGCTATTGCGTATCTTTTTCAATGTCAGTGGCTATAATAGTGTCCATCAATTAACTGTCAAATGGTTCCATTTTGTACCAAACCATAACCATTTGACAGTTAATCGATGGACACTATGATAGCCACTGACATTTAAAAAGATACGTAATAGCCCTGCTGGGCGGAGCGGTAGGGGAGTGTCAGACTTCTAATCACTAAAAACCATCCATGTTCCTTCTTAGACCTTTGTGTCCGAGGCTGTACCTCTTTCGAACAAGCCGCAGCGACATCCCTCACATTGACCGATCTCGTGCGTCTGGGATGGCCGATGGGGCCTGAAAAGGCAACCGCGAACTGGAACGCCTCCGACTAGGTTGACCGATGACTTGAGGAAGCTGCAGATAAATTATTGATGGAAAACCCAATAACACTGTTACCGGACGACCCAAGAACCGAACCCGAACCCAGCGGGGAGCAATCATGGACATAACATAATACATAACAGACCGGAGATTACAGGCGTGATGTTATATGGAGCAATGGACTGTTTATAAAATAACAAATGGGACATCAAAATAGGCCTCTACTGTTCATTAAAACAGACAATACTAGTTCTCCAAGCTACATTCGTATAAACTAATCCAATAATAAAACTTTTTATTACAAAACTTTATTTCTAAATACTTCACGCATCAACAAAAACTCTTTCCAGAGACAGAAATAAACTCATTATGAGAATATATAAAGCTGAACTGAAATGTCAAATATAAATAAATATTGAGTAAGCTAAAAATATTTTTATTGTGTAGGTGTGCTTATAAACATTTTTCCACGCTGAAATAGGTATTTCTCTTTCAGCTAAAGTTATGAAGGGAAAATGAGTTTGAGTTATTTTTCTTTGCTTGGGTCTAATTGGTTACGTGAATGTTAATTGTATTTTAATTAGGTACTACATAATAAGAATAATATTGACTGCCTTATTAGTTTAATGGTCACAAGCAGGACTGCATCTGGACATGTGGGGCAGTTGACAGACTTAAAAAATATGATTCTGTTTAGTTCGTCTGTTAGATTATCGAAAAATATTGGATACGTGTTTTTTGTTTTATCAAATTAATAAGAATTGACGAAAATAAAAAGTGTTAAAGATCGTGAGTGGGGGCTGGTGACGTCACTTTCCAAAAAATGTACCAAACTGTGACGTCGCACGACTTTTCGAAGCACTGTATCGTCTTTGTTTATTGTTTACGTGAAAAAAGAAAAAATACGTGTCCAATATTTTTTGAAACTGACGGACTAATTTGTTTTTTGTTTTAGTCAACTACCCTATTTTAGAAGCTGCTACGGAGTCTGGATTTGTGCCAGGTTGATGACAATAGGCTCGCCATCTATTATATGTGACTTAAACGTAACTGGCGAAATGTTGGTGTACCATTATGTAAACCTCTGTCTAACCCTACGAATATTACAGGCGTGATGTTATATTATGTTTATTATTTTAATCAAGTGTGTGAACGTGTTGCGCCGATCCCAAATAGAATGGGATAAGGCCAGGAAGATGATGATGATGAAGTGTGATTGAGCAACCATCATAGGTTTAATAATCATCATCAGCCTATAATGTTCACACTGCAGGGACTCCGGCCTCCTCGCTAGGAGAGGGATGGGATATAATCCACCACGGGCCCAGTGCGGGTTGGTAGATGTCACATGTCTTTGAATTTTTTAGTACTAAGACATGCCGGTTTCCTCACAATGTTTTCCTTCGCCTTTACAATATTAATAGGAATTTCAAACAAAAGTAGAAAAAAAAAATTATAAATGTTACGTGATGTTTTTAAAATAACTCAATGCCCAATGAGAGGTGACACGAATAACGATCAAATATATTTACTTTCACGTAGTTTTGTCCAATAATTCGTGTTTATTTATTAGGTATTTTGTAACTAAAAGGAATTCTTCGAATTTAATGGAGCTATTTTGGTTTAATTAGGTCGTAAGTATATACAGGTTGAAGAATGAAACGTTCAGTAGAAGTTTCTTAGTTGGGATAATTAAAAAGACTTATATTACATTTTTCGTTGGTTTCAATCTAGTAAATAGATATCAATATACTTGCCACATATTCGAAATATTCTTGTCAGATATTGAAAAGGAGTTTTAGTCAAACATTTTGTAATACGGATGTTTCCTGACTAAAAAAATATGATTCTAATTAGTCCGTCTGTTAGATTATGAAAAAATACGTATTTTTTGTTTTATCAAATCAATAAAAATTGACGAAGATAAAACGCGTCAAAGATTTGAGTGAGGGTTTGTTACGTCACTCACCGGTAAAAAATGCCATACTAATGTCTTAGAATAATACGTCACACGAGTTTTCAAAGCACTGTATCGTCTTCATTGTTTGTTTACGTGAAAACGGAAAAAATACGTGCCCATTATTTTTGGGTTATCTATCTGACGGACTAATTAGATATTTTTTTATTAACTACCCTATTTTACGTAACATAACGCCTGTAATCCGTGACGGGATAAACAGAGTTGTACCCATTTTGCCAGTTATGTTTAAGTCCCTTGTAATAGGAGGGGGAAATTCTTGATGGAAAAACCCAATAACACTTTGCCTAACCAGTGAATCGAACCCAGCACTTAACGAGGCTATAATTTTGTAATATTCTACTACGAAAAAATACTCTTTATTAAAAACTTTAACATACGAAACAATAGTTGATATTCAACAATTCATTTCAGTATCTACAATTCATTTTCAAAAAGAAAACAAAAATTCGCTCCTTTATTTCATATTTCACAGCAGTGTTCAATATTTCTGACGGCTCCAACAATGCATATATTTTATTTACAAATCTACAAAGAAATATCTTGCGAAACATCGGGACAGGTATCAAATTTATCAATGCTATCCGAGGTAATACAGTAGGACGACAATACTAGCAGTTTTTTTAGGGGAAAAGTAATATTTATACGTTGTTTTCCGACCGAACTGCTGAACGTTACATGTTGATCTTTATTCGTCTTTATTTATTTAAAAAAAAAAACGTTGCTCCCCACACTAGGAGTTTTTGTGTCTCTTAACTTCCTTAAAGTGAACAGATAAAATTACGATCTAGGATAGAACACAGGTAGCGTACCCGAGAATACGATGCCGATACCCGACGAAGCGAAAGCTAGTACAGAACATAATCCCACAGTTTGAGCACAGACCCCTATATTTCGTAGAACCACAGGATTCAAACCGAACACAAACAATAGAGGCTTGCCGCTTTTGTATTGAAGCGCGCTTGACGGCAATTCGACGTACTAAAACTGAAACGCACTGTAGACACGACTGATTGGATCAACCACAGATACAGATATACCAAGACACCTCTCCCAAAACGGTGAAGAAAACCATCGCGAGGAAACCGGCATGTCCCAGAACCAAAAAATTCGAAGACATGTAACATCTACCAATAGTACCAACCTGCACTGGGCTCGCGTGGTGGATTATAGCCCATCCCTCTTCTAGACAGGTGGCCTGAGTCCCTGCAGTTGGAACATTCTAGATGATGAGACACCTTGTGAACCCAGTTACTTTCAGACTACCTGGAACGACTGTCGAAGATCAACAAATAACCGTAACACGATGGGCCTAGCCAAGACTGTTTAAATACAAAATAAATAAGGGGTTGCACTCCGAGAGTGCCGGCAGAAGAAAAAATTAAACATTAACGTTGTTCATTTTTGAATATTTCGGAATGGTTAGGGAATAATTTCGCACGAATTGCTTCATTTATCAGCATAAAAGTACCTACTATCAATTATGTGGTTAAATACGTTAAAGAAGTTTTCACTTTTTGACATTTGACACACACGCACATTCACGCAAGCGCCCTGCGCCGTCTTACGAATTTTCGATCAGATCACGTGTCTTTTTTGGGACTTTTTTTGGGATGGGTTAAAATGTTAAACTCGCGTGGTTTAACATTTTAACCCATCCCAAAAAAGTTCACATTGCCGCTAAAGAAGTTTTCACTTTAAAAAAAACTCTTTAAATCAGTCACAGTTTCTTAAGTTTATTAAGTAATTGAGTTGTAACGTTGTTGTTTTAAACAAATTGCCTTGCTCGACAGTAGCCTCGTTACATACAAAAAAACTGCTACTTAAGCCGTACTTAGTAGGTGCTCTTGCGTTATCTACACACATCAAAAGTGTCTAGGGATCAACATATATTTTTGCAATAACTTTTCTCCTGATTGATATTAATTAAAATTTTCTTTAAGGATTCATCAAATAAAGTGTTTTCGTTTGTCACAGTAACGATAAACCAAGTCACCTTTGCATTAATAAAGAAATTTGCCATTTTCCTAATAAAGGGATTTTTGACATTTGAACCACTAACATTAAAGTTCGAAAAAAAGACTGAAATAACAGTTTTCTTTAAAATTTTATTGGGTAACTTAAACAATTAATAATCCGTGTTTCTACCGCGAACACTAACAACACAAGAACATCGGTTTGGCATACTCAAAATGAGTTCATCCAAATCACGCTGTGGAATGGCCGCCCATGTTCGTTGCAACAACAAAAAAAGGTCTTCTTGCGACTGGATACCCTCCATATTCGGCAGAGCTCTTCTCTGTAGCATATCCCATGCATGCTCAATCGGGTTCAAGTCTGGCGACTGAGCAGGCCAGGGCAGGACATTGATGTTAGCTGCGGCGAGAGTCTGTCTTACAACTCTTGCGGTGTGCGGTCGTGCATTATCATGCATTAACTGAAATAAGGGACCGATTTGCACTTGTAGAGGAACGATGACGTCTGATACAATCGTCTCAGCATAAATTTGAGCGTTGAGGTTGCCTCTGATCCAAATCAACTCAGTTCTTCCGCCGATCCAAATACCCGCCCATACCATGATGGTTCCACCACTATAAGGATGGACTTCCTGGCAGGATTTTAATCGCTGTTGGCGTCCAGGGGTTCTCCAGTGTCGTATACGTCTTGTATCCGGTCTCATACCAAAACGAGACTCATCAGAAAAGCACACGAAACGCCATTGTTCTTCTGCCCAATTTCTGTGTTCAAGAGCCCATTGATATCGAATCCTACGATTGTGCATTGCTATAGGTGGTACCCGTAGCGGTCTTCGGGAATGAAGGTTCACTTCATGCAAGCGGTTTCTGACTGTTTGGTCGCTAATTAAGTTCCCTGAAGAGTGATGAAGCCTCACGGCTAACATCATGGCGGTTATTGTTGGAGCTCTTCGAGTTAAGATTTGAATGTATCGGTCTTGTCTCCGTGTGGTGCAGCGATACCGTCCTCCATGGCGCTCAGCCACGGTACCAGTGCTTCGGTAACGTGTCCAAAGTCGACTGATAACACTCTGACTTGTATTCAGAGCTAAAGCCACAGTACGTTGCCGAGAACCAGCTTCTATCATTCCCACGGCTCTGAGCATTTCTTCCCTGCTTAAATGACGTCGCCGCTCCATAATAACGTTGGTTTTAATCAGTAGTAGGGAAACAGTAGCACTAATAATGTCTTCAATGCGTTGTATGTTTTTATAGGGAAAATATTGACAGCTGATTTTCATCTTTTACTCGAATTTGATTCACAGTTCCTGATTCAAATTATGAAATGCACCAAAAAGGATCCATATAAATTTATAAAATCATAAATTTATTACAAAGCCACATCTCTATCTCAAGAAATCCGCATAAAAATGCTTGATCCCTAGACACTTTTGATGTGTGTAGGTACATATATTTATAGCGGACCTGGCAGACGTCGACCTGCCCGGACAGCAGAGCCACCTACCGGGTCCAATTGTGAATCTAAACCATTCTCGAATCCTCTAGAACACACACAAAAAATTTCATCTAATTCGGTCCAGCCGTTTAGGAGGAGTTCAGTGACAAACACACGTACAGTAGAATTATATATATATAAAGATAATATATATCTGTGGACCCTACAACTCCTTGCAACGCAGCCTGTCAATGTGACACCTGCAACACTGATGGCGAAAAGCTGGAAGCGAGTGGAGATAGCACCAGAAATCAGTTAGGGAGTAGCGAGTGTGTAGTTCGGATTGTATTTTCGATAAGCATTGGGCGAGAATTTTTTTTTTCAAAAATACGTTGCCCCACACTAGGAATATCCCTGCTTCGTGGGTGCGTTCACAAACATTTAATCTCACATATTGTGTATGTGAGTTTAATGTGAGTTTAAATCCAAACACCTAGATCCGAAACAATTATCTGTAGATCATACAAATATTTTTTCTGTGCGGGGATCAAACCCGCGACACGCCGCGCACCAGTCTAATTGCTCAGCCACTGCGCCACCCGTGTCGAGGATGTGAGTGCTACCTACGGGTGATTGGTCAAAACCAGTCCTTCTAACGGAGAGCGGCTCCAGTCCTAGCAGTGGGCCTATGATAGGCTGTCCAATCTTCAAAAAAATACTATGGAATCTGTCAAAACCATGCCAAAAGAATACCTACCATCATTCACCAACAAAACAGCAAACAGCTGATCCTCACACTTCGCCACATAGCCCCAAACGTTTACCTTCCTTCCACCGTGCCCGTAACAAACAAAAAGGACACGTTACTATCAATATCCAGAACATCAAAGGCCGTCATACCCCTGACCTACTATCACAGTGAACATAAAAGAAATAACTTACAGTATTTCAACTACGAACAAATTGTTAGAATTGCCTCCACACACACATAAATTGTGTTAAAGTACCCTTAACGAAGGTGAAAGGCACTTGTTCTCCCCAACACTGCCATCATTTTTTTTTGTTCTAGTCCATATCTGGGAAACCCCTAGTTACGGAGATTTTGGGGGACAAAGTTTCAAATTTTCTACAGCTGTTTTTTTTAATACTAGTTTTTCAGGCTACTATTCAAAGCATATGGATGCTTTGAATAGTAGCCTGAAAAACTAGTATTTAAAATCGTTTCCAACAAATATCTCGCCACCTACAAGGGATCTTCAATTTAACTGGCAAAATGTGGATGTTCTATTAGGTACACCTCTAACTAACCTTTCGGAGATTACCGCCGTGATGTTAAAGCATGCTTAAGGCAACGGGCTAGCCCAGCAGTGATAGTCAAGTGGTTTGACATTCGGACTACCGAGTCGGAAGAACGCCACGCGGTAGTACGAATGCCAGACACGTATTGTATAAATGTATAATTATCACACGCTTCGGTTAAAGGAAACATCGTAGTAACACCGTAATCAGCATACCAACCAGATATTTCTCGACGGCATGTGAAGTCAAGTCAGAGGCCCATAAACGCGGCATAAAAACTGTGACCCCGGTAAGGCACTAACCATACGGAAAATAAAGAAGATCAGGTTACTCGTTAGTAAATCGAGACTTTCTCGCCAAAACTAGCGGTTACGGGAGTAAGTAATTGGTTTACTGGGTCTCTTTATACTGTGCCCATTCTATTTCGCGATCCATCTACCCTCTCCGAAGCGCCATCTCAAATATATAGTTCAAAACCAAACATCACGCACGGAGCCTCGTTCAAACTGAATAATACAACAGACGCACGTGTCAACGGGGCTTTGGAACTGGAGCGAGTCACTTGACAATAAAACTTAGTTTATATTCAAAAGATTTTCCTATGATTTTTGCAGCGTTGTGCCTTTGAAACTGAAATGGAATGGGGTATGGGTTGGTAAATAAAAAGCTAAACTAGCTAAGCCTACACCAACATGAATTTGCCCATATTTTTTCAATATTAGATTAAATGAATTTGAAACATGAAATTAAATGAATTCCTGGCAACTGATGTCTTTTCTCGCATAAGTACCTAATATTAAAACCCTAAAAGCTTCGTTGAAACACTTTCGAAGAAGAAATCACAAACTATTCTATTTACAAAAGCACACCTGAAACATATCTGCAACCAAAACTATAGGATAAAATGCATAAACCTATTAGCGTGCTTTACCTAGCATGCTAAAAACAAATACGGATAATTCAACTGGACTATTTCGAAACACACACGAAACCCAATTATTACAAAACCACTATCCAACAAACTCGTCCTAGTAACTATCACAATATCCATCTACCAACGCTAAACGCTTAACTTATTTAGCAAGTCCGTAATTAAAACTTGCTGCAACTATTTATTAAATGATAAAATACGCGAGCGACCAGGCACGATCCCGGGCTATCCCGGGACGGTCCCGTTGTCCGGGATGCCGGGATACATCTCAATTAATGAGCCCCGCCGGACCCACTATCGATGTAACCGCTAAACGTGGGCTGCGAAGTTTTGAACTGAAAATGAGAATTTGTGCAATTTTTTTAGTTAGTGTCCGATCCTTTTGAGTAGCTTTTTAGCTCAATTTTCCTTATAAAATATGATGGAATGGGCTGATTAATTCGAATAAAGTTTGGATATCCATCCTTTGGTAAAGGTTGCAGGGACCCGCTGGATGCGAGACGCACGGGACCGGTCAATGTGGTGACACCTGGAGGAGGCCAATGTCCAGCAGTGGACGTCTTTTGGCTCAAATGATGACGCTGATGATGATGATGATCCATCCTTTCTGTCTGTAGTCTGTTTCAGAAATCTGCACAGAGTGAAGAGTGGAAGGTTATGGGGAGACTTTTCCAGAGCATCTCATCAGACACCTCCTTTCTTGCCATTTTTTACAAATGTTACCTTCCTCTACTCTTATACCCATTCACATTCATAATTATTCAAAACTATCCCTTCGACATTTTCCTCATTTTACTTAGCAGCTAACGAAAAATAAATTTTCATCCACTAAACATCACCAGTCACATATCATTACATTTTTAATTTCACTACTTTTAATACTACACAAATTACACGAGCACCATCCTTCAGCGCAATTCCGTAGGGGTTACAGCCAGTGGCCAAAATTATCTGACCCCTCATATAAAGTGGCAAGTGGTGTGAGAAGAGGGGTCAGGTAATGCTGGGTACAGACTGTACGAATGACGTCACCTGTCAAGTTTGTTACCTCTACATAGGCTTACAACGCGACAGGCCAAAGGCTTTATATCCCAAAGGATTCGTTTTAATATGGAAGTCGAATTAGGTTATTTAATTTTTGGGGTGTGTTATGTGAGTTTGTTAAACGGGCTGACAGGAGGCACATTTGCTGTCCTATTTAGCCCAAAATAACTCATCCTTGACCCTATGAAAAATTGCAAAATTCGACATGATGGGCGATGAAGAGACAGCAAATCCCCTTGTGTTGCCCCGTTCAATTTGGCAAACATCCTTATATTTGAAAACCAAATTAATGCTGTATTTCGTCAGAAGATGTCGCTGCAACCTTATAAAAATAGCAGAATGAACTGGACAAAACTAACGACCACATTGGTCCTGGAACGTAGTGCTGGAAGTCTTGGGGAGAACCCTTTCCCAGCATTGGGATGACGTAACCATTTTATTCGCACTAAATACACTAATTGCCAGATAATATTACAGACACGGCTAGTCCATCGTACATATTAAATTGAAAGAAATAATCTAAAGCAGGTTTTTGTAAATTGAATACTTCATTTTTGCAAGTATCGCATAGAGTTCGTAAAACTGATAAAAGTGAACTCGTTTGACATCTTGCAATAATGTGGCAACAGGTCTTTTATAAATATTAGTTCATAAATTAATACTAACTTCGAGAAGACTAAAACCCTTTTCAATTCCTTAAACAAATAATAAACAAAAAATAATTACGTACGTCAGAATTTGTGAAGTTCCTACCAAACCTCGTTAGGTAAAACGGTGGTCGTATAAACCGGTTGTAAAGTGTAACGTAGTGGAGATTATAGCTAGACGATTGACGAGATCCGAATAACAATAGGCTTCGCCCGTTCCGAATGTTAATTCTACGTTTTTTTTTTGGGGCTTAAGTGTTTTCGTCAAGGCTGTTCGTGATTATAATACTTAGGAAATTGATGCTTAAATTAAATAGCAGCTACAGATTTATAATTCATCAACAGCCTATTAATGTTCCCACTGCTGGGACACAGGTCTCCTCTCTTTGAGAGGGAATGGTTTATATCTACCACGCGGGCCCAGTGCGGCGGATTGGTAGATGACACATGTCTTCGAATTTTTGGTTCTAAGACATGCCTTCTTGATGATGTTTCTTCACCGTTTTGAAAGCAGCGGTGATGAAATAAATTACACAAAGTAAATTGCCAGCCTAGGTTCGAACTAAGACCTACTGTTCGTAAGTCGGGGCCGCCACCACTGGGCCACCGTTGCCTCCGATTTATAATAAAAAAATTTTATTTCTAAAAGCCCCAAAAAATTATTAGGTGGGTATACTTATGTACATAAACTCACGGATTAATAATACCTGCGTGGATGAGGGCGCCTGATAATGTTGCCGCTGTTAAGACAGGTATTTTCTCCCCAAGTCTCCAATTATCAATCTAACACCACACCTACAGTTCAAAAGAACCCCCCGATAGGCTCGCCCCCTATTACATGGGACTTAAACATAACTGGCGAAATGTGGGTGTACTATTAGGTACACCTCTGCCTTGTTCTTCGGGGATTACAGGCGTAATATTATGTTATGTTATTCAAGGATCAATGTTAACAAAATCAACCCAGAACATTTCTTCGGATATGAAACAGTATTTTCGCAGGGAGCCGTATAATCCAGCACACCTTTCACTCAATTAACAAACTAACACCCTTTCAGTTCAAATGAACCCCCTAATCCCAGTAACATTGCCAAAACTTCCCCTACAGAACA
The DNA here is from genome assembly GCA_949774965.1 of Diarsia brunnea. Taxonomy (NCBI): domain Eukaryota; kingdom Metazoa; phylum Arthropoda; class Insecta; order Lepidoptera; family Noctuidae; genus Diarsia; species Diarsia brunnea. The sequence goes on along the minus strand of OX459022.1, from coordinate 11,225,370 downwards.
CTACCGTAACTATGTCGTCATCACGGTGACGTCACGCGCCTATTTGCATGTAAATTAATGCCTACACTGCGTTAATGAAACTGTAACACTTGTTCGTCAAGTTTCTGAGATTACCTCAAGATTTAGTTTGGAGTACTTATTGGCTGAGTTGATTAAATTGTTGACTTGTTCTAAAGCTGTTTTGGTTTAAAATTAGTGATTTTAAAAGCTAAATTTTATGACTACCATTAATATTGAGCTGGACTCTTTCTCTAAGAATTGGTCTACTGTCGCACTGGACCGGAAAAAGTGGAAGGAGGGAAGGGAGGCCTTTGCCCTGCAGTGGGACAGTATAGGCTCATAATAATAATAATAATAATTAATATTTGAGGGGATTGGCGCTAATAGCCGAAATACAAGTTTCTGTCTAGTTCGGTTACAGATGATTAATTCTTTTGCCAAGCGATATAGTAGCTTAAAAGATATTTGTAACATTTGAGGAGTTGCATTTGTAACCCCTCCGCTCGCCCCAGGACGGATCCATGATGATTTTGCATACCCAAACAAAAGAAAAAGGATGGATATACATCCACGAAACGATCACGGGAAACGTTGCCTAGCTTTAATGGTCTAAGAGCCGGTGAAGATGGACCTTCACCGCTCTGATAACCAGATAAGACGTATTTCTTATCAAATATAATTTATAAACAAATATGGCTATGATAACTTGCCTATCAAAAATTGCTCATAGCTATTTATTTTTAAATGTTTTTTTTATCTATTTTTTGCAGGCTGATATGTATATTAATTTAGTCACGAACCCTACCAATAATCAACCACCTAACCAATCATAATTACACTTACTAACCAACCAAAAAAACAACAAAAACTAACTACACTTCGAGCCAAAAACAACTACACACCAACAATAAAATTATGATTAAAACAAAACACAATAATCCCCCGGGCCGGCTCATTAAGAGCCAGAGATAGTGATCTAAATGAACACCTTCCTTCCCCTCTGTTATTTTTGTCAGTCACCCAATTCCTTGTCTTGTTAATTGTTAGAGATGGCCCGATAACCCTAACGTGACGATTTGACGCTACGTTTTTTTTTTGTCCGACAGTGGACGGACTTTTTTTCGTTGTAATTGAGTTAGTAATGGTAATGTTGTTTATTAGTTTTTAGTAGCTGTTAAGTTAATTGTTCTTTCGTTAAAATTAACTTTATTTTTACTGCTGTCTTTAGTTATAGTTTGTTTTATGTACTAACCGTTGAATCGCCTTATTAATCGCATGAAAATAAATTCTGGTACATACCTGAAACAAAAATAAATAAAATTAGCTACTTATACTTTAAATGTTCAATCGAGTAACCAAACTAAAATAATATTTACGAGTAAATAACCGGAATATCACCATCGCCTCTTAAAACAACTGAAAAAGTAATTCGGAAGAATATTCTGGGGAATTAATTACAAACATACATACATAAACTCACGCCCTTTTCCCATGGCGGTAGGCAGAAATCACAGAACGCCACTTGCTACGATCCTTACATACTCCTTTTGCCTCGTCCACATTCATACATTACGTTACGAGTACTACTCACCTGTCCTTTCTGAAATTAATTGTTTTTTAATTACCAAAAACAAAGGTCAAAACAAGACAGAAATGATTTGAATATACGAAGGTACAGTTAAACTTGGTCGTCAATTTGAAAAACTGGCCAGGTGCAAGTCAGACTTGCACATGAAGGGTTCCATACCATCCCGTCGGGGCTGCGGGTTGTTCGCAAGAGATACCGCTGCCTCGACATGAAGGGCTAAGAAGGAACATGGGTGGATTTTAGTCAGTAGAAGTCTGTCACTCCCTCTTTCGCTCTGCCCAAGAGCGGGAGGGGTTATTTAATGATTTCCCAGCCCTCAAAAAAAAAAAAAAAGGTGTTCCATACCATTGTAGTAGATATTGAGAGATTTACCATGTTATTTTAGCACCACAGACTTCTTCTAAGTTTTCCTGTAATCTATAAGTGTTGAACTAATTTCTATGTTTTTTTTCAAAATTTTAGGCTCAGTAGTCTCGGAGATAAGGGGGGGAGATGGTCGGACAGACAGACACACGAGTGATCCTATAAGGGTTCCGTCTTTTCCTTTTGAGTTACGGAACCCTAAAAACAAATAATTTCACAGGTTAATTAATTTAATCATACACTGGTAGACATAAAATTGGAACCTATCTATTATGTCGTATCGTGATTATTTTTGTAGATACTTAATGACTTTTAGAGTACTTTCTACGTTAATAATAATTGATCGTTGATTTATTAATTATAATAATGTACTTTTGAGTAGAACAACTTTAATCCTATATTTAAAAAGAAAGTTAAAAGTGAAAAAAATATACGTTTTCTATTTTCTTTGTCCACTAGCGTAGATAACCATTTTCTGACCCACTGCTACCCCATAAGTTTTCCAACTATCTGGCCAATCACTACGGAACGAGTCCAAATCGTCACGCCAGCGTTACTTAGGCCTGCCTAGGTGACGAGGACCGCGTTCAGGCACCCACTGTGTAACGATTCTAGCCCATCTGTACTCCCGACTGAATGTAACCCGACACCCGATGACCATTACCATAACGATGACGGTTTCGGTTTCCTAAGTTCCCGCCTAGAATAGGAATGTTAACTGACTAAAAAAATATGATTCTAATTAGTCCGTCAGTTAGATTATCGAAAAATATTGGATACGTATTTTTTGTTATATCAAATCAATAAAAAATTACGAAGATAAAACGCGTCAAAGATTTGAGTGGGGGGGTTGTGACGTCACTCATCGGTAAAAAATGTCATACTAATGTCCTAGAATATGACGTCACACGAGTTTTCAAACCACTGTATCGTCTTCATTGTTTGTTTACGTGAAAAAAGAAAAAATACGCGACCAATATTTTTTGGAAATCCATCTGACGGACTAATTAGATTTTTTTTGTTAACTACCCTATTCCACTAAAAATCAAAGCCCCATCCCACAAAGTAATCACAGTTCATCAGCATTTGCCTAGCTTTAGCGACTGCCCATCAGACCTCCACAAGCCAGTTAGTACTGGGTAATATAATATCCCTTGGCCACTGACTGCCTGTTACCGACTGTCATAGATCTACAAATGTCAGCCGGGACCAACAGCTTAACGTGCTTGCCGAGGTACGGAGGAAACTCGGTATCCTTCCTTCCTATCGTATAAGGTCTAACGACCCCACACACCCTAGTGTCAGAGTTTCTAAACCGCCTCAAGGGCTTCTGACATCCCGTTCGGGACTGCAGTTTGTTCGAAAGATATACCGCGGCTTCGGCACAAGGGCTAAGAAGGAACATGGGTGGTTATTAGTCAGTAGAAGTCTGACACTCCCTTTCGCTCTGCCCAGAGCGGGAGGAGTCATTTGAAAAAAAAGAGGCCTTCTGACATGGTTTGACGACCGGGACTACCGACGTACGTACACGTGCCGGCCGAAGCACGGAATCATCTTTTTATTAAAAAATCAGTGATACAAGCCTGCAATGTCCTAGCCAAACTGAAAACAACTTTACAAAGTACATTTCCCGTGGAAATCGAACCCACGACCACCGGGTCACAAGGCAAACGCCTAAACCACTCGACCACAGAGGCAGTTAGTATGTAATGTATGCATTCATCCACAGACCAACCGGTTTAACCTGAACATTGATTCGAGCGGCTGTTATAATCTACGCCCGAGCTCCACAAAGTAATCACGTACCTATTTACTCTTATTTAAGTAATTTCACTTGTGACCTTTCGAGCCATTGTTTGCCACCCGGGTTACATAAAACCCGGATCTTATTGATACTGCGCCGCAGACTAAACCTTAGTAAACATCAGGATTAGATAATCTGTTTTTCTTTATATAAGGTTTAGGTTTAAGCGTGAAGGGCATGAATTTGGGTTGAAAAGTGTGGCCGTAAATATAATTAAGACTGGACGGTAAGTTAGGGTTTAGATCGGAGCTAAATAACAATTTCTCGTGGGTTACGTGGTTAGGAGAATGTTGCCGATTTTTCCTTTTTCTTTTTTGTGTGGTGGGTGGAAAATCTTCAACCCCTCCCGCTCTTAGGCAGAGCGGAAGGGAGTGTCAGACTTCTACTGACTAAAAACCACCCATGTTACTTCTTAGCCCTTCATGTCAAGGCCGCGGTATCTCTTGCGAACAACCCGCAGCCCGACGATTTTTCCCTTATCAAGTTTTTCCAAAAGCAATTCAACTAAACTATATCAATCCTACTACCTACTAATATTATCAATGCGAAAGTTTGTTAGGATGTATGGATGGATGTTTGTTACTCTTTCACGCAAAAACTACTGAACGAATTACGATAAAATTTGGTACACGGATAGTTTATAACCTGGATTAACATATAGGATAGTTTTTATGCCGATTTTATCTTCCCGTGGGATAATTTTTGAGTTGTAGCGGGCGAAGCCGCTGACAACACCTAGTAATTAATATAATATGACAGTAAAAAATATTACTGCGAAAAAAAACTATTTACCGTGAGAAAGGTCAAAGTGCTACGCCGTAGGATTGCTACGGCGTAGCGATTATTCTACAAGGCCTCGCTACGGCGCCACTGCTACGCTTTTCGTAGCCTGACTTCATTCAATATTTTTAAACCTAAGTTCATCCCTTAGTAATTATTATTGGTATGATCAGTTTTATCTTCTACCTTTTGTTTTAACTATATACAGGTTGGTGCCGACAATACGACAATAAATGAAACCACTGGTAGTTCTAGTTCATAGGAACATTATTAAACTATCAAATAAATCTTAACACCAAAATTATTTTTTTTTTTTTGAATTTGTTTATTTTATTACAATCTAGCCTAGTAAGGCTAATAAGCAATTTTAATGTAACTTAATTTGCTAAAAGTAAAAGTATATCTAAGAGCACGTCCATTGCGTTTACTTAGCGTCTATTAAGGTGAAGTCACTTTGTTCTTGTGTCCATATAAATAACTCGTATATTACACTCGATTAATAACCTCAAGATCATGGCTTGGAATGCTAATGGACTGCTGCAACACCAACATGAGTTACAAGTAGTCCTAGATACAGAAAACGTAGATATAATTAAAAATTTGAAAAAAAAAACAATAAAACTAAGTAGCATAAAACTGTAAACGAAATACATTACAATTTACAAACAAATATTGGTTTACTAACCTTAGGAATAATTTTCACTGATTAACGTGTGGAAATACAATGACACATTTAGGCAGGGTGGTAGGTTATTGTCGTATCGTCGGCACCACGACGGTGTTAGGATTTATTTGATAGTTTAAAAATGTTCCTATGAAGTAGAACTACCAGTGGTTTTATTTATTGTCGTATTGTCGGCACCAACCTGTATATAGTTAGTGTCAAACAGAAACATCAATTACCTAAAAGTAATTCCAATGCTTTATTTTGCTCAAGAAGCTCGCTGCAAAAACTATTTAGATTTTACGGGGGACTAATTAAAAACCTTCCGACAAACAGAGTGACTGCGGTGCTACTTCCTGCCTGATCGACCCTGATCGACCTAGCCACTTACTGGAGTGTCCAAAGAATCCGTACACCTGCACATTAGAGGACTTAAAACAAACTACAGACGCCGAAAAGTAGCACCTTCCAAGTCATTCTACGTAAGGAGGCCGCGATATATTCTCGACTGATCGGCCTAGTTAGATCGATCTGCGATCTGGCCAGGCAAACTTACTGGAGTGTATATACACCTGTTTATTCTAGGACTTAAGAACACTACAGACGCCACGATTAACGTGACCAGGGCATCTTGTCATGTAAACTAGCACCTTCCAAGATATAATATTCCACGTAAAGAGGCCGCGATATACTCTCGTAGAAACAGCAAAGCCAAAGCAACTTCAATGTGCACACATGACCGCGAACGAGCTGGGACAGAAGGCAGGGTCGCACTGTTAGCGGAGCGGGTGATTTTCTTATAGGGTTTGGCGGAACCCCACGGGCGTATTCTCTTTACGACTTCAGTGTTTGGGTAAAATTCATTTACTAAAGTATGACGTGTCAATAGCGATTTTAAAATCAATTTTAAACAACAAGCGATACTTTCACTTTTCAAACCTCAAACTTCTAAGTCATAAAACCGCGAGAAATATTCTCTGCATTCGAAATCAACTCACGTCACTTAAAATAAAGAGTATATTTATTTAAATTTCGTGTGCAAAAGTGGTACATAGGCGGATTTAATGCCACAAGCCATTCTCTACCAGTCAACCTTTGGGTCAAATAGGAAAGTACTGTATAAGGAAAATCTGAACTCAAGATGAAATCATGATCATCCACAGCCCGGCTTTACAGGCCTCTCTTCATTTGTGCCAACCTCCACGTGCCTGCGATTACCACAATGTCGTTTGTTCATTGTGCCACTAGGCATATAAAAAAAAACACACATTTAGTCTCCCGGTAAAACTGGGACCTAACCTCATCCATTTACGCGGTCTCAAAAGCGGTCGGCTCAGCTAAGATTGAGCCTCCAAGACACTGCCTACAGCTATGAATTCAAATGAAACGTTTGACCAAACGTTGGCACGACCGACCAACGTTTGGTCAAAGTTTTCTGCCAAGTTGGCTTTAGTTTCTAACAGTTTGGTGGCAGTTACATCTGTGGTTTGATTGACGAAGTTGGAGGTTAGTGAATTGATTTGATCTTTATGTAGTTCTGGGATTGCGTGATTGGTTTTAATGACGGGTATTTAAAACGCCTGGATATGGAATTTTTTTTGAATTACTGGTTTAGTTTTAAAGGAATGTAACGCTGGTGTTTTCATGATAAGTTCATTTGTATTATGCCGCAAACGAAAAGTTCATTTGTATTATGCCGCAAACGAGATTAATTTATTAGAGCTTTTAGCAGCTAAATGGAGATGCCCATCTCTTTTATTTATTCAAGTATTTACTTATTTATATTTTTTCTGTATTTTCGTCACAATTCTAACCATTTTCAAAATTCAGTTTTCGTTTGTTAAATGTTGGACAGTCTCCTTATAAAACTTCATAATCAATACCTATCAATAGTAAATGCGTAAGTAACTTTGTCTGTTATCTTTTCACATCTTCTTTTCACCTGCCTAGCCTTATCCCAAATACGTTGGGAACGGCTTCCAGAACTGCCTATCTGACCTCTACAACCCAATTAATATTGGGTATATCACCCAATTGGGGATGTCCCTTGAGGAGCTCGTGGCTTAATAAGAACTGCCACTCGGGTCGATCTTTAGGTAAAGCTGTGCTTGCCTAGGTCGGTCTGTGGATGGGTGACCGCCCGACATACCGAGTTTCCTCCGTGCCTCGGAAAGCACGTTAAGCTGTTGGTCCCGGCTGCTATATATAGATCTTTGGCAGTCGTTACAGGTAGTCAGTGACCTGAAATTCTGACATCCAGTCTTACCAAAGAGTATCGTATTACCTAGAATTAACTGGGTTGTGGAGGTCAGATAGGCAGTCGCTCTATGTAAAATACTGGTATTCAGCTGCATCCGGTTAGACTGGAAGCCGACCCCAACATAGTTGGGAAAAGGCTAGGCAGATGATGATGATGTCCCTTGATAAGATTGGTCGTCAGACTTACGGACCACTGGCTGTAGCGACAGCGACTGAAATCGTCACCCCATTCCACCTTTATATCTTTTCAAACCCACTGGTTCGTCAATAACGTAATTTCTCCGTGGAACGAGTGCAAGTTCAAGGCGAACACTGTTACTGCTTTATGAGCACATTAACCTAGTTTACTGCTGAGACTGTTACTGGGTTATGGTGTGAGATGACGAGATGTACACTTGCAAGGTTTAAAATGCCACCGATGACGCTATGCAAGTGGTAAAATTCTGAAAATGACGTGCCAGTGACACGAAGAAGAAAAAGAAGTGTAAGAAGTATTGCGTCGCAGTTCCTTTTTCATTGATAGCCACATAGGTAATAAGAATTGCTGAGTATGATGCTCTGGGTTTGATTCCCAGGTCTTATTCTTAGTCCCGTCAGGACTGTGGGTTGTTCCCGTCGGGGTTCTTCGAAAGAGATACCGCGGCCTCAGCACAAAGGGCTAAGAAGGAACATGGGTGGTTTTAAGTCAGTAGAAATCTGACACTCCCTACCGCTCTGCCCAGAGCGGGAGAAGCCATTTGATGATTTCCCACCCACCAAAAAAAAAATCTTATTCTCAGTAAAGACCCGGTGTCTGAATTCGAGCGCAGCTAACGACTGTGATCACGGGAATCATCATCATTCTCTTGCCCTTATCCCAATTCATTTGGGGTCGTCGCAGCATGTCTTTTTCTTCCATATTTCTCTATTTCACTTTATCTCATTAGTCTCCTTTCTTGCCATATCATTCTTTACACAGTCAATCTATCATTTCTTTTGTGTTCCTCTACTCTTGTATCACTACATTCATACTCAAAACTATCCTCACAACATTTTCCTCATGCTTTCGCATCACATACCCATACCACCACAACCGATGATCGCACAATATTTTCAGTCACCGGCGCCACTTTCAGACTTCCTCTTGTATAGTGTGATCACGGGAATATGGACCAAAATAACCCATAAAACCAAAATCTGTTCAACACTAAATCTAACATGAACATACGCTTGAAATTAATAGCTCTAGCCATAACCATATAATCGTATTTACAAAATAAATGCAAACTCAACCGCATAATTTAAATCGGAATATTATACTAAACATAAAACCGTGAAATAGTCCATTGCAACATCTATTATTCCATTTTCATTACAAAGTACTATTCCAAAATGCCAGTTGTCATAATAAATCCAAATAACTGTTTAGTTAAAACAATAGTTAGCCAAAATAACACTAGAAAACGAAGTTTTATTTCAGTACTCGAAATAATCATCAAAGTCCAAGTTTTATAGAAAACCGTAAATGCTGCCACATATTGTTACAAAAACACAGTTTTTCCCTTTAATCCCAAAAAGAAATTAACATAATTTATTTCTAGACGAATTCCCTGATCCGAACACAAAAGAGGCTATTAAAAGGCTAATTTCGGAACGCATTCATAAACGTCGTCGGTTACGGTGAACGTTCTAAATTCAAATTAAAACGCGCGGCAATTTTCATTCGACGTTCAACTTTGACAGTGTAAACACGTCTGTTGAACAAATATGGAAGTTTTAAATGTTGGAAAATTAATTAGATACAGTAAGAGAAAGTTGGGTCGGATTTTGTATGAGTAGGTATACGTGTCTGTTTGTCTTTGAAGATTTAATTGGGTGTTAAAGGAATGATGTCGACCGCTTAGGATTTAATCATGAGGCCTATAATATAATTATTGACTGATTTACTCCACATAATTACAATTAGTTTTAACTCTTGTTTACTCTTGTGTAACTAATGTTATATTTAGATTTAATCTGTAATTCAGCGGTGGCACCGTGGTGGCGGCCCCGACTTACGAACAGTAAGTCGTGGGTTCGAACCAGAGAGGCGCATAACTTTGTGTATTTATTTCATCACTGCTGCTCTCGAAACGTTGAAGGAAAACATCGTGAGGAAACCGGCATGTCTTCAACCAAAAAATTCGAAGACTTGTGACATCTACCAACCCGCACTGGGCCCGCGAGGTGGATTATAGCCCCTTTCTCTCCTAGAGAGGAGGCCTGAATCTGTGCAGTGGGAACTTTATAGGCTGATGATAATAATGATGACGTAATTCTCGAAAGGTTAGACAGAGCTGTCCCTAATGGTATAGCCCCATATCGCCAGTTATAGACCCATGTCGGGGCTGCGGGTCCCGTCGGGGCTGCGGGTTGTTCGCAAGAGATACCGCGGCCTCGACATGAAGGGCTAAGAAGGAACATGGGTGGTTTTTAGTCAGTAGAAGTCTGACACTCCCTTTCGCTCTGCCCAAGAGCGGGAGGGGTTATTTGATGATTTTCCACCAGCCCAAAAAAAAAAAAATGTAATCGGTGGCGAGCCTATTGCCATCAACAAGGCACAAATATAAACTCAATCGCTGCTACTGAGTTATCATATCCTCACATAAACCCAATTACACATTGCCCGAACTAGAATCGAATTCAAGACCTCATGCTAAGCAGTAGCGTGCTGGCAACCACTAGACCAACAAAGGTTATTATAGTTTTTATTACATGTTAATGTCTCCTCCGGTATATATCAACAAGTAACGACAATAAAAGGTCGTGAGCGAACATAAATAACATCTAAAGATTCAATAAGTCAATAGGATCTCCGTTGTGAAAGCCACAAATCTTCTCAATCGGATTGGCTGTGGTAATAATAAAAAATCGGGGAGTTTCGAGGCCTGTTTCATCGGCTATTATCATTTTCTTGGAAGGTCCTTATTTTCCTCGTTTTTAAGGTAAGCCTATTTGATCATCTTGTTGTATGGTTGATTACAGGTTTCAATGTCATGCAGGGCTAATGCGTATCTTTTTAAATGTCAGTGGCTATCAAAGTTGACGACACGGTTGGCGCAGTGGCTGAGCAATTGGACTGCTGCGCTGTATGTCGCGGGTTCGATCCCCGCACGGAACAAATATTTGTATGATCTACAGATAATTGTTTCGGGTCTGGGTGTTTGGTTGTGTATGTGAGTTTAAATGTTTGTGAACGCACCCACGATACAGGAGAAATTCCTAGTGTGGGGCCACGTTTTAAAAAAAAAAAAAAAAAAAAAAAAAAAAAAAAAAGTGTCCATCGATTAACTGTCAAATGGTTCAATTTTGTACCAAACCATAACCATTTGACAGTTTATCGATGGACACTATGATAGCCACTGACATTTAAAAAGATACGCATTAGCCCTGCTGGTCAGGTAGTGTTATTTGATTCTGGCAGAAAATTCCCTGAAGGTGGAACAAAATTTGTAAACTGCCAATAGACTCATACACAACCCGCAACAGTACGATTAAATGGCGGAACGACATACACTTCTGCTCATCCATTCAGATAAAACGGTGGGGCAATGACTAAGTCATATGTAATATCATATATAATTTATCATATATTTCATATAATATAAAATTCTCGTGTCACAGTTTTCGTTGCAATACTCCTCCGAAACGGCTTGACCGATTTTGATGAAATTTTTTGTGCTTATCCGGTATCTATGAGAATCGGCCAACATCTATTTTTCATACCCCTAAGTATTAAGGGTTGTCCACACCAAACATTTTTTTAGTCACCCATCAAAGTTACCGGGAACGAAGTCGCGGGCATCAGCTAGTTTCATATAATAAAATTATCATTCTAATATTATAAAGGCGAAAGTTTGTGTGTGAGTGTGTATGTTTGTTACTCTTACACGCAAAAACTACTGAACGGATTTGGATAAAATTTGGTACACAGATTGTTTATAACCTGGATTAACACATAGGATGGTTATTATCCCGATGTTATTTTCCCGTGGGATAATTTTCGAGTTGTAGCGGGCGAAGCCGTTGGCAGCAGCTAGTCTGAAACAAATGGCGCTAGTACTCGTATAACTGGTTTCAAGCATCGTGATTGGTTGAAAATCTCAGATTCTTCTTATTTTTCATGTGGTTAGACCCTAAACTGGTGTCAGAGTTTTAATGACGACCATGGGCTGCTGACTTGGCTTTACAATTTATTAAAAAAAAATATTACGCTACCGACAAATAGCTCTTAACCTTCTTCCTTATTAAAACTGTGTTAAGCCCGGTTTCCACTAAAACGGAGACGAGAGGAGATGTGCGAAAATCGGCAAATCACTTTAGTTAAAATCTACATCTAGTCTTTCACCCTGCCTGTGATTACTTGAATTTGGCACATCTCCTCTCCGCTTTTGAGGAAACCGGGTCTTAATCAAAGCAAGCCTTACGTTTCAACAAAAAACCAGTCACTACATATCAATAACTTCATAGACTAAAACAATTCCACCATAACTAAGAGCCTAAAGCGACCCCCAACCACCCAACAACCACCTACGTCATAAAAGTGTACCCACTTAACCGTTTACACCCCATCCCGTATGAAAGGGGGCCATTACATTATAAAGGGCCTACTTTATCATAACACACACGAAAATTTTAAACTCAACGACTTTTACTGACTACCCTCAAATGAGGAGATAAATATTGTGGAGTTTTGTGGGTGCTAGAGTTAATGTGGGATGGTTTATTAATATCAATATTACGCTATTATTTACGACGAGTTTGTTAGAGGTGTGCGTAGAGTACATCCATATTTTGCTAGTAATATTTCAGTTTCATTTGAAAGTCTGTCAACCAGTCTTATCAAAGGGTATCGTTTATCTCTGTACTGTGTTGTGGAGGTTAGATAGGCAGTCGCTCCATGTAAATAGAGGCTGCATCCGGTAACAGTAATTGAATACCCCTTTTTTCCTTTTTTTTTGGCGGGTGGAAAATCATCAAATATCTCCTCCCGCTTTTGGGCAGAGCGAAAGGGAGTGTCAGACTTCTACTGACTAAAAACCACCCATGTTTCTTCTTAGCCCTTCATGTCGAGGCCACGGTATCTCTTGCGAACAACCCGCAGCCCCGACGGGCGTCGTCCCTTCCATGTTGCTGACATCTCTTTGAGGCGTGCGTGGAACACGATCGCGCTGTCGACACGGCCTATCGTCGTCATAAGACGGACGGACGGCGAGCTAGCCTATCACTCACCGTCCACAGGCCCGCGTCTACGGTGGCCGGACGCCATCACGTGGGCACTTTAATACCCCTTGGTTGTCAGACTTCCGGCCACTGACTACCTGTTACGGCCGTCAAGGATCTACAAGTGACAGCCAGACCAACGGATTAACCTCTTGAACGTCCGCTAACATTGCTTGAATGTCTTATGATCCACCGGGTGATCATAAGGACGCTCGAAGACTTAACGTGCTTTCCGAGGCACGGAGGAAACTTGGAATGTGATAGGTGATCACCCCTCCACAGACCAACCTAAGCAAGTGCGACTTAACCTGAAGATTGATCCGAGCGTCTGTTATTGTCTAGCCTCGAGTTCTTCCTGACTTCAACAATCATAATATTTATGTTTTATTTAAACGTTCTGCAAGTATTCTATTTCATATTAAACCAACAGTTTCCTCCACCCGTATCCCACATAAAGGGTGTGGTTAAAAGCGCTCCTTCGCACGCAAGTCGGACGCGGGTTAATATTTCACACCGTGTCACCCTCTCCTTGTATTCAACAAGTTAACGATATTAATGCGTTTTATACAAGTTGGAATTGGTACTTTTTTCTTGTTCAAATTGTAGGGTAAAAGGAATTTGTTTGTCGGAAGTTTTTCTGGGTGAAGATGGGTATTAATAACATCGTACTGTATCATCAATCTAATTTGTAAGATAGTGAATATTTTTTTCTTACGATCACATGTCAGGAACGTAGCATTTGCATATTGTTCAATATTTCGCTTTAACAACGCTTGGCAAATATTTTACAAATGCAATTTAGAGATTATATGGAAGAAATTAATATGTTTCATTATTCGACGCTAAAATTATGTAGCGGGACTATTCTCCGAACAAACAAAATTGTCTCTATTTAAGTTTTTAGCGGAGCAAATAATATAATTCTAAGAAAAGAAATCATAAATCTTAATTTAACTGTATCCTACTAAGAAAAAGGTTTATAAAAATCTTCATAAAACTTCTATTACTCAGTAAACCAGCTAACAACATCAAAGCACCTCGCAAGAAAGTTGAACAGAAAATCCAATTTGTAATCTCCAAGTAATAATTTAGTAAAAATTCCGACGTCACTCCCCGGAGTATATTATTATGGCGGCAGAGATTTTTTCTCATTTTCTACGTGATGCCAACACTTAGCTATACTGACGATGTGAATACAGGAGGATTACATGATGTAGTTACATGTCTTCGAATTGATCTGTTTAACAGAAATGTTGAGAGGAAAACAGATTTAAATCATTGGATGCGATCTCACCTGCGATAAAGAAAGTTTAGGACAGGAAGAATGGGCTGGCATTATAAATACGATGTGAGTGAGTGAGTGAGACAAATGTTAAAAAATTAGCTGTGACAGACGGACAGACAGACAGATACACGAGTGTTCCTATAAGGGTTCCGTTCCGTTTTTTCCTTTTGAGGTACGGAACCCTAAAAAAACATGCGTCGTATTTGAACTCTTCATTATAACATCATCATCTGCTTAGACTTTTGCCAACTATGTTGGGGTCGACTTCCAGTCCAATCGGATGCGGCTGAATACCAGTATTTTACAGGGACGACTGACTATCTGACTTTGACCTCCATAACCCAGTTAGAACTGGGTAATACGATACTGCGATAAGAGCAGTGGTGGTCCAGTGGTTGCGGCCCCGACTTCCGAACAGTGAGTCGTGGGTTCGAACCCAGGCAGGCACATTACTTTGAGTAATTTATTTCATCACCACTGCTCTCAAAACAGTGAAGGAAAACATCGTGAGGAAACCGGCATGTCTTAGAACCAAAAAATTGGAAGACATGTGACATCTACCAACCCGCACTGGGCACGCGTGGTGGATTATAGCCCATCCCTCTTGTAGAGAGGAGGCCTGAGTCCCTGCAGTGGGAACATTCCAAGCTGATGATGATGAATACGATACTTCTTGGTAAGACTGGTTGCCAGATTTTTGGGCCACTGACTACCTATCGTCAGAGATCTACAAATTACAGGCGGAACCAACGGCTTTAAGCGCTTTCCGAGGGGTCCGTGGCTTAGGCCCCCAGTGGTTGAGGCACCTGTGGCCGACGCCCCCGATACGATTAATTTAAAATCTTTTTTTTTTGTGCTTTTTCACTTAGTACAGAGGCACTGGAGGAAACTCTGTATGTAAAGGGTGGTCACCCATTTGCGAACAAACCTAAGAAAGCGTGGCTACTCGAGTGGTTGTTATTATTAACCACGAGCGAACAGTAATAAACAACTCCAAACCCGATTCATGTTATTTTTTCTTCAAATTATGTATTTTGCATTCGCAATATCTTATTCCATCTATTTCAGCAGTAATTTTCCTCTTACGACAAACAAAAAAACACAATAGCTACCTGCCTACGTGATTGTTTCAATCCGATATAAAAGTATGAAATTTTGTTTAACCCCCAAATGCAAGCGGTGCTTATTTCGAACAAATCCGTTCGTTCGAGCGTTCGATGGGAATTGTCAATTCCCGTGGCAGACGTTACCTGCTCGGATTGGTAAAGTGTTGAGAAGTACATGCTGTTTTTATTTTGTTTCTTTGGTGGGAAGTTTTGGTTGTAAGAAAAAGTTTTTCTTGTGGCTCTTATTTTTGGTATATGTGTTATCTCTACAACTGTTCACTGTAAACAGGAAATGGTTTGAATATCCCAAGTATTATGTACTAAGTACAAAAATATTTGTTTTTTTCGCAACCTTCATAGTTTTTTTTAAAGCGATCTGCAATTAGGATGACGGCTCAAACCAAACCATTCACCTAATCATGACTCTTTTCTTTTATACCACAATAAATCATCTCCGCGTTAAAAATAGACTATAAAACCGCCATCAAAACGTAACAAAAACCATATTTTATTTTCTCCCTCCAAAAATAAACAGGTGACATTCCCACTCAGCCCAAAACTAAAAACATAATAAACAAAAGACAACGATCAATCATACGGCGAGAACGCGCGACGCAATACAACAAAAAAAAAGTACAACAGGCATAGACAAATGACGGGAGCTACAAGAGTTTATCCCTTTAGCGAGTGAGAGAGGACGGGGTCAAACAACTGAATAATTCAGAACGAATATAAGTTCAACAAGTCTGCAGGATAGGGTTATGTTGGCTGTGGACCGATTTATCGATGTTTTTTTATGAATTTAATATCGATTTAGAATTTTATCTGAAATCTTTTTTTGACCTCGAAATACGTATTAAAGGAAGCAATGTGAATACCACGTGAACTGCCTCTTTGTTCTAGTGGTTGTTAGCGCGACTGCTGAGGACGAGGCCCGGGGTTCCAATCCCAGGTCGGGTAAAGTGCTATTGTATTTTCCATGAGGAATTTCTCAGTAGCAGCCACGGAGTCTGGATTTGTGCCTGATTGACGGCAATAAGATCGCCCCTTATTACATGGGACTTAGACAAAGCATAACTGGCAAAAAGTGGGTGTACTATTAGGCACACCTCTGCATAACCCTTCCGGGATTACAGGCGTGATGTTATGTTATAATCTTTAAAAACGGTCTTAAGGAGCAGAGCAGAAAAAGAAACGCCGCCGGGTGAAACCACAACGCACAGGTAGTTCTTGAATAAACAATGTTATATAGGGTGTAAAAGTACCCTTAACGAAAACGAAGGGCATTTGTTCTCCCCACCACTGCGATAATTTTTTTGTTCTAGACCATACCTGGGAACCTCCTAGTTACGGAGATATTGGGGGGTCAAAGTTCCAAATTTTTCACAGCTTTTTTTGTAAATACTAGTATTTCTTCAGGTTTTAACTTTACTTAAATTACCTCCATGACCCGTTTACTATCCAAAGCATCCACTAGCACAATGTTTTAGATTGCTACTTTGAGTTTTACCGTAAAATGTGATTTTTGACCGCAAAAAAAAAGTCATTTCCCAGCAAAAATTTTTGCGTAGGGGTACTTCGTTTGATGTACAGAATGCTTGGTTGACGGATGCGTGAAGGGTTCGTTTACACCCTGTATAATGTGAGTAATAACTGGTCAATTTCAATATTTTATTATAACATGAATTCTATCTAGTAGTTTCGATATTGAACAAATAGAAATACCAAAGCTTTCAATACGGACGAATATTCTAGAATTATAATATTCTAGTTTTATGTATACGATTATAGAATTTCTCATGAAATTCAAACTGAATTCAAAAGGCTAATCGGAATATGGAAGGACGATTGTATTTAATTCTACATCATTTCTTGGTATTCGATTGTTAAAGAGCAAAATTGTTGTCAGTAAACGTTACCTATGTTTAACCGTAAATAAAAGTCTAAATCGATTTATTGGTTAGTTTTTGAAAAAGTTTTATTATTAAAACTAGGTGATGCCCGTGGCTTCGCCCGCGTGGATGTCGGTCAAATTATATACTAAAACCTTCCTCTCGAATCACTCTATCTATTAAAAAACCGCTTCAAAATCCGTTGCGTTGTTTTAAAGATTTAAGCATACATAGGGACGGACAGACAGCGGCAACGACTTTGTTTTAGACTATGTAGTGATAGTGATGTTGTGATTAAAAAGGCTACCAAAGTGCCTTTTATTATATTATATAATCACGAGCGTGTTATGATAGTTTCAAACGTAAGAAAAATGAAGTAAGTAAAACAGTGGGTTCTACAAGAATACTTAAAATACAACAAAGAAAATCAGTTATTTCTCATCTGCATACATAATTATTATGAAAGCTTTGCGAAAAAGCACTTAACTGTTGCAATGATTTTTAATTTCACTGAGGAAAAGCGCGTTTTGTACCTCGAGATTTACAAATTAATTAATTTAATAGTAGCACTTAACCACGTTACCTGCATAATTAAAATATTACTAGAACAAACAGAGAACGTTCGTAGTCTTGGCAAATCATGCTTTTTTTTTTTGGCGGGTGGAAAATCATCAAATAACCCCTCCAGCTCTTGGGCAGAGCGAAAGGGAGTGTCAGACTTATACTGACTAAAAACCTCCCATGTTCCTTCTTAGCCCTTCATGTCGTGGCCGCGGTATCTCTTGCGAACAACCCGCAGCCCCGACGGGGAGCAAATCATCAGACACCTCCTTTCTTGCCACATCATCCTTTACTCAGTCCACCCACCGCTCTTACAAAACAGAAATCGATACAGTTCTGTAGTATAATACGGATCTTTTCATTGAAGCACTACAACATTTTACAAAATCGATACGGTCGCATCCCTATTCCGGCGCACCTCACTAAAAGACAACGTTCGGTACATCAGCATAGTTTTACAAGCAAAAGTGACGAATACATAACGCATGCGGAATTTATTGGAGGCCATGTTTCCTTCTTGTCACAAATACGAATGTGTACTGAAAATGTATGAGACCTTGGAGTTTTCGCTGAATTCTGATGTAAGTTTGTTTGGACCTGCATGTACCTACGAATAGTCTGATTTATTTGTATTTTGATATCATACTGGGGCAATGAAAGGAAAAGGTGTTAATAATAGAGTGATGGTTGACAGGCGAGAAAAGAAGAAACCTCAAGTAACACAGAACAAGGGCAGGAAGATCATCATGCCCCGGCTAGGGAATAGATAACAATTATGCTGTCATTTTCAAAGCATTTCGTTTTTTTTAAACGATTTTCAACAGAATCAACATAGGTACATGTTCTGATAGCTCATGGTCAGTCCAACACATTTTTCATCCTGAAAATCGCTGATAGAAATGATGAGTTTGTGGCTTAATAATAAATAAAATCTTAGAATAGGTAGTTAACAAAAAAACTGCGGTATACGATGAAACTGAAAGCCGACCCCAAAATAGTTGGGTAAAGGCAGGCAGATGATATCAATTAATTTCTCTAGGCCAGGGATTTTAGGCACAGCACCGAATTTCAGGCACAGCACCGAATTTTTAACCATGCTTTCCTCTATGGCCTACGAGTAATTATTGTCAGAGATGAATGACATAAGATTCGATTAGAAACCGTTTGGTAGAGGAGTCCAGTTCAAAATGCAATCTACTAAAAGTAACCTCTTACGACCCTTTTACTACAAATATAAATTACTTATCATCTAATCAGCAACAACAGAAGTTACACTAATGTTACTTTAATTTGAATTACACGTAGAATTAAAACATTTTTGAAAAAACTAGACCTATATCGTATATAGGTCAAGTTTTTTTCTTTTTGGTAGTAAATAAAGTTTTTAGATGAAAATATTTAGTTTAATTATCTGCCAATAAGAATTACTGCCGCACTCAGAGAGCTTTAATGATTACTTAGGCCATCACTTAGTAAAGGTTTTGACAGTTTTGTCATACAAAAGTATGTCACTTTTTTACTAAGTGACGGCTTAAGTAATCATTAAATATCTCTGAGTACTGCAGTAAGCAATATTATTCGACGGCACGTGCAAGGTCTTTATAAACATTTATTTTAGAAAAAATGTCACGTTGATAAATAAAGGTGCGCCATCCCTGCTCTAGGCTTTCTAGATAGCGTTTTCTTTCATACAACTAAGTATAAAGTTTATTATTATTATAAAGGAAACTGAAAATCACTTCAGTTTTCAGTTCATTAAGCTCACAGGTGTTCTTAAAGTTTCCACTTTAGTTACAATCTGGTATAGTGGCGAAAGCGACCTACTTTTATACTTCTACTCTTAATTTATTTTATACAGTTCTAACTTTATAAGTGATATTCGTTAATTTGCGCTAAGTTATGCTTTTAATACTGATTAAATTGCTTTATCTAACTAAATAAGTAGGAAAGTTGGTTTAGTGAGGTAATTAGGTTAACTGAGAGATTTATTTATTTAAAAAACAGCGTTACATAAAAAAAACCGGCCAAGTGCGAGTCAGACTCGCGCACCGAGGGTTCCGTACAAATATTATATGATGTAACTAAAAATTTATGCTTTTCGCAATTTTTCCTTTATCTGTGTTATAAGACGTTGCTTCGTACCAAATTTCAAGATTCTGAGTTCACGAGAAGTACCCTGTAGGTTTTGATTCCCTTGCGAGTAGTGGCGAGTTTCAAAATATGCGGTTTTAATTCCTGTTTCTTTTGATTGCGTTGACATAGAAGTTTGATTTTGTTACAGCTTAAAGGTATTATAGATTTGAGTATTTGATATGAATTTCAATATAATACCACTACGCGTTCATGAGGAAAGGGGTAGTAAGTTTAAAATTATTAAAAATATTTTTATTATATGATATAACTAAAAATGTATACTTTTCGCAATTTTTCCTATATCTCTGCTATAAGACGTTGCTTCATACCAAATTTCAAGATTCTGAGTTCACGGGAAGTACCCTGTAGGTTTTGATTCCCTTGCGAGTGTCGAAAATTTGCGGCATAAACGGGAGTATCTTTTGATCGCGTTGACTTAGAAGTTTGATTTTTTCACAGCTCCAAGAGACCATAGACTTGAGTATTTGATATGAATTTCAGCTTGATACCTCCACGCGTTCCTGAGAAAAAAGGTCTTGACAGACAGACAGACAGACAGACGGACAACAAAGTGATCCTATAAGGGTTCCGTTTTTACCTTTTGAGGTACGGAACCCTAAAAACAAAATAATGTATACTCTTTTACATTATTGTAAGGGTCGTAGCAGGTGGCGTTCAATGGTTTCCTTGCTGTTTTCTCATGGGGGTCCAATGGGAAAAAAGCACGACGTTTATGTATAAATTGATGTATGTATGAACTTGACATACTTAAAATAAATTGAGAAATAGATAACTGCCTCGATAACGCTGTTCTAGTGGTCAAAACCGTGATAGTTCTTGTCCTTGGGTCCGATTACCAGGTCGAGCAGTGTTATTAGGTTTTTCAGCATCCTACAAGATAGTTTTTAAAAAAAGTCACAGCACTTGTTCAGAATAACTGATGGACGCTACCAAAAAGTCGCATTACTTATAACCCTGTTCTAGACCGAGTCGATTTAGATTGCACATTAAGAAGAAGATGCTAAGTGTACCACTTCAAAATCCTCAAAACACAAGCATCCTCTCCAATGGACGGTTATATAAAAGCCGCTCCGCATTCTCCGCCGCTTGCAGTTCCCAACTTGTTAGGAGCATCTCAAACTTGTCCCAACTTTAAAGATTTAGAACTTAGACCGGCCTGCACTTGACTGTGCAGCCGCTGGATCGTTATGTACTGATATTGTATGCAGTTTTATTCAAGAACTAGCAGCCTGACCTGGCTTCGCATGGGTGGACCATTATTTTTTAAACTAGTGATAAATATAGGCTACGTTACTCAGAGATAACGTACTCGTAGCATCCAGATGGAGAAATTATTTTTGAAATTGGTTCAGAGACCAATTTAAAAATAATGGAGTTTAAGATTTTAAACTGACATGGTCACTAGCACTATTATTTATACTGAAAACGGGATATTACATATATTCCACCCGCAATGACTTCAGTTTATCCGTGATCATGGTGCTTGTAACAGCGCCGAAATATCGGGAACTCGAAACAATCAGTAAACATGGTAAATATACCGTTTTCAGTATAAATAATAATGGAGTTTAAGTTTATTTGTTACTAGCGGACGTCACGCGGTTTCACCCGCGTAGTTTCCCGTTCCCGTGGGAATACAGGGATAAAAGATAGCCCGGGGATAGTTTAGCTTCCCAACGGTGAAAGATTTTTTTAAATCGGTCCAGTAGTTTCGGAGCCTATTCGTTACAAACAAACAAACCAACAAATCTTTCCTCTTTATAATATTAGTGTAGACAAACATACAACAATACAAATCTTCATAATATTACTAGCTGGTGCCCGTGGCATCGCCCGCGTGGATGTCAAAAACTCGTCAAATTATCTAGGTACTAAAACCTTCCTCCATGATGATGATTAGTGAAAATAAATATTCTGTGGTCCCGGCTTTCATTCCGATATGTTTGACAATTATTACGTATTCACAGAAACCAGAAAGTCTATTGCAAGTATATATAGTGTCATTTGTAGATCTTAGACAGTTGTTTCAGAAGCTTAAAGGTCTTTTTTTTTGGCGGGTGTAAAATCATCAAATAACCCGCTCTTGGGCAGAGCGGAAGGAAGTGTCAGACTTCTACTGACTAAAAACCACCCATGTTCCTTCTTAGCTCTTGCGCCGAGGCCGCGGTATCTCTTTCGAACAACCCGCAGCCCCGACGGGAAGTTTAAAGGTCTAACAACCATTCTTAGTCAGGGGCGACGTCAGACAGTATATTGCAAGATGATGATGATTTGATATGAATAAGAGATAGGTTTCAGACATACCGGCTGTTTTTCAATATGGAAAAAAACTGGTACATACCTGCAACAAAAATGAAATCAAAATTAGGCTGTGAAAAAGAAATAGAAATATCCTAGAACCAGAAATTCGATAAAATGTGATTAGCGTGGTGGATTACGGCCTATCCCCTGTCATTGTAAGGACGCCCGTGTCCCAGCAGTGGGAATAAGGCTAATTATGCTAACAAGAAAGTGTCTTCGTCCTTGAGTTGCAAGTCCAACAATAAATTAAATTAGGTACCTTTTAAAGTACTACAGAAGCATATTAATGTCCCATCTAAATACGCTGTTCTCTAGCAAAGTACCAGACGGTACCAATGATCACTTGGTACCATGTCAGTCACGTAACGCTATACCTTATTGAGTTTACAGATCACACGATACATTTGGAATCTTTAAAAGTTCATTTACATCGGCTTTTAAGCGGGCTAAGTTAAATTGACGTTGTGTTTGTACATGTCTCGTGTTTGGAGTGAGGTCGGCTTCAGTAATTTCAGTTACCAAATAAAATGCTCGTGGCTAAATAATAAGTGCTACTCGGGTTGATCTATATGTTAAGCCGCGCTTGCCTAGGTTGGTCTGTGGATGGGTGACCGCCCATTACATAACGAGTTTTCTCCGTGCCTCGGAAAGCACGGTAAGCTGTAGGTTCCGCTGCCATAATTATGTAGAAGGAAGTTGTAGAAAAATCAGACAGCTCATTACAAAACAATGCTTACATATCTCGCAATGATAACCTGACACAATATCCTTATAACAAGTTCAACTAAATCCCATTTAAAACATATCCCGGGTAATCTCCCCACCCTCCAGCTTATAGGTAACTATGTCACAAGGTCACACCTTGCCGACGCTACGGAGGTAAATCTTCAAGTAATTAAACTTCTACCGCTAACCTGTATCAACGAGATCTGGAAGCCATTTGTGATTTTGAATACTTATTCGATATAAAGGGTGTAAAAGTACCCTTAACGCAAACGGAGGACACTTGTTCTCCCCACCACTGCGATCATTTTTTTGTTCTAGCCCATACCTGGGAACCTCCTAGTTACGAAGATATTGGGGGTCAAAGTTCAAAATTTTTCACAGCTGCTTTTGTAAATACTAGTTTTTCAGGTTATAATTTTACTTAAATTACCTCCATGACCCGTTTACTATTCAAAGCACCCACTAGCACAATGTTTTAACAGTGCTACATTGAGTTTTACCGTAAAATGTGATTATTGACCCAAAAAACAAAGTCGTTTCCCAGCAAAAAATATTGCGTAGGGTTACTTAGTTTGATGTACAGAATGCTTGGTTGACGGCTGTGTGATGGGTTGATTTACACCCTGTCTACTGGATTAGAACTTATTGAAGTGTGTAGTGTGTAAGAGGTATAGATGAAAGATGATCACAGTGATATAATATATGTCAGTTATGTTTAAGTCTCATGTAATAGGGGGCGAGCCTATTGCTATCAAACTATGATGTTATGTTATGTTGGGGTCGGCTTCCAGTCTAACCGGATGCAGCTGAATACCAGTATTTTACATGGATCGACTGCCTTTCAGACCTCCACAGCCCAGTTAATACTGGGTAATACGATTCTCGATACGATACTTTGGTAAGACTGGTTGTCAGACTTTCAGGTCACTGACTACCAAAGATCTATAATTATTTACTACTAAGCTTGTTAGTAGCAATTTAGATATATATTTAGTTATAATTATAGTTATTAGACTGTAAGCTTTCCTAAAATAAGTAAATAAATAACTTATGTTGTAAATATGTAGATGGAAGTTGATCACATAACATACATGGGAATACACAAGTCACCAGAATTCAAATTTCCGATATCCACAAAAGATTTTAAGGTAATTTGTGGGGGACCATCCACCCCGTCAGGGCTACGGGTTGTTCGAAAGAGATACTGCGGCCCCGGCGCAAGGGCTAAGAAGGAGCATGGGTGGTTTTTAGTCAGTTGTAGTCTGATACTCCCTTCGGCTCTGCCCAAGAGCGGGAGGGGTTATTTGATGATTATCCACCCCCCAAAAAAAGGGTGACCATCCATTACATAACAAGTTCCACGAGGTCATGAGGTCAATAAAAAGATTACCAAACCGGGTATCGTATTACCCAGTAGCTTAGTAATGGAGGACAGATTGGTGATTGCTTCGATTAACATACTGGTATTCAGCTGCATCGCGTTTGAGCACAACATTGAGAAAAGGTTAGACACATGACAATCCGAGCAAAACCATGTGCAAAAGCTACTTCATTAAAAAGCATTGATACATCCCACCGCACCTAAAAACGCTGACAAAACAAAATAAATTCATAAATGAACATAATAAAAAAAACCGATGACGTAACACCTCACTTTAACACGTAACAACAACTATCTGAGGTGACGTCGACGTGGCGTGAACGTGACGGCCACGACACGTGTAATCGTGACGCGTGACTCGTGACCCGTGAGAAGGGTCGCTAGTGTAGGGACGATGTGGCGACGACACGGGGTTTAGGGGTAGTGTTGCTGTTTCATTGTTGATGGGGGGATGTTTTAGCAGTAGTGTGTCGTGTGGAAAGTTGTGTGTGAATAATACAGTGAAATATCTCGTTTTCAGGGTGGGAAAGTTCAGCCGGGGCTGCGGGTTGTTCACAAGAAATACCGCGGCCTCGGCGCAAGGGCTAAGAAGGAACAGGGGTGTTTTTAGTCAGTAGAAGTCTGACACTCCCTTTTGCTCTGCCCAAGAGCGGGAGGGGTTATTTGATGAATTCCACCATGCAAAAAAAAGAGAGTGAGAAAGTCTTAGTATAAATGTTTGATGGCTGAGTAGAGGAAGACCAAAGAAACGATGGATGGACTGTGTGAAGGATGATATAGCCCGCAAAGAGAAGTCTAATGAGATGATGAGTAATAGAGAAGTATGAAAGATGAGGTCATGCTGCGGTGATTGAAATTGGGATAAGGGCAAGAGAATGATGATGATTGACGGAAGGTAGTCAATCGGGTGTCGTGAACAACGTAAAAGAGACCCAAATCGGGTACTGCAAATTTTTCATCCGTTAAAATGATGCTAAAGTTCTGCCATTATCTACTTTTTAATTGCTAAATTGCACGCAGCCGTAAATAACAATTTTTAACAACAAAAATGTTTTTTGAATGTTACTTCGTTTATTTCCAAGTTTCTTTTTTTTTAAGCTTGGAAAGCCATAAAGAAAAAAAACTTCGTATTTATAAAATACTTAGGAAACGTCTACGTGGCAAGTCATTTTACACCCTGTGTTCACTAAGTTACAGTCAAACATGGACAAAGAAAATCATCAATAATCACTAGCATTAAAATCAAAATCAAAAGTCATTTATTGAAACTAGGTTGATAATCAGCACTTTTCGAACGTCAAAATTTACTTTACAAGTGACAGTCCACCAAAAACGCCCACCCTTCGACACTTCCTAGTGTTTTAGCTGGAAAGAAGAAGTGGTGGAACAAACTCCCCTGCCACACATCTGTCAGTTAGATTAAAAGATTCAGACTCGATACAATAGTAAGGTGTAAGTTAAATTAAGATGTACTTCAGACACAAATCAATAATAAAAAAGTATATAATAATAAATAATGTAAAAAAATAAAAGAAATACATAATTTATTATTTAAATTAACAGACAGTACTCATCACAATACAAACAAGTTATTTAAAAACACACATTACATAAAGACTGACTAAACACTACAACAGGGCCACCAAAGTTTTTAAACCCGAAAAAGGCTAGACCCAGACAAACTGTCCCCTGGTAGGTTCATAAATACGTACACGAAATGGCTCGGCATTCACTGCCAAAACTTCCACTGTGGCTATTTTAATGAGGGGCGACTTACCCCTGTCGTGAAACAATGGAACTGGAGAAGGTTAACTTTGGTCAATGCAGAATAGATACTACGTTTTAGCCTAAGGTAGACAGGTAGAAGATTCCCTAGGCATTAAATCGGCCTTTGTACAGTTTTTACTAACTAACGAAATTATATTAATTTAAGACATCAGTACGTAGTTTTGGCTAAATAATAACAAACACACGGATCGAGCCGCGTTTGCCAAGGTCAGTAGGTAGATGGGTTCCATCTATTACATGTCAACTTCTTTTTTATTTCCTTCGGGCCTCGAAAAGTGCGTTATGCCATTCGTTCAGCTGTCGTTTGTAGTTTTATAACAGTCGTTAGAGCTAGACCCGAAAGTCTCACCACCAGTCTTACCTGAGTCCTGTCTTAACTGGGTTGTGGAGGTCAGATAGACAGTCGCTCCATATAAAATACTAGCGGACGTCACGCGGTTTCACCCACGTAGTTCCCGTTCCCGTGGGAATACAGGGATAAAAAGTAGCCTATGTCACCCGGGAATAGTGTAGCTTCCCAACGGTGAAAGAATTTTTAAATCGGTCCAGTAGTTTCGGAGACTATTCGTTATAAACAAACTAACAAATCTTTCCTCTTTATAATATTAGTGTAAACTGGTATTCAGCTGCATCCAGTAAGACAGAAAACCGATTTTGATTACATCTATCTCTTTTTAAGACCTGAGTATTATTAATGACGTAAATCTTTGTGTAGGTTTTCTGAACCTTCTTTGCTTCGTGAAATTCTCTAGTCCAGGTGCACGACGCAGTTTTATTGTGTCCCTGACTTTAAACAAGATGTAATGAAAGGTAACGAAGGTAAATATTACGTCCCGTCGTGGCTGCGGGTTGTTTGCAAGAGATACCGCGGCCTCGACATAAAGGGCTAAGAAGGAACATGGGTGGTTTTTAGACAGTAGAAGTCTGACACTCCCTTTCAGTCTGCTCAAGAGCGGGAGGGGTTATTCGATAATTTTCCACTCGCCAAAAAAAAAAAATAGTAAACATTACGTTATCTTGTTTTGGCGATATGGCTATGTAGAATATTTAAAATTGGGGTTCGTATCAACTCGATACAAAGGCAACTTTTTTTTAGAGTATCTATTTAAATATAAAACATCACTAATGTAATTCCCAAGGCTTATGCAGAGATGTAATAATACTATAGTGATCTAATAGTACGCCTACATTTCGTTAGTTATGTTGTAAGTCCCATGTAATAGGTACAACAGGAGCCTATTGTCTTCGACCTGGCAGAATTCTACACTCCGTGGCTGCTACTGAGAAATTCCTTATGGAAAAACCCAATAACACTATCCCCGAACCGATAATCGAACCTCAGACCTCATGCTCAGTTGTCCCGCTTGCAACCAGTAGTCCAACGGTAAAACAATCGTGAAAGAACTGTAACCTATAGAAACATCACCATTGTAATACTTTTTTATCAAGTTAAAACTACCCTAAACAAACTTATCTGACCCAGTAACAACCACGAGTCTATAATAAAATATAGGAAGCAGTTTAACCGACATTATTACGTACAAAGATTTCAATCATGCCGCAGTGTAAACTACGGCGCGTGACTTTTCAACGAAAGACTGTGGTTTATTGGAAATCTTTATTATATCAATATGTTTTATGTGAGAATGTTTATAATGAAATACGATTGAAGAGTCATTAGGGATTAGTGTGAAACGATGTTATTATTTTCTAAATGAGATCCAGAATGTATAAAACTGCTCAGAACTCATAGCTTTTGAACGGAGAGGGAGAGGAAGACCAAATAAAAAATGGATAGATTGTGTGAGTAACGATATGGAAGAGAAAGGAATTAACGAAGTTTGAGAGAATAGAAGAAGAGAACGTGGTGCGGCCAAGGAGACAAGGGCAGAAAGATAATGGTTTGTGGTAGGTATCTTATTTTTTATGATATTTATTTCGGTTTAGCCCACACTAAGCCCCTCGAATCGACGCCCAATTATTTAAGTGTCCACTCGACCCCTAACTATAGTCCACACTCAGCCTGGCTGCAGTTTCAGTCGGTTATTGAAGCATGACATTTAGGCATATAACGTAAGGAAACTAAACATACTAAAACAGATGACCGACAATGTCTTAATTAACAACCCATTCTAGCTATTTCTAGTTTTGATAGTTAAAAATATATTGATATTTTGGTGATCAACAAATTGGAGTACAAAACAAGTACCAAAAAGTCACAGAACGGACAACATAACCTCAAAAACCAGTCCTTTGTCACAATCACGAACATCAAAAGCGGCAGGCAAAGTAAACGAACAAACTTTCATATTTATTCTCATATTTTTCCCCCAAAAAGTGCCAAAAACCGCATTCATAAAGAGTGGGGCTGTAAAAAATTCAACAAAAGCACACCCTGTTTACCAGGTAAGGGGAGGTTTGGCTAACGTCATAATTTAAAAAAAATAACAGGTTACGGTGAAATTATGCTGTATTTTTGTTTTAGAAAACTTTGCGAGGGTTTTTTGCTGGAGATTATTAATGTACTGGCCGTAATAAAAATGTGAAAGCATAAAAGGTAGCCAACACTGATGGAGATCACGAAATTGATATCTATGACCAAAGTAGTAGTTAAATACTCATTGACATGTTACATTCTGCCACCTATGACGGTCAAAGTGGGTCTTTGATGGCGGCTCAGAAGTTCAAACTCAAGGTTCGCCATAGACAGATAGAAGTAAGAATCGCTGGGGTGATGATTTTGACTTCTTCTTAACTCATTGGCCAGAAAAGGCAAACACCGAGAGAGTTGAAAAATAGTGGGTATGCCTTCGCCCAGCAGTGGGACAAAAGAGGCTAATAACAAAAGTTACCACCCTTCCTAATCGATATCTCATATTATACGTATGAACATTACAGCAAGATAGCACATTAACTCCACATAATACCAATAAACAAAAACTTTACCTCATAAAAACCAAGCTTAAGGAACCCGTTGCAACTAACAGCCCTTAGGATTCGATCATACAAGCAACTCAAATTCACAACCTTGACAACTGTGGTAAACTAAAACTCATCGAGAAATTGATCGCGATACCAATGTTGTTGAACATGGTAGAGGCAGTGCATAGCAGTGGACATATTATGACTGCATGAGGATTATATAACTTTGGGCGATAAAGAACATCATAAAAAGAACCTAACTATCCCCGGCCTCTAAAAACTCAATCATTTAACTCAGCCAATTGCTGTCCACAGCTGGATACAGACTCCTCCCAAACTGTGCCATACCAATATTTGCGTCGTCTTAAGCACTCAGTCTGTATAAGCCAAGTCGGAAGCCCATGGGCGCTAAAAAAACTCTGGACACCAGTTAAAGATAAGACTAAGTTAAGACACGATAAAGACGAAAACCTCTGTTCCAGACGCCTTTTTAAGGTCGTCGGTTCATCCAGCTAAGGACACACTACGCTTCATATAAGCGTTTCCAGCAACTGTTGCCGGCAACATGCTGAAAATATTGCCCGTCTGAAACCAACTAACACGTGGTGCTTTTCACTAACATTACCACGGAACCGCGGACCCCTAACGACAGAACAATACTTCCTACATATGACGTCATGTGTGAGGTAGTTCAAATGTGAGGGTAGTGAAATATTTTTATGACCCGCACGTGGGCGAAGCGTGAAGGGACTTTTTTATTTACTGGCTAAGTTGTAAAGGGTAATTCGTTTCCGAACTTCCGCATTTTTTGAGGTGTTAAGTTACTGATCAGTGAATCTGTTGTTAAATTCGATATCGCAATTATTGACAAAAGTTACATTTAGTGATCGTTCGTTTTGTCAGCAATTACAATAATAGACATCATTCGGCTAAAATTATAACATTATTTATGATTATTTTGTCCAAATGCGCGTTGGGCGATATCGTCAGGATCGCGGGTAACGAATGGATGAGATGCGCACAGAACAGAGAAGAGTGGCAAATGAAATGGGAGGTTACCCAATAGTGGGGGATTCCGGGCTGAAATGTTGATGATCATTTGGGAATCATCACATTTACCTACTCGGAATCGGCTGGTACCGTTGGGAAAGAGCTTTATCCTTTATTCAGCCTACGCGATATCCCAATATATTGGCGGATCCCAATTGCGTCATTCGGACCCGAGGAGAAACAAGTCTTTTTCAATTTTATTAAAAGATAAATTAAATGTGGTACACTTTCCGCGACGTCTTATAAGGTCATGTGTCATATTTACGTTCTAATACTGTTATATAAATTAAAAACACCACCCAAAACCCTATTAATTGACCTATAAAAAGTCACAATAACCGATTCAAAATCTATTACATTTAAGGTACAGATAAAATCTCACAGCTTCCTTTTAAACACCCATCGGTGTTTAAAAGGAAGCTGTGAGATTTTATCCGATGAAGGAGATTTGATACTCTTAACGTCTGCGATCAGACATCAATCGAGTCCCGATGTTTGCTAAGTAGATTCCTATCTACCCTCCTTTTAATAATGCCCTGAACATCATTTATTATCTGTCTTTAAGAAGTATGTGTGCAATTTATATACTTTTAACTGTGATGGGAATGGATATACTGACGAAGATTGGATTTCGCTTTTGATTTTGAAAAAGAAAATCTTGATTTGAGCAAAAATAATTGAGTTGGTTTTGAAGCAAATATAAAAGTAAGGCCACCCCGTGTAGTAATTTTCTCGTTTCATGTTTGAATCTAATAAAAAAAAACAAAATGGTTGATAATATCACGCCTGAAATCCCGAAAGGGTTTAGGCGGAGGTGTACCTAATAGTACACCTATTTCGCCAGTTATGTTTAAATACCATGTAATAGGATGCAATTCTATTGTCATCAACCGGGCACAAAACCAGGGCCCCGAGTCTGCTATTCAATAGTGTCAGAATGGTCTATCATTGATCTCATAATTGTTGATTTTGATGAAGAAGTTTGGTGTTGTCAAAATCAACAATTATGAGATCAATGATAGACCATTCTGACACTATTGAATAGCAGACTCGGGGCCCTGACTCCATGGCTACCACCGAGTAATTCCTGATGGAAAAACCGAATATCAATAAGCCCGTCTTGGGAATCGAACCCAGAACCTCATGCTCAGCAGTCGCAATCGTGACCACTAGACCAACGACCAACGAGGCAGTTAATCAGTTAAACTGAGAGGCTAACTATAACCATGAAAATATTCAAAGACTCTAGAATCTAAACAAAAACTGCAAAACTTTCCTAGTAAATCAAAATACAGCTTCCTTATTTGTCCATGCCTATCAAAATCAAATTCGCAATTCACACACATTTCCCTGGATTTAGGAGAGACAGCCGAAAATCCGAGATATCTCCACACAACGTATCAGGGCACGAAACCGATTCCATAAAAATATTTACCGACAAAAAATAAAATCGGAACGAGTCGAACAAACCAATCTTTGACTCGTAACCTCCGATGTGTGGAGGACATCAATCTCTAGGGAATTAAGGATGCCACTTACTGACAGATCTGGCTGAATCTTTAGACAGACACTGACTGAATCTTCCGACGGATCTGGCTGGATTTTTCTCGCATTTCTGAGGGCGGCTTAGCCTGTCTGCATGTCTGGATATCTAGCATACCAGCATCTGAATCAAATGTTGCTATCAAAGAAGCTTTGTGTTTTCGACTTCATGCTTTTAAATGCAGCAGTTAAGGCTGTGTTGTCTATTAGTGGGTGGTGGGAGTGGTAGGTCTCTGACTTGGCTTTTGGCAGTAGTGATAATATCCTACTAAAATTATAAATGCGAAAGTTTGTGAAAAACTACGGACCGGATAGAAGGACGGAATAGGCTCCGAAACTCCTGGACCGATTTCAAAAATTCTTTCACCGTTGGGAAGCTACACTATCCCCGAATGACATAGGCTACTTTTTATCCCTGTATTCCCATGGGAACGGGAACAACGCGAGTGAAACCGCGTGACGTCCGCTAGTCAGTTATAACACTTTCTCAATTCTTAAAACTAACCTTAGCATCCTTATGTATTTTATCTATCCTGACTTCATATCATCTTTCCACGTATAGTCAAAACCTGGTTACTTCTTCTTTCTAACTCGCATCTTCGTTTTATATCCCAGCTTTATACGTTACTTAGGTTCATACCTAAGTTAAACTAACTTTTGGTGTATGATCCAGTTTACGACGCAATTTCTATTGTATTCTCAAGTTAGGAGCTTGCAATCTGCTATAGGGATCTTAACTTCAAGATATTGCAGGATATAGAATTCATATGGACCGTTATATTTTAATATCCCGAGCTAAGAGTCTCCTAATTGGATATTATATTGCGTTTTGAATTAT
This sequence comes from Diarsia brunnea, assembly GCA_949774965.1. Lineage (NCBI taxonomy): Eukaryota > Metazoa > Arthropoda > Insecta > Lepidoptera > Noctuidae > Diarsia > Diarsia brunnea. The sequence goes on along the minus strand of OX459022.1, from coordinate 11,193,125 downwards.
TAATGCAGTTGGTTTCAGATTCTGACTATACGAGCGCTAGTGGAGCTTAAATGTTATGATATTTTGCATTTTAAGTTGAACTAAGATATTATCTTCACTTATCATCGTGGTGTCAGCAACTGCTAGATAAGCTACTTTTGTTTCTGCCACGGCAGTAAGGTGCATGATCGTTCGATCAACTCATCACCTTATTGTTCTTGTCTCATGTTACCTGATTTCTTCAATTCTTCCCCGTCAATCTTTACACCATCGTTGACTGCCTCTTCTTTCATATCATTCCTCACATAACGTTTAATTTCTAAAATTAAATTATTCTGATCGAACTTGCATACTTTATCTATTAAATTCATGAGCACTGACAAAGTCTTTCTGGTTTTTTTACTCCTGGAGCTTGAATTATTGCCATCTTGATGGGAATAGGCCCGCCTCCTTTTACACGGGACGTAAAAATAAATGGCAAAATATAGTTATACTACACCTTTTTTTTTTGGGGGTGGGAAATCATCAAATAACCCCTCCCGCTCTGGGCAGACCGAAAGGGAGTGTCAGACTTCCACTGACTAAAAACCACCCATGTTCCTTCTTAGCCCTTCATGTCGAGGCCGCGGTATCTCTTGCGAACAACCCGCAGCCCCGACGGGGTTATACTATACCTCAAAGTCATGCATATATTTTTTGGAAAAGTTTTTTGGACCTTTCCAAAAAATATATGCATGACTTTATAAGTAATCTCCATATAATGTCAGTCCCTCATTCAAAAAATTTCGACATCATCGTTACAACCCAAATCAATCGGGCTGCCATCCCTGTGCCCGTCACGTTCGCAATGTTTGGTTTCCGACGATTGAAATCTACCCCTACATTTAATAAGCTGTGGTCCTGTGGAGCCAATCTGTTTATGTACAGTCACGAGAACACGTGTGTTTACACTTATCAATTTTTTGAAAGCGACTTTAGCGGGACATATAGAAGTAAACTTTGTAACTTATCACCAGCAACATGATTGGCAGCCTAGTTCCATCTATTGGTGTAAGCATGCTGCCAATCTGCTTTTGTGCCAATCTTCCCAGGTCTTACGTTCTCCTGAATCTCATCGACCCATCATCTGGCTGTTGGTGCCGGCACTTCGTCTACAGGGTAGTATCGACATCGGACCTATTTAGTACTAAATGGTACGCGTTGCAAAATTCCATATTCGTAGCAGCATAAAATTACAATCTATAAATATATTCCAGAAATGGTTGTACACTTACGAAGATTCGTGAGTGATTTTCTCTCGGAATAACTAACACAACTTTGATTGAAGATCTATTTCAAAATTGAGTGGGAACCAAAATAGTATGCTCGTAACTAAATAAAATTACAATCAAGAGATTAGGAAAATAACACTTTTAAAAGTCGCTACGCGTAAATATATCAGCGCTTGTGACAGTACACATGCTGTCTCGCTCACACGGTCCTCAAATGTGACTTGTTGCCATCGATCGTATCGGGAGGAACTCTTTTCAGGATGTAATGAGATTGAGTTAATGTGAAGGTTGTTTATTTGAGAGTTCGGAAGGTACGCGGTTTGATCTGGTAATGTGTTTGAGGATTGGGATTTGAAGCCTCGGAGAGATAAATCAGTCTTATATCTATAGAGATGTGTTGTATATTGCGGTAATAATGAGCGTCTGGATGCACTACTTTTCAACCGACTTCCAAAAAGCAGGAGGTTTTCAATTCGTGCGAATGTTTTTTTTTTCTTGAGCCATAACACAATAAAAGTAAAAGAAAATGTTACTTAACTATTGAATAATAGTGCCATAATGAGAGAAGCAGTGGTTTCATAGTTGCTACATTTATTCGTGGTCACTATTTGTACACAAATGAAAATATAAACAAAGCCATAAATAGCTATGCTAATTTCAAATCGGTGACAGATATCCGATAATCTGATTATTCACACAGGCCGGTGCCAAAATCATTGAACTCTTCACAAAAACGATGAATTAATAAGTGAGAAAGTTAGCACAACAAAACTCTGAAGCACTAACTAGGTTACAAAATGTCGGTCAGGATAGACAAGGTCATCCCACAGGTCTCCGAAGCACTAAAATAACCAGGAGAACAGAAAACCTTGGAAACTAGAAAGAACAAGATGAACATAAAATAGTTTAAAGAAACTTCGCTTTTACTTCACTTGAGAGAAACTTCGAGCCTTACCGAGATTAATTACGACGCCACGTGCAATGAGAATGTTTAAAGGTCAGTGTGAGACACACTTTATAAAAGTACAGAAAACTAGATTCATACAACGAGCGATAACACCCACTATTTGGCGGAAAACTATAAATGCAAGGAAATCGGCATGATAGAACCAAAAAAATTTGGAAATAAGTTACGCTAAATACAGTTTGTATTAAATGTTATGTTATGTAATGTAAATGTAATACGTTACATGTATTAAATGTTTTGTGTCTGAAGTTTGTAATCCTGTGGGTCAGGCGATTGGAGGTAATATTTATTGATTAAATAATCACACAATAATATCATATTAATCTTAATGTAAAACGGTGTACAAAATTATGATAAGTATCAGAACTTAGGTAACTAATTAAACGAACAAAAAACAATTATACAAACAAGATTCACTAAAGTAATAACTTCTCTGTCTCTTCATAGGACATAGCTTGATGAGCTGTACTGTTTACCTTATTAAGAAACAAAAAATGGGACCACTCCGAGAAAGTTCTCTTCCAAAGTCTAGGTACCCAAATCGCTTCAAGAGTGCCTATAAAATTTGAAGAGTTCTCTCTATTTCTCTAAGATCCCATCATCAGATCCTGACTTGATGATCATGGGTCCACCTGGGACCCTTTCAAACAAAATAATCAAAATCCAAATCGAACATACACCAAAAACTAATAAAGATTCCGACGAATTGATAACCTCCTCCTTTTTAAAATGGGGTAAAAAACACGCTTCTAGTACAAGCGAACTACCGACCGTCATTTGTTCTAGATCGCCGATTCTTACACGTCTAGATGAGCCTGTTCTATATAGGGTGTAAAAGTACCCTTAACGCAAACGAAGGGCACTTGTTCTCCCTACCACTGCGATAATTTTTTTGTTCTAGACCATACCTGGGAACCTCCTAGTTACGGAGATATTGGGGGTCAAAGTTCCAAATTTTTCACAGCTGTTATTGTAAATACTGGTTTTTCAGGTTATAACTTTACTTAAATTACCTCCATGACCCGTTTACTACTCAAAGCATCCACTAGCACAATGTTTTAACAACAGCTACATTGAGTTTTACCCAATTTTTGACCCAAAAAAAAAAGTCGTTTTCCAGCAAATTTTTTTGCGTAGAGGTACTTACTCGTAGTTTGATGTACAGAATGCTTGGTTGACGGCTGTGTGATGGGTTGATTTACACCCTGTATACAGACCTTCTGGAGGTAATACTCTATGGTGGAAACTACCTCGTAGAAATAAGTTATTTCTCTGAAGGAAGCTAAAAGTAACTAGCTCATTGCAGCTGTATTGTTAGTTCAGAAATAAGATACTGATCCGGTGGGTGCTGTTAGCGGGAACATTGCTAGAGGATGTGGAAGAACCGCTTTGAGATACGTTGCAGTGTAATAAGACCTTAGTGCAATTAGCAATACTGTTCTGATTCATTTAGCTTTTATAGAGCGTATATATAAGAGCGGTTGTGCCAAGTTATAACCGGTTATCGTGTTATTGCATTGGAACCCAGAGAACGGGTGTTTCAAGATTTCATCAAGACACCTGTTTTAAAAACGAAGAAGAAGTTACCGACAGACTCTTTTAGAACCGCAAAATCATAGCCAGCTGGCGTGATCTTCCATTTAATTGGAACGAAGTTCCTTATCGCGCGTTGTGAAAGGGGGCTAGACGGAAAAAATTCTTACGAAAAGTTGCACGACACTTTTTGCTATAGTAAGCTATTGTAAGCTGTGCGGCGTCGCATGTTTCTCTGTCTGTCTCTCTCTCTCTTATAGAAAGCAAGCCAGATATTTTCATTTCTACATTATTTTTTTTTACATAATAAAAAATAATAACAATAACTTCGTTCCATCCGGGTGTTCCTTGACACCTCTCAAGTTTTTTTTTTGTAAAAAAACGTTGCCCCACACTAGGAATTTCCTGTATCGTGGGTGCGTTCACAAACATTCTCACATACACAAATACCCAGACCCGGAACAACTATCTCTAGTTCATACAAATATTTATTCCGTGCGGGGGTCGAACCCACGACACGCAGCGTAGCAGTCCATTGCTTGAGCCACTGCGCCAACCGTGCCGTCAAACCTACCATTACCTAGCTAGTCATCATTATTTTCAGAACAATATACAAATATCTGGATAGATACTGTCAACCATGATTAAAGAGCCACTGTATCGGTGAATGAAAACAAAAATCGTGAGGAAACTTACATACCCGAGAGATATTTCACGACAGTATGTAAAGCTAAGTAAGAGGTCCATGCGCGGCATAAAAACTTTGACACGATAATGAAGAAAAAGCCACTGAAACAGTTACCAATCTATCTATTTATATAAAAGGTAAAGCTGACTGACTGAGGATCAACGCACCGGCCAAACCCACAGAGTTAGAAACTAGGATTTTTAAGTCATTTCAAAATTTCAACTCCCAAGAGGGAGAAAGGGGTTTCACCCTCTTGGGGGTTGAATTTTTAAATTTCCGACCTCCACGCGGGTGAACCCGCGGGCAAAAGCTAGTACAAAGTTAAAAGGAAACACCCTCAAAGGCGGTATCTAACCAAAGCTACAACGACACATACAATTCCTAGAAACGGTAGACACAGGAAATTCTAGCTTCAGTTCACAAGACTTGAATCAAACCAACTGAACATGTTCAAACAGTTCACAAATTACCCGCCATTGAACACCGGAAATACCCGTTCGCTCATGACATATACGTATTTGATATGGGACTAGCTTATGCCCGCGGCATCACCCACGTGGTGTTTGATAATGGTCGTACGGGATTACCGGGATAAAAAGTAGCCTATAATAATATATAATAATTAATCCAGGTTATAAACTATCGGTGTATTCGTTCGGTAGTTTTCGCGTGAAAGAGTAACCCATCCATTATCACAAACTTTCCCATTTATAATATTAGTAGGATATAAGTTTATAAGAATGAGTACGTGCTAAGTAACTTTTATAAAGGTCACGCAGTTTATGCAGAAGTGTACACATTTCGCCATTTATGTTTCCCATTTAATAGGGGTGAGCCTATTGCCATCAACCTGGCATGAATCTACACTCTGTGGCTCTTACCGAGATATTCCTGATGGAAAACCTAAAAAGTACTTGCCTGTCCTGGTCATCGAACTCAGGGACCTCATACTCTGTTGTCCACGGTCAAAGAGACAGATTAAGTAAATAATATCTAAATAAAGAAAAGTTAATAAGAAAAGCACGTTATTAACCTATTCTCAAATTACCCGACATTGAACACCGGAAATACCCTCCGTTCGCTCATGAAGTCATGACACATCCATATTTATTAATAGAATCGGCTCACTTTCGCCGCGACCGCCGAAGCGTGCGGACGCGTCCAAGCGTTGCATCATACACGCACGCGATTTCCTGATTAAAAAACAATCAGACATAACTGGTAATGATTTTGAATCGGAAAAGATTGCATGTCGGGGGTTTGGGTGTACGGAAATGTAGGAGGAAATAGTTTGTTTAACTAGGTTTGAATTATGTCGTGTGAAGCATGTTAGTGGTGAACTCAGTTGAAGTGGAGGCATGTTTCTCTAATTATAAGTTTGTAAACATGCTTGCCTTGCTTAGTAGGGCGTATTAATCTACATTGCCGCTGGCACAATATTAAACGTTGTCTAATGAGGTACAAGATTTTAAGTTAGCGAAAGATTTCAACATGTTACATGTGAGTGTTTGTAAGAGTAGAGAAAAAGACACGATGAATGGACTGTGTGATGAATTTAATAGTTAGAAAGGAGGTGATTGCTGAGATGACGAATATTAGAGAAGTTTGGAAGAAGAAGATAATATGCTGCGACGACCTAAATATATTGGGATAACGGCTGAAGAATGAGAATTAAGTGTGTGAAAATTTGTGAAAACGCGACTAAGGGGCACTTAATCGTGCCCTTTTGTTTGTGTTGTAATCTATGGTAAATATTATAATCTTGATTTAAATAATGCACACGTAGCGCCATCTATTAGTTATTATAGTAAGTTATAGTTACGTCGGTTTCTAAAGTTTTTATAACTGTGTTGGTTTTGAGAAGTGCTATTCAAAATAAATAGTTCGAGGTTATTGTCGTTTCTTTTTAAAAAAATAAATACGCTTTTGATCTATAAGATCAGAAGTGGGATTCGCTTAACAATACACGCGTCTTTGATCGTTTGCCATCTATTTTGCAGTCAAGTGTTTCGTTTCAAAGTAACCTCTAACCACGTGTTCATCGAAGTGTCAGTGTTCTTATGCGGGTTATTAGGTTAACGCTCACGTGTTAGTTATATTGTGTATAGTTTAGGTTACTAGTTAATTAACGTAGTGTCATCATCTTCCTGCCCTTATCCCATTCTATTTGGGGTCGGCGCAACACGTTTTCTTCTTCCATTCTTCCCTGTTACACGTCAAGGTGGTATTTATTCCTTTCTCATTCATATCATTCCTCACACAATCCATCCATCTTTTCTTTGGCCTTCCTCTCCCTCTCCATCCATCAATATTTATATCCATCACTTTTTAGTCACATGCGTTTCATCCGTCGTAATGTGTAACGTAGTGTGCTAACTGTTTAATCTGTTTAATCATGTCGGATCGCGAGTGCACACCACGTGAACATTCGTTATAACTGAGCAACCAGTATGGAACACGTGCTACAGGAACCACTGCCTTTGAGACATCGCGTGTGGCGACGCTCCGTACAGGATTGTGGTGTACTAGATACACCTCTGCCTAACCCAACGGGGACCACAGGCGTGATGTTATGTTATGTGTGTGTTTATTCAAATCAAATCAAATCGTTTATTTGTGATGCATGGGTTACATACAGGTGTTCATTACATTAATTATAAGCATAAAATGTCCATTCCATGATCAGCCACTGGGGCATACAAATGATAAAATAATACAATAAAAATAAGATTCTAGAATTCCAAAGATTTGACATAAATTGCATTTCATATAAATTCAGACAGACACAATTACATAAACACAACTACAATAAATTATCGTCAAGCATACAAGAAACATTTAAACATTATTAAGTCACTGGGGCGATCAGGAATGCCTCTGACGCATTGGTGGCTGTTTACAAGATGGACATGGAGGACATGTTCTTGAGACGATGTCTTATGAAGTATACATAATCAGTTAATTTGAAGTAAAAGGAATTCAGGAAGTAGTAACGTGTGTTATATATTAACATACCCATACTCTAAGAACTTCCTTTGGTTTTAAATAAAACTTTGTACGTACCTGTAACAAAATAAAGCAAAACATTAATTTAATTCTAAGCAAATAAGTGGGTCCTGAAAAACTAAAAAAGAGAACTAGATACGAAAAACAGGAATCACTATGTATTGATGTTTGAGATACCAATAGTGTTCTAGTCGGGGCTGCGGTTTGTTCGAAAGAGATACCGCGGCCTCGGACACAAAGGGCTAAGAAGGAACATGGGTGGTTTTTAGTCAGTAGAAGTCTGACACTTCCTACCGCTCTGCCCCGAGCGGGAGAAGTTATTTAATGATTTCCCACCCTCCAAAAAAAAAAGGCTCCATAGCTGCTACTGAGTTATTCCTAATGTAAACTAACAAGGGAATCGAACCTAGGGCTTCATTCCCAGCAGTAGCTACTGCGACTAATAAAACTAAAAATAAACATATCGATTTTTATATGTCAAGGTAAAACGACGCCAAATGATAATTAACAATAACGTTTTCCCATTAAATAAATAAATGTAAACAACAAAAGCGCGTAATTAATCATTTACGGTGACTTCGCTAATCAAAATACTAATTTAATTTTAAACGAACATCATTATCGGTTACCACTAAAATAATTGAAAAACCGCAAAACGGTGCTGAAATTACACTAAGAGTTTGATAAATTAACTATGTTTGGCATGGAAACTGTATAACATTAATGAGTTTTTATACATAAATAGTTTATTTTACAGAACAAATGGTGCCTAAATTGGTATTTAAGTATGGCCTTGACGATATTTTTTTTATAAAAAGGTAAAATTTGTTTGTTCTGTTCCAAAATGGGTATAGTGGACGTTGGCAAGAAGGCACAGCCTTCTTGCCAACGTCCACTATACTGGTCCACTATACTGGGCTAAAATGGGATTGGGTGGGTTACGTCCGCCGCATGCACGATGACCGCTGGGCAAAAGTCTCCACACGATGGACGGCGCCGCCGAGGCCGGACCAGAAAGTGGTGATAAGACGATCTGGACACGTACCGCGAGGGCTGGTTCGAGGAAAAAATTAAGAGCTCTTGGAAGGAATTGTAGGAGGCCTTTGCCTGGGCAAAGTCGACAGTGAAGTCGGACAGTAACTGTAGGTATAGGGTGTAAAAGTACCCTTAACGCAAACGAAGGGCACTTGTTCTCCCCGCCACTGCGATCATTTTTTTTGTTCTAGACCATACCTGGGAACCTAGTTACGGAGATATTGGGGGTCAAAGTTCCAAATTTTTCACAGCTGTTTTTGTTAATACTAGTTTTTCAGGTTTTATCTTTACTTTACCTCCATGACCCGTTTATTATTCAAAGCATTTACTAGCACAATGTTTTAAGCGTGCTGCTAGTTTTACCGTAAAATGTGATTTTTGACCCAAAAAAAAAATCGTTTCCCAGCAAACTTTTTGCGTAGGGGTATTTAGTTTGATGTACAGAATGTTTGGTTGACGGCTGTGTGATGGGTTGATTTACACCCTGTATAGCAGACAAAACTATCCATTTCAGTCCTTGCCGGTCCCCGTTAATATTCCATTATAAGGCACAGACTACATCACGGTGGAGCACACTGTGGAGGTGTGTCCCGCTTGGGCGGAGCCCCGCCGTGTTCTCGTAGCGGCGATCGGCGGCGGCGACCTCTCGCGTCCGGCCCTGGTGCAAGCCATGGTTCGGGGCGAGGAGGAATGGGACGCCGTCGCCTCCTTCTGCGAAGCAGTGATGCTAGCGAAGGAGGTGGCGGAACGTGAGAGGGAGAGGACCTCTCGTCCCAGCCGCCGCGGGAGGCGCTCCGGGCGTCGGGGACCACGTGATGGCTTCCGGCCACCGTAGACGCGGTCCTGTGGACGGTGAGTGATGGGTAAGCTCGCCGTCCGTCCGTCTTATGACGACAACAGGCCGTGTCGACGGCGCGTTCGTGTTCCACGCGCGCCTCAAAGAGATGTCAGCAACATGGAAGGGGCCCCCGCAAGGGCCGACGCCTGTCGAGGCTGCGGGTTGTCCGCAAGGGATACCGCGGCCTCGACATGAAGGGCGAAGAAGGAACATGGGTGGTTTTTAGTCAGTAGAAGTCTGACACTCCCTTTCGCTCTGCCCAAGAGCGGGAGGGGTTATTTGATGATTTCCCACCCCCCCAAAAAAAAAAAAAAGGCACAGACTACATTATACAGTTTATTCTAAAACTGGGTCGCCACTGAATGTCTGATAGGACACTGTGAATATGTTTTATTGTAACACTACTGCGGCTCGTAGGCTGTGGGGACAATAAATGGTGAAAGTATTTTTTATTTTAGTGCTGGGGTATTTCAGCTTGTAACGGTTACACTGCAGGGGAACGGCCTATTTTTTCCTTTGTTTAACTGCGTATAAAACGTTAGATGAAATTAGAAAGCTACTCTCCAAAGACGTGATTGTAGTAGGCAAAGGAGATGGCAGGACGAGCTTGAACCAACGACCAATGGTTTAAATTGGTCCTAGATCGAACGATTTGGCGGTCATGAAGGTCTTTGCCCAGAAGTGGGATGACACAGGTTAACAGTAACAAATACTTATTTAGAGTGGCACTTACAAAAAAAAAAAAAGCGAACTCTGAAGAAAAACTGGCCAAGTGCAAGTCGGACTTGCATATGAAGGGTTCCGTGCCATTGTAGTAGATATTGAGAGATTTTCCATGTTATTTTTTTAGCACCATGGTATTTTTTTCTAAATTTTAGGTTCAGTAGTTTCGGAGATAAGGGGGGGACAGACAGAAAGAACACGAGTGATCCTACAAGGGTTCCGTTTTTTCCTTTTGAGGTACGGAATCCTAAAAACACTGTATACTAAGAACTATAAATACCATTTACAAAGGTGTTGCTCCGTATTACAGTAAATCAATATCAGTACGACAAGTTTGCGTAGGTGTCGATGTCAACAAACGATTCCAAACGGGAAATGTCAGTGAGTGAACATCCTGTCATGAGAATACCTTTCCAAGCATACAAAGGAAAAATAAACTAACGAAGTACGCTCGAAGTGACTAATTAATTGGCTTATCTGGGCGGATGTTTTTATAAAGTAATTCTTGTTGAAAATCATAATAAAATGAACAAAATTGATCAGATTGCACTGTCACGTTGACCTAGTGACACAAGCGCGACTGATGACTATGAGGTACTTACTGGGTTCGATTCCCAGGTCAGACAAAGTGTTATTGGGTTTTTCCATCAGAAATTGCAGTAAGTACCAGCTACGGAATCTAGATTTGTGCCTGGTTGATGGCAATAAGCTCGCCCCCTATTACATAGGACTTAAATATAACTGGTGAAAAGTGGGTGTATTTTATTTTTGACTAAATTCTCTTTTAACAAAATATTGTGTTCATGTACCTGTAAGTATTTTACTCATAGATTAAATAAAAACTCCGCTTTACATACAGCGACGATCGCGCTTGCTTATCTGTTATAACTTCAACACTTTTATTATCTACGACGCGATTTCAGCGCTCAAGATTCTGCAAAATGGCGCATTTTATTACATTTTTAACGAAGCAATACATATTCGGAGCTTGACAAATTAGAATGAATCTTCTTATCGTGTTATTTATGTGTGGGTTTTGAAAAAAATGCTCTTTTATATTATAATGTCTCATTTAATAACTTTTGAATGGCATAAACAGATTTGAAAGCCGAAAACAAAGTTGCAAATTCACACAGTATGATAAAAGAAGTGAAGTAAATTAATATTGTCAGCAAATAGACGTATACGGACATTGACTTATATATTACTGCGTAAGGACTGGGCGGACGGCATTTTAAAATGACGCCTCGAACGTGGTCCCAAAATGGTCTTTCCTAAGCCGAAGTGAACTAGTCCACGATCGGCTCTCTTCGGGTGCGGTCGTAAATTTTATTAAAAGCTTTATTTATGTTCTTTATACCTCGAAAATTCTACGCCGCTTATACAAGGTTACATTAACGAGCAGACTACACCGATTCTCTGTATAGCGAACGCGTCGAGCAAATGTTCGGACGACCGTATCTTTAGTTTTTATATCAATGTATACGGATCATAAAAAACAGATCATAAAAGTCAGTTATATTTATCTATTTTCAACATCCATCCTTAGAAAGTTTTAAAATCTGCCCGCCTAGCCTTTTCTCAACTATGTTGGAGTCAGCTTTCAGAGTCACCGCATTCAGCTAAATACCAGTATTTTACATGGAAGAAGAGGCCTCAACAGTGACAACCAGATTTAGGGCCGGTATCCACCAAAGCGGAGAGGAGCGGATACGAGAGGAGATGTGCGGAAATCGACCAGTCAGATTAGTTAAAATTTACATCAGGTCTGTCGCCCTTCCTGTGATTGGTCGAATTTGGCACATCTCCTCTCCGCTCTGCTCGTCTCCGCTTTGGTAAAAACCGGGCCTTAAGTCAACCTACGTAAACCATGGTTTAATTTTTCCTTTCTTTTACCACCTGTGAAAATAAAACTCCCGCTATAACATTGCAACGCAGTGATCTGTCACAGCCTTATTGTACACCGCGGTATGATTAAGCGCGATTTTAGCGCTCCCAAGACGCACGTTGTGATTTTATTATTTTGTTTAAAGTAATTTATTTCATTTTGTTAATGAATATTTGTATTAATTGTCTGTGGTGAATGGGGTTTAGATGATAAAGTTTTACAATTACATTGAGCTTAATTATATTGTAACTGTCCCACTGGGTAAAGCCGTTTATTATATATTAAAACTCACTAATTTCTATCCAGTAATTTTTAAATTTGTGAGTTTTTGCATTTTGTAAAATGTGTCAAAAGGAGTCCATTATAGATAAAAACGTGTTAAGTGATTTTTTGCAGTTAATGAGTTCTTGCAATAAGCCGACGAAATTATAAATGCGTCCGTTTAAAGTCAGTGTCTACGACCGACAGGGGGGTAGTTAGCTATGCACAAGGTCATTGGCGTGAATACAAGCCTTAATGTAAAAGTTCTATTCACTATTTCTCGTGTGCTATCTTTACCCTTTCTGCCTGGTTAGAACTCTCGACCTTCAAACAATTTAGTGAATTAACTTCAAATTAATATAATTATTCAACATCACTAATAGATAACCAATTTTCAAAGCAAACAAACTGAAACCCTTTTATTCAGCACTTTATCACTTGATCAATTCAGTTTGAGAGTTCGAGTGGCTTGTCGTAAAATATTCCGCTTGTAGTGGTCCCGACGAGCTGGGCAGACGTCTGGTAAAATAAACAGCTGGGTAGTGCCACGGAGTAGACAGATACAAAAGGTCGACATCATACAACGAAAACGCCGCGTTTAAGTCGCGAGTAAATAGGCATCTTCTGGGTTAGCTCGTTCCATTGTCGACCTCATCTCTGCCCTTAGGGCAAGATTGAGTTCAAGAGGCCCATTTCGTGAAAAAAAACGTACACATACATCACTGCGCGTGCAAACGCACTTGGGACTGTTCAAATGTTTTGTGGGATCCAACGCCAAAAATGGGATTCAAAACTGTGATTCAACGGAAATAAATCATTAAAGTTTGTTTGAGATCACACCTCGCGTGCTCTCCGAGTTTTGGTGAAATGATGATGACTCATCCACGAACCAACTTCGGCAAGCACAGCTTAACCTTGAAGGTCGATCCGAGCGGCTGTTATTATTTAGCCACAAGGTCCTAACGAACAGTGAGTGCGCTTACTCACACAAGCTGTACGTACAGCTTACATGGCGTCGTGAGTGGCAACGCAGAGTTTACTTTTACTGACTGAGAACTCCAAACAACAGCAGGGCTATTGCGTATATTTTTAAATGTCAGTGGCTATCATAGTGTCTATCGATTAACTGTCAGTTTGGTACAAAATGGAACCATTTGACAGTTAATTGATGGACACTATGATAGCCCTGACATTTAAAAAGATCGCAATAGCCCTGCAGGTATCGAATTCAGTGTCTCACACTCGGTATTCATGCTCGTAACCACGAGCGACCAACAAGCAGCCAGGGCAGATGTGATCCTCAAAGAGATGTCAGCAACATTGTAGGGACCCGCAAGCGCCGACGCCTGCCGGGGCTGTGGGTAGTTAGAAAAAGATACTAAGAAGGAACATGGCTGATTTTTAGTCAGTAGAAGTCTGACATTCCCTTCCGCTCCACCCAGAGGCGGAGGAGTCATTTGATGATTTCTCAACACCAAAAAAAGGGCAAATGTGATACGGCTAACTTAAACAAATGACACTCGCTGTACTGTGTAGCGTCTATATGTGCGTGTGTTTTCGCTGTTTGTAAGGAGTTGACCTTCTGTATTCACCCTGCTTTTCTGTGGTAGATGTCTGACAAAATAAACAGCTAGGTAGTGTTATCGATTGCAGGGCTGGTACCGAAACACTTAAGTGGACAGCGTACAGTTTTGCGAGGAAGTGTTTTATGGATTTTTAATGAATTTCTTACCATTTTTTTCTGAATAGACTTGTCAATGAGGCAAACGTTTAAACTATTAATGATCAGATGAAGGAACAAAAATGACATCACATTCACAGGCTCTCGTTTTCGTTTTCTTGTAAAATTCAAGACGGCAACTTATACTAATGATTCTCGACCCGAATCAATACTAATTAAATGGGTATGTAGATAACATATTAATTTTTAAAACGGAATTCGGTAAGTGTGAATCACCTGTGATAAATTCTCGCCCTACATAAGAGCGCGATAATTTCTTATTCCCCAAACCATGGCGCAGGTGTTATTCTGAAATACTTTTAAATATTTAACAACAAACAATCGGCTTATATTAACATTGTCCAGGTACGATAATTTAAATTGATTATAAAATTATTTATGTTTTTATGCCTCCCACTAGGTGGACCGATGACCTGGTGAAGGTTGCGGGGACACGCTGGATGCGAGACGCACGGGACCGGTCAATGTGGCGACACCTGGAGGAGGCCTATGTCCACCAGTGGACGTCTTTTAGCTGAAATGATGATGATTTTGACGAAGATGTAAAACTGCACTTAGTATTTAAACTAGACTAGCTAGTGTTTAACATATGAGTTATTTTCCACAAGGAAGGAAGCAATAACTTCGCATTGAGATCTTAAATGTTTATTTAGCGAAGCCATATAAATTTACAACGGACAGCTATTGAAATAGTATGGGAGAAGCGTATGATTTATCGTCGTGTCTTGATTTAGGACGAGAGAATAACATTTAGCATGGCTGTTGCATAATTCAGTACATTGTAGCGGGAAGGAATTCGGTTAGACTGGAAACCGGGGGTTGTTATATGAGATTTTAATATGTAATGACTGCTTTGTTGATCTAGCGGTCGCAGCGACTACTGAACATGAGGTCCTGGGTTAGAATCCCAGGTCGGGCAAAGTATTATTGAGTTTTTACATTAGGATTTTGTCTGTAGCAGTCACATAGTCTGGATATACCTACTTCTTACACAAAACCTGCTTTAGCTACTCAATTTAAATAAAAAAATAATACTTTGCCCGACATGCACGCGTAGTATAGCGATTCTATCTCTATTCTACTAAGAATAAACAAAGCTTTTTTCATACAATTTGACATGAAATTTTGCTACAATCTGTCATTTTGTCGATTCTTTCGTCGACAAAACCCGTTTCTACGGTGGCATGCTACGCGTGCTGGGATTCTGTTTGAAAGCCTCATAGAATCTAGCTAGTACTTATTTATTATTTATGCTGCTAGTAATATTTGACTAGTAAGTACCTACGACTGCTGTGATGGAAAAAATACCCTGAACAGTATTATGAAGTTATTTATTGGGGCCTCGATAAAAATTTCAACATTATCCGGACCCTATTTAAAACTACTTGCCGACCACTGCTAATACAATAGCATGTAACGTTTTTTGTCAAAAAAAGTCACATTGTATGTCGTATGCTATAATTATCAACTGCCCCTGGAATACTGCCGAGTCACCCCCGTTGTATAATCGACCAAGCCATTCAGTAACCAGTTTTGACAACTATTTTCAGTTAAATAAATATTTCAATAAGGAAATCGCGTTACGGAACTCACGGTGACAGCACGGTTGCCGCAGTAGCTCAAGCAATGGACTGCTGCACAGCGTGTCGCGAATTCAATCCCCGCACGGAACAAATATTTGTATGACCTAAAGATAGTTCTTCCAAATCTGGGTATTTGTCTATGTGAGTTTAAATGTTTGTGAACGCAGCCACGATACAGGAAAAATTCCTAGTGTCCCCACACTAGGAATTTCAACGTTTTTTTATAAAAAAAAAGTAGTTTGGCAAGACACCTAGAGAGGTGTAGTGATAGGTGGATTAAGGCTGTCACTGAATGGCGTCCAAGAACTGGCAAAAGAAATGTAGGTCATCCGGTGACGAGATGGGCAAACGACATAGTTGTTATCGAGGGAAAAACCTGGATGAGCCTGGCACAGGACCGTGGAGATTGGCACAATAAAAGAGAGGCCTATACCCAGCAGTGGGTGAATGAGGCTGCGGTTGCTGATAATGATGAAGTTACTGACACACACGAACGCTCAGAAGTCGCGTTTGAATAGTTAAACCAAACTACAGTGATTTAACCTGTTCTACTTCTCAGAAACAATCAAATTCCTTGCCGCTAATTAATCCTAATTAACAGCAAATGTCACATAATTAACCACTAAAACTGCTGTAGCATGACGTATTATAGTAATGTGTAATTATTTCTCAAAGCCTAATCAAGTTGATAATCAGCAAATCTGTTGGTTGATCTTACATTTGATCTAGATGCTTATTTTATTTAATTAATATCAACAGGGCGAAGCTGAGCTCTGCTCGGGTTAAAACGGAGAAAACTGATTTTCCCAAATATGAGATCTAGCTAAATCGATTTATAGCCCTCGTAAACCCATATTATATTCCAACTTTCATCGACATCGTTAGAGTCGTTTTCGAATAACGTAATTGCAAATAAACATATGCAAATTTTGCTCATTTAATAGTATACGGGTAGGATACATTTAAAAGGTTGAACTTGTTTATTGAAAGTAAAACCAAAACTGATAACTGATCGACTCGCGGCGAATGAGTCTCTTTTAAACGGTATTATGCGACTACTGATTGTTGACAGAAGTTTGTAAGTTTTATTCTTTCGCTGCGTGTCGATGTTAGCATAAAATTGATACAATAGGGTAGTTACAAAAAATAATCTAATTAGTCCGTCAGATAGATTTCCAAAAAATATTGGACATGTATTTATTATTTTTTCACGTAAACAAACAATGAAGACGATACAGTGCTTTGAAAACTCGTGTGACGTCATATTCTAAGACATTAGTATGACATTTTATACCGGTGAGTGACGTCACAAACCCCCACTCAAATCTTTGACGCGTTTTATCTTGATTTCACCAAACAAAAAAATACGTATCCAACATTTTTCGGTAATCTAACAGACGGACTAATTAGAATCAATATTCTTTTAAGCCAGGAAACATCCCTACAAAGTGTATAGGCCCGACTTAATCCACGCTCCTATCCCAGTATTTTCTGATTCAATAAGGTAGCAGCATAAGGTAAATAGGTTTTCAGAAACCAGTACAAAAATACTGTCGCTTTCCTGGTAATATCCTAAACAGTTTATACGAAAATTTGAACAGAACCATTCCTGAGATTTTCCTCATATGTTCCTTAAATCTGCGACACAAGGATAAAACGCAGAATCATGTACTTATCCAGTTTCTTTTATCCCCCTATCTTCGTAATATGAAGCATAACCTGTTGGCCACGAATTTCACGCTCACGCGACATGTGTTTTGCGACTGCAAATAATAAATTGAAGAAGTTGTTTGGTGGTACGCGTATCTGTAAAGGTTATAAATATTGAACAAAGAGGCGAGAGGATCGGACACTGAACATTGAAGTCTGACAAATCATCATCTGCCTGGGGAGGGGGGGGAGGGGGTTCCAGTCAAATCGGATCCAACTGATTACCAGTATTCAACAAATAATGTACTGAAATATAATTCTTTTCCGCAGTTAGTCCGGTCTGATCACATTTACAAGACTTACGACGCGACGGCAAACGAAGGAAAAATGTGACATCTGCGACTTAACGCAAGTCACAGTCGCACGAAAGTCGCATCGCCTGAGGTCTTGAACATAGCATAAAATCCATCCCGAACTCCCTCTTTACCGTATATAGAAAACGGTACCATCAAAGACTATCAATTTCACAGTTATTAGCGCCGTATCACACTCGTCCGTAAAGGGGAGTTTAAAATAGTGCAGATATGAGAAATTTTGTTCTATTTTCTGTGTGAAAACGATTTCTGTGAAGTGAAGTATGGAGGTTTGCGTTACTGGGTATTTTAATTAAGTCTAGTGTATTGATACGGACGGGTTTTCAATTTGAGGAAATGTCGATGGAAATATCGTATGTAGGTTGATAAGATTTAGCTAGGTTTTTAAAATACTATTAGCCTAATGGTAAGAAGTGCAGGTATAGATAATATGGCTGGAAAGAAGGTGACTGTTAAGATGAAGAGTAATAGAGAAGTATGGAAGGGATAAAGGCAG
Organism: Diarsia brunnea; assembly: GCA_949774965.1. Classification (NCBI taxonomy): domain Eukaryota; kingdom Metazoa; phylum Arthropoda; class Insecta; order Lepidoptera; family Noctuidae; genus Diarsia; species Diarsia brunnea. The sequence goes on along the minus strand of OX459022.1, from coordinate 11,175,092 downwards.
AAGAATGATGATGATGATGATGAGCTAGAAGTGCAAGTTATAAAAGTAATTCACGCTACGATCCACCGCAGAAGTGTACTTGAATAGAAGACGAAAGCCAAAAGACATTGAATAAGAGGTAAAACTAAGCAGTAACCAGAGTTATCAACGTCATAAATTTTAGTGTCTGTAATTTTCCAGATTACAGTACCCTAGAGTCTGTATCATATGGAGTCGGACGTAAATAATAGCACCATCCCATATCTTCCCGTGGGTGTCGTAAGAGGCGACTAAGGGACTTACCAGAAAATGGGCAACAGCGTTCTCTGTGCCTTCCTAACAACCATACTGCGATCGCCAATTCGCCTGCCAAGCGTGGCGATTATGGCAAATCCCCGCTCTCTGGGGGAGACCTATGTCCAGCAGTGGAGGACTTATGGCTGAAATGATGAGTCTGTTACACCCAATATTGTTGCTATAGGTTTCTATTTCCCTAAAAATAACATAAAAATATCCCATTCACCATAATAACCTGTTTAATTTAGCTTTTACGGTATATCATGCGGAAAATAAGCTGTTGCTCCCAAGAGGCATGCGATGGATCTAATTGTTTTTCTTTTGTAAATTACTGAAGAAAAATGGCGAAAAATTATGTTGATTTTAAGATGAGGGTTTACGGAGAAAATGAAAAATAGGAAGCCGCAAGTAGAAAATTCTGATAAGCAACGTAAAACACGGTTTTTCAAAGGAACTGCTAATCTATGCGTTTTATTATACTAATGAGTTTTCTCCAAAATCGAGCTTGCTTTATCCAATCTTATGAATTATTATATCTCTAAACTATTCAAAAACTATCGAAACTAAACCAAACCAAGCTATAATTAACCAGTTTCGCATAACAACATCCGACGCCCTCGCATGACACACGTCAAATTTGACACTTGACAGCTGTCAAAATTGACAAGCCGCACCGGACCTCGGTGGTATTTTTGGTAGCGATTGTTTTAAAATGCTTTTAGAAATACAAGATGGAATAGCAACATCCTCTTGGATTCTTAGAAAGTTTTGATTCATTGTTTCGTGAGGAAAATGTGTCTGGAATTTTTGGTGGTGACACATTTAAACATACGTGAAATAAGAATGATATTTGTCATATTCCTATTCTTCCGTGTTCAGTTTTAGACAGTTGCGAGCCGAGATACTACTAGGATTTTCCCTCTTGCATATTGTTTTTTCAACTTTTCATCCTATTTAATTTCTTATCAAAGCTTCAAAACCTCTAAGTACTAGTCTACCAGATGAAAAAACAAGGTTGTAAAACTTCTTCTTCTTATCGTGTGGGCAGTCAGGTCTGACGACCACATACACCCTAGTGTCAGAGTTTCTAAACCACCGCAAGGGCCTCTGACATGGTTTGCCTTCCGAAGCACGGAATCATCTTTTATCAGACAATCAGGTGATTCGTGCCTGCAATGTCCTAACCAAACTGAGAAATTCCTTCAGTTAATATCGTTTTTTCTATTTTCCTGATGATCGTCATTAGGTATTAAGTAGAAGCTAACCCAATTATAAGTACTGCACCGCAGTATTATTTCACACCACATTTGCTACTAGACACCGATTCGAGGTTACGCTATTTAGGGGCTTTTGAACGCATTTCCGTATCATAATCATCAGCATCAGCCTATAATGTTCCCACTGCAGGGACTCAGGTCTGCTCTCTGGGAGAGGTATGGGCTATAATTCACCACGTGGGTCCAACGCGGTTTGGTAGATGTCACATGTCTTCGAATTTATTGGTTCTAAGACATGCCGGTTTCCTCATGATGTTTTCCTGCACCGCTTTGAGAACAGTGGTGATGAAGTAAATTACACAAAGTAATGACCCTGACTGGGTTCAAACCCACGAGTTACTGTTCGTAAGTGGGGTCCGCCACGACTGGGCCACCACTGCTCTTTCAGTATGTAATTCCATAAAATTCCTGAACAGCTTGATTTGATGCGCAAATATTATCATCAGCCTAGCCTATGCCAATTACGTTGTGTCGGCTTCGAGTCTTACCGGATTCAGCTGCATACGAGTATTTTACATGAAGCGATTGCCTATCTGACTTCCACAACCCAGTTAGTACTAGGTAATGCGATACCCGTTGGTAAGACGCGTATAATCCCTTGCAGAGCGTTAACCTAAAAGGTCAGAGACAGGTGATCTTACCAAAATTCCACGCTATCATTACCAAGTACAATCACAAACTTACACGAAGTAATCAGAACCTCCATTCAAACTCCAGAAACCAATTACAAATTTAAATCGTGATTCTGAACGTATTCTTCCAATTTGCCTGCAAAGATACACTTGGTACGGGACCAATAGATCGATGAAAAGGTAAATTATTCCAACTTCGTATCTCCAATCAGACATAAACTTTGAACGGGCAAGTTTTAACAAGCTACCGTTATCTGGAGGTGTAGGGGAGTGTTTCCATTGTGTAGTTATGACAGTTTTTACATAAGTTGCCTCCGGATGAAGTTATTTTAAAAATATTACTTTAGTATTTGAATAGGACTTTATTAACAAAAATGTCAAGCGTTTTACTCAAGGGTCCCTAATCCTATTTTTTTAATTAAAATAGTACTACTCCTTAACACATCAGCTATCTGCTAGTAAAAGTCCCGTGAAAATCTGTCCAGTTGTTTCGGAGATTATTCTTTCGCCTTGCGTTTGATCTTGCTGTTCAGTGGTCATGTCGGATTATAGTCCATCGGACAATGAGAGTGGGGGAAAAGAGAAAAAACCTGGGGCCGCTCAAACATGTCAGCACTTTCATGTCTCCCGCGCCGATGGCTACACTCCACTGAGATTGGCAGCCGTGACCAAAATTTCGATAGGACTATAATTTCAAAATTATTAGGATAGCTCAATTCTCAATATTGTCTTAGAACATCAATTAAGGGGCATCGCAAGTGCGTTTCTATCCCACTTTTTCACTTTTTACCAGCATTGCCTCTTTTTTTTTTGGCGGGTGGAAAATCATCGAATAACCCCTCCCGCTCTTGGGCAGAGCGAAATGGAGTGTCAGACTTCTACTGACTAAAACCACCCATGTTCCTTCTTAGCCCTTTATCGAGGCCGCGGTATCTCTTGTGAACAACCCGCAGCCCCGACGGGTACCAGCCTTGCCTTATCTTTAAACCTTACCAGAGCGTTTGCAGTAACGTCTTTGTCTGTTCGGAATGTAAAACAAAATCCACATTTTGTTCTGGAATTTCCGTATCTCCTAAGTTACTCTCCAAAATACTAGGACACCATAAAACAAAACAAGTCTAAATTTAGCCCCGTTATTCACACAGCCCGTTATTCACATAATACTAACAAAATTAAAGTGTTCCAACCATTCGGACGGGAGGTGCGCCCATATAATTTATCGGTAGCTTGTAATTAAAATATCGCGAGGCGCGGCGCGGCGGGTATTTAAAATTAAACAGCCTGTAAGTAACCGGGGGATGGGACACACGGGGACTATGGTTGGGTAACAACCTTCTCTAGGTTGTACGATGTTTATTAGAATGACTAATGACATGGCATCAGCAGAATTCATCGAATTTGTTAATGAGAAGACTAAATGACAGTGAGAGAGCAGTGGTGGCGGCCCTGACTTACGAGCGGTAAGTCGTAGGTTTGAACTTTTGCGTTTGTATCATCATTTCAGCCATAAGACGTCCACCGCTGGACATAGGCCTCCCCCAGAAGGCAGGATTTGCCATAATCGCCACGCTTGGCAGGCGGGTTGGCGATCGTAGTATGGTTGTTACGAAGGCACAGAGAACGCTGCTGCCCATTCTCTGGTAAGTCCCTTAGTCGCCTCTTACGACACCCACGGGATAATATGGGATGGTGCTATTCTTTACGTCCGATACCATACGGAACTACTAGTTCAGCAACGTGTGCTAGCTCGAGCAAGGGTCGAGGGAGACATGGCTGCATAATCGCCACGCTTGGCAGGCGGGTTGGCGATCGTAGTATGGTTGTTACGAAGGCACAGAGAACGCTGCTGCCCATTCTCTGGTAAGTCCCTTAGTCGCCTCTTACGACACCCACGGGAAGATATGGGATGGTGCTATTCTTTACGTCCGATACCATACGGAGCGTTTGTATTACTTTGCGTTATTTATTACATCACCACTACGCTCAAAACGTTGAAGGAAAACATCGTGAGGAAACCATGGCATGTATTGCGCTACGGAACTCAAATGGAGTAGGACAGGACACCTAGCAAGGCAGTGATGACAGTGGAACTAAGATTGTCATGGAATGGCGTCCAAGAAATGGCAAAAGAAATAGTTGCCATCGAAGGAAAAACCTGAATGACGCTAGCACGGGACCGTGGAGATTGACACAAGACAAGAGAGGCCTCTACCCAGCATTTGGTGAATTCAGGCTGTGGATATGATGATGATGATGATGATATCTCTCGGATGGACCATCATCATCATCCTGAATTCACCCACTGGTGGGTCATTTTCTTGCGACGTGGTATAAGACCACGTTTAGAGTAAATGTGATCTTTCTTCTCAAATCTAGGATAGGACGGCAAACCAAAGTACTGTTACCAACAAAAGCTTTCCACAACAAATATCCTGTAAGTACAGTCATGTCTAGTACGAGTTTCTTTCGCACACTCGCACGCAACTCGCACGATGCGAAAACTTTAACGTTTTATTAGTTTGCCCTTAACATACTTCGCACACTTCCTTGATTTATAAGCTTAACATATTTCATATTAAAACTTGAAGCAATTTGTTGTGGGTATGTTTTATGTATATATTTCGTAGAGGAAATGGATACTAGGTAGGTATTACGACACCTATTTTTTGGTCATTTATTGCGTATTATTTTGTCTCGTATGAGAGTTTTAATAATATGAAATTGTACATACATAAAGTCTCGCCCTTTGCCCATGGGCAAGGCAGGGCAGACCAGAACAACGCCTCTTACAATCCTTACATACTCCTTTTGCCTCTCGGAAATTGTAATGCTGATTCGATAATAATATGGCTTACATGAAATCTTTAATTAAATGATTTACTTACGAAGTTATTACGGCGTAAAAAACCTTTGATAGCGATGCTTGCATATCAAATACAATTTGGAAACTTACCTGGAACAAAAAAAAAACAAATCATTAATACAGCTAATTCAGTAAAAAATTAAGTACCTTTGGAAAGATTTTTCCCTTTATCGAACATCAAAGGGGAGTTTTGACTCAGTATGAATGTGCTGCTTCCAAACAAACTATAGCCTACTTAATGAAGTTTCTAAACCGTACACCAGCCGCTTTTGAGGACATGTAAAACGCCACTGATGTCGAAATTAACGTGCCCACCTAATAAGCCCAAGAAGGTGGGTCAAAAAAGGACATGCACTGCCCTTAAATAAAACAAAGCCCTCCGCCGTGTCTATCTGTCTGTCTGTTCTCGATACAGTCAAAAACTACTGCATCGATTTTCATGCTGTTTTCACCAATGGATAGAGTGGTTCTCAAAGGTTTCAGTATATAATTTGACCGACATCCACGCGGGCGTCAGCTAGTGTAAGTATTAAAGAAGGAGAAGCTAACTACAAAGATTCCCAAAAAGAGGGTACTTGTTCAACTTAACTACACGCTAAAATCTCCAATTACCGCCCATTTCGTCTCTATCGACGGGCATATATTTCATACTTACGTGTGCCGAGTTAATGGGTCTCCGTAATAGCTTGTAAACGATAAATCTTTATTATGTAAGTATTTATAACTCGTATCGAGTGTTACGATCTAATTGGATGTGTGCTTTAGAGCTAGAGCTTACGTTACAAGTCATCAGCTGACTTAGTAACTTTACTTGTTCTGCTGACTTCGAAGATCTTAATGCGACTCTAATGCTGTAAGTTTTTAATGTTCCACATCTCGCGAAGACTTCTAAGTGAACTGTTATCAAATGTAATTGCAGTAACTTGATGTTAGAGAAACATAGTTCAAATGTTGAGATCTTGCTTGTGAAATACTGGAATTCAGCTGCATCCGGGAAGACCGGGAGCCGAAAGTTGGGAAAAAGGCCAGGCAGATGATGAAGTAAGAACGATTAACGTCTTCGTACGTATGTCTATTCTGTTCTAGCCTAAAAACATTAAACCAGCAAAGTCTGCCAAATCCAACCCAATGTACCAAAACAATACATCACACAAGAAATTGCACTCTTCAACTTCACAAGCACCATCTTACAATCCAAACTTTGTCACTCCCAAAGCGGCTTTCCTTTCCTTTAATCCTATTAAAATGTATCTGTGAAGAGGATCCAAGACCACCTCATCATTAAACAGGTAGGTATCGTCAGGTGAGTGTCTGGTGCCCCCCCACCCCTCACCCCCTACTTGCCTACAGGCATGTGATAACGATGAACGTTGTTAGGAATCTCTACTTGCGAATGTGGCTATGGAAGTGGCGGGCGAAAGGAAAATTAAATGTGGCTGGGATTTTTCTAAATATCTTTGTTGTGGCTCTAAATATAAGTTTTTAGCTTCAGAACTTCATTATTGACATTCAGCTTCTTTCAGAAGTTTAAGCAATACTGATTGTAATTCAGTATTCAGTTCCTATTCAGTAGAAAGCTGTTATTTTAACATTGCAAATAGACCCTTTAATTTAATTTATTTGTATAGACAGAACCAAAAAAAATGCTTCAGTAAACGGACCATAAATATATTAAAATAAGGACAGAAGGATGACGGTATCCCGTGATCCCGTCGGGACTGCAGGTTGTTCGAAAGAGATACCGCGGTCTCGGCAATAAGGGCTAAGAAGGAACACGGGTGGTTTTTAGTCAGTAAAAGTCTGAGACTCCCTACCGCTGTGCCCAGAACGGGAGGAGTCATTTGGTGATTTCCAACCCTCCAAAAAAAGGGTTACGGTATCGAAACAAAGCAAGCTTTTTGAACATCCTAGGTTATAACACCGGTATAAACCCGATACAAAATCGCTAATCTCGTGACCATCAATCAAAAATCCTGTGTACAGGAACGATACGTCCCGCTAATGGTAATGATACTCCATAGTAGCGTTACGGGCGTTATTAAATACAAAGTTCGGCTGCACACTACATAATTATAATATTATACGAGTTTCGCAGATAATGGTGGTATTACATATGTTTTTGGTTAGATATTGGTTTGCGAGATTATGAAGGTTACAGTCAGCTCATCAAACATTATAGATTGATGGCTGTCTGGTCAACTCAACACTGCGAAGAATGCGTGCCAGCTCACATAGAACCCTAAGCACCTTTTTTTTTCTTCTTGGGGGGAAGCCTTCAAAAGGCGACCGGTCTTTGGGTATAAGACCGGGGAGTGTGGGATTTTTACCGCACTAAAACCACCCTGGTGGTCACCATCCGCACATGGGAGGAGGCACCGTTTCCTCTTAAAAGAACTGTCCGGAGCCCAGACGTGAGCCACGCGCAACGCACGCGCGACGCAGTTAAATCGTTTCTCTGGGACTTCGTCGAGCTTCATTGTCTCGGCGCTTTTCGTGTGGTCACCACTGTTGATTCTGGCTAACAGGAGTTACAGTGGTTTGGGAATAGTGTGGCTGGCTTGTCCGGAGGGGGCTCTGTGCAAAGCCTGTTATGGCTCATCCCTGGGGAGATTGTAAAGTGATCTCCCTTGAGCGTCGCTGTGCAATTGTGCACGGCAGCACGTGACCACTGTGCTACCGTCTTCTCCGAGGTCACTTGGTGGGCGGACAGAGTCCTCACTCTGAGCCCCCGCGACCCCATTTTCCCAGCAGCTTTAGGTTATGCAGGTAACCCTGAGCACCTATGGTTGGTGGGATTTTCCAACATTGCGTTTACGAGTACGTCCAACTACATCCTTAGTTCATAGAGTGAAGTTTGGCTACCAGTCTTGACCTAGCATAAGATACGGTAACTACTTATCGTTAAAAATTGTTGAAAGAAAAATCTTTTAACTAACTACATATATATGTACGAGTATATACAGCATGCTGTTGTAATCAGATAGTAGATCGGATCACATGCATAATCGGTATATTTTATAACTAAGAGGTAATAACCATTACAATACAAAAAAAACTACAGTAATTCGAGCTAGATAGACAAAAACACCGAATGTCCTAAACAGAAGATAATTATTGATTTCAACGAAACACAATGTTGACAGAATACTTTTCAATCACTTGAAAAAAAACATTGTCTACCTCACCTGCCAGTTTTCAGTAAGAGATTCCTAAATTGTAACGTCCAATTCGTTTTAAGTAAAGTAGACTTTAAAACAAAAGTACTATTTCGTAGAAGACAACGAAATAAACACAACTTTAAAGTAAATGCAGGCAACTACTTCAAACAGAAGACTGACTAAATGTATTACTAAAAGTGAGCGCACATTTGAACAGGTAGATGACATTGTTGACATCGCAGGTAAATATCTAGATGAGGTTCAAAATCATTATTTCACATAGGCCTACACGGGCACGGCTGCGGGTTGTTCGCAAGAGATACCGCGGCCTCGACATGAAGGGCTAAGAAGGAACATGGGTGATTTTTAGTCAGTAGAAGTCTGACACTCCCTTTCGCTCTGCCCAAGAGTAAAAAAAAAGGCCTATACACGGGCACTTGTAAAACGTCGACAAAAAGGTGCACAGAGTTGTCAGAGAAGCACGGAGATTGGCAGAAACGAAGAACGGCTTATACACAGTAATGATTGAAGTCAGGTTATGGATGATGATGATGATGAAAAGCGCAAGTGATATAATTTAGACCTTTTTTTTTTGGGGGATGGAAAATCATTAGATAACAGGGGTTATTTGATGATTTTCCACCCCCGCTCTGGGTAGTGCGAAAGGGAGTGTCAGACTTCTACTGACTAAAAACCACCCATGTTCCTTCTTAGCCCTTGCGCTGAGGTCGCAGTATCTCTTTCGAACAACCCGCAGCCCCGACGGGATATAATATAGACCTCTTGACTGTTTTCGGTTCAACGGCGGCCAATTTTAGTGGAGATTAGCCAATGGTGCGGGAGATATTCTAGTACAAAAGTGTGAGTGCAGACACAGGTGCACTCTCTGTTCCTATACGCTCATCGTCCGATGGGACGGCTATCCGAAGAGATATCAAGTGCAAGACCAATGGTTTAACGTGATTTCCGAGGCACGGGGTATCATATCGGCAATATTAACACATTAACACAGCCTACCACTACCAAACTAATACTTGAGCAAGTTTTAACTGAAGACTAACCAAACACGACAAAGTAAACCTAAAGTTCCAGTGGACTTGTGGAGTATTTGTCATCAGTACAAATAAAACCAAGTCGCTAGTTACATTGTCCATATTTACGTTAACATTGCTACAACGTTATTAGTCGAAAAGTCTTAGTTATTTGCAGCGTTGTCGCTAACTAATTGCTTTCTTACTATTTCCTTGATAATGGTTTTTTTGTGGTACAAGTTATAAGCGTGCAGCGATGTATGGTACGTTTATTTAAATTAGCTTAGATTAGCAACATAGTGAGGAAATCGATGTATTTTCTAAGTAAATATTTGAAGATATTCATCCACCATCCTGCACCTGGAGTGCGGCTTACTCTCATAAGCAGGCCTTTGTCCCAGCAGTGAGAATGTTATAGCCCGATTAGGCTTAAATAAATTATCTGGCAAGATTTCACAAACGTGATGGATGTCAATATCTAACGAAGATGACAAAAGATGACCAAACAATTTTCCAATCTCGCAATGTTTAGGGTTAATGATCGATTTTATACCCGCTATTTAGTTATTCGATATTGTATCAAATTGTTCGCACTTTACAAGCGTCTTATCACGTAAGTGACGATTAATGTGGGACGTACCCTTTGTAAAAAGAAAGAAAGAAGAAAGAAAGAAGAAAGAAAGAAGAAAGAAAGAAGAAAGAAAGAAGAAAGAAAGAAGAAAGAAAGAAGAAAGAAAGAAGAAAGAAAGAAGAAAGAAAGAAAGAAAACATATTTATTTAGCACATGCCACAAGTGCACACAACAGACAATAAAAAAATATAAAAAGAAACTAACAATGTTGTACACCCACACATGCCTCTTAGTGTGCTCTAAAACTCTAAGACCCCTAGCACACGGCGCCGACGAAGCGCTGATGACGCGCGTATACGCACTTCAAACGAGATTTGAACGCAACCTTGTAACCTAAGCACACGGGGCGTGAAACGCGCGTCCTCTGCGCGTATACGAGCAGATACAGCGATCTCAAGCCGACCCTTTGTACGCGCTTCAAACATGTTTCGAACGCGCGTTTGTATAGTGTTTTGCGCGCGCCGTGTGCTATGGGCCTGTTTTTTTTTGGCGGGTAACCCCTCCCGCTCTTGGGCACAGCGAAAGGGAGTGTCACTCTTCTACTGACTAAAAACCACCCATGTTCCTTCTTAGCCATTCATGTCGAGGCCGCAGTATCTCTTGCGAAGAACCCGTAGCGTGTGTGGGCTTAAGGTGTACTTTGAACAATACTTTGTGAACAGTTTATATAAGTACGCGTAGGTGTAAAACTCTTGAAGGATCTACTTACAGAGATTAAAGATTATAAATAAAACAAACTTAGACCAATATTTACTATAAACACTGGTTTAAATACAGGAAAAATATATATGCTCACTGAAAAGTAAAGTCAATTCAATACAACTAAATTAATTACCATAATAAAATAAAAGCTTCAATAAAATACATTGAAACGAACAAAATGAAACATATTAATTAAACCTGAATGACACTGAATAGAAACGAATTTCAACAAATCCAATTTTATAAAACGACAGAACCATTCAACTTCATCACCAAAAACACAGGTTATATGTTTTCAAATTGTAATTTTATCGAATAAATCGTGCTGGACGGCAAATTGTGGAACTAACGGCGCCACTAGTGAATATTGAAATGCATTTTCATTGGTTAATTGTTCGACATTATCTCTCATTTCAAATGAATTCGGTTTTCGTCTGTATGCAGTATGATAAATGAAAACATAAATGTAAATTATTAAACCGCTTGATGATTTTAATGTGCAGGTACGTTTATGAATGAATTCCCCACGGAATTATTTCTATTCGTAAATGTACCGAGAATTTGATAGAGTAGCTAATACCTGCGGCTTCACCCACATGGCTCTGTCCGGTAAATGCAACACCTGAGAACCAGAATCAAAAGTAGCAACCGCAGGAAAAGCGCCAAGAAAATGAAGCACGACGTCCCGGAGAAACTTTTTAACTGGTTTCCGCAACAGTCGAAGAAATATATCATCATCTTCATCTCCTTATCTCATTCTATTTGGGGTCGGCGCAACACATGTCATGTTCATTTTCCATTCTTAGACGTGCCGGTGGCATTTATTCCTTTCTCTTTCATATCATTCCTTACACAATCCATCCATCTTTTCTTTGGCTTTCCTCTCCCTCTCCATCCATCAATGTTTATTTCCATCACTTTTTTTGTCACATGCGTTTCATCTCTCCTCATTACATGTTCATACGAAGATAGACGAAGAAAAATATATGCTCGCTAAAATGAAGTAGGCAGCACACCTTTTTTAAACCAATTCATCGTTTGAAAATGGTGTGTTGCCTACTTGCCTTTCAAGCATTATGATGTAACACAAATATTTTGCCTACCATGATCCCATCGCAATCGGTACAATGGATAGATCTATGCTCCGAGCCCGCCATAATGCCTGGCAAGCCGCACGACAAAGCTTAGGCTGGTCTCATGGACAGCCGGCTACAGGATTTAGTACAGTCGGATGTAGCAATCAATTTGCGAGGACCGTGGTGGATTACTAACGGGTACAATGTCTGTCAAACCGCTGTCGCTGTATCATTCGTTGTTGACGTTGTTGGCGGTTTGTTGTAGTTATTATACTTTTGAGAAGTATAACGCCAACTTAATTCACGACACTTCCCTAAACAAACGGCAGGTTATTAATAATACAACATTTATGCAAAAAAAACGCCAAAAAGACTTCACAAAACATCCACAGATTTCGTAACACTCATTCAAGCTGATTACTATCTAATCGCGCCCACTTTCGTTTTTGAAACCACCTGGCTTTCAATTCTGTACTAAGTCTCCGCTTTTGCTTCCGCTCTTAACTTAAACTCTCTCTCTCTCTCCCTCTTTACAAGAAGCCACAGCGATACCTCGTCCTTTCAAATCAAAAGGTTCAATGGATCTTAGTAAATTACAAAATCGGCTCTAATATAGCTTTTTTTTTTCTTAGCCTTTTATGTCGAGGCCGCGGTATCTCTTGCGAACAACCGGCAGCCCCGACGGGCGTCCGGGCGTTCCATGTTGCTGAAATCTCTTTGAGGCGCGTAAGAATCATTATTCCTTTATCTTTCCGCTCCCGCTCACGCGCCCGCTTCATCCTCTAACTTGCAACTTCTCATTACAAAAAAGCCACAGCGATACTTCTTCCGTTAATACCAGCAGGTTTAATGAAACGCATTTCTTGGATGTCATGTTGCCGCTTAATTTTTTAACACTCCGCTCCCGCTAACGCCGCCGCTTCCTCTTCTATCTTGCACCGTCTCATTACAAGAAGCCACAGCGATACTTCCTCCGTTAATACCAGCAGGTTTAATGAAACGCATTTCTTTGTTGTCACGTTGCCGCGTTATTTTTCTTCTTACACAATTTTCAGTTCAGATAAACAAATTAGGTAGCAGGATTAATGTTTTTAGAAGGGTTCGGAGTGGTAATCAAGGAGACGGAGTGATGTAATTGCTTTATTGGAAGGTTTTCGGTGTTGTTTGGTGTGTTTAAGAGTTTGTAGTGGAATTAGTGAATTTGTCATCAGTGGTGATGATGTCTGATGGTTTGTGTAGCATATCATCACGCCTGTTATTCCCCGTCGGGAATACACCTCTGCCTAACCGATATTCGACATTCGTATAGCCACACTTCACCAGTTACGTTGAAGTCCCATAAGGGGCGAGCCTATTGCAATGAACCGGGTACAAATCCAGACTGGCTGCTACTGAAAAAATCCTAATGGCAGAACCCTATTGTTATAATTCCGAAAGCACGTGACAAACGCGCTTTTGACGTGTAGACTGAAGAATCTTAAATCAAAACTAACACTTGATCAACAGATGAACAATAACAGGGACTGCTTCATTAATAAGAACTCCCAAATACCTATATAAATCAAATAAACTAATTCTGTACAACTTTAACTAATAATCCACGTTTTAATACACGAACAGTTTAATCACACACCCCAATTACAAAGGGTGTTCTCGTTTAGGAGCAATTAACTATCTAAATAAACGCAGCTTAGCAATGAATTACGAGCGAATTGTGAACATGCCGTATTTATAACGGTAATGCACTTTATAAATCTATTGGGTGCGATCATTTTAATAGGATTATTGGTTGATTTAGCGATCCTAGTTACTGTGGAAACTGTAAGGTACTACCGAGTTAAATGTTCAACTTTATTGTTTACTAGCTGTTCCCGGCATGCGTTGCAATGCCCTTTTTTCTACCTACTACCTGCCTGTGTACCAACTACCTACCTACCTACTACCTCCTACCCTACCTACCTACTACCCTACCTACCGACTACTCTACCTACTTACCTACTACCCTACCTACCTACCTACTACCCTACCTACCTACCTACCCTACCTACTTACTACCCTACCTACTACTCTACCTACTACTCTACCTACTACCCTGCCTACCTACCTACCACTTTCTCACCTTTTAAACCTTCCCTGGACTTCCAATTCCACGGTAGTAGATAGGTAGGCCTATCTACTACCCGACCTACCTACTACCCTACCTACTTACTACCCTACCTACTACTCTACCGACTACCCTACCTACTCTACTATCCTACCTACTACCCTACCTACTACTCTACCTACTACTCTACCTACTACCCTGCCTACCTACCTACCACTTTCTCACCTTTTAAACCTTCCCTGGACTTCCACAAAGGTTTCAAAACCAAAATTAGACAAATCGGTCTAGCCGTTCTCTAGTTTTAGCGCGACTAACTAACAGCAATTAATTTTTATATTATACGCAAACACCATTTGAAAAATCGTTTTCTATTGGGAAAGAAACAGTAATTATTTGTGATTATTGTGATAATGTCGTATGGTCTGTTTGAAGTTGTCATTCGTTGACTGAACAACTGAACGTCACTCAATTGTTTTGCCTTCCCGGAACCTCTCCACTAACACTTGAACTTTATGGGTACGGTATTAAAGCTCAAATTGATTTTACGTTTTAGTTAGAAAACGTTTGTATGGGAAAAAGAAAAGGGCTGTTTTTAGGGCTTTTCCGGCCACTATTCGAATTTTTCTCGCCGTAAGAACCATCCTTGAACTTCAACGAACATTTAAAAAAAAAAATCAGCCAAATCGGTCAAGCCGTTTTCATGCCAAGTCGTGACAACGGAAAACGGGTTTCATTTTTATATATATAGATAACATAAGGGTAAAAGTGGCACAACACTCGGTTTTAAACATGATTACTGTGATAGTTATGCTTATTGCGACAAAATTTACGTATAATTATGTCTTAAAAGATGTAATAACTAATAAACATAAATTTATCCAATAATTTAATCAGACTAGGCTAGGGCTGGGAGCACTGAAGAATTGGCTAGGATCTTTGTACAAAAACTTAACACTTGTTTATGACTACTAGCGGTCAATTATCTACAAATGACAGCCGAAAAAACATAACTTTTTTTTTCATCTGTCGTCTACACTAATATTATAAAGAGGAAAGATTTGTTTGTTTATAACGAATAGGCTCCGAAACTACAGGACCGATTTCAAAAATTCTTTCACCGTTGGGAAGCTACACTATCCCCGGGTGACATAGGCTACTTTTTATCCCTGTATTTCCACGGGAACGGGAACTACGCGGGTGAATCCGCGTGACGTCCGCTAGTTACGTTATAAAATACGTGTGTCAGTATGTAGAAACAGTAATATAAAACAACTCAGCCACTGTCCTAATCAAAATAAAGTTTAAAAATATAGCTGAGTTGTCGTAAAACCAACACAAAAATATAGAAAAGCGTCAAATAAAACGAAGACGATTTAAAACAAATAAACTTTGAAACTGTCACGTAAAAAGAGCGCAGAAAAATTTAGGGAAAAATTAAAACTGCATAAAATTTTAAACGACCGATCGTTAATAGAAACGTACTTACTATATTTTACGACATCCGATTGTATTATCTTTAAAAACTACATTAAAAAAATGTCTGCAGTTTTTACAACTTTTCTAAGTGTTAACCTACTAAATGAGATTTTTTTTTTCATCGACATACCTAAAGTGCGTACTTGTGAAAAATATTTTTTATGAAAGTATTAAATGTTTTATATTGATTTTGCGCTGAAAAATATAAAGTGAAGTTGACGCTGGTTTTATTTATGGTTTATTTATAGTATTCGCCGTTTAGAAAAACAAAAACAAACAACCTGTATTTCTATGTGCTTTTTTATTCAACATAATATTATAATCTTTACTCATTCACACATTGGTCTAGCATGACTGTTGATAATGAGGTCCTGGGTTCGATTCCCGGGTCTGGCAAAGTGTTATTGAGTTTTTTCATCAGGAATTTCTCAGTAGCAGTCTGGATTTGTGCCCGGTTGATGCCAATGGGTTCGTCCCCTATTACATGGGACTTAGACATAACTGGGAAAATGTGGATGTACTATTAGGTACACCTTTGTCTAACCCAACGGGGATTACAAGCGTGATGTTATGTTATGAATGTTATATTTTTAACTTATTAACACCCAGTGATGATTAAACGCAATGAAAATATTAAGAAACCACAGTTTTTACTTTCTACCTGAAGGTAGGTCGTGAGTGGTTATACGGTTAATATCCCACAAGCCATATTAACCTCCTAATTGAACATTATCCCTCTAATTTCGTAATTATCATCAAATACATTATTCCTTACTGTAGTATCCACTAGTAACAGACCTAATCGGTTGATTTTACAATTAACTAAGTATCACAGGCTCACACCAGACCACCAAGCCTTAGTCCAGGATCACTTCACTTTCCCGCCATCATGTAACTGACAGATGTCATTAGTGACAGCTCCCCTGACCACTTGTGGTTGTGAGACAGTGTTTACATATCTATTAAATAGATACTCGTATACACTACATCCCTTTCTTATTATATTTGTTTTGATCAAAATGCTTTACCCAAATATACACACAATTACATTCAGTAATCAAGCAAATTCAACAACTAAAGAATATAAAATGTTCAACCATACTTGCATGTTTTTGTTATCCGATCTACCTTGTCATCTTAGACCCATTGCCACTGACCTACCAGTTCTAAATGTACAATGTACCTTATCAGGTTTTACCCAGTTCGTTCAGTTCGATCGTTTTGTTCAGTTCGTTTCTTGTCCTGTGTGAGACCAATAAATACTTTTTCTTTCTTTAGTTACTCCATTTGAACATCTCCTCCAGTAGCCTCCATTAAGTGTGGAGCAGGATTAAAGTTAATACTTAATAGGTTATTAGACTATTCCTATGAACTTCATCGTCTATTCTAACCTCTGGGGGTCTGCATGATCTCGTCTTCCTATTTCCATATTCCTTTCCTTTTCATTGTTTTTTTTTTTTCTAATGACATCTTAAGATAAGTTCTAATGATGCCTGCCCCGTAACCGATCATGGGGTTGAATTTAAACACTTTAGATATTTAGAGAGAACTTTTCCAAAAACTTTGTGGTTTAAGTGTTTTTTATCGATGACTTTGTTTAAATTATCGATGACCCCGAGAAGACCAAGGCTTCTCTCTTTCTATTACTGGCTATACCTTCGTACATAATCTGATGTAGAGAAATATTTTTAAATTTTATTTATTCATTATGATTTTTTATTACTTTTCTTGAAATGTGTTCTTTTTATCTCTCTATATATGTTCTCCAATAAAATATTTGAATTAAACTCAGTTTGTTGTAGTACCCAAACTAGCTTGGCATCAGCGATGACTTGCGTACTGTCTAAAAATCCAATTTCCTAAGCTAGTCTTCGTTTGGGTTCCAACCTAGATAAGATTGACACTGTTGCTTAATTTCAATACTCCTAGTTGTAACTTTGTGTCCTTGTTCTTATCCAAAAAGTTTCTCAACTACATTTCTTTTTATTTCTTTCTTTAGGTTCCTTTACAACGTTTATCATTATATATATTCCAAAACTTTCTTGGCAACCAATGAACAAAAGAGTTTTACTGCCCCAGACTTCAAAAGTTTTATTTGGTTCTGTACAAGTTTTATTTGTTCAACTTTCTTTGTTACTTTTGACATAGTTTCCGAATTCGTCAGGTATCTAATATTTTTTTTTTCTTTCTTTTAGGCTCACATGATTAGTCATTTTAATATCGTGCACATTGAATTTAATGGCAGTCTACATACAAGTATGTCTCATTTGGTGAATGTCTAGCGTCCTATTTCATAGATGCCTAATACTTCTAATTTAATGTACGCCCATTTCTTCCAATTTAACGGATGCTCAACGACCAATTTAATGGATATTTACCATTCTTGAGCCAGCTTAACGGCTGCTCCATCCAATTTCATGGATTATCATGAGCCAATTTAACGGTTGCTTCATCCAATTGAATTGCTTATCATCAGCCAATTTAATGGATACCATCCAATTTCATGAGCCAACTCAACGGTTGCTTCATCCAATTTAATGGATTATCACGAGCCAACTTAACAGTTGCTCCATCCAATTTAATGGATTATCATGAGCCAACTCAACTGTTGCTCCATCCAATTTAATGGATTATCATGAGCCAACTCACCGGTTGCTCCATCCAATTTAATTGATTTCATGAGCCAACTCAACTGTTGCTCCATCCAATTTAATGGATTATCATGAGCCAACTCACCGGTTGCTCTATCCAATTTAATGGATTTCATGAGCCAACCTAATGGTTGCTCCATCCAATTTAATTGCTGTTCATCAGCCAATTTAATGGATTATTGTGAGCCAACTTAAAGGTTGCTCTATCCAATTTGATTGCTTCTTAAAAGCCAATTTAATGGATATTCGCCAGCCAATTTAATGGTTGCTATCTTACCACGCGTAAACAGTGCGATGGTAAATGTCACATGCCTTAGAAGTCGTGCTTCCAAGACATGCCGGTTTCCTTACAGTGTTTTCCTTCACCGTTTTAAGAGCGTTCCCTGGTGATGAGTGAATGAACACAAAATACCTGCCTGGTTTCGAACCCACGACCTAAGTCGGGCGAGGCCATCACCACTCTTACAAAATTTAACATAATATCTGAGACACATATATTTATACAAAATAATCTTCTATGTTTAACTAAACATACATATATGTGGTGTTGCTGCATATTATCTTTTTTTTTTTTTTTTACACAAATTATTTACCTTTGATTTGTAATTACCAGAACACATATTATATTATATCGGGAAGGGATATTTTTTTTAGCACTAATCGTTGGTTAACTGTGGGCCCTTTTGTCGAACTCCCACAAGCGCCCATGCAGGCCTACGCGAAATAAAACATCTTGAGTTTGATTTTGACTCCGGTGGGCCCAGTGTTGGATGAAGAAACCAGTCTCGTACACCGATACACTCAAACAATAAGACGATAGTAGAAACACAGTAGGCACGTATAACTCTGTAGGTACGAATTTCAAAACACGCGATGTTTCACCGGACGCACGCACCGCCGCGCCCTTCCACAGAGAAGTGACGTGCCGACCCACTGGCGCGCGCACCAATGACTCCATCGAGCGCCACCAGATGGCACTGGCATACCGAATACGACTCGATGTCGACATTTATACATTGGCTTCATATTTAAGTTAAACCATTACACAACCACCATTACGGTTTCCTACTCAGAACTGCTACGTGTTACTATATTTATTTATGAATTATTTCAAGTTATTCCAATTCAAAACTATAATTTTGTCAAACAGCTTTAATGTTATCATTATCTGCCTTCCCCAACCATGTTGACTGGCCTCCAGTCCAACTGGATGCAACCGGACACCTGCACTCCACATGGAGCCACCGCCCATCCAACCTCCACAACTCAGTCAGCACCCGGTAGCACGACACCCCTCGGCAAAACCGGCTGTCAGATTCTCAGGCCACTGACCATTACTGACCACCTACACTGCCACGTATCCTCCGAGATATTGAGGAAAGTCTGCATGTAATGGGTGGCCACCCATACACGAATCAATCTAGGCAACACACAGTTCAATCCAATCAAATCGAACGGCAGCTCTATCAAGCCACAAGCTGCTCCTTTGTTAACTAGTGCTTAAGTAGGTACCTTTATTTTTTTACTTTAATTTATGCACTTCATTTTCTTCTTCTTTTTCTGTACGAGAAGAGACTTGCCCCTCAGTCATTGGATATTTTTTTTTTTTTTTTTTTTTGTTCACTTTACATTGCACATGTTATTATTCTATTATTATTATCCTTGCATAATAATAACATAACCCTACATAACATCAAGCTTGCATTACGGGACAACCTTATTCCATTAACCATACAATAATTCCGACCCCTTGGCTTTTATTGAGTTAAACCCAACAAGCTCTCCTCAACCTGGGAATCAAAACCAGGACCGCAGAACAAGCTGCCATGCCTGCGACCAATGAGTCATAGTGTCAACATTCTCCTGCCCTTATCCCAATTTATTTGGGGTCGCCACAGCTTGTGTCTTCCTTATATACTTCTTTATACTTGTCATTTCATTCGACACATCAGGTATCTACATAACAATAATAAAGCCTTTTAATTCTGAACTACTTTCAATTTGGGTGTTTTTTCTTTTCTTATAATATCTCTCTCAGTTCGGCGTGCCTCTTGGCATTGGCCTTCTCCAGCTATCTCCATTGAACTCAGTCTTCTGCAACTCTGGTCTATATGGTCCTATGGTTAGGTTAGACTGATATCGTCACTCCATCTTGTTTTTTTTTTTTTTTTTGCACACCTTTGTTTTCTGATGTCTGCTTTTGGATACCATAAGGTTACTTGTATACTCCATTTATTTATTTTGCAACATAGCATAAGTCCTGTCCAACTCCATTTTAGATGTTCTACGAGTTATTATACCCGTTACTTTTGTCTTCCTTCTTATTTTTAAATTCCGGATTCTGTGACTAACCTGTGTTCAACATGCTTCTTTCCATTGCTCTTTAGGTTTAGATATCTACATACCTAATTTTTCTTGTATGTAAAACACACACAATGTACACAATGTTTATTTTTCTAATGAAAACACATATCAATTACCTAGGTATTTTTTAAATGAAATTAAGTTATTACTCATATTGTTTAGGAGAAGGGATCATCAAAATCAGAATACTCAAAATCAATCAAAATTACTTGAAGCTTATTCTTCAACAACTGTTGGTTATCCCATAACTGCATAGAACTGTCTGGGGCGACATGTCAAATAATAGACATTTCAAAAATAGTACATAAGTACTTCATACTTCACTTATAAGTACTTCATACAATCAAAGTTATTATTAGTCACTACAGGAAATAGAATCTTTTATTTTTATATGCTGCTTTGATGATTCAATACAAGATCTTTCTAGTAAGTCAACATGTTCACAGCTATAGGAATTAAACCATTGCTAGCAGTCTCCTGATAACAGTTAAGTGGAGTTTAAAACCAATAAAGAAATCTGTTATGAATTAAATCATTTGTCATCAACTTGTATATATTGTAGTGACAACCTAGTACTTATCTAGTTTGATGTTCAGTAAGTACTAATGAATGTGTTGTACACATGTAACATGTTGACATATTAATGTAGGTTCTTCATGATATTGAATGTCTAGACGCCATGCATCACAGAATTCATTTATTACTGTGTGATCTATCTCTTCAAATAGTGTAACAGTAACCCATTGTACAACAATTATGTAGAATGATAAAACAATAACAGAACTCTTCCTTCACCTTAAAATACTTAATGCCAGTACGTTTGGCATACAGTAATCATTAATTAGTATCAAGTATAGTCAAATAACTGTACTTACTATTGTATTTTCACATTGTTGACAGTTCCTTGCAAACTTTCACCAAGTGAAAACAGCTAGCAGCTAGTATTAATATGTACATTTCAGACCTTTATCCTCGTCGCCACTTGTAGTATCCACTAGTAACAGACCTAATCGGTTGATTTTACAATTAACTAAGTATCACAGGCTCACACCAGACCACCAAGCCTTAGTCCAGGATCACTTCACTTTCCCGCCATCATGTAACTGACAGATGTCATTAGTGACAGCTCCCCTGACCACTTGTGGTTGTGAGACAGTGTTTACATATCTATTAAATAGATACTCGTATACACTACACTTACAATATCGATACTACTTAGTAACGACAATTAGTGGAGCGGCAATGTGCTATAAAATTTTACGTTCACTGCTTACGGAGTTCCGACAACTACTCCATTCATTTATTGTTTCCTAGTACTATTGCATGTTGGGAAGTCATTACAGAACTAATTATGCGTATTAATCATAGACCACGGGGATGACTTGGTTTGTCTTTTTGTCATGCCATTTAGGTTAAGTGTGAAATGTTGTAACACACAAATTATTGAGAAAATTAGACCACAATAGCTGAAAATAAGGTCAGTCTAGCAAGCATTATGCTGATTTAAAGGATGTCGATGGAAGTTGATTAGCAGCCAAATATAAAGATATTATAATATATTTTTTGTTGAATAGAAAAAAAAAATGTTTTGGGTCGAGAAATATTTATTTTTTACAATATATTATTATCCAAATTGTCCGACGTAAACGACACTGCGTAGTTTATCGCACCCTAGGAATTAATAAATAGTCAATAATATAGGCACCAGTCACTTAGGGTTGTAGGGAACCAAACATATAAATATCACTACATAGTATAAAACAAAGTCGCTTTTTCTGTCCCTATATCCCTATGTATGCTTAAATCTTTAAAACTACGCAACGGATTTTGAAGCGGTTTTTTTTAATAGATAGAGTGATTCAAGAGGAAGGTTTTAGTATATAATTTGACCGACATCCACGCGGGTGAGGCCGCGGGCATCAGCTAGTTGTTTATAAGTAAAACTTGTAGGCAAGTGTAAACACGTGTAGGCAAATAGCCAACAACTTGTATATGATGTTGTATACTAATGTTATTACAGTAACAAGATCGGGATCGTTATTTATTTTATTGCTTATTAGAATTGTTGTTTTCGTTAGAAATATTAGAAAAATATGAATAGACTAGACTTTGGAGAATCCAGAATTTGAATTTGAACTAAAAAAAATAAAACCGACTTCAACAAAAAAATAAAACAAAAAAGTGAAAAATAACTTTAGAAGAAAAATCAGTTTCTGAAGTCGGTGGCAAAACCATGAAATCAAAACAAACAAAATTCACCAACTTCAAAAACTGATTTTCTTCTAAAGTTTATTTTTCACTTTTTTGACCGACGAATCGAGAACCTCCTCTTTTTTTAAGTCAGTTAAACAACTCTGTCTATCTTTCTTCTTATGTCTTCTTTATCGGGGTAACCCCTACCTATAAGACTAGACAAATAATGTATCTCTAGGACACCCTTTTTTTTTTTGGCGGGTGGAAAATCATCGAATCAGACTTCTACTGACTAAAAACGACCCATGTTCCTTCTTAGCCCTTCATGTCGAGGCCGCGGTATCTCTTGCGAACAACCCGCAGCAGTGACGTGTCTAGGACACCCTTTTTTTTTTTTTTGGGGGGCTGGGAAATCATCAAATAACCCCTCCCGCTCTTGGGCAGAGCGAAAGGAGTGTCAGACTTCTACTGACTAAAAACCATCCATGTTCCTTCTTAGCCCTTCATGTCGAGGCCGCGGTATCCCTTGC
Source organism: Diarsia brunnea (assembly GCA_949774965.1). NCBI lineage: Eukaryota > Metazoa > Arthropoda > Insecta > Lepidoptera > Noctuidae > Diarsia > Diarsia brunnea. The sequence continues at coordinate 11,152,128 of OX459022.1, read as the reverse complement.
GAACAACCCGCAGCCTCGACAGGGTCTAGGACACCCTCATTTGGCCAATAAGTAATCCAATAAGTAGTCGTTTAAGTTCCGTATAATAGAGAACCTATTTGCCATCAACCGATCACAAATACAGACAAATGATAACAGAAACTATTGATAAGAAAAACCAATGAAACACAAAAAATGAAAGCAACACATTTTTTTTTACTATTTTACTAGGTGTCCCATTGCAGGGCAAAGGCCTCCCTTATCTCCTTCCATACTTCTCTATCCTGTGCGATTTATGGGGGTCTAAAATGGCCACTTTAGCAGATCACAATATAAATTGCGTTAAAAAGCGTAAAAAAACCTTTCATAATAGTAACTGCATCTGTGACCGTCTTACGAATTTTAACGCAATTCATATTCTTTTTCCTATTAAATCTATTTTCCAAAATCGTCACAGACGCAGTTACTTGCTTGACCATGTTAGCCCAGCAAACATGATCAGACGAAAAATATGCACACTAAAAACTATAGACTCACTGCAGAAATAAAACTATCACGTAAACGCAATAAAGTCGAGTTCACATTCACAAAACACTAACTTTATCAGACAGTGAATAACGTTCGGAAAACGTGCCGCAGCGCAGTTCCGAATAAAAACATAAAACACAAACTAACAGAATTGCCTCAAGTATTTCTGCGTTTATCTACTGAAACGAACGATGCTGTTAAAATCTATTAGCCGGAAAAAAATTAAGGGCAAAAACGGAAAAGTTAAGCGAAGGAATATACTTTTGAAAGTTCATAGCCTTTTGTAAAGAGCAGTTAAAAGAATGAAGCGATTTTTTGTGAAATATTACAGTTTTCTGCGATTGACATTACAATAAGTATTGTCACGAGTACCAACATTTATACACGAAGTAACTTTTAAAAGACGGCGGGGGCGGGAGGGGACGCCCTAGAAAGACATACACTGATCTTATTGGTGCCGTTCTTGTGAAAGGACAGGTACGTAGTACTCGTAACCGGCGTGCGTGTATGACCAGATGTATGAATGTGGACGAGGCAAAAGGAGTATGTAAGGATCGTAGCAAGTGGCGTTCTGTGGTTTCTGCCTTCCCCCATGGGAAAAGGGCGTGAGTTTATGTATGTATGTATGTATGTAACTTTTAAAAGTGATTTTCTCCTACTGTTTTTGATTGTTAACTTTTGTGGTTCCGGATATAATATTTGTATTACGAAATAGGTCTTATCCTATAGTAGAAACTGTTGTACCACGAGAAAATCGGGTATAAATGTTGCTACTGTAGTAGGATTCCACGAGTTTCAGGAAATCGGTAGAGTAGGTACATATACCTTTTTTTTTTTTTGGGGGGGTGGGAAATCATCAAATAACCCTTCCCGCTCTTGGGCAGAGCGAAAGGGAGTGTCAGACTTCTACTGACTAAAAACCACCCATGTTCCTTCTTAGCCTTTCATGTCGAGGCCGCGGTATCTCTTGCGAACAACCCGCAGCCACGACGGGCTTCAGCCCTTGCGGGCCTCTTCCATGTTGCTGACATCTCTTTGGCGCGCGTGAAACACGAACGCGCCGTCGACACGGCCTGTCGTCGTCATAAGACAGACGGACGGCGAGCTAGCCCATCACTCACCGTCCACAGGCCCGCGTCTACGGTGGCCGGTAGCCATCACGTGGCCCCCGACGCCCGGAGCGCCTCCCGCGGCGTCTGGGACGAGAGGTTCTCTCCCTCTCACGTTCCGCCACTTCCTTCGCTAGCATCACTGCTTCGCAGAAGGAGGCGACGGTCCAATTTCCAGTAATCCCAACCAAACTCTGTCCTAGATTTTGTTGGTCCATTCTGATTTTTCCGGGTAAAAAAACGGGCGCTCTTGAAAAAAAAGAACAGCCAACTATGGTCTCATGGGAATATGTATTTTGAAACTTGTACGAAAAATGTGTACAAAAAAGAAAATTGAGTTGTTGACCATAAATCTAATACCAATATAACAACCTACTGGTTCTTGAAGTACGAATAATACAGAAAAAAATCCCTACCAATAAATAAATTAAAGGGACTGTTTGCAAATCAAAATAACAGGTTTTTAATGCATATGAAATTATATACGGCACTTGTAACAAAAATAACTTTTATTTTTATTTTTGGCTGTATGTTTGTCCCGGTTAATCTCTAAAACGTCTGGACCAATTTTGACACAACTTTAATGAGAACTCTGGCTTTACTTTTGAAAAAAATATTTGGGTTCACTGAAAAACAATTAAAACCCAAATTTAACTAGGGATATGAAAATTGTATAATACGTTCACGCGACGAAGTTCGCGGGCAAAAGCTAGTACAAAATTATAGTAAGTCAGAAAATGGCGACGCCAGCTACTAGATAGCGATTATCCAAGCAAGTAAACATTATCTTTTCTTTTACTTTACCCAAGAAATAACAGTTTCCTTCTACAGGACCCATATCGTCGCACAAATGGATTTAAGTACGTCATTATTGCCACCCGTGTTTCTATGGGGGCACAAATTGGACCTCCGAATGAATTTCGCAGTACTAAATGTATTGCAAGGTGTTGCGTAGACTGTGCATTGATCTACTTCTGGTCCAGTTAAAGGTAAGGTATTTAGGGACTTAGTGCACATTGGTGTCAGGTGTAGTGATGGGTAGTAGTGAATTCAATAATATGTGACACTCTGAGGGTGGAGTAGTCAAATGTTTTTGACTGTTTCATTATGCAGAATAGGGCAATTCAAAAGACCATCTCAGACACTAACTACCGCACTCAGAAAGCTTTAATGATTACTTAGGCCATCACTTAGTAAAGGTTTTGACAGTTTTGTCATACAAAAGTATGTGAAAACTTCACTAAGTGACGGCTTAAGTAATCATTAAATATCTCTGAGTACCGCAGTAACCTGCATAGTACTAACCTGAGTTGACCAAGATTATGTCTTTGTCTGGATCTTAACAACAACTCTGAGTTTGTTTCGGCTGTGACTTCTCAGAGTAGTCAGATACGAAACAATGGTCCCAATTAGTTTAAAAATTACGTGTAATACTGTTGTACAAAATTATTTGCAGAATAAACATCATTTAACATTTAATTAGGTACTTAAGGGAAGCCAGTTATGCGCTGCTGAGAAAGTCTGATGATATGAAGAAGAATGTTAGCAGTCAAGGCTTTTAAGCACTAAAAAGAAGATAGGTACAAAAATAGAGTAAACTAATTATGCATATTAATTTAAAACTATTAAAAAATCGAAAATAACAAGAAACTATAATGGCATTAAAAACTGCACCTCAACGCTGTCAGCCAGTAATGTGCCCAAAAGACAGCCTGCGTTACCACGTTGTATGGCAACACTTAGCCTTTTTTTTGGGGTGGGATATCATCAAATGACTCCTCCCGCACTGAGCAGAGCGGAAGGGAGTGTCAGAGTTTTACTGATTAAAAACCACCCATGTTCCTTCTTAGCCCTTTGTGTCGAGGCCGCGGTATCTCTTTCGAACAACCCGCAGTCCCGACGGGACCGCAGCCCCAAGCCAGCCCTTGGGTCACGAGAAACGTACGTTTTGAAATTTCCGTGAAAAGGACATGAGCACTCACGAAATAATAAAACCTTTTTTTTGGGGTATGGGGAATGATCAAATGACTCCTCCCACACTGGGCAGAGCGGTAGGGAGCGTCAGACTTCTACTGACTAAAAACCGCCCATGTTCCTACTGAGCCCTTTGTGTCGAGGCTACGGCTATCTCATTTAAATAACCCGCAGCCCGAGAAATAGTAAAAGCTCCAGTACACGAACACATGGTGCCTCTTTTTGTACCATACCTTATATATTTTCAATACCAATATGAACCCACTTCATATTATATTCAGAGTTTCAGACACAAGCCTGTAATAGATACACAAGATCAAACCGAGAACATACCAGAACGTGCCTGTAGCTATGCAGGTCTATTATACAGGTGCAAGGTACAGCTGATCTCGATTATCCCAGGTCGCCGTGGTAACTGTCGTATGCTATGACGCTCACAGCTACTATTGTAGGCAGGCAGAGGTGCTCAAACTTGAGAGTAACGGTGTGATATTACTTTACTGATTTAACAATATATATAGTTTTTTTATGGTCGCATAAGTGTGTCTTCTGCACTGTTGTCGACCGGTCCTGGGTTCGATGTAATCAGTTTTATTAGGATTTTCATCGCATGGATAAATACATTAAAGCAGTCACTTGTAGGTAAATTTTCAACCTTCTTATAGAGTAAGCGACGACGAGCAATGTATCACTTTGCGATCTGCTAACGTGAACTTGTCGTCAAATAACAATTACAACTTTGAGAAATGACTTTAAGACAATATGGGTTCCAAAATTTTCGTTTCGTTATGTCACATGTAAATGCGATTTGAACCTTTCCCTACTGTATTGCAAGTAAAGGCAATGCAGCAGGTTCAAATTGCTTTTAAAACTTGCTAAATGTATACATATTGATGTTGCTGACCGTGCACTAACTAAGCAAACATTAAAATTAACCCGCTTCTCTCTAAAAGTATCGACAAAACAAACTATCCCATTACAAAACAAAGTAAAACAAACATCTCTCTCTAACTTACCCATACGTTACGTTACGGAAGCCAGTTTAACTTTAACTAAACTTTACAGTTCAAAGTTAAGTTTATAACGCCGACTCGAAGAGCGAACCTTAACATAAATGTCACTTAACTGACTCACTGAACCAATTTGTGGAGTTACAAGTTCGTATGTGATAATTTTGTATGTTAATTTTGATAAGTTATTGAGTAGTTAAGCTGAATTTATACTTAGTATAGCTTAGCATGGGTTCATTGATGACACCGCATTTTTTTTTTTAGAAGTTGGGTACTCATCAAATGACTATTCCCGCTCTGTGCAGAGCGATGGGAGTGAATGAAGCAAAAGGAGTATGTAAGTAATTAATGTAAGTAACGTAGCGGCGTTCTGTAGTTTCTGCCTTGTCCCATTGAAAAAGGCGTGAGTTTAGTTTAACAAAAGTATCTCCGACTGTGCCCACGTTGTGGATTGAACTGATAAGCAGTGGATACATACTAAATCTTCATTTTTATCACAAAATCATAAGTACATATTTTCTTACACCCCTACCAAAAAATACAATACAGATCCGATCTACCGCAACATTTGAGCTCCACTGCCCTCTGCTATCTGGTCCGTATATAATCCGGCATTGTGTGATCGTCTCAATATACATAATAGGCGTCTGTCCCGTCTAGATACACCGCAGCGCTGCATGTCCATACTAATTTATAGTTGTAAGACCATTATTGGTTACAACTACACGGCTTTGCTGGACATAGGAGACTTTGTAGTACTTCAAGAAATCGCTACAGTATCGTAGGTAGAATATTTTAAATAATTCTATTTTGACCGTATTTTGAGGTAAGTAGTCATAGTTTCGCAGATTTTATGTCTCATTTATTTTGTGCTAATTTAATTGTTAGAATGCATCATCCCAGTACCGGGCAAATTCTTTTCCCACGTCTTCGTTGGTTTCATCTGGTTTCTGCGCAACATTGAAAGCACGGCAAGATGCTTTCCGAACTTCCATCCTGATTGGTTAATCTTCGTCACATAACAGCCAGTCAATAACTGGCTAAATGTGTGTGTACTATAAGTACACCTCTGCCTAAACCTTCGGGGGATCACAGGCGTGTTGTTATGTTATATGATTTCCCACAAACTATTTTTACGAAACTTTACTAATAGCAATCCGCTGACAATGACATTACTGCCGCACTCAGAGAGCTTTAATGATTACTTAGGCCATCACTTAGTAAAGGTTTTGACAGTTTTGTCATACAAAAGTATGTCAAATCTTTACTTAGTGACGGCTTAAGTAATCATTAAATATCTCTGAGTACCGCAGTTAAATGCTATAACATCCATGCATGCAACACTATAGGTGCAAAAGATCCTATCTTGACCGCTAAACGTCGACATCACCACGATGACATCAACTTAATCTGTACCATCAACAGGTGTTAGCGTACAAGTACGTCGTCGGTAATAATGTCCGCCCTGTTATAATTAGTGCGGCGAGTGTGTACTATCTGTGCCGACAGAGACCGTTATGTGCGCACAATGGCTGCTTGTGACTGGAGAGATAAACAAGAATGGAAGGTTTGTCAAAGTATTGTATTGTTGTGTAGAAATAAGGAGTAAGTGGTCGTAACCAATAGTATAAGTTAATAGTCTCACGCAGTTACGAGGTTTCTTTAAAACCTGTAAGACTTCCATATTTGTATTTGCTTACTTATCTGAAGTCAGGGCACACGACGAAGTACTAACAACCATAAGAGTAGATCAATCCATCATCGAGGTTAAGCAACACTTCCAAAGGTCGGTCCCTGGATGTGTAATCGCCCATAACCTACCGAGAAATGTCAGTTCCTCGGAAAGTACGAAAAGCCGTTGGTCTTGACTGCCATTCGTAGATCGTTGGCAGTCGATACGTTTAGAAGATTCTGGAAATTCTAACATTCAGACTTACCGTGTTGCCAAGTAACTGGATTGTGGAGGTCAGCAGATAGGTTTAGTCGCTCCATGTACAATACCTACTGTAATAGGGTAGACGACCAAAAAAAAAAATAAGTCCGTCAGATAGATTTCCAACAAATATTGAACACATTTCTTCTTGTAAAAAAAATGAAGACGTTACAGTCGAAAACTCGTGCGACGTCACGTTTCTGTAGCTTTCTTATCACGTAGTGACGACACAATCATCATCACTCATGATGATCTTTGACGCGTTTTTATCTTCGTAAATTTTTATTAATTTGATAAAACAAAAAACACGTATCCAATATTTCTGATAATCTAACCGACGGTCTAAAGAGATTCATATTTTTTAGTCGTCATGGAGAGGAAGTGAAGTAATGTGTATTTTTCTCACACACACAAACAGTCAGGCTGGAACAACTACCTGCAGACCAAACCAATATTTGTTCCGTGCGAGGATCGAACCCGTAACACGCAGCGTAGCCGCTAATCTCTCAGTTACTGCGACAACCCTCAAACCGTATTTATTCACAATTAAAAATATCACAGAACATGCACATAACGATTCAAAGCCACATACGTTGAAAATAAATATTGCCACAGTCAGATTGAAAAACAGCAGTTTCCGAATTCCTTTTGGACATTGCTGCCGCCTATCTCTTTGACGATCCTTTACCAGTTTTTGCTATTGCGAAACGAAAACAAGTACCAAAAAACAACTACAAACTATCAGTATCTGAAAGATATATTCTGGCTCCTGAAACATAGGTACTTTAGTCTAACCTAGCTCTAGAGCCAGGGACTCAGATTTTTTGTATGGCAATAAAAATAAAGAATTTATTATTATTAATTTATCTACACTAATATTATAAAGAGGAAAGATTTGTATTTTTGTGTGTGTGTGTATATTTGTAATGAATAAACTTAAAACTACAGGACCGATTTGATAAATTCTTACACCGTTGGGAAGCTACACTATCCCCGGGTGACATAGGCTACTTTTTATCCCTGTATTCCCACGGGAACGGGAACTACGCGGGTGAAACGGCGTGACGTCCGCTAGTTGGTATATAAAACTTCAAATCCCTTGTGAATGTCATCTATAAAAAAATATTCACATACTCGTACATACAAACCCCTAGAGGTTGCATCCATGTTTATTTTAAAAATAAATACATAAAAATTCATTGAAACTCTCCACCCATAATGAGATAACTTCACAACTATGTATGATAACTAACTAAGTGAATTAGCTGGGGGGATGGCACGGGTTTCACTAAGGGGGTGAAAAGGGGTGCAAGGGGGTGAAACGACATAAAGTTTTGCTATCACCGTATCGCGGTAATAGAGTCAGATTATGGTAATAGTTTGGTATTAATGTTTGGTTTCGCTTATGGTGTCTGATTCTGTGGTTGGTATTATTATGAAGCGTGGTAATTTTCTACTTTATTAGTTGCTATTAGAAACTTTTAACACCAGGAAAAGGAGCCCTAGAAGGACATTACACAGACCTTATTGGTAATTTTCTAATGTCAAGTGTGTTGTAGGTATTTGCATCCGGCATGCGTGTATGACCAAGGGCTCTAAATTGGCCGCTGAAGGAGAATCATAATAGGAAAATAATATGAATTAATACAATTATACAATTTTTATAATGGTCACAAGGTGAGAATTCATAATAACTGCTTTAAGACCTCCAGATTCATGTCGGGGCTGCGGGTTGTTCGAAAGAGATACCGCGGCCGCGGACACAAAGTGCTAAGAAGGAACATGGGTGGTTTTTAGTCAGTACAAGTCTGACACTCATTTCCGCTCCGCCTAGAGCGGGAGGAGTCATTTGATGATTTCAAACACTCAAAAAAAATACAAAAAAAGACCTCCAGATGTATGAACGTGGACGAAGCACGAAGAGCAAATATAACAATCGTAGCAAATGACGTTTTGTAGTTGCTGCTGAGCCTCATGAGAAAAGCCGTGAGTTCTTGTATGTATGTGGAAACTCTTCAAGTCAAACTATTTACCAACTTCAAAGAAATTATAAAAGCAATTTCGCTCAAACGTTAGGCCGAAAGCGGATAAAATTTCAGAATTTTCAGGCAATATTTCAATAAAATCGTGATACGTAGGCGTCGACAGGTTTTTACCTGTCACTTTTTAGGTCTAGACATATTTTCTCAATACCTACAAAAATTCAATAAGGAGATCAGAGTTACTCCTTGTCATCCCAATTCAGGTGATTTCAATAGAAAATGTTTGATAAGCGATGGGGGAGAAATGTGGAGAGGCGGTGAAATAGGTACAGGTGCTTTTTATATTTTAGGGTATGAAGAACAGGGTATAAAGTTCTTCATCCCCTATTAAAAAGGAAGGATTCTCCGACCACTTGTGTGTTATGTCTGGACTGCTAGATAGTTATTGACGAATTCTTCTACATAATCTAAAGTCGCGTATAACTTTAACTGCGATGTATTTTGGCCGTCCGTAAGTAAGTAGTTACGTGGCTTATACATAATAATCCTGGAATATCAACTACACACATGGAATAAATTATATGAAACTAGCTGATGCCCCCGGTCTAATACCTTCCTCGAGAACCACTCTATCCATTGGTGAAAACAGCATCAAAATCGTTGCAGTAGTTTTTGAGTTAATCGCGAACAGACAGGCAGACAGACGCGGTGGAGTACTTTGTTTTATAATATGTTGTAGTGATGATTAGATGATGCCCGTGACTTTGCCCGCGTGAATTTTCCACGGGATCGCACTACCGGGATTAAATGTTTTAATCCAGGACTAATTGTTTAACAAATTTCGTTCAAATCTGTCCCATAATTATTGTGTCTTACTGCCGCACTCAGAGACCTTTAATGATTACTTAGGCCATCACTTAGTAAAGGTTTTGACAGTTTGGCATACAAAAGTATGTCAAATCTTTACTAATTCACGGCTTAAGTAATCTTTAAATATCTCTGAGAACCGCAGAAAGAGTATTAACATTGCAAGAGTTTAGATTTAGTTTTTCATACAATATTTTTAGAAGAAGTTTCTGAGTATAAAAAGCACAGTTTCCATCACAAAATAAAAATAGCATAAACAAACGGAGACAGATTTCAACTGACAGCTCAGTTCTAGGGTGAAAGACCCAACTATCGTCCACCGGTATACAAATAATATTTTCTCACAATTTGTCATCGTACCGTCCAGAATGACTTTAATCAAATTAAGTTTCTCTTATTCCGTTTTATTTTCTTGCTTTTAAAGTGATGACTTATTTTTTGTTGAAAGAATTATGAAGTAGTCGAGTGACGGGTTTATTTCTAGACAATGGAAACTACAGTTATTTTACAAATGCGAAATTGAGTTTCTTTGTCTGCCCCGTCGCTTATTTGGTCCAATTTACAGTAAAAACTACGGTTCAGTCAATTTTAGACGGACGAAAATTGGACTCAACTGTGATTTCGTAACTATTACGCGTGTCTGTAGGAATATAGGTAGGTACCTATATAGGGTGTAAAAGTACCCTTAACGCAAACAAAGGGCACTGGTTCTCCCCACCACTGCGATATTTTTTTTCTTCTAGACCATACCTGGGAACCTCCTAGTTACGGAGATATTTGGGGTCAAAGTTTCAAATTTTTCACAGCCGTTTTCGTAAATACTTATTTTTCAGGTTATAACTTCAAAACATCCACTAGCACAATATATTAACAGTACTACATTGAGTTTTACCGTAAAATGTGATTTTTGACCCAAAAAAGTCGTTTCCCAGCAAAAATTTTTGCGTAGGGGTACTTAGTTTGATGTACAGAATGTTTGGTTGACGGCTGTCTTTATAATGCGTATTTTTTTCAGCAATATTCTTCTAGTACCTACCTACACCAGTGTTCAATTCAACTATCAAAGTAAGTATGTTCAATTCAGTGAATATTATATACCTGTGGAAATTTTAGATTGCTAAATTGGCCTGCTCTTAACCTAGATCACGCCTGATGCAAAACGATATGTAGGTGTTTAGATGAGGTCTACGATGAACGACAAATTATTATTTTATAGAACTTTTCCAACAACTACACCAAAAATGCTGTATCATTTTATTCTAAACTAACTGATGTACGCGGTTTCGCCCGCGTGGATGTCGGTCAAACTATATACTAACCTTCCTCGAGAACCACTCTACCCATTGGTGAAAATAGCATGAAAATCGGTACAGTCGTTTTTGAGTTTATCGCGAACAGACAGACAGACAGACGCGGCGGAAGACTTTGTTTTATAATAATTATGTAGTGATAGTGATACGGTACTAATGAAAAAAAAAAGAACGAGACCAACATGTTAAAATGATTACCGCAACAAAACCCCCATATCCGAATAATAAACACCCGTATGGCCATATTAGTCCATATAAAAATAAACAGCTTTCCAAAGACGGTGATTATAGGCACGTTACGTCCCAAATGTTCGTCGCGATTAACGGAACGATGTGCCGCGGAGGAAGTTTGTCGGCAATTACCACCAAGCCGTGTGATTAAACCTCCAATACTGTCTACATTTACTTGCTATGAACTACATATGACGATGTTATATATATAGGGTGTAAAAGTACCCTTAACACAAACGAAGGGCACTTGTTCTCCCTACCACTGCGATTATTTTTTTGTTCTAGACCATACCTGGGAACCTCCTAGTTACGGAGATATTGGGGGTCAAAGGTCCAAATTTTTCACAGCTGCTTTTGTAAATACTACTTTTTCAGGTCATAACTTCACTTAAATTACCTCCATGACCCGTTTATTATTCAAAGCATCCACTAGCACAATGTTTTAACAGTGCTACATTGAGTTTTACCGTAAAATGTGATTTTTGACTCAAAAAAAAAGTCGTTTCCCAGCAAAAATTTTTGCGTAGGGGTACTTAGTTTGATGTACAGAATGCTTGGTTAACGGCTGTGTGATGGGTTGATTTATACCCTGTATTCAGGCGATGCGATCGTATGAGCTGTTTGATCGTGGCTTAAGTATTAATAACGACCGCTCGTGTCGATCTTCAGGTTAAGTCACGCTTGTCTAGTTTAGTCCTCGGATGGGTGACATCCCAACCCATTACACAGCCAGTTTCCTCAGTACCTCGGAAAGCGCGTTGATCCCGTCTATCTTTTGTAAACCTTTGACAGTCGGTACGAGTTGTCAGAACTCAGAAGCCAAGAGTCCAGTCTTGCCAATAGGTATTGTAATACCCAGTTACTGGAATGTGGAGGTCAGATAGGCAGTCGTTTCATGTAAAATACTGGTATTGTGGTCAGACCGGAAGCCAACACTAACATAGTTGGGAAAAGTATAATAAACATTACTTATATTAAGTAAGTACAGATTGATTGAGAAGTAACTTATAAATAGTAACTTGTTCTTGTTACTATTATATCTCCAAGATTAAGTAACACTTGTCGAGTTCAGTTCATGGATGGGCGACTATTATTTCAAACTAAGTCTCCTCCGTGTATCCAAAAGCACATTACAAAACTGTTGGCCCGGTTGACATTTGTGAATCTTTGACAGTCTTCACAAGTAAGGTTTACCAAAGGGTATCTTACACTCCCTACCGCTGTGCCCAGAGCGGGAGGAGTCATTTGATGATTTCCCAACCCCAAAAAAAAAAGGGGGTATCGTGTTAGCAAGTAACAGAATTGTAGAGGGCAGATAAGCAGCAGCTCCATATAAAATATTGGTACTCAGAGAAAAGGCTCGGCCGATGATGATGAGGTAATCTCAAAAAGCTTAACCTACCTAATGTTATCGCAACATCCACTATCAACGACCTTTCATAACCCATTTGCTCTCTGAACTACCAATGTCTACTTGATCCATAAAATTGACGCACCCTCAAAGTGGCTGTCATCATAATCTCATTATCGATAGCCGAGACATCAAAGTATGAACATAATAATATAAGTCCTACAAGCTCTAACAGATACGTCACAAGCCGGAAGTCCGGAGTCCCGGGATAAGCACACAGATATAGTGTTGCGACACGACTTCATCCCGGGGAAGTTATATTTTTAAAACTTTCAAGTTGACTTGGAAATTCAAAGTGGGTGTCAGAAGTTTTGTTATTTGTTACTGTTTGTACGGGATTTGATAGCTGATACTGAATAAATTGCTAGTTGTACCAACCATCACAAATCACAATGTATGAAATAACTTTTGCTTGTACTGAAAAGTTGTGACTTGTTTGAGATTGTACAGTGACTGTAGCTTTTGATAAGAACGTCGCCAACGTTTAAAAAATGTGTTATTATAGTCGTTCCGATGCACTACGAAGTTTGTATCCATAAAAGTATCTCATAAATGCATAGCAGAACCTGTAAAAACCATAGTATGAAAACGTCACTATACCAAAAGTCTATAAAGCTGAAATTTTTTAACATACTCCTTTAAACACACTAATCCAATTTCAGCCATGTTCAACAACACAAAATTGGCAACCACCGGTAAATCCCGTTCCCAAAATCCCGAGATTTTATCCCAGGTTATCCCCTCACTAGTAAAGTATCGAATCTCAGCTTAACTTAAGTACAAGCGATGCTTAATATTTAAGATGTCTGCTTATCTTTACGCGCGTGTTATCGGGAACTCCTTTTGGCTATAAAATGGATATTTTCCGTAATGTGGTTTACTTGAAAGCTTACTTCAGAATATTTTGGCAGATTTTCAGGTGAGCATGTTGTTCCTTTGTGGTGGTTTTGTATAATAAAATAATGTAACCGATTTTAGCTTCCAATTTAGATAAAACCTGCCAGCTTTTACAACATAACATCACACCTAAAATCCCTGAAGATTATTACTACCGAACTGCAGTGGCCAATCTGAAATATCTCAAGCGATTGAGAGCCCAGGTTGGCCGCTGTAGTTATAATCTGGCTAAATGGGGTATCCTCGATCCATCCCAAACAAATTGCCCGTGTGGAGCTAATCTGTAGGATATGCGCCACCTCCTATCCTGCACAACGACTTGCACCTTTCAGGATTTACTAGAAGCAAACGATAGAGCTGTGCAGGTGGCTATTACATACATCATCGACTCGACACGTAAAGAAGAAGAATTACTACCTCTCGGTACAATCCAGAAACTAGACTGAGATTTCCTTGATGGAAATCCTTATCAACGCTTTACTCGACCTAGGCATCAAACTAAAACTGTATCACCTAACACTTGGCCCGGGAATCGAACCTAGGGCACAGAAGTCTTTTAGGGTCTTCTCCGACCACGATTCATGAGGCAAATGCCTTTTTAGTAAAAGGCAAGGCAGAATGCATTTAAGAATAGTTCTATCCCCCACCCTCGCAAAAAAATCAATTCTGTTTAAAACAGACCGCAACAATTCATTCGGAAACAAAAAAATCTCATCAGTCAAATGCGTTCGTACATACTACTAAACGTTTTCGATCGTAACTCGAATGAGAGATGGCGAGATGAGTTACTATAGTCGACTAGAGACAATGAGTTACGGAGTAAGAAGTATCTGGATTAACAATGTATTGTATAACAGGCATATGTATTTTGTGGAGTGGAGTAGCTTTGAAAGCTACAAATCGGTACATATAAAAGACCTTAGAGAAACGTTTTTGTACACGCTTTACACAAAACTGGTTTGTGAAATCGGATAGACAATCGATCCCTGTAAAAAACTGGTACTCAGATGCATGCTGTTGGACTGTAAATCCAATCCCCCAAAGCCAAGCCAACAAAGCTGGGAAAAGGCAAGGCAGATGAAGGAAATCTACAGATGTACAAGAAGGCCAACTAATTATTGTGCCTGCAGTACGGATAGAGAAAGTCAAATTCTTTGTTTTAGAAAAATAGTCTAAGGGATAACTCAACCATCCCATTCTCGAACGTTCTGTATAATAAAAAGTTCTGATAAACCCCACACCAGAATTTCTTATGATGATCTAACCGAACCTCGCATCTCAATCCAGTTTTCGGTTTAATATTTACATAAACATGTAGCATCAGAAATACAATATGCACTCCATTCATTCATTACTCCGTGAACGGAAACAATGAACCGCAACGGATCGCAACAAAAGGCGATAAACAGCGGGACGTTTGATTACTTAACACTACCACTGGAACGGAAAACGATACTGTTCCCTATTTACACAAAGTATTTAAAGTTGTCTTGGAGTTTGTCGGAGTAATTTTTTTTATGACGTAGTCTAAAGTCTGTTTTTTAATCCCTGAGACTAAATTGACAGATGCAAATGTCAAACTTGCAAATAATGCTGCCAGCTTTTTTGTTTAGTGTTGTACCTACGATACCGGTTTGTTGAGTCATAACTTTTTATATTTATTAGACGATTAGAGCAAAAATTACAGATGCTATCAGTGTTGTTCCCGTACACGATAAAACGGATATATGAACCATTTTCTTATAAAACGGCAGCACTTTTGAAAAATACGGCAATTATTGGAACTTGACACCATACAAACAATTGCAATTCTAATACGGCAGTTAGTGTGTGATTTTGACCACCAACCCCCCACCCCAACTCCAACCCTCATATAACAGAAACAACACTGGATGCCATTTTATTTACCTTATTCGTCCTTGAACCTCTGAAGTGTTCGAATACGCCCGTTGTGTCTATTGCGATACAATATCTAGTGTTTTTTTTTTATATTTTCGTTGAGTTTGTTTCTGTTGCTTTGTTATTTTTTTGTGTTAAGTGTTGTGGTATTGTTACGTTTTTTGTTTTCACTGAACATTTATCATGGACGCTTAGCCTTCTACTTCGTCGCGTAGGCGTGAAGAAGAAAGTTTATCGCCAAGAAAAAAACGTAAGCTCATATTATCATTTAGCCAAACAGAAAAAGATATGATCATGAACGCTTACAAAATATGTTCGTACTGAAACGAAAACCGAATCTCCAACCGAGACGCCGAAAAAAAAACGAATGTGTTTTAAAAACTGCCGAAATCCTGAACATATCCAGAGCTACAATCTACTGGGTGCTGAAGGAGCACAAAGAGAATTAAAATTTTAGCTCTCCGAAAATACCTGGCCGTAAATTTAACTTCAAAGACTAATTGGACGATTTCACTCTTTCAGCTATACGTCGAAAAGTTAAAAAAAAAATTTAAACGTTGCCCCACACTAGGAATTTCTCGTTTATCGTGGTTGCGTTTACAAACACTTACAACTCACGTACACAAACAGACCCAGACCCGAAACAATTACTATTTGTAGGCCATCCAAATATTTGTTCTGTGCTTGGATCGAACCCGCGACACGCAGCGCAGTAGTCCAATCCCTTAGCCACTGCGCCAACCGTGCCGTTAAATTTTTTTATAGAAACGAATTACGCTTGCTAAAAATAATAAAACTTTCAAATTGAATGAAGTACGAAGCCTTTTTGATTGAAGAAGGGCTTCGTCAAGTGACCCCGCAGCGGTGGAAAGACTGTGGCTCACGTTATAAAAATTGAGGATGAAATGAGTCGTCCGGGTCATATAGTCGAAGACATTACTGATCGATTTATAATAGAAGTAGCCAGCGACTCTGATGATTCAGACATGGAGTCATTTTCGGAATCTGATTTATAAAATTAAAATTCCTTTTATTTCATCCATTAATAGTTTAAAATATACACAGATTTAAAGTAAAATGACATGCATGCATGATTAATGAATTCCTGTAATTATTTATTTAAAAATGTTACACGTTAAATATATCTACACCATAATACTTGTGTATTATTTCGTTTTAAATAACTACCTACACCTTTTACTCAGGATAACTTATTATAGAAAAACGATATTAATTGATTTCATTAACGGCAAATTACGGTAGTGGCACATCACTATTTAAAAATTGCAAAAAACTGACAACCCACGTAATGTCATTTTAGTCTCCGAGATTAAAAAACAGACTTTAGTCTAGTGTGGAGGACATGATAGACGCAATCGGCGAAAGTGTGCCTGAAGATTTATGTACGTGTACGAACCAAAAAGAAGTATTAAAGGATCGTAGTAGATGGCGTTCTGTACTTTCTGTCTACTCCCATGGGGGAAAATGTTTTAGCGTAATTGTCAAATGAAACATACTTTAGTTTTAGAGGCTTCACGAAGTCGAAGTACCCGATTATATTTCACACAATCCTGCGATGTTGAAATAAATAAAAAAAATAAAGTAGCAACATCAGTTTTTATTAGGTTTAGTTAACTAAGTTAGTTTATTGTAGGTATATTTATGTGCTCTTAAAATCTTAAATTTAATAACGTTCTCTGAAATTACAATCAATTCAGTACGAGAACATCACGTTAAAATATACTTAAATAAAACCAGCACATAAAGGCCTCTAAATATCCGATACGAACACGTATTTTACGTAAAAAAATCACATCAAATGCAGTTTTCCTCGAAAAACAATTTGTAGAAAAACTACCGTCCGGTAAAAAACCGGCAAAGCAAGCAAATTGATAGAAAACACGGCAGAACCGCTGTGAAAGCTGATAAATTTATAGAATACGGCTTTCCCTGAACAATGTCTGTACTAAAAACTCGTTTATAATAATAAACATTTTGTATTTTTTGGGATTCCCTACACAACAGGTTGACTATAATTCTTGGAGTTTGAAATTTAGGATTTTACGTCACGTAAAATTGGTGAAAAAATTTAGGAAATTGATGTTTGAATCCGTTTTTAAGAAAGACTATCAATTATAACATAACATTAGGCCTGGAATCCCTGAAGTGTTAGGGCAGGGATGGCGAACCATTGGCACGCGTGCCATTGGTGGCACGTAACACAATATTTTAGGCACTTCACCAAGTTTTTTGTAGAGGAGTCCAGTTCAACATGCAATCTACTAACCCTTTGTATTACACGTTGAATTGAAACATTTGTAACATATAGGTCAAGTTTTTTCTTTTTGGTAGTAAATAAAGAGTTTTTATTTGAAAATATATCTGTCAATAAAGACTTAGCAATGTTATTGGACGGCACGTGCTAGGTCTCAATAAGTATTGCTTTAGAAAAAATGGCACGTTGGTCAATAAAGCTTCGCCATCCCTGAGTTAGGGTAAAGGGTTAGGTTAGGTTACACCCGTAATAGGGAGCGAGCCTATTGCCATCAACCGGGCACAAAAACATCGTAGGAAAAATGTAGGAATTTGATGATTGAATTCGTTTTTCAGACAGAATATCAATTATTAACCAATTAACTTGTTATCGAATCACTTGCCAAGTGATTTGATTTGTTGTTGTTGTTGTTTTAATCAACCAATCACAGAAGCATAAGATTTACTAATCAGTAACTGATTGGTATTAATCTGTTTGAAATAATTAAAGAGGGAGAGGCAACTCGATGAAAAGATGAATTATTTTAAGGAGTAAATGATAGCGTGACGACGGAAAAGGGAGAATGGAAGAAAAAAAACGTGATGCGCCGACCCCAAATGACATGGGACAAGGGTAAGAAGATGATGATTCTGATTACAATTATTTGAAAAAAAAAAATATGTTTTTTGTTGATAACACCCCAATTTTAAAACACACCACGCACTTGACCGAATCGCAAAAAAAAAAACATGAAAGCTCTTTCTTATCTTTGAACGAGTGTCTAAGACAAAAGATTAAGATCAAAACAAACGGCCGCGGGATAATTTCAGTTCTTTCATTATCATTACGTTATGTTGTCACAAGTTGTTTATAAAACATGGGATTTGTGTTTGGCAGTTATTGTTTTTAAAACTAGGAGTTCGCGTTCGTTTTGTGTACTTAATTTCTTTCCTTATAAAAAAAACTGGCCACGTGCAAGTCGGACTTGCACATGAAGAAGGGTTCCGTACCATTGTAGTAGATATTGAGAGATTTTCCATGTTATTATAGCACCATAAACTTCTTATAGGTTTTCCTGTAATCTATATGTATAGGTAAGTGTTGAACTAATTACTGTATTTTTTTCAAAATTTTAGGCTGTTGTTTCGGAGATAAGAAGGGGGGGGGGGGTCGGTCGGATAGACGGACAGACACGAGTGATCCTATACGGGTTCCGTTTTTTCCTTTTGAGGTACGGAACCCAAAAAATGGTGTAAGAACCTCCATGTCATTAAGTTAGTTAAATGTATTAAAAATCTATACACACCCACACGTACGTAAGTTTGATGAAAACAAAAATTGTTTCAGTTTCATGTATGGGGTGGGGAGGCCCCCTTAATCTTTTTTATTTTGTATGTAAATTGTAAAGCGGTTCACAGAATTCATCTACCTACTCAGCAACTGTGCAGACCTAATAGTTTAGGGTTAAAGTGGCTGTGACATACGGACGGACAGACTTACAGACGAATCTTTAGGGGTTTCGTTTTTTGTAATTCGGCTACGGAACCTTTCGCTTCTCTCATTACGTGATGTTTTCACAAGTTCGTTTTATTTATTAAGTGTTGTTTATAAAACATGGGGGTTGCGTTAGGCAGTTATTGTTTGACAAAGGACTTATTAATTTGAATACTGTGGGGTGAGGTATGTTTCTTTTTCCTTTGAAGTTCGATTTTGGTGGACTTCGTTGCGTCGGCAGTGTTACGACAAAGTCTGGTAACTTTTCGAGGTTATCGCGTTTTGGCTTCCCTTGTTTTGAAGACAAAGGATTTTGTTGAAAATTAGATGGTTTCAAGGCAGAGGTGATCTTTTGTCCGTGGTTGGGACAAAAGTTACGAGTTTTGATGTATCCCAAGAAAATGAACAGGATGTCGAACTTCTTTTATGGTATTTTTTTATGCATCATCATCATCATTTCAGCCGTCAGACGTCTACTGCTGGAGATAGGCCTCCCATAAGTGTCACCACATTGACCGGTACCACAATATAAATATGGACAGTACGGAAACTACCTACAAACGCTCGAAACCGCACACTCACACAAACATGCGCATCGACGGGGCACTTGGCAAGTCTTCGCAGTGCGCTCAGTTGTGCGTGCCGCGCCGAGACGAGTGGTCAGTTGGTCACGTATAAGTTCATATCTCCCGATATTTTTTTAAATGCAACGAACGTATTGCGCGGTATACGGCTGTGTCAACTCGGCTTCATCAGCAGAAGAAAGTATTTTTAATCGACTTCCAAAAAGAGGGAGGTTCTGAATTCGTCGGTTTGGTTTTGTTTTTGTATCATATTTGTTTCCGCATAACTCCCTCAATTATGAACCGAATTGAAAAAAAAAAAATTTAATCGAAAAATTATACTCCCGAGATGGTCCCACTGTTACCATGTCTGGATCTGATGATGGAATCTTAACGAAATCGAGGGCAACCATCAAATTTTATAGGCACGTATTACGTGTTTCGTATTTTTTCTAATGCTATTTAAGTATTTACATCTGGCAGTCATTACCTCATGTTGATGAGCTGATGATGGAAGGAATAACTCCTTAACGGTTAGGAGTTGGAGGATAATTCTTAAATAAAATCTTATGGGGTTGTATTCTTTCAGGTTATCTAGGTGAGCTGATTGTGGAAGGTACAACTCCTCAACGGTTAGGAGTTAAAAGCAATTATAAGAGAATCTTGAAGGTTAAGGGTTAGGTTTCTTGGTTGAATGTTAAGTGCATCGTAACTATTAGTATAGGATATTACAACTAAAAATGGAAAAATGAAAACAACTATTTTAAAAAAAACAGCTTCTGAAGTCGGTGACTTTTGTTTGTTTGATTTCCTTTTTTTTTCATGAGCATTGCCCGCGCGCAACCTGTGCCGCAGCCGTGGATAGCGAGCGCGCACTCCAACGAGCGCACGAAACGTTATCGAGTATCGTCCAACCGCGGCTCGCTCCCGCCAAGACTTGTAACAGGTTAAGCCGCGTGCGCCGTTATGACAAAGTTAAAGATCTATAGTTCTACAAGTTGTTGTGTAGTGTTTAAACTACATAAATGTCTTTTGTTGAGATTAACCGACGCCATAAGATAACCTATTTAGATTGTTTTTGTAAGCTAGCTTTTTTTTAATTCGATTGATTGATCACAACAGAATAAAAATGTTATGTTGAGAAGTTATCTAGGGACTTCAGCAACCGTGCATAAAAGGGACAACCCTATGGCTTCAATGGAGCGTAGGTAGTTATCGCATCAACTAGGCTTAGTTTCGCTACTGTCCATATTTATACTGTGCCGGTACCGTGAGTCTCGCATTCAGGGGATCCCCGCAACTTTCACTAGGAGATCGGCCCACCTAGTGAGAGACCAATTAAGTGTTGTTTATAAAACATGGGGGTTGCGTTTGGCAGTTATTGTTTTACAAGGGACATATTAATTTGAATAGTGTGGAGTTAGGTATGTTTCTTTTTCATTTGAACTTCGATGTCGAAAGTCTAGTAACTTTTAGAAGTTATTGGTTTCTCTTGTTTTGAAGACAAAGGATTTTCGAAGTCGTAGTAGATATTTGTTACGACACTTGTTGGTCAAAAGGCAGAGGTGATGTTTTAATAACAATAAAATGTGTTTCAGACCAACTCCATATTCAAAAACATAAAAATTTTACAAACATTCACATACACACGTATACTCTGAGACGTTATTTTAAATATTAAAATGACACACAATGGTCATCCAGTCCACATCATTGGACTGTCCCATCCATTCTACCGCCCTCCTACTTTTGCCCGCGTATGGAACAAAATTAGGAGCTTTAAAATTAACTCCAAGAAAAAGAACCGGATTTCAAACTCAACTATGGCACTTCATCTTCATTTATTTTATGTTTAAGTCGAATCTAATAGGAGACCAGCCTTTTGCCTTCAACCGGGCACCAGACTAGACTCCATGGCGGGAACTGAAAAATTGCCAATGGAAAAACACTGCCCAACCTGGCAAAACCGAGGTCTTCACGCTGAGCAGTCGTGCTTGCGGCCACTAGACTACAATACCGTAATAATTCAATATTTTCTCAACACACACACTCACAAGTCGACCATAAATAATGCAGCGTGTCACAGGTGCATTTACCTAGCGTACCTAGACCATAAACAAATAGTCTGCTGTCTGGTAACTGGTCTGTTAGCCATGCTAATATTTGTCTAGAGGCGGTAAGTGAGCCCGCAACACAATGCGAACACTGGATCCACTCTTGAACTATGGATATTTGTTTTAACCCGCAAGCAATAGGGATGTTTCCTAAATAAAAAAAAATATGATTCTAATTAGTCCGTCTGTTAGATTATCGAAAAATATTGGATACGTATTTTTTCTTTTATCAAATCAATAAAAATTGACGAAGATAAAACGCGTCAAAGATTTAAGTGGGGGGTTGTGACGTCACTCACCGGTAAAAATGTCATACTAATGTCTTAGAATATGACGTCACACGAGTTTTCAAAGCACTGTATCGTCTTCATTGTTTTTTTACGTGAAAAAAGAAAAAATATGTGTCCAATATTTTTTGGAAATCTATCTGACGGACTAATTAGATTTTTTTGTTAACTATCCTATTGCCTACCCTACATACAATTCATCCTCTCCTCTAAGGAACTCCAAGGTTTTGAAAATCAGGTATAATATTGTGGTTAATTTATAATGTTCAGTTTCAAGTACATTTCTCTTGTGTGTGCGATCGTTTGTATCATTAATTCTAAATTATGAAATACAGGCAAAGTCGCAGGTAACAGCTGTTTGTAATTCAATACTATATCTTACTATTGATGGAGCTTTGTTACTTAATCACACTAGAACAGCTGAACGGATCTGAACGAAATTTAGCACAGAGATAGATCATAGTCTGGAATAGCACATAGACATTTTTTATTGTCTTCACAATTTGTAAGTTCGATGAAATATATCAAATACTCGCCAAAAAAGTCACAGGTTCAAGGCTTCTCAAATCAAAAACCCTTGTTACTACGTTAACCCACTACATAAAGCGAGCCAACAGCTGGAAATCAGCCATAATAAACACACAGTGAAGTGCACAATAGCTCAGCGGGTGCACATTGTAGCTGCACAGTAATCGATGCTGAATGAACGCATTTGTCCGAGACTGCGGCCCTTTGTCCAGCGGCCACTGTCACGTGTTGTGTGTTACAATGTAGCAAGAAATGATTGTGGGACAATGTAGTTAGAAATATTTATTTGGTTTGTTTTAAAGACCGTAAACAATAATGTCTTATTTCGTTTTAAAATGGCCGCCGTAGCTTTGGCTGTTAATCCCGCTGCTAATCTTATTGACGTGGAATATATATCTACACTAATATTATAAAGAGGAAAGATTTGTTTGTTTGTAACGAATAGGCTCCGAAACTACTGGACCGAGTTCAAAAATTCTTTCACCGTTGGGAAGCTAAACTATCCCCGGGTGACATAGGCTATCTTTTATCCCTGTATTCCCACGAGAACGGGAACTACGCGGGTGAAACCGCGTGACGTCCGCTAGTCTTTTATATATTTACTTACATACATTTTATACTGAGGAACTGGAAACTTACCTGTAACAAAAAATTAACAAATTAGTAATCAAACAAATTCATTTGACACAACAAACCCCAGGATATACACCACGGCCTGTCCTGCCCATCCTGCACAACCACTTGCACCTTTCAAGATCTAATCGAATATGCTTCGATTAGATCTTGAAAGGTTCTTTTTTTTATTTATTTTTATTTTCTTTTTATTTTTTTAGAAAAAACTTTGCCCCACACTAGGAATTTCTCCTGTATCGTGGGTGCGTTTACAAACACTTAAACTCACATACTCACAAACACACCCAGACCCGAAACAACTATCTGCAGGCCATACAAATATTTGTTCCGTGCGGGGATCGAACCCGCGACACGCAGCGCAGCAGTCCAATTGCTCAGCCACTGCGCCAACCGTGCCGTCAAAATGTTAAGAGCTGTGCAGGTGACTACATACTTGTCTCAACACAATTTGAGTTCATCGACACGTATAAAAGAAGATTTTAATTCAAGTCAACTTCTATAATAATCAGTAGTCTTCAGTTATCATGGAATGACACCATTAGTCCCTCGAAAAGACTAAAACATTCGGATTTCTGATTACCCATACACCAAACAACAAGAAAAAAATGACCAATTTCGATTTTTTACCCCTTCAAACTTTCATTCAAAAGCCAAAGTTCACCAAAAGACGTTTAAAGAAAGATATAGAACGACAAAAAAAAAGTCCACTTCCCGTCTCAGCCCGTCCGTGCCAATGGCAATTCGACATGAAAATGGATAAAAGTTTCGCACAACTTGTGGCCCGCTCCATCGAGAGGAAATCTCATAAAAATAACACAATCATGTTTACAAAGTCTTTCATCCCAGTACTAGTGTATTTGGAACTTTTTTATTCGGCTCCTTTATTGCAAAACGGGGGATTTCAGTCACCAATTGTTGGTGAATGGGGACTTTTGAGTGAACTTTTTGAGGTATTGGTTTTTAAATGCAATTTTCTATTTTTCATATCGATGGTACGTCTTGTCATATAACTGGGGGCCTCCATGCTTCAAAAAACACCGTCCCGTCCCGACTTACATTTATAGATCTTAGACGGCACGGTTGGCGCAGTGGTTAAGCGATTAGACTGCTGCGCTGCGTGTCGCGGGCTCGATCCCCGCACGGAACAAATATTTGTATGGCCTACAGATTATTGTTCGGGGTCTGGGTGTTTGTGTATGTGAGTTTAAATGTTTGTAAACGCACCCACGATACAGGAGAAATTCCTAGTGTGGGGCAACGTTTTTTTAATCAGCGGCCCGATAGCCTGACAACCAGTTTTGGTAAGTTTCGAATTGCCCAGTAATAACGGGTTTGCAGGTCAGATACGCAGTCACTTCATGTAAAATACTGGTATTCAGCTGTATTCAATTAGACTGGAAGCCGACCTCAACAGCAGTTGAGTAAAAGCTACACGGATGATGAGGACCACGATTAGTTTTGTTATGTTAAAATATCGGTTCCTATCAAGTCCATGGCGTTTTGACAGCTAATTCCATTGACCTGGTATCAACAGCAACCAGTTCAGTAAAATAAAGGAACCCATCACATCTTTCTCTGACCCAAATATCAACTTTGAATCCAGTTGTGAAGTTGAAGATATACCAGCGAGCCTTATGTCTTATGGGACAAGGTTGAAAGTGGTCGATCGTCAGAGATGTTAGTCGTACCTTGCGAAAGCGAGGCTTAATACGGTACTGATCCTGACAAGTTGGAGATTTTTTACTTTTAGCTTGTTACGCTCGTTTCTTGAGTGTGGTTGTTAAAATAAGTTTTGTTGTGTTGATAACGTATGTTTTTACACTTTACGATGTTTTGAGTTCTGTATCTAATTTTGTAAGATTATTATTTGAATCTTTACAATCTTATTAATTAGTTTTACTGGAATATCCTTTATCTAACACGAAAAAAAATATAAAACCATACTTTAACAAAAAGCTAAATAGAGAATCGATTTTACTGTTACAGAAGAGAAATCTATGAAAAAAAGCAATTACTCACACCGGATTCATTTGATGTACACGAAATAAACATGTAATAATGTAAAACGAAACTATCAGTAGGAGCTCCCAAAAACAAGCAGCCAAAAATGCGTCTTTCCATGAGCCTACCCAGCAATGGACGAAACCTACTAACAGTGGTTCAAAAACCAACAGCAGGGCTATTGCATATCTTTTTAAATGTCAGTGGCTATTATAGTGACCATCGATTAACTGTCAAATGGATCCATTTTGTACCAAATTATAACCATTTGACAGTTAATCGATGGACACTATGATAGCCACTGACATTTAAAAAGATACGCAATAGCCCTGCAGCACGCTTAGTATGACCATTGTAGAAACGGGTTTTGTCGACGGAAGAATCGACAAAATGACAGATTGTAGCAAAATTTCATGTCAAATTGTATGGAAAAAGCTTTGTCTATTCTTGGTAGAATAGAGATAGAATCGCCATACTACGCGTGATGATCGTAAACCAAGAAAGAAAGAGAAAGCAAAAATTTTCATTCGAGATAAAATACCAAAATCTCAGTCTCCCCAAAGTCAAGAAGCAACAATAAAGCAAGAACACGTAATAGAAACATCAGTAGTAAAACAAACTCACTTAGACCACACTGTACAAGCTAATAAAATGTGGGCCAACATTTCATACAACTTGTGCGTTCTGTCGCTAAGTTTTATTGGACCAACTATTGTGCCGCGCGGTGATAGTTTGATGACTGTTCTCGAACTTTGATGGACAGAGAAGATTTCGTGGATGGACTTCCGTGTATTAAGGCTTTTATTTAGATGGCCGAAGTTTGGAACTGGGTTTGGAATGATATAATTTTACTTTTCCAATTCTGTATAAAGTTTCAGACTCTCCAAAGGTCGCAAGCGCTTCTACTGAACATGAGGTCTTCGATACAACTATCAAGTCCATCAGAGTGTTATTGAATTTTCCATCACATTGGACTTTTTCAGAAGCAGCTTGGAGCCTAGATTTGCAGTTAATAATAATAATGATTTATTTCTCTCAAAAAGGTACAGACAATGGTTCATATTATATCAAATCAAATTAAATTTGTAACCTTTGTGAGAGCTGGAGTCTATAGTGGGTACGGGACCTGTATGACAGATCTCCAGGCTCTCACCCTCTTAAGCAATACTATTTAGTAGCTACTAATTTAAACACATCAAGGCAAAATCTGCGAGTGTGTAGTGAATGGTGTGCTTGAGAGTGAATGGTGTGTGTTGTGTGTGTGTGTATGTATGTTGTGTGTGTGTGTTGTGTGTGTGTGTTGTGCGTGTGTGTTGTGTGTGTGTGTTGTGTGTGTGTGTTGTGTGTGTGTGTGTGTGTGAAGGTATATTTGTAAGAGTGAGTGTAATGACAATTATCATCATCATTTCAGCCCGGAATCACCCACTGTTGGGTAATAGGCCTCCCATTTTTTCTACCACTCCTTTCTGATCTGTGCGTCCCTCATCCATCCGCTTCCCGCGCTCTTGACAATATCGTCGGCCCAACGCGCTTTTGGACGGCCCTGGTTTCTCTGGCCTAACCTTGACCACTATTCGGTCAGGATCTTACTCCATTCCCAGTTCATGACAATAAACGTCGGAAACAAGAACGTGAAGCTTGGCACAAGTAAAGAGAGGCTTATACCACACCTCGGACACTCCATACAACGCTCGCCAGATAATTGCCTATTACCACTACGTAATCAAATAACGTGTGCACACACTGTGCCTGTGCAAATGTGTGCGTAAACTCTAGTAGGGTTGTCGTAGCGTAAAAAATGGCGCGGAAAGTGCAACGGTTTGCGTCGCGAAAACCGAATGAGTTCTTACGATTGCGAGCGCCCTTGCTCAAGAGTTGGCGACGAATACCTCGAAGTGCGGGGTGAGGTGCGGTATTTAATATGAGTGCGGGAAAGGGAGTGTCCCTGCTGTACGTAGTACTAATATGTATTCTGTGCTTATACCCAGCAGTGAGTGAAGTCAGGCTGTGGATGATGATGATGACGATGATGATGAATGGCAATAAGCTCGCCTTAAGCCATAAGCTACATGGGAATTAAACATAACTAGCAAAATGTGAACTTATGAGGTTTGGTTTACCTTTTTTTGGTGAAATAGGTCGCTGATACTTTAATGGCTGTTTACTAACTTTGATGGACCGAGAATGGACTCAAATTTCAAGATAGTACTTGGTTTTATTTTTAGTTTGTATTGAGATAAAGAATGACGAAGTGAGTTGAAGTTTGGACGGACCTTGGTTTAGAATCGGGTACGTTTCAATTTTACTTTTCCAATTTCAAATGAAGTTTCCAGTTTATGTTTTGGACCGAAAACGAATGGAAGAGGAAAATACCAATGATTTCTTTGAAAAGAGTTTGTGTAAGGCTTTTTTATTTGTTTTTAAGAAAATCTATTGTACATCTCAATAGAAACTAGTTACGTACAAGGACTAATCATTCCTTCATCGAAACCTTGACAGTAAATTCTTCGTACGTAACCATGGTACATAACCGTGGTTTCGTACAAAGACAAATAATTCCTCCATCGAAACTAGTTACGTACAAGGACAAATCATTCCTTCATCGAAACCAGTTACGAAACTACGGTTTCGTAGACGGCCGAAACCAAGTAAACGTAGGTACTGAAAAACATCACACTATAATTCATTTTAATTTATCCATACACTTCGTTCACAGGAGTTAAAAGCCCAATATCTATAACCATTACTAACTTACTTAGCCTTTATTTTGATTTCCAGTGTTATTCCTGACCCTCGAAAAACTACAAAAAAGAGGCTACTAGATATCTAAGCCAACACCAAGTGCTTACTAGAACATTCTTAAATCTCGGTTTGAGGTCTTCCACTGCACAATAAGACAACTATTTCCCTTTTACATTTGAAAGGATACTCAAAAGAATAAAGAAATACAGTAACATTCAGATAACTGTCTCGTTGAAAGACTATCATTGTTACATAATAATATAATAGTAACATATTTTCAGACGTTGGCACGGCTGAGAAACGACTGCCGACATTATCATAAAATAGTGGGTTACAAGTTATTTTATATTGTGCTACCTAGTATCTACGAATTCTGGTACTGAATTTCAGTGTGACATACTTATTTTATATAGTTTAAAAGTGGTGCCAGTTACAGAAAAGTTGAATGGGAATCGTCTGTTTGAACTTTGGACATGTGATGAAGAAGGACGTATGGCATGTGACTTAAAGTGTGATTAATGTTAATGGATGGAGAGTGTGAGGAAGACCAAGAAAACGATGGATGGATTGTAAGAAGAATGACATAATAGCAAAAAGGAGTAAATAATAGCATGACGGTTGACAGGAGAATGGAAGAAATAACGTGTTACGCCGACCTCTAGTAATATGGGACAAGGGCAGAAAGATGAAGATGAAGGGCAGAGGAATGATGATTATGTGTAAACATTTCGAATTCACACGTGTCTGTACAAAGTACGAATCTTGGATTGTCACATAACAACCTCTCGGTAACGACCCCCTTTAGATTAACCGCAGAATTAAATCCAGCCTAATACCATTACTTACTTAATGAGATTCATGAATAAAGTGATTACATTTAACGTGTATCAAAAGATCTTGAGATAGTAAGCAGACATCTTAAAACACTCCCCCGAGTACATTGTGTCCCCCAAAATGTCCTCTAGGTGGGTCGTTAGATAAATATCAAGATTAGAAAGCTTATAAAAAGGACGATTGTAACGCTCCATGTAACAGGGAGACCTTACCTTAGGAAAGGCCGCTGGAAATATTGTAATGGTGTGTACACATCTGCGGATGAACCCATTGTGAACGATAAAGAGGTATCATCATCCATGGTAAAGAGCGTTAAAAACGCCAAGACTTTTTATGTTATGGAAAATATTAACCCTTGTATTTATAGTCAAGACAAAGTAATTACTTGAGTTTGGATTACTTAAACTAACGTTGTAGAGGTGAGACTTGTTTTTAAGTATGTATGTATGTGGCCCAGGGGGTAATCTCCAGAACTAATGATCCAATTATAAACCAAATTTGACTGATAGAAAGATTCATTACTCGTGGGTGCTATGGGCTATAAATTATATCTTACTCAGTCACTTATACAACCATTTTTATGTAATCGACAAGAGTTTTCAACAAAGTAACAACGGACAAAGAAAGCCAAGCTTCGAATTCAAACTTCAAGGAATTACTAAACTACTGAATGAAAATCGTATCGTAACGTAAGTTATTACTTTTAGTCAAGTTATCACTTAGACTCATTTATACATACGGGTGTTAGTGTTAATTTATAACACGTATACATTAAAAGGATTTGCCGAAAAGAAATCGAAAAAGATAAGTCACACCTACTACATACATGTGTATACTTTTTGCATGAAACATTATTAAAAAAATTAAAAGTTTGGTGAACCCGTAGACGCGAAACTACCTTTACAAACTCATAAAAAATATCACAAAACACTTCCTGAAAACGACCACTGTAAAAAAACAATCTCATACTGTATTCAGGACAATAACATAGCTTAGCAAACAAAACAGCGAGTGAAACAAATTCCTTCATGCGTAGTTTAATATGACAGAACTTCGAATTATATTGAGAAAACTTAGTCTTGTGTGCACGAAGTATTTCTGTACATTGTGTAGGTATTAGAAAAGAAAATAACATCTTAAAATGTCGTGAAAGAAGGTTTTAGAAATACTTGTAGAAAAGTTACTTGGTCTTTGGAACAACTAAGTGAAACTTACAGGTGACGCATATAGAATACATTGTTGAATGTAGGTTTTTACAAACATTTTTACCACGTACATACTAAGGTTTTTCAAATTAGATAAGATGGGGCCCTACCCAACTACTCTAAGAAGAAACACGTGTAGTACCGTTGAGATACATAATCTAATAATATAATGTGCACTTAGTACTTCTTCTTCTCTCAAAAAATTAAGGTTTGAAAACTAATAAGGGTATATCATCTATCTTATGGTAATAGGGTAGTTGACTGACTAAACAAAATATGATTCTGTTTAGTACGTCTGTTAGATTATCGAAAAATATTGGATACGTGTTTTTTGTTTTATCAAATTAATAAAAATTTACGAAAAAACGTGTCAAAGATCGTGAGCGGGAGCTGGTGACGTCACTTTCTGGTAAAAAATGTACCAAACAGTGACGTCGCGCGACTTTTCGAAGCACTGTATCGTCTTAATTTTTTGTTTACGTGAAAAAAGAAAAAATACGTGTCCAATATTTTTTGGAAATCTATCAGACGAACTAATTATATATTTTTAGTCAACTACGACATTAAATTTAAATTAGCTCAGGATTGGTGCCCTGAAACAGCGACACGGGGTCGCAGTAGACCACGAAGGAGATGGCGGGACGAACTGGATGTCTTCTTTGAGAATTGGAAAGCCGTTGCACAGAATCGTGACCGTAGGAAGGGATGGAGGAGGGAGGAGGCCTTTGTCCAGTAGTAGGACAATATGGGCTAGCCTCAACAATGTAATAATAATAGCTAGTACTACTCGGCCTAGCCTAAACATGCTTGTAAAATACAAATCTTTAACTTTATTTCATTTAGCTCCATTTTGTATTCCCAATTATTTTCATATCATTTGGAAAATGCTTCCTTAGAGCAAAACAATAAAATATAACGATGTATATTACATTGTACATTCAGCTTCCTGTTAGGAGTGAGGAACAAAAGTATAATGATAATTATTATTGAAGAGTTTCTGAGAGAATCATCTGTTGTTATAATAGAAGTTGAAACAATGAGATTGTAATTAAGGTACACTGAACAATACTTTTGATGTGATAAAGGATTATGAATTCGTGACATTGAGCAGTTAGCACATTGAAGCTTAGAGCTCATTTTTTGGGGTTCCTTTGGCGAATGGCAAAACGAAACCCTTCTAGATTTGTTCTGTTCATCCGTATGTCACAGTTATTGACACCAGAGTTGTTTGGAGATCAGGTGTCTTCTATGAACCGCCACACAAAAGTAAAATGTAACTACGATTTAAATAAGAATATGGTTGACCCATACTTGTAACTGTGTGGGATGTCTATCGACAGCTCTTGAAAATTGTATCGGAGTTCCGCAAAAAACTGTTTTAAGTCAATGGTTCATGAGATATTCGCTACAAAAGTGGTAAAAATGTTGTCCGCTCCCTCCTCTAATTTTCAAAGTAAGAGGAGAGAAATTCTGAATAATATAGGTTTCTAGAACGTATAAAAAGAACCTTCAGATTTGATATTTCGCTTCGAGGTTTGGGACTTTTTCGTGAAACTACAGCGGAAACTTTTTTATATAAGCATTAAAAAAAAAGATTTTAACTTACAGACAACGCCATGACTGTCACTCAAAATGTGTATTATTATGGCTTTTATTATGTGTCTACCCTCATACGCCTCTAGCGATAGAGTAATATAGCTCAATCGATTTGTTCACTCGTTCGCGGGGCTAAATGGCTAATGTGAATGGCCCTATTTACATAAACAGGCGTTGGTAAATAGGTGTCTGTGTATTGCTTAATTGTGCGACTACAGTTTTCTATTTGTGACATTTTGACGCCTAAATTCCACTTTATTTTTATTTTAGAAGATTTTTTTTAAACTACTACATTCATTTTGGTACTGTCGCTGGATCCAAGACGCACGTGACCGGTCAATGTGGCGTTAGCACTTATGGGCCTATGTCCAGCAGTGGACGTCTTTCGGCCGAAATGATGATGATGACTACATTCAAAATGTAAAGTGCAAAGGTTCTAGAATCTATAGAGACCGGTCTGTGACCTGGCCACTAAACAAAATTTAAAACATAATCTATACTAATATTATAAAGCTGAAGAGTTTGTTTGTTTGTTTGTTTGTTTGTTTGAACGGGGTAAACTCTGGAACTACTGGTTGGAATTGAAAAACTCTTTTAGTGTTAGATAGTCCATTTATCGAGGAAGGCTTTAGGCTATATAACATCACGCTAAGTCCAATAGGAGCGGAGCATAAATGTTGCAAAAACGGGAAAAGGTATTCCTTTTTGAGAGCTTCCGTTGCGTGCGCTGCGAAAACGGTTTAAGTTAGGAAAATATCATGTACTAGCTGACCCGCGCAACTTCGTCTGCATCACATAATATAGCTTTTAGCCTTTCTCGATAAATTGACTATTCAACATATTAACTTTAGTTAAATCGTACTCGTATCAAACAAAAAAAATTACCTTTCCTCTTTATAATACCTATTAGTTTAGATTTTCTTCGATTATATTATTAAAGTGACAATTACTATAGGTATCTCTTACTGTTAAATATACAGTAATCCATTGTACTTATAAACATTATGGTGCAGTAAATATTTTGAATTTGAATTTCTCCGGAGCCCCCGGAGACCAGAATCCCCACTTACCTACCGCACCGGACCGAATGACTGCCGCGCGCGTAATTATTTTGTCGCGCGGATATTTTGATATTGCGATATCTTCTAAGATAATTGTTTAAACTGTATAGAGTAAAGGGCACAAATATTCTATATTAAATTTCCGTGCTAACAAACATATTTATTTAGATATAGATTAATATCATATGGGTTAAATAAGCATCGCAAAATAGCATTCTTTTTAATCTAACATTTTAATAGTAAAAAATGGTTACAGTGAGTCAATCACCCCCCAGAAGTGGGGGATTTGCCATAATCGCCACGCTTGGCAGGTGGGTTGGCGATCGCAGTATGGTTGTTACGAAGGCACAGATAACGCTGCTGCCCATTCTCTGGTAAGTCCCTTAGTCGCCTCTTACGACACCCACGGGATGATATGGGATGGTGCTATTCTTTACGTCCGACACCATACGGGCTATTAGGTACACTTCTAACTAACCCTTTGTGATTTTTTTTTTTTTTTTAAAAAACGTTGCCCCACACTAGGAATTTCTCCTGTATCGTGGGTGCGTTCACAAACATATAAAGTCACATACACAAATACCCAGACCCGAAACAACTATCTGCAGGCCATACAAATATTTGTTCCGTGCGGGGATCGAACCCGCGACACGCAGCGCAGCAGTCCAATCGCTTAGCCACTGCGCCAGCCGTGCCGTTAAAAGGTTTAATTAATTAAATTACAGGCGAGATCATATGCTATGAGAACATCTCCTGTAGTTTATCAATTCGAGAACCTTCCTTGACATTTGAGAGAACAGCGTGATTGATATAGCTTTCAGAAACCGGAGACACCTAGATAGCGGATGGGCAATCTAGTTGGCTCGTAGCCTGACACCCAAGATGTCATATATTAGGTAGCATTGTACGACCCTCAGCAGCCGACCCGACAGCAGCGGTGGCCCAGCGGTGTCGGCCCCGAATTACGAATAGTAAATTGTGGGTTCGAACCCAGGCAGGCGCATTACTTTGTGTAATTTATTTCATCACCACTGCTCTCAAAACGGTGAAGGAAAACATCATGAGGAAACCGCCATGTGCTAGAATCAAAAATTCGAAGACAAGGGACATGTACCAATCCGCACTGGGCCCGTGGTAATTTATAGCCTATTCCTCTTAAAGAGAGGAGGCCTGTGTCCCAGTAGTGGAAACATTAATAGGATGATGATGATGATGTTCGACCTGAACGTCGAGCTCCTTGAGTTATAAGTCGAGCTACACGATAACTGTCAAAATGAAATGCTTCTTCGATTGAACAGGTCCACTCAAACCTGATGGTTCCGTCTTCAAATGACCATTTCAGAAACTAATAGGACTATGCCTCCTCACTGCTGACTGACTTGAGTAAGATTATGTCTAGACCTTAAAAGAGACTATCAGACCTCAGAGTACAGTCAATACCCAGCATTACCTGGCCCCTCTTCTCACACCGCTTATTTTTTATACGAAGGGTCAGATAATCAAAATAAAATAATCATTTAGCCCTTTGTGTTTGGAGCCGCGGTATCTGTCCGGGGCCGCGGTTTCAACTAGAACATTCCTTCCTTACGGCTCCTTACATTAGTCTGTCATTCTGTAGCCAACTTGTCTCAAGTAACGCACATTTTAAACGAAAACAACAATTTAGCGCCATCCTATTTTGTCAATTACCCAACTCGACAGCTTAATTCTTCACCTACCCTAAAGTTACGTCGGAAACTTTTCTGTAAAATAAAGTTTTCGAAATGGGATGTAGCGTTGTTGACTCAGCGAGTGTAGTAAATAAATATACAGGATGTTTTGTAGAATAAAGTCAATATCTGTGTGAATTGTACTCAAATAGTCATCATTTAAAAAAAATAAAAGACCCGACGAATTGAGAACATCGTCCCTTTTGAAGTCGGTTAAAATTTTGAGCAAAAATAGTAACTTTCTAAATAAGCAGAGTATAAGAAAATTCAACCGAACAGGTTTTAGGAAATATTCAAATTGAAATTAATGACTTCACACTAATCTCAAATCACATCGCTTTTTCACATTATTATTAATATTATGCTAAACAGGACGGAGGCTTTCAGTAAAATGTTAAGAATGATTTGTTGCAAACCCAAGCTCAAAGCATTTATTTCAATTAAACCATTACAGGTGCTTTTGAATATCAGAAAAACAATAGAAATGAAGCTACAGTGAGTCACAAGGCATAATAACTTTTGAAAATACTGTAGTTACCTTTTTTGTCTTTTTTTTTCGGATGGAAAATCAAATAACCCCTCCTGCTCTTGGGCAGAGCGAAAGGGAGTGTCAGACTTCTACTGACTAAAAACCACCCATGTTCCATCTTAGCCCTTCATTTCATGTCGAGGCCGCGGTATCTCTTGCGAACGACCCGCAGCCCCGACGGGTACCGTAATTACCTGGGATGAAGAATGGGCAAGAAACTTTTAATTCAAAATATTGTTACGAAAATACTTTATTGAAGATCGAAATACTCATCATCATTCTCTTGCCTTTATCTCAATTCATTTGGGGTCGGCGCAGCATGTCTTCCTCCTCCATACTTCTCTGTTTCTAGTCATCTCATGAGACACCTCCTTTTTTGCACGACTGCCCCAAAAAAAAGAGTATGATTATGTTTTCAGCGTTCATGTATGTATGTATGTATGTTTGTTTGTGAGTTTCTTTATTCCACCATAACTTCTAAATGCCTGAACCGATTTTGATATATTATGTGGTATCGTCAGATTCTTTTTGCCATATCATTCTTAACACAGTCCAGTCCATCCATCGTTTCTTTGGTCTTCCTCTACTTTATACCCATCCACATTTATATCCAAAACCTTTCTCACGACATTTTTCTCATTCCTCCGCATCACATGCCGAAGATCGAAATACTATCAAAACAATATACATACAGAACATCCAAGTTTAAAAATTGGCCAAGTGCAAGTCGGACTTGCACATGAAAGGGTTCTGTACCATTGGTAGTAAATATTGAGAGATTTTCGATGTTGTTTTAGCACCATAGACCTCTGAAAATGTAGGCTCAGTAGTTTCGGAGATAAGGGGGCCCGGGGTGGCAATGGTCGGACAGACAGACACACGAGTGATCCTATAAGGGTTCCGTTTTTTCCATTTGTAGTACGGAACCTTAAAATTAAAATATCCTTTGACCTTCTTACGAAATGCCATCGCCCCACAACACCCTATACACAAAACAAAACACATGAAAATCACAACCCTCACGCCCCCCGCTTTTAGCATACGCGGGGTCAAAAGTGCCAAAGTTCAAAAACTATCCCATTCAATCAATCAATCAATCAATCAATCAATCAATTATTTATTTTGTCAAACATAGGTAGTTACAGATAGTATTTTTAAATATGTGCACTATGTTTTGCCAATATATGGCGTACAAAATTACATTAACATAATTATTTAATACATTTAAAATGGCATGTCAACAGATTAGAATAAAAAAAATAAAATAATTTAAAATATGTCAGTTACAATAAAAAATTCAATTCAAAATATGTCAGATACTATATAAAATTCAATTTAAAATATTATATGTCCGTAAGGAGATTTGTAATAAATAAACACGGTCATATTTAATCAGTCAATTAGCATGTCGGAATTGTCGTACCTTTTTTTATCACTAGTAAACTCAGTGATGGAGTAGTAACATCTATTTATTAAGAATTTAAATAAAGACTTTTTAAAGGATCCCAGACACTCTTTATTTCTAATAGCTGCTGGTATACTATTATATATTTTTGGGGCCATTCCTAGCACACTCTTTCCAAAAAATGCGGTTTTATGAGAGGTAACATGAATGGTATTCTGATAACGCCGAGAGCGAAGTTTTTCATAAAAATGTAGGTTACAGCGAACAAACACTCCCATTTCAAATATGTACATAGACGGTAGAGTGAGCAAATTAAGTTCCTTAAACAATGGTTTGCAGCTGTCAATTGATTGTAACTTGGTAAACGATCGCAAGCATTTCTTTTGAGCTTTAAAAGCAACGTCTCTGTCAGTGGAGTTGCCCCAGAAAATGATTCCATATCTAATACTAGAAGCAACATAAGCCTTATAAGCTACTTGTACTGTAAGGCAGTTTACCGCTT
This sequence comes from Diarsia brunnea, assembly GCA_949774965.1. NCBI lineage: Eukaryota > Metazoa > Arthropoda > Insecta > Lepidoptera > Noctuidae > Diarsia > Diarsia brunnea. Next base: position 11,115,541 of record OX459022.1, on the reverse strand, counting down.
TCGATAGTTTGTACAAAGCAAACGCAAATTGACTTAGTTTCTTTGATAAAGCGTCGATATGATGTTTCCAAGTCAAATGATTGTCTATGTAAAGGCCCAGAAATTTTGTGATGTCACTTTCAAAGATTGTAACGTTGCCATATTTTATATTCAATTTCGGTTTATTTGTTCGTTGATTAAATGTCATTATTTTAGTTTTGTCAAGATTTATTTTAAGATTATTACTAAGTAACCAATTTATTATATTTTTAAGATCGTCGTTTATGTCATTTTCAAGAATACTTATGTCATTATTAAAGAATAAAATAGTACTGTCATCAGCAAATAAGACCATCTGGTGCTTACTAGCCTTAGGCATATCATTAATATAGATGTTAAATAATGGAGGCCCAAGAATGCTACCTTGGGGAACACCGTAAGTAGTTTTCCTAGGACGTGACATGTATGTCCTTTCAACTTTCGACCTTGCACACAACCTATTTATCGCTGTGATTTGAGTGCGATTGGACAGATAAGATTGGAATAAGTTTAGTGCCGTTCCTCTGATCCCATAACGCTCCAATTTGTTTAGCAGGATACCATGATCTACATAGTCGAACGCTTTAGACATATCCATAAACAAGGCCGCCACTGGAGTTCTAGTATCAACATTAGAAACGATTGTCTTGATCAAATCGTAAATCGCCATATTAATGGATTTACCTTTCCTGAAACCAAATTGTTCTCTGGCTATGAGATCGTGCTTTTCAAAAAATGATGAAAGGCTATTATATATCACCTTTTCTATAATTTTGGAAAAAATTGGAATAAGTGCTATCGGTCTATAATTGCCCATGATACTTTTGTCATCTTTTTTGTGAATAGGCTTAATAACAGTAATTTTTAATTTGTCCGGGAAATGGCCACATTCAATACAAAGATTGATGATATAACTCATAGCAGGTCCTATTAATGGCGCTACATGTTTGACCACTTTTGTAATGATGCCATCATATCCATGGCTATTGGTATTATTTAAAGAATGTATAATAGCCACTATGTCTGCTGGTACAGTAGGAGGAATAAATATGGAGTTACAATTAGTATCAATATTTTTATAGAAAGGACTAGAATTATTCGGTTGAATTTCGTCTATAAAATGGTCATTAAAAGCTTGTGAAATTAGTCTAGGTTCATGTATTTTATTATCATTTATTGTCAAATATTCAGGTATATTTTCTCTAGGATAGTTAATCTTATTTTTATTGATAATGCTCCAAGTGGCTTTAGATTTATTTCTGGCTGAATTTATGTGAAAATCATTTTGAGATTTTTGGGTCAATGTTATTACTTTCTTTAAACGAGCAGTATATTGCTTTAGTAAAAGTTTATTTTTAGAAGTAGGGGCTCGCCTGTATTGCCATAACATTTCTCTTTTACGCTTACTACTGAGCCTAATTCCCTTGGAAATCCAGTTGGATTTTTTACGCAGAGTGATTCTCACTTTCCTTAAAGGGAAACAAAGGTCCATTCCATTCCTATACAGTGTAATGGCGCAGAGAATCGTATGGCAACGCAACAGGTCGCAACGTTTCGCTGCGTACCATTGAGGCTCAAATTAGTGTACACTATTGTTTGTTGTGTTGTAATGGGCCTTTTGTATCTATGTAGCAGGGCGGGGGTTGAGTAGGGGTGTTGGAAAGCCAGGTGGGGTTTTGACTTGAGATTACTCAGTTCAAAATCAAAATCAAAAGTCATTTATTCAAACTAGGCTGACAATCAGCGCTTTTCGTACGTCAAAATTTACTTTACTCATTTACAAGTGACAGTCCCCCAAAACGCCCACCATTCGACATTTCCTAGTGTTTTTTGCTGGAAAGAAGAAGTGGCGGAACAAACTCCCCAGCAACGGCAGCAACACATCTGTCTGTTTGGTTAGAAGAACCAGACTCGATACAATAGAAAGGTGTAAGTTAATATTACGATTGACAACAGACACAAATCAATAATAAAAATGTATATAATAATAAAAACATAAAAAAGACATAACATGTCAGTAAACTAATTTTGGAGAAAGAACATAAATAACAAACATTGTCTTGTGTTCAAATCAGCGACCAACTATTCTTATCATTTAAGTAGTCGTTAATGGAATATTAATTTTGCTTAGCCTTTTCTTAATTATGTTGGGGTCGGCTTCCAGTCTAACAGGATGCAGCTGAATCATCATCAGCCTATAATGTTTCCACTGCAGGGACTTAGGTAACTACCCTATTTAGAGGGCTGTGCATGGAGTTTCCTTGCGTATTTGAATCAGAAATTGACCAAGGTTACTGACTCAGCCCGAAGAATTGCCAAACTTAAGTGACAGTGGGCAGGGGGCATATTGCTCGCGAACAGGCTGGGGACGAAAAGTTTCCAAGTATTTCATACTTAACAAGGTTACTGTCGATCATGCTAATTTGTTTATAATTATATAGGTATAACGTTTCACCGCTATAACTCAAAAACTTATTTTTTTTTTTAAAACGTTGCCCCACACTAGGAATTTCTCCTGTATCGTGGGTGCGTTTACAAACATTTAAACTCACATACACAAACACCCAGACCTGGAACAACTATCTGCAGGCCATACAAATATTTGTTCCGTGCGGAGATCGAACCCGCGACACGCAGCGCAGCAGTCTAATCGCTTAGCCACTACGCCAACCGTGCCGTCTAAATAATTCTAGACATTTTAAGAACAAAACGTAGGCTATTTTGTATAGTAGATAACTAAATAGCTCGTGTGACTTCATAGTAGCTTGCCTAATCTAGGTATACCTATATCTGTGCCTAGATATCTATCGTCTAACAATTGTATGTAACGACGAGAACTTGCTAAGGATCCATAAAAACTGTAACTACTTTAAGTTTGGCAGCACTATGGAAGTGTAGTGCACGCTCCATAGATTTCTGAGGGTCGCTTTATATGAGGATGAGCGTGGATGCTTGGGTAAGCGATTTTTTAAATAGTCTTGGGTGTCAAGTTTTGGAGGAAAAGTAGAGTTTATTTAGACTGTGTAAAGGATGATATGGCAATAAAGGAGGTGTCTCATGAAATGAAGAGTAATAGAGAAGGATGGAAGAAAAAGACATGCTGCGACGACCCCAAATGAATTATAAAGGGATAAGGGCAAGAGAAGCATGATGATGATGGTAGAGTTTATTTAGGCAACACGGTGTGAGACTCCGCAGAAGGAGACTGTTATAAATGAATGCTTTTAGACACGCTTTTATTATCTTTAACTATGACGAACAAAAGCTACGAGTAACAAAGCATAATCTAAAAAAGAAGAATTAAAGTGCCTGAGGATGGGCGACACCGTCTCGAGGCTGGTCTAGAAAGATGTAATGTACGATAGCATCGAGATGGCGCAGGAGAAGAGTACTTGGAAGGATACCGGACAGCCCTTTGCCCGCAGTGGGACACACAATTTCTTGAAAAACTACAAGTGCCTGATTAGGTTCAAACACACGACATACTCGTAACTCGCGACGTAGAAAACCATGCCAAAGACTTAACATAGTCTAATTTAACAACTATCTACCTCGTACGAAAACCGTACCGAAAAACAAACTTCCTTTCACGTGAAAAGGCCAAAAAACAAACTCCCCACCAGTATATAAACTCCCTTACACATCCAGTTATCAGCTTGACGTATGGTTCCAGACTTCACTCGTTTCGCTTTTATAGCCCCGCGACTCAAAATTGAGGATTTTAGATAAGAAACGTACGAACGGCGCAAACTTGGCGTGTTCAGGGAGATAGATCGCTCTGTGTTTATATTGTGTTGTTGAAAATGTCTTGTAGAGTTGCTTGAATGTTTATAAATTGTGTTGGAATTAAGAGGGAGTTTAACTTTCTTTAAGCATATAGGTAATAGTCATTTTTGACGTGTTCGGTCCTATAGTTGGAAAATGGGCACATTTAATCATTATCAAAAATATAAACTACATTCACGATAGAAAGCTTAGACTAACATTATTTTTCGGTAGAACAAAAATAAAACCATAACATCACGCCTGTAATCCCCGAAGGGTTAGGCAGAGGTGTACCTAATAGTACACCGATATTTCGGGGCAAACCTAAAGCCATCATCCGGGAACAAATCCAGATCCCGCGGTTGCTACTGAGAAATTCTTGATGGAAAAACTGATAACAAAAGTGTTATTACCAGAACCGAGAATCTTCCCCAGGACCTCACGCTCAGCAGTCGCCCTGGCGATCACTAGACCAACGAAGCAGTTTCTAATAATAACATAACATCACGCCTGTAATCCCCGAAGGGTTAGGCAGAGGTGTACCTAATAGTACACCTACATTTCGCCAGTTATGTTTAAGTCCAATGTAATAGGGGGCGAGCCTATTGCCTTCAACCGGGCACAAATCCAGACTCCGTTATTGATAAATTCCGGATGGAAAAAGCCAATAACACTTTGCCCGACCCGGGAATCGAAACCAGGACCTCATGCTCAGCAGGCAACTGGCGACGACTAGACCAACGAGGCATTTTCTAATAATATTCGTATTAAAATCCTAAAAAACACAACAGCTACCCAATATTATCTCAAAATCTTCGTAAACACTAACAAAACTCCCTGTAAGTTAAAGTCCAAACTGAAAGTTTCACCCCTCTTAAGTTTCATAAAGCGTGAAATTCTGAAATACACGGCTAACTTAAAATTGTTCCAGCATGATATGCTTATAACATGTCTGCCGAGCTCCTTTGTGCTGATAGCGTGAACTTGTGTGTATGGGGGCAGAGTTGTGGCTTTTGTTTAGAGAGAGATACAGGGAAAGATAAAATTAAAACGTGTTATGTGGATGAATAAGAAAGTTACAAGGTGAAATTTTAGCATGGCTTTCGTCATCATGAACACTAAAAACGGAGTATTTCATAGTGCGTGCCACAGCGCCGAAATATCGTGAACTCAAAGCAAACAGTACACGTGACCATATCAGTTTTAAAACTTGAAAGCTTTCGTCTTTCTTGGCGGTAAACTGCTACATCGAAACCGGCTTCCAATCTAACCAAATGCAGCTGAATTTCAGTAGTTTTTATGGAATAACTGCCTATCTGACCTCCACAACCCAGTTACTGGATAATTAATACAACACTCCTGCGCAAACATGTACCATCCAGATTGCCACGAAAACGGAGTAATAGGGTAGTTAACTAAAACAATCTAATTAGTCCGTTAAATAGATTTCCAAAAAATATTGGACACGTATTTTTTCATTTTTCACGTAAACAAAATATGAAGACGATACAGTGCTTTGAAAACTCGTGCGACGGCATATTCTAAGACATTAGTATGATTTTTTTTACCGGTGAGTGACGTCACAACCCCCCACTCAAATCTTTGACGCGTTTTATCTTCGTCAATTCTTATTGATTTGATAAAACAAAAAATACGTATATCAAATATTTTGCGATCACAGAACAGACGGACTAATTAGAATCATATTTTTTTTAGTCAGTAAACATCCCTATTGTTATTGTCTCCGAGCCTGGTACAAAGATTGATGATTACTGGCAGATTCGTCATACACACAGATGAAATGAGATGAAAACTAACAGATGACAAATCAAACAAAAGGGTGGCTTATTGTTTTTCTAAGCAGATTGTCATAAAGCAGAATACAAAAGAAAAAAAAATCGTCATACACACTACACATAGCCATATCATCCTTCACACAGTTCATCCATCGTTTCTTTGGTCGTCCTCTACTCTTATAGCCATCTACATTCATACTCAACATTTTCCTCATTCCTCCGCATAACATGTTCATACCACAATGACTTGGCAAAATCCCATAATTACTTTCTCAGTTACCCAGGAGAGGTAACATAATTTAAACACAACAAAGAAATCGTATTAAAACTTCAGCAACATTCCTCCTGCACAATAGTACATCAAATGGCCAACACAAATACTCATACAATTGTAATACAGTTTTAATAGCCACCAACAATATGAAAACTTTGCTAACATTCAAACTCGAATGAAACTTGCGGATTGCTCTTGTTACGGGTGGCGAGGCTAGATTAAAATTGTTTATCTAGAATTCTAGAACTTAGTTGATTATTGTGGCTAAGAATGCAAGGTAAGAAAAGAGTTTGTAAGTAACTTTATCTGATTACAGAGTCAATGACCGTTGGTAGAGTAGTCCCCAATATACGTATCGAAACTAGGAGTTTAATTAATTAATTTGATTTGCCTTGACTAGCTGCCACACTCAGAAAGCTTTAAGGATTACTTATGCCGTCACTTAGTAAAGGTTTTGACAGTTTTGTCATACAAAAGTATGTCAAATCTTTACTACGTGACGGTTTAAGTAATCATTAAATATCTCTAAGTACCGCAGTTACTGACTCAAATTATAAATGACCACTGAGACAAGGGCTAATTGAGATGTATGGAAAAAACCTGACTACCTGTAACAACTGTCAGAGATCTTCAAGTGACAGCAGTGACCAACAGTACGGAAGATTATGCTATATGATAATAAGAAGAAGACGATATTTCACTATTTGTAGACCAAGAAAAACCCAACACGCTCATTTTAATTTGATCGGCAGATATGTAATCAGCATCTGCTTGATCAAAGAACAGAAAACAGACAAAACCCTACTAAAGTTCAAACTCATAATAGTACGTTTATCCATTAAATGATGCTTTCTGTACAGGATCGGAATCGACGAACTTAGCCGTACCTGAATGATTGAGAACCGATTACTTTTGAATATTTCGGTACAATTTCTTCTTTCGAGATATTTTGTTTTTCTTGTTAAAATACGAGATGTTTTAATTGGTTTCAGATTGCTTGGATATTGATCGTAAAAGTAAAGTCTAGAGTTCAAATACGGATTTATTGATACGTACAAATATTTAAAGAGTGAAATCGGGTTGCCATGTGATATTATAATGATGATAATTTAACAAACACAAAGGATGTTACGTCTTGAAAAAGGGCTCCGTCTCACGACTTTAGAATCTTGGCCACGGCAAAAAAATAAGTGACCGAAAAGAAAACAAATGATAGAAGTTTGCTCAGAACTCACCACGAGGCACAAACACGCGATGGAGGGCATGTAAAAGACACATCAACGCATAATCAGCCGGTAATGCCCGTGGCCAGTTAACACGCGCCGCTTGCCCGCTACCCGCGCGGAATCCGCGTGAGTGCTAGCTAGCCGCGCGGAATCTGCGTGAGTGCTAGCTAGCCGCGCGGAATCCGCGTGAGCGCTAGCTAGCCGCGCGAAATCTGCGTGAGTGTTAGCTAGCCGCTCGGAATCCGGGCGACTGTATTTCGTAACGTTTAACTGCAGCTTTTATCAACTCAGTTTTTAAGTCTATATCTCAACGATAAATAATTAAGAGATTAGTTACTGATCTAACTTACCACAGTGATAGGATAGGCCGGGTTGATGATGGTGTAGAGCAGAATGTGGTTGGGGCGCGCGGGCGGCTCGCGTTTGCGACGCGGCTCGCCTGTCATGTAGTTGTTGCCATTACTCTGCAAATAAAGAGAAATGTTATGTTAGACAAATATGTTTTTAAAACAGTAATTTACACAGGTAGACATTTTATAAAAAAAAAAAGAATTTTAGCGACTAATCCACTATGCCGCGAAAACACAACAATAAAGTCGAGTTTACTTAAAGGTATATTGCGAAGGCAACCGTAAACCCGATGATATTCGATAGACTTTATACGGTCTTGCTCCCGGTACCTCTTACAACACATATGATGATGTTGTTGATCGTTGTTAAAACCAAATCCAAAATTGCTAATACCATATCCACTAATTGTTAATACCATATCCAATAATTGTTAAAACCATATCCAATAATTATTAATACCATATCCAATTATTGTTAATAACATATCTAATAATTGTTAGTACCATATCCAATAATTGTTAAAACCATATTCAAAAATTGTTAATACCATATCGAATAATTGTTTATACCATATATCCAAAATTATTAATATCACATCCAGTAACTGCTAATACCTCAACCAATCTTCGTATCTACTCCAACTAGAAACCGTGATCTTAGCATCGCCCGTCCGTGCTTGCTAAGCGCTACTAATGATTTACACCCGCATGACGGGCAGCCATTTAATTGCACTACACGTCCGCTCTATGATCTATGCCCCGACGATAGTCTAATGTCGGCGTATTTGTGAACTCATTACCGGTTGGAAATAGACGGAGTTATGTGTTCGTAATCCGCGATTTGCATAGCTGTCAGTTGTGATTGTTGTGTGTGTTTTGGTTTGTGTTGCTTGTCTGTATTGGGGATTTGTTTTAAAAATATGATTTCACTCAATGGTTAAGTTTCATGTTAAACGGACTGTCGTTTGTACTGTCATGCCATCAAATTACGGGAGAGTGAGAAGAAAAACGGAGACATCCATATGCATTTTAATATCTCCTGCGTACTTGGTTAGGCCCGGTTTCCACCAAAGCGGAGACGAGCAGAGCGGAGAGGAGATGTGCCAAATTCGACCAATCACAGGATGGTGAAAGACTAGATGTAAATTTTAACTAATGTGATTGGCCGATTTCCGCACATCTCCTCTCGTCTCCGCTCCTCTCCGCTTTCGTGGATATCGGGCCTTAGTCTCTCAGAAACTAAGCACTACCTAAGCAAATGACACTCAGTCGGTTGAAATACCATCGTTGCAACCCTTGCACACAATATTAAATGTGCTACATTCTGTCCTATCCTGCATCATCGTTGCCAATATATTAGACTTCGTTTCGATTCCTCAACATAAAAATTTAAAGAGGAGTAGCTTGTTAATAATCTTGCAGGTATAAACGGAAGTACGTTAGCCTGCGAACATGAAACGACCTTATTTAATCTAATTAGAAAACAATTACCAAAACCTAAACACAACACACAAATTTGGTGTTTGCCATCTCCAGCTGCAGCTACAGATCACGAAACTGACGTTTCAAAGCTACCAGCAGTGCCATCTAAATGCCAGTACATCTCCTAAACCTTGGAATATCACCGGAGTGACAAGACACGTCTAATAAACCCAACTGAGAGGAACCGGTTATTCGGAGCGCGTAAACGATGGATTTATTACCTGTGCTCATTATGATTTACTGGCAAACAAGGAATAGAATTTGCGTTATATGGGTGTTTTACAGGGAAATGCTTGGATTGAGAGTTGAGTGAAAATTGCGGTGTAACCAGTGAGATAGATAATCAGCTGTAATGTACCATTTGTACATGGGGCTCTCTCATCATCTTACTGCCCTTTTCTCATGTTATTTGGGGTCGGCGCAACACGTCTTTTTTTTCCATTCTCCCTTGTAATTTCGTCACACTATCATTTACTCTTTTTTTCCTCCTAACACAATACATCCATATCCTCTCTGTGCGGGGTTAAAGCCGTTATCCACCGCAAGGGCATAGTGTGGTTTGGTGGATGTTACATTGTCTTAGGGTCTAGACACGACGCCGGTTCCTCCACGTTTTCTTTCAACATTTTGAGACCAGTAATGATAAAATAATTATACACTGTTCTAGAACAATAAATATGGACATATTTATGACAGCCATGGACTCGTATAGGGCCCGCCTGGTGGGTTTCACGATACAAGGAGTGTATCGTGACACAGAGATAGAGGGTCAGTGTCCCAGCAAAATTATTGCAAAATTTGAAGCTTATTATACTATGTTTGTTTCCAAAACTACTCCAAAGTAAACAAGTGTGGTATCTTCGCAAAATCTCAACCCTTCCTCTACTGCCGCATCTCTTAAGGAAAACAAAATGGCGCTTCTCTCGCTATTAATTGCTACAAACAACTTACTGTTACGCTAAACAAACGTAATAACGCTCTGTATGAATATTCATCATAGCGGCTCGACTGCGAAGGGTTAAGTGGGGGTTGAAACATGAACTTTAGCGGGTAGTTGACAAATTGGTTGATTTTGTTCTAGATTTATGATGTTTACTCAATTTATTGGGATGGCAACTATGATAGTTAATTTTACTGGTACGAGCGAATTCATACCGTTTATTTAGGTATAGTATAATTAATGTAAAACAAGAGGGGTGATATGCAAAATGGCGGCGGTAACACTGTAAAGCAAATATTTTTGACAAACAAGTGACAGTGAAACTACAGAATCGCGAAGAAAAACGACAAGGAGCAAGGCTTATTCAACAGGGTAGTTGACAAAAAAAAAAACTTGAGAGGTGTCAAGGAACACCCGGATGGAACGCAGTTATTGTTATTATTTTTTATTATGTAAAAAAAGAAATGTAGAATTGAAAATATCTGGCTTGCTTTCTATAAGAGAGAGAGAGACAGACAGAGAAACATGCGACGCCGCCAGCTTACAATAGCTTACTATAGCAAAAAGTGTCGTGAAATTTTTTTTCCGTCTAGCCCCCTTTCACAACGCGCGATAAGGAACTTCGTTCCAAAATCTAATTAGTCCGTCAGATAGATTTCCAAAAAATATTGGACACATATTTTTTTCTTTTTTCACGTAAACAAAAAATGAAGACACACAGTGCTTCGAAAAGTCGTGTGACGTCACAGTTTGGTACATTTTTCACCAGCAAGTAACGTCACAAGCCCCCAATCATGATCTTTACAAGTTTTATTTTAGTACTTTTCTATTAATTTGATAAAACACAAAAGACGGACTAAACAGAATTATATTATTTTTGGTAAAGGAACATCCATATTCGGTGAAATAGGGATGTTTCCTTCACTAGAATACCTACGAACCAACGTTACTCCGCTATCTCTCATCTCCGAGGACCAGTACACAAGCTTACATCCCCGATACGATCAGTAGGTAAAACACAGTCGCCGATGTAATTTAGTTAAAGCCCTAATTTCACAGCATCCCGCGCGGTATCCGAAGTGGGATAACCCACGTATTAAGTTTGAATCGGAAATAGATTAGATAATTGTGTGTGTTTAAAGTTGGTACGGTGTTTGAATGTTAATAATTACAAGTGTTTTGTATAAAGGTTTTATTATAACCAAAACTAAATAAACTAAAAACAGTAGCATACGTTGTTGAATTTTCACCCCGTTTCTGACGACATTTTTTAAATGGTGATAAGTATAGTAATGTATAAGTTAGTTTTGATATGACAATTTCGAAATAGAATAAAAAATATTTTAATTCAGCTACCGCAACTTTACAATTTTTCTAAACTTTCAAATAAATATCGCAGAATGTCACTACATTTTCTGTCCTAATTCCAATTTATTTGGGGTTGGCGCAGCACGATTTCTTCATCCATAATTCTCATAATCCCAGCAATCACCACCTTTTCGACACAGTCCATCCAATTCCGCAACAAGTATTAAACATTTTTTTAATCAGTAGTAAGATAAACTCTTCAAACAAATAATTTCAAGAACCCCAAAAATACCTCCTTTTAATCCACACTAACAAAATGGCCAACCAGCTGAAACACCATTAATCTAAGAGAAGTAACGAAATGGTACAATTTCGGGCTATGAATAATGCATGCGATTATTTTACGGAGCACAATATTATGAACAGTTTCGGTAAACGGCATTAAAACGGATCACTTGTTATTTATGATAAACGGTAGCTGCTTAAGGTCCGAATATTAAATCCGTGATTTGAGATTTTACCCCCCCTTTTATTCATGGGGGTACTTAAGGGAAATGATTAAATCATTTTCGCGTTTCGATTTATGATTGAGATATGAAGTGATAGGAATGATTGATTTCATATTTATTGTAGAATAGATTGATTGATTAGAAGGAAAAAAATATTTTTAAGCATAATCATCATCTCCTATTTTTTTTTTTGGGGGGTGGGAAATCATCAAACAACCCCTACCGCTCTTGGGCAGAGCGAAAGGGAGTGTCAGACTTCTACTGACTAAAAACCACCCATGTTCCTTCTTAGCCCTTCATGTCGAGGCCGCGGTATCTGCAAACAACCCGCAGCCCCGACGGGAATCATCATATCCTCTTTTCCTATGTTGGGGTCGGCTTGCAGTCTATCCGGATGCAGCTGAATACCAGTATTTTACATCGACTACTGCCTATCTGACGTCCGTAACCCATTTAGTACTGGGTAATACGATTTCCCTTGGTAAGTAAGACTGGTTGTCAGAGTTTAGGGTCACTGACTACCACCGACTGTATCTGTGCAATCTTAAAAGTAAATGTAATGTGTTCGACCGTACAAACGTCTTGCGGCAGTCTTTCGATTTATACCTCTTAATAGCCGTTTGTTTATACAAAGAAAACGTACATTATTAGACCAGTCAATAAATATGAATTGTAAAAGAGATCCTAAACCAATAAAATGGTTATAGATTTCGTTGTCAAAGTCATAAAATCACAAATAGAAAGGTTCGTGGAATTTCGAATTATTAATCGCTTCTTGGTACAGTACGAAAATTGGTCCCAAACTAATTATCATCATCATCATCATTAGCCTATAATGTTCTACAGCTGGGACTCAGGCCTCCTTTCTATGAGAGGGATGGGCTATAATCGACCATGCGGGCCCAGTGCGGATTGGTAGATGTCACATGTCTTCGATTTTTTGACGACGACTTGCGCGACGTTTTCCTTTACCATTTTTGAGAGCAGTGGTGATGAAATAAATTACGCAAAGTAATGCGAACTGGGTTCGAACCTACAACTTACTACTCGTAAATCGGGATCGCCACCATTGGGCCACCGCTGCTCTCCCAAACTATTAGCAGTTCCACAAAACTTTGCCTCAAGTTCCTTATTTGAATTTCCCGCTTCGGTGGCGTTCGCCGCCAATCTTACAATACGATACCGTGCTGAAGAAAATCATATCTTATTACTTTGATTTTAAGATGACCTATCCCTTGGCACCACAGAGGTTTCTCAAACTATTATACATTACTTAATAATCCACTGTATCATGTATGTTATAAAGTTTAATTTCAAACAAATGTTCGGTTTTAAACAACTATCATTCTACTAGGGAATTTCCTACAAAGTGAAAGGAAATGAAACCTTGTGTAGGCGAAACAAGTTTTCATTTCGTGTCAAATAATGCTCAGCCTGTTGAAGGGATTACATGATGGAATATTAAGGTGCATTTCCAGTTTTATTTGAATTTAATTTTAGCGTTAATATTTTGTATACACATTTTATGACTGGCAACTCAGCGCAGAGTATGAAGACTTTATTGCGAGGATTTGCAAATGTATCAGAATATTGAAATGTGGCCGGGATGAGGACGTTTTAATGCTTTTTGTTGAACATTTATGTTGAGTGCTGCAAAATATTACGTGGGATTAACTTTGAGATAATATTTACTGTATTCACTGTCTGTTTATTACAAGCACAGACATTTATAGGAGATTTATTTTTAAAAACAAACAAACGTGGTTGGATGTTTTCATTAGCATTCCAAAATATCATGAGTTTCATATTAGGTACCAGATGGCCTAATTAAAACAAAATGACATTCGATCAGCAATACTTATGTATGCTTAAAAAGTCCCAATTATTATCAACATCAGCCTATAAAGCTACTAATTCTGACACACAAGCCTCCTCTCTGAGCGAGAGAACACTACAGACATTTGATTAATATACCAACACGTCACAGCAACAAGAAAACAAAGACACAACACACGTCCAAACATTTGTTCTACATACAATATTAATCAAAAACCCGATCGCTCCATTTAACCCCCAAAACAAATAAAAAATAAAGACAATCTACCTACTACCCGCAAAAAAAACACACACTCATTAATTACAATTCTGACAGGCCATTTTCACGAAAAAAAAAAACGTAAATAAATATAAAAGGCTGGAAAAACCCCGTTGTCATTTTATACAGTCGTACAAATTATCACAAACGAACCGTTAATTTAACACTGAGGGGTTGAAATCATATGACAACTCACCCCCTTTCACCCCCAGTCTGTACACTGTGCGTGATGAATTGGGGGTAGTACAGTCGGTGAGAAAGGTTCTAAACTCTACACAAATTCTTTGAATCCAGCGCGTCGCCGTCGGTACGGCAGTTTGCTGAACTGGGCCTATTTGGCGCAGCCACGAGACAAACAATATTATCTCATTCTTGCTGAATTAAGTTTATTGGAACGAAGTTCCTTATCGCGCGTTGTGAAAGGGGGCTAGACGGAAAAAATTCTTACGAAAAGTTGTCACGACACTTTTTGCTATAGTAAGCTATTGTAAGCTGTGCGGCGTCGCATGTTTCTCTGTCTGTCTCTCTCTCTCTTATAGAAAGCAAGCCAGATATTTTCATTTCTACATTTTTTTTTTTTTACATAATAAAAAATAATAACAATAACTTCGTTCCATCCGGGTGTTCCTTGACACCTCTCAAGTTTTTTTTTTATTGTGTGCACTTGTGGCATGTCATCATCATCATCATCATTTCAGCCCAAAGACGTACACTACTGGACATAGGCCACCCTCATGTGTCGCTACATTGACCGGTCCCGTGCATCTTGTCAAACAAATATGATTTCTTATTTATTTATTTATTTGACATAAATACCCCAACAGAATAAATGTCTAGATAGAATGGCAGTGTCTAGCTACGTTATTGTGTTGCATCACTTGTAGCATTGTTTAAGTCTTCGAGCGTCCTTATGATCACCCGGTGGATCATAAGACATTCAAGCAATGTTAGCGGACGTTCAAGAGGTTAAGCTAAAGTTTAATTTTCTTGTGTATTTTGTCGGCTTGTTTCCATATTTTTGACGACGACTGTCCAACAAAATTTTAGGTTGTTTGTTAAAAAGTGGTCGGTGCTTGGTGAAAACACAGTTGTAGACGGAAATTTAATAAAGCTTCGTTTACATAACAAACATAATACGGTCAGTACATAACACATACACACATAACATTTACCCCTTTGTCCCATGAGGATAGGCACGTGCTATCATACTTACATGCTAACTTATTTTGCTTTTTCGGCGTTCATACATGCACGCCGCGCCGGTTGCGAGTACTACCCACTTGACCTTTTTGATGAATATCTCCAATAACTTGGGCCTAAGAAACTAGGGTCGTTCAAGAGCGGATCGGTTGACGATAGGATCGCTGGAATCGGATGGATGAGAGACGCAGAGAACAGAGTGGCTAAAGTAGGGGAGGCCTATAATCAACTGTGGGTGATTTCGGGCTGAAATGATGATATCCAATAAGGTCATTCCTTGTCATTCAAGAACGTTCCCAGCATTTCCAGTCATCCATCACATCGTAGGTATTTCTGAGCCAGAAAACGTCAAAACTCTCCAATTTATTGCGAAGATAAATAAATTAAATCCAAAATTGCGACGAGACATTTGCACACATGTGTTTAATTCTAAATCTTAATTAAGTCGAGTTTCACGCTCTGTCGGAGTCGTACAAAGAAAATACGACGCGCATACTGTCAAAGAAAATACTAAAATATGGACAAATTAATTTGGTTAGGTATAGTAAAACCCCAAAACGACTCTGGTGCAGTGGTTTATGTGGTCATTTAGTGGGTCCGAGCCACAAAAATTCTATCGACGCCTATAAAAGAGAGAGGTAAAAAAATACGAGGGTACGTCTTAAAGCTTTGCCAGAGAGAAATGGAAGAAATAACGCAAGGTTTTGAATACCCAATTGAGAACAAGGCAAGACGAGCGGCACAGACCAGTTCAAACTTTATTTTTATTGCTGAATGGACCTGCTCTTGACTTTGATCACGGCTGATGAGATCGTGGAGCACACAATCCCAGAAATACACTATCTTGTTCGATCAGAGAGGAACATGTATGCTTGCAAAAATTACCTGGTTTTGGCACTTTAAGGCCACTGCTATTAAATTTCATTTCATTAATAGGATGGGAAATCATCGAATGACTCTTCCCGCTCTGGGCAGCAAGGGAGTGTCAGAGTTTTACTGACTAAAACTCATTCGTGTTCCTCCTAATGAATGCCCTTTGCGTTTCATGACCGCGGGTGACTCTTCGAATTTTGAAACCCTGGCCGTAGTTTCGAAAGATTACCGATTAAATCTCCATCCACCCTAAACATAAAACGAAACTCATCAAAAATACGACATCCCCATTCCAACAACCTAACCAACATTATAATAAACATCTTAACCAACACTTTGAAGTTACAAAGTCTTACTTCAGACAAATATGAAATTCTCAAGCTCTTGCTTGCCGCGTGACAAGTACACAAGAAATTACTTTAAAAGTACCCACGACTCGTTAACTCACAATGTCATAGGAAAATGGGTTGACGGGTTGTGTTTATTGTTGCTCGTCGAGACTTTTTAATTATAAGGAGGGGGTGAAATTTGATTTGGATGAGTTTTAGGGAGTGAAATATCAGTAGGTGTTAAAGGGTTGAGCTCGTTATGAAGAGAAAGTTGGGTTGTTAAAAATTGGTCAGTCATTAGTCGGGGATTTTGATCCCGAAAAACTTTATGAAAGTTTTTGTTAGTACCATTAAATACCTATATGCCAACCCACCAAGGTCCTGCTCTAATGTGAAGGATATGAGTGTCAAATAAATTATGTTAATCGATTTATCGGCTTTATTTTGGAGGTCACAAGACCATCGTTAAACTGATATTAGTACAGCTAAATTATTATTTGTTCAGGTGGGTAGTTTTCACAAAAACTTAGTATGTGTTGTGTAAAAAAATGTGGGTACATAGAGTACCCACATTTTTTTATACCAAACTCGCTGTTGCCCGCGGCTTCGCCCGCGTGTATGTCGGTCAAATTATATACTAAAACCTTCCTCGCGAACCATTTTATAATATGTGGTGATGGTTTGTGTTTGGCGGCCAACCACCTGATGTGAAGCGATGATGCGGCCGTTTTTTTTTTTTTTTTGAAGTGTGGGGTTTTATCAAACGACTCCTCCCGCTCCCGCTCCTTCCTTCTTAGCCCTTTGTGCCGAGGTATCAGTAGCAGCAGTATCTCTTTCAAAGAACCCGCAGCTGGGTAGAGTACCCTTGCTTTTCTTTATATTTTGAAAGATTCACTCTTACTTTGAATAGATCCAATAAGAAAAACTCGCGACTGTCGCCATTAGAACTACAGCTTCATAAGTCAAAAAACACGTGCAAGTAAAAAAATAATAATAACATCTCCCTCGCCGCTAAAATTCAAAACACAAAATAATTAAAAATCCGTGTACTTTCAAAGGTACACGTGAACAAATTGGAAGGATGAGTTTCAACCGGGTAACCCGCCCCGCGGCCTTGCGGTGCAAATGTTACAAGTCGCTTCATTTTTCGTATTTTTGTTATAAACTCTCACATTTTAGGGGTTGGCTGTTGAGAGGTAATTAATTTATATGCTTTGTTTTTGTGTGGATACAAAATGAGTATTTATTTTTGGCCTATTCAGGGTTGAGTACAAGAGGTATCACGTACTGTTACGTGATACCTCTTGCGGTGGATGTTTGATAGGCAGCCGCTCCATGTAAAATACTGGTATGCTGATGTATCTAATTAGACTGGAAGCCTACCTTACAATAGTTGGGAAAAGGGGAAAGTACTCTTCAGGTTTTAATTCCCTTGTGAAATACATAAACAGTCATATATTTTGAAAGCGTTGACTCACAAGTTTTTGCTGCTGAGAGGGATCGCTGGCGCGAGTATTTGATGTAAAGATACCTCTACGCGATGCTGGAATCTTGACAAACGGACACACGGCAACACTGTGATCCAATAAGGGTTCCTTTTACCTTTTGAGGAACCGAACTATAAAAACGCCCCGGTATTTTAATTAAAAAATCAGGCATTATTGATTGAGTACACAATAAACGTGTTTCTGACCATTAAACCAATCAATTAAATAACAATTTCATAACAAACAACGGAAAATAAAAACAACAACAACATTAATCTAAATTAATCTACAGCTCACACTTGACCTGTTTAGGGAAATCCCAATTTCACCGCTTAATCTTTGGGATTTTAAAAGAGCCAAATTTTTCAAAGCATTCTTGATTATGATCCTATAATCCATTCTATGTCCATCGATTCATCGTCAAATGGATATGGTTTGGTACAAAATGGAACCGTTTGACACTTAATAGATGGACACTATGATAGCCACTGACATTTAAAAAAAATACGCATTAGCTCTGCTGGTCTTCTTTAGAGAAGATCAGCAGAGCTAATGCGTATCTCAAATGCGTCATTGAAAATGTATTTATAGGGACATGTTAATTAATTTCCCGAAGAGGCAACATAATACCTGTAACAGTTAATTTAGATATCAATTCTATCGTGTAGGCGTGAAATTAATTAGCCAATCAGAAACCCAAACTAGACAGATAGAAATAGACAGATCGTACACTTACGGAATGCCAAGGTTAGGTAAGTTAAGAACGTTTGTTGCACGTGGTCTAGTTCACCTGGGTGTACCACGGGAAATTATCTTTGCCCGTGGTTCAATAATAAGGTGAAGGTACTTAAATACTAGGGTATACACACTCACCTACCCAGAATGATTTAAATACATACCACCTGGAACCTATACTAGCCTAGTACTTTTGCTGGGTTAAATTCCCACTAGACAATTTCAGTTAGCTTGGAGCCCAAAATCCAGATCCGCCAGGAAACTCTTGGAACACCAAGATGCCTTGCGGATGTACTGAGAAGACTTGGGATGTTTAATCTGCTTTGACTATTATTCTTTCGTAATACTACGATAAAACATTATGGACATTCAGATGGACTAGGCGGGTGGACCGCGGGCAATACACGGTTAAGAATTAAATGTAAATAAGAAAGTTGCCTAAACTTTTGTTTGTTCAATATTCCTGTCTCACTGTCGACTTGACGAGTACCTACCTAAATGATGATCAAACCTTGTACACTCAACTGTACAGATGCCACAGAACAGCAAACTACCCCAATCTGTCAAATTTTCCTAATCAACCGTGAACAATAGTACATTATGGTATAAGTGTGTAACGTTGGTGATTACCGCTGAGGCGCCATTGAGGCCCGAGCCGTCAGGTGAGGGTCTTAAGAGAGCCGAGGACGGTAATCATCAATACACACGTGTATCATACGACGTTTTTCAACATACTTGTGAAGAAAATAACACAAAAAAATTATTTTCAACAGTTAAAACGACTTGTGAAAAAAATTTCGCCATGGCGGGAAAAATTAATCAGTTTTTCTGGGCGCGCATCTAACAATAGCGATCGGCCATAGACTAAAAGAATGAGGTTTCTTTTTTTGGTTTTTGCGGATAGCGTTTTAGCGTTACGTACAAAATGGGGAATTCAAAGTTTTTTTTTATTACAGAGAAAACAAAAGTTTTATTTATTAAAAACGTACTATACAAGTTGAAATTATCTATTTAAATTCGAAGTTGTATGTAAAGAGCTACATATACTACAAATAAATGAATGTACCTATTGCTTAATAGGTACATTCATTTATTTGTAGTATTGAACACAATCTTTTTAGTATCGAAACTTTTTTAAGAACAAAGCAACTCAACCAATAAAATAAAAAAAAAAACCTATAACTCACTTGTGAATAATGGTAATGAAAAATTCACAGTTTGATTACAGGTGTCATTATGTGCCTAATTGCGGTGAAATTAGAGCCACTTTATGAGCAAGTGTGTTGAAAAATATAATACAGTCTCTTTATTTCCATAATGAATGACTGATTTTTAAAAATACATTAATTGCCACTTCACTCATAACTCACTCAGTCATCATTAATGTCATCATCAAGCATCCCAATCACGGATAAACATCCGTGATTACACAAAATAACTGGTTTTCCACCAATGTAAAAAGATAGAAAGTGCTGAAATATATAGTTCACGATTTTTATGATTGCTATTACTTATGTGCATGCGGCTCTTCTACGCCTTTTTTTTTTTTGTGGGGTGGGAAATCATCAAATAACCCCTCCCGCTCTTGGGCAGAGCGAAAGGGAGTGTCAGACTTGTACTGACTAAAAACCACCAATGTTCCTTCTTAGCCCTTCATGTCGAGGCCGCGGTATCCCTTGCGAACAACCCGCAGCCTCGACAGGCGTCGGCCCTTGCGGGCCCCTTCCATGTTGCTGACATCTCTTTGAGGCGCGCGTGGAACACGAACGCGCCGTCGACACGGCCTGTCGTCGTCATAAGACGGATGGACGGCGAGCTTACCCATCACTCACCGTCCACAGGCCCGCGTCTACGGTGGCCGGAAGCCATCACGTGGCCCCCGACGCCCGGCTCTTCTACGCCTCACAATAAAATTTCTCACTATATTCAAGTAATAACTCCCGACTAATATTTAGGAACCATAACTATGTCACCTCAACAATCAAGAATTGGACCGTTGACAAACAAACGAGTAAATGTACATCACAATACGATTCGAGCGGATAAATAAATTGTATGCAAACGACGAGTTTATTAGGGCCACACCAAAACATAAACGGTGTAAATTGACAGCTGTCAAAAACGAAAGCGCTAAGTGACAGTTAGTCAGTTTTCACTTTTTGGAAAAAATCCGCGGTATTAATATAAAAAGAGTTGTTCCTCCCACAATTTATTGTATGTACCTACCAATACAAGGCTTTTTTTTAATTTGTATAAAGTTAAAAAGAATTGCTAGTTATTGTCTAAAGTAAAGTAGTAATAAACGTCTGCTTTTTAAAGAACTTTTTAAATTAACCCCCAATGTTGAATTTCGTGACACAGCATCATACCAACAGGAACATTATAGAAATTAATTCGATCAACGAGAAACCACACATACTAAGAAACCTCTTATGTATAAGTCCACCATTTGCCTTTTCCGAACTCGCGCGATAAGTATGTCGTCTCAACAGACAGAAATCTCCTTGTCGACAAATTAATGGCAGAACGAACAACGCGAAACAGCTTCCAAATGGCGATAACAGTTTGTTAAATAGGGGAGACACGACAAACACACACCAAAGAATAATCTGACAGAATAGTAGGAAAAATTATCATCATTCTCGTTTTTTTTTTGGCGGGTGGAAAATCATCAAATAACCCCTCTTGCTCTTGGGCAGAGCGGAAGGGAGTGTCAGACTTTTAACTGACTCATCATTCTCTTGCCTTTATCCCAATTCATTTGGGGTCAGCGCAGTATGTCTTCTTCTTAAATACTTCACTATTACTCGTCATCTCATCAGACACTCCCTTTCTTGCCACATCATTAAAAAAAAACACTTTTTGACAGCTGTCAAATATAACGGGAATAACCACAAAAAAGGACATAGTAAACTAGTCGTTGACTCAATGGTTTATAACTATTTACCTAGGATCTTCACACCAAATTTTCTAATTTATACAAATAAAAGTAATATTTATGTCAGCAGAGAGATCAAGGATGCCTCTGTCGACAAATTAACGACAAGTCGACATAGTTTGCAAGTAGAGCAAACGATTTACAGATGAAGAGACTGACTGACAGAGGTACTGACTTGTCACGGATATAATATCAGCTGTAAAAGGGGAAATACTAGCTCTAATTAGTATTGGGTTCTAAAGAGTTAGTATTTCCCTCATTGATGGTTAATTTATATCGGGTAAATTATGACCTTGTAACGATAATTTGACAGTTGTCAAAAAAATGGTATGTTAGCGAAATAAATTCTTAGTTTTCATACCTGGCACGAATATTTATTTGAAAGCTAAAAGTATATACCTTAGCAATCAAGGATGTTTCTGTCGACAAATTAACGACAAAGCGCACACGATTGACATAGCGTCCAACTGGTGTAAACGATTTATATACTAGACGATTTAAGATACTAATTTGAAACGACAGAATATCATAAATAAGGCCAGCTAACATTGTAAATAATCTTTGTCTTGATGAAATGTAGTTGTTAAGGAACTTGAAACGACTTTTTAAATACTTAGCTAAAACAGTACTAGTGTAGTAACTGCCCACGGAATTGAGTCCGCCTCTATACATTTGTGTGCTTGATAAAAGTATGTTTTGACAGCTGTCAAAATGACAAAAAAATACGCAATAAATTAGGGGAGCTACACACATGTTCATCTGGGCATAAGACGGGCGGCAAAATTGTTTTAATTTTTTCATTTTTGCGCCCTGCTGGTAATTGTCATGGTATCAGCAAACCGTGTATTGTGAGACGTAATGGACCAACAATGTCTTCGTCGACAAATTAACGACGAAACGACACAAATCGACATGGTTACCAGCTGGTGGAAATGATTTCTAAATTATTCGATATGGATGTAAGTGGCATTAGAGATTGCCAACTAGCAGTTGAGAGAAATTTTAGTGCGTTTTGATCAAATGTGTTTTGAGAGGTAATTGCCCCGTCGCCGGGGCTGTGGGTTGTTCGAAAGAGATACCGCGGCCTCGGCACAAGGGCTAAGAAGGAACATGAGCGGTTTTTATTCAGTAGAAGTCTGAAACTCCCTTCCACTCTGCCCAAGAGCGGAAGGGGTTATTCGATGATTTCCCAACCCCCAAAAAATAGAGGTAATTGCTTGCATATTAAGGTAATTTCGCCGTGAATAGGCTAGTTTAGTATGGGATTAATATGAGTGTTTTTTTCAGGTCTTTCTCATATTATGGCGCCGTTAAGGATATGATAAGACTTTTTTAAGTTAGGCATATCGCTTCTAGCAAGCACTGAATAACGTCCATTATTACTAACACGAACTAGGTGATGCCAATAATAATATATTATGAATGCTTAAATAAAAAAGTTAGATTCAACAAAAAATATGACTAAATATCTCTGTTTATACTGGACAGCCCTGATAACGACTAACTGCGGTACTCAGATATATTTAATGATTACTTAAGCCGTCACTTAGTAAAGATTTGACATACTTTTGTATGACAAAACTGTCAAAACCTTTACAAAGTTATGGCCTAAATCAATAAAGCTCTCTGAGTGCGGCAGTTATCGATCTAATAAAATTAATAATAAAGACGCAAATGAGTTTAAGTGTGAATAAAATTTATATTAATTTTATAATAAATAAAGTTTATTTACAAAAATATTATGTACTATTAAGATTCTCGTCTGTTCCAAGAAACTTCAGGCAAAGGATTAATAGAATTTATTGATTTTATTTCAGACTTGTGTTTCAACCATCACAAATCTTGAACATAACAACACGCCTGCAATCCCCGCAGAATTAGGCAGAGGTGTATTCGTACACCCTCAATTCGCCAGTTATGTTTAAGTCCCATGTAACAGGGGGCGAGTCTATTGCCATCAACTGGGCACAAGTCCAGACTTCGTGGCTGCTACTGAGCAATTTCTGATGGAAAATTCCAAAAACACTTTGCCCGACCCGGGAATCGAACCCAGGACCTCGTGCACAGCAGTCACGCTTGCAAACACTAGACCAACGAGGCAGTCCATTCAGACAAGTCTAAAACATCGAAAATAAATCTTACGTTCCAAACAAACTTGGTTTGGCTTCCTTGGTTTGCATCAACCCTCTTAAGAAACGGACGACAGTTTGTGAATGAAGCCCTAAAAATATAAAAGTTATCAACAACAAGAAACTCACATCGACATTTCAAAAATACCCGAAAAACACGAATTCAGCACAGTGTGAAGAAATCGAGTTAGTGTGTCCATAATAACATAAAAATGTTAGACTCAAGACGGATTACAAGGTCCGGGCCGAGTAGGGTCACCACAACATCCCGAACAAAACCGGACAGTGTTATTTTTAAAGGCGTCTTAAAATTTTCCGGGGATTTGCCGGCGGGGATATTCTTTTGTATCCGGACATTCCGCATTATGTCCAGTTGACGCACCTGGGTATGAAGGTAAATCCCTGAGGTTTTTCCATGTCTTCCTTTTGTGTTTTTCATTTTAAAGTGGGTTAATATTTGAGCGTGTTTCGAGTAATTTAGTTGTACGTTGTTGACATTTTCCATGTTTTGAGGTCGTGTTGAGCTTGGGCTGGGGGATTAACCTGATTGCAGCCCGGTTATGTAAGTATATTATTCAGGAATAATCCCTTAGAGGCATATTAGGCTGGTGTGTTGGTACATTTCGTTACAGAATCAACAAGGTTATATCTTTTAAGCACTATAAGTTTTTGTGACTAAGAAACGGGATATGAAAATCCGATGGTGCCTTAAATTTTGATTGCCTCTCAAGGGAAATATGGCGAAGTTATACAAAAACCAAGAGTGTAAACATATACGAGGGAATAAATATGTCGTATGGGTAACAACCAACATAAAGTTTTACGTCAATTTTATTCATATTCACCATTATTTTGAAGAACAAAAATTTGTAATCATGGCTACTGACAATGGGCGGAGATATTATCATCTAGTGCTTCCTTTTATATGTATTTATTTTATGATATAATAAGCTTTACCAGTAACATTTTTCACAAAAGTAAGCTATGACACACTTTGTGCAGAAAGGTGCACAGATATTCAAAGTAGTACGTTAAACCTACATTGTAGGAAACTTTTTTTTCAGGTTTGTTGTCTGTTCTGATAAACAGTAATTAATATTCATCCAGTTTTATAATACAAACGGCTTCCACGTTAACTTAGTACCGGGGCTAAAAAAAACCATTTGTCTGAAGTCAATAGAATAACTGAGCCATATTTTCTTCTTAATCCGTTTAGCCTACGTAAGGCAAGAATATATGGCTGCGGGTTGTTCGCAGATACCGTGGCCTCGACATGAAGGGCTAAGAAGGAACATGGGTGGTTTTTAGTCAGTAGAAGTCTGACACTCCCTTTCGCTCTGCCCAAGAGCGGGAGGGGTCATTTGATGATTTTCCACCCACCATAAAAAAAACGGCAAGAATATATAAACAAACGGAGACAGATGAACGGAAAGACAGACAAATCTCCAGACAAACTGTTTTTTTTTAAATTATACATGACTTAAGTGAGGATTTCTTCGACAATCCAATCTCATGGTCACACTACAGTAGTTCATTTAGTATTTCGCATGTATCCCCTGGGGGGATGCTCACTTGGCAACTCGTGTCGACTTGACCCTCGCCTCCCCTGTGCCCTTATTGTATTTTTGACCCTTTCATTGGGTCAATTCGGTTTAGAATTATTTCCTGACGACAAGTTTTATTAAATTCCCTTTTATGTGGAGCAAGTTTGGTGATTTGTTTGTTTTATTTAGAACCCTGGTTTATTTATAAAATCTATGTGTTCCTCATTACATACTCGTAACATAACATGACGGTTAGGCAGATGTTAGGTACACGCACATTTCGCCAGTTATGTTTTATTTAAATTCCATGTAATAGAGGGCGACCCAAATCTGAAATCCATACTTCGTGACTGTTACTGGGAAATTCCTGATGTATAAACCCAAAAATAATTTACCCGACCCGGGAATCGAACCCAAGACCTCATGCGCAGCAGCCACGGTTACGCGGTCCCGGGACCACTAGATCTACAATCTAGATAAGGACGTATGATATATAAGTAGTGGCTTCCGGTGAGATCATTTAAACCAAAAGGCAAGTAGAAAAGTCAAGAATTTTAACACTAAACACAATCTATCCTAAGTAAATCCATGCCTTATTAGTATTACAGTCAACATTACATCAGCAAACTCATTGAAACGAAAGCGTATCGGCTTTCCAAAAACCTCCATTGTAGCACAACAAAGCTCTGCAACGGCTGAACGGGTCAAAAATAACAAGCAACTAACATAATTGGTGAGAACAATAGACGTCTCGTGTACGGATGGGGAGAGAATGTACTGAGCGTTCGAAATTATCAGAATTATGGTCCGGAGCGAGGAGGCATAGGAAGCGATCACTAAAGAGCCCACTAGGGTCATTTTTTTAAATGGGACAAGCCCGCCACACTATTCCCAAACCACTGTAACTCCTGTTAGCCAGAATCAACAGTGGCGACCACAAGAAAAGCGCCGAGACAATGAAGCTCGACGAAATCCCAGGGAAACGATTTAACTGTCTTGGATCCCGCAACGAAATTAATCAGAAAAGAATAGCGGAGGAGTAAGAAAAACATAATTTCCACTTCCACCCATTAGGGTCAGTGTCAGACAGGGTTACGGACTTGGTTCTGTTATACCCATCCTAAGGGCTACCTTCTGACTTACCTGTCAGCTGACCCTGCATTACCGTCAGAGTGCTGACACGCCACTCCTCAACTTCTCATACATATGGATGTATGAGTCCGCGTAGGATGGCCTACTCATCCAGTCAGGCGTCTTCCATCCTTCATCCCGTGCACTCGCGTGCTGCACTCGCGCTAATCATTGTAAAAGTTTAATCTAATAAATTTGTTTTCTCACAGTTTTAAAGTATTTCCTTTTTTAAACAGAGTGACCTAGACCGGTTTATAACAGCTCGAGTTACCGCAGCCCTGGAACGCAAAGGGCATAAGAAGGAACACGGACAGATTTTACCCACCACCCAGTCTGACACTCCCTTTCCAGACCAGGAGTAGTCATTTGATGCTGTCCCATCCTTAAAAATAAAAAAGGTATTAAAGTCAAGAACATTAACACTAAACACTTTATTCCAAGTCAATCCATGCCTTATTACAGTCAACATTACATCAGCAAACTCATTGAAACGAAAGCGTATCGGCTTCCCACAAACCTCCATTGTAGTACAACAAAGCTCTGCAACGGCTGAACGGGTTAATGATAAACAAGCAACTAACATAATCGGTGAGAACAATAGACGGGGCGAGAATGTTGGGATGTATGGAGCGTTTGAAATCATCAGAATTACGGCTGAAGACCAGTAGCTTCGATTGAAGTTACAAATACGGCAGTTTGAATTTTTTTTAACAAGCTTTTGCCAGCGATCTTCGTCTGCGTGAAGTTATTAGCCGTACCCCAGGTTATTCCTTATAACATAATTTATCTCCAGTAAAGTCCCGTCAAAATAGGTCCAGTAGTTTCAGAGATAAGCCGGAACAAACTGACAGGCAGACACACAAACAGACAAAATTTAAATTTTAACGTTTTTTTTTGTTTTAAGTTCCAAGAGTAATAACTTAATAAGTTATAATCGTCTGTTCGTCGACAATATTTTTGTTACTGACTGTATCGTATCTTGTCTAAGTTGTTGTGCTGGCGACCCTAACAACACTAGGGTTGGCAAATAGGGTAACAATAGAGAGTTTTAACGTCAGGGTTAATTTAATAGAGCTGTTGTAGAACCTTGGCCGAAGTTGATGAGGGAATTGTATTCATTCATGTCTTTGTATAATTTAGAGGGATGTTTTTGTGTGAGTGAGGCTGTGTACTAAGTAGTCTTTAGGTAGTCGCAATGCCAAAAGTTATATTGTTCAGATTAATACCTAATTAATATCTACGTCAGTTAGATATGTGAAAATTAACTATCCGTGAAATTGATTTAAACTAGGCTGTTTAATTTATTTTGGTGTGAAATTACGGTGTACAAGATTAAAAGTTCTCTTAGTTACTACTTACGTTTTTTTTATCTAAGTCGTTTTTAATTCACACGGCAATAACAATTGCCGTTCATGTTTTATTTGGCTTATAAATTACCTGATACATGCACATAACAAATACAATATGAACGAATAGAGCAGTAGGTGGCGTTACCAAGATTCTACTCAACCCATTTTTTGGAAGGTGGAAAATTATCAAAAGACTCCTCCCGCTCTGGGCGGAGCGGAAGGGAGTGACAGAGTTCTACTGACTATAAACCACACATGTTCCTTCTTAGCTTTTTGTGTCCGAGGCCGCGGTATCTCTATCGAACTACTCGCAGCCCCGAATCCCCTTTACAACTAAAGTTAGCTACACACTGTATACATTGATTACAGCTGCACCAGTGTCAAAAGACGACAATTTGTCGCCAGCCAATATCTGTCCGTATAAAACATCAAATAATGTTCACTTGTGAGATATAGTGTTCAGTGAGAGGAGAAATACAGTTGAAAATAAATTGTTGCTGACAAATGTGTATTTGTTGTTGTATGGGGTATTTGTAGATGTTATTTAGTGTTGTCTGTATTGTTTGGAGTTGTTGTTTTATTTTGTCTGTAATAATAGTTTGTTTATCTAAATATATTTGTCGTTATTAGACATCCCTTGCATTTCTCTTCCGAGACATTTAAATATAATATATTAATTCACGTTTTTTTTCATGGTTAGGGCATAAAGGAGAATTTTATAACATAAGATCACGTCTGTAACTTCCGTACGAGTGCAACCGCATAGATACCACACACATATTATTATTACAACAGATACACATACATACAGACAACATACAAACATCACACACCCACACACACCTCACATCATCTACATTTTTTTGGAGAACCTATTCATTTAGTAAATTTTAGTACAACAATATTCAACCTGTCAGTCAATGTCTGTGTTTCTGTCTGTTGTATTTATGGTATTAAAAATGAAATTATTGAATAAATTAATTTCGCAACAAAAAACGGCCGCAGTAAAAATGTTTGCTCAGGCTATAGTATCATAAAAACAAAAGAAAAATCTCCATTAGCTAACTCATCAAGCTTACAACAAGAAAGGGAAGAGTTTCATCATCCACAAAATAATTTGAGTAAAATTTTAATGATCCCTATAACGGAGGTAACGATGTGATTCGACCCGAAGCCACTGAGTTAAAGACAGTTTTCATTGGCACGTAGTTTATTTTTACCCGACTACGGCAAAGCCAAAGGAGGGTTAGGACTTTGACAGGCTATGTATGTATGTATTTTATTCTGTGGTCGACTAATCTTTGTGTAAAGGTGCTCCGACAAGCCACAGTGCAAGTGAGGAGTAAAATTAAGCTTTTTCACGTTCATGTTGCGTATTCTTCAGAGTTGGATGCTCATACTCTTGTGTAATACAAACTCTTGTACATAGACTGGCATAAACTAAAGCTATTGATGTGGCTGAGTTCTAGTTTAAAATAATTGATTTAACAACGTCGGATGGCTCCCTCGCAAATTGGCGAGAAGAATCACACCATCGCGAGAATTGGAAGGAATGGAGAAGCCTTTGTCCAAGAGTTCAACAATATACAGACAAACTAAAAAAAGCAACGTATTGGATTCATTGATACGACCATAATTAATATTTTTTTGAATGGGTCGTGTGTGACGATGGAGATGAAAAGAAAGATAACAAGCACACTATTAAATATTAGATGGATAACAATTAATTCTAATATGCTATTTTGCGAACAGCTGGACGACAATTTGAAGAATGAACGAATGACTATTTTGTAGTCACAGTGAGAACTGTCTTTAAGGCGGGGGAGGGGCGAAAAAAAGTAAGAAAACAAATGGCCATTCTTCTTTTCCATCCGTTCTAGGGTTGAATAAGAAAATGCGGAGATAAAATACTGCTTCATTAGTTTACAATGTTGATTTGGAAACGAAAGTCACGCCTTTGGTACTCTTATTGGTCAATGGATCTGTAAGGTTACAATGTGCCCCGTCGGGGCTGCGGGTTGTTCGAAAGAGATACCGCGGCCTTGGCACAAAGGGCTAAGAAGGATCATAGGTAGTTTTTAGTCAGTAGAAGTCTGACACTCCCTACCACTGCCCGGAGCGGGAGGAGTCATTTAATGATATCCCAACCACCAAAAAAAAAACGGTACAATGAGCGAATGCTTTATCTTCTTTTGTGTCAGCACCAGGTTTAACGCGATAGTTTAATGTTTCATCAGTCCTCGAACCTTAGCTTTACTTGGAATCACACATAACATAACATCACGCCTGTAATCTCCGAAGGGTTAGGCAGAGGTGTAGGTACCTAGTACACACACAGTTATGTTTAAGTCGCATGTAATAGGGGAGATGATAGTGTCACTTACTAATTGAACATCATCATCATTTGCTTACTCTTTTTCCAACATGTTGAGGTTGGCTTTCAGTCTAACCGGATGCAGCTAATACCAGTATTTTACATGGAGCGACTGCCTATTTGACCTCCACAACCCAGTTAGCACTCGGTTAAACGACACCCCTTAGTAGAATTGATTGCCAGATTTACCAAGTCAACTGTCATGATCACCATCATCATTTCAGCCTTAAGACGTCCACTGCTGGACATAGGCCTCCCCCAGAAGGGGGGTATTTGCCATAATCGCCACGCTTGGCAGGCGGGTTGGCGATCGCAGTATGGTTGTTACGAAGGCACAGAGATCGCTGCTGCCCATTCTCTGGTAAGTCCCTCAGTCGCCTCTTACGCCACCCACGGGAACATATGGGGTGGTGCTATTCTTTACGTCCGACACCATACTGTGATAGTCAGTGACAAACCTAGTTTTAAAACGTTAAACCCGAATTAAGTTAACGTATTGGCGAGAAAAAGCACATCATCGAGAGAAGTGTAAGGAATGGGGAATCGTTACCCAAAAGTGGAACAATTCGCGCTAATAAAACCAAAAACGTCGTACTTTGTCGCAACTCACACTTGACTAAAACTCTTGCCCTACACTACATTGTTTCAGACTTTCAGCACAATAATTCCACTTAGTCGGCAATTTGTTCACAAACCGCCTTTGAACGAATTTTTCTTAACCTTCACTTTGAAAGAATATTTTTTCAGGCCGCGTGGGGTTTGAAGTCTCAGTAAAAGCACTTTAGGAAGTAAATTGAGTAGAACCTAGTTAATCTTTTAATGGTTTTATTTAAATACTTTAAGTCTAAACTGTATTGTAACAAAAGGTTTCACCACATGTATACTAAATCCTTACTAATATTATAAGGGTATCATTTAAGCTATCACCAATTTAATTAGTTTTGTGTTTCTTAAATAATAGGGATTGTCCTCAAAATAGTAGATCTGTCACCAAAATGTAGTCACCAAACAATGCAAAATCAGTTCCACAATAAATCACCTAAAATCCTGAGATATAAGGTCTAGTACCAAATAAATGTTTTTGTATGTATTATAATAGGTGTGTCCTAATAAGTATTTAAGCAAACTAATTTAAAGAGATCACCAATAAATCATATTATGTTACTAGAAAATTGCATTAAGTTCAAATAAAAAATTAGGGTTGTCATCATCGTTTCAACCAAACTCAGCATGGTGGTTATTTTTTACCCGACAACGGCGAAGTGACGCGTGCTCGCTTCGCTCGCATATTAAATAACACTAATATCTTCTGTCCCCGAAGTGCCGGGCCTCCGCCGGCCTCCTTCGTCGGCCTACGGCCCGGTGCCCATGCCGCCCGTCAGGGATCGATAATCGATTTATTTGGTGACAGATCTACCATTCTGAGCACAGAGCTATTATTAAAGTAACAAAACTGTTATTATAAGAACGAAGTTTATATTCATGTAATGCAATATAATTTTATTGGTTATCGATCTCTTATTTTACACATATATTAACATTAATTTGATAATTCATACCTGGGAACAATTTTTGTTTATCTGAGAACGAAAATATTTCGTGGCGATAGATCTATTTATTAGGTGATACAACTTGATGACAAATATAAATTTTGGTGATAGAAAATATAGTTCCCATATTATAAATGCGAAAGTAACTCTGTCTGTCTGTCTGTCGCGCTTTCACTCCAAAACTACTGAACCGATTTATATGAAATTTGGCACACAGATAGTCTAGAGCCTGAGAAAGGACATAGGCTATTTTTTAATGCGAAAAATGGGTTGTGAGGGATTGAAACGGGGGGATGAAGAGATTAATTTTGGTCGCGATAACCGACATCCATGGGGACGAAGCCGCGGGCATCAGCTAGTAATATTATAATCTTTACTCTTCGCGACTAATGACATACATACAATAAAAAAAACATTGATGCAAAACAATTCTCATCATCACATAATTCGTGATAGCTATAGGCAAACCGATTTAATTTCGTATTTTTAGTTTAGTATGGACTAGCATTTAGCTAGCGACTTCGTCCCCAAAAAATGCGATAGCTCAGATAATATGCATGATGTAAACATAATCTTTATAATTCTAGTGCACTAACTGCCGCAATTAGAGAGCTTTAATGATTACTTAGGCCATCACTTAGTAAAGGTTTTGACAGTTTTGTCATACAAAAGTATGTCAAATCTTTACTAAGGGACGGCTTAAGTAATCATTACATATATCTGAGTACCGCAGTAAAAGTATTGATTGCAATTTTGTTTTAAGCGTTTCGCATTAAGCGATTGATGTGAAACGCTGTATCGTTTGACATCAGTCTCTAAATGTGTCTGTTTAATCTTAAAAGTAAATGCAAGTTAGCTGGCTGTATACTTATTAGCTTGTTCCGACTGTACGTATGAAGATACAAAACCTCTTTGTAATTTCAGTATAGATTTATCTATACAGGGTGTAAATCAACCCATTACACAGCCGTCAACCAAGCATTCTATACATCAAACTAAGTACGACTTTTTTTTTTTTTTGGTTAAAAAATCACATTTTACGTTAAAACTCAATGTAGCACTGTTAAAAACTTTGTGCTAGTGGATGCTTTGAATAGTAAATGGATCATAGAGGTAATTTAAGTAAAGTTATAAACTGAAAAACTAGTTTTTATTAAAACAGCTGTGAAAAATTTGAAACTTTGACCTCCAATATCTCGGTAACTAGGAGGTTCCCAGGTATGGTCTAGAACAAGTAAATGATCCTAGTGGTGGGGAGAACAAGTGCCCTTCGTTTGCGTTAAGGGTACTTTTACACCCTATATGCTACATACCATCGCAATGCTTGTTGAATACGTAGCAGTCACACAAGAAGGAAATAAAACAAAATATCCAATCAGCTACTTTTCCACTCCACCTTTTTACACATAATATCCACCGTTACCACATCATTACCCACCAATGCAACCTAGCAACCTACTCATCCATGAACACAAGCGCGCATAAAGATACAGCCAACATCTATTTAGTTGCAATCTGTATTAACCCTGTATTGACAACGAACCCTCCTGATTGCGGATAAGAAAAAAGGGCAGTGGAAGAGGGTTGGCTGTGGTACAGTTTTCCTTCAATGGGTAAGTATATTATATGTAGCTTTATGAGTTTATGGCGATGGATGGTCCAGATCTTGGATTAAGGAATTCTATTTGTCTCAAAAAGAACATAGTTTACTTAAATATAAAAAACTACACTACAAAAGGACTAATAACGCCTAATTTCGTTTAAATAGCCAGTTCATCATTGTCTTCCGGCCCATGCCTCGTATTACTTACCGTGTTCCTTTTCTGGACGTCTTATAATTGCTCATGCAGGTCTATGTGTAATTAAATATATTGATCATGATTTCAGCGCAAGACAATAGCCAGCCAACAATTTTGAACCACAATCGATTGCGATCTAGTGCGATTGTAGACCAATCCTTTGTCCAAGAGTCCAGCACTATTTTGGACATTATTTCTGCTAAAATACAAAATAATGAACTGATCATAATTTCCTACCCACAAGCATACTTCGTACTTTTCTCCTATTACTTGGTATAATACATGCATGTATATTTCCACCACACGAACGGGTGTCACCGATGTATTCCTATTTACTGCTGCGGGCAATTTATAGCTCTTGTTGAGAGCATTATCTTCGCCTCACATTTACGCACTTTTTGCTGAGTGGGGCAATGTTAGGATCTTTGCTTGGAAGGATGTTGCGTGTCATTCACACTATTTCGGAATTATTAAGTGAGTTACTGTGTTACGCCACAAGAGGGTTTATATTTTTTGTATTTTTTTTGGATAAAAGTAGTGATAGGTAACCTAGGTAATATGACACGTAGGTATCTGGAAAATGGTCTGCCTTGTAAAGCGTTGTCGTATGTCACTTATGTTGCTTCAAAGGTTTTAAGAGTTATCTTTAGTTCCAAGCTGTTATGCTACGTGCATAGCAGGGTGGTGGTTGATAACGGCACGGTCTATGGGCACAGTCTTCGTACCTCTTAATACAATATTATTTTGCCTGATACGTTCATAGAACGGTCAAGATATGGCACGTTTTAGCGGGCAGAACCCTTTACTCGATAGGAATTACAATAATTTCCTTGCTTCTTCCATCAACTGCAGACCTGCAGAGTATATTGCGTCCCCCCTTTCATACCAAGCTTGTTTTGTATTTGTTTCATTAAACAATTAATCCAAGAGTACCAATAGGTTCTAACTATTGTTCTGCAATGCAATAAATCCTTTCAATCAAAACAAAGAGCAAATATCTGCACGTGTTTTAAAACAATTGTACTCCAAATAAAACCTGACCAATCAGAGAACAGTTCACACCTGCGCTTCGCTTTGTAAAAAACGAAACCCATTAGGGCTGTCGCGGGTTTTTTTGGGATATTTATTACGTTTGTTTATGTATTCTTTTTA
This sequence comes from Diarsia brunnea, assembly GCA_949774965.1. Taxonomy (NCBI): domain Eukaryota; kingdom Metazoa; phylum Arthropoda; class Insecta; order Lepidoptera; family Noctuidae; genus Diarsia; species Diarsia brunnea. The sequence goes on along the minus strand of OX459022.1, from coordinate 11,081,188 downwards.
CTGGTTGTACCCCCTTAAAGTGCACTGTGTTTGGGGAAAGGGGTGGATGGGAACTAAGCAGTGTTTGTGGGCTTTTTACGTGATATGTGGATGTATTGTGGGAAAGACAAATGCGATATTTAACGCCCCTCTTTGACGATGGCGAGGCAAGGTATCTAAATCACTTTATTTTGTGTTTTTACTTCCCCACGACTCCTCTTAGAACAGTGAAGGATAAAGACGCGAAGGATAATAAGCCTGTATTATTCCCACTGCTGAGACACAGGTCTCCTCACTATGAGAGGGATGGGCTATAATCCACCACGCGGGCCCAGTGCGGGTTGCTAGATTTCACATGTCTTCGAATTTTTTGGTTTCCTCACGACGTTTTCCTTCACCGTTTTGAGAGGAGTAGTTATGAAATAAATTACACAAAGTAATATGTTGAATTTTGTATGTGCTTACAGCTTTTAATGATTGATGGCGGGAACCCACTTCTTCAGACGCGAGTTTCTTAGAAGTTCCTTATTAACTGTAACTTATGTATCACTTAAGAAATGTATTTTTATACTATAAATAAAATAGAAAATAATAAGAATAATGAGAATAGAGATAGTCTTACCAAAGAGTATCGTATTACCTAGTATTAACTGGGTTGTGGAGGTCAGATAGGCAGTCGCTCCATGTAAAATACTGGTACTCGGCTGCATCCGGTTAGACTGGAAGCCGACCCCAACATAGTTGGAAAAGGCTAGGCAGATGATGAAATAAAATAGAACATAAATGTACTGGCTGAATGTGACAGTACTGACTATTAATTACACAAAATAGGCGCTTTAGACGTTGAGTTGCTGACACCAGCCCATTATACGACACTAGTTATACCTCTGCCTAACTCTTCAGGGATTACAGGCCTGATGTAATGTAAACATGTACAGCAACCGACAGCCGTGCCAGCCATTATCGGCGTCTACAAAATGGCGCCGCAACTTTATTATATCGTTTTAATTAACGCACGAGTGCTACGTGTGACGTAATTTAGTTGATAATGTAACTGTGTGTTTTTGTATTTTGTTGATAAAACTTTAGAAAGAGATATAATTTATTGTTTGAATCGTGTAATAATTTTGTGTTTCCCATTTGAAGATAGAAAATCACAATACAAGGATAAACTTAAATAGAACAAAAAAAGACGTGTGGCACTCGGAGACTACCGCGGTAAAGCTATTGCATAGCATTTTTTATCAACTTATGCAATTATAATTATTTATTTATTTTATTAATGCAGTATTTTTTTTCCTTTGTTTTTTTTTCTTTGATATTAATTCAAGTTACAGAGAAAACCTAACACTCATATATAAATGAGTGTTAGGTTTTTTTCGTTACGGAATTTCTGGATTCGGTCCCCACGTTCAAGGCCCGCGATAGAAGCTATGCAATAGCTTAAAAATTGTCTGCGGCAGTTCCAAGTAGGCTCTGGTCGGCTTCCAGTGAAATTGGATGCAGTTGAATACTAGTATTTTACTTATCTGACCTCCAAAACCCAGTTAGTACTGGGTAATACGATGCCCATTTCCATAAAACACACACACATAACATAACATCACGCCTGTAATCCCCGAAGGGTTAGGCAGAGGTGTACCTAATAGTACACCCACATTTCGCCAGTTATGTTTAAGCCCCATGTGATAGGGGGCGACCCTATTGCCATCAACTGGGCACAAATCCAGACTCCGTGGCTGTTACATTCCTGATGGAAAAAGCTAATAACACTTTGCCCGACCCGGGAATCGAACCACCATGCTCAGCAGTCGCGCTTGCGACCACTAGACCAACGTATACTCATACATCGTCGTCGTACTATCCATATTGTAGATAGATAAATGAATAATATGAAAATAATGCTATAAGAAGTGGTGGTACATTCCAATTCGTAGCTTAGTTATGTTGATTTAAATGCATTGAATGATGGAACTCAAATCGCTTTACAAAAGACCAAAGTTACCATCAAGTCATCATGAGAAGACTTAAAAAAAATGCTTTTACAAAAAAATGTCGTCACATGAAATACACGAGTATTTTATTTTTTGCAAAATAAAATCCCAATAGATGACACAGGACGCTCCATCCTACCGTACTATGAATACATAACAGCTCATACATTTATTCACGACTTTACGCATTAATGTTCAATTCCTGATTCCCTGAAGGCTGCTCCAATAAAATTCAAGCTTGGCAGAAATTATTTACTGTTGAAATGTTATGAAGAAACTGTTGGTTATATCGAACGAAAATGAATGCCTTTTGTGCTACGCCGTAGCTCCCTCGATGCTACGACGTAGCAACGTGCTACGTCGTAGCTGATAACTGATACGCTTCACGTCAACTCATAAAACTTATCTACGTAAGGAGTTTTACATTTTGTATGAAATATAGTGTTACATAACTTTACGCCTGTATTCACGGAACAGGTAGACAGAGATGCCATGATAAGATATTTTTGTAAGCCACGTGGTATTGGTTCAGTCTACTTATATTTAGTTTCTAGAGCACAAATCTAGACTAAGGGTTTCTGTACAAAAATATAGACTAAAGCTTCTACCGAGAAATCCTTTGTAGAAAACATCCAATAACACTTCATACTTCCAATTTTCCAAAAAATCTAATAAACAAATTCAATTTCCGTCTCTCCATACAATATTCACACATGCAGATATATCGAGCTTACTCGAATTCGTCGAAAGCCTTATTCCCGTGAACATTGCTTTAAAACCACAATCGAGTTAAAACCGCCAAACTATATTGTTCTAAAACCGTAAAGTAAAACCGGTTTAAACCGATTATGTCTGGTCCGAACCACTTTTTCCGGACAAAATGACATTACGAGCGTATTGTGGTCGTTTCAAATGCCAAACGTGCGTCAACCATTGCATTTTGTACCTTAGAACAAATGACATACGGGTCATATGAAGTGCACTCATGAATTGAAAGAACTATAAGCCCCTGTTCACAGCCTCTGGTGATGCGCCGCAACTTTCGTCAAGCGATACGCGCGGTAAGGGTGAAACACACTGTGTCGTGTCGGGTCTGAAGCATATCAGTTTCATACATTTTGTACAGTTACACATTATTACAGTGTGTATGACGCAGCACGAATACCGATGTTTCTGATGCTACACAACACAGTAGTGTTTCTTCGTTAAGGAGTCCGGGACTTCACCGAAGCAGACACAACACCTTTCTTTCTTGCTTATATTTGTTTTGCTCACGCGACTACCGTAGTTTCGAAACTCAAATCGCGCTGACTCCCAGCATGCTCAAAACAACTCCATTTATTTGCCACCGCAGTCGCTGTCATAAAAGTCGCAACTCGCGTGTCGCTCGAGCGCGTATGTCGTGGTCAAGCCGTAACAAAAATTTTGTTACTGCGGTTTCGTTTGCTATAATTTGATTTAAAATTCACGTATGACCAAAAGGCTAGATTGTTCCCATTAAGTGTGGTTTTATTCGCGGTGAAACTATTCGGCTTTATGAAGCTTAATTATTCCGGGTACTCTCAGTAATTTGATAGTGGTTATGATTTTAATTGTTTGAGCGTTTTGTGCGAACTTAATTGACAGTTATTATGAAGTGTTATTATGGTAAATTAGTGCGATTGAAAATGGTTTATTGATTGTATTTCTCAAATTATGTCACTTTCAATGCTTTTATTAGGGTATGCAGGACATGTTGATATAAACTGTTGAAAAACGCTTCGTGATTTTCTTTATCATGATCTCGAATAATCAAATTACTCACAATTACAACTATATCGATACAACAACATGAGACAAGCTTCCTCTCTTCTACTATTTTACTGGCACCGAGAGGGTTCATAGAGAATCACTAATTTTATAAAACAAAGTCCTACACCGCGTCAGTCTGTATGTCTGTTCGCGATAAACTCAAAAACTACTGTAAAATAGATAGAGTGGTTTTCGAGGAAGGTTTTAGTGTATTATTTGACCGACATCCACGTGAGCGAAGCCGCGGGCATCAGCTTGTTAGATATATTTTAAGTTACTACCAAATAAAAAGATACTTGTGTTCGAACACACAAAATGCAATAAAAAGATTGATAGTTTCATAAAATTTACACAGAGTATTTCTCAGAGAAATCTTGTAACAGTCGAAAATAGTTCCCAACTTATGAAAGGTGTTATGAATTTTATAACACTTTCCTTATATAACAGTTATAAGCCTTTCAAAACTACCCCCCAAACAACAGAAAACTAAACTTTAGTTAAATAAACACGGTCCTTCTTTCCGGTCATCCCTCAAGGGACATGGCACGAAGATAACAAAAATGCAAGGGAAAAATGTTAGAATTTGATATATTCAAGGCAACCCTATGGTGTAGTGTAGATCGCGTGTGCGTTCAACCCTTTGCTTGTTGATATGACGATGTAAGGGGTTATGGCCCTTCTTTCGCTCTGCCCAAGAGCGGGAGGGGTTATTTGATGATTTCCCACACCCCAAAAAAAAAAAAAAAGGGGTTATGGTCGGGGCAGCGGGTTGTTCGCAAGAGATACCGCGGCCTCGACATGAAGGGCTAAGAAGGAACATGGGTGGTTTTTAGTCAGTAGAAGTCTGACACTCCCTATCGCTTTGCCCAAGAGCGGGAGTGGTTATTTGATGATTATCCACCCGCCAAAAAAAAGGGGGTTATGTTTTGGTGTTTTTATATGTGACGATTCTATGAGCCTGAGACTGATCTCGATCATAAGCACTACTGCTGAGCAGGAGGTCCTGAGTTCCATTCCCAGGCCGGGTAAAGTGTTATTATGATTTTCCATCAAAGTTAAAGCATTTATTTCAATTAGACCATTACAGGCACTTTTGAATGTCAGAAAAACAAATAAAACAAAGCTACAGTCACCGTCCCAAAGCACAATAACTTGGGAAAGTACTGTAGTTGCCCATTCCAAAGCGTAGATCTCTATGTTGAAGAATGGGCAAACAGCGAAGAAGTTGAGTGTACTATCATAATTTTTAGACGGGTAACAAAGTCTTTTCTGCGTGGTGCATTATATTACAGTGCGGTTGTCCTCTCTCTTTTACCAGCTATATTATCTTCAAGGTGCAGAAGGAACAGTGTCTTACAACATCAATCAATCAATCAATGATATCTCTGTCCATAAAACCTGAATGTTCTGGTATCGTATCGTGATCGTTACGTCTCGTGTAAAGATCATCACGTTATCGTATATTTCAGGGTTGAAGACCGCGGTCCCAATAAAACGTTTACTGAAGATTTTCATCTTCAAAGTTTACTGTCACTTTTTATTGAACTTTACCGAGTTATTTAGATAAGATATGTCTGGGAATTTGGCGAAATCAGATTAGTCTACGTTGTGATAAAATGAAGTTTGTGAATGGTATGTCATCATCTGCCTAGCCTTTTCCCAACTATGTTAGGGTCGGCTTCCAGTCTACCCAGATGCAGCTGAATACCAGTATTTTACATGAAGCGACTGCCTATCTGACCTTCACAACCCAGTTAATACTGGGTAATACAATACCCTTTGGTAAGACTGGTTGTCAGACTTTTAGGTTTACTGACTACCTGTAACGACTGCCAAAGATCTGTATATGGCAGCCGGGACCAACAGCTTAAGTTTGTGAATGGTATGTAGACGTTGGAAAATATCACGTTAGTTTAAGAATCTTCTCATCTCTCTTTACCGTCTCATGGTATGAATGTTATGATACACACAGCACTAGAACCATTTTTTAACATAACAAACATAACATCAAGCTTGTAATCCCCGAAGGGTTAGGCAGAGGTTTGCCCCTTAGTCCACTCACTTTTAGCCAGTTTTGTTCAAATCCCATGTTACAGGGGACAAAAGGGGGCAAAAGTCCAGACTCCAAAGCTGCTACTGAAAAATTCCTGATGGAAAATCCTAATAACACTTTGCCCGACTTGCGAATTAAACCAAGAACCTTAAACATTGCCAACCAATTTTTGTAGCTAAATATTTTAATACTTTTATTTTCATGATGACATGAAATTTAATAAGATCGATTACGGGCGTGTTTTTACTGTTTACACTTAAAGTAACGAGGAATCTTGGAATACCGTAGCAGAGTCTAATGATAAGGCCATCTTGCACAAATACTTTTAACATAAAATATTTTTCCAAATGACACTTCATCTCTAAAATACAACACATTTTCTAGTAGTCATTTGTATAAAGTGTACAATTTATTTGTAGTCTAGACGTCTTGCCAAATTATTTTATTGTCAAACCAGTAGCCCGCTATGTTTTAAGCCCCGCCTCTATATAACCAGTGTGTTCTGCCAACAATGACGTACGGTGCCGAAACATGGACGCTTACGCAGGAGGCTGTATACAGACTAAGAGTTGCACAGAGAGCCATGGAGCGTTCCATGCTCGGCATAAAACTGGTAGACCGAGTTCCAAATTTCGACATCCGAAGACGTACAAAGGTTACCGATATTGGTAAGCGCGTTATGGAACTCAAATGGGTTTGGGCAGGAAGGCGTAGAGATGACAGGTGGAGTAAGGCTGCCACCGAATGGCGTCCAAGAACGAGAAAAGAAATGTAGTTCGCCCGGCGGCGAGATGGGCAGACGATATAGTTGCCGTGGCGATAGGCACTAGAAAAAAGAGGCCTATACCCAGCAGTGAGTGAATTCCGGCTGTGGATAATGAAGATGACTGGACCATAATCTCCATATACCAGCAGCTAACACCATCCCTGACAATGGACCCGATAAGCCTTCAAGAAAGCGACAGAAATTCAAAGACACAATTACCTCACTAACTCCAACCATATAGGCCCAAAACATGCTAACTGCTACTCCCAAATAACCGTAACTCCACCCAAGTAAATACCGTTTCCTTGTTAATACGGTTTTCGATTACGACCCTCATTACGGTTATCTTATGTCTCAAGATTGTGATTAAACGTTTTTGAACGGTTACGGTTTGTTTGGTGTTACGGTCTTAAGCAGAGATGGTTATTAGTACGATGTTTGTATGGGATATTGTTAATGCGAGTTTGAAGGAGGATTATAAAATTATCATTTGTGCTTGATAAAGGGTGATTTGATACTGTTTGGTCATGGTTGTGTAAGGAGGTTAAGATGGCTGGTAATAGGCAATTTTATTATATGACGGTCATATTGTAAAGTTAAGGTAGCTCATACCCCCGTCGAGGCTGCGGGTTTTTCGATAGAGAAAGGCCGCGGGCCTTGAGACAAAGGGCTAATAAGGAACATGGGTGGTTTTTAGTCAGTAGAAGTCTGACAATTGATGATTTCCCGCCCTCCAAAAAACAAGGTAGCTCATACACTATGTAAGACTCAATATTGGGTATATAGAAACAAGCTGCAGCTATTAGTAGCCCAGATAAGGTATTTCATACTTAACATTTCATCATCATCATCAGCCTATAATGTTCCCACTGCAGGGACTCCTCTCTAGGAGAGGGATGGGCTATAATCCACCACGCGGGCTCAGTGCGGGTTCGCAGATGTCACATGTCTTCGAATTCTTTGGTTCTCACGATGTTTTCCTTCACCGTTTTGAAAGCAGCGGTTATGAAATAAATTACACAAAGTAATGCACCTGCCTGGGTTCGAACCTACGACCAACTGTTCGTAAGTCGGGGCCGACACCACTGGGCCACCGCTGCTTCACACTTAACATTTGCCTCATTCCTCCGTATCACATGTGGGTACCATACCACGATAACCAATTACCACACTACTTTATAGTCACCGGCACCATTTTCAGACTACCTCTTATGTTTTCATTCCTTATTTTGTCAATTCGCCACACATTCCCTTTAGAATTCTCATCTCAACAAACTTCATCACTTTTGTGGCCCAACATTCTGATCCATACAAAACTCCGGACATGACCGTGGACTTACAGAACTCAACAGAGCTGAACTGTGAAAGATATGTCAAAATCCTGTGTACTTAGTCAGTCCACACGGTTGGACTGTGCCTTTAGAAAATCACATCTTTTTCAGTTACAACCTTAACGCCAGTCTGAGAAAACGTGGAGAAACTGTCGATATCTAGCAATTTCCAGATCTCACACCTGAGAAAACACACAAAGGGAGAAACGGACAACACTTTAGTCGATGTCCAAAGAATTCCTTCGGTTTAACAAGCACACGGTTGCACAAAATGGATCTGTTTCGGCTGGTAGACGCGTAACTCAATCGTTCTACAATGACGATTGGGGTCAGAAGGACCAGTAAGATAGAATAGGCAAAATGAATTGCTTTCGAGGAATATTTTGTTTTCACCTAACTATCGTCATCGTCATCATTCTTCTGTTTCTGTCTGCTCATTAACCGACTTCCAAAAAGGTGGAGGTCCTCTATTCGCGTGTATGTATTTTTTTTTATGTATGTCCGCGCATATCTCCGTCAATTGTGGACCGATTTTCAAAATTATTTTTGTGTTCGGAAAGGTATACTCCCGAGGTTGTCCCATTGTCTCCAAGTAAGGATCTGATGATGGGATCCCAGGGAATTTGAGGGCAACCTTCAAATTTTATAGGGACATTTGATGTTTTTCATATATTTTCTAATTTTGTATCAACTATGGATTCGATTTAATTTGGACATAATTTAATTTGTATAAAAAGTATCTCTAGTGTGTCCCTTCCCGGCGTTGCCACTTAAGCCTTTTTAGTTTCTTTGTTAGTCGCCTTTTGCTCATCCTCTCTACATGACCAAACCGTCTAAGCAACTCTTTTTAATTTTTGTCACTTCATCTTCTTTTACATGGCAACGTATCGCCTCGATTGATTATTCAGAGTTACACCACACATGCTTGAATTCAGACTTTGGATTTTTGACTTCGTAGATCTAACTTTAGCTACAGTTCCTATATATGCAACAAAGTTTCAACTTTCAAGGTAAAGTGAACCTTCTGTCTCCCCTCCACAATGTCCATTATATCGGGATAGCTGATACAGCTTCTGCCGAACGGATTTCATTCAGCGAACAAAAAAATAGGATAATCTGATAGTCCATTTTGGTTGCCTTTGTGGGCTATTTTATGGGGCTGTTCTAAAATGATAAGCCCTTTGTCATCATGACTTACTAGTATTTGAAGGGTACAAGAGTTCTTTATATAAAGGAGCTCCCTCACCGGAGCATATTCGCTTGCAATGTAACAATGTAAGGTTCGTTTTGGAGAATCACGTAACAAATATCATCATCTGCCTAGCCTTTTCCCAACTATGTTGGGGTCGGCTTCCAGTCTAACCGGATGCAGCTGAATACCAGTATTTTACATGGAGCGACTGCCTATCTGACCTCCACAACCCAGTTAATACTAGGTAATACGATACTCTTTGGTAAGACTGGATGTCAGAATTTCAGGTCACTGACTGACTGTAACGACTGCCAAAGATCTATATATGGCAACCGGGACCAACAGCTTAACGTGCTTTCCGAGGCACGGAGGAAACTCGGTATGTCGGGCGGTCACCCATCCACAGACCGACCTAGGCAAGCATAGCTTTACCTAAAGATCGGCCCGAGTGGCAGTTCTTATTAAGCCACGAGCTCCTCTTTAATCACGTAACAAATAATGGGTGTAAAAAGACCTTTTACGAAGCCGAAAGACACGTGTTCTCCATATCATTGCGATATTTTTATTTTGGATCATACCTGGGAACTTTTTAGTTCCGGAATCATTGGAGTGCAAAGTTCCAACTTAATCACGAAGTTTTTTGGAAGACATTTTATTAATGTTAGAACTTTACTTAAATAAAATATCTCTATGACCCTGACTCATTACTCAACATAACGTTTTGAGTGTGTTATATCATGATTTTACACACAAAATAGCCTTTTCCTAGCATTCATTTAACATTAACACAGAACACGAAAAGGTATTCGTGGCCAGAAACTGAATAATCCAAAAAATGCAAAATCTATACCAAATTGACATCCTTTCATATCTAATAAAGAAACGAAATCTCGCCAGTACCAGTTCCTTTTCAGTTTCTTACATGAAATAGAAAATAACAAAGACAGACTAGATTAACCAAGCACTTACGAACGTCAACTTTAACCAATTAAGAGATTAAACTTCAACTAAACCTAAATAACCGTATATTACTCAAAAACCAACATTTCCTCCTAAACATCTTCTCAGAAACTCTAACAATTTACGAGGCAGTTAAATTATCAAAATAACTAAAGTAACGAGGCTGTAAATAATGTGATAATATCGTAACTACAGTGATAACGAACGTTTAATTCGCGACAATTGTCATATTATATCACCTTAATGGTTCCCGGCTGTTAGGGCTGGTTAGGGCAGGTTTACAGCGTGAACTGCCGTGCCATAGTTTCGTGGTTTCGTTAAGTATGTACCGATAAGATTAAGTGCCTCCAAATCAAGAGTGAACTGGTATCTTCTGGGCACGCTTGTTCCATCATACACCTGATCCATTGTTTGCCATCAGGTATGATCGAGGTCGATTTGGCAACAAAAATGAATTAATTAAAAAGTGCCTTTTTCCAACCGTAATACATATAACACTCCTCTTTTGGAATCGTATTTTATTAAGTTTTTCCGTCAGAATTTTCTCGGTAGCAGCCACGAAGTCTCCACTTCCGCCCGGTTGATGTCAATAGGCTCGCCCTCTATTACATATACGACTTAAACATAACCGGCGAAATGTGGGTGTACTATTAGGTCCACCTCTGCCTTACCCTTCGGGGATTACAGGCATGATGTTACAACACTACAATAAAATACCAGAACAAAATGGACACACCTTAACACAACCCAATTCATGCATTCCCGAGGCTATGTCAAAATAATATCCCAACGGAATAATGTCAGGCAAATTCGTGATAAAATAAAAATATTAAATGAACGAACAAATGTAACGGGAACACAATTTTAGAATCCCTTGTGGCTATGCCGCTTGGTAAAGACAAATTGGTACCGGAATCATTTGGGTGTGCTGGCATTTCAAACTTTAAGGAGAATAACTGAATGCCATTTTAGTTTAAAGCCAGAATTCGCTGAATGATATCAGGTGTTTTTAATGGATTGGAGAAAAGCGGATAACACTGAAATTAATTTTGAGTAAAATGGAACGTATGCAAAGGTCGAGTGAAAGGTGTAGAAGAGAGATAGAGAGAGAAGAAACATGGCAACTTTGATTCAAAACATTATTTTTCACAGACTATAAGCCCATTTGGTTAGTAGAACACACAATTTAGACACTAGTGTTAGTACTTACATCTACCAGAGGAACAAAACCATTATTTATTACACGCCACAGTGGCATGACAAACAATACAAACAAACAAACACAACAAACAATTTTTTATCAAGTAACTCCATGATTTCACCATTCGACCTCACAATAATCTTAAGTCGGCTAATCAAGGTGTGTTTGAACGAAGCCATAGTGGGGATTAGTTAGACAGCAAGGATGTTATCAAGGCACAGACACCATGCATTGTATATTTTTTTTACTACAAAATGGGTCTGCTGTTGACCTCGACCACGCTTGATGGAAAGCGATGGATGAGGTATATGATGAAACGAGCTTGCCCAGAAGATGCTTGTAAAAACTTAACAAAACCAGTTAGCTAGCACTAAACTATCGATGGACGCGATTTATTCGATACAACAAATAAGGGGTGAATTTCACAAGAGCCATACAAAAGCTGCCAGTTCCATAATTGCTGTGGGATATTGACACTGTGAGCAGTGGTGGTCCAGTGGTGGCGGAACTTACGAACAGTAAGTCGTGGATTCGAACTCAGGCAGGCCAGGCCATTACTTTGTGTAATTTATTTCATCACCACTGCTCTCAAAACGGTGAAGGAAAACATCGTAAGGAAACCAAAAAATTCGAAGACATGTGATATCTACCAACCCGCACTGGGCCCGCGTGGTGGATTATAGCCCATCCTTCTCCTAGAGAGTAGGCCTGAGTCCCTGCATTGGGAACATTATAGGCTGACGATGATTGACACTGACAGGTCCTGAACACCGGCACCGTTTAGATTGTAACCGCGTTCAGTTTCAGTTCAGGTAAAATCTTTTTTCTTTATGGTCTATTGGGGTCGTCTTTAACGCCAGAAAGAGATCTATTCACCGAATTCACTATTGATTCCTTAAACATACTCCCAGAAATAGCAAAACACTGAATACTAACTACAAAACCTGTAATAGTAACCGATCCGTTTCAATCCTAAACAATGGTCGCACAATCCGTAATTCGTGACGATCCGTTTGTAATGTAAACGGACCTTAATCATACCAATAGATTCAGTTCACTTTTGAGATAAGGGTGAACGTGGACAGAGCGGCAGAATGCTTGAGCGTTTTCTATAGTGTCAAGTTTTGAGTGCAAATAAATGTGCGACCGTGCTCAAACACAGGGAATCATCTCATGCATGCTTTTCATTAATAACAATTTATTCGTGTCCGACTGCAGGGGAGCCCTTCCTTAAGACATTTTTTTATTTTTGTATTAGCCTGTAATGGCCCCACTGCTGGTAAAAACTTTATTCAAGAGCTCTTTCCTTTCCTCCTCAAAGCAACCCTCGTGGTACGCGTACATCTGTACACAACCTCTTTCTGGGCCGGCCTCGACAGCGCCCGTCTGTCTTCCGACAACAATGGTGTGGAGACGTTTGCCCCTAGGAGTTTGTGATATTAATTTCATCGCCCCTGTTCTCAAAACGGTGAAGGAATCCATTGCGAGGAAACCAGTATGACCTAGTATTAAAAATTCGATGATTTTGTATGTGTCATTTGCCAATCTATACTGAGCCCTTTTTTTGGCGGGTGGAAAATCATCGAATAACTCCCCTCCCGCTCTTGGGCAGAGCGAAAGGCACGGTCGGACTTCTACTGACTAAAAACTACCCATGTTCCTTCTTAGCCCTTTATTTCGAGGCCGCGGTATCTCTTGCGAACAACCCGCAGCCCCGACGTTATCTATACTGAGCCCTCAGGGTTAGACGATGGCCTGTCACCGCTCACCGGATGGTTCATTTCAGGGAAGCATTTCGTGCCCGTTTCTGATGCGATACGATTCAAACGTCAATGCTCTGTGAGAGTTAACCCTTAGTCCTCTAAAAGGATAATAAGGATTATTTTAAGGTAAACTGTTGGGAGGTTTAAATCTCATTGCTAGCCAGGTAAGGTAGTTAGTTAAGATAATATTTATTTATCACCTGCCTAGATAAAGTAGGTAGTTTTCGCCGGAGGGTAGTTTGAGTTTTGTGTATTTAGGTTTTTAGGGTGGATTTGGGAAGCGGTTTCTGTTTAGCTTTTAAGACGTGACTGCTTTATTTTATGTTTTGTTAGGGCGTAGTTATGAAATAACACCTAAGTATACAATTTTGTTTATATTCTCTATTAGTTAAGTCTACTAGTTAGTTAGTTTCTATTATTGCGGGTGCTAAATATGAAAATCTCAGGCTCCTTGCAGCATGTCTTCTTCTTCCATACTTCTCTGTTTTAATATTTAATCATATTTTAACATATTTTTTTTTTATTTGGAATGGGCTTGCTCTTGACCTCAATCTTACCCTAAGGGCAAAGATGAGGTTGACGATGGAACGAGCTTACCCAGAAGAAGCTTATTTACTCGCGACTTAAATAGATTGGGGTTATATGAACTCGGGAAAACCGACGCAGGCAGGGAGTTCCACTCCTTGGCTGTGCGCATAATAAAGGACTTAGCAAAGCGCTTCGTTCGAATGTGTGGAACATCGACTAGGTATGGGTGATAACCTGTAGTACGCCTAGTCTCCCGATGGAAGAAGGGAGATGGTGGAATCAGCCCGTGGAGTTCCTGCGCACACTCTCCGAAATACAGTCTTTAGAAGACCGACATGCAAGCGACTTTGCGGCGGTGGGCCAGGCTATGTAGCTTGGCATCCAGCTTAGCGTCACCAATTAGTCTCCTGGGTCTGCGCTCTACAGAGTCAAGTGTGGCAATTTGGTATTTGGCTGAGCCATCCCAAAGGTGACAGCAATACTCCATGCCGGACCAGACTTGAGCTTTATATAATACTAGCTGACCCACGCAACTTCGTCCGCGTCACATAATATAGCTTATAAAGGTTCGATAAATCGACTATCCAACATATTAAATTGAGTTAAATCGTACTCTTAACAAACAAAAAATCTTACCTTTCCTCTTTATAATACCTTTTAGTTTAGATTGGCTTCGATTATATTATTAAAGTAACAATTACTATAGGTATCTCTTACTATTTAATAAACAGTAACACCTTGTACTTGTAAACATTATGGTGCAGTAAATATTTTGAATTTAAATTTCTCCGGAGCCCCCAGAGGCCAGAATCCCCACGTACATACCTACCGCACCGGATCGAATGACTGCCACGCGCTTAATTATTTTGTCGCCCGTATATTTTTACATTGCGATATCTTCTAAGATATTTGTTTAAACTGTATAGAGTAAAAGGCACATTTATTCTATATTAAATTTCCGTGCTAACAAACACATTTATATAGATATATATTAATACCATATGGGTTAAATAAGCTTCGCAATATATCATTATTTTTAATCAAGCATTTAATTATTAAAAAATGGTTACAGTGAGTCAATCTTAAAAGATAAACATATGCTATCGCGGACTTTTTTTTAGAACTTTTAAAGGGGAACAATTTCTTCATACATAGTATTTACGTAACTTAAACCGTTTTCGCAGCGCACGCAACGGAAGCTCTCAAAAAGGAATATCTTTTCCCGTTTTTGCAACATTTTTCATTTATGCTCCGCTCCTATTAATCGTAGCGTGATGTTATATAGCCTATAGCCTTCCTCGATAAATGGACTATCCAACACTAAAAGAATTTTTCAATTCCAACCAGTAGTTCTAGAGTTTACCCTGTTCAAACAAACAAACAAACAAACAAACAAACAAACAAACAAACAAACTCTTCAGCTTTATAATATTAGTATAGATTGAAAGCTGTCCAGGCTTGAAGTACCGCTTAACCTTGTTTAGGATTTACTTATTTATTTAAGGAAAAACAAACAGCAGCACAATAGAAATTAAACATAATATCTTAAATCTAACATTTTTAAACAATTATGCTACCCACTACGTTTTCCACGGATTACAATTTAAGAATTTAAAACTAGCTAGTAACAATACAAAACCTATAACACAAATACATTTTTAAGGTAACGAATATTATATTATCCTATACAACGGTCATTAACCTGGAACTGATGTCCGCATTTACAAGTATAAAAGAAAAAAAAAAAAACAAAGGGGTAATGAATAAGGATACCCAGCTTTTTTGCCGCAGTTTGAGCTTTTGACTCAATGTAGGCGCCGAAGTTCAGATTCGCGCTCAACTTCAAAATATTTAGTTATAAAAATGATACCCCAACTATATTCACCATTTCCTCGTGTTATAATACCGTAACACTATTATCCGTGCTTCTTTTTTACTAACTACAATCCTTTCCACGAAAATCCCATCGAGACAAACAACGAAAAACATTAAAACGGGGCATCGAAGCATAAAAAAATAGTCCGAATAGTATCCGAACTAAAAGCATTTCGTTATTAGGAAAAAGAAAAAACATTTATACCATACCTACTCTAAAAAGCTTATTTTATTCACGCAAAACAGTGAATAAAAAGGCCTTTTATTCACTGTTTTGTTTTTATTCACTATTTTGGTGTTTGAATTTGGAACACAAAAATATATCCGGTCTCTATTTTAATGCTTACACAAACTCCTTGCGCTAAGATTCGAAATTCAAAACTCTTTGGTGCAAATAAATTCTCGAGATTTGATTGGTCGATATTTGCGACAAGGAGTTTGGCATTAGATTAATAAATATTGTTTCACAAGTTGACCACCCTAATGATAATAATAAGAAAATTACGCTTAATTTCAGTCATTGCTCTAATTTTAATGTCCATTTCAATTAATGTAACAATTCTTATTTCTTGATTAAATTTCTATTTTCGCTTAAATTATGTCTTTTTTCGTAGTCATGATATAAAGTATAGTATGCAACTCTTGAATAAAGTACGAATTTATATCGAGGGCCATGAATCACTCGCGTCGTTCAGGATTATAACAGTTGAATCACTCGCTGCGTTCGTGATTCAATCATTAGAATCCTTCACTTGCTCGTGACTCATCTACGGCCCTCGCTTTAAATCCGTCCTTTATTCACTAGTTGCATAATATACTATTCTTGCCAGTACTATTCCACTCCAGTACTTACTACAGCCATACTCACTATTCTTAAAAAATCCGCCATTTTCTTTTCTATAATGAAGTCTGTACGTACCTGAAAAAGAAAAACAAAGAAATTAGGAACATTCTAGAACAAAGAACATTTATTTTGATAGCATTTTTACGCAGAAGTGTCTGGAAATATTTTTGAGGTACAACGTTGTACTTTTAGGATGCCGTAAGTTATTTTTTTTATAACGTTAGGACACGAAAGCGTTTATGGTGACGGACGCTCTTTCGTCATTCTTTTTACGTTATCTGTACACTTTTTTTATGTTATCATTTGAAATCACTAGGGAAAGAGCTCATGGCTCGGTAATAACAACCGCTTGTTCTTTAGGTAAAGCCGCGCAAGCCTATGTTCGTCTGTGGATGGGTAAGCACCCATTACACACAGAGTATTTTCGTGCTTCGGAAAGCACGTTAATCCGTTGTTCCCGGTTGCCATTTTTAGAACTTTGACAGCCGTAACAGGTGAACAGTGGCCCGAAATTCTAACACCGAGTCTTACCAAGGTATCATATTCCTCAGTACTAAGTGGGTTGTGGAGGTCAGATAGGCAGTCACTCCTTATAAAATACTGGTATTGAGCTGCATTCATTTAGACTGGAAGCCGACTCCAACATTGTTGGGAAAAGGCTAGGCAGATGATGATTAGAAAGAAATATGTTTATAAGTATAGGTTTGTCAAGACAAAGAATAGTTAAATGAGTAGATCGTGTAAAACGTACTTAAAAAATATTAAAATATTTTAAAATAATAAATTTAAACGAACATTATTAATTTAACCAACAAAAATAGTTGTCGCCAAGGCGCGACATGAGACGTAAAAGGACATTTTATGAAAGATGAGGATGATTAGTAAAAGTGTAAGTATAAATACTATATTTCCCCATATAGTATTTATACTTACACTTTTACGTATAGTGTAGTTATCTTACGAATCATTTCTAACTACTGAATAATGAATTACTAAATGGCTAACGAACAGTGATCATGCTAATAGGGATGTTTCCCGACTAAAAAAAATATCATTCTAATTAGACAGTCTGTTAGATTATCGAAAAATATTGGATACGTATTCTTTGTTTTATCAAATCAATAAAAATTGACGAAGATAAAACGCGTCAAAGATTTGAGTGGGGGGCTTGTCGTCACAAGCCGTCACCGGTAAAAAATGTCATACTGATGTCTCAGAATATAACGTCACACGCGTTTTCAAAGCACTGTATCGTCTTCATTGTTTGTTTACGTGAAAACAGAAAAAATATGTGTCTAATATTTTTTGGAAATCTATCGACGGACTAATTAAAGATTTTTTTTTGTTAACTACTCTATTCCTTTGTTTCAGGAGAATAAGTTTTTGCAGTGTACCTAGTATATATAATTTGCCATTATATCATTGGTGGAATTTACCCTTTACCCAGTGTAAATTACACTTAGTCGATATATACTCTGCTCTACCGAATGTTTCAGCAAAAACAGAAATAAAACAGACTTCTTAAAAAACCAAAAAGAGAAAAATTACTTTAGCATCAAAAGTCGGTGACTTTTGTTTTATTAAAATTGTCTGCCATCGACAGATTTGCTGTCAATTAATTATTGAAGAGTTCGTTGTATATCCGAGGATCAGCATCAGATCTTTACCAAATTTAAACGGGATCATCGTAGAATAATACTCATCACAAAAAAAATAGAATCATTGAAATCGGTTCACATTTGGTGAAGATACCGGTGAAAAACAAAAATCCTCCTTTTGGAAGTCGGTTGATAAGAAACACTCAGGTCTTAGAGCAATGGAAGGGGTCCGCAAGGGCCGAAGCCTGCCGGGGCTGCGGTTCTGTTAGAAAGAGATACCGTGGCCCCGGAACACAAAGGGCTAAGAAGGAACATGGGTGGGTTTTAGTCAGTAGAATTCTGACACTTTCTTCCGTCTCGCCCAGAGCGGGGTTTTTTTTTTTAATGTGAAATCTTCAAACGCCTCGCATTTGACGATTCCACATCCAAAAAACAAAAGGTCCTATAACAAACTTTTACATGTAAGTAGCTAAACAAAAACTAGCCTTAAACAGACCCCACAATACAATTTCTACGACTTTTAACAGTTCCCGTAGTCCAGCCACATCTGTCCCGAAGCCAAGTCGACACAAGCGTGAGTCCCCGCGAACTTAATAAGCAACAAAACGGTAACATAGTTCAAACATAACGACACTGAGGTTTGGGACTCGCTTAATTAAACGGACCTTTCGTGTATAGTGAGGCTGGAAGTGACTACGAGGTAGATAACTAGATACATGGACATAAACATAACATCACGCCTGTAATCCCTGAAGGGTTAGGCAGAGGTGTACTTAACAGTACACCGACATTTCGCCAGTTATTTCGACACAAATCCAGGCTCCATGGCTTCTAGATAGAAATTCTTGATGTTAAAACCAAATAACACTTTGCCCGACCTGGTAATCGAACCTAGAAACTCATGCACGGCAATCGCTTGCGACCACTAGACCAACGAGGCAATCCCATTGTCATAAACTCACGATTTTTTCCTGTGGGAGTGGGCAGAAACTACAGAACGAACCTGCTATGGTACTTATATGCTCATTTCCCCTCGTCTACGATCATACATCTAGTCATACACGTCGGTTGCGTGTGAGTATTATACACCTAGCCCTTCTGAAGAACCTCAACAATAAGCTTTTCACGTGTTTCCTCAAATTGTGGAAATCTTAAAAAGACCTTTGTGGTTACTTCGACGAGCGACAAATGCTTAAAGTTTGAGTTTAGCACTTCCATGAACCCTAAATCCGTGTAAATAGTTGAGGCAGGTTTGCAATTTGCATCAACTACAAAAGGGTTGTGTTACGTGGAAATAGGACGCTATGTCAATTTGGTACGAACAGTGCTCCAGGGTGCGCTGATATTGAACTCGCTTAGTTATGGTTCACAGTTAAATTATGGAGAGTTTACGACTTTAATAAAGATGAAAGATGTCGTAATAAATATAATTATAAAGATATTGTCGCATTGAAAAGCGCACAGAAGGCGATATATTAAATGACACGACCATATAACATTTTACTGTAATAATTATATGTTCAGTTCTAAGTTAATAGAGTGTAAGTTAATTAAAATCATTTAGCAATAATATAATAATGTGTTCCTGTTAGTTATTTTAGTGTTAAACAGGGGTTATTCAAAGTTTTATCAATCAC